>CM064059.1:24624297-25874297 GCA_032594955.1 Panicum miliaceum | reverse complement strand
CTTCGCCATCGCCAGGGCACTCGGCGACCCGCCGATGACTACTTCGACTACACAACTAGCTGGAAGCAAGACCCATACCACCAGTGACTAGTGTGACTTGATTCCGACTAGTCGGGATCATGAAAAAACCGGCACAACCTCATCAACAAGCGACGCGACTTCGTCGGCAATTACCAACGAATCAAGATCGCCAATCACCCACGAGAAGACTGAGACCCTATTCAAGGAGGTTTTACGGAGATCTTTAGGGATTTTGTTTAACCATTGTCTTGAGTTTTATCTCGACACAAGGGTTTTTTTCCCAAAGAATTCGTTCCACCACTCGGTCAAGGGATCAAGGAGTTTACCCAAAATAGGGCATGTTCATTCATCCTTACTTCAGCGCTGTACGACCTGTTTTGGCCCGCCCAAGGTATTCCTTCGGGCTAACCAAGACATCTTTGCATGGCAACTTATGACTTGTCTTGGTCCGCCCAAGGAGTTCCTTAGGGCTGGCCGAGTCACCCTTGCTCAACGACTATTTCTGTTACAACGCACATATAGGATTGCGTTATCCCTTCCTTTGGGCCAACCGAGACTTGTCTTGGCCCGCCCAAGGAACTCATCGCCTCACGTGAATGATCTCGTCACCAATCCCTTAGGGCCAACCTTGATGTTCTCACAAGTAAACATGTGCATTCTCATGGTCCGCCCAAGGATGTGACTGAAGCTACCAGCAAGATTTATTTCTCCCTCATTGACTTCTAGTCACCTTCACATACTTCAAGTACAACTCTGTTTACTGGTTCACGACTGGTATACGTGCAAGTTTACTGAAGGGGCCTTGCTCCCATACTTTGTGTAAAAGATTACTAGTTTTTGACTACTGAAGGGGCCTTGCTCCCCAACTTCCAATATAGCACCGTTTACTAGTTTCCGACTAGTACTACGCGTAGTGTACTGAAGGGGCCTCGCTCCTATATTCCCAGTATACTCCGTTTTACTAATTCTCGACTAGTACTACGCGTAGTCTACTGAAGGGGCATCGCTCCCAGATTTCCAGTAACGCTCCGTTTACTAGTTTCCGACTAGTACTACGCGTAGTGTACTGAAGGGGCATCGCTCCCATATTCCTAGTATACTCCGTTTTACTAGTTCTCGACTAGTACTACGCGTAGTCTACTGAAGGGGCATCGCTCCCATATTTCCAGTAATGCTCCGCTTACTAGTTCTTGACTAGTACTACACATAGTGTACTTGTGACACCTCAGGTGTTTAAATTATGAAATAAGCCTCATTAGCGTAACAATATGCTTAACTAACTAAGAAAAGTTTAAAAGAAACGAATTATACTTGGTTTTGCATGTGATTTTGAATTTCTGTGTATATGTGCATAAGTACATGTACGTTAATCAAACAAATTAAATAACTTTCACATCGATGCTAACATGGCTACGAAATGGAATAGGCACATCGTTATTGACAGGATAAACAAAAGTCTAGTTGAAGCCTATGAGAGAATACAAATTTTTGCCTAGGAAATGACGTGCCCTCCGAGTCATACTTTTTAAGTTTTTAAAATAACTTCTAAACTAAAACTCAAATGAACTTTGGCCTGAAACAAAACTTGTGTAACTTTTCATTTTGAACAACTTTCATGTTCAAAGATTTTTGAGTTGCAACACAAAAATTTGAGAAACACTTGACTTTGCAAACCAGCCCCTACCTTTTCTTCTATTTCCACTTTGAGTCCCTCCCCTCTCCTCTGCTTCACCCGACGCCCGCCGCCAGTCGCCGCTGGCCACCTGGCCGGCGATGCCTGCCGCCCACACCGCGACAAGCCAGTCGCCGGCCGTCCTCCCCACTCCCCCGACCAAGCCCTGCCGCGCCCAATCACGTGCCGCGCAATCCCTCCCTCCCCACGCCAGGATCTCCGGTCGCAAATCGCGACGCGCCGCTGGCCGCACGCGACGCCGCCGCCCGGCCACCGCACGCCGCGCCCAATGGCGAGCCCCCGCCATACTCGAGCCTCCGCTCTGTCCCGCCACTCCCCGTGCTCGCCGCCCGACAAGCCGCTGTGCTGCAGCATGCCCAATCCCCTGCTCCCGCCCGCCACTCGCCGCGCCGAGCCTCTAGCCACCCCCGTCGTGCCGCCCGTGCCTGAGCCTCGCAGTCCAGCCCCGCCCCTCCTCCCGCCTCTCTGCTGCCTACAAAAGGGCCGCACTGAGCCTCCTCGCGCGCCCAGACACCAGAACGCCGCCGCCGCCACCATTACCGCCGTCGTGCCCAGCTCACCGTGGAGCTCACCCCTCCGGTCATCCACCGCCCAAGCTGAATCCCCAACCACCACCACAGCATCCCAGCATAGCTCACTGCCCCCGCCCATCGCCGCCCAGACCGGCCGGAGCGCCGTGCCAGCGCTGCCTCCACCGCCGCCGCCCCTGACCGCCGTGGACACCCCACCCCGGCCCTCCTCTACCCGAACCAAGGCTCGGAACGGGACTACATCACCCCATCGGAGCTTCCCGACCCGCCAGCGCTGCCCCAACTCCGCCGGAGCACCGTCGCCGATGCTCCGCACCGCCGCCGCCCCCTGTTCCACGCCGACGAGCCCTTTCCGGCCACCCCCAACCCCGACCAAGGACACCACAAGGTAGCTCTCATCTCCCTTGTTCTCCCCGACCCTTTTTCCCTCGCCGCCGACGAGCCCTCTTGCCGGAATTTGGCAGGCCGCCGTGCCAGCGCTGCCCAGGGACCCAATTGCAATGATTGAAATCTTTAAAAGGGTCTGCACGCAAGTTTCCAGGGGCATATCTATAAACCAGTGTTTAAACTTTGAATTCAAAAACAGCGAACTTGTAAAATTCATATAAAATCATAGAAAAATCGGAAAAATACAAACTAAACTGTTCTGGAATTGTTAGAAGAAAATCTACAAGTTTTGTTACATGCATTTCTTCAGATGTTTGCTATATTTTGTTCTACATTAAATGGAATGTTTAATATCTTTTAAATAAACCCACTGTTGCAGACCAGTGCTGCATCTAATTTTTGGACAGTAGATTGGTTGTTTGATGTGTAGGCCAATGTTAAAATATTAGTATCAGAACCCATCTCTAGATAAACTTTTTATTAAACTTTTTTTATGCCATGAAATAATAGAACTAATTTGTACCTGCTGATATATTTTGTTTCATGCTGTGAAACTTTTCCAGAGCGGTTATATTAATGCCTAAATACCACAGAAAAAGTTTAGAACCTTTTTCCGTCCTGTAACCTATTTATATAATTTTGTAGTAGGAAAAATGCATGAATTCAAATAATTAGTTTCTGTGTTTGGAAAATGTTCATCTTTTCACTGTGGGACCCTTTAGCGTAGCTCATACTGTATAAAATGTTTCATACTCAGAAACCCTGTAAAACATCCTATAGAAATTAATCTTCATTAACCTAAGTGTATCTTGTCCTATTTATTATGCTCTTTATCATGCACAATAAAATCTGAAAAATTTACAGTAACACATATGTGGATAGTTTAACCCCCTGTAAAATAGTTTGTTTCAATACTTTTATAGTTCATTCTGTATAAAAATAATTATGTTCTAGCAGTGGCTGTGTATTACATTTTTCAAAATTATTCTGCTGCATAAAAATGTATGAAATTTTTAGTGTAGTCTTATCTCTGCATAAGGTATGCTAAATAAAAATTTAATCACCAGAAGTTACCTAGTCCAGAAGTTGTGTTTAATACAAGCTTGTGCTTAGAAAATTAAGTTTCCAATATAACACAACCCCTTCTTGTTTAATGAAGTTAAATAGTTTAAGTTATACTCTATTAGCGATTGCCCATGAAATCTTAACTAAGTAACTTCACAACCAAGTTTATGTTTTGTGGACTGCAACTTTATCGTGAAGGACAATAATCGTCATATACCATCACTACAACTTACACTTGTGCATTCATATAGAATCGACTACTCTCACCGACGGAACGTACGAGCTGGTGCCCGAGTCCGAGAGTGAGCAGCGTGTAGCTCAAGTGAATCTAACTGAAGCTTTCGAAGACCCGAACCCGAGTTCAAAAGAGCCCAAGGCTAGCTTTGCTCAGGAAGGCAAGCCCCGGAGCATGGACCCTATTTTTCTATAATTATGCAACTTATTACTCTATTTTACTTGTGCATTAAGTTTATAGGAGTTGGATGAAAATTGAGTTTCATGATCCTAGGTACCCATGCTCTGAACACTAGATGTAAGGTTCGATAGAATGCTATGCTAATAGGACTCGGTAAAAGTCGAGTGATTTTCTGTCACTTGTGAGAATATAGGAGTTGAATGTTTACTACATGCTGCAATCATAAGGTCGACGGACGGGGCTATGGTGCGATGTTCGTGTTGATGATTGAGGCCCCGTCTGTTTAGTGAAAAATTCTAAGGCCGAAGTGTGTGGTAGTGGTGGTTAAGTCTTTGAACGTACTAACCTCATGCCGATAATATGGTAATCAGTAAGCTAAGTACCGGATTGAACCGAGGCCGGAATATACTCCCCACCATCTTGAATTCGTTCACATCTAGCTAATGGTGGGTGCATGTGCCGCCATGGCTCGGTCGGGTCCGTGGTCCATGGGGACGTGTAGTCGAGGGCGGTGGGCCTGTTCTGTGAAGTGGTAATTGAAGGGAAAGGTTGCACGTGTGACTCCGGGAGTAACCACGTGACGTGTGTTTAGGTTTCCCTTGCAAGGTTATGAAATTCGATTTGAATCATCCGTTTCTCGCGGTTATTGAGATTGCTTGACCCTTTTACCACATAGAGTAAGAAGAGGAATAATGATGATGATTAATCTTGTTGGATGCAAATTAATTCTTCCACCACGTATGATATTGGTTAGTTGCTTACCTAGAATGGTTAAAAAAAACTAGAACTTGGAGCTAAAACTTGAAAGTAAGGACCTACTCGTATATGCTTTTCGGCAAAACAAACCCTCAAGCCAAAAGCCTTGCATGTCTAGGAGTCGGCTAAGTATATTCCACTACTCGGGTAAGCCTTGCTGAGTATTAGTATACTCAGCCTTGCTTGTGGCATGTTTTCAGGTGAGACTTTCGAGGATATGATCGCTAGTTTGACTTGGCCGTGTACTCTTTCTCCTGGTTGGTCGGTGGAATGGGATGCGCTCCCGACCAACGATGATAATGCCGAGTGATGTCTCGTACGGGCTTCATCGAGACATCCTGTATCGTCGAGTAGTGTATCGTTCATTTTCCGCTGCATTGAACTCTAAAGAACTCAATTACTTTGAGCTCTGAAGTACTTGTTTTACGAACTCGAACTCAGTTGTAATAATAATTTATGATGAATCCTGTGTTGTAAAATTTGTGGAATGTTGTATCCTCTGGGCTCACCTTCGTGTGAGTACTTTGTATGTGTGGTTTCGATCGGCAAAACCGTGGTTGTATCGGGAGGTTACCCGACAGACCAGTGGATTACCCCGTTTGAAGTGCGAGTTAGCCCTGATTGCCCTTGTGGTGATGGTTAGCGCGCTTGAGCTGTATTAATTCAGGTGGTTCTGCCACAGTACTGAAGGGGCCTCGCTCCCATATTCCCAGTATACTACATTTTACTAGTTCTTGACTAATACTGCGCGTAGTCTACTGAAGGGGCCTCGCTCCATATTTCCAGTAACACTCTGTTTTACTAGTTCTCGACTAGTACTACGCGTAGTGTACTGAAGGGGCATCACTCCCAGACTTCCAGTAATACTCCATTTTACTAGTTACCGACTAATACTACGCGTAGTCTGCTGAAGGGGCCTTGCTCCCATATTTCCAGTATAACTCCGTTTTACTAGTTCTTGACTAGTACTACGCGTAGTCTACTGAAGGGGCCTCTCTCCCATATTTCCAATAACACTCCGTTTTACTAGTTCTCGACTAGTACTACGCGTAGTCTACTGAAGGGGCATCGCTCCCATATTCCCAGTATACTCCATTTTACTAGTTTTCGACTAGTACTATGCGTAGTCTGTCGGTGTTTTACTGCCACGCCCACCGAGGGGTACCCCCGAGGTGGTGAGTTTGGTTGGTTGGGTGTCGCCGAGATCAGGAACTTGAAGGTGCAAAGAAACACAAGGTTTTAGACAGGTTCGGGCCACCGAGAGCGTAATACCCTACGTCTTGTGTGGTTTGTATTGCTGTAACACCCAAAATGTGGAAAATAAAATTAAAATATTTTATAAAAATAACAAAATAAAAACATGCAAGCATCTATCTCTCTCTCTGTCTCTCTCTCTTTCTCTTCTCCCATTCTCTTTCAGCCCAGCCCAGAACCCCCTCCTCGTTTTCTTTTTCTTCCAGCCCGACCCAAACCTCTCTCTCTTCTCGTTTTCTTTTTCTCACCCCGCGGCCCAAAAACTCCAGCCGGCCCAACCCGCAACGCCTCCCCTCACCCACTCCCTCACCTCTCTCTCTCTCTCTCTCTCTCTCTCTGACGGACGGGACCTACCCGTCAGCGCCATTTTCTTCCTCCCGCTCCCCTCTTTTCTTTCCTGCCGCGACGCGAATCCCGCCCGCGCTCGCGCCCGTTGCCCGTCGCCCGCGCCCCTTCCTTTCCTGCGATGGCTGCCTGCCATAATGGCCGTGACACGCGCCCCCGGACAACCCGCCCCCCTTTCATTCACGGGAGGCCGCTGCAATCCGGCCGCTAATCCCGGCAGCCGCGTGAGCTGCCGCCTCCCTTCCCCGGCCGCTCCGCCTCCTCTCGTCCCCAATAAAACCGAGCCCGAGCTCAAGCGCCCCCAACTCTCCATTCCACACTACGCCCGAGCTCTCGCAGCGCCGCCGTTTCCCGAGCCTGATCCCGCAGCCTCCTCGCGGACCATGACCATCACCGGAACTTCTTCCTCGGTGTAGGGATCATAGCCCGATCCTCTTGGGGTAGCGGCCTTTGCTAAGGAGCTGACCATTAGGGAGGCTTATGGACCACACTGCTACCGAAACTCTAGCGGACTGTCTAGCTCTTGACATGTCTTTGTAAAGGCTTCGCAGTGTACCCCTCACCACTCACCTCGGAAGTGTTTAAGGGCCTTGCAAACCCGGGCGACTTAGGGGAACACGTTTTGTGGGGAAAGTGTACAACCTTTGTAGAGTGTAAAACTGTTATAACAGCCATGCTCGCGGTTAAGAGTGGCTTGGACCCTCACATGATAATGGAACTTGAAGATTAATTAACCTGTGGTTCTTGGTTTATGTTTATGTTGTTGGTACCTTTATGTTTTTGCTTAAGTGGGATGGTATAAACTTAAATCTAATTAATAGGTGCTTGTTAATAAAACGTGACCAACTAAAAGTGCTAACTGTTGTAAACCTTAGCGTATCCTTGATGGCCTTGCATATTCTCCCCCACTTTCTGAGTACCAACCATAAGAGTACTCACCCTTGCCCAACTGCTGTTCAGAAGAGAACTTTGAAGAAGAGGTCTTCGATGACTTCGAGGAGTTCTAGGCTTGCGTTCACCAGTCATCGCCCGTGGAAGACAGAGTTGTTGCAGACTTCGTGTAGGGTATATCGGTGAAACGTTTAAAGACATTTGTGTCTATTTTATTCGGAGTGTAATAATGTTAATTACTCTATCTTGTTTACTTTTGAAGCATAGTCTTTGATATAGTAAACTTGTTTCGTCTATCATGTGTGTGTGAACTTGATCCTGGCGCACACATGAGATGCATCTGGTTCTTTCTAGAATCGGGTGTGACAGAAGTGGTATTAGAGCTGTGTGACTGTAGGATGCTAGCCTAGTTAGAAATGGTCGAAATTAAGGATTTATGTTCTAGCAAGCCATTTCAGCGTCAAAATTTCTTTGTGTTTATTTTATTATTTCCGCATTAAAACCTATGTTTATTTACATGTCCTTTTTGTTGTTTTATTTCTTTTAAAAAATTATTCTGAGTTTTATTCTTGCTCTGTCAGATGGCCAGGATTTACCAGACTGCTCGCAAGCGCACCGGAGGTCGCCAGGTCCGCATTGCCCCAGCTAAGCAAGCTCCTCCCGCCCCAGTTTTAGCCCTAGTTGAGGAGGTGGAAGCTATGGAGCAGGAACCCGCAGAGGCCTACTACTTTGCGGATGGAGATGATGGCCGCGTCATGGCGGTTGATGAAGAAGGGAATCGGTTCACTCCGCCGGCATCACCTGTTGTTGAGGCACCACCACCACCCCCAGCTGCCCCTGCTCCAGCTCCCGCTCCAGCACCAGTCGCCGCTGGAGGAAGCCCGGGTGACTCCGGGGGTATTGATGATGGAGATGATGAAGATGACGAGGACAATGACAACAATGACGATCAGGGCGATGGTCCTCCAGGGACGAGGCGACTCTGCTATGTTCGCACTTCGGCCAGTGAGCCCGGTTACTTGTCTCTGGTGCTGCAGGATGTTCTGCAGGAGTTGGGCAACCATGTGAACCCCCACTACCACACGCACCACTACATCGACCCTGCGCTCGGCGACTACTTCCTCACTCGCGTCCCTGTCAAGGTGGAGATGGAGGGGATCAGAGGCCGGAGGACCCTCACTGCGCACGAATCCGCTACGCCCCACGGTACTTACGACGCCTCCGTCAGCAGCGCCGCCAGGCGAGCTCTGTGGTCCATCTGCCACAGTCACCGCCAGGAGCTGTAGAACACGGAGTACCGCCACCTTCCTCGCCACCTCAGTGGAACTGAGGAGACTGTGGTCACTCTGGGTGGAGATGATGAAGACCGCCTCAACCCCCTTGCTCGAGTCACTGCCGCCCTCAACACCGATCTGGAGAACGTCATCACCGAGTTGGACCAGACTTAGGACAGGCTGCTCGAGGTTCATTAGAGGATCCGCGCTCTGGAGGCCCAGCTTGAAGGAGTGCCACCTCACCTCCACAGATGAATGAGCCCCGCTTCCCCACCCTGTCGCCGCCCCGCAAGAAGCTTCATTATGGCGCACCCGGCTCCATCACTCGCCTCGAGGACTAGGCATCTAGGCTCCTAGGCTGGTTATCATTTAAAGTTTGCTTCGTTAGAACCTTTTTGCTTGAGAGGACGACGGTGTAATAATGCTTGCTTGTGAACAATTTTTTCTCTCTCTTGTTTTGTGTTGGTTGTGCTTGGTTTGAAACAATTTGAGATTTGCTTGCTACAAATTATCAATTAATATAAGTTGGAGTCCTTATAAATTCATATTTTGTTAAATTCTTATCTTTTATCAATCTATATCAAGTACACCTATCTTATTCTGGGTTCATTCCCTAACGGTCCGATGGTAAACACCAGGTCAGGTGGAGGTCAGGAAATTCCTAGCACGAGGCGTGGTCACATAGTTGACCGATAGAGTCAGCTGCCACCACCACCCAACCCAACAATGGAGCAATTCTTGGCAGCCCAGATGCAGGTGTTGCAGAACCTCGCTGCCACCATCCAAAACATGCAAGCCCAGCAGAATCAGCAAGCACCGCAGCAAAACCAGCCACCAAGAGACAAACATAGGGAATTCATGAGCCACCACCCCCTACCTTTTCTCACTCGGTGGACCCCTTGGATGCTGATGACTGGTTGAAGGTCATCACTAAGAAGCTGGACATCACACAATGCAGTGACCGTGAAAGGGTCCTGTATGCTGCAGGACGTCTGGAAGGTGCAGCCGCTGATTGGTGGGATGGTTTCACTACTGCCCACGCCAATGCCAACACTATCACCTGGGAGGAGTTCAGAACCAACTTCCGCAGCCACCATATCCCAACAGGACTGATGAAGCTCAAGCAGAAGGAGTTCCTGTCCCTGAAGCAAGGCAGCATGACTGTCAGCGAGTACCGAGACAAATTCACTCAGTTGTCCCGTTAAGCGCCCCATGAGGTGGATAGTGACGCGAAGAGGCCGGAGCGCTTCTTGTATGGTCTGATAGGGCCGCTCAACTATCAGCTGCACAGTCACACCTTCCCAAACTTCCAGACTCTGCTAGACATAGCCATTGGTCTGAAGAGCAAGCGCAAGGAGCTTGGGGAGCACAAGCGGAAACTTCAATCCCAGGGGCAATCCAGCAGCAACACTTGTCCCCGCTACAACACACCCTAGGGGTTCCAGTCACGCTTTGGAGGACAAAGTGGAGGATATCAGCAGAATCAGCAGAGTCAGCGTACGCCACAGCAGCCTCAGCGCTTAAATCAGCAGACCCAGCGCAACTCCAACCCGCTGCAGTACTGCTCAGGCAATGCCCCAGGTGCACCATTGCGGACTAACAATCCAGTCGCACTGGTCCAACCTAATGGCTGCTTCCAATGTGGAGAAGTAGGGCATTATGCTAACAATTTCCCAAAGCGTAACATGCAGACTCCTCAGAATCAGAGGAACAGTGGGCAGAGGCAGACTCCTCAGCCGCAGCAGCCGCGCAACAGCAACCAGACACCGCTGGGCAACAGAGGTCAGCAGAACTACATCCGCGGAAGGGTGAATCATGTGGCTGCAGAAACAGCTGAAGAGGCTCTTGATGTTGTGCTCGATACGTTCCGTGTTAATTCTGAACCTGCATCAGTTTTATTTGATTCTAGAGCATCACATTCATTCATTACCGAGCAATTCGCCACAAAGCATAATTTACCGATGAGCCCTATGAAACAAATTCTTCTAGTAAGTTCCCCGAGCAAAGAATTGAAAGCTAGTCACTTATGCCCAAGGGTCAACATGAAGATTATGGGGGTAGAATTCTTAGCCAATCTAATAGTCCTAAAGACTAGCGGCATTGATGTGATCCTCGGAATGGATTGGTTAGTTGGATGTGATGGGGGTGATCCAGTGTCGCATAAGATCAGTGCTCCTAACCAGCCCTCAGGGAGAGAAGGTCGAATTTGTGGCAACAGTTTCACCCAGTGGAGTTGGGACAGTGAATCAGATGAAGGGAATGCCTCTAGAAGATATCAGAGTTGTCTGTGAGTACCCCGACGTCTTCCCGGAAGATTTACCAGGTATGCCACCCGTCCGTGACATTGAGTTCAATATTGATCTTTTACCCGGTACTGCATCTATCTCTAAAAGACCCTATAGAATGGATGTTAAAGATCTGAGTGAACTAAAGAAATAAATAGAAGAAATGTTAGATAAGGGATTTATCCGTCCCAGCTCGTCCCCGTGGGGAGCACCAGTGATCTTTGTCGATAAGAAGGATGGCAACAGAAGGATGTGTGTAGACTACAGGTCACTGAATGATGTGACGGTCAAGAATAAATATCCACTGCCCAGAATTGAAGATTTGTTTGATCAGATGAGAGGTGCCAAGGTTTTCTCCAAGATTGATCTGAGATCAGGCTATCATCAGTTAAGGATCTGACCAGAAGATATACCCAAGACAACATTCACAACCAGATATGGTCTGTACGAGTTCACTGTGATGTCGTTTGGATTGACCAACGCTCTAGCATACTTCATGTACTTGATGAACAAGGTTTTCATGGAATAGCTTGACAAGTTTGTGGTTGTGTTCATTGATGACATCTTGGTGTATTCACAGAACGAGGAAGAACATGAAGAGGACTTGAGGATAGTGTTACAGAAACTCCGAGAGAATCAGTTATATGCCAAGTTGAGCAAATGTGACTTTTGGTTGAGAAAAGTTTCTTTCCTTGGGCATGTTATTACAGATAGAGGAATTGCAGTAGACCCGAGTAAAGTTCAGGATTTTCTGAATTGGAATCCACTGAAGACTGTGCCTGAAATCGGAAGTTTCCTCAAACTTGCAGGTTACTACCATAGATTCATTGAGGGATTCTCAAAGATTGTGAAACCCATGACTTCTTTGTTGGAAAAAAGGAAAGAATTTAAGTGGGATGTTGCATGTCAGAAGTGTTTTGAAGAGCTGAAAACAAGATTGACCACTACTCCTGTGTTGATAATGCCAGATATCCACAAAGGGTTTGATGTGTTTTGTGATGCTTCACGGATGGTTCTTGGATGTGTGTTAATGCAAGAAGGCAAAGTTGTGGCCTATGCTTTAAGGCAATTGAGAAAGCATGAGCAGAACTATCCTACCCATGACTTGGAATTGGCTGCCGTCGTGCACGCACTGAAGATTTGGAGGCACTACATGATCGGAAACAAGTGTCAGATCTTTACTAACCATAAGAGTTTGAAGTACATCTTCAGGCAACAGGATCTTAACCTAAGACAACGCAGATGGCTAGAATTAATCAAAGACTATGATTTGGATATTCAGTATCATCCTGGCAAGGCAAATGTTGTGGCAGACGCCCTAAGCCGGAAAGGACAAGCTAATATGATGATTGCTCGATTGATGCCTCAGGAATTATGCTGGGAGCTGGCACGTTTGAACCTGGGAATTGTCACACAGGCGGAAGCCATGACTATGGAGATGGAACCTACATTAGAACAAGAGATCAGAAAAGGGTAGTTGACAGATGCTAAGATCAAAGAGATCAAGATTCAAATTGGTTTAGGCAAGACTCCGAATTTCACTGAAGATGAGCAAGGAACTATTTGGTTTAGAAAGAGGATCTGTGTACCTGAAATTGATCACCTTCGTGAACTCATTCTGAAGGAGGCACATGATTCCACTTATTCCATTCATCCTGGAAGTACCAAGATGTATCAAGACTTGAAAGAGAAGTACTGGTGGTATGGTTTGAAAAGAGACGTAGCAGCTCACGTGGCTTTGTGTGATGTGTGCCAAAGAGTGAAAGCAGAACACCAGAGAGCAGCAGGTTTACTCCAGCCGTTGAAAGTACCTGAATGGAAATGGGAAGAAATTGGTATGGATTTCATAGTAGGGTTACCCCGCACTCATGACGGTTACGACTCGATATGGGTTATCGTGGACAGACTGACGAAAGTTGCACATTTCACCCCGATCAAAACAACATACACTGGAGCCAAGTTAGCAGAACTGTACATGTCACGAATTGTGTGTCTGCATGGTGTTCCAAAGAAGATAGTGTCTGATCGAGGTACTCAGTTCACGTCACGTTTCTGGCAGAAGTTACATGAATCCATGGATACAAAGCTCAATTTCAGTTCCGCATGTCATCCACAACCAGATGGTCAGACTGAGCGAACAAATCAAGTATTAGAGGATATGTTGAGAGCATGTGCCCTAAAGCATGGAGGTAGTTGGGATAAAAGCTCGCCATATGCAGAATTCTCCTATAATAACAGTTATCAAGCTAGCCTCAAGATGGCCCCATTTGAAGCATTATATGGGAGAAAATGCAGAACACCGTTGTATTGGAGTCAGACGGGAGAAAGTCAGGTCTTTGGGCCAAAGATTCTCCAAGAAGCTGAAAGACAAGTCCAGATAATCCGGGATAATCTCAAGACTACTCAGTCACGACAGAAAAGTTATGCTGACACGCGGAGAAGGGAATTGACATTTGAGGTTGGAGACTTTGTGTATCTGAAGGTATCACCCATCAGGGGTCTCTGTAGATTCAAAGTGAAAGGAAAGTTGTCACCTCGTTATATTGGTCCTTTTCAGATCCTGGAAAGGAAAGGTGAAGTGGCATATCAACTGGAATTACCGGCAAGATTGTCAGATGTCCATGACGTGTTTCATGTATCACAGTTAAAGAAGTGTTTGAGAGTGCCTGAGGAGCAGTTACCGCTGGAGGAACTCAATGTACTAGAAGATTTGACTTATTCAGAGCATCCGGTTAGAATCTTGGAAACATCTCAGAGGGTTACTCGGAGCAAGGTGATCAAAATGTGCAAAGTACAGTGGAGTCACCACTCAGAGGATGAGTCTACATGGGAAAGAGAAGATGAACTGATTGCAGAATTCCCTCAGCTGTTCTCTAACACTTCCGAATCTCGGGGATGAGATTCTCTTTAAGGGGGGGTAGGTTTTGTAACACTCAAAATGTAGAAAATAAAATTCTGAAAATATTTTATGAAAATAACAAAATAAAAACATGCATGCATCTCTCTCTCTCTCTGTCTCTCTCTTTCTTCTCCCATTCTCTTTCAGCCCAGCCCAGAACCCCCTCCTCATTTTCTTTTTATTTCCAGCCCGGCCCAAACCTCTGTCTCTTCTCTTTTTCTTTTTCTCACCCCGCGGCCCAAAAACTCCAGCCGGCCCAACCCGCAGCGCCGCCCCCTCACCCACTCCCTCACCTCTCTCTCTCTCTGACGGACGGGACCTACCCGTCAGCGCCATCTTCTTCCTCCCACTCCCCTCCGCTGCGTCGTCGACCTCCCACTCCGTAGCCTCCTCGCCGACCACGACCTTCGCCGGAACTTCTTCCTCGGAGGAGCACCATCGCCGACCCGTCAGCCACCTCCTCCCGTTGCACCGCGCTCGGGAATTCTTCACCGGCGTCCTCATCTCCGCCCCGAATCGCATCTCGCTGTAGACTCGCCGTTCCGCCTCGACTCCGTCGCCTTCAATCCTCGCCGGAGTTCCGCGAGGTGGTGAGAGCTCTCCCAGCCCCGTTTCCCCTTCTTCTCTCGCTCTGTCGCGGCCGCAATCGCTCGCCGGAGGTCTTGCTCTGCCCGCCGCCATGGCCCGCCAGTCTCCGGCCGCCGCACGGCCGTCCCGTGGCCCCCACTGCCTTCGCTGTGTCGCCCTCTCCATCCCCGGGTAGAACCCATCCCAAACCGAGCCTCGGAGCGCCATTTCGGCCAACTCCGGTGAGGCGCCACCGTCTCCGCTCGCCGCCGGCGCCCAGCGCCGCCTACCAAGCCAACTCGAGCCACCCCAACCATCACCCTGCTGTTCGATCCAGATCCAAGGGCCTAGATCGGATCTAAGCCGAGCCTTAGCCTCCAAGCCAAGCCACGCCTGAGCCGAGCCGCACAGCCACCGCCGTCGGATCGTGATCCAACGAATCAAATCCGCCCGACCGAGCCCAACACTAGCCGCCTCTGCAACCTTTGTAGAAAAGCCCCTAGGTTCTCCAGGAATCAACCCGCGGTCCAGATCTGTTGAAAAGTAATTAGATTTAAGTCCTTTCTTTTCTGTTTAGGCCCCTGACCTTTCTAGAATTAGTAACCGCCATCCAGGACCTCCAGTTTTGCGCCCAGGGCCCTCTGTTTAAGGCTTAATTGTGTGTTAGCCCCTGATTTCTTCAGATCTAGCCCCTAGAAGTTCAAAAGTCTCGCAGTTAGGTCCCTGGATCACTGTTTTAGCCATATCTTCATCGTTTCAACTCCGATTTCAGCGATTCTTGCGCTCACACGACCTTTGCATCATGAAATACAACATTATCATCATTTTACTCGCTGTTGTACTATTTATTGTACTGTTTATTATTTGTTTGTGTATGCTTGTTTGTGTGATCGTGTAGACGACGTGCCGTTCGAGCAAGATCAAGAGCAAGTTTTCGAGGAAGAGAACCAGCAGCTTTTTGAGGAAGGCAAGTGGACTTCCCTCCCCTACATGTTCTATTTTATCCCAACAATAGCATCACTTTACTTTATTGTTGCTTTGCATAAAGTTGATGGGTCACCTATACTAAGGACATACCTAGTCTTTTACCCAAAGCCTTGAATCACCATGTTTATTTTTTTACGTTTGGTAGTCATGCTTAGTTGCAAACTTTGGGTTTGGTGTTGGTTTACTCTTATGATAATGATGATCACGTTTCATAATGTTGTTATACCTCGTTAATGCAAGAATAACTTTGTTTAATGGGAACATGGAGAACCACCCAAGTGAACCGTGCAACCACAAAGTCACATGGCTCTGATCTTAGCCAATTAATTAGATGTGTAGTTAGCTGGTGGCCTTACCAAAAGGGCAAGGAGGGGGTCGGTGTAGGGGTCATTGCCCGGTCCTCTTGGGGTAGCGGCCTTTTTTAAGGAGCTGACCATTAGGGAGGCTTATGGACCACACTGCTACCGAAACTCTAGCGGGCTATCTAGCTCTCGACATGTCTTTGTAAAGGCTTCGCAGTGTACCCCTCGCCACTCACCTCGGAAGTGTTTAAGGGCCTTGCAAACCCGGGTGACTCAGGGAAACACGTTTTGTGGGGAAAGTGTACAACCTCTGCAGAGTGTAAAACTATTATAACAGCCATGCTCGCGGTTAAGAGCGGCTTGGACCCTCACATGATAATGGAACTTGAAGATTAATTAACTTGTCGTTCTTGGTTTATGTTTATGTTGTTGGTACCTTTATGTTTTTGCTTAAGTGGGATGGTATAAACTTAAATCTAGTTAATAGGTGCTTGTTAATAAAACATGACCAACTAAAAGTGCTAACTGCTGTAAACCTTAGCGTATCCTTGATGGCCTTGCATATTCTTCCCCACTTGCTGAGTACCAACCATAAGAGTACTCACCCTTGCCCAACTGCTGTTCAGAAGAGAAGTTTGAAGAGGAGGTCTTCGACGACTTCGAGGAGTTCTAGGCTTGCGTTCACCAGTCATCGCCTGTGGAAGACAGAGTTATTGCAGACTTCGTGTAGGGTATATCGGTGAAACGTTTAAAGACATTTGTATCTATTTTATTCGGAGTGTAATAATGTTAATTACTCTATCTTGTTTACTTTTCAAGCATAGTCTTTGATATATTACACTTGTTTCGTTTATCATGTGTGTGTGAACTTGATCCTGGCGCACACATGAGATGCATCTGGTTCTTTCTAGAATCGGGTGTGACAATTGCCTTTGATGATGGTTGTTTGATCTCCTGGGTGATTCCTTGGATGATACCGTGGTTCTCCCGTGGAGGGGGTCCTGTCCGCCCTTATATAGTCTGGGAGGACAGGTTTACATGGGAGTACTAGTCGGATACATGCTCTTGAGTCCTACCCGAGTACATGTATCCAACTAGTTTTACTACTGTAGGAGCAGTCCTACTAGGCTACGAGTGGTTACAACAGATGTAGGGCGTGGGCCATGTCCCATCCCGTATCCTAGGAGAAGTGTGCCACGTGGACAGTCCCCTGTGCCCGGGTCTGACAAGCCCCCGAGATCTTCGTAGCCGAGTACTGCAAGTGTCCGAGTACTTCTGAGGGTGTCTTTGAGTTCTCCAAAACTTCATCTTGAAGGTGTCCTCCGAGTACTTCCTTGGCTGCGCCGAGGCTGTGAGGTGCTCATGCCCCGAGTAGTTGTCTAGTCTTCTTTATATGGGGTGCGATTGAACTCGCACTCCATATGGAGTAGCCCCCGAGCCTTAGGTTGACTCGTAGAATCAAGCTGAGGGTCAATTTAATCTTGAGTCTTCTGTCCTTTTCCTCTAGCAGATTTGAAAAATAAGTCGCTGATGACACGTGTCACGCAGCCCCCGAGCCGAGGAGCTAAAGGGTCCAAAGAATCATGGCATGCAATCTTCATTGCTGTGAGCCATGTCGTATCCAGCCCCCGAGCCTGGGAGCTAGATGAATCGCATAGGATATGCCTCATAGTCGGTGGCGCTAGCCCCCGAGCCGAGGTATTGGCCAAGTTGCCTCGAATCATGAACTGTCAATGAAGCAAACTAGTTGGAGTCGATTCCGACTAGTGTTATAGGTGAGACGAGTACTCGAAGTAGTCGGTGGCGTAACGCCGAGCCGAGTCGATAATGTGGCAGAACCACCTGAATTAATCCGGTTCAAGTGCTCTAACCATCAGCACAAGGGCAATCAGGGCTAACTCACACTTCAAACGGAGTAATCCATAGGTCTGTTGGGTAACCTCCCGATACAACCACTGGTTTGCCGATCGAAACCACACATACAAAGTACTCACACGAAGGTGAGCCCAGAGAATATAACATTCCACAAATTTTACATCACAGAGTTCCACATAAACTTATTATTACAGACCAAGTTCGAATTCGTAAAACAGAGTACTTCCAAGTTTAAAAGTAAACGAGTTCTTCAGAGTTCAATGCAGTGGAAAAACAACGATAAACTACTCGTCGATACATGATGTCTCAATGAAGCCCGTACGAGACATCACTTGGCATTGTCATTATTGGCCGGGGAAGCATCCCATTCCACCGACCAACCAGCAGGAAGAGTACACGGCCAAGTGAAATTAGCAACCATGTCCTCAAAAGTATCACCGTAAAACAAGCAACAAGCAAGGCTGAGTATACTAATACTCAGCAAGGCTTACCCGACTAGTGGAATATACTTAGCCGAATCCTAGACATGCAAGGTCCTTACTTTCAAATTTTAGCTCCAGGTTCTAGTTTACTTAACCATTCTAGGTAAGCAACTATCCAATATCATGCATGGTGAAAGAATTAATTTGCATCCAACAAGATTAACCATCATCATTGTTCCATTTCTTACTCTATGTGGTAAAAGGGTCAAGCAGTCTCAATAACCGCGAGAAACGGACGATTCGAATCGAATTTCTTAACCTTGCAAGGGAAACCTAAACACACGTCACGTGGTTACTCCAAGAGTCACACGTGCAACTTTTCCCCTTTCATCCTGGGTTGTGGATCAGGGCCACCATCCGAGACTACAGTGCCCGGCTCTGCACCCACCATGTGTGCGCATAGAACCGAAGTTGAGATGGTGGGATGCTGTCCACTTGCCGGTCCAATTATGTACTTAAGTTACCGATTACCATATTCTCGGCATGTGGTTAGTACGTTCAAAGACTTAACCACCACTACCACACACTGCGGCCTTAGCATTTTTCACAAAACAGACAGGGCCTCAATCCTCAACATGTACATCGCACCATAGCCCCGTCCGTCGTCCTTATGATTGCAGCATGTAGTAAACATACAACTCCTAT
Source organism: Panicum miliaceum (assembly GCA_032594955.1). Taxonomy (NCBI): domain Eukaryota; kingdom Viridiplantae; phylum Streptophyta; class Magnoliopsida; order Poales; family Poaceae; genus Panicum; species Panicum miliaceum. The sequence goes on along the minus strand of CM064059.1, from coordinate 25,855,624 downwards.
ATTCTCGCGAGTGACAGGAAATCACTCGACTTTTACCGGAGTCCTATTAGCATAACATTCTATCGAACCTTATATCTAGTGTTCAAATCATAGGAACCTAAGATCATGCAACTAAGTTTTCATTCAACTCCTATAAACTTAATGCACAAGTAAAAATAGAGTAATAAGTTGCATAATTTGGAAAATAGGGTTCATGCTCCGGGGCTTTCCTTCTTGAGCAAAGCTAGCCTTGGGCTCTTCCGAACTTTGGTTCGGGTCTTTGAAAACTTCAGTTAGATTCACTTGAGCTTCACGCTACTCACTCTCGGACTCGGGCACCAGCTCGTATGTTCCGTCAGTGAGAGTAGTCGATTCTATATGAATGCACAAGTATGAGTTGTAGTGATGGTACGTGACATTTGTTTTCTTCACGATAAAGTTACATTCCACAAAAAACGTAGATTTGTTGTAAAGTTACTTATTTAAGATTTCTTGGCAATCGTTAATAGAGTACATCTTAAACTACTTAACTTCATTAAACGAGAAGGGGTTGTGTTATATTGGAAACTTAATTTTCTAAGCACAAACATGGATTAAACACAATTACTGAACTAGATAACTTCTGGTGATGAAACTTTTATTCAGAGTACCACATGCAGAGACAAAACCACTGCCAAAATTTCAGACATTTTTGTGCAGCAGATTAAATATGAAAACTATAATAAACAACTATTGCTAGAACCTAGTTATTTTTATACAGAACAAACCATGGAAGTATTGATGCTACAAATTTTACAGGGTGTTAATACATCCATAAATGTGTTATTGTAAATTGTTCAGATTTTATTGTGCATGATACAGAGCATAATAAATAGGACAAGATACACCTATTTTAATAAAGATTAATTTCTACAGGATGTTTTACAGGGTTTCTGAGTATGAAACTTTTTATACAGCATGTTCTAACCCAGATTATCCCACAATAAAAAGAGGAACATCTTTCAAGCAAAAAAACTAATTACTTCGGTTTAATGCATTTTCCACAACAAAATATATATAAGTAGGTTACAGAATGGTAAAAAGTCCCTAAATTTTTCTATGGCGTCTAGGTATCAATATAACATCACTGAAAATGTTTCATAACATGAATCACTATAGAACAACAGAAAAAAATTATTTATATGTCCTCATGGCATAAAACAAAGTTTAACAAAAAGTTTAGCTAGGGTTAGGTTCTGGTCCTAAACGTTTTACACTAGCCTACATATCAAGCAACTAATCCACTGTCCAAAAATTAGGTTCAACCTTTATCTACAACAGTGGGTACAAATAAAGGCTATTAAACCTTCCATTTAATCTTGGGAAAAATATAGCACGCAACTGAAGAACTGCATGTAACAAAAGTTGTAGATCTTCTTCTAACGATTATAGAACAGTTAAGTTTGTATTTTTCTGGTTTTTCTATGATTTTTAAAGCATTTTCAAAGTTCGTTGTTTTTGAATCTAAAGTCAAAACACTGGTTTGCACATATGCCCCTGGAAACTTGCGTGCAGACCCTTTTAAAGATTTCAATCGAAGCAATTGGGTCCTTGGCGGCAACTGGCATGGCGGCAGCCAAATTCCGGTGAGGGGGCTCGTTGGCGGCGAGGGGAAAGGGTTGGGGAATACAAGGGAGGCAAGAGCTACCTTGTGGGGGCCTTGGTCGGGGTTGGGGATGGCCTAAGGTGGGTCTCCCACGGCGGACAAGGGGCGGCGGGAGTGGAGTGCGGCGGCGGCGGCGCTCTGTGGCGGAACCACCTGAATTAATCTGGCTCAAGTGCGCTAACCATCACCACGAGGGCAATCAGGGCTAACTCGCACTTCAAACGGAATAATCCATTGGTCTGTCGGGTAACCTCCCGATACAACCACGGTTTTTGCCGATCGAAACCACACATACAAGTACTCACACGAAGGTGAGCCCAGAGGATACAACATTCCACAAATTTTACACCACAGGGTTCATCATAAATTATTATTACAACTGAGTTCGAAATTTGTAAAACAAGGTACTTCAGAGTTTAAAGTAATTGAGTTCTTCAGAGTTCAATGCAGCGGAAAATCAACGATAAACTACTCGACGATACATGATGTCTCGATGAAGCCCGTACGAGACATCACTCGGCATTATCATCATTGGCCAGGGACGCATCCCATTCTACCGACCAACCAGGACGAAGAGTACACGGCCAAGTCAAACTAGCGATCATGTCCTCAAAAGTATCACCTGAAAATAAGCCACAAGCAAGGCTGAGTATACTAATACTCAGCAAGGCTTACCCGACTAGTGGAATATACTTAGCCGACTCCTAGACATGCAAGGCTTTTGGCTTGAGGGTTTGTTTTGCCCAAAAGCATATACAAGTAGGTCCTTACTTTCAAATTTTAGCTCCAGATTCTAGTTTTCTTTAACCATTCTAGGTAAGCAACTATCCAATATCATACATGGTGGAAGAATTAATTTGCATCCAACAAGATTAATCATCATTATTGTTCCATTTCTTACTCTATGTGGTAAAAGGGTCAAGTAGTCTCAATAACCGTGAGAAACGGACGATTCAAATCGAATTTTTTAACCTTGCAAGGGAAACCTAAACACACGTCACGTGGTTACTCCTAGAGTCACACGTGCAACTTTTCCCCTTTCTTCCTGGGTTGTGGATCAGAGCCGCCCTCCGATACTACAGAGCCTAGCTCTGCACCCTCCATGTGCGCGCATGGAACCGAAGTTGAGAGGGTGGGATGCAGTCCACTTGCCGATCCGATTAGGTACTTAAGCTTACCGATTACCATATTCTCGGCATGTGGTTAGTACGTTCAACGACTTAACCACCACTACCACACACTGCGGCCTTAGCATTTTTCACTAAATAGACGGGACATCAATCATCAACTTGAACATCGCACCATAGCCCCGTCCGTCGACCTTATGATTGCAGCATGTAGTAAACATTCAACTCCTATATTCTCGCGAGTGACAGGAAATCACTCGACTTTTACCGAGTCCTATTAGCATACCGTTCTATCAAACCTTACATCTAGTGTTCAGAGCATGGGTACCTAGGATCATGCAACTAAGTTTTCATTCAGCTCCTATAAACTTAATGCACAAGTAAAATAGAGTAATAAGTTGCATAAGTGTAGAAAAATAGGGTTCATGCTCCGGGGCTTGCCTTCCTGAGCAAAGCTAGCCTTGGGCTCTTTCGAACTCGGGTTCGGGTCTTCGAAAGCTTCAGTTAGATTCACTTGAGCTTCACGCTGCTCACTCTCAGACTCGGGCACTAGCTCGTACGTTCCGTCAGCGAGAGTAGTCGATTCTATATGAATGCACAAGTGTAAGTTGTAGTGATGATGCATGATATTTATTTTCTTCACGATAAATTTGCAGTCCACAAAACATAGGTTTTGTTGTAAAGCTACTTAGCTACGATTTCTTGGGCAATCGTTAAATGAAGGGGTTGTGTTGTATTGAAATTTTAATTTTCACAGTATAAGCATGGATTAAGCACAAACACTGATCTAGGAAACTTCTTGTGATAAAATTTTTATTTAGGTTACATTATGCAGAGATAAGACTACTGTAAAAATTTCAGGTATTTTTGTGCAGCAGATTAAACATGAAAAATGTAATACACAGCCACTGCTAGAACCTAGTTATTTTTATACAGGACGAACCATGCAAGTGTTGATACCAAACATTTTACAGGGGGTTAACCTATCCACATATATGTTACTGTAAAGTTTTCAAATTTTATTGTGCATGATACAGAGCATAATAAATAGGAAAATATACACTTATGTTAATGAAGATTAATTTCTACAGGATGTTCTACATGGTTTCTGTTTGTGAAACTTGTTATACAGCATGAGCTCCTCTGAAGTGTCCCACAGTAAAAAGTTGAACATTTTCCAAGCATGGAAACTAATTATTTTTATTAGTGCACTTTTTCCTACCACAAAATTATATAAATAGGTTACAGCAAGGAAAAAGGTTCTAAACTTTTTCTGTGGTATTTAGGCATCACTATAACAACTTTGGAAAAATTTCACAATATGAAACACAATATATTAGCAGGTACAAATTAGTCCTTTTATTTCATGGCATAAACAATGTTTAACAAAAAGTTTAGCTAGAGATGGGTTCTCGTCCTAATATTTATACACTAGCCTACACATCAAGCAACCAATCTACTGTCCAAAAATCAGATGCAGAACCAGTCTTCAACAGTGGGTACAATTAAAGTCTATTAAACCTTCCATTTAATTTAGTGCATGATTTAGCAAGCAACTTGTTGGCGCTAAAATCGGCCAAGGGATCGGCCGATGGTCTTCAGCGTCGGACACACGACCCGGGAGAATCTGCTTAGCTCCTGTTCGGGTTATTGCCCTGGTGCGGTTCGCGCGGCGTGCTAGTCAATCTGACATGTTGATTGACAAGGAAATAAAAGTATTAAATTCCGGGCGTCCCGATCGTCTGGGGTTCCGATCTGTCCCGAAGAGCGCGTCGGCCAATCGGCCGATTTGCTATGAAGATGACCGGCTATGGATTCAGCCGATAATCACGTAATAATTGCAAAGAAAACTGGCTGGAGCGATCTAAACAATTATTACAGATGCAACGCTTGAGAATACATCTAATCGGCTATATGATGATGAACGAGGAAGCGCGATGATAAAGCCGATAATTCCAATCTCAAGCTGGATAACTGGTGATAATACTAGAACAACAGGTAAAACTTGCAATTCTAGTAAATATCGATAACTGGTGAATAAATCCAAACGAAACCACAGCGATGCGCCCGTGGTTAAAGCTCAGATGTTACTCGATAAGCGGAACCTACCAATTGTCCGGAGATCAAGTTGATGCAGCCCTGCCAATCCATACGAACTCGTGGAAGAAGAAAAAATATTGGCAAAGTCGCCGACTTGAAAGTAAGGTGCTAGGAAAAAGTAAATGTGTTTTGTTGATTGATATGTTGATATCCTGCAAAGCCCTGGCGACTCCTATTTATACCCTAAAACCAGGACTCCTGGTCGATTACGACTTATTACAACCTTATTTCAAACAGGAAAACTACTATATCTATAATATCTTTAAAAAGGAAATGGACTCCCGCAGAATCTTCCGCCGCCGTCTCCTAATCCAATCAGGACTTTTTCCATTGTTTCTTGACCGAATCAGCATTGCTCCGTTGACCAACATCAGGCCACTTTTGACCGGGATCCTCTGTTGTGGTTGCAATCTGTTTGGCGCAAGTTGCATTGCCAATCGGCCGATTCCCAACTGTAGCCTCAATTGGCCGATTCTTTACTGTAGCCTTTAGATCTGCTGCATCGGCCAATCTTTTCTCCTGACGCCGATTCAACACGTGTCAAAATCTGGCGTCAACACATGCCTCCCAGTTTCGGAGTAAAACATAATTTTTACTTCGAAACTCTTTCTTTAACCCTTTTCTCCGAAACGGGCGTAGTAAAAATCTCCTTCCGTTCCGCGGTCTTCTACATAATGATTGCGATTTTCTCGGACCGGGCGTTCGAGACAACTGTTCCCCTGGAATTCGTGTCGACGGCGCAGCAAAAATCCCGCCTTTGCCCTTTCTCTCTCGGATTAACTTTAAGTACCAGCATTCTCCGCCTTCCATTCTCCAATCTTCTCCTGCGAACAACTGTTCATCTTCTTCTTGAGCCCTCTCGATCTCCAACCGCTCCCCCAGCGATCTCACCTGCGACCTACTCCAACCTTCCAATGGCGGCACCATCAGCAACTTCTCCAACCACGGAGGTTCCGTCGGCATCCCCCTCAGCGACGGCGGCCCGATCGGCGGCTCAACTGGCGGCCCCATCGGCGACGATGAGCTTCATCCCGGAGGTAATCATCTGAAATTTTCCCCTTTTGCTTTTCTACTGATCCAGTATTTTCTGGATCCATTCTCAGTTTTTCCCCCTTTTTTCTCCTTTTTAGGCATTTAGGCACCAGATCACCATTCCTCTTTCAGAATCCTCCGATCTTATCTGCTTAGGCCCCATGGGGAATCCCGATCCAACTGACCTGATCAACCTAGAGACTCACAGAGTCCCGTTCAAGCAATCGCCCATGGATTTAGGTCAATGGGTAGGTGCCTTTAGGTCCTGGCCGAATGAGACCCCTGGCTGGAGAGAATGGTACCATAGAGTAGCCAGGTCTAGGAAAGTTCAGTGGGATGAACTAAAAATTGGCCAGTGCATAGACCTCTCTCTGTCCCAGATTGAGAAAAACGAGCCCTTGGTCATAGCAACTTCTTATTTCTGGTCCGATGCACTCAATGCGTTCCTTTTTGGACATGGACCCATGACTCCAACTTTGGCCGATGTCCTGTTGTTGACCGGCCTTGACATCTCCTCCTCTGATACCCCCTTTGACTATCTGATTAAGCCATCACATCGGCAAGAAACCAAAGGAATCGGCGGATGGAAGGGGTACATCAACAGAAATATGAGGACTGGGACAGTTTCAGAGAGAGAGCATACTGCGTTCCTGATGATGTGGCTGGAGAAACATTTTTTCTGTGGCAAAGCAGTTGGCCCTTCTTCTAACACCCAAGCCCTGGCAGAAGATTTTTCACTAGGATCGGCCGTCCCCCTTGGGAAACATCTATTAGGATCAGCCTATCACATGATGCACCAAATCGGCGTCCGAATGTCAAAAGGGGAGCCGATTGGGAATCCTGGCGGTCCCTGGTGGTTCATCACTCTCTGGCTCAACTTATATATGAGCAAGGTCTCCCAGCAACAAATAGGTACCAAGACTTTCCCCAACATTGAGTCAGAGGAAAACCCAACCATCCGACGACGCTGCACATCTTTTGGAGAAGCGGCATCGGCCTTCCCTGGCTGTCAATTCACTGCTGCCCGAACGGCCAAATACTTCAGATGCTTCTACAACGGCTTTAGTGAAGAAACGATCAGCTGGTATCCATATCAGACAGTAGAGCCGATTTTCGAGCTTCCTGTCTACTACGATTCATCATCCCATACCTTTGACAGTGATCTTATGGACATCCCGATCAAGCCAGGGATTCTACCGGCCAATTTCTTCTCTGGAAAGGATTCCCCCACCTATGAATTTTACAATCCATCGGCTGCAGCAAGGCAACTGGGCTTTGGTCAACTGCCGATTCGGGTCTACTTTGCCGGTCAAGTAAAATTCAGAGATGAACTGACCAAGAGTCTTGACTACAATTGGCTGTGCAACTTAGTGCTAGACTCTAGCACCATTGACCTGAACAATTGGACAGTGGCCCCTTTTGCCGTTCAGCAATTCAAACTATGGTGGGCAGAATGGAAGCAATACCTCTTCTGCATATCCCCATCAACATATTGCAACATTCTGGACCCAGAAAACATCAACCCAAGTGCAGCAGTATGTCCTTTCTCCCAGCCGATTTCAATGTTGTCTCTTTCCATACTACCATCTTACCATTAACTTGTATTAATCTTCTTAGTCTGAAAGCCAAGTCCCTCCGATGCAGAGCCGAAGCGGCAGGCCGATAGAGAGCGATCGTCCATATACACCATATCCACTCATCATCTTTCACGCTCCAACCATCAAGGACATCGCTACTGGCCGATTGAAACGAACACCGAAAAGGCCAACCTCGAAGACAACAAGCCGTCGAGTTCGTGCCCGCATCGGACCGACTGACCAATCGGCGGTAGTATCGGCTGAAACTCCGACTCCTCTATCCTTGCCGACTACCGAGATGGCCGATCCTCAAGTCACCGCAGAAGTCGGAGCAGCTGCGGCATCACTGCTAGTGGAAGCTGTTCAGGTAATCTTGCACACTTTATATATTTTTAATTGCTCCACTAATACTAACTTTTTCTTTCTGTCAGGCTGCACAAGCCGCTCCAGTGCAGTCCCCACAGCAATCGGCCACATCCCAAGCGGAAGCCGAAACTCCAGCGACCCTTCTCATCGAGGTAGATAATCTCTTAACTCAATTTCTCGACATTCAGAAGACTAACCGATTCTGATGCAGGCCGATTTGGGTGCGTTGGTCGAACTTCCTCAACAAACATCGGCCGAAAGACCAACAGAAGTATGGCAAATATCCCATATCATCTTATTTAATTATCGTAGTATACTCACAGGATTTATTTGTCATACCTTTCCAGGAAGCTGGTCCAAGTAGAGCATTAATAATGGTCGAGTCCTCTTCCTTTGATGAGCCAATCGTGCCGGTTCCTGAGACGAGGAAGGTATTCCCATCGGCGCAAGCAAGAGAGATTCGCTTCAAGGAGGTAACAAACTTATCACTGGAATCGGCCGATCCCCTTTTACTGCTCGCTGATCCTTGTCTTTATTCTTCCGCAGGAACAAGACACTCCAAATAACAGCCTTTTCTCCTTTGTGGTCACCTTTCCCGACGATGAAGAAATCGCTTCACGCCACGTTCCGTCGAGCTCTATTTCTAACGATGTCCGCGCCAAGCTCGAGAGCATGCGGATTCTCCTCCAAGATGATATCGGCCGATTGGTGGAAGATGCTTTGCCAATTCGGCGGCTTTTTAGTGACATCAAAGGCCGAATCCCGGAAGAAACAACAGAAAGCTTGGAACGTGCTGCATATATAGAATCTATACAAACCCCAGTTCTCAGAGCCCTGCGCCATATGGCCGATCGTGCCCAGTTAGCAAAGACCCGGGAAGAAGCTGACTCGTACAAGCACGGAGCTCAAGAGGTACACCAACGGATCAACTTCCTCGAGGGCTCTCGCCCGGATATCGTCGGTACGATAGATCGCCTCAAACGGAGGAGAGCAGATGTGGCAGAACCACCTGAATTAATCCGGCTCAAGTGTATTAACCATCACCATTAAGGCATCCTCGGTTAACCTTACACTTCAAACGGAGTAATCCACTGGTCTGTCGGGTATAACCTCCCGATACAACCACGGTGAACGGATCGAGCGCCGTACATACAAATGCTCATGCGACGATGAGCCCAGAGGATACCACATTCCAGCAAGTATTACATCATTTGCATAAGTCAATATTACAGACCTAGTTCTGAGTTTAGAAAACAAGTACTTCAATTAACATAAATAAGTTCTTCAGAGTTAAATTGCAGCGGAAATAAACAACGGAAACTACTCGACGATACAGGATGTCTCGATGAAGCCCGTACGAGACATCACTCAGCCTTATCTCCGTTGGACGGGGGCGCATCCCATTCCACCGACCAACCAGGGGGAAGAGTGCAGGGCCAAGTCAAGCTAGCAATCATGTCTTCAAAGGGCTCACCTGAAAACGAGTCACAAGCAAGGCTGAGTATACTAATACTCAGCAAGACTTACCCGTGTAGTGGGAACTACTCCACCGACTCTAGATATGCAAGGCTTTTTGGCTCAGGGGTTTGTTTTGCCGAAAAGCATCTACGAGTGGGTCCTTACTTTCAACTTTTAGCTCAAGGTTCTAGATTCGTTAGCCAGTCTAGGTAAGCAGCTATCTAAAGCATACATGGTGAAGCATTAAACTTTCCATCCAACCAGTTCATTCATCATCATTGTTCCTCTTCTTACTCTGTGGGTAAAAATGGTTAAGCAGTCTCAATAGCCGTGAGAAACGGACGATTCGAATCGGATTTCTTAACCTTGCAAGGGAAACCCAAACACACGTCACGTGGTTACTCCCTAGAGTCACACGTGCAACTTTTCCCCTTTCTTTCCGGGTCGTGGATCGGGGCTACCCTCCGAGAGTACAAGAGCCCCACGCCACGGTTCGGCGCCGAGTCGTGACCACTCTCTGCACTCGCCATATGCACATGGGACCGAAGTTCAAAGGGTAGGATGCCGTCCCCTTGCCGGGCCAATCAGGTACTTAAGCTTACCGATTCCCATAATCTCGGCATGTGTTTAGTACGTTCAAAGACTTAACCATCACTACCACACCCTGCGGCCTTAGCATTTTTCACTAGACAGACGGGCCTCAATCGTAACCATCGTTACATAACCCGTCCATGTCCTTATGATTGCAGTGTGTAGTAGTCAATCAACTCCTATTTTCTCGCGAGTGAAAGGAAATCACTCGACTTTTACCGGAGTCCTATTAGCACAGCATTCTAACGAACCTTACATCTAGTTTCAAGCAAGGGTTCCTGACATCATGCAACTAAGTTTTCATCCAACTCCTATAAACTTAATGCACAAGCAAGGAGTAAAGAGTTGCATCATTTCGGAAAGAATGGGTTATGCTCCGGGGCTTGCCTTCGTAGTTCGCTTGGGGATCTTCCGAACTCGGGCTCGGGTCTTCAAAAGCTTCAGTTAGATTTGCTTGAGCTTTGCGCTGTTCACTCTCGGACGCGGGCACCAGCTCGTAGGTTCCGTCGGCGAGAGTCGTCGATTCTACATGAGTGCACAAGTTTAAGTTGTGGAAATAGCACTTGATTACGATTTGAGAGTAATTATTACAAGGGATAGTTTCTGGTCATGAAATTTTGGATTTAGACACATCAAGGAAAGATGTGCTTACTGTAAAATTCTCAGCAAATTTTATGTAACAGATTAATTCTGAAAAATAGATTTTATTGTTGCTGTTAGATACTTGTTCTTTTTGTACAGGTCAATTGGTGCAACAATTGTGGCTAAGATTTTTACAGAGCTCTCACTTGAGCATGCAGAAGCTACTGTAATTTTTGTAGGATTTATTATGCAGTATTCAGAGCATAGAAAATATGACATTCTACACCTAGGCTTTTTAAAGATGCATTTTTACAGGACCCTACACAGGGTTTTTGTCCATGAAACTTTTTTACACAGCAACTTCTACCAAAGTGTAACTCCTAGTAAAAATTTGAGTATTTTCCAAGCTAAGATACTATTTTCTTGTTTTACTGTATGTTATTAGCACATAAATCAAATAAATTGGTTACTGTGAGATAAAAAGTTTCCTAATTTTTCTCTGGCTTCTAGGTACCAATACATTAGCATAGGAAAAATTTCAATGGGTGACTCCTCACCTAACTGCAGGGATAAAACATTCTTCTTACACATGAAATAAAACTAAGTTTAACAAACAGTAAAGCTAGAGATGGAATTTGGGCCTGATCTTTTTACACAGTCCTAATCATCAAGCAACTAATTCACTGCCCAAAATTCAGGGTCAGCATTGTTCTAGAACAGTGGGTATAAAATATGTCCATTAAAGCTTCTATTTAATGTAGAGCAAAATATTTTGAGATTCTGAGAAAACTTTTGTAACAAAAGTGGTAGAGTTTGTTCTGAGGATTCCAGAACAGTTGAGTTTGCATTTTTCTGAATTTTCTACGATTTTATACGAATTTTACAAGTTCACTGAATTTGAATCTAGGTTTGAAATTTTCTTTTACAACTAGGTCCTTGAATCTTGCGCTCAGACCCTTCTAAAGATTTAAATCCTTGCAATTGGGTCCTCGGCGGCTCGGGTGCGGCGGCCGGCCGAAATTCCGGCGAGGGGGGCTCGCCGGCGGCGAGGGGCGGGGGTCGGGGAAGGTTCAGGGGTGCGAGGGCTACCTTGTGGGGGTGTTGTTCCGGTGGGGGACGGCCGGGAAGGGCTCGCCGGCGTTGGAGCAGAGGCGGCGGCGGCGCGGCTCGCGTCGACGGCGGTGCTCCGGCGGGCTTGGGGCGGCGTGGTCCGGTCGGTGAGCTTCAGTGACGCGTGGGGAAGCTACTCCGGGGCTTGGCTTGGACGGAGGGGGTCGGGGTCGTGCTGTCCACGGCGAGCAGGGGCGGCGGCGGCGACGGCAGCGCGGGCGGCGGTGCTCCGGTGGCTCTGGGTGGCGTTGGGTGGGTCGGTGAGCTGCGGTGAGGTGATGTAGTGGTGGCTGGGTGCTCGGTTTGGGCAGTGGGCGGCTGTGGAGGGCTGCCCACGGGCGGGTGGTGCTCGGCGGCGGCGATGGCGCGGCGAGGCGTTCTGGTGGCGGGGCTTCGCGCGGGCGGTCGGGGTGGCGTTTTTGTAGGGACAGGAGGGGGCGTGGAGATGCCTGGGTGACGCGCGGGACGGGACACGGCAGCGGCGTGCACTGGGCGCGGCGGGCGGCGGCAGAACGCCGGCGCGGCGTGCGGGCGAGCGGGCGCGGTGACTGGGCGGCCGCGATTGTGGCGTGGGCGTGGCGAGATAGCGCCGGGCGCGGAGTGGGGAAGCAGCAGCGGCAGCGGCTCGGGCGGAGGGCAGGCGCGGCGACTGGTGGGGCGCGGGGGCCGGGGCGGCACGGCGGAGCGCGGGTACTGGCCGGGCGGGCGGCGGCCGGGGCGCGGCAGCACGCGCGGGCGGGGACTGGGCGGCGCGGCGTCGGGGCGGGGGAGAGCCGGCCGTGGCGGAGTGGTGCGGCGGCCACTGGCCTGGCGCTCCGCGCCGGTCAGGCGACGCCGGCCACCTGGCGCGCGGCGGGCGGGCGCGTGCGCGCGGCGCGGCAGCAGAGGGGGAAGACGCCAGGGACCAAAATGCAAGAATTCGAAAAAGTTCAGGGGGCTGGGTGCAAACAGGGCGTTTTCTGCTCTTTCTGTTTTGAAATTCAAAAACTTTTGAACACGAAAGTTGTTCAAAACAAAAAGTTCTACAACTTTGGTTTCAGGCAAAATTTCATTTGGCTTATGGTTTTAAAGTTATTTTTAAAAGTTTCAATTGTGTCCAAATGTGCCCAAATTTAATTTGAATTCCAACTGAGCCCGTTTTAAATTCTTTCCACCCTCTCATTAGTTGGTTTAACACATGGAGTTACGCTTATGACATTGATTTTGGATTTGCAATTACCAGGGTTGTCACAGCCTCCCCCCCTTAACAAGAATCTCGCCCCGAGATTCGGTAGTTCTTAGTGTGGGCGTGGGTGCACATACCAGTGGTCGAGGCAAGAAACCCAGGGAAATGTTGGTTCAGGTAGCTTTCCGTTTCCCAGGTGGCTTCTTCTTCCGTGTGGCGATTCCATTGTATTTTATACATTCTAATCACTTTCCTCCTGGTCTCTCTTTCTTTTTGATCCAAAACCTTAACTGGGTGTTCGACATACGAGAGGTCGGGTTCCAACGATATTTCTTGTTGTTCCACAATCTCGGTAGGGACTCGAATACACTTCTTGAGTTGAGATACGTGGAAGACATCATGGGTGGCCGTGAGCTGAGGGGGCAGTCGTAATTTGTATTCTACGGGTCCGCAGCTCTCCATGATTTCGTAAGGGCCAATATAACGGGGAGCTAGTTTGCCTTTGATTCCAAATCTTCGCACTCCCTTGGTTGGTGAAACTCGAAGATAGACATGATCGCCAACTTCGAACTTTAGAGGCTTTCTCCTTTTGTCAGAATAGCTCTTTTGTCGGGCTTGTGCGGCTCTAAGATTTGCTTGTATTACTTTTACTTTCTCCTCTGCCTCGATTACCAGGTCGGGTCCAATTATTTTACGTTCTCCGGTTTGTGACCAGCTCAAAGGGGTTCGACACCTTCGTCCGTACAGGGCCTCAAATGGTGCCATTTGCAAACTCGTTTGGTAGCTGTTGTTGTATGAGAACTCTGCCAGGGGTAGGCATTTGGCCCAATTCTTGTCATAATGAATGACACAAGCTCTCAGCATGTCCTCAAGAATTTGGTTTACTCTCTCCGTTTGTCCATCGGTCTGCGGATGGTATGCTGAGCTGCGAATCAGCTTAGTACCAAGAGACGTTTGCAGTTGTTCCCAAAAGCGTGCTACAAACTGGGGACCACGATCGGAAATGATTGTCTTAGGTATTCCATGTAGGCAAACAATACGATCGAGGTAAATCTCGGCATATTTCTTGGCGGTATAGGTGGTGTGTACCGGAAGAAAATGTGCCGTCTTTGTGAGTCTATCAATGATAACCCATATGGAATCATGCTTCTGGGAAGTGTTTGGTAGTCCAACGATGAAGTCCATACTTATGTCTTCCCATTTCCATGATGGTATAGGTAACGGTTGTAGTGTACCGGCTACCTTCAAGTGGCTAGCTTTTACTCTCTGGCACGTGTCACATTCCGAGACATACGTAGCAATTTCTCTTTTCATTCTAGTCCACCAGAAGTTTTGCCTTAGGTCCTGATACATTTTGCTACTGCCGGGGTGGATAGAGAATTTGGAGAGGTGTGCCTCATCAAGAATTTGCTTGCGGAGTTTACGATCCTTCGGAACGACTATCCGACTTTCGAACCATAGAACTCCCTTATGGTCCTGGCGGAAACACTTATACTTCTCTTCACCTAGAGAGAGTTTTTGTTTGATGAGCTTGATTCCTTCATCATGTAGTTGTGCCATGACGATTTGGTCGTGAAGAGTGGGCTCAACTGAGATGTGATCTAGTGTGCCTTGGGAAACCATTTCCAAGTTAAGCTTCCTCATATCTGCGCACAATGTCTCATGGTAGGACTCCATGGATAAGCAATGGCAATGGAGCTTGCGGCTTAGTGCATCCGCGACTACATTAGCCTTACCGGGGTGATAGTGCACTTCCAGGTCATAATCTTTGATTAATTCTAGCCATCTTCGTTGTCTCATATTCAGATCGGCTTGTGTGAAGATGTACTTGAGACTCTTATGATCCGTGTAGATATTGCACTGTGTACCCATGAGATAGTGCCTCCATATCTTTAGAGCGTGAATGACGGCTGCGAGCTCAAGGTCATGCGTGGGATAATTCTGTTCGTGGGGCCGAAGGGCTCGTGAGGCATATGCAATCACTCGATTCTCTTGCATAAGCACACATCCTAGACCAGTACCCGATGCGTCACAATACACATCGAATGACTTGGTATTATCGGGTTGAGCTAACACAGGTGCAGTAGTCAGATGCTCTCTGAGAGTGTGGAAGGCTTCCTCACACTTCTCATTCCATACAAACTTTACTTCCTTCTTCAATAGTTCCGTCATGGGCTTAGCAATTCGAGAGAAATCCGGGATGAAGCGACGGTAGTAACCGGCTAAGCCGAGAAAACTGCGAATCTGATGAACAGAGGTAGGGGGTTTCCAATCCATCACCTCTTGTACCTTGCTGGGGTCAACAGCTATGCCTTCGCTGGAGATCGTGTGACCTAAGAACTTTATAGTATCCAACCAGAATTCACACTTAGAAAACTTAGCGTAGAGCTGATGGTCTCTGAGTCGCTGAAGAACAATGCGAAGGTGCTTGACATGCTCTTCCTCATCCTTTGAATAGATAAGAATGTCGTCGATGAACACTACGACGAATTTGTCGAGTTCGGGCATGAATACCGAATTCATGAGATACATGAAGTAGGCAGGGGCATTGGTGAGTCCAAAGGACATGACCAAGAATTCATATAGTCCATAACGTGTGGAGAAGGCAGTCTTAGGAATATCGCTCAGGCGAATCTTGATCTGATGATATCCCGAACGAAGATCAATCTTTGAGAAGACTCTGGCTCCAGCTAATTGATCGAAGAGTACATCGATGCGAGGAAGTGGGTATTTATTTTTAACTGTTACCGCATTGAGAGGTCGGTAGTCCACACATAATCTCAAACTGTCATCCTTTTTTCTTTACGAATAGGGCTGGACATCCCCAAGGTGACGCGCTAGGGCGTATAAAACCTTTGTCCAGTAGTTCTTGGAGTTGAATTTTCAGCTCGGCCAATTCCTTAGGGGGCATCCTATATGGTCTCTTGGATATAGGTGCAGTGCCTGGTTGTAGCTCAATAACGAACTCAATATCCCTATCCGGGGGCATTCCTGGTAAGTCATCCGGGAAAACATCGGCGTACTCGTTCACCACAAGAATCTCATCTAGCTTAAGTCCTTCCATCTCATAAGCACAGGAATTCGTGCAATCTATGAATGGTAGGTAAAGGGTAGTGGCTCCGTGACTAGGTGAATTTATCTCAACGGCTCGGGAAGAAAGGTCCAGTGTGACTCCATGCATAGCCATCCAGTTCATTCCCAAAATAATGTCCATGCCGTCAAGGGGTAAAAGGACAAGGTCCGTGTCGATGGTTTTACTACCCAACTTGAATGGTACTTGTCTGGCCATTTGGTTTGAAGCAATTTTACCACCCGGTGTTGATATCATATATGACCCTTTTGTGTGACGAATATCCAAGCCTACTTTTGCACCGAATTTTGCACTTATGAAACTATGCGATGCACCAGAATCAAATAATATAACGGCAGGCTTGTTATGGATAGAGAATGTACCCGACATCACTGGGGCTCCTTCTGGAAGCTCTGCAAGCGTGGTGAAGTTAATCCGTCCTTGCTTGACTTGCAGGGTCTGTCTCTTGCCCCTGTTCTTGGCGCTCGGGTTGGATCCTTGACCTTGGTTGGGCTGTCCAGGCTGAGGGCATTCGCGTGCGAAGTGGCTGGAACTCCCGCATTTGAAACAGCGATTTGCGGGGCTAGGTCGAAGAGACTGCTGAAGAATGGGCCTCGGACCATTCTGTGAAGGCATCGGGGGTCGTACCATGCCGGGCTGCTGTGGGGGTCTGGCAATCCATCTTCCTGGCTGCGGGGCCTTTGGTGGAGCTGTAGGTGCGGTATTTTGCACGATGCGATACCTTGGTGGTTGGGCACTTGATGGCCCTGCGGGTGCCTTTCTCTTCTTCTCTGCCCGGTGTGCCATGATACAGTCCTCCTGGGTAATGGCCATATTGACCAACTCGTTGTAGGTGTCCGCCCTGGCTAGGTTCAGACGTTCCTTGAGCTTGGTATTCAGACCTCGGCGGAAACGATCACGCTTCTTGGCGTCCGTATCAGCGTGATAGCCCGCATACTGGCATAGGTTGTTGAACGCCTGGGCGTACTGCAATACGGTGCGGGTGCCTTGGGTGAGTGCCAGGAACTCATTCAACTTTCTCTCCATGAGACCCTCTGGGATATGATGTGCCCGGAACGCGGTCTTGAATTCATTCCAGTCGACCACATGGTCAGCCGGGAGCATCGCAAAATAGTGGTCCCACCACAGACGAGCGGTACCGCGAAGCTGTTGCGCGGCAAAACGGGCCTTGTTGGCCTCTGAGCATGGGGCCACAAGTAGTGTGAACTTGGATTCTATGGTGCGAATCCATGCATCTGCGTCCAGGGTGTGACAACCCTGGTAATTAAAATTCCGAAATCAAATGTCATTAGCCTAACTCTATGTGTTAAACCAACTAATGAGAGGGTGGAAAGAATTTAAAACGGGTTCAGTTGGAATTCAAATTAAATTTGGGGCACATTTGGGCACATTTGAAACTTTTAAATAACTTTAAAACCATAAGCCAAATGAAATTTTGCCTGAAACCAAAGTTGTAGAACTTTTTATTTTGAGCAACTTTCGTGTTCAAAAGTTTTTGAAATTCAAATCAGAAAGAGGAGAAAACGCTCTGTTTGCACCCAGCACCCTGAACTTTTTCGAATTTTTGCATTTCGGTCCCTGGCATCCCCCCCCCTCTGCTCTGCCGCGCCGCGCGCACGCGCCCGCCCGCCGCGCGCCAGGTGGCCGGCGTCGCCTGACCGGCGCGGAGCGCCAGGCCAGTGGCCGCCGCGCCACCCCGCCACGGCCGGCTTTCCCCCGCCCCGACGCCGCGCCGCCCAGTCCCCGCGCGCGCGTGCTGCCGCGCCCCGGCCGCCGCCCGCCCCGGCCAGTACCCGCGCTCCGCCGTGCCGCCCCGGCCCCCGCGCCCCACCAGTCGCCGCGCCAGCCCTCCGCCCGAGCCGCTGCCGCTGCTGCTTCCCCACTCCGCGCCCGGCGCTATCTCGCCACGCCCACGCCACAATCGCGGCCGCCCAGTCACCGCGCCCGCTCGCCCGCACGTCGCGCCGGCGTTCTGCCGCCGCCCGCCGCGCCCAGTGCACGCCGCTGCCGCGCCCCGCCCCGCGCGTCACCCAGGCATCCCCACGCCCCCTCCTGTCCCTACAAAAACGCCGCCCCGACCGCCCGCGCGAAGCCCTGCCACCAGAACGCCTCGCCGCGCCATCGCCGCCGCCGAGCACCACCCGCCCGTGGGCAGCCCTCCACAGCCGCCCACTGCCCAAACCGAGCACCCAGCCACCACCACATCACCCCACCGCAGCTCACCGACCCACCCAACGCCACCCAGAGCCACCGGAGCACCGCCGCCCGCGCTGCCGTCACCGCCGCCGCCCCTGCTCGCCGTGGACAGCACGACCCCGACCCCCTCCGTCCAAGCCGAGCCCCGGAGTAGCTTCCCCACGCACCAGTGAAGCTCACCGACCGGACCACGCCGCCCCAAGCCCGCCGGAGCACCGCCGTCGACGCGAGCCGCGCCGCCGCCGCCTCTGCTCCAACGCCGGCGAGCCTTTCCCGGCCGTCCCCCACCTGGACAACACCCCCACAAGGTAGCCCTCGCACCCCTGAACCTTCCCCGACCCCCGCCCCTCGCCGCCGGCGAGCCCCCTCGCCGGAATTTCGGCCGGCCGCCGCACCCGAGCCGCCGAGGACCCAATTGCAAGGATTTAAATCTTTAGAAGGGTCTGAGCGTAAGATTCAAGGACCTAGTTGTAAAAGAAAATTTCAAACCTAGATTCAAATTCAGTGAACTTGTAAAATTCGTATAAAATCGTAGAAAATTCAGAAAAATGCAAACTCAACTGTTCTGGAATCCTCAGAACAAACTCTACCACTTTTGTTACAAAAATTTTCTCAGAATCCCAAAATAGTTTGCTCTACATTAAATAGAAGCTTTATTGGACAAATTTTATACCCACTGTCCTAGAACAGTACTGACCCTGAATTTTGGGCAGTGAACTAGTTGCTGGATGATTAGGACTGTGTAAAAAGATCAGGCACAAATTCCATCTCTAGCTCTGCTGTTTGTTAAACTTAGTTTTAATTCATGTGTAAATGGAATGTTTTATCCCTGTAGTTAGGTGGTGAGCCACCCCTTGAAATTTTTCCTATGCTAATGTATTGGTAACTAGAAGCCAGAGAAAAATTAAGAGACTTTTTATCTCACAGTAACCTATTTATTTGATTTATGTGCTAATAACCTACGTTAAATCAAGAAAATAGTATCTTAGCTTGGAAAATCCCCAAATTATTACTGGGAGTTACACTTTGGTAGAAGTTGCTGGGTAAAAAGTTTCATGGACAAAAACCCTATGTAGGGCCCTGTAAAAATGAATCTTTGAAAAGCCTAGGTGTAGAATGTTATATTTTCTGTGATCTAAATACTGCATGATAAATCCTACAAAAATTACAGTAGCTTCTGCATGCTTAAGTGAGAGCTCTGTAAAAATCTTAGCCACAATTGTTGCACCAATTGATCTGTACAAAAAGAACAAGTATCTAACAGCAACAATGAAATCTATTTTTCAGAATTAATCTGTTACATAAAATTGGCTGAAAATTTTACAGTAAGCACATCTTTCCGTGATATGTCTAAATCCAAAATTTCATGACCAGAAACTATCCCTTGTAGTAATTACTCTCAAATCGTAATCAAGTGCTATTTCCACAACTTAAACTTGTGCACTCATGTAGAATCGACGACTCTCGCCGACGGAACTTACGAGCTGGTGCCCGCGTCCGAGAGTGAGCAGCGTGAAGCTCAAGCAAATCTAACTGAAGCTTTTGAAGACCCGAGCCCAAGTTCGGAAGATCCCCAAGCGAACTGCGAAGGCAAGCCCCGGAGCATAACCCATTCTTTCCGAAATTATGCAACTCTTTACTCCTTGCTTGTGCATTAAGTTTATAGGGGTTGAATGAAAACTTAGTTGCATGATGTTAGGAACCCTTGCTTGAAAACTAGAAGTAAGGTTCGATAGAATGCTGTGCTAATAGGACTCCGGTAAAAGTCGAGTGATTTCCTGTCACTCGCGAGAAAATAGGAGTTGAATGACTACTACACACTGCAATCATAAGGACACGGACGGGTTAGGTAACGATGGTTACGCTTGAGGCCCGTCTGTCTAGTGAAAAATGCTAAGGCCGCAGGGTGTGGTAGTGATGGTTAAGTCTTTGAACGTACTAAACACATGCCGAGATTATGGGAATCGGTAAGCTTAAGTACCTGATTGGCCCGGCAAGGGGACGGCATCCTACCCTTTGAACTTCGGTCCCATGTGCATATGGCGAGTGCAGAGAGTGGTCACGACCCGGCGCCGAACCGTGGCGTGGAGCTCTTGTACTCTCGGAGGGTAGCCCCGATCCACGACCCGGAAAGAAAGGGGAAAAGTTGCACGTGTGACTCTAGGGAGTAACCACGTGACGTGTGTTTGGGTCTCCCTTGCAAGGTTAAGAAATTCGATTCGAATCGTCCGTTTCTCACGGCTATTGAGACTGCTTAACCATTTTTACCCACAGAGTAAGAAGAGGAACAATGATGATGAATGAACTGGTTGGATGGAAAGTTTACGGCTTCACCATGTATGCTTTACATAGCTGCTTACCTAGACTGGCTAACGAAACTAGAATCTTGAGCTAAAAGTTGAAAGTAAGGACCCACTTGTAGATGCTTTTCGGCAAACAAACCCCTGAGCCAAAAAGCCTTGCATATCTAGAGTCGGTGGAGTAGTTCCCACTACGCGGGTAAGTCTTGCTGAGTATTAGTATACTCAGCCTTGCTTGTGACTCGTTTTCAGGTGAACCCTTTGAAGGCATGATTGCTAGTTTGACTTGGCCCTGCACTCTTCCCCCTGGTTGGTCGGTGGAATGGGATGCGCCCCCGTCCAACGGAGATAAGGCCGAGTGATGTCTCGTACGGGCTTCATCGAGACATCCTGTATCGTCGAGTAGTTTCCGTTGTTATTTCCGCTGCAAGTTAACTCTGAAGAACTTATTTATGTCAATTGAAGTACTTGTTTTCTAAACTCAGAATTAGGTCTGTAATACTTACTTATGCTAATGATGTAATATTTGCTGGAATGTGGTATTCTCTGGGCTCATCGTCGCATGAGCACTTGTATGTACGGCGCTCGATCCGTTCACCGTGGTTGTATCGGGAGGTTATACCCGACAGACCAGTGGATTACTCCGTTTGAAGTGTAAGGTTAACCGAGGATGCCTTAATGGTGATGGTTAATACACTTGAGCCGGATTAATTCAGGTGGTTCTGCCACACAGGGGTTCCTCGGTCTTATGGAACAATGGAGGCTGGGTCCCTAGGAAATCCGTGTATCCTGCAGCTTGTGGTTGGTGAGCATGGTGCCCACCTCTCTGCTGGTGTTGCCCTTGCACAATCTGACGTAGCAGCTCGGTTTGAGCGGCCATCACTTCCACCAAACTGGGCGGGGGTGGTGGCGATTGTCGCGAGCGGCTGCCACCGGCACCAAAACCCTCGGGGTTGCCACGTGTTGATCCAACCATCTGAAACGTGAAAGGTTACCATTAGCAACGCGATCCATATCACTTCCTTGTTTCATAAATAATTGGTGTAGTCATAGACTTCCGAAGTCTGAGCTAGAAGTATGGACAGAATCTCTGTTTGCTACGAGAAAAATCATAGCCTGCCGTGGGTCCATCCAAAACATCTCAACATTGGCAGTAGTCAGAGAATTTAGGAATGCACCACTTTGGCATTTAACTTCGGCGCTAGAACTATGGCTAAGGTGGTCGAAAAGCTCGTCCTTTGCCTTGCTGTCTTAGCTGTTTTTCAGCAGATTGGTCGGTACGGTTTCGCCTATATCTTAAACTAGCGAGGTCCAATGATGCTGAATTTTTGTGAGAACCTAGATCACAAAATTTAGCACAAGTCTGGTATTCAACACTCAGCCAAGAAATGCAAGGAGACATGGGTAAAAATTCCGACAAGTCTCAGCGATTGTGGATTCCATCGTTTACCAACTTACAACGAAATCACCAAGTTTATCGCCGTTCCTTACAGGCTGAGGGTATCCACATGGTTCAGGTGTACCCAACACAAAAGAGTTACTCAACTCCTAGTCAGCCTATTACAACACTTGCCAAAAGTTAGGCTACCCTATCGAGGAGTATGTGCAAAAGTCCTCCTAGGTCGTCCTCTAGAAATCATCCAAGTCGTTGACAGACGACTCGCTGTGAGCCGGAGAGTGGGCTCCCATCTGAGGTGCCTGTGGTACCTCACCCTCGAAATCCATACCTGAGATACCATCAATCTCCTGTGGCTCCTCCTCATCCTCCTCCATGTCGTCCTCATGGGGATGGTCATTCTGATCATGATGCCACTGAATATGCTCATTAGCATCCTCCAACTCAAGGTTCAGATCATGGAGCTGCTCCTCCAACTGTGCTATCGTGGTATCTCTCTCACCCATGAGAGTGTCCTGCTCCTGGATTTGGCCCTCAAGTTGGCCAATCTGAGCATCTCTGTCCTCAAGATCCTGACTGAGCTCCTTTATCTGCTCATCCCTGGTATCTGCCATCATATGGTAGGCCTGAGCAAGATCAGTGAGCTGCTCGAGTGCCTGACTCTGGAGAGTCTGAAGCCGGTAGAGTGCACTCATGCACCGCACGGAGGTATGGATAGTCTCCTGGGCATGGAAGTCTACCAAATACTGTGCGTGCTGCACCCTGTTGAGCCAAAAGGGGTCGTTGTCCTGGGCAGCAGGAAACAATCCAATGGGAGTGAGTGTGACAACCTCGGGACGCTGCGCACAAAATGTGGTGAGCGCCCTCATGGCTGCAAGCTCCCAAGTATCGGCCAAACGGCGACCAACAGCCTCAAGCTCCAAGGCGGGCCACTCCGGGTGTAGCGGGTGCGGAAAGATAGTCACTTTGACACGGCACTGGGTAACTCCATTTTCTGCAACCTCCAGTCCGGCGTAACGTGGGGGAATTAGATAGCCCGCGGTACGCAAAACATCCCACAAAATAGAGGGAAAGCCCTCCCAGTGGAGACACTGCGAGTGCACGTGTCCATCCTCATTCACCATCATCTCAACAGGCTCGGCCATCTGAACAAAAGATCAAATGGAGTGAGATAGCGAAAACTGTGAGCAGCACAAGGACAGATTCTGTATAGTGTGCAAAAATAATCATAACTCCCACAGTTCTCGTCCAAAAATTCTCAAATTTCACCAGGTCACTCCTAAGGTATTTGTGAACAACTTTTCTATTCAACACTTTGGCTGGATTAGACTCTAAGATGGCTGTTCCCTTAAGGTCTTACTTCTCGGTCTACCCAGAACTTTCAGTGAACAGGGGGCCAATATTTCGTGCATCAGGGAAAATCTACCCAGCCAAAATTTACCAAATTTTAACAGCAGCTTCTGGGATAAATTTGGAACAAGTTTTGTGTTGTACTCTTTCGCAGAAAACCGCAGGAAGGGGGCCTAAAAATTTAAGAGGCAGAAGTGCTTATTCCGGACAGAATTCTGACATTTCGAGGTTTCTGTTATTTCTTATTATCCATAAGTTCAGAATTTTTCATTTTTTGAACAGAAGATAGGGCACAAGATTTGGAACAATTTCTTCAACATGAACTTTATCAGAAATGGTCATTATCTTGGGTCAATAATTCGTTCCTTTTGGTGACGGCAGATTTCGGACAGTTTCGC
The DNA here is from genome assembly GCA_032594955.1 of Panicum miliaceum. Lineage (NCBI taxonomy): Eukaryota > Viridiplantae > Streptophyta > Magnoliopsida > Poales > Poaceae > Panicum > Panicum miliaceum. The sequence continues at coordinate 25,832,161 of CM064059.1, read as the reverse complement.
TAGATAGTCCTTATGCGACCCACACTTAGATACGTAAGAACCTTTCCACTCTCACACAACGCATTTTCAATTTCCGATATATACGTTCATGATGTATGCACGTCCTATTCGTCCTCACAAAATAAAATAATCGCCAAATAGCTTTGGTCTTACGAAGATAGTTTCGGTGGCTTACACAATACGGCTCTCGCTATAATAGCTAGTCGAGTCTTTCTAATCGTTCCTTAACTTATCGTAATCGCGGTTAGTGTACCTGCAGAAAATCGACAAGCATATATATATGAACCTTTCATGCCAGCACTCATGAAAGCGTCCGTATTCATTACCGTTTACTTATAGAAACGATATCTGTACAATTTCCGCCGTACAGACGACGTTAACATACGCTATCGAGATAGCGTATTCACGGGGGTACCGTCATGAGACGGGGGTATGAACAGCGATCGCCATACCCTGCGCCGAACCTTCTACTCCCAATATGTTCAACTAACAGTTGGCATAGTGGCAGCACCTCAAGTAAGCCACTGCTTGAGGGCAGCGTTCGGTTCGCATCACCGACAGGAAGGCCAAGCTCTCTCAGTTGGCTGAGGATCCTTACCTTCTTACCTTAGCGACGAGTGCGTCGTTACAGAATTTAGGGTCGGTTGTGCATGAAAGTAAGTTTCGACAGAAAGTAATGTGCTGGAAGTCAGTTGATAATACATATAGAAGTTAGATAGCCACCTAGTAAACTTTCCCATACTCCCTTAGGGCTTTACGAACTAGGCACCATCCTTAACGTACCAACGCATTTCGCAACACAACCTTCTAGTCAAGTTTTAGTAAAATGAGTTTTTAAGGCTTGTAGCATTCTCTGGCGTATGTATTTCGGCTCTGGTGTCCGCTGTTGCCAGCTGTGGCACCAGCTACGGCTCTGATACCAGCTGTGGCAGAACCACCTGAATTAATCCGGCTCGAGTGTATTAACCATCACCATTAAGGCATCCTCGGTTAACCATACACTTCAAACGGAGTAATCCACTGGTCTGTCGGGTATAACCTCCCGATACAACCACGGTGAACGGATCGAGCGCCGTACATACAAATGCTCATGCGACGATGAGCCCAGAGGATACCACATTCCAGCAAGTATTACATCATTTGCATAAGTCAATATTACAGACCTAGTTCTGAGTTTAGAAAACAAGTACTTCAATTAACATAAATAAGTTCTTCAGAGTTAAATTGCAGCGGAAATAAACAACGGAAACTACTCGACGATACAGGATGTCTCGATGAAGCCCGTACGAGACATCACTCAGCCTTATCTCCGTTGGACGGGGGCGCATCCCATTCCACCGACCAACCAGGGGGAAGAGTGCAGGGCCAAGTCAAGCTAGCAATCATGTCTTCAAAGGGCTCACCTGAAAACGAGTCACAAGCAAGGCTGAGTATACTAATACTCAGCAAGACTTACCCGTGTAGTGGGAACTACTCCACCGACTCTAGATATGCAAGGCTTTTTGGCTCAGGGGTTTGTTTTGCCGAAAAGCATCTACGAGTGGGTCCTTACTTTCAACTTTTAGCTCAAGGTTCTAGATTCGTTAGCCAGTCTAGGTAAGCAGCTATCTAAAGCATACATGGTGAAGCATTAAACTTTCCATCCAACCAGTTCATTCATCATCATTGTTCCTCTTCTTACTCTGTGGGTAAAAATGGTTAAGCAGTCTCAATAGCCGTGAGAAACGGACGATTCGAATCGGATTTCTTAACCTTGCAAGGGAAACCCAAACACACGTCACGTGGTTACTCCCTAGAGTCACACGTGCAACTTTTCCCCTTTCTTTCCGGGTCGTGGATCGGGGCTACCCTCCGAGAGTACAAGAGCCCCACGCCACGGTTCGGCGCCGGGTCGTGACCACTCTCTGCACTCGCCATATGCACATGGGACCGAAGTTCAAAGGGTAGGATGCCGTCCCCTTGCCGGGCCAATCAGGTACTTAAGCTTACCGATTCCCATAATCTCGGCATGTGTTTAGTACGTTCAAAGACTTAACCATCACTACCACACCCTGCGGCCTTAGCATTTTTCACTAGACAGACGGGCCTCAATCGTAACCATCGTTACATAACCCGTCCATGTCCTTATGATTGCAGTGTGTAGTAGTCAATCAACTCCTATTTTCTCGCGAGTGAAAGGAAATCACTCGACTTTTACCGGAGTCCTATTAGCACAGCATTCTAACGAACCTTACATCTAGTTTCAAGCAAGGGTTCCTGACATCATGCAACTAAGTTTTCATCCAACTCCTATAAACTTAATGCACAAGCAAGGAGTAAAGAGTTGCATCATTTCGGAAAGAATGGGTTATGCTCCGGGGCTTGCCTTCGTAGTTCGCTTGGGGATCTTCCGAACTCGGGCTCGGGTCTTCAAAAGCTTCAGTTAGATTTGCTTGAGCTTTGCGCTGTTCACTCTCGGACGCGGGCACCAGCTCGTAGGTTCCGTCGGCGAGAGTCGTCGATTCTACATGAGTGCACAAGTTTAAGTTGTGGAAATAGCACTTGATTACGATTTGAGAGTAATTATTACAAGGGATAGTTTCTGGTCATGAAATTTTGGATTTAGACACATCAAGGAAAGATGTGCTTACTGTAAAATTCTCAGCAAATTTTATGTAACAGATTAATTCTGAAAAATAGATTTTATTGTTGCTATTAGATACTTGTTCTTTTTGTACAGGTCAATTGGTGCAACAATTGTGGCTAAGATTTTTACAGAGCTCTCACTTGAGCATGCAGAAGCTACTGTAATTTTTGTAGGATTTATTATGCAGTATTCAGAGCATAGAAAATATGACATTCTACACCTAGGCTTTTTAAAGATGCATTTTTACAGGACCCTACACAGGGTTTTTGTCCATGAAACTTTTTTACACAGCAACTTCTACCAAAGTGTAACTCCTAGTAAAAATTTGAGTATTTTCCAAGCTAAGATACTATTTTCTTGTTTTACTGTATGTTATTAGCACATAAATCAAATAAATTGGTTACTGTGAGATAAAAAGTTTCCTAATTTTTCTCTGGCTTCTAGGTACCAATACATTAGCATAGGAAAAATTTCAATGGGTGACTCCTCACCTAACTGCAGGGATAAAACATTCTTCTTACACATGAAATAAAACTAAGTTTAACAAACAGTAAAGCTAGAGATGGAATTTGGGCCTGATCTTTTTACACAGTCCTAATCATCAAGCAACTAATTCACTGCCCAAAATTCAGGGTCAGCATTGTTCTAGAACAGTGGGTATAAAATATGTCCATTAAAGCTTCTATTTAATGTAGAGCAAAATATTTTGAGATTCTGAGAAAACTTTTGTAACAAAAGTGGTAGAGTTTGTTCTGAGGATTCCAGAACAGTTGAGTTTGCATTTTTCTGAATTTTCTACGATTTTATACGAATTTTACAAGTTCACTGAATTTGAATCTAGGTTTGAAATTTTCTTTTACAACTAGGTCCTTGAATCTTGCGCTCAGACCCTTCTAAAGATTTAAATCCTTGCAATTGGGTCCTCGGCGGCTCGGGTGCGGCGGCCGGCCGAAATTCCGGCGAGGGGGGCTCGCCGGCGGCGAGGGGCGGGGGTCGGGGAAGGTTCAGGGGTGCGAGGGCTACCTTGTGGGGGTGTTGTTCCGGTGGGGGACGGCCGGGAAGGGCTCGCCGGCGTTGGAGCAGAGGCGGCGGCGGCGCGGCTCGCGTCGACGGCGGTGCTCCGGCGGGCTTGGGGCGGCGTGGTCCGGTCGGTGAGCTTCAGTGACGCGTGGGGAAGCTACTCCGGGGCTTGGCTTGGACGGAGGGGGTCGGGGTCGTGCTGTCCACGGCGAGCAGGGGCGGCGGCGGCGACGGCAGCGCGGGCGGCGGTGCTCCGGTGGCTCTGGGTGGCGTTGGGTGGGTCGGTGAGCTGCGGTGAGGTGATGTAGTGGTGGCTGGGTGCTCGGTTTGGGCAGTGGGCGGCTGTGGAGGGCTGCCCACGGGCGGGTGGTGCTCGGCGGCGGCGATGGCGCGGCGAGGCGTTCTGGTGGCGGGGCTTCGCGCGGGCGGTCGGGGTGGCGTTTTTGTAGGGACAGGAGGGGGCGTGGAGATGCCTGGGTGACGCGCGGGACGGGACACGGCAGCGGCGTGCACTGGGCGCGGCGGGCGGCGGCAGAACGCCGGCGCGGCGTGCGGGCGAGCGGGCGCGGTGACTGGGCGGCCGCGATTGTGGCGTGGGCGTGGCGAGATAGCGCCGGGCGCGGAGTGGGGAAGCAGCAGCGGCAGCGGCTCGGGCGGAGGGCAGGCGCGGCGACTGGTGGGGCGCGGGGGCCGGGGCGGCACGGCGGAGCGCGGGTACTGGCCGGGCGGGCGGCGGCCGGGGCGCGGCAGCACGCGCGGGCGGGGACTGGGCGGCGCGGCGTCGGGGCGGGGGAGAGCCGGCCGTGGCGGAGTGGTGCGGCGGCCACTGGCCTGGCGCTCCGCGCCGGTCAGGCGACGCCGGCCACCTGGCGCGCGGCGGGCGGGCGCGTGCGCGCGGCGCGGCAGCAGAGGGGGAAGACGCCAGGGACCAAAATGCAAGAATTCGAAAAAGTTCAGGGGGCTGGGTGCAAACAGGGCGTTTTCTCCTCTTTCTGTTTTGAAATTCAAAAACTTTTGAACACGAAAGTTGTTCAAAACAAAAAGTTCTACAACTTTGGTTTCAGGCAAAATTTCATTTGGCTTATGGTTTTAAAGTTATTTTTAAAAGTTTCAATTGTGTCCAAATGTGCCCAAATTTAATTTGAATTCCAACTGAGCCCGTTTTAAATTCTTTCCACCCTCTCATTAGTTGGTTTAACACATGGAGTTACGCTTATGACATTGATTTTGGATTTGCAATTACCAGGGTTGTCACAGCAGAGCTAGCCAAAGAGATGGAGCAAGTTACCAAAGACATAGCTGCCGAAGAAAAGAAGCTTCAAGAGTTCCCATCCATCATCGTTGGGCTGAAGCAAGAAAGGCAGAACTTGGCCTGTGAAGCGATAAGACTTCGTCATCATATATCAGAAGTTCCCGGATCGGCCGACAACGACCAAAGAGTACTAGATTCGGCCGATCAGATTAGGCGACGAGCTATTGCGGCCATAGATGCTTTCCTCGGGTTGTAAAGAATGCTGTAAACATTTAATGCTCCTTTAATGTTACTGCGCTGATTTAATCCTGGACCACTTCCTTTGGCAGATTTGCATTTATGAATGCTTTTACTCCGATAGGACGTGTTCCACTATCCTTTTACTTCCTTCTCTTTATAAGTACGAGATCCCACACCGTCTCCAGAGGCATATGCATTACCCATCTTCTCTCCCTCCAACAACTGGATCTCTATTCTCCCAAACTACACATCAAGATGTCTTCTTCTTCTTCGTCCTCTGTCAACCAGGTACAAACCTTCCTCTGTTTCTTCCCTTGACATCTCAATCGCTCTGATGCTGGGTAGCTTTTCATCTCTGTTTAGCCAAAACGTCTCAGTCCCAGTCTGGAACGAGCGATTGAAATTATGCATTCAGACGAACTGCTGTCGCAAGCAGACATAAATCTGATAAGAGCTCATTCTGAAGAACTTAAAGATCATGTTCCAGCTGTTGTCCAGAAGTATTGGGACCTTATAGATGCTCACTGCCTAGTCCCAAAGCGACTACCATCTGAAAAGAGTCCTCCACTCCCTCATCAAGTCGAGACTGAAGCCGTCATGGAGAATCTGGAGGAGAAGAAGACCCGCCTCCTGATAGAACTATGCCATCAAGTTGAGACTGGAGCCACCATGGAGGATCCGAAGGAGAATAGGACCCGCCTTCTGATAGAATTGGGCCGGATCGAGAGAGAAATCTAGAGCAAACGTAATCAATAAATATATCGGTATTTTTATTCTAAGGGCGACTTGTACCATGTCGGCCATGTACTCTGTTGTTTTCATCAAATAATGAATTGGTCAAACCAAACGGAAAATATTTTCCTCCTCAAGGCGATGTCATCCCTGCATCGGCTATGTAGACGAAAGCCGATAGAAGTCGGCCATGTTGTCTTGATGTCTCTTGCTGCAAGTTATGCATCTACCCAAATGCTTGGATAGTACCTCTTCAGATATCGTCCATTCAAAGCTCTTGGGAATTCTTCCCCTTCGATAGTTTCTAGAATATATGCATTTCTCGGAGCACATTGGCCGATTCTATACGGCCCTTCCCAAGTGGGCGACCATTTATCGAATTTGGGATCCTTAGACCCTATCGGCAGCACCAACTTCCATACCAAATCTCCCTGGGAGAATTGTTTAACTTTGACTTTTTTGTCATACCATCTGGCCACCCTTTTCTTGTTTTCTTCTATGCTAATCAGGGCCCTTAACCGCTGACCTGCCGAGTCATCGAGCTCATCCTTCATGAGGAAGGAATAGTCATCAGCCGTCAAATGATCTTGAAGCGATAAACGTCTTGACCCCGTTCTTAATTCCCAAGGCAGGACTGCCTCATGACCATAAACTAGCTGATAAGGAGATATCTTAGTGGCTCCGTGGCAAGCCATCCTATAAGCCCATAGAGATTCAGTCAAAGACATGTGCCACTTTTTGGGTTGTTCCTCTATCTTCCTCTTGATCAACTTGATTATCACCTTATTGGACGATTCGGCCTGGCCATTGGCTTGAGCATAGTATGGAGAAGAATTTAATAATTTAATCCCCATATCAGCGGCGAATTCTCTGAGTTCTTCAGAGGTGAACATTGTTCCCTGATCAGTTGTGATAGTCTGAGGAATACCGAATCGATAGACAATATGGTTCTTAACGAACTCAATCATATCGGCCGATGTCACATTCCTTAAAGGAACTGCCTCCACCCACTTAGTAAAATAATCGGCGGCCACCAATATAAACTTATGCCCTTTACTCGATGGAGGGTGAATTTGTCCGATGAGATCTATTCCCCAACCTCTGAACGGCCACGGCTTGATTACTGGATTCATAGCCGATGCTGGCGCGCGCTGTATATTGCCAAACTTCTGACAGTCTTGGAATCCTTTATAATATTTGAAACAATCCTCAACAATCGTTGGCTAGTAATACCCATTGTTTCTGATCATCCATTTCATCTTGTGAGCTGACTGATGGGCTCCACATACGCCTTCATGGATTTCTCCCATCAGGACCTTTGCTTCTTCTGTTCCTAGGCACTTGAGAAGAACCCCATCAATCGTCCGGTAAAATAAATCATCTTCAAGTAACACATATTTGGTGGCTTGAAAATGTACTCGCCGATCTACTTTCTGGGAGGGGTCCTTCAAGTCATCGGCGATTTCCCTTCGCCAGTCATCGGCCGCGAGCTCCAAAATCATAGCCCCCTGTATCGGCCGATATCCGGATGCATGCTGGGCCAACCTGTTAGCCTCCTCATTATAATTTCTGGGGATGTGCTCAATTATTGCAGACTTGAATTCCTTTAAAAGCTGAAGGCAATCTTCATTATAAATCCTCAAGATATCATCTTTGCACTCAGATCGCCCCGTTAACTGATCTCCGATGAGCATGGAATCTCCAAAAATTTCGACTGCATCAGCTTTGACTTCCCTTAATAATTGGATACCTTTTAGAACGGCTCGATATTCCGCCTGGTTATTGGTTGGGGATGCTTCTATCGGCCGAGAGAAATCATAACTTGCCCCCCGAGGCGATACAAGAACGATGCCGATTCCTGATCCAGCCCCACACGAAGAACCATCGAAGTATAGAGTCCATGGAACCGGTTCGATGACAACAATTTCTGGTCCACAATGCTGAGCTACGAAATCGGCCATGACTTGACCCTTGACAGCTTTGGCCGATTCGTACCTTAAGTCGAATTCTGACAGAGCCAGGATCCATTTTCCAATCCACCCTTTCAAAATCGGCAATGATAGCATATATTTCACCACATCATCTTTGCATACAACTATGCATTCTGCCAATAACAAATAGTGCCTGAGCTTGGTACACGAGAAGTATAAACACAAGCACAGCCGCTCCACCGGGGAATATCTTGTTTCGGCGTCCAGGAGTCTTCTGCTGACGTAATATACCACCCGTTCTTTCCCTTCGAACTCCTGTACCAACGCCGATCCAATAGCCTGTTCATCAGCCGATAAATATAATTTGAACGGCTTACCAGGCTGTGGCGGGACTAACACCGGAGGTGAAATCAGATATTGCTTGATATCTTCCAATGCTCTGCGTTGTTCTTCTCCCCATACAAATCCCTGATCGGGCTTTAATTTCAACAAAGGAGTAAAAGCTCGAATACGTCCTGACAGGTTGGATATGAATCTTCTGATAAAATTGACCTTGCCGACGAGGGACTGCAATTCAGTTTTATTCTGTGGAGCCACAACTTTATTGATGGCGTCTATGGTCTTCCGGTTGACCTCTATCCCGCGTTCATGGACCATGAATTCTAAGAATTGCCCGGCCGATACGCCAAATGCACACTTGTTCGGGTTCATTTTCAACCCATGCTTCCTTGTGCACTCCAGTACTTCTTGTAAATCGGCCAGATGTTCTTGATGACCTTTTGACTTGACCATGACATCATCTATATAAATTTCCACCGATGTACCAATAAGCTTGTGAAAGATATAGTTCATGGCCCGCTGATATGTAGCACCGGCGTTATTTAACCCAAAGGTCATTACAACCCATTCGAATAAACCAAGGTGACCTGGACACCTGAAAGCCGTTTTTGAGATATCTTCTTCGCCCATTAATATCTGATTGTATCCGGCATTACCATCCATGAAACTGATGACTTTGTGTCCTGCGGCAGCATCTATCAAGATATCGACCGTCGGCATTGGATATCCGTCCATTGGTGTGGCCTGATTTAGGTTCCTGAAGTCGATGCACACGCGCAGTTTTCCATTTTTCTTATACACGGGCACAATATTAGAAATCCATTCGACGTAGCGGCACTGCCGAATAAATCCTGCTTCAATCAATCTTGTGATCTCGGCCTTTATATCAGGTAGAATTTTGGGATTGCATCGTCGTGCAGGTTGCTGATATGGCCGATATCCTAATTTTATAGGTAACCGATGTTCAACAATGGACCGGTCTAGACCAGGTATCTCATGGTATTCCCAAGCAAAGCAATCCTTGAATTCTTTTAATAAACTTATCAATTTACACTTATATCCAGGATCCAAGCTAGCACTAATATACGTCGGCCTTGGCTTGCTACCATCTCCCAAATCCACCATCTCTAATGAATCGACTGACGTAAATCCATGCCCAAGCTTTCTATCTTCTCGGATGAACTGATCCATCTATTCTGAATTTTCAGAGCCGACTGCTTGGATCGGCTGTAGACCGAAATCGGACACCTTCAGGAAATCAGTGTCCCAAGTCCTGCCAGATATACACCTGACGTGTTCACAGCTCCATTGTTGCGTGTCGGCCGCTGCGACGCTGTAGGTGGAATCGGCGTTGACTACCTCCGTACTGTCGCCGACCCATTGCACGAGGCATTGGTGCATTGTAGATGGGACACAACAGTTCGCATGTATCCAGTTGCGACCGAGCAGCATGTTGTAGGACCCCTTACCATTAATAATGACAAAGGTAGTAGGAAGAGTCTTACTGCCGATGGTGAGGTCGACGCAGAGCGCTCCACGGGCGGGAGACACGTTGCCCTCGAAGTCCTTGAGCATCATGTCCGTCTTGGTCAGGTCTTCATTGCTTTTTCCCAACTTGCGGAACATGGCATACGGCATGATGTTGACTGCGGCGCCTCCATCCACTAGTAGCCTGGTAACGGGTCGTCCGTTAACGTATCCTTTGAGGAACAATGCCTTGAGATGTTGCCGTTTATCGTCTTCTGGTTTTTCAAAGGTGGCCGTCATTGGTTCTAATACCAATTGCGCCATTTGCTCTTCCACCCTTGTTGCTTTGTCTCGATCGGCAGGCGCCATGAACTCCATCGGCAATATGAATACCATGTTGACATCAACTGCCGATTCTTGACTGTCCATTTCTTTGCTGTTATTTTTCTTGGGGCGCCAGACCCGAGACTTGACGTTTCTCTTTTTCAGCACCTGCCTCTGCTCTTCTTCTTGTTGCTCCCATTGGCGCAGGCGTTGGATCCTCCGTTTCTGGGATTTGGATAATCCATCAGGGCACCACCTGGGGTTTACTGGTTTGGCCGACGACTTGACGTGCTCCCAATCTGGTTCCCTTCCTAGGGGTTTTTCATCCGACACCCTGTCATCGGCCATCTCTTCCAGCCGATCATGTACGCTAATTCTGCTCCCCAGTCGATCCTGTTGGTTGATCCTGCCTTTCGACCAGTGATGCCGGTCAACCCTGGCCCCCAGCCGATCATGCACTGAAAGGCGCTGTCCTTTTTGTTCGCGCCGATTTCTGCTGATCGGCTCCGATTCTCTGTCTCTGGAGCGTGATCTTTTAAACGGGCAATCGTTGTGGCTTAATCCGTTGCACTCAGGACAGTTATCGGCTGATGGCAATCGGAGATCATTTTCCCAACAATGGATGAAGAATGGGCATTGCCAGTGATCCTCATGTCGGCGTATCATCTCATCGTGGTATCTTGATTGTTCCTGCTGCCGCCGATATTTGATGAGCAAAAACTGGGAGGTGACGGGTCTGCGCAATCGTTCTGATCCTTCGCCCTTGTCTTCAGCCCGCCTTTTCCCTTTGACTTCAGCCGCCATGACTTGCTTCCTGGGGTCTACGGCGCCGCTCCTTCTTGCTGATTCCGACGTCAGCACCTTGGTTTGAAGTGAATTTCTTCCGGTGTCAACCATGTTGGCCGGGAAAGGATGCTGGTCTATCTTCATCAGCTTTGCCGGTTTGGCTGGGGTTTCAAACTTGAGCCTTCCCTGCTCGATGGCCGATTGTATCTGCTGACGAAAGATCTTGCATTCATTCGTGTCATGAGACGTGGCGTTGTGCCACTTGCAATACTTCATCTTTTTAAGCTGATCGGTCGAAGGGATGGTGTGGTACTGTGATAGCTTGATCTGCCCTTCCTGGAGTAATAAGTCGAAAATCTTATCTGCTTTTGATGTGTCAAAGCCGAATGTGTTTGGTTCTTTCTTTCCGAAAGGGCACGATATTGGCTTTTTGCCTTTCACCCACTCTGCTAGGCCGATTTCTTCTTCTCCATCTGATTCAGACCCTTCTAGATATGCCACCTTCTTCTGGAAATTCCTCCGCTGCTCAAACGGATGGACTTCCTGACCTGCCAATCGGTGAATGATCTGGCTTAAGCTTTCAAATTCCTGTGAGGCATACCTTTCCTTGATTTGTGGCAAGAGGCCTTGGAAAGCGATATCGGCCAATTGGGCATCGGTCAGAGCCAGACTGTAGCATTTATTCCTGATCTCTCTGAACCTCTGTATATATCCAGTTACCGGTTCATCGCTCCTCTGCCTGAGGCTGGTCAAGTCTGAGAGCTTCATCTCATGTACTCCTGCATAGAAGTACTTATGGAATTGCTTCTCTAGATTGGCCCAAGTAATAATAGAGTTAGGTGGTAAAGTGGTGAACCACTGGAAGGCCGATCCAGACAGAGACGATGAAAACAGACGCACCCTCAGAGCATCTTGCGTAGCGGCTTCCCCGCACTGGATGATGAATCTGTTGATGTGCTCCACGGTGGATGTGTCGTCCAGCCCTGAAAACTTGGTGAAATCAGGAACCTTGTATCGGTGGGGAAACGGCAGCAGGTCGTAGGAGGACGGATATGGCGTCTTGTATGTATAGGTCTGCACTTTCGGCTTGAAGCCGAATTGGTCCTGAATTACTTCTGCTATTCTTGCCGTCCAATCCACCTGCTGCTGATGAACAGCCGTTCGAGGTGCCGGCATATGTTGGAGGATTGGTTGTGGTACGGCCGGGTGATGGATTGGCGAATTCTGTTGCGTCATGGCCGTCTGAGTAGCTGACAGTTGGTGGCGAAGTGAATCCGCCGCCCCGTCGTACATCGTCATCGGCGCCGTGCTTCGGAGTGTCTCTACAGCGCCTGCCCCCCTGCCGATTTCTTACGGGATTGGTTGATACTGAGGGATTGTCGGTCGGACGGCTGAGTGGAACGATGCCTGAATCGGATAGCTCCCATGTCCGGTTGATAGATCGGGAAAAGCCGTCGTTGCCAATGCCCCCCAGGGCACTGAGCTTGTAGGCAACAATTGCACAGAAGCAATCTGGACAGGTTGAAGCGGTGCTTGCGATGGGAAACATGGTGCACCGTTATACCTTGGAGACACTGGAGGCAACGCAGTGTTGCAGCCTTCGCGTTGCGTCAATATCGGCTGAGGAGCCGATTGGGACGTGCCTGCTGAGCTTCTGGCTGGAAGTGCAATCGGCGGGTATACGCTGGCCCCTGATATCCTTGAACTACTCCGCTGGCCAGAGAGCTGATGACGGCGTTATACAACGTATTGGTCATCACCGAGGATTGGTCGATGAACGCCTGGTAGACGGACTGTTGGATCATATCGGACATCTTGCCCGAATCTTCAGCAATGGTGATATGGCGGGGAACTGGAAGAGGAGCTTTCTTGACTACCTCCCCGCTTCTGGAACGACTGAACGACTGCAGATACATCCTTTTGTAATCTTCCAGATGTTTAGCCAATTCTTCCCTCTGGTCGTCTTTGAGATCCGCTTCTGTGACCTCGATGATGTTGCTTTCGGAAACTTCTGCGTTCTTCGACATGTCGGATCTTGAAGTTAGTCCCACTGGGCGTGCCAAAAGTGTGTTGGCGCTAAAATCGGCCAAGGGATCGGCCGATGGTCTTCAGCGTCGGACACACGACCCGGGAGAATCTGCTTAGCTCCTGTTTGGGTTATTGCCCTGGTGCGGTTCGCGCTGCGTGCCAGTCAATCTGACCTGTTGATTGACAAGGAAATAAAAGTATTAAATTCCGGGCGTCCGGATCGGCTGGGGTTCCGATCTGTCCCGAAGAGCGCGTCGGCGAATCGGCCGATTTGCTATGAAGATGACCGGCTAAGGATTCAGCCGATAATCACATAATAATTGCAAAGAAAACTGGCTGGAGCGATCTAAACAATTATTACAGATGCAACGCTTGAGAATACATCTAATCGGCTATATGATGATGAACGAGGAAGCGCGATGATAAAGCCGATAATTCCAATCTCAAGCTGGATAACTGGTGATAATACTAGAACAACAGGTAAAACTTGCAATTCTAGTAAATATTGATAACTGGTGAATAAATCCAAACAAAACCACAGCGATGCGCCCGTGGTTAAAGCTCAGATGTTACTCGATAAGCGGAACCTACCAATTGGCCGAAGATCAAGTTGATGCAGCCCTGCCAATCCGTACGAACTCGTGGAAGAAGAAAAACTATTGGCGAAGTCACCGACTTGAAAGTAAGGTGCTAGGAAAAAGTAAAAGTGTTTTGTTGATTGATATGTTGATATCCTGCAAAGCCCTGGCGACTCCTATTTATACCCTAAAACCAGGACTGCTGGTCGATTATGACTTGTTACAACCTTATTTAAAATAGGAAAACTACTATATCTATAATATATCTTTAAAAAGGAAACGGAGTCCTAATCCAATCAGGACTTTTTCCATTGTTTCTTGACCGAATCAGCATTGCTCCGTTGACCAACATCAGGCCACTTTTGACCAGGATCCTCTGTTGTGGTTCCAATCTGTTTGGCGCAAGTTGCATTGCCAATCGGCCGATTCCCAACTGTAGCCTCAATTGGCCGATTCTTTACTGTAGCCTTTAGATCTGCTGCATCGGCCAATCTCTTCTCCTGACGCTGATTCAACACGTGTCAAAATCTGGCGTCAACACAACTGAAGAAAAGTATGTAACAAATGTTGTAGATTTTCTTCTAACAATTCTAGAATAGTTGAGTTTGTATTTTTCTTATTTCTCTACGATTTTATATGAATTTTATTAGTTCGCTGTTTTTGAATTCAAAGTTTAAACACAGGTTTACAGATATGCCCCTAGAAACTTGCGTGCAGACCCTTTTAAAGATTTCAATTGTTGCAATTGGGTCCCTGGGCGGCGCTAGCATGGCGGCCGACCAAATTCTTGCGAGGGGGCTCGTCGGCGGCGAGGGGAAAAGGGTCGGGGAGATCCAGGGAGGTGAGAGCTAGCTTGGGGTGGCCTTGGTCGGGGTTGGGGGTGGCCGGAAAGGGCTTGTCGGCGTGAAAAAGGGGGCAGCGGCTGTGTGGAGCGTCGGCGACGGTGCTCCAGCGAGGAGGGGAGGGCGTGGGCTGGTCGATGAGCTTCGCGGCGTTGAGGGGAACCCGTTCCGAGGCTTGGCTCGGACGGAGGAGCGTTGGAGTGGGCTGCCCACGGAGCAGTAGGGGAGCGGCGGCGGCGCGGCGGCACTGGCGGCGCTCCGGCGGGTTTGGGCGGCGATGGGCGGGGCAGTGAGCTGCGGTGGGGCGGTGTGGTGGTGGTTGGAGGCTCAGCTCTGGCAATGGGTGTCCGGAGAGGTGAGTTCCATGGGCGGGTCCTTACGGTGGCGGCAATGGCAGCGGCGGCGGCGTTCGGGCGGGTCGAGGCGCGCGGGAGCAGCTTTGTGCCGCCTTTTGTAGGCTGCAGGAGGGAGGGAGTGGGCCGGGCGATGCTGGAGAGGGGCGGCACGACGGGGGTGCGTTACTGGACGCGGCGGGCGGCGAGCAGTGCCGGCGCGGCGTGCGGCGGGCGCGAGCAGGGGATTGGGCGCCGGGGATTTGGCGTGGGGAAGGGGGAGATCATGCGGGCGCGGGTTGGGCGAGGAGCTGCAGCAGCTGGCTTGCCGGGCGGCGAGCGCGGCGACTGGCGGGACGCGGCGTGTCACACCCGATTCTAGAAAGAACCAGATGCATCTCATATGTGCGCCAGGATCTCGTTCACACACATATGGTAGACGGAAAGTGTAATATATATCAAAGACAATGCTCAAAAAGTAACCAAATAAAGTATTACACTCCGTATAAAAGAGACACAAATGTCTTTAACGTTAAACCGTTATACCCTATACGAAGTCTTCAACAACTCCGTCTTCCACAGGCGATGACTGGTGAACGAAGGACCTAGAGCTCCTCGAAGTCGTCGAAGATCTCCTCTTCAAAGTTAACTTCTGAACAGCAGGGGCAAGGGTGAGTACTCTTATGGTTGGTACTCAGCAAGTGGGGTGAAAATGCAAGGCTATCAAGGATAGGCTGAGGTTTGCATCAGCGATTACTTTTAGTTGGTCAAATATTTATTATCGAGCATCTATTAACTAGGTTTAAGTTTATACCAATCCCACTTTAGCAAAAACCTAAAGATATCATCAACTCAAGTATTAACCACGAATCACGGTTTAATTAATCTTCAAGTTTAAATTATCATGTGAGGGTCCAAGCCACTCTTAACCGTGAGTACGGCTGTTATAACAGTTTTACACTCTGCAGAGGTTGTACACTTTACCCACAAATCGTGTTTCCCTGAGTCGCCCGGGTTTGCAAGGCCCTTAAACACTTCCGAGGTGAGTGGCGAGGGTACACTACGAAGCCTTTACAAAGACATGTCGAGAGCTAGGCAGCCCGCTAGAGTTTCAGTAGCGGCGTGGTCCATAAACCTCCCTAATGGTCAGCTCCTTAGCAAAGGCAGCTACCCCAAGAGGACCGGACTATGATCCCTATCACCGACCCCCTCCTTGCCCTTTCGGTAAGGCCACCAGCAAACTACACATCTAATTAATTGGCTAAGGTCAGAGCCATATGACTTTGTGGTTGCACTGTTCACTTGGGTGGTTCTCCATGTTCCCATTAAACAAAGTCGGTCTTGATATTACTCGATAAAACCACAATATGAAACGTGTTCAACATTAACATAAGAGTAAACCAATACCAATCCCAAAGTTTGCAACTAAGCGTAACTACCCAACAAAGTAGTAAACCCAGGTGTTTCAAGGATTGGGGTAAAAGACTAGGTAAGTCCTTAGCATAGGTAATCCCATCAAGTTTATGCAAGCAACAATAAAGTAAAGTGTATTTTCATGCAGTTGTTGGGATCAAATAGAATATGCAGAGGGGGAAATCCACTTGCCTCCTTCAAATAGCTGTTGATTCTCTTCCTCGTAAGCTTGCTCTTGATTTGGCTCGAACGTCACGTTGTCTACGCGATCACACAAACAAGCATTCACAACCAAATAAGAAACAATACAACATACAGTACAAACGGAAGGGTGAAAAGATGCTAAAGTTGTAGTTCATGATGCAAGGATCGTGCGGGCTCGAGAATCGCGGAAATCGGAATTGAAACGATGAAGCTATGGTTAAAATAGTGATCTGAGGACCTAACTGCTAGAGTTTTAAGTCTCCCGAGGCTAGATCTGAAGAATTCAGGGGCCAAAACATAGTTAAACCTTAAACAGAGGGTCAGGGTGCAAAACTATAGGTTCTGGACGGCGGGTTCTAATTCTAGAAAAGTCAGGGGTCGGGATAGAAAAAGAAAGGGCTCAGCTCAAATTATTTTCTACTGATCTGGACTGCGGGTTGATTCCTGGAAAACTTAGGGATCTTCCTGCAAAAGTTTCAGGATCGGCTAGGGTCGGATAAATCTGGTCCGTTGGATCAGAATCGGCGGCGGATCAGACGAATCGGCGGAGTAAGGGTCGGGCGAATCGGCCGAGTAAAGAAAAGGTCGGGTAAATCGGCCGGGTAAAGTGAAGATTGATTCTGGCCGTTAGATCTAGATCGAGCGGCAAAGGAAGGGTCGGCTCGACAGAACAAAAGGGTCGGGCGAGGCGGAGTTTTAACTGGGCATAGGGTCGGGCGAGGCGGAGTTTTAACTGGGCATCAGCGGCGAGCGTGTGCGGCGGCGGACGACCGGAGCTTCACCAAATCTGGTGTTCCAGGGCTTAATTCAAGCTGGATCTATGGCGGGAAGTGAGTGGGCGGTACGGTGAAGGTGAGGGTGATCACGAGGTGGCTGTGCGGCGGTTGTGAACTTGCGGCCATGGCGGCGGGCGGAAACAGGGGTCCGGTGAGCAATCTGGTGGGCGGCGGAGCAAAAGAGAGAGGGGATTCTGGTTGGCTTGATGCTCACCAACTTGCGGAGCTCTGGCGAGAGTTGAAGACGGCAGAGAAGCTGCAGATCGGCGAGTCGACGGAGAATCGGCGACACGGGTCGGCGGCGTTCCTCCGAGGCGCAACTTCCAGCGGTCGTACGACGATGTTGTGCTGAGGAAAGGATTTGAGTTTGGCGTGGGTTGCAAGGCGGGGCTTTGGCAGGATTTTATAGGGGCAGATCGGCCGAGATTAGGAAGGCGGTGCTGCGGAAATCGATCAAGACTCGGGACAAGAAGAAAGAAAGAGAACGGGATACGAACGACAGCACGGAGTCGTTCCGGACTCTGGGTAAGGAAACAAGAAAGAAGAAGAAGGCGCCGACAGGTGGGTCCTAGCTGTCGGTGAAGCAAGGATCGGCTGAGGGAAATTGGCCACTGGGTTGGCCGCGGGAAAAGAAAAAAAGGAAGAAGAAGAGAAGAAATTGGGCTGGCTGAAAGAAAGAAATAGGAGAAGAAAGAAATAAAGATGCATGCACAATTTTAATTTATGATTTTTATGAAAATACTTTTAGAAATTTTAGCTCCTATATTTTGGGTGTTACAAAACATACCCCCCTTAAAGAGAATCTCGTCCTCGAGATTAGGAAGGATTAGGGAACAGCTGCGGGAATTCTGCAACCAGTTCATCTTCTCTTTCCCAAGTAGCCTCATCCTCTGAATGGTGACTCCACTGTACTTTGCACATTTTGATCACCTTGTTCCGGGTAATCCTCTGAGATGTTTCCAAAATTCTTATCGGATGCTCTGTATAAGTTAAATCTTCCTGCACATCAAGTTCCTCCAACGGTAATTGCTCCTCTGGCACTCTCAAACATTTCTTTAACTGTGATACGTGAAACACATCATGGACATCTGACAATCTTGCTGGTAACTCCAATTGATATGCCACTTCACCTTTCCTTTCCAGAATCTGAAAAGGACCAATGTAACGTGGTGACAACTTTCCTTTTACCTTGAATCTACGTAAACCTCTGATGGGTGATACCTTCAAATACACAAAGTCTCCAACTTCGAATGTCAATTCCCTTCTTCGTGTATCGGCATAACTTTTCTGTCGTGACTGGGCAGTCTTGAGATTATCTCGGATTATCTGGACTTGTCTATCTGCTTCTTGAAGAATCTCTGGTCCAAAAACTTGACTTTCTCCAGTCTGATTCCAATATAATGGTGTCCTGCATTTTCTTCCGTATAATGCTTCAAATGGGGCCATCTTGAGGCTTGCTTGATAACTGTTGTTGTAGGAGAATTCTGCATATGGCAAGCTTTTATCCCAACTACCTCCATGCTTTAGGGCGCATGCTCTCAACATATCCTCTAATACCTGATTTGTTCGCTCAGTCTGACCATCTGTTTGCGGATGATATGCAGAACTGAAATTGAGCTTTGTATCCATGGACTCATGTAATTTCTGCCAGATACGCGACGTGAACTGAGTACCTCGATCAGACACTATCTTCTTTGGAACACCGTGCAGACACACAATTCGTGACATGTACAGTTCCGCTAACTTGGCTCTAGTGTAGGTTGTTTTGACTGGGATGAAATGTGCGACTTTTGTCAATCTGTCCACAATAACCCATATCGAGTCGTAACCATCACGAATACGAGGTAACCCTACAATAAAATCCATACCAATCTCTTCCCATTTTCATTCAGGTACTTTCAATGGCTGGAGTAAACCTGCTGGTCTCTGGTGTTCTGCTTTCACTCTCTGACATACATCACACAAAGCTACGTGAGTTGCTACGTCTCTTTTCAAACCATACCACCAGTACCTTTCTTTCAAGTCTTGATACATTTTGGTACTTCCAGGGTGAATGGAATAAGCGGAATCATGTGCTTCCTTCAGAATGAGTTCACGAAGATGATCAATTTCAGGTACACAGATCCTCTTTCTGAACCAAACAGTTCCTTGTTCATCTTCGGTGAAATCCTTAGTCTTGCCTAATCCAATTTGAATCTTGATCTCTTTGATCTTAGCATCTGTCAACTGTCCTTTTCTGATCTCTTGTTCTAATGTCGGTTCTATCTCCATAATCATGGCTTCTGCTTGAGTGACAATTCCCAAATTTAAACGTGCCATCTCCCAACATAATTCTTGAGGCATCAATCGAGCAATCATCGTATTGGCTTGTCCTTTTCGGCTTAGGGCGTCTGCCACAACATTAGCCTTGCCAGGATGATACTGGATATTCAAATCATAGTCCTTGATTAGTTCTAGCCATCGTCGTTGTCTTAAGTTAAGATCCTGTTGCGTAAAGATGTACTTCAGACTCTTATGGTCCGTGAAGATCTGACACTTGTTTCCGATCATGTAGTGCCTCCAAATCTTCAATGCGTGCACGACGGCAGCCAATTCCAAGTCATGGGTAGGATAGTTCTGCTCATGCTTTCTCAGCTGTCTTGAAGCATAGGCCACAACCTTGCCTTCTTGCATTAACACACATCCAAGACCCATCCGTGAAGCGTCGCAATACACATCAAACCCTTTGTGAATATCTGGCATTATCAACACAGGGGCCGTGGTCAATCTTGTTTTCAGCTCTTCAAAACACTTCTGGCATATAGCATCCCACTTAAACTCTTTTCCTTTCTCCAACAGAGAAGTCATAGGTTTCACAATCTTCGAGAATCCTTTAATAAATCTGCGGTAGTAGCCCGCAAGTCCGAGAAAACTTCTAATTTCAGGCACAGTCTTCGGTGGATTCCAATTCAGAACATCTTGAACTTTACTTGGGTCTACTGCAATTCCTCCATCTGTGATAACATGTCCAAGGAAAGAAACTTCTCTCAACCAAAAATCACATTTACTCAGCTTGGCATATAACTGATTCTCTCGGAGTTTCTGTAACACTATCCTCAAGTGCTCTTCATGTTCTTCCTCGTTCTGCGAATACACCAATATGTCATCAATGAACACAACCACGAACTTGTCAAGGTATTCCATGAAAACCTTGTTCATTAGGTACATGAAGTATGCCGGTGCGTTGGTCAGTCCAAATGACATCACTGTAAACTCGTACAGACCATATCTGGTAGTGAAGGCTGTCTTGGGTATATCCTCCGGTCGGATCCTTAGCTGATGATATCCTGATCTCAGGTCAATCTTGGAGAAAACCTTGGCACCTCTCATCTGATCAAACAAATCTTCAATCCGGGGTAGTGGATACTTATTCTTGATTGTCACATCGTTCAGCGACCTGTAGTCTACACACATCCTTCTGCTGCCATCTTTCTTATCGACAAAGATCACGGGTGCTCCCCACGGGGATGAGCTGGGGCGGATAAATCCTTTAGCTAACATCTCTTCTATTTGTTTCTTTAGTTCACTTAGATCCTTAACATCCATTCTATAGGGTCTCTTAGAGATAGGTGCAGTACCAGGTAAAAGATCGATACTGAACTCAATGTCACGAACAGGTGGCATACCTGGTAAATCTTCCGGGAAAACGTCGGGATACTCACTGATAACTCTGATATCTTCCAGGGGCATTCCCTTCATTTGGTTCACTGTCCCAACTGCACTGGGCAAAGCTAATGCCACAAACTCTATTTTATCTCCTTGAGAACTGGTCAAGAGCACTGATCTCTTGCGACACTGAATAACACCGTCGCATCCTGATAACCAATCCATTCCGAGGATCACATCGATGCCGTTAGTCTTTAGGACTATTAGATTGGCTAGGAATTCTATCCCCATAATATTCATGCTGACCCTTGGGCATAAGTGGCTGGCCTTCAATTCCTTGCCCGGGGAGCTTACTAGTAATATTTGTTTCATAGGGCTTATTGGTAAATTATGTTTTGCAGCAAATTGCTCAGTAATGAATGAATGTGATGCTCCAGAATCAAATAAAACTGATGCAGGTTCAGAATTGACAAGGAACGTACCGAGCACAACGTCGGGAGCCTCTTCAGCTGTTTCTGCAGCCACATGATTCACCTTTCCGCGCACGCAGTTCTGTTGTCCTTTGCTGCCCAGTGGTGTCTGGTTGCTGTTGCGCGGCTGCTGCTGCTGAGGAGTCTGCCTTTGTCCACCGTTCCTCTGATTCTGAGGAGTTTGCACATTACGCTTTGGGCAGTTGTTAGCGTAATGATCCAGTTCTCCACATTTGAAACACCCGTTAGGTTGGACCGGAGTGACTGGATTGTTGGACCGCACTGGTGCACCTGTGGCGTAGCCTGGATGGTATGGTTGCGGGTTGGAGTTGCGCTGAGTCTGCTGGTTGTAGCGTTGAGGCTGCTGTGGAGTTCTTTGATTCTGTTGACTCTGCTGATATCCTCCACCTTGTCCTCCAAAGCGCGACTGATATCCTTGGGGTGTGTTGTAGCGGGGTCGGGTGTTGCTGCTGGATTGTCCTTGGGACTGAAGTTTTCGCTTGTGTTCTCCAAGCTCCTTGCGCTTGCTCTCCAGACCAATGGCTTTGTCTAGCAGAGTTTGGAAGTTTGGGAAAGTGTGACTGTGTAGCTGATAGTTGAGCGGCCCTATCAGACCTTCCAAGAAGCGCTCCTGTCTCTTTGCGTCACTATCCACCTCATGGGGCGCGTAACGAGACAACTGAGTGAATTTGTCCCGGTACTCACTGACAGTCATGCTACCTTGCTTCAGGTTCAGGAATTCCTTCTGCTTGAGCTTCATTAGTCCTGCTGGGATATGGTGGCTGCGGAAGTTGGTTCTAAACTCCTCCCAGGTGATAGCGTTGGCATTGGCGTGGGCAGCAGTGAAAGCATCCCACCAATCAGCGGCTGCACCTTCCAGACGTCCTGCAGCATACAGGACCCTTTCACGGTCACTGCATTGTGTGATGTCCAGCTTCTTGGTGATGACCTTCAACCAATCATCAGCGTCCAAGGGGTCCACAGAATGAGAAAAGGTAGGAGGGTGGTGGCTCATGAATTCTATGTGTTTGTCTCTAGGTGGCGGGTTTTGCTGTGGTGCTTGCTGATTCTGCTGAGCTTGTATGTTCTGGATGGTGGTAGTGAGGTTCTGCAACACCTGCATCTGTGCTGCCAAGAATTGCTCCATTGTTGGATTGGGCGGTGGTGGCAACTGACTCTGTCGGTTGACTATGCGAGCACGCCTAGAGCTAGGGTTATTCTGTCCTCCACCTGTCCTGGTGTTCACCATCTGACCGTTAGGGAATAAACCCAGGATAAGACAGGTGTACTAGATATAGGTAGATAGAAAATAATATCTTAACAAAATATGGATTTATAAGATTCCAACTGATATTAATGTATATATTATATCAAGCAATTCTTATAGCACTCAAAGCAAACATTTGTTTACAAGCAATCATCATTACATCGTCGTCCTCTCAAGAGAAAATGATTCTAACGAGAACTTCAAGAGATTCTAGCCTAAGAGCCTAGGTGTCTATTCCTCGGGGCGAGTTATGGAGCCTGGTTCGCCGCGACGAAGCTTCTTGCGGGGTGGTGACAATGCGGGGAAATGGGGTTCATCCATCTGTGAGGGTGGCGGCGCTCTTCCCTCTAGTCGAGCTTCCAGCGTGCGGATCCTTTCATGGGCCTCCAGTAGCTTGTCCTGAGTATCGTCCAGCTCAGTGATGACGCTTTCCAGCTCGGTGTTGAGAGCGGCGGTGACTCGAGCAAGAGTGTTGAGGCGATCTTCGTCATCTTCACCCAGAGTAATCATAGTCTCTTCAGTTCCACTGAGGCGGCGGGGAAGGTGGCGATACTCTGTGTTCTGAAGCTCCTGACGGTAGGTGTGGCAGATGGACCATAGAGCTCTCCTGGCGGCACTGCTGACGGCGGCGTCATATGTAGCGTGGGGTGTGGTGGAGTCATGTGCAGTAAGAGTCCTCAGGCCTCTGGCACTTTCCATCCTGATGTGGACGCGAGAGAGGTAGTAGTCGCCGAGCGCAGGGTCGGTGTAGTGATGCGTGTGGTAGTGAGGTCTCACATGGTTGCCCAACTCTTGAAGAACACCTTGTAGCACTTGAGACAAGTGGTCGGGTTCTCTGTCCGAAGTGCGAACACAGCAAAGCTGCCTCATCCCTGGAGTTTCGTCACTCTGATCATCGTTGTTTTCATCGTTGTTGTTGTCCTCGTCATCGTCCCTTCTAATATCTTCAAAGTTACTCGGGCTTCCTTCAGCGTCAACCGGTGTTGGGGAGGGGGCTGGAGTAGGGACAACTAAGGGTGGTGGCGATCTCTCAATGACTGGTGATGCCGGCGGGGTGAACTGATTTCCTTCTTCATCAACTGCCATGATGCGGCCATCTTCACCATCCACGAAGTAATAGACTTCCTCGGGTTCTTCCTCCATAGCTTCCTCCTCTTCAACAGGGTCTGGGACTGGAGTAGGAGAAGTTGGTTCAGCTGGGGCAATGCGAACTTGGCGACCTCCGGTGCGCTTGCGAGCAGTTTGGTAAATTCTGACCATCTGGTAAGGGCGGGAGAAAAATTCAGGATATTTTTCTTTGAAAAGGAAAATGGTAGAAGGTTTATGTAAAACATAGGTTTTTATGTGGAAATATAACAGGAATTTTTGATGCTAATATGGCTTTCTAGAAGATAAATACTTAATTTCGACCATTTCTATCTAGGCTAGCGTCCTATAGTCAATATTGCTCTGATACCACTTCTGTCACACCCGATTCTAGAAAGAACCAGATGCATCTCATATGTGCGCCAGGATCTCGTTCACACACATATGGTAAACGGAAAGTGTAATATATATCAAAGACAATGCTCAAAAAGTAACCAAATAAAGTATTACACTCCGTATAAAAGAGACACAAATGTCTTTAACGTTAAACCGTTATACCCTATACGAAGTCTTCAACAACTCCGTCTTCCACAGGCGATGACTGGTGAACGCAGGACCTAGAGCTCCTCAAAGTCGTCGAAGATCTCCTCTTCAAAGTTAACTTCTGAACAGCAGGGGCAAGGGTGAGTACTCTTATGGTTGGTACTCAGCAAGTGGGGTGAAAATGCAAGGCTATCAAGGATAGGCTGAGGTTTGCATCAGCGGTTGCTTTTAGTTGGTCAAATATTTATTATCGAGCATCTATTAACTAGGTTTAAGTTTATACCAATCCCACTTTAGCAAAAACCTAAAGATATCATCAACTCAAGTATTAACCACGAATCACGGTTTAATTAATCTTCAAGTTTAAATTATCATGTGAGGGTCCAAGCCACTCTTAACCGTGAGTACGGCTGTTATAACAGTTTTACACTCTGCAGAGGTTGTACACTTTACCCACAAATCGTGTTTCCCTGAGTCGCCCGGGTTTGCAAGGCCCTTAAACACTTCCGAGGTGAGTGGCGAGGGTACACTACGAAGCCTTTACAAAGACATGTCGAGAGCTAGGCAGCCCGCTAGAGTTTCAGTAGCGGCGTGGTCCATAAACCTCCCTAATGGTCAGCTCCTTAGCAAAGGCAGCTACCCCAAGAGGACCGGACTATGACCCCTATCACCGACCCCCTCCTTGCCCTTTCGGTAAGGCCACCAGCAAACTACACATCTAATTAATTGGCTAAGGTCAGAGCCATATGACTTTGTGGTTGCACTGTTCACTTGGGTGGTTCTCCATGTTCCCGAATTAATCGGAATTGAAACGATGAAGCTATAGTTAAAATAGTGATCTGAGGACCTAACTGCTAGAGTTTTAAGTCTCCCGAGGCTAGATCTGAAGAATTCAGGGGCCAAAATATAGTTAAACCTTAAACAGAGGGTCGGGGTGCAAAACTATAGGTTCTGGACGGCGGGTTCTAATTCTAGAAAAGTCAGGGGTCGGGATAGAAAAAGAAAGGGCTCAGCTCAAATTATTTTCTACTGATCTGGACTGCGGGTTGATTCCTGGAAAACTTAGGGATCTTCCTGCAAAAGTTTCAGGATCGGCTAGGGTCGGATAAATCTGGTCTGTTGGATCAGAATCGGCGGCGGATCAGACGAATCGGCGGAGTAAGGGTCGGGCGAATCGGCCGAGTAAAGAAAAGGTCGGGTAAATCGGCCGGGTAAAGTGAAGATTGATTCTGGCCGTTAGATCTAGATCGAGCGGCAAAGGAAGGGTCGGCTCGACAGAACAAAAGGGTCGGGCGAGGCGGAGTTTTAACTGGGCATAGGGTCGGGCGAGGCGGAGTTTTAACTGGGCATCAGCGGCGAGCGTGTGCGGCGGCGGACGGCCGGAGCTTCACCAAATCTGGTGTTCCAGGGCTTAATTCAAGCTGGATCTATGGCGGGAAGTGAGTGGGCGGTACGGTGAAGGTGAGGGTGATCACGAGGTGGCTGTGCGGCGGTTGTGAACTTGCGGCCATGGCGGCGGGCGGAAACAGGGGTCCGGTGAGCAATCTGGTGGGCGGCGGAGCAAAAGAGAGAGGGGATTCTGGTTGGCTTGATGCTCACCAACTTGCGGAGCTCTGGCGAGAGTTGAAGACGGCGGAGAAGCTGCAGATCGGCGAGTCGACGGAGAATCGGCGACACGGGTCGGCAGCGTTCCTCCGAGGCGCAACTTCCAGCGGTCGTACGACGATGTTGTGCTGAGGAAAGGATTTGAGTTTGGCGTGGGTTGCAAGGCGGGGCTTTGGCAGGATTTTATAGGGGCAGATCGGCCGAGATTAGGAAGGCGGTGCTGCGGAAATCGATCAGGACTCGGGACAAGAAGAAAGAAAGAGAACGGGATACGAACGACAACACGGAGTCGTTCCGGACTCTGGGTAAGGAAACAAGAAAGAAGAAGAAGGCGCCGACAGGTGGGTCCTAGCTGTCGGTGAAGCAAGGATCGGCTGAGGGAAATCGGCCACTGGGTTGGCCGCGGGAAAAGAAAAAAAAGAAGAAGAAGAGAAGAAATTGGGCTGGCTGAAAGAAAGAAATAGGAGAAGAAAGAAATAAAGATGCATGCACAATTTTAATTTATGATTTTTATGAAAATACTTTTAGAAATTTTAGCTCCTATATTTTGGGTGTTACACGGCGGGGACTCGGGCACGGCGTGGACTGGCCATTGGGCGCGGCGGGCGGCGAGCAGAGGCGCGCGTCGCCGGCGGGCGCGTGGCTTGCGCGGACTGGGCACGGTCGCTGCGTGGGGATGAGCGCGTGCAAGCGGGGCGCGGCTAGGCATTGGCTTGGCGCCTAGCGCCGGTCAGGCATCGCCGGCCAAGTGGCCAGCGGCGACTGCACGGCGGGCGGAGGGTCGGGCGGAGCGAAGAAGGGAGGGTCAGCGGTGACTGCGCGGCGGAGGGTCGGACGCAGCGGAGAAAGGAGGGTCTGCAGCGACTGCGTGTCGGAGGGTCGGGCGGAGCGGAGAAAGAAGGGTCTGAAATGAAAAATAGAGAAAAAGGCAGGGGCTGGTTTGCAAGGTCAAGTGTTACTCAAATTTTCGTGTTGCAACTCAAAAATCTCTGAACATGAAAGTTGTTCAAAATGAAAAGTTACACAAGTTCTATTTCAGGCCAAAGTTCATTTGAGTTATAGTTTAGAAGTTATTTTAAAAACTTAAAAAGCATGATTCGGAGGGCACGTCATTTCCTGGGCAAAAATTTGTATTCTCTCCTAGGCTTCAACTAGACTTTTGTTTATCCTGCCATCAAGGGTGTTCCTATTAAATTTCACAGCCATAAGTGCTTTGAGGTGAGAGTTATTCAATTTATTCGATTAAAGTACATGTACTTGTGCATATATACACATCTATTTTCAATTCAAAGCAAAACCCATTTATAATTCATTTCTTTTAAACTTTTCTTAGATATTTATGCATCGTGTTAAGCTAATGAGGCTTATTTCATAATTTAAACACCTGAGGTGTCATAGCCTTCCCCCCTTAAAAAGAATCTTGCCCCGAGATTCGGACAATAAGCTTAGTGTGGGCAGTGTTTGTACCTTTGGTAGAGTTGAGAAAACCCGGGAAATTTTGGTTTAGATAGCTTTCAGTTTCCCACATGGCTTCTTACTCAGTGTGATGATTCCATTAAATTTTATACATTTTAATCACTTTCCTCCTAGTGCTTCTTTATTTTTGATCCATGATTTTGATAGGGTACTCAACATATGAGAGGTCGGGCTCTACCACTACTTCTTGTTGTTTAATAACCTCAGTAGGGACTCGAACACACTTCTTGAGTTGAGACACCTGAAAGACATCATGGATGGCTACAAGCTGAGGGGGCAGTCGAATTCTATAGGCTATGGGTCCACAGTTCTCGATGATTTCATAGGGACCAACATATCGGGGAGATAGTTTTCCTTTGACTCCGAATCGTTGTACTCCCTTGGTTGGTGAAAAACGAAGGTAGACGTGGTCACCAACTTCAAATTTTAGTGGCTTCCTCCTTCTGCCGAAATAGCTCTTTTGCCTGGATTGTGCGGCTCTAAGGTTTTCTTGTATTACTATCACTTTTTCTTCTGCCTCGATTACCAAGTCTGGTCCAAATATTTTGCGTTCTCCGGTCTATGACCAACTCAAAGGGGTTCGACACCTTCGTCCGTATAAGGCCTCAAATGGTTCCATTTTAAAACTCGCTTGATAGCTATTGTTATATGAGAACTCTGCTAGGGCTACGCATTTGTCCCAATTCTTATTATAGTGGATGACGCAAACTCTAAGCATGTCTTCAAGAATTTGGTTCACTCTTTTAGTTTGTCTGTTAGTTTAAGGATGATAGGTTGAGCTTCGAATCAATTTAGTACCAAGAGAAGCTTGCAATTTTTCCCAAAAGCGTGCTACAAACTGAGTACCACGATCGGAAATAATAGTCTTCGGTACTCCATGTAGGCAAATGATGCAATCGAGATAAATCTCGGCATATTTCTTGGCAGTATAGGTGGTGTGTACCGGAAGAAAATGTGCCATCTTTGTGAGTCTATCAACGATAACCCATATGCGACTATGCGACTTTCAAACCATAAAACTCCCTTATGGTCCTGACGGAAACATTTGTATTTCTCTTCACCTAGAGAGAGTTTTTGTTTGATGATCTTAACTCCTTCATCCTGTAGTTGTGCCATGATGATCTGGTCGTGAAGAGTGGGCTCGACTGAGATGTGATTCAGAGTGCCTTGGGAAAACATTTCCAAACTAAGCTTCCTCATTTCCGAACATAATGTCTCATTATAGATTTCCACTGATAGGCAATGGCAATGGGCCTTACGGCTGAGTGCATCCGCGACTACATTGGCCTTGCCGGGGTGATAGTGCACCTCTAGGTCATAATCCTTGATTAATTCTAGCCATCTTTGTCTCATATTCAGATCGGCTTGGGTGAAGATATATTTGAGACTTTTGTGATCGGTGTAGACATTACAATGAGTACCCATGAGATAATGTCTCCATATTTTTAGAGCATGAATGACAGCTGCTAATTCGAGATCGTGGGTCGGATAGTTCTGCTCATGGGGCCGAAGGGCTCGTGAGGCATAAGCAATAACTCGGTTATCTTGCATAAGCACACAACCAAGACCGGTGCCAGATGCGTCACAGTAAACATCAAACGGCTTGGTGTTATCGGGTTGAGCTAACATAGGGGCTGTAGTGAATTGTTCTCTAAGAGTGTGGGAAGCTTCTTCACATCCATGAGTTGGGGAATTGACTTCAACAGCCCTTGAAAGAATATCCAAGGTCACTCCATGTTGAGCCATCCAATCCATTCCCAAAATAATGTCTATCCCTTCTAGTCCTAGAAGGATAAGGTTGGATATGATAGTTTTACTACCGAACTTGATTGGTACGTGCCTTATCATTTGATTTGAAGCAATTTTACCACCCGGTGTTGATATCATATACGACCCTTTTGTGTGACAAAAATCCAAGCCTACTTTTGCACCAAATTTTGCACTAATGAAACTATGTGATGCACCAAAACCAAACAATATAACTATAGGCTTGTTGTTAAACAGAGAATGTACGTGTCATTATTGGTGCACCTTCAGGGAGTGCTTCAAGCTGATCAATCTTTCTTTTGCGCTTGTTCCTCTGTCTTTTACGCTTGTTCCTTTGTCTTTTGTGCTCGTTCTCATTGGTTTGGCTAGAACCCTAGCCCTGATTTTGCTGTCTGGCCTGGGGGCATTCTCGAGCAAAGTGGTTAGCACTTCTACAAACGAAGTAACGGTTTGTGTCACTTGGACGACCGGGTTGTTTGTTATCTAAAGATGTCACTACTGGCATACCTACTGAACCTTTCTTGGGTGTGGTGCATTTAGCATGGTCTATCTTTTCCTGTATAGGCAAGCGAGTTCGTGTTCGTAGGACTATGCCGGCGTCAATAGTTCTGCTAGCTTGATGTCGACCTCGTAGGATGAATTCTGTGCAGGTAATTTCCCATCAAGTCAGGTCTATGTCGCATGGGTCATGCTTGAGAGTCCGACACTATACTTGGTGATCCTTAAGTTTCATCGGAAGTTGTGATGGGGGCAATAAGAAGTCCGAATAAACATCTCTTGTGTCCATCATCTCGTCATTGAGCTCTGGATAGCCTGCAACCTGAGGTTGATGGACATTACACCCACCCCCTTGATTGTGCTGCTGCTGCAGGAATTGAAAAATCGCTTGCTGCCCCTTGACAAGCTTACAGAGCAATTCAGTCTGGGCAGCCACTAGTTCTGTTAGGTTGGATGGTGGTGGCGGCTGTTGCGATCCGCTACCACTAGCACCAAAACCATCCGGGTTACCACGGGTTGCTCCAACCATCTCAAAAGATCAGGGATAGAATCGTGAACAGAATACTGTTCGCTACAAGAAAATTCATAACTCTCAGTAGGTTCATCCAAAATAGCTCATATTTTAGCAGTGAGTAGGAAATTTAGAGATGTACAACTTTGGTATTCAACTCTTATGCTAAATTGATGGCCAAGATGGTCGAAAGATTCATTCTTTGCTTCTCTGCTTCGGCGGCTTTTCAGCAGAATGAGTTATAGTATTTTGCCTATTAACTCAAACTAACAAAGTCCAATAGTGTTGAAATTTTATGAGCTTTCAAGAAATGAAATTATTGACAACTTTGGTATTTAACTTGCTGCTCAGAAGGATCATCTTCAAAGGGTAAAAGTTTCGACAAGATCATGCCATAGGATATGAACTGGAGGATGAAAGTTCAATATTTCTGGAAGCAACTTCAAAACTCCATAACTCCAATTTGAGTAATCCAGAAATTCTCAATCTTCACTAAAGTGTTCCTAGGATAATTGTGTAGAACTTTGCTAGTCAACTCAAGAGCTAGATCAGGCTCT
Organism: Panicum miliaceum; assembly: GCA_032594955.1. Taxonomy (NCBI): domain Eukaryota; kingdom Viridiplantae; phylum Streptophyta; class Magnoliopsida; order Poales; family Poaceae; genus Panicum; species Panicum miliaceum. The sequence goes on along the minus strand of CM064059.1, from coordinate 25,801,846 downwards.
AAGATGGTTTTTCTCTTAAGGTTTTATTTTACTGTCTACCCAGAAATTTCAGTGAACAGAGCGCCAATATTTTGTGCACCAGGGAAAATCTACCCAGCCAAAAATTAACAAATTTTAACAGTAGCTGCCTGAGTAAATTTATAACGAGTTTTGTGTTGAACACTTTTGCAAAAAACTGTAGTAAGAGGGCATAAAAATTTATGTGGTAGAAGCGCTCATTCGGGTCAGAAAACTGATATATCAAGTTTTCTGTTGTTTCTTACTATCTACATGTTCAGAATATTTCAAATTTAAATAGGAGGTAGAATATAAATTTTGGAACAAAACTTTCAACATGAACTTCTATAGAATGGATCATTTTCTATGCTCAATAAATTCATCTTTCCAGATATGACAGAAATATGACAGATCTGCTAGAAAATCCTTATGTAAGACAATCTTGTGCACGCATGAACCTTAGCACTCTCAATCAATGCATTTTCAATTTCAGGTATATATGGTCATGATGCATGCACGCCCTATTCGTCCTCATAAAATAAAATAATTGCCAAATAGCTTTGGTCTTACGAAGTTAGTTTCGGTGGCATATATAATACGTCTCTCACTATAATATCTAGTCGAATATTCCTAACCAATCTTAACCTATCGCAATTGTTGTTAGTGTACCTGCAGAAGATTGACAGAGCATATATATATCCATTGAATCTTTCATGCCAGCACTCATGAAAGCATCTGCAATCATTACCGTTCACTATAGAAACGGCATCCGTACAATTCCCGCCGTATAGACGACGTTAGCATACACTATCAAGATAGCATATTCACGGGGGTACTGTCTTGAGACGGGGGTATGAACAGCGATCGCCATAACCTGCGCCAAACCATCTACTCCCAATATAATCAACTAATAGTTGGTATATTGGCAGCACCTCAAGTAGGCCACTGCTTGAGGGCAGCGTTCGGCTCGCATCACCGACAGGAAGGCCAAGCTCTCTCAGTTGGCTGAGGATTCTTACCTTCTTACCTTCGCGATGAGTGTGTCGTTACAGAATTTAAGGGTCGGTTGTGCATAAAAGTAAGTTTTGATAGAAAGTAATGTGCTGGAAGTCAGTTGATAATATACATAAGTTAGATAGCCATCTAGTAACATTCCCGTAATCTCCTAGGGCTTTACGAACTAGGTACCATCCTTAACGAACCAACGCATTTTGCAAACGCATTTTTTTTGGTCAAGTTTTTAAGGCTTGTTATACTTTCTGGTGTATGCATTTCGGCTCTAATACCAGCTATGGCAGAACAACCTGAATTAATCCGGTTCAAGTGGGCTAACCATCACCACGAGGGCAATCAGGGCTAACTCGCACTTCAAACGGAGTAATCCATAGGTCTGTTGGGTAACCTCCCGATACAACCACGGGTTTGCCGATCGAAACCACACATACAAAGTACTCACACGAAGGTGAGCCCAGAGAATATATCATAGGCATCACTCAGCAGAGTTATCATTGGCCAGGGACGGATCCCACTCCATGGACCAACCAAGTGGCAAGGTACAAGGCCAAGTCGAACCAGCTATCATTTCTTCAAAAGACACACCTGAAAACAATGCCACAAGCAAGGCTGAGTATACTAATACTCAGCAAGGCTTACCCGACTATTGGTATCTAAATAATCGACTCCTAAGCATGCATGGCTCTAAGGCTCTAGGTTTTCTTTTTGCTGAAAAGCAACAAAGAGTAAGTCCTTAATTTCATATTTTAGCTTTCAATATTCTAGTTCAATTAACCATTCTAAGTGAGCATCAATCTCTAACCAAACATGGTGGAAAACAATTAATCATCCAACAAGTTTTATCGTAGCCATAGTTCCTCTTGTTACTCTATATGGCAGAAGTATTAAGCAGTCTCAATTACCGCGAGAAACGGACGATTCGAATCGAATTTCTTAACCTTGCAAGGCAAACCTAACACACACGCCTGGAGCACCGAAGGGTCACCCCAAGCAACTTTTTCCCTTTCTTTCCGGGTTGTGGATCTCAGTCACCCTCCCCGACTACAGAGCCACGCTCTGCACTCGCATGTGTATACGCATCTGAACTTCGTTCAAGTTGGGTGAAAGTAAAGTCCATTTGCCGGGCCAATCAGGTACTTAAGCTTATCGAGTACCATATTTTCGACATATGGTTAGTACATTCAAACGCTTAACCACCACTACCACACACTGCGGCCTTAGCATTTTTCTCTACTCAGACGAGGCCTCAACCATGAGCATCGTACCACAGTCCCGCCCGTCGACCTTATAGTTGCAGTATGTGGTAAAACATTCAACTCCTATAATTCTCGCGAGTGGCAGGAAACCACTCGACTTTTACCGAACCTATTAGCAGAGCATCTACTCAAATTTACTGTTCTAGTATTCATTACATAGGTGCCTAGGATCATGCAGCTAGGTTTCCAATCAACTCCTATGAACTTAAATGCACAGGTAAAAAGGAACAGTAGTTGTATAAATTGAAACACTAGGATCATGCACCGGGGCTTGCCTTCTTGGTCAAAACTAGTCGGGGGTCCTTCCAAACTTTGGTTTGTGTCTTCAGCGACTTCAGTTAGATTAACTTGAGCTTCGCGCTGCTCACTCTTGGACTCGGGCACCAGATCGTAGGTTCCATCGGCGAGAGTAGTCGATTCTATATGAATGCACATGTATGAGTGGTTTTAATGGTACAAGATAAATAACTATTTCACTATAAAGTAGTCATTCAACAAAACTCAAGTTAAGTTGTCAAGCAATTCATTTTCTTTTCCTTGGGCAGTCATTCATCGAGTACTTATCTGGATTAACTAACTTCATTAATTAAGTGAGTGGTTTCCCCCATGCATTTCCCACCTTTGCCCCTCACAGCCGGCAACCCTAGTCGTTGGAATTTGGCCGGCAGTCGTCGTTCCCCTATGCAAAGGACCCTTTTGCTTCGATTTCAATCTTTCCGAGAAGATTTCTGTAAAATCTCAGGGACTCTTTTGTAAACCTAAAACTAGAACTTTGAAAACCAATCTATTAACTTTGAAAATGCAAAACAACTCACAGAAAAATCCTAAAAACACAAACTAAGATGTTCTGGACTCCTTAAGTTAAAGATCTACAACGTTGTAAGAGGATCTTGAACTGTTTCCACATAATTATAGCTATAATTTAAATCAAGTTTAAATGTCTTTTTTTTTTCCAAGAATTTCAAGAAAGAACTGCTCATGAGTTTTGGATAGTAGCTTCAGTGCTAAGAGTAAAGTCTTTCATAAAAATTTCATGCTCTGAATCCAATCACAACTAGTTGTTTTGAGTACTTTTGTTATAGGCTACATCCAGTTAAACTAGAAGGTTAGCCTCTGGTTCTTGTATAAGAAAAATCTGCAAATTTTACAGTAGACTACTCGTGCGAGTAAGTTTATTCAGAAAAATATTGAGCACCAGTTCTTGCATGGTTTGTTCTGTGCAAATAAATCTTGATCCTAGCAGTACCGTTTAACATATTTCTCATGATTAACCTGCTAAATAAAAATGGCTAAAACTTTTATAGTGAGTTTGTACTTAAATAACGAGCTCTGCATAAGAATCTCAACCCCAGAAACTACCTTTACGAGTAGTTTTTATTAAGCAATGCTTACTGTGGGAAATGACCGTTTACGATATGACAAAACCATTCGCTCACTTAATGAAGTCAGTTAATCCAGATAAGTACTCGATAAGTGACTGCCTAGGAAAAAGAAAATAAAGTGCTCGACTACTTAACTTCAATTTTGTTGAATGACTATTTTCTAGTGAAATCATTATATCTTGTATCAGTAAAACCACTAATATATCTTGTATCAGTAAATCGACTGCCTTTCCGACTGCTTCATCTACATCTATGACTACTACAACTGTATCTTTGACTGCACCAGCTATACCTCCGACTACATGGTCTTCATTTTCAATTACACCGCATCGTTTGCTTCAACTGTACTTCAGACTACTACGACTATGTCACCGACTGCTTCAGTTACACATCCGACTACTACGAATACATCTTCGGCACTTGGACTATAGTTCCAACTGCTTTAACGATATGTGTGACTACTAAGACTACATCAGCGACTTCTTCAGTTACTCCTCCGTCTTTTACGACTACATCTTTGTCTAATTATACTGCATATTCGCTACTTCGATTACATCTCCAACACCACGACTTCATTTTCGACTGCATCAAGCACACCTCCAACTACCATGACTACATCTTCTACCCCTTAGACTACATCTCCGAGTGCTTCGCTGTTTTGGCAGTTTTCAGTGGACAGAGTGCTAGTATTTTGATCACCAGGGAAAATCTACTCAACCAAAACTTTCCAAATTTGAACAGTAGCTTATTGAGTAAGTTTGCAACAAGTTTGATGTTGAACACTTCTGCAGAAGACTTCTCTAAGAGGGTCTAAAAATTTAGGTGATAGAAGTGCAGAAAACAGTCAGAAAGACTGAGGTGTGGACGTTTCTACTGTTGCCCACTGAGCACTAGTCCAAAAATTCTCAAAATTTAGCAGCAGAAAGGGGGCAAAATTTGAAGCAACTTCCTTGTTGAGCTTCTCTTCAGATAAGGTCATTCCCTAATCCTAATTAATTCCTCTATCTAGATATGGCAGAAAATGACATTTCTAGATAGCCCTTATGTGAGTGCTCAAACGTGCTCTAGTGCAACTTACTCCCTTAAAAACAACCCAGGATGATGTTTCATTCAATTTTCATGTAAGATCATGATGCATACACGTCCTATTCGTCCTCACAAAGAAAAACAATTGCCAAATAGCTTTGGTCTTACGTGGTTAATTTCGGTGACATACATGATACGATTCCCCTTATATTAACTAGCCGGATTTTTCTAACCGTTCTTAGCTAACATAATCACGGTTAACGAACCTGCATAAGATTGACAGAATATAAATTGAACCTTTCGTGCCAACACTATAGAAACAGCATCCATGCGTTCGACACTGCATGGACAGTGCTTCATACGTTACCTGTGATAATGTATTCACTTCCCGTACAAATCGCCTTACGGGACATTTGTACATCGAAGCCACCGTACGTGCAACATATTTTACTCCCAATATAATCAACGAGTGCTGGTATATTGGCAGCACCTCAAGTAAGCCACTGCTTGAGAGCAGCATTCAATTCACGTCACCGACGTGAGGGTCAAGCTCTCTCAACTGATGTGATGTGGAAGTCTCCACGACTGGAAATGTTTGAAGAAAGCAAGGCTGACACCGCAAGACATCTTGAACTTGATTCAACTGAGGAAATCTGATGCAATACATTGATGCAGTCGGCCCGCTACCTACAAGGAGTTCGTCGTTACCACGACACGAACGTTCAATGACGCTATTTCAATGTTGGAGATATGGTTCTTCGATGAATCCAGGATGATACCGGGCTACACAAGCTTAACTCATGATGGGAAGGACCTTTCGTTGTGCACAAGTTGACAGGCCCTGGATCTTATCGATTATAGTATCCAGATGGCCAGGAGGTACCAAACTCATGGAATATTGAACACCTACGACGGTTTCATCCTTGATCAACTGGGGCCATCTTCTATTTGTGCTTAGAGGTTGATACTACCAGTACAACTCTGTTTTACCGGTTTACGACTGGTACTACGCGCAAGTTTACTGAAGGGGCCTCGCTCCCATAATTCCAGTCCCTAATTACTAGTTTTCGACTAGCCTCTTGGGTTTCTGATGGGCTTTTGTGCCAATACTTCAAGTACAACTCCATTTTACTGGTTTACGGCTAGTATCATGTGCAAGTTTGATGAAGGGGCTTTGTTTCCTTATTTTCCAGTAACATATTGCTTGTTTTCGACTTGTACACTATGTTATTGAAGGGGCCTTGCTCCCATGACAAGAATCTTACTTGTTCACGACTGGTTCTATACCTAGTTGACTACTTCGACTACTTATTTTGACTACACTCCTAGTCGGGATCGATTCTGACTAGATGGCTCCGTCCACTGCTCATGCAGTAGCGGCTACTTGCTCTACGCCTAGGCACGGGGGCTAGCGCTACCTTTCTGCTACGACTACTTTATGCTCCTGGCTCGGGGGCTTGATGCGACAAGGCACTCAGCTTGCCTTCAAGGGAAACTATCATGCTTCCATGCTGGATGTCGTACAATTACTCGACAACTCCCGATCCAAGAGGCTTTTTAAGATTTATCCTGGGTATATGTTTGTTAACCATTATTTCAGGGATTTTATTCCGTAATAGGGGGTTTGTTAGATTTATTACCCAGTGATCTTGTTTAGTCATTGGCTCAAGGCACAAAGACTTGTTTGATAGGTACTTTTGGGTATTTGTTGGGAATGTTATTTGTTTCACCATCTTTTCAGGGAACTCTTTCCGAAAAGAGAGGTTTTCAAATTTACTAGACCAATTTGACCACATTTACCATCAGATCTTTACTATCATATTGCATGCCATGATTCTTTGGACCCTTGATTCCAAAACCTTGGGGATTTGGATTCAAAGGCTCGGGGGCTGCGGGACACATGTCATCAGTAACTTATTTTTCAAAACTGCTGGAAGAAGGACAGAAGACTCAAGATTAAATTGACCCTCAGCCTGATTCTACGAGTCAACCCAAGGCTCAAGGGCTACTCCATATGGAGTGCGAGTTTAATCGCACCCCATATAAAGAAGACTGGACAACTACTCGGGGCGTGAGCACCTCACAGCCTTGACGCAGCTAAGGACGTACTCGAAGGGCACCTTCAAGATGGTTTTCAAGGGCAGGGGCCGCCCAACGGGTGATGGCTCCCTCGTCTCTGAGTCCTTTTCGGATCTAGCTTGATGATGTCATACTGCACGTGGAGTACTCGTCGTCAGGATCCTAGCAGGAGCGAGAACGGGGGCCTCTCGGCTGGCGGTGGCGCCCACATCCTAGATTTGGAGTAGCAGATCCAAATCCTTCTCCAAGTCGGAGAAGGACTCAGATCGTGGAGTCTTGTTAGATCGGTTTGAATCTAAGTCGAGTAGATCTGTTGCATCTCGAGTTGAAGTAGTTTTGAAAACGGTCATCTTTTCGATCTGCTAGGCCAGATCAGAAAATAGTGAGTCGTCAAGGTGGCCAATGAAGTCATCAAGGTCGCTGCTTGTAGTTGGTGGAGTAACCTCCGGCTGCAAGGAGTCGGCTAGGTGGCTGTTGAAACCACCCAAATCATCGGCAATGCAGATCCAAGAGCCGAAGATGAAAGTCGTGCCCTCGTCGAGCACAGCGCTGGTAAAGTTGAATGACGCCATCGAGTTCTCCGGTGGATCTTCGATGAGCTCCCCTACCTGGCACGCCAGCTGTCGGTGTTTTACTGCCACGCCCACCGAGGGATACCCCTGAGGTGGTGATTTTGGTTGGTTGGGTGTCGCCGAGATCAGGAACTCGAAGGTGCAAAGGAACATAAGGTTTTAGACAGGTTCCGGCCGCCGAGAGCGTAATACCCTACGTCCTGTGTGGTTTGTATTGCCTTTGATGGTGATTGTCCCCGAGGCGGTCCCTGTCCGCCCTTATATAGTCTGGGGGATAGGTTTACATGCGAGTTCTAGTCGGGTGCAAGCCAAGGAGTCCCATCCGAGTACTTCTCAGGTAGTCTCCTACCGTGTCCGACTAGTCTAACTACTGTACGAGTAATCCTACAGTGTTACGAGTAGTTACAACAGATGTAGGGCATGGGCCATGTCCCATCCCATATCCTAGGTGAAGTGTTCCACGTGGCCAGTCCTGTGTGCCCGGGTCTGATAGGGCGGGCGCCAGCCGAGTCGAGGCCATGCGGCCGGCGACGTGCAAGCTCCGAGGCTAGTGAGGATGGGCGCAGTTGGCGAAGCCACGCCAAGAATCCCGGCCTCAGCAAAGCTGCCCCCGACTGCGACTAGCAGTGACATGTGTCGGTGTTTAACCTCCAAGCCAACCGAGGGATACCCCCGATGTGGTAGATTGTATGTGGGGTGTCGCCGAGATCAGGAACTCGAAGGTGTAAGAAACACGAAACTTTAGACAGGTTCGGGCTGCCGAGAGAGTAATACCCTATGTCCTGTGTGGTGTTTGCATTGCCTTAGATGATGTGTTGTTGGATGATCCCTTGGAGGGGGTCCCTGCCCGCCCTTTCATAGTCTTGGGGGACATGGTTACATGGAAATCCTAGCCCGATACAAGCTTAGGAGTCCTACCCTAGTGCAACTCAAGTAGTTTTCTTCTGTTCCGACTACTCCTACTCTTGTACGAGTAGTTATAATTGGTGTAGGGTATGGGCCGTGTCCCATCCCTTATCCTAGAATATGTACGCCATGTGCGCAGTCCCGTGGCCCAGGGTCTGACAAGCCTCGAGCTCTTCGTAGTCGAGTACTGCAGGCTTTCGAGTACTTCTGAAGGCATCTTCGAGTTCTCCCGAACTCCATCTTGAAGCTATCTTCTGAGTACTTCCTTGGCTGCTTCGAGGCTATGAGGTGCTCATGCCCAAAGTAGCTTTCAAGTCTTCTTTTATATGGGGTGCGATGAAACTCGCACTCCGTATGGACTAGCCCCTGAGCCTTAGGTTGAATCGAAGAATCAGCCTGAGGGTCAAATTAGTCTTGAATCTTCTGCTCTTATCTTCCAAAAATTTGAAAAATAAGCCGTTGATGCAACATGTCTAGCAGCCCTCGAGCCTTGAATCCAAATCTCAATGTTTGGAAAAAAAAGGATCCAGAGAGTCGTGGCATGGATTGTGTAAAAAATTAAGAATTTGAATTGATGGTTAAAGTGGGTATATTGGTTCAGAAATTCGAAAACCTCTTTTTTTGGGATAGCATCCCTGAAAAAATGGTTACCGTTCAAAATAAATCTTATCTACCGATCCATGCGAAGTGTAGCAGTAGCCGGGTACTGTTAGTACTCAGGTGCCGAAGTATCGTGTCGATTGGTCGAGCCATTTCTCACGCCTAGCCAGACGAGCTGCATGAGGTACGCCGAGGTGTTTTTGGTGCCCAGCCCCTGAGCCAGGGAGCCACATGAGGTGCCAAAGGCACGGCAAGTGCCCTATCGCGCCCAGCCCTCGAGCTAGGGAGCCAGACGAGCCGCCGAAGGGCCGGCGACTGCCCTATCGCGACCCGGGGCCACGGGACTGCGCACATGGCGTACATATTCTTGGATAAGGGATGGGACATGGGCCACACCCTACATCAGTTGTAGCTACTAGTACCGTAGTAGGACTAGTCGGGACAGAAAGAAACTGCCCGAGTAGTACATGGGTAGGACCCCTAAGCTCGTATCTCGCTAGGATTTCCATGTAACCCTGTCCCCCAAGACTATGTAAGGGCGGGCAAGGACCCCCTCGAAAGACATCAACACCTAAGGCAATACAAACCACCACACAGGACGTAGGGTATTAAGCACTCGGTGGCCCGAACCTGTCTAAATCTTGTGTTCCTTGCACCTTCGAGTTCCTGACCTCGGTGGACTTGAAGGTTAAACACCGACAGCTGGCGCGCTAGGTAGGGGTGTTCGTCAAACATCCCCCGGAGAACTCAATGGCATCTTTCAACTTCACCAGCGCCATGCTCGACGAGGGCACGACGTTCGTCTTCGACTCCTGTATCTACATCGCTAACGGCTCAGGTGGCTTCAACAGCCACCTAGCCGACACTAGCGAGCCGAAAGCCTCTGCAGCAACCCGATGCAGCGATCTCAACGAGTTCATCGACAACCTTGACTAGATGCTTGTGGAAGAACTGCCTGAATTAATCCGGCTCAAGTGCACTAACCATCATCCATAAAGGCGAAACATCTACCATGCACTTCAAATGGAGTAATCCGACAGTCTGTCGGGTAATTTCCAATGCGACCACTGAATATTTCGATCGAAACAAAGCGTACACTTAACTTGCACGAAGGCAACTCAAGAGATTACAACATTTCACAACTTTTACCTCTCAAGTCTGGCAATTATTTATTACAAACTGAGTTCATAAAACTAGTACTTCAGAGTTCAAACATAAAAACTTTATTCAGAGTTTAAAAGTAGCGGAAAGAAAATACGATCATCTATCATCGATTTGGATACCACGATGAAGCCCATACGTGGCATCACTCGGCAGAGTTATCATTGGCCGGGGACGGATCCCACTGCATGGACCAACCAGGCGGCAAGGTACATGGCCATGTTAAACCAGCTATCATTTCTTCAAAAGACACACCTGAAAATAATGCCAGAAGCAAGGCTGAGTATACTAATACTCAGCAAGGCTTATCCGACTAATAGTATGTAAAAATAACCGACTCCTAAGCATGCATGGCTCTAAGGCTCTAGGTTTTCTTTTTGCTGAAAAGCAACAAAGAGTAAATCCTTAATTTCATATTATAGCTTTCAATATTCTAGTTCAATTAACCATTCTAAGTGAGCATCTATCTCTAACCAAACATGGTGGAAACCAATTAATCATCCAACAAGTTTCATCATAGCCATAGTTCCTCTTGTTACTGTATGTGGCAGAAGTATTAAGCAGTCTCAATTACCGTGAGAAATGAACGATTCGAATCGAATTTCTTAACCTTGCAAGGCAAACCTAACACACACGCTTGGAGTACCGAAAGGGTCACCCCAAGCAACTTTTCCCCTTTCTTTCCGGGTTGTGGATCTCGGTCACCCTCCCCGACTACAGAGCCACGCTCTGCACTCGCATGTGTATACGCATCTGAACTTCGTTCAAGTTGGGTGAAAGTAAAGTCCACTTGTCGGGCCAATCAGGTACTTAAGCTTATCGAGTACCATATTTTTGACATATGGTTAGTACATTCAAACGCTTAACCACCACTACCACACACTGCGGCCTTAGCATTTTTCTCTACTCAGACGAGGCCTCAACCATGAGCATCGTACCACAGTCCCGCCCGTCGACCTTATAGTTGCAGTATGTGGTAAAACATTCAACTCCTATAATTCTCGCGAGTGGCAGGAAACCACTCGACTTTTACCGAACCTATTAGCAGAGCATCTACTCGAATTTACAGTTCTAGTATTCATTACATAGGTGCCTAGGATCATGCAGCTAGGTTTTCAATCAACTCCTATGAACTTAAATGCACAGGTAAAAAGGAACAGTAGTTGTATAAATTGAAACACTAGGATCATGCACGGGGCTGGCCTTCTTGGTCAAAATTAGTCAGGGGTCCTTCCGAACTTTGGTTTGTGTCTTCAGCGACTTCAGTTAGATTAACTTGAGCTTCGCGCTGCTCACTCTCGGACTCGGGTACCAGATCGTAGGTTCCATCAGCGAGAGTAGTCGATTCTATATGAATGCACATGTATGAGTGGTTTTAATGGTACAAGATAAATAACTATTTCACTATAAAGTAGTCATTCAATAAAACTCAAGTTAAGTTGTCAAGCAATTCATTTTCTTTTCCTTGGGCAGTCATTCATCGAGTACTTATCTGGATTAACTAACTTCATTAATTAAGTGAGTGGTTTCCCCCATGCATTTCCCACCTTTGCCCCTCACAGCCGGCAACCCTAGCCGTTGGAATTTGGCCGGCAGTCGTCGTTCCCCTATGCAAAGGACCCTTTTTCTTCGATTTCAATCTTTCCGAGAAGATTTCTGTAAAATCTCAGGGACTCTTTTGTAAACCTAAAACTAGAACTTTGAAAACCAATCTATTAACTTTGAAAATGCAAAACAACTCACAGAAAAATCCTAAAAACACAAACTAAGATGTTCTGGACTCCTTAAGTTAAAGATCTACAACGTTGTAAGAGGATCTTGAACTGTTTCCACATAATTATAGCTATAATTTAAATCAAGTTTAAATGTCTTTTTTTGTTCCAAAAATTTCAACAAATCATGCAAGAACTAGTGCTCAATATTTAACTGAGTATTTCTAAACTTATGGTGAGTCTACTGTAAATTTTTCAGGTTTTAGTGTGCAACATATAGGGTATATAAAATAAGTCAAGATACATCTATATTAATCAAGATTTGTTTCTACAGCTAGTTCCACAAAGTTTCTGTGTCTCAAACTTTTCCAACATGATAATCTACTCAAAGTTAGTCTCTGGTTAAAATTTCGTATTTTTCTAAGAACAAGAACTAGTTACTTTGATTTAATGTAGTTTTTCTTAACTAAAAACATATGAGTAAGTTAGACAGAAGTAAAAAGTTCCAAACTTTATCCATAGCTTTTATGCGTCAAGGTTACTCTACTGTAAAGGTTTCAACCTTAAAATATCAGTAGAACAGCATGAACAAATAACTCTAGCAAAATAACACATCAAACAAGATCCAACAAAAACTACTCAGAGAGACATGTTCTGGCCTTGAAATTTTTACACAAGTCTTAACAAGTAGAGACTAGATTACAGTCCAACAATCATTCACAGTACTGTCCTAAATCAAAAGATACATTTATGGGCTATTTAAAACAAGATTAATTTTAGATCAAGTTTTAGTTTGTAACTAGTCATCCATCTGTGCAAAAGTAGTCGTATTTGGTCACAACAAACTTAGTTTGCATTTTTCTGATTTTCTATGATTTTAGATTGATTTTACATTTGACAACCTCTTGAAAACAAAAGGTACTTGGATTCTCGCAGATAGGTCCCTGGATCTAGCAGAAAGGACCCTAAAAAGAACTTGGCGATTGCAATGTAGTCCCTAGGCGGGGCTGGGCTGTTCCCGGCCAAAATCCGGCGAGGGAACTAGTCGGTGGCGAGGGGAAAGGGGTGGGGGAGCACGAGGAGGTCGAGGGAAACCTGTTGGTGTGCTCGGTTGGGGCTGGGGTGGCCGGAGTTGGGCTGCCGGCTTTGAGCAGGAGCTCCGGTGAAATGCGGGCGATGGGCAGCGGAGGTCCGGTGAGGGAGGGCGGCGTGGGGAACTCGGGGAGTACCAGCAGGTGGAGGGCGATCCGTTTAGAGCCTCGGTTTGGGCGGAGGAGGAGCGGAAAGCGGGGCTCAACGGTGAGGTCGAGTGGCGGCGCTAATGGCGCGGTGGTGGTGGTACTCAAGCGCGTGTGAGCAGGTGCTCGATGCAGCCCTTTTATAGGCGCACAGGGAAGGGGAGGTGGAGCTGGGCGTGACACAACAGAGCAAGGGCGCGGCGTCGCCGGCGCGTCTTGGCTCGTCGTCGGGAATCGACGGCTGCGTGGCGCGTGCGAGTTGGCACAGGCGGGATACAGGGCGTGGCAAATCGCCGACAGTAGGCCCGGTCCGTGGTTGGTCGCGGCCCGTTGGGGGTTGCACCTTGGCGCGGCTTGCCAGAGCAGGCATCGTCGGCCAGGTGGCCGGCGGCAACTGCCCCTCGACGGGACAGAACATGGGAGGGGAGAGAGAGAAGGGCCAGGATTCAAATTAAATTTTCTTAAAATTTCGAACAGAAACTTCAAAAACATTGAACACAAAAGTTGTAGAGAATTTGAAAATCTACAACTCTTGTTTCAGCCAAAAGTTCATTTGAGCCACAGTTTAAAAGTTATTTTAAATTCAAAACTATTAGGATTTGAATTACTAGTCATTTCTTGAGTTAAATTTTGAATTTTCAAAAGGTGTTTTAAGTACACGTTGTACGGTACTAAAATATGAGTGTGTTTTTATGCTAAATTTTTCATGAAAAGTGGAGCATGAGAGGTTATAAACATAAAAGGAACAAATCTCACATACACACATACATACACTTGCACATACACACACATAATTAGATGTATTGTTTCAATGATTCTGGATCATTATGCATGATGCTATTGTTGGCGCTAAAAATCGGCCGGGAATCGGCCGATGACCTTCAGCGTCGGACACACGACCCGGGAGAATCTGGTTAACTCCTATTCGGGTGATTGCCCTGGTGCGGTTCGCGCGGCGTGCCAGTCAATCTAACCTGTTGATTGACAAGGAAATAAACGTATTAAATTCCAGGGTTCCGATCGGCTAAAGTTCCGATCTGTCCCGAAAAGCGTATCAGCGAATCGGCCGATTTGCTATGATGATGACCGGCTATGGACCAGCCGATAATCACGTAACGATTGCCAAAAAACTACTGGAGTAACTTAAACAATTGTTACAGAGGCAACACTCGAAATAGATCTAATCGGCTATATGATGGTAAATAAGGAGAAATAATGATGAAGCCGACAGTTCAATCTCAAGCTGGATAACTGGTGATAAAACTAGAACAACAGGTAAAACCTATAATTCTAGTAAATATCGATAACTAGTGAATAAATCTAAACGAAACGACGGCGATGTGCCCAAAGTTAAAGCTTAGATGTTATTCGATAAACGGAACCTACCAATTGGCCAGAGATTGTGTCGATGCAGCCCTGCCAATCCGTACGAACTCGTGAAAGAAAAAGAAGTATTGGCGAAGTCCCCGACTTGAAAGTAAAGTACGATGAAAAAGTAGATTGTTTGTATTGATTGATGTCTATCTTACAAAACCCTGACTGCTCCTATTTATACCCTAGGACTAAGACTCCTGATCTATTACGATCCGTTACAGACTTGATTTAAATAAAAACTACTATATCTATAATACTTTCCTAAAGGAAATGGGCTCCCGCCGAATCTTCTACCGCCATCCCATAGTCCAATCCGGACTCTTTCCACTGCTCCTCGACCGAGTCGGTGTCATTCTTTGACCAACGTCAGGTTGCCTTTGACTGGGATCCTCTGTTGGGATTCCATTGGCTTCATCCCCTATCCGCTGACACAAGCCCACATTGGCCCAAACGCTCTAGTGTTTCAATCAGCCGACCTCTACCAACTCCATTCACCAATCGCACGAAACACTGCAGCGCTAATCGGCTGATTCCTAACTGTAGCGTCAATCGGTCGATTCCCAACTATAGCCTTTAAATCTGCCGCATCAGCCAATCTCTTCCTCTCCTGACGCCGATTCAACACGTGTCAAAATCTGGCGTCAACACATGCCCCCCAGTTTCAGAGTAAAACATGACTTTTACTTCGAAATTCTTTTTCAATATTTCCTCCAAAACAAACGCGGCAAAAATCTCCTTCCGTTTCGCGGTCTTCTACATAATGATTGCAATCTTTTCGAACCGGGTGCCTGAGACAACTGTTCCCCTGGAATTCGTGTAGACGGCGCGGCAAAAATCCCGTCTTTACCCTTTCTCTCTTGGACTGTCTTTAAGTACCGGCGTTCTCTGCCGCTTTTTCTCCACGAGCTTAGTAATTTCCTCCCCAGCACTTTCTATCTTCTCCCAGTGCCCTCTCGGTTTCCAACCGCATTCTCCAGCGATCTTCCTCTCATCTACAATCCGCTTCATCCCTCCAATGGCGGCACCATCAGCAACTCCACCAACCATGGAGGCTCCGCCAGCAACTCCGTCGGCGACGGCGGTTCCATCAACGACTCCATCGGCCACTCCATCGGCGACGATGAGCTTCATCCCGGAGGTAAACATCCGAAACTTTCCTCTTTTACTTTTTACCGCTCAGGCACCTTTTAGATCTATTCTCAGTTCTTCCCTTTTTTACCTTTTTTAGGCATTTAGACACCAAATCACTATTCCCCTTTCCGAAGCCCCTGGTCTCATCTGCTTAGGCCCAGTATTCCATCGATATTAACTTCTTCTTTCTGCCAGGCTGCACAAATCGCCCCAGTGCAGTCTCCGCAGCAATCGGCTACATCCCAGGCGGAAACCAAAACGCCAGCAATTCCCCTCACCGAGGTAAAGAGTCTCTTAACTCAATTTCTTGATACTCAACCAAAAACTAACCAATTTTTGATGCAGGCTACCCTGAGCGCATCGATTGCTCCTCCCCAACAAACATCGGCCGGAGGACTCATGGAGGTACGGCAGGCATGATATATCATCAGACTTAATCATTTGCATTATGCTTATAAAATCCGTTTCCATACCTTTTCGGGAGGCTGGCCCGAGCAGAGCACTGATAGTCGTCGAATCTTCTTCTTCTGACGAGCCAATCGCGCCAGTTCCCGAGATGAGGGTGGCACTTCCGTCGGCGCAAGCAAAAGAAATCCGTTTCAAAAAGGTAAGGAACTTGTCACCCAAATCAGCCGATTTCCACTTACCGTCGGTTAATCCATATTTTTATCTCTTTTATTCTCTCGCAGGAGCAGGATACTCCCAACAACAGTCTTTTCTCTTTCGCGGTTTCCCTTTCTGACGATGAAGAGATTGCTTCACGCCAAGTCACACTGAGCTCAATCCCTGATGACGTCCGCGCCAAGCTCGAGAGAATACGGACCCTCCTTCAAGATGACATCGGCCGATTAGTGGGAGATGCCTCGCCGATTCGGCAACTTCTTAATGAAATCAGAGGCCGAATTCCAGAGGAAGCGACAGAGGCTCTGGATCCTGCTACATATATAGAGTCAATGCAGACTTCAGTGCTCAGGGCCTTGCGCCATATGCACAATCGCGCCAAACTAGCGAAAGCCCGCGAGGAGGAAGACTCCTACAAACATCGAGCCCAAGAGGTGCATCAGCGAATCAGCTTCCTTGAGAACTCTCGTCTAGATATCGTCGGTGCCATAGACCGCCTTAAACGGCGAAGGGCAGAGCTAGCCAAGGAGATGGAGCAGGTGACCCAGGCCATAGCCGCTGAAGAGAAAAGACTCCAAGATCTCCCATCCGTCATCGCCGAGTTAAAGCAGGAGAGGCAGAACCTAGCCCATGAAGCAATAAAAATCCATCGTCATATGCCAGAAGTCTCCGGATCGGCTGATGATGACCAAAGAATTGTAGACTCAGCCGATCAAGTTAAGCAACGAGCGATTGCGGCTATTGACGCCCTCCTTGGGTGAACTGTAAAAGTACTGAATGCTCTGTAAACATTTAATGTCCTCTTGCCGTTGACGTGCGGATTCAAACTTGGACCATCCTCTTTGGCAGCTTTTCATTTATTAACACTTTTACTCCGATGGGACGCATCCTACCATTCCTTCACCCACTTCTCTCTATAAGTATGAGGCCCCGTATCGTTTCCAAAGGCATTCACATCGCCCGTCTTCTTTTCCTCTAACGACTTGATCTCCATCCTCCCAGACCAGACGCCAAGATGTCTTCTTCGTCTTCTTCCTTCTCCGTCAACCAAGTACGAAATCTTCCTTTGTTCTTTTTCTTGACATTTCAATCAATCTGAGGTGGTTGTTTGTTCCCCTTTTAGCCAAAATGTCTTAGCCCCAGTCTGGAATGAGCGATTGAAGTCATGCATTCAGACGGACCACTGTCATAGGCGGATAGAGATCTAATCAGGGCTCATCGCGAAGAACTCAGAGATCATGTCCCCGCTGACGTCCAGAAGATCTGGGACCATATAGACGCCAACTGCTCCAAGCGGCCGCCAACAGAAAGGAGTCATCCACTCCCTCGCTCAGTCACCCTTGAAGATGCTGCGGCAGGGACATCCCAACCACCTCTCGACAGGAGCCATCCACTTCCTCGTCAAGTCGAGGTTGAAGCCGCCATGGAGGATCTGGAGGAAAAGAGCATCCTCCTCTTGATAAAATTAGGTCGGATCGAGAGAGAGATTAAGAAAAAGTGTGATCAATAAATATGTTGGTACTTTTGTTCTAAGGGCGACTTGTACCATGTCGGCCATGTACTCTGCTGTTCTCACCGAATAATGAATCGGTCAGACTAAATCAAATGTTTCATCCTTAAGGCGATGTCATTTTTACATCGGCTATACAGACATGAGCCAATGGGAGTTGGCCATGTTGTCTTGACGTACCTTATCATAAGTTATGTACCCACCCATATACTTGGATAGTACGTCTTCAGATCTCTCCCGTTTAAGGCTCTTGTGAATTCTTCCCCTTCGATAGTTTCTAGTATATATGCATTTCCCGGAGCACATCGGCCGATTTTATACGGCCCCTCCCAAGTGGGCGACCATTTAACGAATTTGGGATCCTTAGACCCTATCGGCAGCACCAACTTCCATACCAAATCTCCTTGGGAGAATTGGTTAACTTTAACCTTCTTGTCGTACCACCTGGCCACCCTTTTCTTGTTTTCTTCGATGCTAATCAGGGCCCTCAATCGCTGACCCGCCGAATCGTCGACCTCTCCCTTCATGAGGAAGGAATAGTCATCGGCCGTCAACTGATCTTGAAGCGATGTGCGCCTTGACCCCATCCTTAATTCCCAAGGCAATACTGCCTCGTGACCATATACCAACTGATAAGGAGATATCTTAGTGGCCCCGTGGCAAGCCATCCTATAAGCCTATAGAGATTCAGTTAAAGATATGTGCCACTTCTTGGGTTGTTCCTCTATCTTCCTCTTGATCAACTTGATTATCCCCTTATTGGATGATTCGGCCTGGCCGTTGGCTTGAGCATAGTACGGAGAAGAATTCAACAATTTAATCCCCATATCGGCGGTGAATTCTTCGAACTCCCCTGAGGTGAACATCGTTCCTTGATCAGTTGTGATAGTTTGAGGGATGCCGAACCGATAAACATTGTGGTTCTTCACGAAATCGATCATATCGGCCGATGTCACGATCTTCAACGGAACTGCCTCCACCCATTTGGTAAAATAATCAGTGGCTACTAATATAAACTTGTGCCCTTTGCTTGATGGAGGGTAAATCTGTCCGATGAGGTCTATCCCCCAACCTCTAAAATGCCATGGTTTGATTATCGGATTCATAGCCGAGGCTGGCGCGCGCTGCACATTGCCAAACTTCTGACAGTCTTAACAACCTTTATAATATTTAAAACAATCTTCGAGAATCACCGGCCAATAATATCCATTGTTTCTGATCATCCACTTCATCTTGTGAGCCGATTGATGAGCTCCGCATACGCCTTCATGGATTTCTCCCATCAGGACCTTTGCTTCTTCTGTTCCCAAGCATTTGAGAAGAACCCCATCAATCGTCCGGTAAAACAAATCGTCTTCGAGCAATACATATTTCGTAGCCTGAAAACGCACTCGCCGATCCACTTTCTGGGACGGATCTTTCAAGTAATCGGCAATCTCCTTTCGCCAATCGTCGGCCGCAAGTTCCAGAATCATGACCCCTTGAATCGGCCAGTACCCGGATGTGTGTTGGGCAAGTCTATTGGCCTCTTCATTGTAATTTCTGGGAATGTGCTCAATAACCGCCGACTTGAATTCCTTTAACAGCTGGAGGCAATCTTCATAGTAAATCCTTAAGATATCATCTTTGCATTCAGATCTCCCCGTTAATTGATCTACAATGAGCATGGAATCTTCAAAAATTTCAACCGCATCAGCTTTGACTTCCCTTAACAATTGGATACCTTTTAGGACGGCTCGGTATTCCGCCTGGTTGTTGGTTGCGGATGCCTCTATCGGTAGAGAGAAATCATAGCTTGCCCCCCGAGGCGATACAAGAACGATGCCGATTCCCGATCCGGCTCCACACGAGGAACCATCGAAGTATAGAGTCCATGGAACTGGTTCAACGACAGCAATTTCCGGTCCATAATGCTGAGCTACGAAATCGTCCATGACCTGACCCTTGACAGCTTTGGCCGACTCGTACCTTAGGTCAAACTCTGACAGAGCCAGGATCCACTTCCCAATATGGCCTTTCAAAATTGGCAGTGATAGCATATATTTTACCACAACATCCTTGCATACGACTATGCACTCTGCCGATAACAAATAGTGCCTGAGCTTGGTACACGAGAAATATAGACACAGGCACAGCCGTTCCACCGGGGAATATCTCATTTCGGCGTCCAGGAGTCTTCTGCTGACATAATATACCACCCGTTCTTTTCCTTCGAACTCCTGTGCCAACGCCGATCCGATAGCCCGCTCGTCGGCCGACGAGTATAGTTTGAACGGCTTGTCAGCCTGTGGCGGGACTAATACAGGTGGTGAAACTAGATATTGCTTGATATCTTCTAACGCTTTGCGCTGTTCTTCTCCCTACACAAATTCCTGATCGGGCTTCAATTTCAACAAAGGAGTGAAAGCCTGAATACGCCCGGACAAGTTGGATATGAATCTTCTGATAAAGTTGACCTTGCCGATTAGGGACTGCAGCTCGGTTTTATTCTGCGGGGCCACAACATTATTGATGGCAGCTATGGTCTTCCGGTTGACTACTATCCCGCGTTCATGGACCATGAATCCTAAGAATTGCCCGGCCGACACACCGAATGCACACTTGTTCGGGTTCATTTTTAACCCATGCCTCCTCGTGCACTCCAACACCTCTTGTAAATCGGCCAGATGTTCCTGATGACATTTTGACTTGACCACAACATCGTCGATGTAGATTTCCACCGATACACCAATAAGCTTGTGAAAGATATAATTCATAGCCCGTTGGTATGTAGTGCCGGCGTTCTTTAATCCAAAGGTCATCACCACCCACTCGAATAAACCGAGGTGGCCCGGACACCTGAAAGCCGTTTTCGAAATATCTTCTTCGGCCATCAATATTTGATTGAACCCAGCATTACCGTCCATTAAACTGATGACTTTATGTCCTGCGGCAGCATCTATCAAAACGTCGGCTCTCGGCATTGGATACCCGTCCATTGGTGTAGCCTGATTTAGGTTCCTGAAGTCGATGCATACGCGCAACTTTCCATTTTTCTTGTATACGGGTACAATATTAGAAATCCATTCGGCGTAAGGGCACTGCCGAATAAATCTTGCTTCAATTAATCTTGTGATCTCGGCCTTTATATCAGGTAGAACTTTAGGGTTGCATCGTCGTGCAGGCTGCTGATATGGCCGATATCCTAGCTTTATAGGCAACCGGTAATGGACCGGTCTAGGCCAGGTATCTCATGGTATTCCCAAGCAAAGCAATCTTTGAATTCTTTTAATAAACTTATCAATCTACATTTGTAGTCGGGACCCAAGCTAGCACTAATATACGTCGGCCTTGGCTTGCTACCATCTCCTAAATCCACCATCTCCAATGAATCGGCCGACGTAAATCCATGCCCAAGCTTCCCGTCTTCTCGGACGAACTGATCCATCTAATCTGAATCTTCAGAGCCGACTGCTTGGATCGGCTGTAGGCCAAAATCGGACACTTTTAGGAAATCAGTGTCCCAAATCCTACTAGATATACACTTGACGTGTTCGCAGCTCCACTGCTGTGTATCAGCCGCCGCAACACTGTAGGTGGAATCGGCGGTGACTATCTCGGTACTGTCGCCAACCCACTATACGAGGCATTGGTGCATTATAGACGGGATGCAGCAATTTGTGTGTATCCAATTGCGACCGAGCAACATGTTGTAGGACTCCTTGCCATTAATAATAAATAAGATAGTGGGAAGGGTCTTACTACCGATGGTGAGGTCGACGCAGAGCGCTCCGCGGGCGGGAGACACATTGCCTTTGAAGTCTTTGATCATCATGTCCGTCTTGGTCAGATCTTCATCGCTTTTGCCCAACTTCTGAAATATGGCATATGGCATGATATTGACTGCAGCGCTTCTGTCCACTAGTAGCCCGGTAACGGGTCGTCCGTTAACGTGTCCTTTGAGAAATAGAGCCTTGAGATGTTGCCATTTTTCGTCATCCGGTTTCTCAAAAGTGGCTGTCATCGGCTCCAAAACCAGCTGCGCCAACTGCTCCTCCATCCTTGTCGCATTGTCTCGATCGGCGAGCGCCATGAACTCCATCGGCAAGATGAACACCATGTTGACACCAGCTGCAGATTCTTGATTGTCGCCCTCCTCGTTGTTATTTCTTTGGGGCGCCAGACCCAAGACCTGTCATTTTTCTTATCCACAACCTGCCTCTGTTCTTCCTCTTGTTGTTCCCATTGGCGCAGACGTTGGATCCTTCATTTTTGAGATTTGGACAGTCCATCAGGGCATCACCTGGGGTTCACTGGTTTGGCCGGTGGTTTGGCGTGCTCCCAGTTTCGGCTGATCGGCTCTGATCCTCTATCTCTGGAACGCAACCTTTTGAGCGGGCGATCGTTGCGATTTGGTCCACTGCACTCAGGGCAATTATCAGCTGATGGTAATCTGAGGTCATTTTCCCAGCAATGGATGAAGAACGGGCATCGCCAATGATCTTCGTGTCGGCGTGTCATCTCTTCGCGGTGTCTCGATCTTTCCTGCTGCCGCTGGTATTTGCTGAGTAAGAATTGGGAAGTGACGGGTCTACGCGATCGTTCTGATCCTTCGCCCTCATCTTCAACCCGTCTTTTCCCTTTAACATCGTCCACCGTAACCTGCTTTCTGGGGTCCACGGCGCCGCTTCTTTTAGCCAATTCCGACGTCAGCACCTTGGTTTGAAGCGAGTTTTTTCCCATGTCGACCATGTTAGCAGGGAAAGGATGCTGATCAATTTTCATCGGCTTTGCTGGCTTCACTGGGACTTTGAATTTGAGTCTGCCTTGCTCAATGGCCGACTGTATTTGCAGACGGAAGATCTTGCACTCATTTGTGTCGTGCGATGTAGCATTGTGCCACTTGCAATATTTCATCTTTTTGAGCTGATCGGCCGACGGAATGGTGTGGTAAGGTGAGAGCTTGATCTGCCCCTCTTAGAGAGGTAAGTCGAAGATTTTATCGGCCTTTGACGTATCAAAGCCTAACACCTCTGGTTCTTTCTTCCTGAAAGGGCACGATATTGGCTTCTTCCCTTTGACCCATTCTGCTAGGCCGATTTCTTCTTCTTCCTCAGATTCAGACCCTTCCAAATATGCCATCTTTTTCTGGAAATTCCTCCGCTGATCAAACGGACGTACTTCTTGACCGGCCAATCGGTGAACGATCTAACTTAAACTTTCAAACTCTTGTGAGGCGTACCTCTCCTTGATATGTGGCAGGAGACCTTGGAAGGCGATGTCGGCCAACTGAGCGTCGGTCAGGGCTAGGGTATAGCATTTGTTTCTGACCTCTCTGAACCTCTGTACGTAACTAGTTACTGGTTCGTCGCTCCTTTGCCTGAGGCTGGTCAGATCTGAAAGCTTCATCTTGTGGACTCCCGCATAGAAGTACTTATGGAATTGCTTTTCTAGATCAGCCCAAGTAACGATGGAGTTGGGTGGTAGGGTAGTGAACCACTGGAAGGCCGACCCAGATAGAGATGACGAGAACAGACGCACCCGCAGAGCATGTTGTGTGGCGGCCTCCCCGCACTGGATGATGAATCTATTTATGTGCTCCACAGTTGAGGTGTCATCCAGCCCCGAAAATTTGGTGAAGTCAGGAACTTTGTACCGATGGGGAAACGGCAGTAGATCGTAGGCAGGTGGGTATGGAGTTTTGTACGTATAGGTTTGTACTTTTGGCTTTAACCCAAATTGGTCTTGAATTACCTCCGCTATCCTTGCTGTCCAATCCACCTGCTGCTGATGAACAGCTGGTCGGGGCGTCGGCACATGTTGGTGGATCGGCGGCGGGACGGCCGGGTGATGGATCAAAGCATGTGGCGGATTCTGCTGCATTGTGGCCGGCTAAGTAGTTGACAGCTGGTGGCGTAGCGAATCTGCCGCCCCATCGTACAGCATCATCGGTGCCGCACTTCTGAGTGTCTCTGCGGCGTCTGCCCCCCTGCCGATTTCTGACGTAGCCGGTTGATACTGAGGGACCGTCGGCCGGACAGCTGAATGGAACGGTACCTTGATCGGAGAGCTCCCATGGCCGATTGATGGGTCCGGAAAAGCCGCTGTTGCCGGTGCCCCCCAAGGTACCGAGTTTGAGGGCAGTGATTGCACGGAAGCAATCTGGATAGGCTGAAGTGGCGCTTGTGATCGAAAGCATGGTGCACCGTTATATCCTGGAGGCATTGAAGGAAATGAAGTGTTGTATCCTTCGTGTTGCGTCGATATCGGCTGAGGAGCCGAGTGACACGTGCCTGGTAAGCTTCTGGCTGGAGCTATAATAGGTGGGGCGTATGCTGGCCCCTAATATCCCTGAACTACTCCGCTGACCAAAGAACTGATGACGGCATTGTATATCGTGTTGGTCATTACTGAGGATTGGTCGATGAAAGCATGATAAACGGACTGTTGAATCATATCGGACATCTTACCCGAGTCCTCAGCGATGGTGATGTGGCGGGGAACTGGAAGAGGAGCTTTCTTGATGGTCTCCCCGCTTCTAGTACAACTGAAAGATTGCAGATATACCCTCTTGTAGTCTTCTAGGTGTCTTGCCAGTTCTTCTTTCTGGTCGTCCTTGAGATCTGCTTTCGTAACCTCAATGATATTGTTCTAAGAGATTTCCGTGGTCTTTGACATGTTGGATATTGAGGGTGTCCCACCGGGCGTGCCAAAAGGGTGTTAGCGCTAAAAATCGGCCGGGAATCGGCCGATGACCTTCAGCGTCGGACACACGACCCGGGAGAATCTGCTTAACTCCTATTCGGGTGATTGCCCTGGTGCGGTTCGCGCGGCGTGCCAGTCAATCCGACCTGTTGATTGACAAGGAAATAAATGTATTAAATTCCGGGGTTCCGATCGGCTAAAGTTCTGATCTGTCCCGAAAAGCGTATCAGCGAATCGGCCGATTTGCTATGACGATGACCGGCTATGGACCAGCCGATAATCACGTAACGATTGCCAAGAAACTACTGGAGTAACTTAAACAATTGTTACAGAGGCAACACTCGAAATAGATCTAATCGGCTATATGATGGTAAATAAGGAGAAATAATGATGAAGCCGACAGTTCAATCTCAAGCTGGATAACTGGTGATAAAACTAGAACAATAGGTAAAACCTATAATTCTAGTAAATATCGCTAACTAGTGAATAAATCTAAACGAAATGACGGCGATGCGCCCGAAGTTAAAGCTTAGATGTTATTCGATAAACGGAACCTACCAATTGGCCGGAGATCGTGTCGATGCAGCCCTGCCAATCCGTACGAACTCGTGAAAGAAAAAGAAGTATTGGCGAAGTCGCCGACTTGAAAGTAAAGTACGATGAAAAAGTAGATTCTTTGTATTGATTGATGTCTATCTTACAAAACCCTGACTGCTCCTATTTATACCTAGAACTAAGACTCCTGATCTATTACGATCCGTTACAGACTTGATTTAAATAAAAACTACTATATCTATAATACTTTCCTAAAGGAAACGGGCTCCCGCAGAATCTTCTGCCGCCATCCCCTAGTCCAATCCGGACTCTTTCCACTGCTCCTCGACCGAGTCGGTGTCATTCATTGACCAACGTCAGGTTGCCTTTGACTGGGATCCTCTGTTGGGATTCCATTGGCTTCATCCCCTATCCGCTGACACAAGCCCATATTGGCCCAAACGCTCTAGTCTTTCAATCGGCCGACCTCTACCAACTCCATTCACCAATCGCACGAAACACTGCAGCGCCAATTGGCTGATTCCTAACTGTAGCGTCAATCGGCCGATTCCAACTTGTAGCCTTTAAATCTGCCGCATCAGCCAATCTCTTCCTCTCCTGACGCCGATTCAACACGTGTCAAAATCTGGCGTCAACAGCTATGTTTAGATTTTCTTGCTAAGGGTTCTAAACACCTAGGGTGTTACAGCTGGGGTCCCAGAAATAGCTCTTTGGGGGCATGGGTTCGTCTCCTGCCAGCTCAGAGAGAACTTTCGTCAGCGCGTAGAAAGTGCGCCGGCACTCCTCGAGCCCTAGTTCGGGCCCGAGGTGGGTGTCGATGCGCCGCGCGAGGGCGTCGAGGTCCACCGTGAGGGTGCCACCTTTGGTAAAGACGAGCCCTCCGCAGGCAGGATCGGCACCGCCTTGGCCTCGTCCCCCGCGCTGCGGAGGTGAAGCTGCCCGAGCTTGTCGGCTACAAACTCCAGGCTTCCAAAGCGGATGGCCTGGTCGAGGTTGAAGCTAGGGACGTACCTTAGCCTGTCGGTGTTGCTGACAACGAACTCCAGGCTCCCAAAGTGTATGGAGCCCTCGAGGACTCCGGCTGCTGTGTTGATGCTGAGGGCCGCCATCGAGCGATCACGTGGCGGTGAGATTGCGTGACTTCCCCTACCTGGCGCGCCAACAATCGGTGTTTCGATCACCAGCTAGTAATTTGTGTCGCGCTTCTCTATGGCTCGATAGCTAACAATCGAAGGCAAGGATTTAGACTGGCTCAGGCGAATACCCTACGTCCAGTGTGGGGTGGTGTTCTTTGTGTTCCTCACGTTCGAATGCTGGATGCTTACAACGAGGCGCTTGCAAGCGGTGTGTGTGTTCTATTTTCGATAGTTAGAGAGGAGGCCCAGCTCCGCCTTATATGTCTGGTGGGCTTGGCTACAATACGAGAGAAGGGGGTGCCTTGCCCCCAGGGGTCAGCGTCCTGGGGGAGAGGTTGGCTATCCCACACGTGTTCTGCCCAGGCCCCCCGGTCAAACATGCCCCGCCGCTTCCCGATGCCAAGTCCCGTCCGCCCGGTCCACAGCGCCGCAAAACACATCCTTGATCCTGTTCGCCATCCCCGTGGTAGGGGATGGCGGTGTCATACTTGCGGCATGCCTCTCTTGATGCGTCGGGGGCAGGCGTCTCATCTGGTCGGCAGGGCCAACCTCCCAAGTGACGGTCGGGAGGTCGGGCGCCCTTGCTTCCGTTACCGCCTGGTCTCACGGTAGGACCCGCTAGCTCGGCGCGCCCGCCTCGCCCTACGCCTAACGGAGGAGGGTGACCCGATACGAACTGTCCCATCTGGCTAACGGGGGGAGCGCCACTGGCGTTCGCGCCGGTCGCGGCATCATGATGGCTTGGATGACCGGTGGCGCTCCTACCCTGTCTGTCGGGCGAGGGGCGCACATGCACGTCTTGTCGGATTTTATGCAGTTAATACTACCTCGCGCCTTTCCCAGGAGATCTCGAAGTCGGGCTCTCTCCTGGGATCGGCTCAGGCCTCCTGACCTCGCGGCGACATCATGGGTCGGGAGAGCGCCATGTGCCTTCGGTTCAGCCGCCGTTGGGCCTGTTGGTGGTCGTTAACAGAAAATTTCCGACCTCCAACAAGTTAATGAAATGATTGTTTGAATGGGAACACCATAGCTATAGGGTTTAATCTAACATATTCCACAAGTTTTGGTGTTTACATGAATGATGGACCGTGCAAGACAAATTTGGGCTGAATTGGCCAAAGTGATGGTTCGGCCGAACCATGACTGAGCCTGTTTTAGCCCATCTTTGGCCACATACAAGGAAACACACTTGGAACACATCCTATGCGTTGGCTTGATGTTGGTTTGATCCAAGAGCTCCTAGGAACAAGCCTTCGATCCATGGGCCCACAAAAGAAAGAAAACGAACAGTTCACTAGCCACCCACCTGAGGAATACATCACAAACCGTCCAAGGGAGACATCGGTGGAACGGAGGGTGCAGAGGCCCTGGGTGGAGTTCGGCCGAACATAATTGGTTCGGCCGAACACAATTGGTTCGGCCGAACACAATTGGTTCGGCCAAACCCAACTTGGTCCCTTCGCAGGCTCAACCGCCTCGGATAGGAAGTTACCGACCTCAGGACGCAATCCCCACTGTGCAGCACTCAAGTCGTGGAACAAGTGGTTCGGCCAAAGCACACGTGTTCGGCTGAACCAGGCGCACAGCGAACTGACCTCAGCTTTCTCCTACAAGTACCCCCAAGCTCCCTAAGCACTATAAATAGGTGTGTTGGCGCCACAGATAAACACACAAGTGAAGAGAAGCTCCAAGGCGAAGCCCTGCAAGAATAGAAATAGAAAATAGGGAGAGAGGTGAGGTGAGAGTGCTGGGGAGGAGCCGGAGTGTCAGCCCCTCTTCCACCTTGTACCTCGGCAGATGCAGCTCTGCTTCGAGTAACACCCGGGTCTTGTCTGGTAACTCTGGTCTTTCTAATTAATTGAGCATTAGTAATTACTCTCATTGCCTACGGGTTCCTCGTTCATTGTTTAGTAAGTTTATCTTACTGGCTCTCGGTGCTTTGCCCTAACGTGGAGTGAAGTAGTAATCGAATAGTGTTAGCGTGGTGCCTAGGCTTTAGATTATCTTGGTTTGCACCCAAGCCCACCGATAGTTGTGGTAGCCGGCAGGTGGTGATAGCCCTGTCCGGTCTACGTATTCCACCACGTGAGAGCGGTTGGTGCTGTAGGACTTAGGAGTAGACCGCACAAACTTCCCTTCTCATCCCTTTCTGGAGTTTGTCCCGTCCGGGCACCTGAAGTAGACAACATAGGTGATTCTAGATCTCGCCAGTTTCTTAGTCCGACTTAGATTATCTAGCAAGTACCCTCTCTACCCTCTATCCTTTACGCTCTTCATTCGTCGTCAACCATACCCCAGATGAATTAGTTAGGATTTGTACACTTCACGTTCGATACTCTGTAATACTCCCGGGTGAAAGCTACATCGGTATTCGTATACTTGCGGATTAATCTGTGTAACACCCTAATTTTCAATTTAGGAGCCTAAAGTAGTTTAGCTAGATTTATTGCAAGCTCGTTAAGGTATTATTTAATTTATCTTGAATTTAGAACATTTATCGTGAATGATAAATTAATATACCTAGCCATAAAAAGAAATATAAGGTCACCTAGGTTTTGTGAATTTCATGCCGCATTGCATTGTTTTATTGTTTGTCTTTGAGTTGAATTTAAATTCTTCAAGTTTAAATTCAAATGAATTTGCTTGTTTCCTTTTTCCTTCCCCTCCATTTTCTCTTTTGGGCTCAATCTAAACCTCTCCCTTTTCCTCTCCCCCTTCTTTCTCTCTTTTGGCCCAACCCAACTTTCCCCTCTCCCTCTCCCTCTCCCTCTCCCTCTCCCCTTTCTTTTCTCACCCGCGCGGCCCAACCCGCACGGCCCATCCTGGCCCAACTTCCTTTCCCGGCCTGCCCCGTCTCCCTTCTCTCCCTCTTTGCCACCGACAGGTGGGCCCCACCTGACGGGGCCATCCCCTTCCCCCGACCAAGCCGGACTCGAGCTCGAGTCCGACCCAGCCACGCTGCCTCCCCACGTCTCTTAACGCGCACGTTGAGGCCCTGCGGCCGCCCCTTTATAAGCAGCCGCTAGGACCCCCTTGACCCACCAAAGCCCGCAGCCGCCGCCCACCGCCTCGCAAACCCTAGTTCACGCCGCCGCCGCCTCCGCTCGAGTACGGTCACGCCTTCAAACCCGCCGCCTCGCCGCTCCAATCTCGCCTCCAGCGGCCGCCGGAGCTCCGCCTTGAGGTGAGCAAGGTAGCCCCCCTGGTTTCCCTCTCTATCTCGCTTTCTCGCGCGCGCGATTTCTTGTTGGAGTCGCTACACCACGCGCCGCCGTCGAACGCCTCTCTCCGACTCATGGCATCCCATCCCGAGCCCCTAGACGCGTTCCCCATTGCACCCTCTCCCTCCTGAACCAAACCCAAGTCGAAACCGAGCCCCGGACCGCCGTTTGGTGAAGTCCGGCGAGCTTCCGGTTGCCCGCCAGCGCCTCTGCGCCGGCCCGTGCCGCCTCGGCCGCCGCCCGCTGTCGAATCTAGCTCCAACGGATCAGATCCGATCTACCCCGAGTCAGCGCAACCCCATACCGGTCAACTCTAGCCGGTTTTGCAAAATAGCCCCTCGGTTTTCTTAAAATCAACCTGCAGTCTGCTGTAGTTCAAAAGTAATTAGATCTAAGCCCTTTTTCTTCTATTTTAACCTCTATGCTTTTACAAAATCCAACCCGCCATCCCTAACCCGTTGGTTTTCAAATCTAAACCCTAGATTTTAGGTTTATTTATATTTTAGCCCTCGATTTCTTCATTAAGAGCCCTTTTAGTTTCAAATCCTTTACAAATAAGCACCTTGAACCATGTTTTAGCCATAACTTCTCTATTTTAACTCTGTTTTCATCGATTCTTGCGCTCATACGATCCTTGCAACGTGTACAATAGCTTTGTAACCTTGCTTTCTTCTGTTTACATCATTTGGTGCACAGTTTCTTATTTGTTGTACTTGTTTGCTTGTATGAACTTGTGTGATGTGATAGATCGTGTGTAGTTCGAGGATCCGCAAGAGCAAGGCTTTGAAGACGCCACTGAGCAGCCGCAGTGCTTTGAGGAAGGCAAGTGGTCCTTGATCATATTTCGTTCCCAATAATTCTCAATATACACATATGCATGCATGAGTCTATAACATGATGGATCCCAAACTAAGGATGTGCCTAGTTTCTATTGTACTTCCTTGATTAATCCTGGGTTGTTTTACTTTATGTTGTAGCTATGCTAGTTGCTCATCTACTTAGACTATGGTTGGTTAACTTGGAAACAATGCTACACTTGTTTTTACTTCATGTTCTGGAATACCTTATGGTGATAACTATAAGATCATTGCATTAGTTGGAACATGGAGAATCACCCAGGAAAACAGTGCAACCACAATACTACATGGCTCTGGTCTTGGCTAATTAATGAAAAACTTTAGCTTGTAATGGTCTTACTGAAAGGGCAAGAGGGGAGTGCGTTGATGGGGTTTAGCTCGGTCCTCTTGAGGCTTAGATATGATCCTGTTTAAGGCGTTTTCCTCATTAGGGAGGGTTATGACCACTGCGGCTTGAAACTTTAGCGGACCGTTGCAAGTTAGGGAACCTTTTGTAAAGGCCTTGTAGTGAATCCCTGCCACTCACCTCGGAAGTGTTTAAGGGCCTTGCAAAACCGGGCATCAAGGGATACACGAGTTGTGGATAAAGTGTACAACCTCTACAGAGTGAAAATTGATATATCAGCCATGCTCACGCTTAAGAGCGGCTTGGACCCTCACATGATAATTAAACTTGAAGATGATCTAAATTGATGATCTTTATTTATGTTGTTGTTACTTACCTCTCTTTTACTTACTTAAGGGTTTATGGTATATACTTACACTTAGTTAATGCTCGCTAAATAAAACTTGACCAACTAAAAGTACCAATTGAGTGATCTGAGAGTACCACCTGAGGAGTAAGTGTCCTGAGTATTTCTTGTTGAAAAAAAAACTCCAAGTATGCTTAGAAAAGAAAAAGGAGGATAACTCTTCAATCAAGCTATTCGATTGGTCAACAACTAATGGTAAGGATCATAGCCACTTCAAAACCCACAGGTATGAGGAACATTTTGGAATAAGATTTATTCTTGCTATCTATCATGGGAAATTATGCATCAAGTCCACCATAGACTCTGCTTTATGTCTCACTGTTCATAATTCTAGCCTTTGCTCAGGACGAGCAAAGGTCTAAGTGTGGGGGTGTGTTGGCGATCATTAACCCAGAATTTCCGACCTCCAACAAGTTAATGAAATGATTATTTGAATGGGAACACCATAGCTATAGGGCTTAATCTCACATGTTCCACAAGTTTTGGTGTTTACATGAATGCAGGACCGTGCGAGACAAATTTGGGTCGAATTGGCCAAAGTGCTGGTTCGGCCGAACCATGACTAAGCCCGTTTCAGCCCATCTTTGGGCACATGCAAGGAAACACACTTGGAACATATCCTATGCGTTGGCTTGATGTCGGTTTGATCCAAGAGCTCCTAGGAACAAGCCTTGGATCCATGGGCCCACAAAAGAAAGAAAACGAACTGAGTTCACTAGCCACCCACCTAAGGAATACATCACAAACTGTCCAAGGGAGACGTCGGTGGAACGGAGGGCGTAGAGGCCCTAGGTGGAGTTCGGCTGAACACAATTGGTTCGGCCGAACCCAACTTGGTCCCTACGCAGGCTCAACCGCCTCAGATAGGAAGTTACCGACCTCAGGAGGCAATCCCCACCCATCATTCAAGTCAGTGGAACAAGTGGTTCGGCCGAAGCACACATGTTCGGCCGAACTAGGCCCACAGCGAACCGACCTCAGCTTTCTCCTACAAGTACCCCCAAGCTCCCTAAGCACTATAAATAGGTGTGTTGGCCCTAGAGATAAACACACAAGTGAAGAGAAGCTCCAAGGCGAAGCCCTGCAAGAATAGAAGTAGAAAATAGGGAGAGAGGCGAGGTGAGAGTGCTGGGGAGGAGCCGGAGTTTCGTCCCCTCTTTCACCTTGTACCTCGGCGGATGCAGCTCAGCTTCGAGTAACATCCGGGTCTTGTCTGGTAACTCTAGTCTTTCTAATTAATTGAGCATTAGTAATTACTCTCATTGTCTACGGGTTCCTCATTCATTGTTTAGTAAGTTTATCTTACTGGCTCTGGTTGCTTTGCTCTAACGTGGAGTGAAGTAGTAACCGACTAGTGTAGGCATGGTGCCTAGGCTTTGGATTACCTTAGTTTGCACCCAACCCCATGGATAATTGTGGTAGCCGGCAGGTGGTGACAGTCTTGTCCGGCCTACGTATTCCATCATGTGAGAG
This sequence comes from Panicum miliaceum, assembly GCA_032594955.1. Taxonomy (NCBI): domain Eukaryota; kingdom Viridiplantae; phylum Streptophyta; class Magnoliopsida; order Poales; family Poaceae; genus Panicum; species Panicum miliaceum. The sequence goes on along the minus strand of CM064059.1, from coordinate 25,769,589 downwards.
CGGTTGGTGTTGTAGGACTTAGGAGTAGACCGCACAAATCCCTTCTCATCCGTTTCTGGAGTTTGTCCCGTCCGGGCGCTCGAAGTAGACAACATAGTGATTCTAGATCTCCTCAGTTTCTTAGTCGGACTTAGATTATCTGGCAAGTACCCTCTCTACCCTCTATCCTTTACTCTCTTCATTCGTCAACCTTACCCCAGACAAATTAGTTAGGATTAGTACACTTCGCGTTCCCGTGAAAATCGATACTCTGGAATACTCGCGGATGAAAGCTATATCAGCATTCATACGCTTGCGGATTAATCTGTTAGGCTTAAAAAATGCTAATAAGACCGTGGTGGTCTTCTCTGTTGTCGGGCCGGCGCCGGTCGCGCCTTCACCCTGGCGGGCCGTGCCGCCTAACAGCAGCTGCCTACTCCTCGCTTAGTCCTCCGAGGGCCATGCTTTTGGATACCCGTGGCACTTGAGCCCGTCAGACCCCACCTCCAACCGCACTAGAAATATAACTTCTAGTTCTCCTTTACCTTACTTTTATTCTTAGATTATTGTGAAAGCAAGGGATACGGTCCGATTGTGGCACGACTCCGGGCTTCAATTGAAAGTCTAGCAACCTGTGATGTCTCTACCTCTAACAAGAGATCTATCGAGTTTCGCTTCTTTTCAGGTAAGCCAATCTAAAATAGTACTCATCATACACTCTACGAGAAAATCATATTGATTGACGGCCCTGATCACGCTATGAGAAAATCACCTTGATTGGTCGACCATCAAGCTTGCACCCCGAGCTGGGTTTTGCTATTCTCCTTGACCAAGACACCCTCGCTCTCCCTTCCACACTGTGCGCCAGTCCCTTAATAAACATTTTTCAATAACATATTATTGGAATATCTCAATACAATTTTGATGGGTTATTGAGGAGATACTTTTACAATTCTCCAATAATCTCATTGTAATACAAATAATATATTGAGAGAGTTAAAATTTTTCTATTATTTAAGTGGAGTTGGGATAAAATATTAGCACAATCTAATAATTATTAGAAAAAAAATACCGAAGCATTTTCAGAGAACGCTGGCCAGATGCCGTGGCGCGGAGCAGAAAACTGGGCGAAATCTCGCACAGCCCAAGCAACGTCCTCGACACCACAATTCCCCGCAAACAGCGGATAAAACCCAGCGTCATCTGCCGATCATCATCATCCTAAACCTCACTCGCTCCGCCACTCCTCTTCCCGTCTCCCTCCCCCTATGGAGGCATCCGCCTCCGCTTCTGCCCCCGCGGCGCTCCTCCCGCTGCTGGCCGCCCCGCCACGCTTCCTCCATCTTCCTCTCCGCCGCCCCTCCACCCTCCGCCACGGCTGCGAGAGTGGTCTCCTGCTCCAGCCGCCGCCGCCGCCGGGCCCCGGCTCCCGCGCCCGCTCTAGGACAACCTGCTGCGCGTTGAGCCCCGACCAGGCGGACGTGCTGCAGGGTGGGACCTCGCTGGTCAGCGTCGCCGCCCTGCAGCTGGTGTGGTTGCGGTGGTTGCGGTGGCGCAGCGCGACGCACGGGGATTCCCCTGAGGTGAGCTTAAATAGTGGACATTTCGTTGGCTGCTGCTTTTTGCGCAGTCCTCGAGTTATGTTACATCTTCCAGATAACAGAGTTTACTTGAATTGATGTTACCATTTGCCATGCTCTGCCTTTTGAATTTTTTTCGTTTTCCGAGAATTCTGCTGATTGAACATTGTATTCTGGCAGGTTTTACATGAACATGGCAAAAGCATTGTAAATAAGGCCCTTGGTGTATCAAAAAAAATGTATGACAGTAATTGTGCAGCACAAACAACTCATGATAGCGGGCTTCCAGAGCTTGGTGTTTCCGGAAGAATGATTGTTGATGAGATGCATTGCAATGCTGGTATATTTCCGCGTGTAAATACTGTACATAAAGAAACACAGGCTTATTCTGTAACTATTCCTTTGACACCTCCGGTTACATCAGTAGATATTTCTGGACGAGAAGAAGTTAGTTGCTCATCTCCAACTGCAAATTGTTCCATTGAAAAGGTTACAAGTGTTCCTGTGATGCCAGATACCGTATCAGAAGGACAAGATAAAACCAAGTATTTCTCTAACAGTATAGGCCGGGTAGCTGGGCTACCTTATCAATTTTTATCCCTTTCAGGACATCAGGAAGTGGTGCAAAATAGCCAAGGTCATACTGCTAAGCAAAAAGATGCCTGGGATGCTAATTTAGTTGAATGCCGCCAGGATCAAGAGGAACATCTTGATTTTACTTCTCTTTCGTCCTTCAAAAGAATAGCAGAAGATCATCTCAATTTTGTTCCCCTGGCTGGCAATCGCAATTTGTTCGAACCAGGGAAAGGGATTGAATCCACAAACTCAAATGCAGGGAGCTCTTATTTGCCAGCAGGTTTAAATTTGGAATTCATGTATTCTTCTTGGTACCTAGTCTGCTGAAATAATTTATTTACTTTTCATATCATCTATAGAATGATTATGGCCCATCTCCTCTGAAGCATACTCTATATTCAGGGCACTTTGCTCCAGTTGCATGCTTAAGGGAAGGTCCTGTGAGTAAACAAGAGAAAGCTGTGAAGGACCATGATGGTGCACCAGTAACTGGCTGGAGCATTTCTAACATACTAAACAAGGAGAATCCAGATAACTTCACTCAAGCAAAAAGAGGGGGATTGAAGGGAACGAAGGATACATTAGATTACTCAAGGATATACAATAGTTTCTTAATTGATGGAAGGTATCATAATTGATAGATAATCACTGTGAAACTTTTGAGTCCGGAACTCCAACTTTTTGCATGTAGTGCTAATTTCAAATTATGCACCTTGTACATCTGTAATTTGTTTTTGGGTTGAAACATCCATTTGGTATTTCAGACTGAAGGACTGTGTGGATTTGTTAGAAAGCATGGAGCAAAATGGATTACTTGATATGAAGAAGGTAAATTACCTTTCCAAAGTTTAATGGTTTTTACATTTTTGAGGGGAATGAGTTTTCCAATTAGCCTCTGTAATAGGTAATAGTATATATTTATTCTAAGGTTGTCTAATTTTAGTCCTGCACTATGAAATGCCTAATATTCATCCTTCAACTATAGAAAATGGAGTAAATATTCCCCTTAACCTACATCAGCTTGGTTATGCAGCATGGCAACAATTTTTGACACGTAATTGCTAAGTTAGCTGAAGGCAGAAACTAAAATAGGAACATGTTAGGATCCACATGTCAGATTTTGCTGACCTCTGAGCAGTTGTCAAAGCCATGTCATGGATGGGGAGGTGTTTTTAGTAAGAAAGAAAATAGGAGCTCCAGAATCCAGATCTTAGTTGGTTTTACCTGTCTGTTGTGTACCTTCCATTACCAGGTTCCAAGATCAGGAACCTCCTGTTGATGTGTTTGACTTGCCATTGATGATGAATAGGGAAAAAAGATGAAAATGGTGGTAGGATATGACATTCCACTGCCAACGAAGATGCCATGTTCAGCAGTTTAGTGCCCACTAGGACAGTACAACTTCCAAAACTAGGCTGATTATGTACTCACGGGCTATATGCTCTCATTTTACATAGATCAAGGCTAAAATTACACTACTACAAGAGCTGAGGGGCCTAATTTACTTCTTTCCCTATAAAATATCTTCCAGCTCCTGATTTCCATTAATTTTCAGATCCACCATGCCAGCTTTTTCAGTATGTGTAAGAAGCAAAGGGCTGTCTTGGAAGCTCTTCGCTTCTGCAGATTGATTGACAGCCCAAAAATAAGTACCTTCAATATGCTTTTGTCCGTGTGTGCTAATTCACAAGATTTTGACGGTAACTGCTGTACCTTGAAGTTCTAGCATTTCTTGTCAGATATGCCAGAGTTGACTTAGAACCATGGAGTATCTACTTGTTTTTACTTTTACAGGAGCCCTCCAAGTCATGGAGCTCCTAAAGGAAGCTGGGCTAAAACCTGATTGTAAACTTTACACCACGCTGATATCAACTTGTGCAAAGTGTGGAAAAGTTGATGCCATGTTCGAGGTAGTTAACTAAATCACAAAGTTACATAGTGGTTTCCTTTTAATATATATTAATATACATGTTGTATTTACATTTTAGGTCTTCCATGAGATGGTCAGTGCTGGTATAGAGCCAAATGTCAACACATACAGCGCGTTAATTGATGGCTGTGCTAGAGCTGGACAAGTGGCAAAAGCATTTGGTGCTTATGGGATTATGAGTTCAAAGGTGATATTGTTCTGTCTGATGTGTTTTATGTTAGATGTGCTCCTTTTACTTTGGCTATAAATGTTACTGAAGATATCTTGCTATCTATTACTCCCTATATGGTTTTCAACTTTTCATACTCGTCAAACTTACTGGGTCATACTTTCAGTAGAAGGTGAAGCCAGATCGAGTTGTCTTCAATGCTTTAATCAGTGCATGCGGTGAATCTGGGGCTGTGGCTCGGGCGTTTGATGTTTTATCAGAAATGACAGCAGAATCTTCGGAATCAAAAGGATCACGACCAATCCTTCCTGATCATGTTACTGTTGGAGCACTAATGAAGACATGTATTCAGGCGGGCCAGGTGGCTTTACAGATTAAGCATTGTTAAGGAAATGCAAAATGGGTAATATAGCATCTGTATCCAAAATCAAGTTGTGCTTGTCTTGTTTGTATAGGCTGATCGAGCTCGAGAGGTGTATAAAATGCTTCAGGAGTACAATATAAAGGGTACCCCGGAAGTTTACACAATCGCATTGAGAAGCTGTAGCCTGACTGGTGATTTAGGGTTTGCACTGAGGATATATGAAGATATGAACAAGATTGGAGTAAAACCTGATGAGGTGCATTTTTTAGTGGTAACCTTAAAGGATGAAAAACCTAATGTGCTCTCTACATCTTATATCTTTTTCTGTTTATTTCATGAACTACAGATGTTTTTGAGTGCTCTAGTTGATGTAGCTGGCCATGCTAAGAGGGCAGATGCTGCATTTGAGATAATGAAAGATGCAAGAGCAAAAGGTTTACACGTTGGAACAATTGCATACAGTTCGTTAATGGGTGCTTGCTGCAATGTAAGTTCTTTTGTAAACTGTTGCATGAAAAGCATGTATATGATTCAAATATGACATGCATGTTGGTCGATAGCCCTAGATTTTGCAAGAAATGTGTAACTTTCATAGGTCACTCTATCGCATGCTATATTCGTATCCCTCCCTTCCCCCCATCCATTGATATATTACGAAGATTCCTTCTAGCTCATCATGATTTGAGGGCCACTGTTTCAGGCAAAGGACTGGAAGAAGGCACTGCGGCTTTACGAGGAGATTAAGTCTATCAAATTGACCCCAACTGTTTCAATGATGAATGCTTTGATCACCTCTCTGTGTATGTACCCTCCTACAAAGAAATGATAAACAACATTTTCATTTTCCACTTATATATTCTCTAAGAAAGAAAAATTACTAGATGTCCCTGTACTTGTAACAATACTACTTAGGTTGTTCAATATAAATAGTAAATTCATATGCGGTCTGTTGTCCGGTGTTAAAAAAAACTCCTAGGTGTTATGGAAACAAATCGCCTAGCACTATTGTGGTGGTGGGACCTAGTGCCTAGCTTGCCTATGAAAGGGAGAGGGGGTCACTTACAGGGAGAGGGGAGGATTAGATAAATTGTGGTAGGAAAGGTATATCAGTGGCAGAATGGCAGGGGGAGGAGATGCCATCGATAGCGTGGCAATGGCAAAATTCGCTGGCTGCTAGGTCTAATTGACCTCACCTAGGAAGCAGCCTAACTACTGGCTAGGTGGCTACGTAGACCATTTCTTTAAGCACTACCAATGTGCAAACTGTCACTTAAACTATTTCATCTTTTCAATTAGCTTAAAATGCTGATGTGGCATTGCAGTAAGCAAACTAAAGCGTCATCACACACTCACGCAGTATCTAGTTGAAAGCCACTAGGACATAGCTTTTGTAATTTGCAACTTTACAGATCGAAGTGGGACTTCATTTTGAGTTTAATGATCTACCAAGTTAGTTTTCAGGTCTGAGGGCTAGCTAATTGTCGTAATCATAAAGGAGGATCAATGGTATTTCCATTGTCTGAAAAATGCATAATAGCTACTAGTCCTTTTCATTTGAACCTTGTCCTTTGAACATTCAAATAATGTTTGTTTCCATGCTTTTTATTAACCATGTAATGAAACTGCAGGTGATGGTGATCAGGTCTTAAAGGCTGTTGATGTCCTTAATGAGATGAACAGAATAGGAGTCTGTCCAAATGAGATAACATATTCTGTCTTATTTGTTGCTTGTGAAAGGTAATAATTTTGAGCATGAATTGCACCTTTCAAATTAATTTTGTGGTATTCTTTATACTAACAGCTGGAATGTAGAAACGATGAAGCACAACTAGGTTTGGATTTGTTTGAACAATTAATAATAGATGGCATTGGCATCAATCCAACCATTATTGGTTCTCTGACTGGTAAGGTTATTTCTCCCTTTTCTTGTTACGCATATGAGAACTTGAATTCTCTTGAGGAAAATACACCCCAGGTCCCCAAACTCATACCACTATGTCAGTTAGGTCCCCAAACTCTTAAAATGCATATTTGGATCCCCAAACTGTTTAAAGGGGTCCATCCCGGATCCCAAATGCACCACGCAAGCTTCTAACGCCAACATAGCCTGCCACCGTGGCGCCAATATGCAAAAAAGCCCTCCACATTCCGCATCCCCTCTCTCCCACAGTCCTGAACCTGACACGTGGGCCCCACATGTCCTATTCACCTCTCTCGGCTTTCTCTTTCTTCCTCACCATTCTCCTCTCTCACCCAAACCATCTACTCCACCTCCCACTTCTCCTGGCCGCCCCAATCCTACCGCTCACCCAGCTCCACCGCGCCCCTTCCTCCGCCACCGCTCACCTAGCTCCACCACGCCCCCTCCATCGCCGCTGCTCTGCTCCACAAGCAGTAGGAGCCGCCACCGCGGCTTGGAGCCACATCGTGGCCTCGGCCTCGGCCTGTGCCGTGCCGTCGGGCGCGGACTGCAGATGAGGGGCCATCTCCAGCCTCGGGCACGGGCTGCAGATGAGGGGCCCGCTCCGGCCGAGGTCGCCTTGCCACTCTCCCGAAGGGAGGCCGCGCGGTCGGCGCCAAGGTCATGGCGGGAGCCGCCGCCAAGGCGGGGGGAGAGAGGGGACGCCGCGGGCGGCCATGGCGGGAGCCGTCGCCAAGGCTGGCGCGTCCTTGCCCGCGAGGAGTGAGGGGATGCCACCGAGGTCATGGGCGAAAGCAGCAAGAGATGCAGGGTAGGAGGCGGGCGAAGAACCCAGGCCGCAGGCCATCCCTAGCCGGCTTCTCCCCGTGTTACAGAGAGATATGAGGGGAGGAGAGGAGAGAGACAGGAGGGGAGGTGAGAGGGCACTGAGTTAAGATAATAGAAATTAGGGGGGGGTTTGCAAAATGTTCGCCAGCGTGGCGCTAATTGGCATGGCACGTTGGCTTTGGATGCTCGTGTGGCGCATTTGGGACCTGGGATGGACCTAAATACACGTTTTGAGAGTTTGGGGACCCCAAATGAACTAGCGGTACAAATTTGGGGACTTGTGGTGCATTTTACTCAATTCTCTTTGTTTCCTTAACCTACTTATTTGACCCTTTTTCTTATGTATATGTCTTTTGGGAGTCGTTTTGTTTGTTCCACTTCTATATTTGATAACAAGCCTATCCCAACTTGCTTGGGACTAAGATGATTTGTTGTTGTTTGTTCCACTGTTGTTTTATATTTGATGACAATACCTGCTGACACAACTTCTATTCAGGTTTATGTCTACAAATGTTTGACAGTGATCTCTCTCTTGGGAATATAATTGTCAACTTCAGCTTAGGGAAACCACAAATTGACAACAAATGGTATGCTCCTCAGCCTTGCCGGATCATCTCATAGTCTCACATATGTAATTCGAAGGAACCTAATGTTAGGTTCAGTTATTTAGATTACCCTGTAGGCTAAATTGACATGGAACAATTGTACATAGTTGACAGAGTCCTTTACATACTGGATGTGGTTTGTGCTGTAAAAAATGTTCTGGTCCATCTTCACAGCTTGTCTAGGATTGATCCAGATCTATGAAGCGCATGATGCTGGGGAATTAATAGGCTATGCTACAGTGAACTTAAAGGCTTCTCTACCTGAGCATTCAGGAAGCCATGCTGGTATACAATCATATATAGTTACCACTAGACATGCAGTGAAATGGAAGACAGAGAGCAGTCTGCTCCTTACAAATGATCAAGAATGCAGTCAATTCACATCCCCCATGAATGCCATGTGTCATCCTCAATCAGCACAGCAGCAGCAAAATCAACAATCATGTATAGTTACCCCTAGACATGCAGTGAAATGGAAGAGAGAGCAGTCTACTCCTTACGAATGATCAAGAATGCAGTAAATTGACATCCCTCATGAATGCCATGTGTCATCCTCAATCAGCACAGCAGCAGCAAAATCAACACCTCTATGGCATCCCTTATGAATTCCATGCATGATCCTCCCTTAGACGGATGTTTATTCCATCATAGTTCTTGAACAACTTCCTGCAAGATAGATGTGTATAGATGTATCTATTATTATTTTTACAATGTTATTTTTTAGTAAGTTATTTTTATTTTTTTGTAGGACGTCCGCAGCAACTACGGTGTATCGTAATGCAGTTTCAACTGGGCTAGTACCTTCGAGCGATGTTTTATCTCAAGTGTTGGGATGTTTGAGGCTTCCTCATGACAATTCGCTGAAGAGTAGTTTCATTGAAAACATGGGAATAAGTTGTGATATTCCACATAATCCAAATATAAATTCACTCTTCGAAGGATTCGGTGAATATGACATTCGTGCTTTTTCGATTCTGGAGGTAATCATGTTATCTTCAATAAACATTGGCTCTATTTCAACACCTGTAGGTATTAATGAAAGTTGCATGGCTTGCTGTCACAGGAGGCTGCTTCATTAGGAGCAGTTGCAAGTATTTCCATGAAAGATACTAGGATTGTTATTGATGCAAGAAAGTTAAGGATCCACACAGCCGAGGTACTTTTTCTACTTGCAATATTAGATGTTCATGAGACTGCTTTATCATTTTACCTGAATAAAATTGAAGGTCACATCATTACTGTGTCCTTGCTTCTGCATTTTGTCATATTTCTCAGTTGAAATTGTTCTCAAGCACGGACCTGGTGCAGTAGTAGAGACTCTCCACTTGTCCTGGATTTGAACCGCCTCTTTGCAGAATATAATTTTGTAGGACTTTTTTGCAAGAGTAAGGCTGTCTAGGAATTCCCTTGCCCAGACCCCACCTTGTGTGGGAGCTTTCGCACTGGGTACACCCTTTTTCTCGGTTGAAATTGTTCTATTGTGAGTTTCTCCCCAAGAAAAGGTTCTGTGGTGAGAAACAGCAGTAACTCGGTTGCCAAGGGGATGTCTTCTTCCCATAGTCGAGTCCCCCCTATTTGTGTGTCCTTGTTTTGTTGCTAACATTGGGGGTAAAGTGGTATGTTTTGCATTGTTTATGTAACTGATAGTGTATCTTATATTTTTTTTCTTTCGTTTTATTTTTTTGTAGGTTTCTCTTCTTACAACATTGAGATCCTTGAAACATCGACTTGCTGCAGGTGAATACTAAAGTTTTTTATACATCAAATAATTTGCTTTTGCAACTATGTTCTAGTGAATCAAGGAAATACAAAGTTTCAACACATTCATGCTTTGCATCCACCCCCACCCTGACAAAAAGATGCGGAGAATAATAAATATGCATAGTTTCTGGATTATTTGTGCTCCTGTAAAATTTGTTTGAACTTTAAACTATGAATAGGTATAATTGGCCATTTTCTGATACAAAAAGGCCAGATGAGATATATAATCTTATTTTTTATGAGTATTAACATTAAGCATTGTTACAACCAATAGCCACCTGAATTACAAACACATGGTCACTTTTTTTTAGTCAAATGTTCACAGTTCTAGGATTTCTTCATGCAAAAAACTAAATAGTTATTCTGTGATTTACTCACGCACCAATAAGAATTGGAGAAATATATACATTGTACTCCCTCCATCCATAAATATAAACATTTTTAGGTTTGTCATGGGTCAAACCTTTTTTCAACTTTGACTGTCAATACCAAAAATTCATGATAGCTATCATAATACGTAACTCTTTCTATTTAAAATAATTTATAGAGATGTTATTGGTCAAAGTTAAAAGATTTGACTTAGGACTAACCTAAATTACCTAATAGTGCTTATATTTGTGGACGGACGAAGTATAATTTACATCACAGTTTTTTCTGTTCTAATATTTCTTATGTGATGCAGGTGCAAGGTTACCAAACGTGACAATCTTGTTACCCACAGAAAAGAAACAGGTCGACATTGATGAAAGGGAAAAAACACTAAAGCTTGCTGGAAGGTGAAATCACATCCATTACTCTGATTACATGTGCTATATATTTATCAATCGGATTTTACATTGTGAAGTTTGTTCAGCTTGAAACTTGAAAACATTATCTCAGTTATCCATTAAAATAATTTGATAACTTTTGGAAGAGACTGATTTGGGTTGTGGCGTGCAGAATTGGTCAAGCAGTTGGTTCTCTCCTGAGGCGATTAGGAATTTCATACCAAGGGGAGGAGTCCCACGGGAGGATGAGGATCAATGGCCTCACGTTAAGGAGATGGTTCAATCCAAAATTGAATAGCAAATCCTCCAGTGCCGCGCCAGCTGACTTGCTTCCACTATCGTCACGTTTAGCCAAAGGGATTGCTGATCAGCAACGCGACATCAGAAGCCTTTCATTCTAGTAGTGCACGTCAATCCAATAGCAACAAATCTCGGTAACCTTTATGAGAACATGTCCAGGATAGTAAAATGTGTGAATAGTTTGTTCAGAGGAAGGAAATACATATACTACATTTATGTAATCTGTGAAAAGATTATTCAAAATAAAGAAATACACAATACATCAAACTTAGTAATCAGGATGCATAAAACGAATTCAGTTTTTAGTGTATGAAGCATTTTTTGTCTCCTTCACGTTCTTTGTCACGCATGATAAGATGAATATGCATGCTTCATAGCATAGAAAAGCATATACGCTGTTTCCATATAGCAAATCCTCTTCATGTTTGTCCAAAACGATAAACCACCATCGGAACCGGCCGATTGTGTATCTTGACCTCGTTTTATAAGCTCAGGGGTTGAATGATTTTGTAATTTACGAGATCGAGTGTACATTTGAATTCACTACTCCAGCGTCCCATCACCGTCGGTTTGAAATTGTCATCACCGCTGGTTTGAGGGGCGTTGGATATATATCGACGGTGATAATGAGAGCCATCACCACCAGGTCTAGAACCAGCGGTGATGATCTAGGCCAATCATGTTGATCATCTCCTGTTAGGAGTAGTCGACGAGATCTCCCTCTAGAGCGTTGCTCCGTCACCCCAATCCTCAGCCCCTAAGCGCATGCGAGTGAAGTAGCTCGTGACGAAAAGGATGGTGAGCAAGAAAGGTGCCACTAAGTCGAAGGGGAAGGATTCCAAACCCGCTGCCACCGCCTGCGATGGGTGGAGAACAAGTAAGCGTTCTGAGGCTGACCTCAAAACGCTGGTAGATGAATGCCTCCTGCAGCCCGAGGAGATTATCCAGTGGCGCTCTGCCACTGGTGATAAGAGACCATATGAAAGGGTTGAGGAGACTGTTTTGTTTGATTTTTTTCGCAGTCTTCTTTTTTTATTATGGCATCCAACTCCATCACCTCAACCCCAACTCTATTCTCAACATTTCCATCTTTGTCCATTTCTGTGAAGCCTTCTTGGGGATAGAACCTCACTTCGACCTCTCTGCTACCTCTTCCATCTCAAGCACAGCCCAACAAGAGTACCATGTATGAAGTCGGTGGTGCCGGGTTCCAGTTGAGACAGGGGATGGAAAAGAAGTACATCCCCTACAAATTCCCGACTAGTCTGTCTGGGTGGAGGGGGCGGTGGTTCTACATTGGAAACCATTAGCCCTCACTTCCTGAAAGGACCGCCGGGGCACTCAGGATCCGTGGCGAGTGGACGATGCCATGCCGTGACATGAGCCAAATCGAGGATCTGCTCGGAATGATCAAGGAGCATAGAGATGCAGGAGTTACTGGAGTATTGGTGATATATACATGGCTGGGCAGGCGGATCCAGCCGTTGCAGAAGCACACGCGCTTTGGCTTCGAGTACCTTGGCATCTCAGATCCGTCTCGGTTTTCTGCAGAGCGTATTGAGAAAGGTGAAGCCTTGCTGCGAGTAACCCGGGTGCTCATGGGTGCTGAAACCATCCCATATGTGCCGAGCCTATACTCGGCGAAGAATCTTCCCAAACAGGTAGGGTTAAGTAGTTGTATCATTCTATCGAGTACTTTTGATATCCTTTAATCTATTTTTGTACTGACAAATCTTGGAATATTACCGCAGGATGATATAAATGTATATAGGAGCATGCCTCCGATGCCGAACATTGAACGTCCGAGCCACCTGATGCCGTCGACGTTCGAAGCATCCCGAATCTGTCGACCCACTGCTGATCCAGTGAGCGGAGAGGACGACAAGGGCACCGACGACGACCTTAATGGCGACCCGCTAGGGTTTGATTCCCGATCTTTCGATGAGAGGCGTGGATAACTCGATTGGTCGATGGAGGCGACGTTCACGGCCCGACTACAGCCTTCCAAGCTGCGCCTTAGCAACCGATACACCCCCTCCAATGGCTGTCGCGATCTTGTGGAGCGCGGCACCCGGCCACTAGGGCACTCGTCCTGCAAGCAATCGAAGAACTAGCAAAAACAAGTATGACAAGTACTGAATTTACTAGATGTAAATGAAGGTTTCACACGCAATCTCAATAATGGTGGGGTTCCGAAGACAAGAAGACGGGCGGCCGATTCAGCACGCGCGCTTGCAAGCAAGTAGCGAAGGCTAAACTTGATCTAAACAAAACCCAAGCATCCTTGGTGGTGGCTAAGGGGTATAAGTACGTGGGAGGACGATCACAGGGGTGCTGGGGTCGTACTCCAACCCTAGGACGCGTCCGTAATGGACTCAACTTGATACACGGCCCATTGGGCCAAAATAGGGTGACGCAGCACTATGTGCAGAAAAGGACTCTGTATTAATTTTATGATTGCGGCCGACTCGTAATAGATATGGATATGAGGCCGGATCCATTTGAAAGAAGACTTCATAAGATTTCCGCGAAGTACTTGAACGCCCCAATCGGAGTTTATATGCGACCGTGGTGTCCGTCACAAGTTGGTACTGTTCTGCAGTCCGAATCCAGCCTGCGCGAATCCGTTTCCCTTTCGGTCACCTCCTTGGTTCCTAAGCAAAACAAGAGTACATGGGTCTCCATGGTCTAAACATGATGTACATGAGCTTAGATTTGAACTCACCTGATGATTAAGTTGATGCGCACGAGCACGAGTAATAGGACCAGCAATAGGTACTTGTGTCGGAGTGGATGTATCGTTGGTGTTGATGTCCTCATCAGACCTCACCTTGCGGAGGTGATGAAGGGAATGAAAGAGAAGACCTCCTAGGAAGGCCAGAGCTCTCCTGGTGGTGATCCTTTGCCTAGTCACCCTAAGGGGCCGAGGTCCGCCACCCAAAAGCGCAAGGCTAGTGCTTTGCCAGGTGGAGATGAAGATGAGACACCCAGGTGAGTGCCCTTCCTCAACCTTAAGAGTGTTTTTTGGTTACTTTCTCGTGGTGACACCCATGTACGACTTGATTCTAGCTCCCCGAACCCCAAGCATGCCAAGAAAAAGATCGGGGAAGCAGTCGAGGATGATACTGTGAAGGGGCAAGATATACCCTCCATCACGGTGGAGCCATCAACAGGTCTTGCTGAAGCCACTCTGAGGCAAACACCGCCCTCGGCTGGCACCACAACGATGGAGGCCGTCACGGTTGCCTCGTCGGGGTAAAACCCGCCCATGACTGGCACAATGGTGTCGGCGAGTGCTTTAGGTACTGCCCTAGCCCTCAAAGTACTCAAAAAGAAAAATTGGCAGTGAAGAAGTCTGCACTGTAAGTATCCGAGTGCTTTCACTTGTATATTGTAGGTTCGTTGTCGTAAGGAACAAGTCTCATTGTTGTTTTCTTGTCTGTAGGCCATCCTCTGCTCTGGGCTTGGAGCAGCCTGGCGATGCCACGGCTAGAGCTCCCCAAGCCAGAGAAGGCATCTGATGTTGCAGTTCTGGATATGGTACCGGCGACCATCGAATCGTCAGTGCCGTCCAAGGTCCTAACCCTTGTCAGTGTTGAAACCGGCAGGACCAAAATAGGAGCCAAAGATGCATCCCCGGGGATGCTTGCAGGTGAGCCCATTGTGCCGCCTCCTCCTGTGGGTAGCAATCTACCTGTCGCCTGATTGCTTGCGAGTTGCAAGGTAACAGGTAACCCGCAGCAACAGCCTGCCCCTAGAGATCAAGGTGCTACGGGTTCTTCCTCAGGTGGAATCCTGGTGACTCCCCCTAAGTGGCAGTATGCCATCCCGACTAACCTTATTGAAGATTCAATGCTGTCGTCGGCAACCTTGACAGAGTTTCAAAATACTTTCAAGGAATTGTATAAATTTTCCACGGTAAGTGTCTTGTACTGACGATATCTGACTTTGCCGACTAGTATTTGGTGTTCTGACCGCTTTTCCCTATTGTACAAACCTTGGCCAATCGATCCAGAATCAAGTCGGATAAACTCAGGGTAGTAGAAGATGGAGCTCGCTAGTTGCAGGAAAAAGACCGCCGGATTGGTGAGCAAAGCATGAAAAATGTCGCGCTTTGGAATGAGTTGGACACCCTTAAGCAGGAGCGCACCCAGGAAGTCTGGCTCTTGAAGCAAGAGATACAGAATCTGTCAAACAAAAACAAAGCTCTGGTCAAAACTCACCGAGGTAATGCTTGTTCGACTTCTTTATCCAATTCAGAATATCCGAGTGTTTGTGTCTAAACTTCTATGAGTGCTTCTTCTTGTCGCTTGCCCACAGAACTCAGTAATATAATAAGATATAAAGAAGATCTGCTGACTGACGTAAAGAATCTGCTATAGCGCTGCATAGATGACGTGGAGCTCATGGTGAAGAAACTTGAAGATGCCGATGCGCAACTCAGAGAGTGCCTGCAGTAGATCAAGAACATGGCCAAAGAAAAGGAAGTAAGAGGAAAGGAACTTGAAGAGCTTACGGGTGCTGCCTGGATAGTAGTCGACATGGTGGATCCTCCCAAAGAAGGGGTGGTTAGCGACAAGACGCTGTTGGAGCGACTTTGCGAAGCCCCGCAGACCTATGTGGCAAACGTCCTGGGACTCGTGAAGTCCTATTGGGCCAAGGCCAACCTGAATCCACTAGCTGACGGCATGTCTACTGACTGCTCTGAGGAGAAATTCTTAGAGTTTGTCGAAGAAGTGAAGCTAGTAGCTCATAAGTTAGTTGATAGCTTGGAGCAAGTGTGAGAACAATGGTCAAACCACTGAACAGTCTTTCCAGCTATGTATAAATGTACATATGTTTTTATTATGTCATAGCATGTTGATGTGTTCGAAATACTGACTCTTTGAGTAGGATCGAAAATCATAGGACTTATACGAATTACCCAAAATGCTCAAGCTACTCGGAAGGCAATGCTTCTGGAAGTAGTCCATGACATGGTATTCGAAAGTTAGACCCCGCAGGGATGTAAGCGAATCAGATTTTACTCGCGTCATGCAAAACTCTGGATTGCTCATGCTAATCAGGTGTGGGGACCTCTTTGATGTTTTTGTAATAACTTGTACAAGCGATTCTTCTGAACCGTGTAATTTAGTACTCGAAGTAGTCAGAAAACATGCAAGTAGTCCTTGCGACCTAGCCTTGACGGCTATTTTAAAAAGTAGTCGTGCAGATGAGACTCGTGGAGATAACCCCCCGAGTACTTCTAGGGACTTTGCGACCTAGCCTTGACGGCTATGTTAAAAAGTAGTTGTGCAGATGAGACTCGTGGCGACAGCCCCCTAGTACTTCTGGATACTTAACATAGTTAGCGTATTGTAGGTACTCGTGGCCGAAGCCCCTGAGTTCTACGATGTAGTGTGAGGGCAAAAGTAGACGTTTGTAGACCAAATCAACTCTTTATTGATAAGTAGTGTTGCGCTGCAACTGACAACTCTGGGTACAAGTTATCTAAGGATAGAAATGACGTAGATGCTCGATGTTCCAGGAATTTGGAACCTCCTGGCCATCAGAGTCTTGTAGTCGGTATGACCCTGGTCGTGTGACCTTGGTGACGATGAAGGGCCCTTCCCATCGTGAGTTGAGCTTGTGAAGTCACGTCTCGTCTTGAATGCCACGAAGGACCAAGTCACTGATGTTGAAGGATCTCTCCTGGACATTATGGTCGTGATAGCGTTGAATTCCTTGTAAGTAGCAGGCTGATTGTAATAAGGCATTGCACCTGATTTCTTCTGCCGAGTCTAGCTCCAGATGCCTTGCCTGATCAGCTTCGCCTTCTTCATACATCTCCAGTCTTGGAGATTGCCACATGATGTCCTCAGGGAGGATAGCTTCCGACCCGTAGACGAGGAAGAACGGTGACTGACCTATGGCTTTGATTGGTTGAGTGTGAAGCCCCCAGACAACCGAGGAGAGCTCGTGAATCCACTTGCCCCTTTTTTGTTGCCCTTGTCGTAGAGTCTCTTTTTCAGACCATCAAGGATCAAGCCATTGGCACGCTCAACTGGGCCGTTGGCCCGCGGGTGAGCCATCGTGACGTACTTGACCTCAGTGGAACTTCACTCACAAAATTCCCAAAACTCGTGTGAGTGGAAATTGGATCCTAGATCCGTAATGATGGTATTGGGGAAATCGAACCGATGCTAGATGTCGCAGATGAAGCCGACTACTCGACCCGCCGAGAGCTTTGTAATTGGCTTGTACTCGATCCACTTGGTAAAGTTGTCGATGGCCACCAACATGTGGGTAAAACCTCCTGGCGTTGTTGTCAAAGGTCCAATCATGTCCAGGCCCCAACAAGCAAACGACCACGATGGTGGTATGGTGATGAGGTTGTGCGCCGGGACGTGAGCTTCCCTGCCGAAGAATTGGCAATTTGTACAACGACAAACCAGGTCTTCGGCATCAGCCAAAGCCGTTGGCCAGTAATATCCTGACCTGAATGCTTTCCCGACTAGTGTTCTGGATGCTACGTGATTACCATAGGCTCCATCATGAATTTCTTTGCCTTCCTCAATGAGGACGCACTTCATGAGGATGCCTTTTACTGAACCACGCTTGTATAGCTTCTCGTCGACCAGAACATACCCCTTGCTTCGCCTGATGATGCATGCAGCCTCGGCGCTCTTTTCTTCAATGCCTAGGGGTAGCTTCTGATCTTTGATGAAGTCGATGAACGGCACCCGCCAGTCAACCTGACCTTTCGACTAGGTTCTGATGAACCTTGATTGATGATCATAAGATCTGGTTGCCTGATGGACGGATGATGTAGTTCATGAACAAATACTCCTGGTGGGACTTTTGCTCGATCAGAGCCCAGCTTCGAGAGCACATCAGCCCCCATGTTATTATCCCGGATCACATGGATGATTTCTAGGCCTGAGAACTTGTTCTCCAACTTGCGTATCTCAGCAACATACACATCCATGGTTTCTTTGTTGATGTCCCACTCCTTGTTGACTTGTTGGACTACTAGCAAGGAATCGCCGTAAACGAGTAGTCTCTTGATGCCAAGAAAGACTGCTAGGCGAAGCCCATGCAGTAATGCCTCGTACTCGGCTTTGTTGTTGGAGACCTCGGATAGTATCTGGAAAACATATTTGAGTTGTTCGCCTGTTGGAGATATGAAGAGAACTCCTGCGCCGCTGCCTCCAAGCTTGAGAGAACCATCAAAGTACATGACCCAATGCTCGGGCATGTTGGCTGGAGCTGCAACTTGATTTTCATGCCACTCCGCCATGAAATCGACTAGTGCTTGCGACTTGATGGCGGTGCGAGGCTTGAAGCCGATGCTAAGAGCCCCCAGTTCCACTGCCCACTTGGAAATATGTCACACCCAGTTTTAAGGACAAAACCGAATGCATAACTATATGTATGCCAGGATCAAGTTCCATACATATAGTGACTTCATCAGCGAATAATCAGTAACAGTATCACGAAAAGAGAACTAAACGACTATAAAGATTATCAGAGATATACAGCTTATCCTGGAAACGAAGACTCCAAACTTCACAAGCAATCAGCCGGGGTTACGTACACCTAGAACTCAGCATCATCTTCAACAGACTTCACATCAACTTTCTCTTCTGAGTAGCAATTATAACAAGCATGAGTACACTTATGGTTGGTACTCAGAAGTGTTGGGAATTATATGACATGAAGGCCAAAAGCAAGGAAAGACTGACTGGCTTACTGCGATAAGCAATTTTAGTTGGTCAAGTTCCTGGACATGGCCGCCGGCAGCAATGTTGGTCGGATTCCCAGCGATTCCGGGCACGGGAGAGCGCGGGGAGCGGGGCAAAAGAAAGAGGACGACAAGGGGATTCGATTTTACCGCTTACCCATGGTGGGGAGGCACTGTGGCGGCGGGAAACTCGCTGGGAAGAGGCGGCGACGCACTGCTCCGGGGCGGCGGTGCTTGTGTCCATGGTGAGGAGGCCTGGGCGGTGTAGAAGGGAGGGTGGCGCGGCTGCAGGGGCGTTCAGGGCCAAGGCACGCAGGGGGCCAGGGCGCGGCTGCAGGGGGGAAATGCTTATCGCAGTCAAACCATGTCAGCTTTTCCTTTAATTTTAGGATGTGAATGTCTTTTAGAATGTGTTCATCAATCTTTAGGGTTTTCGAGAATTTTTCAGATTTTTCTGGCAATTATTCTCATTTATCCTAGAGCTAGATCCATTTTTTTTGAAAGGCTCTAAAATCTTTTTCATGAGTTCCAAATATTTTATTTGGATTATTCGTGTCCCAAATTATCTCTAGAGTTTTCCTCGGAACTTTTGGAATTCTTCTGGATATATTTTTCATGGTTTAAAATATTTATCTAGACTTTTCTAGATTTATTTTATGCCTGAAAATATCTTTTGGAAAATGAATTCTTTTTCCTTTCATCTCGAGCTGGATTCAACCCGTGTTTGACCCAATCCACCCTAAACTCTAGAACCGTGCCACGTGAAGCTTGAGCTTGGCCATTGCCATGATCTCTTGTCCGTTGCACTTCCATCAATAAAAAGTAAGCCCAAAGCTTCTCGTTGAGATACCGAAGAAAACCCCCTTGTTTTCGCCTTCTGCCTTTTCCTTTTCGAAGCTTAATAGTTCGTCGAAGTTGGCTGACCGCCACTCATCGTTGATCATCTTTCTTCGCCAAGCTAGAGTTATCTAGAAGCCTTTCTTTTTGCCCTTTCTTTGTTTCTCTGTATAGTTCCTAATATCTCATCGTTGTCCGACCAATTCATTTCTTCAGAATCCGTCTTTTTTCCTCTATCCTATCCGAGATGATGAGATGCCCCATCGAGCTCCCGATTCTCTAATCTTTCTTCCCGATCAAGTCATGCTTGAAACGGTGCCTCGTGGCTCGTCTTCAGTGTTTTTCCAATGATGTTCTATCACCGTCAGCTCCAGCGACCAGCACCATCACTCTAAAATCCTAGACTCAACCCAATCTCCCTCAACAATCCAACCTTTTTGCCTCTTTCTTTACCCTTCTCTCCACGATCCGAATTCTATCCATCAGCCCGAATCAATATCGGCCCTACCGAGCGCTCCTCTCTGGCTCTCTACGATGACACAATCTCGCTTGTCATTCCTCCTCCTCCTCCTTTTGTTTTCACCACGACAGCCATGCCATGCCTAGCTCTGTTTTCCACCCGTGGTCTTTTATGGATCTAATCCTACCTATTGATTTATTCGCGAGCATTATTTTCTATATCTTGCCGAAATCAGCAGCTAGCCCCTAAAATCTAAGGTTAATCGCGACCAGGTTCTTATAACCTTATTTCATGTTTAGTTTTCTCATTTTAGATCCGTTTTGATCCGTTCTTTTTGCGTTAGTCATCTAAAACCCTAAGCTATTGCTTAGTAGCGTTGTTGTATCATAGTTCCTATGTTAAAAATTAAATATAGATTTAATTTGATTAATATCCTCTCATCTAGTTTTTCCAATTAAAATCCAATTAGATCTGTACTTCAGTTTTCATAATTAATGTTAACTTGATTAATATCAACTTAGATGTGTCTATAATTTAATTTGTTTAGTTCAACACGAACCATAAAGTTTGACATTTAGATGCTCTCACTAGTTTCTTTTCTAATTACTTATTTAATTAGTGTAATTTATACATAGACAATCACAAATAAAAATTGACTAAGTTCTACTCCATTTTTACAGATGCAAAATATAATATGAGTTAATTATAATGAAGGATATTTTCTTTCAAATATCCTTTATATTTGTTTTCTAAATTAAAATAAATGAAGCTTATAGTTTCTTTGTTCTCTTTTATAACATAAATCTTCCGATAGCGGTTTCTTTTCGACCGTAGCTTCGTTTTCCGCATTTCTTACGCTCTCGTGACCGTAGCAACGAGCCCTATCCCTTAGTATGCTCTTTTAAAGCTTTTCTTTTGTTTGGTGTGTTGTTCTTAGTTCTTCTTGTTTATTTGTTTGTTGTTGTGCTTCGGTCCGATGCTCGTTTGACGTTAGAAGAAGCGCAATCCAAGAGCTTTGAAGGTTAAGAATTTAAGAACAAGTGTTGAAGACTTTGAGCAGCTATTCTCTAAAAAGGCAAGTGTTTCCTTGAACATTCTTTTGTCCTAATAATCACAATAAATATAAATTTTTCTATATGCATGCACGTGTCCTAATTTTGATGTATCCTAATTAAGGATATGCCTAGTCTTTGTTATCATTCCTTGTCAACCTAGGTTTTTATTTTCTTGTTGGCTAGCTTCTACTTAGTTGCTATAACTGGTTCCTCTTTGGGGATAATATATAATCATGATGACAACAATGATGATGCTACACCTATTTTATCCATGTTCATGCTCCTTGTGTTGTTAATCACAAGATCATATGTTTAATCGGAACATGGAGAACCACCCAGGAAAACAGTGCAACCACAATACTATATGGCTCTGATCTTGGCTGATTAATTAGAAACTCTAACTTGTGACAGTCTTACTGAAAGAGCAAGAGGGGAGTGCGTTGATGTGGTATAGCCGGGTCCTCTTGGAGGCTTTGTTTATGGTCCTTGGCTAAGGTACCACCTCACTAGGGAGGGTTATGACCACTGCGGCCTGAAACCTTAGTGGATTGTCATAAGTTAGAGAATCTTGGTAAAGGCCTCGTAGTGAATCCCTTGCCACTCACCTCGGAAGTGTTTAAGAGGCTAGCTACCTCGGACAAATCGGTAGACATGAATTGTGCGTAAAGTGTACAACCTCTGCAGAGTGAAAACTGATATATCAGCCGTGCTCATGGTTACGAGCGGCTTGGACCCTCACATGCTAATTGAACTTGAAGATGAAATAAATCGTGGACCATATGTTTATGGTTATCGTTATGCTATCTCTTCTATTTCTTTTAATGTGGGTTGGTATGAACTTATACCTTAGTAATCAGGTGCTAATAAAACTTGACCAACTAAAATTACTTATCGTAGTAAGCCAGTCAGCCTTTTCTTGCTTTTGGCCTTATAATTCCCAACACTTGCTGAATGCCAACCATAAGTGTACTCACGCTTTTTATAATTGCTACTCAGAAGAGAAAGTTGATGTGAAGTCTGTTGAAGATGGTGTACGTAACCCCCAGCCGATTGCTTGTGAAGTTTGGAGTCTTCGTTTCTAGGATAAGCTGTATATCTCTGATAATCTTTATAGTCTTTTAGTTCTCTTTTCGTGATACTGTTACTGATTATTCGCTGATGAAGTCACTATATGTATGGAACTTGATCCTGGCATACATATAGTTATGCATTCGGTTTTGTCCTTAATACCGGGTGTGACAAAATACGTCCAGTGGCATCCCGATTGTGGAGTATATCCGCCAATGGGAAATCAGTGATGACTGAGATCTTGTATTCATTGAAGTAGTGGTGAAGCTTCCTAGATGTGATGAGTATAGCGTAGAGAAGTTTCTGAATTGACGGGTAACGAACCTTAGATTCATAAAGGACTTCACTGACGAAATACACTGGCCGCTGCACACCAAAAGCATGGCCCTCCTCTGAGCGCTCCACCACGATAGCTATGCTGATGACGTGAGTAGTCGCGGCAATGTACAAAAGCAGATTGTCACCGGGTAATGGAGCCGTTAGGATGGGGGGGGGATTGTAGATGATGCTTGAGGTCTCCTAGCGCCTGCGCCGCTTCCTCTGTCCACTAGAACTTATCTTGCCGCTTCAGAAGCTTGAAGAAAGGTAATCCTCTTTCCCCAAGTCTTCAGATGAATCTGTTAAGGGTTGCCATGCACCCTATGATCATCTGCAGAGCTCCCATGTCTGTGATAGCGGTAATCTTCTCCGAGTTGGCTTCAATTCCTCGGTGACTGACAATGAAACTGAGTAGTTTCCCTTGCTATACGCCGAAGACACACTTGGATGGGTTGAGCTTCCACCGGAACTTGCGCAAGCTGTTGAAGGTTTCCTCGAGGTCGGAGATGAACTTGTCATGGTTTCCGGTCGATGACCACGTCATCCACGTAGGCTTCAACATTGCAGTGTAGCTGATCGGTGAGGCATTGCTGGATGGCTCGCTGATATGTAGCTCCTGCATTCTTCAGCCCGAAGGACATAGTCTTGTAGGCGTATGCTCCAAACGAGGTGATGAACGCTGTCTTGATCTGGTCTTCTTGCTTGAGGGCAATCTGATGGTAGCCCGAGTAGCAATCAAGGAAGGAGAGCAGGACACAGCCCACAGTCGAGTCGATGACTTGGTCCATGCGTGGGAGCACGAAGGGATCTTTTGGGCAGTGCTTGTTGAGATCGGTATAGTCCACCATATCCTCCATTCATTATTGTTCTTTTTCAAAACAAGTACAGGGTTAGCGAGCCACTCTGGGTGATACACTTCTTTAATGAAACCAGCCGCGAGTAGTTTTGCTAACTTCTTTTTGATGGCCTCCCTCTTATCGGGGAAGAACCGACGTAGTCATTGCTTCTTCGGGGCGGCTTTGGATCGACTTTTAGGCAGTGCTTGATCAACTCCTTGGGCACCCCTAGCATATCCGCTGGTTTCCATGCGAATATATCTTGGTTAGCTCTAAAGAAATTGACGAGCGTGAGTTCCTATTTGTCGTCCAGCCCGGCACTGATGAGTGCTGTCTTGGACAGGTCACCCTCCTGCTGTTGGATGGTCTTCACGCCAATGTCATTGGTGTTGGGCTTCACCATTGACTGGCCTAGCTTCTTCTATGGGGGGCCAGCTGGAATCGTCATCTCCGACTGAGAGAGCTACTGTGCGTCCGCGAAGACTTCGGCTGAAGGTTCTGGCACACTATAGTCGAGGCATACTCGATTACTTCTTGGTTGCAGCCGTACGATTTCTTCAAGTAGCCACGGAAGGTAAGCACCCCCCGTCTTTCCCGGCATCTTGAGGAGCAAGTAGACGTAGTGGGGTGTTGACATTTGTTAGCATCATCACCAAGGTTGTTAGTTCCCGGTAACGGCACCACAAATGCTTGTTGGTATTTCGTACATCACAGATAAATCCGCAAGCGCACGGAATACTGTTGTAGAATTTTACTTATGAGTAATCTTGGGTGTTGTATTTGTATTTCCGCTGGGAAAGCGGTGGTTTAAATAGTTATCAAGTTCAGGCGAATATCATGATTCAATATCCAAAGTCTGAGCAGGGGTAATTGATAATGTAGTTGAGAGGTAGTGTGACACAAGATATACCATCCTCATATTAGAGATAACTAGGATTAGAGCTAGGCATTGGAGCACTCAAGGGCATATAAAGATTATTCCTATCGAAAGCAAGCATAGATCATACTTGTATACACATACACATACACATACACATACACATACACATACACATACACATACACATACACATACACATACACATACACATACACATACACATGCTTAGGATCGGGCTCTAGGCTCTTAGGCACTACCAGGAGAACCGCACATGACTGGCAGAGGGGCCACCAGGCAACTTGGCTACTTTATGGACCTCCTATAGCCACTACCTGAACGGGGAGGGTTACGCTGGACGGACAGGGCTGTCACCACCTGCCGCCTACCTCAGCAAACCATCGGGTAGGACTGCATTCAAATGTGACATTTAACCCAAACACCATGTCTGCATTCATGATTACCACTCTAGCCTCACGCAAGGACATCCGTCTCTATCAGGAGCCTTAGTTCTAGAGCGCCCAGTTAAGGGGTATGAAACCGTTGTCGTGGCCTAAATGTGTAAACGTTGCTGTAGCCTAAATGTGTTACCACGTCTAAGCATGCAAGTCACATGATACAAGCATGAACTATAACGGATCACATACTAACATAAGCATATGAACCAAAGCCAAGCTAAGATAAGGAAATAAATTTTATTACTAAACTCAAGTCATTACATAAAAGAGAAGATACAAGACCATACCATACTCTTCATGAAGACCCAAATACCTTGAAGAACTACTCTCCACCTACACTCCACTAGCCTAGAGACCTTTACAAGAGAGGAGAGGACTACATCTTGGTGTGTTGAGTTAGGGGCCCCTCCCCTCATATTTATAGGTGTGGCACCAGGGGTCTTCGGCTGGCAAAATAGCAGAGGCTCCGTGGAACCAACCTTGGGGAGGCTTTTGGAGGCGCCACGAGGAAGCTTAAGTTGCTTGGAGGCCAAGCTGGTTCGGCCGAACCACCAGTTCAGCCGAACTGGTCCTAGCACCAACCGACTTCATCTTCGGATGGCTCACTGCCTGGTGGGCCCTTGTGCTTCTGGTTGGTGACTTGGCTGAAGTTAGGTCGGTTTGCTTTGGTTGTGGGCCCTCCAATCCATGTGATTCTTGCATGGCAGCGCGTGATTGGTTGAGGCTTTTCTCCTTGGATTAAAGGGTGTGTTTTCCTTCTATTTTCAGCCAAATCCCTGCATACATAATTTTCTCCAAGGACATGTCGAATGTAGGGGTTTTATTAGTAGCATGTGTATAAGAAATGCATGTTCCTCCTTATTTAATGATTAAATTGACGCTCATTTTTGGTCCGTAACGAGCGTCAACAAGATCCCCCAAGCTGCCCTTTGCTCATCCCTGAGCAAAATTGGGCTTAAGTTGTTGACCAGGAGTCGCTGCGATATCTCATCCTTTCCTTATACCAAACTTACAACAAAATATTCTACCTTGCTTTGACTAAGTTGGATATGACTTGCTCATCCATTTTACCTTACTCTTCATGGGGCATTTGGCTTTCTCATTGCCTTGGGCTGTTGAGAGGTAGAATGATTCATAAAGCACCACTTACCCATTCCTTGCTCAACCTTACATCCGGAAGTTTTTCAACATATTTTGCAAAGAAAATATAGTTCCTCAAATGATACTCTCAAATCACTCAATGTGTATAACTCCTCTGCCTTTTTTTTCTATTTCTATAAAGGTTTATGTGGAGCTCATGGTAGGGGAAAATGAGAAGGCATACTTGCATCAAATATTTTGCAAAGTAAAAAACCAGACCCAAAGAGTAACAAGGCATACAACCTTGATCAAGAGGTGCATGTGTGTGGTGAAAATGGATGATATGTGAAATGGGAATTTTTTTTTTCTTGCATGCCCTCTCTCCTTTATTTATTTATTTTTTAATTTTAGACATGGCTATCTCTCTTTCTTGGACCTTCATGTGTCCACTTTTTTTTTGCATAGCTCATGTCTTTTCTTGCAAAAACACTTGAAGAGAGAGATCACACATTTTGTGGAATATTTATTTGTGGTGGACGAATGGATGGCTTGTTTGCTAACCTCCGGTTTGGAAATTTAGCATATGGAAATGGTGTGTACGTGTTCTTGATCATGAGAGTATGAAGAGAAACTCACAAAGGTCATAACAATTTGACAAAGCTCAAGATGAAAACAAGCAGCGTGATGGTTCAAAGTGGGTAGCATGCATATGGCTTTGGTAGAAATTTTTCATCATTGAGGAACTTTTTGTTTTATCATTTGAAAGATAAAAATTCTGGACTTAAAGTTTCACATGGTACGAGTTTGTAGCATCTCTAATTCATCATATCATGCCCCACAATAGCTTAGACTCAGATCATGCGCTTGCAACCCACAAAATTTCAGGTTTAAGGTAAACTTTTTACGCCAACTAACCCAAAACATGGATAATACAAAGCTGTAAACTAGGCATAAGGAGAAGATAAAATAGAGCAACTATTCATCATCTCAACATGGAAGAATTAAAACATTCTTATCGCACATGAGAGAACGAAGGGAAATTAAACAAATGTTTCTGTTCTTTTTATCATATTCAGATTTTTTTAATATGCAAATGGAAAATGCAAAAAGATACATGTTACCTTCCGAGGTCCTCCCCCAAGCTAGGTCATTGACCGGCATCGGGGTTGTACCCCTGGAACCGGTAGAAAGCTCTCCTCTCCTCTTCTTGTCGCCTTAGCAAGGCGACGGTTTGGGCAAGCTGCGCATCTTGATGGTGGTGTTGGCGCGTCGTGTTGTGTTGTCCACGTGTTGGTAGAAAGCACCTTCGAGCTGCTGCTGTCGATGGCCTATGTCATCCACTTGGAGTTTGATGTTGTGTATTCCCTAGCTGAGCTCATGATAGCCTCAAGCCGAGAATGAGCGACGGGCAGCAAAGAGTGGGGGTGTGACATTTGAACTAGAACCGCCACTCTGGTTCCAGTGTGCCCTTGCGGGCTGATCCTACTCTGCGCTGCTCACGCTCAGCCATATCGAACTTCTAGCTTCTTATTGCTGGGCGGTTTGCTCCCAACCAGGGTGATACCCGGATGTGGATCCGGATGCCTCCCCAGCTGGAGCATACCCTCCAGCATACCCATGATACGCGTACGGTGGTGCTTGCAGCAAGTCCATCGCGGCATTCCGTGACTTGCTCCGCGTCATCCTCCGTGACACGTTACTCTTGCATGTGGCTTCCATTAGCTGCAACTCATAGGTCAAACTCCAGCACTTATATAAATGATACCCTGGGTTAGGAAGCGGGATTTCATTTACATAGCCCGGGAAAAAGAAAACAAGAGTGCCATCCAGAGCATGTTTGAGTGTATGCCCATAAACCAAATAATTTTCATTGACCATTAAACGTGGGGAGCTGATATAAGAAATGTTCGCCCAGCTCAAAGCACCCAAACGCTCAGCAACTCGGGTAATCAAAGAAGTGCATTCAACGGCGCCCACCATGGTAACGTTTTCTAGCCATTGTTTTATATAGACTTCACTAGGGAAATCTAGATTTTGTTTACCATGGCGAAAAGAATTCGGTGTTCATCTATACGAACGGGCCGAACATCATCTCTTGGGAAACGCGTTGAGGCGAGCCATTTATGCATCAAACGCAAAGTGGGGTTTTGAATGTCATTACATCGTGGTTTCCCATAGGTTCTCTCCCCCGAAATGGACTGCGAAAAGCTTTGCTTTTCAAAACCGCGAGTAGCTTTTACAACATCTGATGGGTCCAGGAACCCGGGGTCTCCAGTGGACCCACCTCTCGTTGACCAGTCCAAGGCCACGCCTTAAACAAGCACCCATACGTGTAGAGCAACAACTTCATCTGGGCCATTTCGGCCCACAACCCTTACTGACAACTTTGTCGGGATGACCGGTCCATACCAAGGCGCCGACTGGGGACTCCGACCGGGCCCCACCTTACACGTGCCATCCTCCCTGACCAGTAGGCTGGTCAGCGGGGGGGGGGGGGGGGGGGGGGGGGGGCGAGGCCAAGCCCGGCTTACCAGCGGGCCCTAGGAGTAGGTACAAAGGATAAGGATGAGCCTCGGGGTCAACCTGTTGTACATGGCCAACCACCCTTCCACGGGGGTATAGTCCCCTCTGCTGTGGCAGTAGGGGGGCACTATTCCACCTGCCCGTCCTCGCGAAGGGATGGGGCACAATGCCATCATGATCCTGTAGGCACACCTCCATCACGACGGAGTGACAGGGCGTGGCGCTGGGGATGGGGCGTGACGGCTGTACCGTACTTATTGGCGCACGTCCGCCCTCGACCGACGAAGCATGACGCACAGGAACGAGATGAGACGGCTACTCCACGACGCAGGACTTGGACGGTGGTTGCCAGAGGGCTCCGACTGACGAGATTGGCAGCCCCGACTGACAGAGTAGTCGACCCCGACCAGCGGGGCTCTGGACTTTCACTCTCTCTCTCTACCTCGCTTTTCTCCTCTTAGTTCCTCTGTAAAGGAGGCCTCCCTTGGACTATAAAAGGGAGGGGTTCCACCTAGGAAAGAGAGAGAACTGATCACATCCTCCACTCGAAAGTTTATAACCCCCCAAACCCTCTCAAGCACCTAGGCTCAAGCAATACAACCGACTGACCCCCGACTGGACATAGGGCATTTTGCCTGAACCAGTATAAATCTTAAGTCATTGTGTGCTAAGCCATATCTGATCACGACGCGCGGTACACACTTCGAGTAGGTTTAGCTGTCGTCCATTTCCGGAACCGACAGTTTGGCGCCGTCCGTGGGGAAGACATCGTGTGTCCACCGTCCCGGCGATTGGATGGCCTCCATCTCCAGCACCTCCAACCTCGCGAGCCTAGGCGGTATGGTCCGGTTAGGCTTGTTGGAGTTTCCTGTGGCCCAGCGCATTGGGCTGTGGGAACCTCCCGTCTCCGCACCCTTCCAGGTCTTCCGCTTCGGAAGCCTGGACTTCGTTGCTGATCATCTCGACACGCTTCGCCTCCGCGAGGAGGCCACCCGTCTGACATTGCTCGAGGGAGATGCTCCCTCGAACGGGCTGCTGGCCGACCTCGACACCGAGGCACTGGCGCGGCACATCAAGCTCATGCTCGGTGCTAACCCCTCAGCGAGTGACATGGACCTGGTCTTGTCTTCGCTGGACAACTTCTTCTACCAACTTTCCGGGGGGGGCGCTATCCCCGCCGCGCTCACCGCGCGGCCAGTTCTTGTTCAGCCTCACGAACACCGCAGGTGTACCATTCCGCTATCTTCGCTCGCAACCAAGCTCGTGGGCATGACGTGGTACGGCCCTGCCTCGTTCCATGATCTCCTCTTCGACGATGACCTCCTTACTGAGGGCTCCAGCGTCGGGGATGTGTCGTCCCTCGGCTGACCCGTGCTACGGGAATGCGTCATGGTGGATGTGCAGGGGCCACAGCCGGTCTCGGTGGAAACCGAGGACACGCAGACCCCGCCAGACCCGCGCGCACAGGACTTGGCTAACGCCTAGGCGCATGGCGAGGACCTACGCCAGCGGCGAGAGCACCAACTACCGGCTCTGAACATGAACAAAGAAAAGGTTAGAAGCCACAGAATGCAAAAAAGAACCGAAGGGATAGGGAGAACCACTCACCGGTCGCGGCCGCCTCCAAAATCTTGAGCCCCTCTGCCTTCAACAAAGGCTCGGGCTGCCCGCTCTGTTCCCAACGCTGCCTGCTCCATGCCTAGAGTTGATCGGGACGTGGCAAGTTTCTGCTCGGCAGCAGCCGCGCGGCCACGCTCGTGGAGCACCAACGCCCGAGCAGCCTCTAACTCATGGGTCAGCTCCACGACCCGTCGTTGCGCCGCCGCCTCCAGCCCAAGCCGAGCGTGCTCCTCCCGGAGGAACCGGGATTTGTTCAACAAGATCATCTCCAAGTTCTTCAAAACAAGAAGTCAAAAACACCAAGTCAGGCTACCCACCAAAAACTAGGAAGGGGTTGTTAAGACCTACTCGAGCAACACTCAGCAGTTCACCGGACGCGGTCCGCCGAGCGACCTTGACCCTACGAAGGGCTTCCTCGAGTCCCGACTCCGCGGCGGTGAGCTCACCACAGGCCGACTGCCTGCTTCACTCGAGAAGATCCCAAAGCTTCACCTCCCGCTCATCGCGTAGGACGAATCGAGCCTCGGCCAGGTTGCTAGGGTCGGGCCACACCCACTCTCCGAGCGGCCCGTTCGTTCGTTGCTAGCGCTGTCTGCTATGCTGGGGGACCGCTCGCCTGGGCGAGACACTCGTCCACCTGAGCCTAAGCCTCCTCGCCCCCGGGCTCGGCGACCACGTTTGCGAACGCCGGCGTAGCCCCTTCGTCCTCCTCCAACTCGGACCACGCGGGCGAACCGTGTACTCCTCTGGCTGGGGACTTGGGGGCCGTGATCTCGTCCTCCTTTCCCACGCTTGACGGGGAAGGCACAGCCACGGTGACCTCCACACCGGACCGGAGGGGGATCGCCTCCATCGCCATCGGCCTGCCCGTAGAATCTAGTCCCCGACCCACTCCTTGAGCCGGAGCGAACAGCGCCAGGCTAGGTCTCCACGGCACATGCTCGACATTGGCCCCAAGGGTGATCGTCACCAAG
This sequence comes from Panicum miliaceum, assembly GCA_032594955.1. Taxonomy (NCBI): domain Eukaryota; kingdom Viridiplantae; phylum Streptophyta; class Magnoliopsida; order Poales; family Poaceae; genus Panicum; species Panicum miliaceum. Next base: position 25,738,980 of record CM064059.1, on the reverse strand, counting down.
TCACTGCAAAGAAAAGTGGGATAAAACAAAAAAAACATCCTGAAACAAGAGCTGAAACAACAAAAGCGGTCCTCTTACCTCGATGCCCGTCCAATCGGAGGAGGTCCAAACCTCCCGAACCGCCGGATGCCTGGCGGGGACCGCAAACCATCCCTCATCACATGACCCAATCCTAGGGCCGATACTGCCGATTCTCGAGGTGCGGCGTCTTGCAGGTCATGGGGCGGGTCGGTCACGTCCGGCGTCGTCAAGCGCGCCTCCGGACCGGTGCGCTGCCCCGACTCATCCTCGCGCTGCTCCAAGGGAGATGACATCTGCGGCATCCCCAAGTGCTTTTCCACTCGGGCCTGCTTCCCTTCCTCCGTCGGTACCGCATCATCCTCTGCAACGCGCTTTCTCGCCTCCGGAGCTCTAGCGGACGTCCAGGACCCCTCTGGGATCTGCGACCCGGCGGGGCCGTGAAGCTTCACCACGAACGAGTCGGCGCCCCCCGACTCTGACTCTTCCTCCTCAGAGCGGTCGCCGTCATCGGAGTTGGTCAAGGGCTCCGACTCGTATTCTTCTTGGACGGCATCACGATCCTCTCCCATCCGGACCCGACGCGCAATATCCATTTCCTTCACCTGCCTCCTCTTGGCCTTCTCGACCGTCTTCTTTCTTCTAGCTAGGGAAGCCTCCACCTAAGCGGCCTGCTTAGCCGCGCCCACTGCACCCTTAGGCCAATGGGGGTGGGATTGAGGATGACCGAGTCCCTGGAAAATCGAGAAGGAGTTAGGAGCCAATCGAGCGCAACAAAACCAACAGGAAGAAGCAGAGGAAAAAACTCACCAGATTCAATGGGTGCCCCTCGTCGAAGGCGTCCAGACCGCCAATGGTCTGCTGATTACCCACCTTGAGGACCAACTCCACCCAAGACCACACCTCGTCTTCGGGCATCTCCTCCGGCAACACTCGGTCGGGACCCATGGGGCCGGTGTACTCCCACATCCTGGTCGTCCTCACGGCCAAAGGAACGAAGCAGCGGGCGCGGATGGTGCTGAAGAGACACACCCCACCGAGCCCCTCCTCCATGATGCGCTTCCACAACATCCTTTCGAGAAAAGCCACATGCCCCTTCTCCGAGGTTGGGGGCCCCATGTCCAGCTGTTCTGCTTCACAGGATGCACCCCCGTGAACGCTGAGAACGGCGCCCCTGCCGGGTTTCTGATGTAGAACCATTCCTCGTGCCACCCCCGGTTTGAGTCCGCGGGGGTGTATGTCGTGTAATCCCCGACGAGCGAGACCTCTTTTGCAGGCCAAAGCCCCCGACCGGCGCGGGCATAGGGTCCCCCTTCACTGTCAAGCTTCAACCATGGAAGAAGGATCAGAATAGACTCGCATGCGGATCTATCCCAAGGAAGCCCTCGCAGAGCATGACGAAGCCTACGATGTGCAGCACCCCAATCGGGTTGAGGTGCTGCAGCTCCACATCCCATTCGTTCAGCAGGCCGAGCAGGAACGGGTGCACTGGGTACCTGAAGCCGCGCTCGTGGAACGCGAGGAAGCTCACGATCTCACCGGGATTGGGGTGTGGCTCCTCGTGCTCCACCGGGGGAGCCCTCCAGTGTGCCACCGCCTTCGGCGGCAGCAACCTAGTCGCAAGATCCTCCAGTTCTGACTCCTCCACGGTCGACGGCCTCCAATACGACGTCGCGATCGGGAAGAGGAGGCGGAATGGCTTCTCTTCTCTCTCTCTCTCTCTCTCTCTCTCTCTCTCTCTCTTCCTCCTCAGGCATGACGTGGGCAGAGAAGGGGAGGCGCAATGGCAATTGGAAAGCGGGGAAGAAGAAGATTGGCGGTGACGATTGGAACGGGACAAGCGGAAGGATAAGTAACACGACGACCCCTGGTCCTCCCTCTTTAAAGGGATGCACCTTGGGGAAGCCCAACGAACGGGCCACGACGCCCGGCGTGGGGGCCCACCATGACCATGGTGTGGGCATGGAAAGTGGGGCGACGCTCCAACTTCCCAAGTGAGTATCCTTGGGCCACGCACCCGATCGACATTTAACAGGAGACGGGACAAGCCCCTAAAACATCATTAAACTAAAAATGATCAAAATAGTCGTCCACTTAGGGGTGAGTCCCCCACACACTTTGTTCCAAGCAAATACATAAAAAGACCCTAGGACGACGCAATCGCCACTACTTCAACCACAAGAGCCGCCTAGATGCCGTCTTGGCCTAGGTGGGCGCCGCTCGTGAGGATGTCATCGACGTTGACCTCCGCGGCGATTTCATGAGCACCCTCCGCTCCTGGGGGCCGGTCACCGCAGGGAACCCGGACTCCAGCCCGGCCAGATCCCAGCTAGAACGAACCCGCACCAAGGCCAGCACGCTGGCGGCCCCCCGGCAAACGCTTTGTGCCACTGTGTCCCTAACCTGGCTCGGTAGGGACCGGAGACGGTTGGGCAACAGTTACCCCTCCAGCCTCACCACCCTCACTGCGTCGAGCGCCACGCGGTTTAGGCTCTTGCGGTTTTCCAGGTCATTCAGGCGGTGGCGCAGCTCGTCCACCTCAAGACGAGAAGCGGCCACCTCCTCCTCCAAACCTAAAACACGGAGCGTTAAGGACACTACAATCACTTCAGAAATAAAAACAAATCGAAGCCCTCGCTATAAGGAACGCACCTGCTGCCCGGGCGTGGGCGTCCGCATCCCAAGCCAGGGCCGAAGCCGTCTCCTCCTCCGAAGCACGGAGGGCGGCCTACACGGCAGCAAGATCGGCCTCCAGCCTGCCCACCTCCCGCGTCGCGTCCGAATACCAACACCTGGCCTCGGACGCCTCGCGGACGAGGTCCCACATCTTCCTGCGCCGCCTCGCGTCAGACTCGGATGAGGAGGACGACCCCGACGACGCCGACGCCGACGCCGCAGAGGGTCCCCAAATCGCTCCGCGCGCAGAGATGAAGCCTTGAGGACCCGTGGAGATAGCCCTACACAGACACAGAGCCAAAGCGTCACCAACCGCAACCAAGGAGCGCAGCGACAAGGTGAGCAATGCTTACCCCTGACGGCATAGAGCCTCCCAAAGGGGCGGCAGCCCCCGAGGCAGAGCATTGGAGCCCTCGTCCGCCGTGCGCTTCTCTCCCACCGTCTCGCTAAAGGGCAAGGAAGACGGGAAGACCTTTCCTTCTCTTCTGAACGAAAAAACAAGTGCTTGCCAGCGAGAACATTTGGCCGGGATGGTAGAGTTTTATAATGGAGCCCTCACACCACATGGCGCACGACACCTCGTTCTCTGCAGGAAGAGGACAAGGTACGAACTGTCTCCCTTACCGTTCGAATTAAATTGTGACAGGAAAAAGCGGCAGGCGCGGATACACTCCATTGATCTCGAAAATCATGGTGAAGCGGGCACCCCATTATCTTCCCGACGCGCGCCCCCGCAAAAACTGCACCGGTACTCCAACTCCTCGGGTAAGCCTCAGTAGGCCACATCCTCACTCGATACATGCACTTGATTGCTCAATTTTCGAAGTGCTCAAAAACCCAAAAGCACGCCGTCAGGTCCCGACTCGGGAATCCGACTCACCGAGGTTTGAAGGCCGGTCCGCGGAGGACTCGAGGCCGCCTCACGTCGAACAGAGCCAGGGGAGAAAATGTGGATGAACCCAACAGCCCTCTCCCGACCTGCTCAGGCAGCGATTCGGGTCATCTCGACCTTCTTGTCCGATCCGGACCTCGAGCCATACCCACAGAATCTCCATCGAGGATGCAACAACCTAGGTATTTAGAACCCTAAGCAAGAAAATCTAAACATAGCATCATCCATAATAACCCAGAATCATTGAAAAAATGCATCTAATTATGTGTGTGCATATGCATGTGTATGAATGTGTATGTGCATGTGTATGTATGTGTGTATGTGAGATTTGTTCCTTTTGTGTCTATAACCTTTCATGCTCCACTTTTCATGAAAACTGTAGCATAAAAAAACACACTCATATTTTAGTACTTTACAAAGTGTACTTCAAACACCATTTGCAAATTCAAAATTTAACACAAGAAATGACGACTAATTCAAATCCTAGTAGTCTTGAATTTAAAATAAACTTTAAACCGTGGCTCAAATGACCTTTTGGCTAAAACAAAAGTTGTAGACTTTCAAGTTCCCTACAACTTTCATTTTTAATTTTTTAAAGTTTCTATTCGAAATTTTTAGAAAATTTAATTTGAATCCCAGCCCTTTTCTCTCTCCCTTCCTCTCTCTTCTCTCCCCTCACCTGTTGTGTCCCACCAAAGGACAGCGCCCCGACAGGGCCCAACCGGCCCGCGGCCAAATCGCCCTCCCCTGCCCCGAATCCACCCATGCCCGACGCGCGTGCGCCACGCGGCCGTCAATTCCCGACGGCCGAGCCACGATGCGTCGGCGACGCCGCGCCCTTGCCGCGGTGTTTTCCCGGTCACGCCTCCCTCTGTTCTGTCGCGCCCAGCCCCTCCTTCCCCAGTGCGCCTATAAAAGGGCTGCACCGAGCCCCTGCTCACACACGTCCGAGTACCGCCACCACCACACCATTAGCACCGCCACTCGACCTCGCCGTCGAGCCCCACTTTATGCTCCTACTCCGCCCAAACCGAGGCTCTATACGGGTCGCCCTCGACCTGCTGGTACTCCCCGACTTCCCCACGCCGCCCTCCCTCGCCGGACCACCGCCGCCCACTGCCGCCCACTGCCCACATCTCGCTGGCGCTCCTGCTCACCGCCGGCAGCCCAACTTCGGCCACCTCAGGCTCAACCGAGTACAGCAACAAGTTTCCCTTGACCTCCTCGTGCTCCCCCACCCCTTTCCCGTAGTCGCCGACTAGTTTCCTCGTCCGATTTCGACCGGGAAACACCCAGCCCCGCCCTGGGACTACATTGCAATTGCCAAGTTCCTTTTAGGGTCATTTCTGCTAGATCCAGTGATCTATCTACGAGAACTCGAGTACTTTTATTTTCAAGAGGCTCTCACTTGTAAAATCAATCTAAAATCATAGAAACATCAGAAAAATACAAACTAAAATTTGTTGTGATCCTCTTGATGAATCCTACAACTTTTGCACAAAAGGATGACTAGTTACAAACTATAACTTGATCTAAAATTAATCTTATTTTAAATAGCCCATAAATGTATCTCTTGATCTAGTACAGTACTGTGGATGATTTTTGGAATGTAAGCTAGTCTCTACTTGTTAAGACTTGTGTAAAAATCTCAAGGCTAGAACAAGTCTCTACGAGTAGTTTTTGTTGGACCTTGTTTGATGTGCTATTTTGCTATAGTTATTTATTCATGCTGTTCTACGGATATTTTATGGTTGAAACTTTTACAGCAGAGTAACCTTGATGCATAAATGCAAGCGACAAAGTTTGGAACTTTTTACTTCTGTCTAACTTGCTCATATGTTTTTAGTTAAGAAAAACTACATTTAATCAAAGTAACTAGTTTTGTTGCTTAGAAAGATAAGAAATTTTAACCAAAGACTACTTTTGAGTAGATTACCATGTTGGGAAAGTTTGAGACAAAGCAACTTTGTGGAACTGTCTGTAGAAATAAATCTTTATTAATGTAGATGTATCTTGACTTATTTTCTATGCTCTATATCTTGCACACTAAAACCTGAAAAATTTATAGTAGACTTACCATAAGTTTAGGAGTACTCAGTAAAATGTTGAGAACCAGTTTTTGCATGGTTTGTTCTATATAAATGAATCTTGATCCTAGCAGTAGTCGTTTAATGTATTTTTCATGATTATCTGCTGAATAAAAATGGCTAGAAATTTTATAGTGAGTTTGTACTTAAGTAATGTGCTCTGCATAAAAATCTCAACACCAGAAACTATGTCTAAGAGTTGTTTTGTTTTAATCCATGCTTACTCCTGAAAAATGGCCGTTTATGAAATGACAAAATCCCTCACTTACTTAATGAAGTTAGTTAATCTAGATACTACTCGATAAATGACTGCCCAAGAAAAAGAAAATGAAGTGCTTTACAACTTAACTTGAGTTTTGTTGAATTACAACTTTGTAGTGAAATAGTTATTTATCTTGTACCATTAAAACAACTCATACATATGCATTCATATAGAATCGACGACTCTCGTCGACGGAACCTACGAGCTGGTGCCGGAGTCCGTGAGTGAGCAGCGCGAAGCTCAAGTTAATCTAACTGTAGTTGCTAAAGACCCGAACCAATGTTCGGAAGAGCCCAAGGCTAGCCTTGCTAAGGAAGGCAAGCCCCGGAGCATAAACCCTACTTTTAAACTTATGCAACTTTTATTTATATACAGTATTATGCATTAAGTTTGTAAGAGTTGATTGAAACCCTAGTTGCATGATCCTAGTACCTATGATATGAACACTAGTCTGTGTTGCCATGCTAATAGGACTCCGGTAAAAGTCGAGTGATTTCCTGTCACTCGCGAAATATAGGAGTTGCTTGTTGTACTTATGTTGGAATCATAAGGTCAATGGACGGGGCTATGTTACGATATTCCTGTTGATGATTGAGGCCCTGTCTGTTTAGCGAAAATGCTAAGGTCGCGGTGTGTGGTAGTGGTGGTTAAATTTTTGAACGTACTAACCACATGCCGAGAATATGGTAATCGGTAAGCTTAAGTACCTGATTGAACCGGGGCTGGAACATACCTCCCACCGTCTTGACATCGTACCCATGGGCACATGGTGAGTGCAAGAGCAGCCACGGCCCGGTGTCGTTCCATGGTTCGTGGACCTCTGTACTCGAGGACGGTGGCCCTGTTCCATGAAACGAGAATAAAGGGGAAAATTTGCACGTGTGACTCTGTGAGTAACCACGTGACGTGTGTTTAGGTTTCCCTTGCAAGGTTAAGAAATTCGATTCGAATCATCCGTTTCCATTGAGACTGCTTAACCCTTTTACCACATAGAGTGAGAAGACGAACAATGAGGATGATTAATCTGGTTGGATGCTCAATTAATTTTTCCACCATGCGTGATTTGGATAGTTGCTTACGTAGATGGTTAATCAAGTAGAACTTGATGCTAAAAACTTGAAAGCAAGGACTCACTCTTAGATGCTTTTTGGCAAAAACAACCCTCAGCCAAAAGCCTTGCATGTCTAGGAGTCAGCTAAGTATATACCACTAGTCCGGTAAGCCTTGCTGAGTATTAGTATACTCAGCCTTGCTTGTGGCTTTGTTTTCAGGTGAGACCTTTGAGGACATGGTTGCTAGTTTGACTTGGCCGTCTACTTTTCCTCTTGGTTGGACGGTGTAATGCGATGCGTCCCCGGCCAACGATAATAACGCTGAATGATGTCATGCACGGGCTTCATCATGATATCTTGTATCGTCGTTAGAACTATCGTTTATTTTCCGCCGCACTACTAAACTCTGAAAGTACTTGTCTATGAATATTTTCAAACTTGATTTGTAATAATAATTCCTGTTGAACTTTGGAATGTAAAATTTGTGGATTGTTGTAATCTCTGGGATCACCTTCATGTGGGTTGTATGTATGCATTGTTTCGAATGAAATTTCAGTGGTTGCACCGGGATGTTACCCGACAGACTGTCGTTTTACTCCATTTTAAGTGCGTGTTATCCTAGATTGCCTCTATGGTGATGGTTAGTGCACTTAAGCCAGAATAATTCGGGCGGTTCTGCCACAGCGGAGAGGCCAACAGGCCACCTGAGTCGATCGGAGGACTCGGGCATCTGCCGGGAGGCGGGTCATGGAGCAGTGGAATGCCACCTGCAGGCTATGCCGACCCCGTCACGAACGACGGACCTGGATTCCACTCGGATGCCCGGGACCTCACCGAGCGCGTCACTCAGGCCATCGAGGCAAGTGATGCTGACTCAACCCCTCCGGCCGTGGAGACTGCGACGGGGCCACCTCTATGCGTGCACACTCGTGATGTCACCAACCTGACCGCCCTCCTTCATGACAAGGACTGTTGTGGGTCGGGATACCACGTTTACCGCTCAGGAAAAATGGCAAAACGCCAGCCCTCAACTGGACTCCCGATTGGGCGCAGCAGATACAAAACACTTGAGAATAAACACATTTTATTCCTAGCAAATAAGTATTACAAAGTACAATCGGCCCATGGCCGTTGCAAGTACAAAAACCTGTTACCGCTGCAAGGATGGTAACGTTGGAGCCTCGAGGAGGGCTGCTAAAAGTGCGGAAAGCTTGGCAGGAACATCTTCCTCGCAAGCCTTCTACTTGCACCCCCTTCCTCGAGGACAACCTGGCAGGGGATAACGGCGAGCAGTCCATCTGCCACCACCGCTGGCTGAACTCCCTTGTCATCTTAAACGACAGCGAGGAGCTCTATCCTAGCCTCAGCCGCCTAGGAAGAATGAGCCTTCTGACGATGCAAGCTGAGGCTGAGGCACACGGGGAAGCCAAACCCACTCGGGGCCCAGGAACCACCCGCGGGCCGCGCCACGCCAGGAAGGGTCGAGGAGTTCCTCCCCGTACCTGAACCCGATCGGTGGAAGCACTGACACATCCTCTGCCAGGAGCCGACGCCTCCCCCTTGGTCGCCCAAGGTGCCTGGGGAAGCCACGCCACCTGCCCAACGGAGATAGTGCCCTGCTTGCACACCCGCTTAGCCCAATCACTCGAGCAGAACGCTTGGAGGATCGAGCTTGCGAAAAGCCCGGGTGGATGGCGTCGCCCGCGTACTATCCTTTGCCACTCGCAAGCATTCTTCTAGCACCGGATGCTGAAGGAACCACCGGCTCCATCAGGTGGACGCGCACAGGCTAAAAGCAACTCCATTACTCGAGGCAGGGCACGCTCACGACTTAGGTTGGGACGAGTTCAAAGCGAGGATCTAGAGGCCTCCATTTATAGCCGCTCAGGTGCCCACCTGTCCTGCGAGCCAGTTTCGCCGCGTAATGCACAGCTCCGCCTTAAAAAAAGGGAAACCTTCACAAGAGGAGTAGGGGGAGCACCACCGCAGCGAGCCGACGTGACGGGTCACGCCGCCCTCAATATTCCTCGTTGGGAACCCATGAACGCTACGTCCCTCTGCAGATGAGACAGAGCGATGTGATTCCTCACCCCGGGCGAAGGTACAACGTAGCAAGAAATAGCGCCTTCACGATTAAACAAATCGTGAAGCCGCTCGGGGGCCTTTGACGGGTCCAGGGACCCGGGGTCCCTAGTGGACCCACCTCTCGTTGACCAGTCCAAAGCCGCGGCTGGAACAAGCACCCATACGTGTGGAGCAACAACTTCATTTGGGCCCTTTCGACCCACAACCCCGACTGACAACTCTGTCGGGATGACCGAGGCCCATATCCTTGACTGTGGGAATGGTCGGAGGCTAGGTCCATACCAAGGCGCCGACCGGGGACTCTGACCGGGCCCCGCCTTACACGTGCCCCTCCTCCCCGACCGGCAGGCTGGTCGGCGGGGGGGGGGGGGGGGGGGGGGGGGCAGGCCCAGCTAACAGCAGGCCCCAGAAGTAGGTACGAAGGATAAGGATGAGCCTCGGGGTCAACCTGTCATACACGGCCAACCACCCCCTCCATAGGTGTTACAGACCCCTCTGTTGTGGCAATAGGGGGGCACTATTCCACCTGTCTGTCCTCGCGAAGGGATTGGGCACAACGCCATCATGATCCGGTGGGCACGCCTCCATCACGATGGAGTGACAGGGCGTGGCGCCGGGACGGGGCGTGGCGGCTGTACTATACTTATCGGCCCACGTCCGCCCTCGACCGACAAAGCACGACGCACAGGGACGAGACGAGACGGCCACTCCACGACGTAGGACTTGGACGGTGGTCGCCGGAGGGCTCCGACTGACGAGGTTGGCAGCCCCGACTGACAGAGTAGACGACCTCGACCAGCGGGGCTCGAGACTTTCACTCTCTCTCTATACCTCGCTTTTCTCCTTTTAGTTCCCCTGTAAAGGAGGCCTCCCTTGGACTATAAAAGGGAGGGGCTTCCACCTAGCAAAGAGAGTGTCAGACCCGGGTACACGGGATTGTACACGTGGCATACTTTTCCTAGGATAAGGGTTGGGACATGGCCCATGCCCTACATCTGTGTAACTACTCGTAGCCTAGTAGAACGACTCCTACAGTAGTGAAACCAGTCGGATACAGTAGGCAACTACCAGAAAAGCACTCGGGTAGGACTCTAGGGCATGTATCCGACTAGGACTTCCATGTAAACCTGTCCTCCCAGACTATATAAGGGCGGACAGGACCCCCTCCCGGGGAGAACCCAGCGATCATCCAGGGAATCACCCTGGAGATCACATAATCATCGTCAAAGGTAATACAAACAACATAGGACGTAGGGTATTACGCTCTCAGCGGCCCGAACCTATCTAAAATCTTGCGTTCCTTTGCACCTTCGAGTTCCTGAACTCGGCGACACCCTACCTACAAACTCACCACCTCGGGGGTATCCCTCAGTGGGCGTGACGGTAAAACACCAATAGAGAGAGAACTGATCACATCCTCCACTCGAAAGTTTGTAACTCCCCAAACTCTCTCGAGCACCTGGACTCAAGCAATACAACCGACTGACCCCGGACTGGACATAGGTCATTTTGCCTGAACTAGTATAAGTCTTGAGTCATTGTGTGCTAGGCCATATCCGATCACGACACACGATACACACTTCGAGTAGGTTTAGTTGCTGGCCATTTCCGGAACCGACAACATCAGTATTGCAGTGGTGATGAAAACCCAAAATCGTGCTGAGTTCCTTCCAAGAAAGAGAAAATTCATTTCTGAAAAGGCGGAAAGAGATGCCATCATTTTCCTCAACGAGGGTGCATAAAAACTGGATAGTCAAATCCCGGGAAGCCAGCTCAGAAACACACACAAAATCAGTCCACCCCACGGCCTTCCAAACGTTGGCAAAGTCAATATCCATACATGTTTTCTGTAAGAGGTCGGGGTCGAGAGATCCTCGTGTGGCGGAATCGCCGGTCCTTCAGCATGTTGTAGCCTTGAAACTCGTGGTCACTTCGTCCTCTTTGTCCTTCCCCTTTTCATCTTAGACAGGAAGAGGAGCGTTGAGGGACTTGCAGAGGCTGATGCACTAGAAAAGGGTATGCTTGGACTTCGGGTGCATTGGGCATTGCTTGTGTAAGATCTTCTCGAACGGGTCCTGCTACTTCCCCAACTTCTTGCCGCGCGGATTGCGCTTGACAGCCGTGACTAGGTCATTTGGCTTGCGCTTTTGGGAGGATCCCAAGTAGTTCAGCTGACCTTTGTCGGAGCGGTTGTCGTTGTTGCGCTTGTCGTTGTTGCGCTTGAGGAAGCGTTCATTCTCCTCGTCCTCCTGGTTGGCCCATCGCTGCATCATGTCGTGAAGCTCTACGGCGGCCTGGGGCGGTTGCGTCCAAAGTTGCGGTAGACGTGCTTCGCGGTGAGGCCGTTCTGGAAGCAGTGGATGACGTCCGAGTCGGTAATATTGGTGATGGTGGCGTGCATCTCGAAGAAGCGCCTGGTGTAGGATCTTAGGGTCTCATTCTCCTCCTGCTTGTCCTGTGACAAGTTGTGACGAGTACCTGCACGGAGCATGGAGCCCTGGAAGTTGTCGACGAAGGTTTTGTTCAAGTCCTCCCAGGAGTCGATGGAGTCTAGCTTGAGGCTTTTGAGCTAGGTGAGCGGTGCGGATTCCAGTGCCATCAGGAAGTAGATGACCTTGGTGGTGTTGGAGCCGCCCAACACTTCAATGGTGGTGGAGTAGCAGTGAATCCACTGTTGTGGGTCTTGTTTGCCATCGTATTTGGTGATGCCGACTAGCTTGAACTCCCTCAGGCAGTCACGGGAGGTGATGTTGCGGGTGAAAGCTGGGAAGCAATCACTATCGTCGATGTCGTGGAGATCACCGCCGCACTCGCGGCATCTCGAGTCGATGATGTCTCAAGTGTCACGACCTTCGTTAATTTTCTACCTCAGGTCGACTGTGGGCAGCTCGTGAAGATCTCTACGGTGGCCTTGATCCCCCACAGAGTGACCTCCAGCCTGGAGCCTTGCGACCTGGTGGTTGCCCGACTGACGTGGAGGCTGTTGGACTTCTTGGTCTGCGTGGCCGCGTGCGGAGTGCTGGGCGTGCTGGTGACCGTGGCCACCCCGAATGTCTTGGTTGTGCTGGCGGTTGTCGTTCCCTTAAGAGTTGGGTCTTCCTCCTGGGGTGCGACTAGCCTGAGGGATGGGGCTCGCGTGATGCTTGGATCTTGAGCGGCAGTGCTGCAGCGACGACATGGGGTCTCGCTGGTCCAGTTGGACAATAGCACGCTGCGTTAGCTGCAGCAACCTCTGAATTAGCAAGGCCGCTTCAGCGATGTTCCCGATTGGAGTGTTGCACCGACGATCATCAGCTGCGGCGAAAGCACCATTAAGGTTTCTGCGGTGAGGTGGTTCTGTGTGCGGGCTTCCGCGTTCCACCTACGCTTGGCTCGCTTAAAATTCTTGAGCCTTCGGATTCTTCTGTGCTCCTCGTTTTCACCTTGAGGAGCGTCCGTCGTGCGCTCGTCGCTGGAGACGTCCGCGAGTAGTTCGTCGTCGTACTCTCTCCCTGGTTCGTCATCATTGCCATGCTCGTGGAGGGAGGCCAAGTAGACGTGATGTTGCAGCAAAAATTCACCGCTGGAGCTATAGTCGACTGGCACTGTCTTGCCTTCTCCCTCCTCAGCAATGGGAGAGAGGGGCTTGCCTTCTTGAAAAGGCAGTTCTTGTGTCAAGTCCACAAGCCGGGAGTCGTATTCGAGTAGCTCAGAGGGCTCCATGCCCTTCCAGTACACGAACTGGCCCTGCGGCGTTGAAGTTATAGTCAGGCCAGATGACAACCCAAAAAGAGTTCGGAGTCGTCATCCGAGTCCGAGTACTTGTCGAAGACGGGGGCCTCCCGGCAGGCGGTGGCCCCCCCTTCTCCGATCTTAGTAAGCGATCCAAATCCTCCTACAGGTTGGAGAGGGACTCAAATTGCATGGACTCCTGGTAGACAGGAGCCGTGTTGCGTAGCCTGAATAGGAGTCGGGTACGCTCTTCCCTAGATCGGATTGAATCCGACCCGAAGTCCCGGTGCAGCACGAGTCGAAATCGCGTCGAGAACGGACTCCTCCTCGATCTCTCTGGCTAGGTCAGGGAGCAGCATCTCGTCGAGGTTGTCGACAAACTCGTCGAGATGACTGCGTTGGGTTGCTACAGATGCCTCCGGCTTCCTGGTGTCGACCAGATGGCTGTTGAAGCCACCCGAGCCATTGGCGACGTAGATCCAGGAGCCGAAAATGAAGATCGTGCCCTCGTCAAGCACAGCACTGGTGAAATCGAAAGATACCATCGAGTTCGCCGGTGGATGCTCGATGAACACCCCTACCTGGTACGCCAGCTGTTGGTGTTTACTCTCCAAGCCCATAAAGGGATACCCCCGAGGTGGTAGATTGTAGGTAGGGTGTCGCCGAGATCAGAAACTCAAAGGTGTAAGGAACACAGAACTTTAGACATGTTCAGACCGTAGTATGCGTAATACCTTACGTCCTGTGTGGTGGTTTGTATTGCCTTAGATGTTGATAGTTTGAAGGGATCCCTGCCCGCCCTTATATAGTCTGGGGGATAGGGTTACGTGAAAATTCTAGTCCAATACTGATTTAGGAGTTCTACCCTAGTACTACTCGGGTATGTTCCTTCTATTCCGATCTATTCCGATTAGTTTACTCAGGTACGAGTAGTTACAACTAATGTAGAGTGTGGACTATATCCCATCTTTTATTCCAGAATATATACCCCATATGCGTACTGCCGCGGCACCGGATGTAACAAAAATGCTCTTGTAAATATCAGCCCCGATACTTCCATTGAAAATGTCGAGTAACAACTTCAGGAAACCGGGCGCTGTGCTCATGAACACCGGGTCCTCCTTGTCCTCCTCGATTTCACCGTCTCTCGGCACGCCGTCCGTGGCCCCCTTCTCTTGGTCAACCTCGCCGGCCAGTTGCTCACCTGTCCTCCTGCGGGACATGGACAGTCCCTTCGCCGGCGTCGAGCAGCACCGCATGAGCAGCAGCGCGTTCGACGGCGGTGCGGATGACCCGTTTGTGCCGTTGTCCGTCTCCTAGACTTGCCCTGCTGCCGCGGCGCTCCGCCCGACTCCGTGCTCGCTTCCACGCTCCCCCGCGTCGTGCCATCGTCCTCGGAGTCAACGGAGGAGTCCACGGCCGTGGCATGGACCGACCCAAAGCAACGCGCCTTAAACCGCAAGCTCCGAAGCGCGCCGCCTAGGAACAGAAGCGGCTCCGTCCTTCCCTGGCGCCGCCGGCGCGTCGGCACCAGCCCCCTGGCCACCGCAGGGCGTCGAGTCCAGTTTGCCACCATCGACGTCGGGTGAGGTGACGACGAGGCGAGGCCGCTCACCTGTCGATGCCAACGCCGAGCCGCCTCTGCTAGGCACCAGCCGGCACTGGCGATGCAACACATGAGGGCGAGAGGTAGCAGGGAGGAGGAGCAGGTGAAGGAGACGTACGCGGGGAGCCGGGGATGGAGCTCGATCTGGGCGAGGTTGGGCTCTGGATCGGATTTGTCTTGGTTGAATGGGAAGGCCGAAAGAATGCTGAGCAAGCTAGCCTTGCGAGAGTGTTCTGGAAGATGAATGAGTGGACGAGAGCGCTCCACGTCGGTGCATGCAGGCTCCTGCTATTTCTTTTATTTTACAGGAGCCGTGCACTGCGTTTGTTCAGATTAGATCAGTACACGCTGACGTTCTTGCATGTGGTCAAAGTGATGGTTTATTTTGGGACGGAGTGAGTAGCAGCTGAGCACCGCACTGGACGGTTCCAATCTCAAAAGGCGCCCGCCATAGCTCGTTCTCTGCTCGCCACCCAGCCACCCCCTCCGGGCCTCCGGCAGCCGCAACCGAGCAAGTCCGGCTTCGAGCCAGCAGCAGCGCCGCCTACGCTTCCACTGGCAATGACCACCAGCTCATGCGGAGCGCATCCCTGCCGGGGGCGGACGCCCGCGCACACGCGATGTTCGAGGTAATGCACCACAGAACGACGCTCCCCTTCCGATGCGGGAGTCCCGGAAACGAGGCGCATCTCCCAGCCGCCAGCTGGAGCTTCTAGAAGGGAGGGACACGTGTCATAGGAGATACAACCGCCTCCGCTAGTTCTGGTGCGTGGTGTGGCACCTGGCCGTCTCTCTCCTCCCTCTCTTCGCCAGCCTGTTTTATATATACCCCGCTCGCACACGGCCTTCCGTATTCCTCCCGCCGAAACCAAAAACCCCACTCACTTCTAGATCGCGGTGGCGGCGGCCGCCGGGGGCCGATGGCGTTTGCGGCGAGCGGCGTCCAGCACCATGTGGCGGTGGATGTAGAGGCCGGGGACGAGGAGAGGAGGAGGGCGTGGGAGGAGGACGAGGCCGACCTGCTCTGGGCGGCCATCGAGGAGCGTCCCTTCTCCAAGCGGCGCAACCTCGCCATCGTCCTCCCCGACCCTGACTGCGCTGGCGCCGGCACCAGCGGAGGAGGCGGTGCGGGAGAGGGCAAGGTGGAGGACGTGCGGAGGCTCGACCGGCCTGGGGTCCAACGCGTGCTCCGCAGGGCGCTCGCCACCGCCGATCTCGACAACGCCAACCTCCTCCACGGCATCAAGGCCCGCTTTGACGCGTACGGAAATTCCGCGCTCACATTGTTTTCATACTAGATCGATTCGTACCCTATAGATTCGCCTACTAACTACGAAGCCCAACTGCTTGGTCGTGCAGGGTGGGCTTGGAGGTGCCGCGGGTGGAGGTGAGGTTCCGCAACCTCACAGTATCCACGGAGGTCCACGTCGGCAGACGGGCGTTGCCGACGCTCGTCAACTACGTCCACGATGTTGCCGAGGTACTGCACCGTACACACTGTGCAAGGTTTTTGTGGTTCATCATGTGGTGCCTGGTTGGTCGACAAGGGGCAGGGTAGGCCGGTAGGGTAAAGTTAGCGGCTCTCATTGATCGGATGTGTTTCATGTGAATGAACTGTCCATGTCTGGACTTTAAGCTGGGCACTTGTTTTTGGATGTTGCCAGTTTGCTTTGCTATGAGATTCTTAAATCTTGTCACGTGTACTTACGGCTACAAGATGCAGACCAAATTGGAAAACTCATTGTTAGCTCCACACATATTTACAATAGGCATCAGGAAATCAGGATGTTGTTGATTTTGAACCAGTATGACCAGGACGCTTTATAGATGAGGCTGGGTTTTCAACAATTCAAATTGGTCATTTCGTTCTGATTCAGTCATTCTATTAAATAGTTGATGGTTACTTGATGACATCAGTACATCACACAATAGCTAGCAGCACTAAATCCGTACACTGGTAAAATATGCTCTTGCTTGTATCATTTTAAATTATGACTACTATATATATAGATTTTTTTAATGACTGTAGTTTACATGACTACTATGTACCCTTGTTTTAGGTTATTAATTATTATAGCTGTAGCCCTTGTTGATATGTATGTTGTACCTTGTGCATGCATTCAGAGACTTCTAATCACCTGCCACCTTTTACGCCCTAATAAGTGCAAGCTCACTATTTTGGATGACGTTAGCGGCATTGTCAGACCTGGGAGGTAAGAAACAATACGTCTTACTGCATGGTTCTATACAAATGTAAACACATCTCATGCTGGTACTTCAATTTTGGTGCATGTGTGTTGGCACAAAGATAGCAATTGTATTTGATGCCTAATGTGCTTAGACTTGTTTCATATGGAATGTAGAAATGTAATCTCATTTAGTGATAGTTGATAGGTCATCATTCATCATTTATTCGTTCTCAATATCCATATATGAATGTAAAAAGCACGGAGTCCAAATCTTCCACATTCACAACAGTGCTTGACACAACTCATATTGATCGTGTGGTCTCCGCCATCTTTAATCTCATCACTTTCGATTTTTGTTGTTGCCAAAATAGTCTTAATCTCTTGCATTAGAAACTTGTAACCCATTTTTGCGTGCCGAATAATTGTATTCCATGATATATATGTTTAGCGACATGGATTGCATGCGCACATTTACTAGTATTATGAAGTTTGTAATATCAAATTGTTGATGCTGTAATCTTGTTTTAATTTTTGTGGTGGAAGAATGACATTGTTGCTGGGACCACCTTCATCTGGGAAATCAACGCTTTTGTTGGCCCTAGCCGGTAAACTGGATCCTCAGCTAAAGGTGACCTTGCCATCTCTCTCTCATTGTGTTTGTGACTGTGTTGTTTTTGGGGGATTGTAGGAGGCATTGTTGTTCTTTCGCCAAGGAAACCAGTTGCCTAATCAATCTAATTGCACCCTGTATGTTTTGTTCCATTATCCCTCTCATATTCTGACAGAAAAATGGAGAAGTGAGGTACAATGGAATTTCTCTAAAGGAATTTTGTGTACAACGAACTTCCGCTTATATCAGTCAGACAGACAATCATATTGGAGAGTTGACAGTGAGAGAAACTTTAGATTTTGCTGTAAGATGCCAGGGTGCAAGTGAAAACTGGCAAGGTTAGGTTCCCTTTTCTTATACTTTGGAATACCTTGTTTAGTTCTATATATTGTGAATAGCTAAGGTTACGAACAAACTTTCATTTAGACTTTTCATGCCACTTAGGTAGTTTTTGGTTCAAGATTTGCACTGTATAAACGTAAACGGAATCAGATACTTCCGGTAATGCAAAAGAACTAATCGTTAACAGAGTTTGTTTGGTTCAACCACGTAAACGAATCCTCAAACTGCTGCTCACGCTCCCAAGTCAACAAGAGCAAAGTCATTCAGTGCTGCTCCTGCGTATAAGCAAAGCTGCTGCATGCATGCATACATATATACTACCTACAGACTCGCTGCTGCAAAGCTGCTGCATGCATGCACCCAGTCGAGCAGCTGTTAACACTTGGGTGGGGGCGGTATCAATTTTATGAAGGCCGTATCTGATAACAGTGTGACCCGATTACTAGAAAACCAAACCAAACAGTAGGTAACGAGACTATTACCCTCTGTAAACAAATCATGCTACAATCTGCCTAACCAAACACTACCTTATTTAGTTAGTAATTAACATTTAAATGACTAGCCTCTCTCCATAAATGGATTATACTTAAGTTAAGATAAAGTGATTAATTGTAATTAGCATACTACAGGTCAGGTTCGTCTAGTCCACCCAAACTAGCATGAGTACATAAACTAATTTTTTTTGATAGGATGAACCTTTCCAGAAATTAAGCAAACCTAAGTGGCAATCAACAAGATAAACCAGCTTCCTGGTTGTTATTTTGAAGACTAGCTGAAGCTTGCAGATTCTGTGAGGATACATGTATCTACATGATGTAGTCCAACAATACACAGATGTTTTAAATTTTCGCCTGTCACAAGTACCACAGATGGTGAACTGTCCTTAAGAATGCAGATTCTAGTACTATCTGCTTGCAGATACAAGTTTGTCATGAATGTTCACTGATAGGAAAACTTTAAGCTCATTTCAAGTTAGGTTGCAATCTTTTATGTTATTAGGCTCCTGTAATATTTTTTTGCTAAAATCTATCTTGATGCTTCTTATAGAAGCACATAGTTTGTTAACATATAGCAGCTTTGATGCCACTTCAAGAGTTCTTTGTCTTATGCACATTTTTGACATGTGTAGAGTGCTTGAAGGATGTACTAGATCTTGAAAACAAGAGAGGCATAAGACCGACTCCAGAAATAGATGCCTTTATGAAGGTTCTTATCTAATTCATGTGTAAACTTCTCATATTTCATATTTATTTGCATAATGTTTTGTTCTGCATGGTCAGACAGCATCGGTTGGAGGACAAAAACACAATCTTGTTACAGACTATGTGCTGAGAGTGCTTGGACTGGATGTGTGTGCTGATACTCCTGTTGGTACTGACATGGCAAGAGGTGTCTCTGGTGGTCAGAAAAAACGAGTCACAACAGGTTTGTGTGGTTTCAGCCTGTTGTGTCTCTTTCGACGTTTCCCACTGATTTTCTTCCAAATAATTACACTTAGTAGCGCAATGAACCTTAATTCATGGGTAAAAGAGAACTGGCTCATCTTAGAGAGGATATAATGTCTTATTATTCCATTTACATTATTAATCCAATGACTAACTAGGCCCATAAAGAAATTCAGCTGACTTAATAAATTTGGGGAAAGAGTTTAGACTAAGAAATATGGTCATCACCCTGCATCCAAAATACGCTTATTGCCACCCTCCATGATGCGTACTGGACCCACGTTTGCATTGAATCCCATGTACACTTTGGTTTGCTTTTATGTAAGTTAACCCGGAGGTATATGCCGGCTCTAAGCTATCTCGATCCTCCCGTTACAACAGTACATAAAGTGATAAGGGTCATATGGAATGCCATAACTTAAGTGATAGCTCTGCAACTTAAACAGCTTCTGCAGGAAACTGATCAGAATATGATATCATATTCTACAAATTATATGGTACATTTATAATAAAAATGCTGTACTTTTGCAGGTGAAATGGTTGTTGGCCCTAGAAAAACCCTTCTCATGGATGAAATATCAACAGGTCTTGACAGCTCAACAACTTTTCAAATAGTTAAGTGCATGAGGAACTTTGTTCATGAGATGGAGGCTACTGTGCTGATGTCACTTCTTCAGCCTGCACCAGAGACATTTGACCTATTTGATGATCTAATTCTTCTCTCAGAAGGGCAGATCATTTATCAAGGCCCCATTGTGCATGTTGTGGACTATTTCAAATCATTAGGATTTTCTCTGCCCCCTCGTAAGGGAATTGCAGATTTTCTCCAAGAGGTATTGCATAGTGTAGTGCCTGCTAATTCTAACATAAAACCTGGAGCATGCTAGGATTTACTTTCAATTAATTTTGTTATTAGGTGACATCAAGGAAAGACCAAGCTCAGTACTGGTCTGACAAGTCAAGACAGTATTCTTTTATTTCTGCGTCGACAATGGCTTCTGCATTTAAACAATCCCAGTATGGCAGATCACTGGATTCTACTTTAAGCGATCCATATGTTGCCACAAATTCTCCTCAGGCGCTTGCCAGATCAAAGTTTGCAGTATCAAAGCTTAGCCTTGTTAGAGCATGCTTTGCCAGGGAGCTTATTTTAATAAGTCGCAACCGTTTCCTCTACACTTTCAGGACATGCCAAGTATGTTCATGTGTCTCTTAACTTCACTTTCGATAATTTCTTAGAAATGTAACTCGAAAAATCCAAGCTATATCCAGTGTCACTGTATATAAAGTTATTTAATTTTTCTGTTGGCTGTGTTATTGATCTAAACAATATTGCCGTCCATCAAACATAATATGGGAAATATTTTTTCCTGTAAACTGTCCATTTCATTGGGTCCAAGCTTTGCAATGTTCAAGCAGATTATATAGCTCCATGATCCATCTCATTCTTGCAATGGTAGATGGGTCGAAGTTACATTATGAGCAGTTGATAATATAGAGCTTGTGTGTGAATGATAATTTTTGTGACCTAGTCAAAGCAGGAATTCTTCTTTACCTTTTCTTTTACATTCTGAAAACAAGGGTTAGCCACATATTTCTTATCCAGATGTAGCATTTTAAAATAAGTACTATCTGTTTAATACATATTCTGCTTCTTTTAACTGTGGAAGAAATGTGCCCTAGTTTGAAGTACGCTTTGATGTACTCGCTTCGTTCTAAATTATAAGTCCCTTCGTTCTAAATTATAGTTTGCCCTATGTATTTAGACGTAGCGTGTGTCTAGGTGAATAACAAAAGCTATGTATCTAAAAAAGCTAAAATTACCTATAGCTTGGAACGGAGGGAGTAACAGATAATGGCAAAGATACAATAATATTATCAGCTGCATCATTTCAATGTAAAATTTTCTAACATTCTTTGGATTCAAATTGCGGAGATCATCTAAATTTTGCAAACAAAAGAACAAAATGATTTACTTTTTCTTTAATTATGTTGGATACTTTGTCGGGGTTGCTTTTGTACAGGTCATTACTCTCCTCACTTGCATGTGACAAATGATGGCATAATTTTGTGCAGGTTGCTTTTGTCGGGGTAATCACATGCACAATATTTCTTCGTACAAGATTACACCCTGTTGATGAGCAAAATGGGAATCTTTATCTGTCTTGTCTGTTTTATGGACTTGTTCATATGATGTTCAATGGTTTTACTGAGCTGCCCATTACTATTTCACGGCTTCCAGTGTTCTATAAGCACAGAGACAATTACTTTCATCCTGCATGGGCTCTCTCAATCCCCAATTGGATACTAAGAATTCCGTATTCTCTTATTGAAGCGGTAGTTTGGTCATGTGTTGTTTACTACACAGTAGGCTTTGCGCCTACTGCTGATAGGTACCGACTACCTACTCACCTGTAGGCTGAATTCTACTTTGGTACTTGGATATGTCAGAATAATACAAATTTTCTGCAGATTCTTTCGTTTTATGCTATTGTTGTTCTCTGTACATCAAATGGCTTTGGGCCTTTTCCGGATGATGGGAGCTATAGCACGAGACATGACTATTGCTAATACTTTTGGATCAGCTGCCTTATTGGCAATTTTTCTCTTAGGAGGGTTCATTGTTCCTAAAGGTCAGTGTTCATATGTTTATTTCCTGTGATGTGCTTAATTCTGCTTGAAACCTTACCTGTCCCTGACATGATAGTTAGTATGAGAAGAGTTAGCAGGTTTATTTCCCTAATGACCAAGAATGATTTTTTACTTTCAATGCGACATATTGTGATTTTTTTTTACTACTATTGTGCATAACAGAGGCTATAAAACCATGGTGGCAGTGGGCTTATTGGGTTTCCCCCTTAATGTATGGACAACGTGCAATTTCAGTTAATGAATTCTCAGCACCCAGATGGTCAAAGGTCTGTTTGAATGAATCACCTTTTCTATCTCCTGGTTTCGACTTTTCATAGTATGCTGAAGAAAGGTCCTAATAGCGAAATTGAATGATATTATAGTCATAAGCAACAAAAAATTTTATATATTTTCTGCATGCTGGAACTATGTATTGTTCAATTTTCTCATTTTGAGTGTCAAACATAATATGGTCCAACTGCATATTATATTGAGTCTCTCTCTTTTACCAGAAGGATCATTTTACATTCTTTATATTTTGGTTGCTATATTTTGTTCTGACATGTTTCATTACAGGTATCAGTTGCTGGCAGCAATAGTACAGTCGGAGCCAATGTTCTCATTTCACACAATCTCCCAACAGAAGATTATTGGTACTGGATTGGAGTTGGTGTTTTATTGGCTTACGCCGTCTTGTTCAATGGTCTATTTACTCTTGCTTTGGCATTCCTTAATCGTAAGTGTAGAAATGAAATTTTAATTCTAATTTCTAAAATTTTTCTGCAGTACAAGCTGATTGGATTTTGAAACAAAATTTGTAATTTTTTTGAAGCTCTAAGGAAGGCCCAAACGATGATCCCATCCGATTCTGAGGAAACAAATGCTGCAGGAATTGATAATGTATCCAATGGACATGTAGTTGCAGGTGATTTCTCATTTTTACATGGGAACACATGATACTTGTTTTTACCTATAACACATATTTTTTCATAATGAGATTATGGTTGTATATTCTCAATTTAAACAACTGCGAAGTTAAATATTACTCCCTCTGTTCAAAGATACAAGGTGTAAATTATATTTTTTATAAGTCAGCATTTGTACATTTTGACCAACTATTAAACAATCTTCAAGAATGTTTAGCACAGTAAAATTGTACAATAGATTTATATTTCAAACTGCTTTCACATGATATGGTCTTGGTAGCTACATTCAAGTTATGTGAGAAAAAATGGTTAAAAGTTTAACTTTGATGGACCTGTTGAAATAAAATAATTTTTTTGAATGTGGGAAGTAATTATTTAGAGTTAATGGGTGGTAATATTTATGATTGAATGGTCTATTAATTTTTCAAACCTTCATTGTACACCCCTTCGTTCCATAATGTAAGAGGTTTTAGTTTTGTCAAAAGTCAAACTTCTCTAACTTCATATAAAAAAAAGCTTCTCTAACTTTGACCAAGTTTATAGAAAAAGATGCAATGATATCAACAATATCAAATTAGTTTCTATTAAATACACCATTAATGTCTTGATAGTGCATTTATTTTGTATCGTAGATGTCAATATATTTTTCTATAAACTTGCTCAAAGTTAGAGAACTTTGGCTTTGGACGAAACTAAGACCTCTTACATTTTAGAACGGAGAGTGTACTTGGAGCCAAGGAGCTTTGGAATCTGATTTTAGGAATAGGCTTGGTGTGTTTTGCTTAGTCATTCTCTTGGTCAGATTGATTCTTAAGGCTGTGGCGCGATGTAATGTTTTGCAAGGCTCTGGCCTTGTACAATTTTCTCTTCTACTTCTATGAAATGATAACCAGTTTCTCTTCTGTATTTGAGATGTTCAATTGTTCGCATGGTATGTATAATTTCAGTGCTTTAGTAGTAACAATGAACAGCCTCTACCCTGAAATGAATTGCAGAAAATAATGGCAGAAATTATGAGTTTAAAGGGCAGACTGAAGGCGAACTTAACAAGGGAATGATACTACCGTTTCTACCTCTAACAATGACGTTTTACAATGTGAACTATTTTGTTGATATGCCCAAGGTTTTTCTTCTTATACTTTCTATTCGTTTATATATATTTATTATAGATGTTCCTCTGCTAAGATAATATTTAAGTAAATAGGAAATAAAAGCAAGGGGTGTACCTGAGAAAAGACTACAGTTGCTTTCTGAAGTGAGCGGGGTATTTAGGCCCAATGTCCTAACAGCACTGGTTGGCTCAAGTGGTGCTGGAAAGACAACCCTTCTTGATGTTTTAACTGGCAGAAAAACA
This sequence comes from Panicum miliaceum, assembly GCA_032594955.1. Lineage (NCBI taxonomy): Eukaryota > Viridiplantae > Streptophyta > Magnoliopsida > Poales > Poaceae > Panicum > Panicum miliaceum. The sequence continues at coordinate 25,715,094 of CM064059.1, read as the reverse complement.
GGCGGATATATCGAAGGTGATATGAGGATCTCTGGACATAAGAAAGAACAAAGAACCTTTGCCAGGATAGCAGGATATGTTGAGCAAAATGATATCCACTCACCACAAGTGACAGTTGAAGAGTCCTTATGGTTTTCGTCAATCTTACGGCTTCCAAAAGATATAAGTAGAGAAACAAGACATGTATGTTTCAATAGTTGCACAAACTCGTTTTACTCTGGAGCGCATAGTTGTTTGAGTTGATGCACACTTCCAATTTTCCTGCAGGAATTTGTTGAGGAAGTTATGGCTTTGGTAGAGCTTGATCAACTGAGACATGCATTAGTAGGGAGACAGGGTTCTACTGGATTGTCAACAGAGCAAAGGAAACGCCTTACAATAGCTGTTGAACTAGTTGCAAATCCTTCAATTATTTTCATGGATGAACCTACTTCTGGTTTGGATGCAAGAGCAGCTGCCATTGTGATGCGTACTGTCCGAAATACTGTTGATACTGGGAGAACTGTTGTTTGCACTATACACCAGCCGAGTATTGATATCTTTGAAGCCTTTGATGAGGTAGGTATACATTTTTTGTGTTTTTGTATCTGTTGGCAGTTGCTTACCATTTTGGTTCCCCTTTGTTGACTACTCATCTGATTACAGCTCCTCCTTCTGAAACGTGGAGGCCGTGTTATATATGGTGGTTCTCTGGGTGTCAACTCAATTGACATGATTGGTTATTTTCAGGTTGCTCTTTTTGTCTCCATTTGCTTCACAAAGGATTTTAAACAACAATTTGTCCTCATAAAGGTTTAAGTTACCCAGATAATGTTAAATAACGGTGTTTCCTGTATTAATAATATACTTCGCCAGTACCGTAATTTAAAAGTATACCACTTAAATCATTTGTCTTTCAGTGTACTAAAAATTTCTTACATAGTGATGAAATGCATAGACTAAAATCTAGGTCTAGGTCATCTTGGAATTATTTGCTACCGTACTGGCATATTTATGCTCAGGCAGTAAGACACCATTGCAACTGACAACTGAGCACGCACAGAAGCCATGCTAACTGTTGGTATCAGTACATCCTAGAGATATAGATTATCTGAAGTAGCCTAGGAATAAGGGACTGGTTGTTACCCTCAAGATTATATAATCTCGTATAATCTCATAATCTGACATGGACAACAAACACCACAGATATTCTTCAGATTTAAATAATCTATCTATACCCCCAGATTATCATAATCCCATAAGCTGTCCAAGGTATGCTTATTTCAAATTATATAATGTAGCATATATAAGCTGGATTATATAATCTGAGCAGGAAACAAACAGGGCCAATGACTATAACTTAGGTAATCAGATAACCAGTTCAGAATGTTGGCTTACATTGCACTGCATGACTTTTTTTTTAAAAGGATTTATAGTCTTTTTTGTTAGGTGCTGAACTCTTTGAAGAGAGAGAGAAAAAAAAACTAGGTGAACCTAGGAGGAACTAGATGGATTCATATAAGAAAAAATAGGCACCCATATTCACCTCAAGAAGGACTCGAACTTAGGTGGTCTAGGCGTACAACACCCAATTAAGCTAGGCTCAGTTAATATCTATAGAAAGATAGGGATTAGTTATTTCGATATTGCAAATAAGATGATTTAATTGTTCTCGTATCTTTCAAGTTCGTCTCTCTATAGACGAATTCCTCCCCACGTACTACCCATAATAGATCATCTTTCTCTGCCGAGTTTTTATCACATTACAAAGAAAGGTTAGTTGCATCATTGACTTCAAGATTTTTAGCACTGATATACAGCCCCTTTGAAGCAGTTAACACCAATTGTTGAGGGAAGCATCTCACATATATGGTATCTAGTGTGTGTAAATATGCATAGCTTTTTATATTGTCTCATACAAATTAATGTTTCTGGTAAAATACTTAGCCACATAGAAACGTGTGCTGAAAACTTCAGGTAATAAAAGTTAGTGCCCTTATACATAATCAATTTTTGAAAAAAATTCCACGAACATGTGATTGAAAGCAAATAAAATCTTTATATTTGAACTTGTTTGCATCCGCTTTTTCTTCACACTTATATAATCATAAGATCATAATGTGTTAAATATTGTCAACACAGTCCATTCCCGGGGTTCCTCGTATCCCTGAAGGCTACAATCCAGCAACCTGGATGCTTGAGGTCAGCACACAGGCATGTGAAGAGAGCCTTGGTTTAGATTTTGCAACATTGTACAAGAACTCAGATCAATTCAGGTGATTCCTACTGGACTTCAAAAAATGCTCCTGTTGTGTTTTTTCTTACCTAACTGGTTTGCTTTCAAATAATTTTTCGTAAAGGCATACAAAATTTGTGCAACTTTTCAGAACTAGTTTAACAAACTTGTCCACTATAATTTAGGAATGTGGAAGGGATAATTGAAGCATTAAGTGCTCCAGCTGATGGCACGAAGCCTTTGGAATTCTCATCGGAGTTTTCACAGAACTTTCTCACTCAGTTCAAAGCATGCTTGCGTAAGCAAAGCCTTATTTACTGGAGAAGTCCAGAGTACAATGTTGTGCGGTTATTTTTCACGGCCATTGCTGCTGTCATATTTGGATCAATATTTTGGAACGTTGGAATGAAAAGGTATATCTTTCTCTTAGGCCTATTCCATTTTTCTGTTCATTCTTCAAATTAACATTTTTGAAATGTATATATGTGGGTTTCATTGGTTCATAAATCATAATGTTTACGATGCAATGGCCCAAAAATACTAGTGTATTCAGAAAACTGAACAAACTGTTTCATTGTTATGAAAAGTATCAGGTATACAACAAGCATTGCAACTTTGCCTTATTCATGGCCAGTGTTATTTATGGCCCCATACCAAATAATTTTCCCTTCCATATCTGTCTCAGACCGTATAACATCTTAGCAGCCATAATGTCTGCCGAGGCCATAAGGATGCCATAGCCAATATATTTCTTATGGCTGTCATACAATGTAGGAGTTAAGTAATGTAAGATGGGATGTGTATGGGTATCTACTACTCCATCTGATATCAATATACTTCCATGCCCAGCTTATAACTTGAAATAAAAACCATGAATTTTCTTTCTTGAGCCTCTGTTCTTTCTTTGTGTTTAGTTGTATCATGTGCTAAAGTTCTACTTATTAACTTGGTTTCTCTCCAACCATCCATGTTGAATAAATAAATTAAGTGTTGGTTTGGGGGAATTTCTTTGGTGTGTTGCTCTACAGAGCACCCACACTCTCCTCATTATATTTCTCCAATATACAAGAAAGCCCTTTATATTTGTTTTATTAACACCAACACTCCCCGTCAAGATGGGCTAAATATATTCAACATACCCATCTTGTTACATGCCAACTCATTATCCTTAGGACCTAGACCTTTTGTGAGACTATTATCTAGTTGATCACGAGACTTAACATACTCTAGCTTCAAAACCCGAATATTAATGTTCTCCTTGATGAAGGACCTGTTGATCTCCACATGCTTCATGTGATCGAACTGAACCGGATTATTTGTTGTATTGATCGCTGCTACATTATCACAATGAAGCAACATAGTCTCATTCTTCAACACCCGAAGCTCCTTCAATAGATCCTATAGCCACATCATCTCACATGGAGCCAATGCCATTGCTCTATGTTCGGCTTCGGCAGTAGACCGAGACGCCACAGCTTGCTTCTTGCTCCTCCACGAAACAAGATTTCCACCCACAAACACACAATATCCAGATGTTGATCTCCTATCATCTCTGCTACTTGCCCAATCAGCATCACAATAACCTTCCAGATTCAGGTGTTGGTTTTCCCTAAACCACAACCCCTTACCAAGGGTTCCCTTCTAATATATCAGGATTTGATAAACCGCCTCCATTTGCCCAGTATTAGGATCATGCATATACCTGCTCACCACACTCACTGCATAAGAAATTTCAGGTCTTGTATGGCAAAGGTATATCAAACGACCAACCAACCTCTGATATCTTTCCCGATCCACAGGATCACCCAACTCAGCACACATTTGGTGATTCTTATCAATGGGTGAGCCACATGGACGACATTCAAGCATTCCCGTCTCCGCCAATAGATCAGGGACATACTTCCTTTGGGAGAGAATAATCCCTTTTGATGATCTGACAATCTCAATCCCAAGAAAGTATCGAAGTGGTCCAAGATCCTTTACCTCAAAGGCCTTACCTAACCACCCCTTCAGGCTCTTGATCTCCTCCCCACCATCTCCAGTGATCACTACATCATCAACATAGACAGCCAGGATAGTAATGCAAGAGTCCCGGTGTTTATAGAAGACTTTATGATCTCCATTACACTAAGAATATCCCATATCACACACTGCTCGCCTGAATCTATCAAACCATGCACGTGGTGACTGCTTTAGGCCATACAATGATTTCTTCAGTTTGCACACCTTACCCAAAGTCTGTTCATTCCCAAATCCAGGTGGAATTTTCATATAAACTTCTTGTAGATCACCATGAAGAAATGCATTTTTCACATCTAACTGATGGAGTGGCCAGCCGAAGTTGGCTGCACATGAGACCAAAGTCCTCACTATGCCCATTTCTGCCACAGGTGCAAAGGTTTCATCATAGTCGATTCCATATGTTTGACTATATCCCTTCGCAACCAATCTTGCTTTATACCTGTCCACCTTTCCTTCAGGGGTCTATTTCACTGTGAAGACCCACTTGCAACCCACTGCCTTCTTTCCTTCTAGAAGATGAACAAGTTCCCATGTCTTGTTCTTTTGAAGGGCAAGTAGTTCTTCTTTCATTGCATCTTTCCACTTTGGATCTTGCTGAGCACACCTCCAATCCTTCGGAATAGGCACAACTTGTAAAGATGCAATAAATGTTCTATATCAAGGATGGGAGGAGCATTACCATTGATGGAGAGGAGTTCAGGGAGTGGATCGGGACTGGAGCTTCAACTTGTTCAAGTTGTGGTTGCTTCCCCTACTTCTTAGTCCGTCTTTGTTGGTACACTATGGGTTGTTTTTCCCTTTGCTCATCATTCTTCCTATCTCCAGTGGGACAGAGGATTGTTCCAACAACCACAACTTCTTCATCCTCCACCTCCTCCTGAACATCATTGCTTGGATCATCATTCCCACAACTTATCTCATCATTAGGCACTTCTCCGGAGTCATCACCTCCGCCATATCTTGTGGGACCGCACCACCAACAATCACCTCTCCTTTGGTTCCACTGGCCACATCACCACTAACCTGGCCACCATCATCCTCCCCCTCTCTACAGTCACTTCCATTGACCGGAGAGAATTCCTCTAGAAATTGATCAAGGTCACCTTTCTTTGTGTAGTATGGTTCTGCCTCACGAAATGTCACATCCATACTCACAAACAGTCTCCTGCCAATAGGATCCCAACACTTTTACCCCTTCTGTGTGGAGGCATAACCAACAAATATACACTTAACTGCTTGAGGATCCAATTTGCCCACTGTAGGCCGATGATCCTTTACAAAGCAAACACAACCAAAGACCTTCTGTGGAACTTTAAAAGTCCCGCTGACCTAACAAGAGCTCTGCTGGTGACTTCATACCAAGTATTCTAGATGGCATTCAGTTGATGAGGTATGTGGCTGTCATCACTGCCTCACTCCACAAATATTTAGGTACATTCATATGAAACATGAGAGACCTTGCTACCTCCAACAGATGTCGATTTTTTCTCTCATCTACACCATTCTGAGGTGGAGTCCCAGGACAAGTGGTCTGATGAATAATTCCTTAGTCTGAAGTATATGATCTGAATTCATTATTCACATACTCTGTCCCATTATCAGTACGGATGATGCGGACCTTTGCATTAAACTGATTAGCAACCAACTTATGAAAGTTCTGAAAGCACTGAAGCACCTCATTCTTATGCTTAAGCATATAGATCCAAGTCATCCGTATATAATAATCAATAAAGATAACAAATCACTGGACACCACTCACAGAGGTGATTGAACAAGGACCCCAAACATCTGAATGTATTAGAATAAACAGTTCACAACTATGAAGACCAATACTAGGATAGGTGGATCTAGTGTGCTTGCCAAGTTCACATGCATCACATACAAGTTTCCTTTTGTCCACTCCACTAAACATAGCTGGATATTGCCGACTTAAGCTTTCAAAAGATACATGTCCCAACCGACAGTGGAGTAGCAAAATTGCCGTCACATCTCCTTTTGCAGCTGCTGCCAACGCTGACTCCTCATGATTGATGAACCACAACCCGTTACGCCTGACTCCAGTCCCAACCCTTCTCCTAGTCCCCCTCTCCTGAAAAGTACAAGATGTTTCATCAAATGTTACTGTACACTTGAATTGATCAATGATTGAACTATCAGAGAGAAGATTGATAGAAAAAGATGGGACATGCAGGACTGAAGATAGGCTAAGAGAAGGTGTGCACTCTACGTACCCTACACCATGGATAAGTTGGGGTGTGCCATCAGCAAATTGAACGGACTTAGAATGAGTATATGGACTATGTTTTTAAAGAATTTCACATGCCCGTAACATGCTTGGATGCTCCTGAATCTATGACCCAATCTATGTGATGATGCAAGTGCCTGTGCCTGAGTACCTTCGCCCATGTGGGCGTAGTTGGCAAAGTTACCGAAGTTGTTGGAGGTCGAAGTAACAGGATCAAGTGAGACATTGGTGGAACTTTCAGGAGCTTTGCCTTTCTGCCACTGCTCCCATTGTTTGACTTGCTCTCCCGTCAGAGTGATAGACACAGTGGCCGCCACATTGGCCATTGGGCCACCACGGCCTCCACCGTGGCCTCCATCACAGCTACCACGGCCTCCTCCATAGCTCCCACGTGGGAGAAGTACTCCCACGACCTCTACGGGTTCCACCTAGACCACCACTACCAGTTGCTGCCTTCATTGCAGCCTCTTCTTCCTTCCTTTTCGCTTCCATCTCTTCTGGACTCATTTCTACCACCACCTGTTGCATAGACACACGTGAACCAGGCTTCCTTCCCCCTTCTTTCTTCTTCAAGCAACAACAATCTCACCTTGGGTATTGGCCGTAGCCCTTCTACACACAAAAACTCAATCAGCAGCTCCTTTCAGCAGGCAGGCAAGCAGCTGTAACTTTCTTCACACAAAACTCAAGCAGCAGCTCCAGCACAAATCAAGCAGCAGCTCCTCCCGATGCAAATCAAGCAGCAGCTCCACTCGGCCACACGCCCAGGCACAAGCGCCTGCACGCGCCGATCACGCCCCCTGTGGCCCCACGCCCGCTTGCAGCTCGTGCGCGCCGCTTCGCCCGAGTTCCGCTCGCGCCCTTGCCGGCGACCGCCGGGCGCGACCTCACGCGCCGGCCTCGCGAGCTCCGGCGACCCTAACCCTAGCTCTGTATACCATGTTGGTTTGGGGGAATTTCTCTGGTGTGTTGCTCTACAGATCACCCACACTCTTATATTTCTCCAATATGCAAGAAAGCCCTTTACATTTGTTCTATTTAGACCAACATTAAGCCTTGACAAATTTAGCGAAAAACAAATACGGTGGAGTCTCACTCCTTGAAATCCTACAATGACGTCAGATAACACTTTTCATATCGTAAATTAAAAAACAATGATAAAAGATCAGAGTTAATTTCGTTAATTGGGATCATGTAAATAAAAACGTTCGATTAGCTATGTGATAAGACATACCTATATTTTATGGTTTATTTTATTTGATCCAAAATGTAAGTCGTTAAAGGTTGTCAAAATTTGTTTAGTTTAACCATAATAAGTGTATAAAGAATCAATAAACAGACAACATAAGGTCAGTGTTACTATATCCATCATGACAACTATGTTTCATAATATATATAACTCTTTTTATTTAATAATTTCTAATTTATTGAAATCACTATTGGATGTGTCACCTTTGAGGCCACGCCAAGGCCCTAAATAACTTATATTCAGGTGAAGTATCTCTTAATTGCTTCAAGTTTGATTAATGAAGTGTTGAGAGGATGTTGGAATGGGTTGGGCATTGGAAATGTGAACTCAAGATTTGTGTTGAGAAATGTGATGAGCTTAGACATGGTATTGTTTACTGTTAGTTAAGAATGTCAATTCTATTAACTGCTTTTGAAATGTATCCTAGTCTATTTTACAAATGGTTCATATGCTAATGCCAATAATTATGCAGAGAAACAACAGAAGATTTGATGCTTGTCATGGGAGCTCTTTATGCGGCATGCCTGTTTCTTGGTGTAAATAATGCATCATCTGTGCAGCCTGTGGTGTCCACTGAGAGGACAGTCTACTACAGGGAACGGGCTGCTAGAATGTACTCATCGTTCCCGTATGCAGCTGCACAGGTTCGTTGGCTTTTGCTCATGTCAATTTTGGTTGTCCCTATAGATCCCAGTGTCTAACAATGCTTGAAATCAACAGGGTCTTGTAGAGATTCCTTACATTGCAGTTCAGACACTTATATTTGGCCTCATCACTTACTTCATGATCAATTATGAGAGGAACATAGGCAAGTTACTTGTCATCCAGGAAAACCATTCTTCATTGAAGGACTTCATGTGATTTTGCTTCCTGCGTGTTTTCTGTACTGTTTGTAACCTAATAAAGTCAAACCTTTAATTGCAGGAAAATTGCTTTTATATCTTGTTTTCATGTTCCTTACTTTCACCTACTTCACTTTCTACGGAATGGTGGCAGTAGGCTTGACCCCAACCCAACAAATGGCAGCAGTAGTATCGTCAGCATTTTACTCCTTGTGGAATCTTCTCTCTGGGTTCCTCATCCCCCAATCTGTAAGTTACTGAAGTATTAACATCATCATGCTTTGAATTGTTATTTCTGATTTGAAACTATTAAATCTGACTCAATAAATTTCTGCATTCCTAAGAGGTTGCTTTTTAACTTTGTACAAACTAAGAATTTGTTTGTAGAATAAAATCTAAGATTTCTGACCCCACAAACACTGGTTGTGTTGAAAGTTAATAGGTAACCTATTTTTTCAATGTTAGTTTGTATGGTGCATCCATCTTCATCGGTCAATGCAGTAAATTGATGGTTTAACATAAGAGAATCCTTCAGTTCAATGTTTATCAGTTCCTCTTTTCTCTTGACATTCATGCAGAGAATCCCATGTTGGTGGATCTGGTTCTATTACATCTGCCCAGTGGCATGGACCCTGAGAGGTATCATTACGTCGCAGTTGGGCGATGTGCAAACAAGGATAGTTGGCCCTGGTTTCGATGGGACCGTGCAGGAATTCCTGGAGGAAAGCTTGGGATTCAAACAGGGGATGGCTGGTGTCACAGTTGCAGTGCTCGTTTGCTTCTCTCTTTTCTTCTTTGCCATATATGCGATTTCCATCAAGGTTATAAACTTCCAGAGAAGATAAATCAGCATATATTGCGGCATTTGCAACTTAGGCGTCCTGCATCACTTGGTGGTGCCAACACTATATGAAGCACCCACGTGTTGACTGCAGGACACGTTTTTGCAAGGGTCAGAGGATTGAAAACAGCCAACACTTGAAACTGTATTGTTTGGTATATTCTTGTCATAAGCTGCACTATTTGTATATACTGCACTAAATCCTCTATCTGTGCACTAAAAGGTCCGGATGGCGGTACAATGACCAAGGGGTGCAATGCAATGAAAATAGCAACGAACACAATAACTAAAGGATGTTTGGATCCATATACTAATGTCTTAAAGTGCTAAAGTTTAGCACTATCCTATCCAAACGGGAGTACTAATAGGGTGGGCTAAACTTCAGTCAAAACTTAAATACTTAAGCTAATAGATGCTAAAAGCATGCTAAATTACTCAACTTTAACTCATCCAAACAGACTCTTATCTCCATAACAAGGACTATATTTATATATTGTGGCTGGTTGGACTAAGTCACAACTCGTAACATGCGTTGCACGACGCACTTCCTGCATACACGCATACAGTCACTGCTGGTCTCCAAAACAATACTCTACTACCGGTCTCCTCACAGCTAATCTCTACTACCGGTCTCCTCACAGCTAATCTCTACAAGTATGTTGACAAAACTCATGACAAGGACCATATTTATATATTGTGGCCGGTTGGACTAAGTCACAACTCGCAACACGCTTTGCACGACGCACTTCTTGCATGCAGTACCTCCTGTCACTGCTGGTCTCCACAACAATATACTTTACAGCCAATCTCTACTACCGGTCTCCTCACAGCCAATCTCTACAAGTATGTCGACAAAACTAAAGGTCTGTTTGGTTTGCTAAGACTAAACTTTGGTCCATTTAGTCCCGTCGGATTTTTAACACTAATTAAAAGTATTAAATATAATTTAATTAAAAAATCAATTGCATAAATGGAAGCTAATTCAGGAGACAGATCCATTAAATCTAATTAGCCCATGATTTGACTATAAATTAAAATCAGCTTATGCAATTAGTTTTATAATTGGTTCATATTTAATGCCTATATTTGGTATAAAACATACAATATGATCCGAACTAAAAATTAGTCTCTAAATCCCAACATCCCCCGCCATTCTTAAAGCAAAACCTAGTAGAATACGTCGTGCTCGTCTATGCTTTCACTGTTTTGCATCCTTTTCCGTTTTCACACGACGGGACGCGCGTGCCTGGAATAGACGGAAGAATCAGATTCCGTGCCGGAGGAGCACACCATGATAACACGCGTAGACCAATATGATCCAATTTGACGGGTTGTGGCTTCTGAGCTGGCAATGCAATATGATGACATGATAATTGCAGCGGGTATTCAGATCGCTCAGGGTTCGGAATTCGGTACCAAGGGATATGGGTCCCGTTCTTGTGCTCATCAGTCCAAATCACGAACTGAATTACTGAACAAGAACGAATGGGGACTGCAAATCCTTGGCAGCCAATGCGTCCGTTGCAAGATGTACCGCAAAACGATGTGAGCTCGACAATTTCCGACAATAGCAGACTTTAGAGTATTCACAAACAAATGTCCCCCAAAAACCAAACAAGCTTGTTTCATCAAAGTACTTCGGACGCAGCAATGCAAGGTGACACACTCTGTACGCTACCCAACATCGACCAACAGCAGTCGTCGTCATCGATCAGTGGGTGAAGGTGTAGAAGACGGTGCCGACGTAGACGGCGAGAGCGGTGGTGACGAGCCCCACGAGCCCCGCGGCGGCCTTGGCGGCGGCGCGGTTGCTGGCGCAGCCCAGCGTGCCGAGCCGGATCTGCACGACCATCACCATGGACACCATCAGGAACACGCACCCGACCACGGACCCCACGGCGGAGGCCAGCATCCCGAGTCAGAGCACGCGGGCGTCGATGTGGGCGCGTATCGCGTCGTGCGGGTCCTTGGAATTGATGAGGTTCAGCGCCAGCTTCAGGCCCTGCGCCACCAGGCTGGAGAAGAGGAAGGACGAGAAGGCCACCACCTCCAGCACCAGCAGGGACAGGGCCATCCCGGGCCCGGCGTCGCAGGACGGGTCGCCGGCGAGGCTCTGCAGCCGCCCCGGGGTCGCCAGGGAGAGGCCCACGAACACGGCCACCGTGAAGAGCGAGTTCACGTTCACCACGCCGTCCAGCGCCGTCACATGCACGCTCGTAGTGTTCGCCGACAGCGCCGCCGGGAACTTCTACTCGTAACCGTGGTGGTGGGGCCCGCCGCCGCCATTGCCGTTGCTGTGCTCATCAGATCTGAGACGGAGACAACAAAATATTGAGTTCTTGATCCATGGCAAGGTTACGACATTTGGATGAGACACCGCGAGAGAGAGGAGACTTACTCATCCATGGAACGAGGGGATTGGATTGGATCGGCACCTCGCGGTTCTTGGAATGCGTATTTCGCAAATCGAGCTGCCGGACGGGAGAAAGGGGAAGGGGAGCACAAGGTTTGGGGAAAGACTAGAAAACTTGGGGCGCGCCAGGTTGTGTTGCCTAGCGGAGCACCTGGCGATGTATGTATATTATTTGTACCAGGTTCTGCTTAGCACTGATGTTGCTTTTTAAACTAAGATGCAGGTGAGCCGAAAGTTGTGTTTGGCTACTTCTACCCCGCCGATCCTGGTGCAGGGGAGGAGTAGGTCGATGGTGTCCTTGAGCAAGACTCCATTAGTCTTTATCAAGTTATCCGCTGCGCAATCGTTTCTTTTGGGATATCATGTTAAATACTAAACTTTAAGTTTCATAACCCTTTTTAATGCTAATTGTGATCCCAAGGCTTGTAAATTATCGTTGAACCTTTAATTTCATATTTGAATCCTCCTATGTTGAACTTGTAATGTTTAATTGTCGAACCTTTGAAATGCTTAAAATATCTCTTTGTGGTTCATCGGCAATATATGTGATTGTAAACGGTATGTGTGCGTGATCATGGGCATATGGTGGAGCACATACCGGGACCAGATTCGATATTATTTTTGGTGAACGACGTGTCGGTTGTTCATGTCTTAGATGTGGGTTAACACGTGGCACGCTCTCGGACGAGCGTGTATTAGCTCTCATCTTAATAATAATGACCGGCGGTTCGCTTAAAATGGTGTCAAATTGGGCGGTTCTTACAACGGGTATCAGAGCCGAGGTTCCATGAAGTGAACTTAAAATTTGCTTAGTGGGTTGAGAGCGAAATAAAAATTGAGTACTTGCACTAATATTTATTTCTTGCTAAAAGTTGAATCTAAAGATTAATTGCTAACCTTCTTCCTTTGTCTTAGAGCTATTTTCTCTCTATTGCTTCATTTGATTAATTAAATGTGCTTAACCCCTCTTGTCTTCACAAATAGATGGCTTTGATCATGGCGACCCGCGCTCCGGAGACGGTTGGATTCCCGGCGCTCCTCAACGAGATATTGAGGCGGACGCACTACACCTTCCGGCCTGAGTATGCGGTCTATGCTCATGGCCATGGAGTCGGCATGGTCGACTACGTGGCAACTCTTCACCTTGAAGCAAGGATGGTGGTTGGATCAGAGGCCTACGACTTCCAAGCAAGAGGTACCTCTCCGGAGATGGCCATCCAAGAGGTGGCACGGGAGGCCATCACTCGACTCCACTATGAGCACCGGGAGCTTTGGGAGGATCCCTTCACCTACCTTCCGGCGAAGGGACCCGAGGAGCCCTTTGGACGTTGCGTCTCACCACCGGTGGGGCCATTCACTTTGGAGAGGTGCATGGTGGAAACCACTTCCGCCTATGAGTGGGCGCATCAGAGCTTGCTTTGGGAGTTGGAGGAGACAAGAAGGCGCCTTTACAATCTTCAAGTCCGAGTGGAGCTATACACAAGGATGAGAGGTGCCAAGGAAGGTGATTGATGAGTTGCCTCAATACACCCCCCAAGAGGAAGCGCCTCCTTCTCATCGCTTTCCGCACGTGGTGGGTGCATGGGCCGAGGCAAGGCAAACGTACAATCCCATTTCGATGGGGTTGCACATGCGCCGGTTCCATGTTAAGTCCGCCACTCGCGAGTCTCTTTTGGGAGCCCCAGAACCTTTCAACCCTTGAGTTATCTACCGTTTTGTGAGAGGGAGAGTTGCCCATTATCTCAAGTGCTAGTAGGAGGGTCGTAGCACTTCGGGTAATGTGGTTGTATCGGGGGAAGTAAGCGTTAAGACGTTAAAACATGCCCGTTATGTGTTGGTTAAACTTGTTGAATGCTTGTGGGTTAATTTAAATCGGTCTCATTGTTATTGTTATGCTTAATGTTCCTAGTTGTAGTTTTATTTGTGCAAATTAATATCGTTTTATTTCTTGCATGCTTGCTGAATTTTTTCTTTATTGTGGAGCTTATATTATTGTGTGAAACGATGTGAGGAGACGATATATTGCACTCATACCTCGCATGCATGCACTCATACATATGTAATACTTGTTGGAGTATATTTGTGACAATTTTCTAACTCTTTTGGTCCCCAAATCTGCACCTAATCAACTTGATGTGTTGCTGTCCCGATTTTGCACTTTTCAACCTTGTGTCTCTAGTGGACCGTATATGTCTTTTCTTCTATAGAACGTTGCTCAAGTATCAATCATGCATTAAATCTTTACCTACGCGTTATCCTCCCGCCATTTCTCTTGAATATCATTCCTTTCTCACCCTCGATCGCTAACCTATTTCAATTCTTGCTAGGATGAATTTGCGTTCGGGAACCGGAACGAACCGTGCGAATGGCTCGGGTGGGAACAACAATAATAACAACAACAACGACATTCTCAACCCTCCCATCCACCCCACTCTCGCGGACGTGCTTGCCCAACAAACTCAACTCCTTGGGCAAATAGTCAACCACATCAGCAACATGGGCAATGCCGGTAATCAAGCTCCTAGGGAAGAGCCTCAAGTCATTGTGATCTAATGACATATGTCAATGTCTTCAATACTCTCTCCCAATATGCAACCGAAGAAGTGGCCACCGATGCCAAGAAGCGAGAGTGGTTTTATGATGGTCTCTCGGAGGAATTGCAAGACAAGCTCTCTACCACAAAGTTTGATGACTTCAATGACTTAGTGAATATTGCTATCCGAGCCGAGCATAAGATGAAGAAAGTTGAAGCCAAGAACAAGCACCCCGCTCCTACCTCGGCGGGTGGTAGCTCCTCACGCCCACGTGTGGGGCCACCTCCTCCTCCACCTCGTGCGCCGGGTGCTCAACCTCCACGCCCTATGTGGGTCGTGCACCACCCTCAACCTCCTCAAGGACAAGCTCCAAGGCTGACCAATGCCTATTGGAACAACCCAAGTGGTGCCGTGAGGGGTCCATGCTACAATTGTGGTGGCATGGGCCACATATCCAAGAATTTCCCCTCTCCAACACAAGGTGGTGCCTCCAATGCGCCTAGGCCCAACAACCCTCCACCTCAAGCACCACGTCAAGGAGCCAAGCCACAACAAGCTCCTAAGCGTGGCCGCCTCAACTACACCACCGCGGAAGAAATTTCGGAGGATGCCGAAGTGCTCATGGGTACGCTTCTCATTAATTCCCATCCCGCCATTGCTCTTTTTGATTTCGGAGCAACTCTTTCATTCATCAACAAGAAGTTCATGTTGCATAGTAAACTTCAAATGCAAACCCTAGAACTACCATACCATATAGATTCACCGGGTGGGGAAATCATCTCTAAGCATTTTGTAGATAAGGTTCCAATTCTCATTGAGGGAGCTACCTTTCAAGCTAATCTTCTCATCCTAGATAAGTTAGGTTTAGATGTAATCCTTGGAATGAATTAGTTGGGTAAACATGATGGGGTTATCAAATGTGGGCCACACACCATCAATCTCTTGCACCCCTCCGGGAATAGGGTTCTACTCTTTCTTGCCAAGAAGGAAGTTTGTCTCTATGCTTTGACGGGTACTGAAGCCACGACATTGGAAAATATTCCCGTGGTTTGCGAGTATCTGGATGTATTTCCAGAAGAATTACTGGGCATGCCTCCCGATCATGAGGTGGAGTTTGTCATTGAGCTCATGCCCGGGGCGGCTCCTATCTTGAAGCGTCCTTACTGTATGCCCCCTAATGAGTTGAAGGAATTGAAGGAACAAATCAAGGTTCTATTGGATAAGGGTTTCTGTGGCAGAACCACCTGAATTAATCCGGCTCAAGTGTATTAACCATCACCATTAAGGCATCCTCGGTTAACCTTACACTTCAAACGGAGTAATCCACTGGTCTGTCGGGTATAACCTCCCGATACAACCACGGTGAACGGATCGAGCGCCGTACATACAAATGCTCATGCGACGATGAGCCCAGAGGATACCACATTCCAGCAAGTATTACATCATTTGCATAAGTCAATATTACAGACCTAGTTCTGAGTTTAGAAAACAAGTACTTCAATTAACATAAATAAGTTCTTCAGAGTTAAATTGCAGCGGAAATAAACAACGGAAACTACTCGACGATACAGGATGTCTCGATGAAGCCCGTACGAGACATCACTCGGCCTTATCTCCGTTGGACGGGGGCGCATCCCATTCCACCGACCAACCAGGGGGAAGAGTGCAGGGCCAAGTCAAGCTAGCCATCATGTCTTCGAAGGTCTCACCTGAAAACGAGTCACAAGCAAGACTGAGTATACTAATACTCAGCAAGTCTTACCCGTGTAGTGGAAACTACTCCACCGACTCTAGACATGCAAGGCTTTTTGGCTCAGGGGTTTGTTTTGCCGAAAAGCATCTACAAGTGGGTCCTTACTTTCAACTTTTAGCTCAAGATTCTAGTTTCGTTAGCCAGTCTAGGTAAGCAGCTATCCCAGCATACATGGTGAAGCATTAAACTTTCCATCCAACCAGTGCATTCATCATCCTTGTTCCTCTTCTTACTCTGTGGGTAAAAATGGTTAAGCAGTCTCAATAGCCGTGAGAAACGGACGATTCGAATCGAATTTCTTAACCTTGCAAGGGAAACCCAAACACACGTCACGTGGTTACTCCCTAGAGTCACACGTGCAACTTTTCCCCTTTCTTTCCGGGTCGTGGATCGGGGCTACCCTCCGAGAGTACAAGAGCCCCACGCCACGGTTCGGCGCCGGGTCGTGACCACTCTCTGCACTCGCCATATGCACATGGGACCGAAGTTCAAAGGGTAGGATGCCGTCCCCTTGCCGGGCCAATCAGGTACTTAAGCTTACCGATTCCCATAATCTCGGCATGTGTTTAGTACGTTCAAAGACTTAACCATCACTACCACACCCTGCGGCCTTAGCATTTTTCACTAGACAGACGGGCCTCAATCGTAACCATTGTTACATAACCCGTCCGTGTCCTTATGATTGCAGCGTGTAGTAGTCATTCAACTCCTATTTTCTCGCGAGTGACAGGAAATCACTCGACTTTTACCGGAGTCCTATTAGCACAGCATTCTATCGAACCTTACATCTAGTTTTCCAAGCAAGGGTTCCTGACATCATGCAACTAAGTTTTCATCCAACTCCTATAAACTTAATGCACAAGCAAAGAGTAATGAGTTGCATAATTTCGGAAAGAATGGGTTATGCTCCGGGGCTTGCCTTCGCAGTTTGCTTGGGGATCTTCCGAACTTGGGCTCGGGTCTTCAAAAGCTTCAGTTAGATTTGCTTGAGCTTCACGCTGCTCACTCTCGGACGCGGGCACCAGCTCGTAGGTTCCGTCGGCGAGAGTCGTCGATTCTACATGAGTGCACAAGTTTAAGTCGTGGAAATAGCACTTGGTTACGATTTGAGAGTCATTACTACAAGGGATAGTTTCTGGTTATGAAATTTTGGATTTAGGCACATCAAGGAAAAATGTGCTTACTGTTTTCAGCAAATTTTATGTAACAGATTAATTCTGAAAAATATATTACATTGTTGCTGTTAGATACTTGTTCTTTTTGTACAGATCAATTGGTGCAACAATTGTGGCTAAGATTTTTACAGAGCTCTCACTTGAGCATGTAGAAGCTACTGTAATTTTTGTTGGATTTATCATGCAGTATTTAGAGCATAGAAAATATGACATTCTATACCTAGGCTTTTTAAAGATTCATTTTTACAGGACCCTACACAGGGTTTTTGTCCATGAAACTTTTTACACAGCAACTTCTACCAAAGTGTAACTCCTAGTAAAAATATGAGTATTTTCCAAGCTAAGATACTATTTTCTTGTTTTACTGTATGTTATTAGCACATAAATCAAATAAATTGGTTACTGTGAGATAAAAAGTTTCCTAATTTTTCTCTGGCTTCTTTGTACCAATACATTAGCATAGGAAAAATTTCAATGGGTGACTCCTCACCTAACTGCAGGGATAAAACATTCTTCTTACACATGAAATAAAACTAAGTTTAACAAACAGTAAAGCTAGAGATGGAATTTGGGCCTGATCTTTTTACACAGTCCTAATCATCAAGCAACTAATTCACTGCCCAAAATTCAGGGTCAGCATTGTTCTAGAACAGTGGGTATAAAATATGTCCATTAAAGCTTCTATTTAATGTAGAGCAAAATATTTTGAGATTCTGAGAAAACTTTTGTAACAAAAGTGGTAGAGTTTGTTCTGAGGATTCCAGAACAGTTGAGTTTGCATTTTTCTGAATTTTCTACGATTTTATACGAATTTTACAAGTTCACTGAATTTGAATCTAGGTTTGAAATTTTCTTTTACAACTAGGTCCTTGAATCTTGCGCTCAGACCCTTCTAAAGATTTAAATCCTTGCAATTGGGTCCTCGGCGGCTCGGGTACGGCGGCCGGCCGAAATTCCGGCGAGGGGGCTCGCCGGCGGCGAGGGGCGGGGGTCGGGGAAGGTTCAGGGGTGCGAGGGCTACCTTGTGGGGGTGTTGTTCAGGTGGGGGACGGTCGGAAAGGGCTCGCCGGCGTTGGAGCAGAGGCGGCGGCGGCGCGGCTCGCGTCGACGGCGGTGCTCCGGCGGGCTTGGGGCGGCGGGGTCCGGTCGGTGAGCTTCAGTGGCGCGTGGGGAAGCTACTCCGGGGCTCGGCTTGGACGGAGGGGGTCGGGGTCGTGCTGTCCACGGCGAGCAGGGGCGGCGGCGGCGACGGCAGCGCGGGCGGCGGCGCTCCGGTGGCTCTGGGTGGCGTTGGGCGGGTCGGTGAGCTGCGGTGGGGTGATGTAGTGGTGGCTGGGTGCTCAGTTTGGGCAGTGGGCGGCTGTGGAGGGCTGCCCACGGGCGGGTGGTGCTCGGCGGCGGCGATGGCGCGGCGAGGTGTTCTGGTGGCCGGGGGCTCGCGCGGGCGGTCGGGGCGGGGCTTTTATAGGGTCAGGAGGGGGGCGTGGAGATGCCTGGGCGACGTGCGGGGCGGGGCACGGCAGCGGCGTGCACTGGGCGCGGCGGGCGGCGGCAGAACGCCGGCGCGGCGTGCGGCGAGCGGGCGAGGCGACTGGGCGGCCGAGATACTGGCGTGGGCGCGAGGAGATAGTGCCGGGCGCGGAGTGGGGAAGCAGCAGCGGCAGCGGCTCGGGCGGAGGGCGGGCGCGACGACTGGTGGGGCGCGGGGGCCGGGGCGGCACGGCGGAGCGCGGCTACTGGCGCGACGGGCGGCGGGTCTGGACGCGGCAGCACGCGCGGGCGGGGACTGGGCGCGCGGCGTCGGGGCGGGGCAAAGCCGGCCGTGGCGGGGTGGTGCGGCGGCCACTGGCCTGGCGCTTCGCGCCGGTCAGGCGACGCCGGCCACCTGGCGCGCGGCGGGCGGGCGAGCGCGCGCGGCGCGGCAGAGCAGAGGGGGAGACGCCAGGGACCGAAATGCAAAAATTCGAAAAAGTTCAGGGGGCTGGGTGCAAACAGGGCGTTTTCTCCTCTTTCTGATTTGAATTTCAAAAACTTTTGAACACGAAAGTTGCTCAAAATAAAAAGTTCTACAACTTTGGTTTCAGGCAAAATTTCATTTGGCTTATGGTTTTAAAGTTAATTTAAAAGTTTCAAATGTGCCCAAATGTGCCCAAATTAAATTTGAATTCTAACTGAACCCTTTTTAAATTCTTTCCACCCTCTCATTAGTGGGTTTAACACAGAGTTAGGCTAATGACATTGATTTTGGGATTTTTAAATTACCAGGGTTGTCACAGCCTTCCCCCCTTAACAAGAATCTCGCCCCGAGATTCGGTAGTTCTTAGTGTGGGCGTGGGTGCACATACCAGTGGTTGAGGCAAGAAACCCAGGGAAATGTTGGTTCAGGTAGCTTTCCGTTTCCCAGGTGGCTTCTTCTTCCGTGTGGCGATTCCATTGTATCTTATACATTCTAATCACTTTCCTCCTGGTCTCTCTTTCTTTTTGATCCAGAATCTTAATTGGGTGTTCGACATACGAGAGATCGGGTTCCAACGATATTTCTTGTTGTTCCATAACCTCGGTAGGGACTCGAATACACTTCTTGAGTTGAGATACGTGGAAGACATCATGGGTGGCCGTGAGCTGAGGGGGCAGTCGTAATTTGTAGGCTACGGGTCCGTAGCTCTCCATGATTTCGTAAGGACCAATATAACGGGGGGCTAGTTTGCCTTTGATCCCAAATCTTCGCACTCCTTTGGTTGGTGAAACTCGAAGATAGACCTGATCGCCAACTTCGAACTTTAGAGGCTTTCTCCTTTTGTCAGCATAGCTCTTTTGTCGGGCTTGTGCGGCTTTAAGATTTGCTTGTATCACTTTTACTTTCTCCTCTGCCTCGATTACCAGGTCGGGTCCAATTATTTTACGTTCTCCGATTTGTGACCAGCTCAAAGGGGTTCGACACCTTCGTCCGTACAGGGCCTCAAATGGTGCCATTTTCAAACTCGTTTGGTAGCTGTTGTTGTATGAGAACTCTGCCAGGGGTAGGCATTTGTCCCAATTCTTGTCATAATGAATGACACAAGCTCTCAGCATGTCCTCAAGAATTTGGTTTACTCTTTCCGTTTGTCCATCGGTCTGAGGATGGTATGCTGAGCTGCGAATCAGCTTAGTGCCAAGAGACGTTTGCAGTTGTTCCCAAAAGCGTGCTACAAACTGAGGACCACGATCAGAGATAATTGTCTTAGGTATTCCATGCAGGCAAACAATACGATCGAGGTAAATTTCGGCATATTTCTTGGTAGAATAGGTGGTGTGTACCGGAAGAAAATGTGCCGTCTTCGTGAGTCTATCAACGATAACCCATATGGAATCATGTCTCTGGGATGTGTTTGGTAGTCCAACGATGAAGTCCATACTTATGTCTTCCCATTTCCATGATGGTATAGGTAACGGTTGAAGTGTACCGGCTACCTTTAAGTGGCTAGCTTTTACTCTCTGGCACGTGTCACATTCCGAGACATACGTAGCAATTTCCCTTTTCATTCTAGTCCACCAGAAGTTTTGCCTTAGGTCCTGATACATTTTGCTACTGCCGGGGTGGATAGAGAATTTGGAGAGGTGTGCCTCATCAAGAATTTGCTTGCGGAGTTCACGATTCTTCGGAACAACTATACGACTTTCGAACCATAGAACTCCCTTATGGTCCTGGCGGAAACACTTATACTTCTCCTCACCTAGAGAGAGTTTTTGTTTGATGATCTTGATTCCATCATCATGTAGTTGTGCCATGACGATTTGGTCGTGAAGAGTGGGCTCAACTGAGATGTGATTTAGAGTGCCTTGGGAAACCATTTCCAAGTTAAGCTTCCTCATGTCTGCACATAATGTCTCATGGTAGGACTCCATGGATAAGCAATAGCAATGGGACTTGCGGCTTAGTGCATCCGCGACTAAATTAGCCTTACCGGGGTGATAGTGCACTTCAAGGTCATAATCTTTGATTAATTCTAGCCATCTTCGTTGTCTCATATTCAGATCGGCTTGTGTGAAGATGTACTTGAGACTCTTATGATCCGTGTAGATATTGCACTGTGTACCCATGAGATAGTGCCTCCATATCTTCAGAGCGTGAATGACGGCTGCGAGCTCAAGGTCATGCGTGGGATAATTCTGTTCGTGGGGCCGAAGGGCTCGTGAGGCATATGCAATCACTCGATTCTCTTGCATAAGCACACATCCTAGACCAGTACCTGATGCGTCACAATACACATCGAATGACTTGGTATTATCGGGTTGAGCTAACACAGGTGCAGTAGTCAGATGCTCTCTGAGAGTGTGGAAGGCTTCCTCA
The DNA here is from genome assembly GCA_032594955.1 of Panicum miliaceum. NCBI lineage: Eukaryota > Viridiplantae > Streptophyta > Magnoliopsida > Poales > Poaceae > Panicum > Panicum miliaceum. The sequence continues at coordinate 25,693,475 of CM064059.1, read as the reverse complement.
CACTTCTCATTCCATACAAACTTTACTTCCTTCTTCAATAGTTCCGTCATGGGCTTAGCAATTCGAGAGAAATCCGGGATGAAGCGACGGTAGTAGCCGGCTAAGCCGAGAAAACTGCGAATCTGATGAACAGAGGTAGGGGGTTTCCAATCCATCACCTCTTGTACCTTGCTGGGGTCAACAGCTATGCCTTCGCTGGAGATCGTGTGACCTAAGAACTTTACAGTATCCAACCAGAATTCACACTTAGAAAACTTAGCATAGAGCTGATGGTCTCTGAGTCGCTGAAGAACAATGCGAAGGTGCTTGGCATGCTCTTCCTCATCCTTTGAATAGATAAGAATGTCGTCGATGAACACTACGACGAATTTGTCAAGTTCGGGCATGAATACCGAATTCATTAGATACATGAAGTAGGCAGGGGCATTGGTGAGTCCAAAGGACATGACCAAGAATTCATATAGTCCATATCGTGTGGAGAAGGCAGTCTTAGGAATATCGCACGGGCGAATCTTGATCTGATGATATCCCGAACGAAGATCAATCTTTGAGAAGACTCTGGCTCCAGCTAATTGATCGAAGAGCACATCGATGCGAGGAAGTGGGTATTTATTTTTAATTGTTACCGCATTGAGAGGTCGGTAGTCCACACATAATCTCAAACTGTCATCCTTCTTCTTTACGAATAGGGCTGGACATCCCCAAGGTGACGCGCTAGGGCGAATGAAACCTTTGTCCAGTAGTTCTTGGAGTTGAATTTTCAACTCTGCCAATTCTTTAGGGGGCATCCTATACGGTCTTTTGGATATAGGTGCAGTGCCTGGTTGTAGTTCAATAACGAACTCAATATCCCTATCCGGTGGCATTCCTGGTAAGTCATCCGGGAAAACATCGGCATACTCGTTCACCACCAGAATCTCATCTAGCTTAAGTCCTTCCATCTTATAAGCACAGGAATTCGTGCAATCTATGAATGGTAAGTAAAGGGTAGTGGCTCCGTGACTAGGTGAATTTATCTCAACGGCTCGGGAAGAAAGATCCAGTGTGACTCCATGCATAGCCATCCAGTTCATTCCCAAAATAATGTCCATGCCATCAAGGGGTAAAAGGACAAGGTCCGTGTCGATGGTTTTACTACCCAACTTGACTGGTACTTGTCTGGCCATTTGGTTTGAAGCAATTTTACCACCCGGTGTTGATATCATATATGACCCTTTTGTGTGACGAATATCCAAGCCTACTTTTGCACCGAATTTTGCACTTATGAAACTATGCGATGCACCAGAATCAAATAATATAACGGCAGGCTTGTTATGGATAGAGAATGTACCCGACATCACTGGGGCTCCTTCTGGAAGCTCTGCAAGCGTGGTGAAGTTAATCCGTCCTTGCTTGACTTGCAGGGTCTGTCTCTTGCCCCTGTTCTTGGCGCTCGGGTTGGATCCTTGACCTTGGTTGGGCTGTCCAGGCTGAGGGCATTCGCGTGCGAAGTGGCTGGAACTCCCGCATTTGAAACAGCGATTTGCGGGGCTAGGTCGAAGAGACTGCTGAAGAATGGGCCTCGGACCATTCTGTGAAGGCATCGGGGGTCGTACCATGCCGGGCTGCTGTGGGGGTCTGGCAATCCATCTTCCTGGCTGCGGGGCCCTTGGTGGAGCTGTAGGTGCGGTATTTTGCACGATGCGATACCTTGGTGGTTGGGCACTTGATGGCCCTGCGGGTGCCTTTCTCTTCTTCTCTGCCCGGTGTGCCATGATACAGTCCTCCTGGGTAATGGCCATATTGACCAACTCGTTGTAGGTGTCCGCCCTGGCTAGGTTCAGACGTTCCTTGAGCTTGGTATTCAGACCTCGGCGGAAACGATCACGCTTCTTGGCATCCGTATCAGCGTGATAGCCCGCATACTGGCATAGGTTGTTGAACGCCTGGGCGTACTGCAACACGGTGCGGGTGCCTTGGGTGAGTGCCAGGAACTCATTCAACTTTCTCTCCATGAGACCCTCTGGGATATGATGTGCCCGGAACGCGGTCTTGAATTCATTCCAGTCGACCACATGGTCAGCCGGGAGCATCGCAAAATAGTGGTCCCACCACAGACGAGCGGTACCGCGAAGCTGTTGCGCGGCAAAACGGGCCTTGTTGGCCTCTGAGCATGGGGCCACAAGTAGTGTGAACTTGGATTCTATGGTGCGAATCCATGCATCTGCGTCCAGGGGTTCCTCGGTCTTATGGAACAAGGGAGGCTGGGTCCCCAGGAAATCCGTGTATCCTGCAGCCTGTGGTTGGTGAGCATTGTGCCCACCCCTCTGCTGGTGTTGCCCTTGCACAATCTGACGTAGCAGCTCGGTTTGAGCGGCCATCACTTCCACCAAACTGGGCGGGGGTGGTGGCGATTGTCGCGAGCGGCTGCCACCGGCACCAAAACCCTCGGGGTTGCCACGCGTTGATCCAACCATCTGAAACGTGAAAGGTTACCATTAGCAACGCGATCCATATTACTTCCTTGACTTCATAAATAATTGGGTAGTCAGAGACTTCCGAAGTCATAGCTAGAAGTATGGACAGAATCTCTGTTTGCTACGAGAAAAAAAAAAATCATAGCCTGCTGGGGGTCCATCCAAAACACCTCAACATTGGCAGTAGCCAGAGAATTTAGGAATGCACCACTTTGGCATTTAACTTCGGCGCTAGAACTATGGCTAAGGTGGTCGAAAAGCTCGTCCTTTGCCTTGCTGTCTTAGCTGTTTTTCAGCAGATTGGTCGGTACGGTTTCGCCTATATCTTAAACTAGCGAGGTCCAATGATGCTGAATTTTTGTGAGAACCTAGATCACAAAATTTAGCACAAGTCTGGTATTCAACACTCAGCCAAGAAATGCAAGGAGACATGGGTAAAAATTCCGACAAGTCTCAGCGATTGTGGATTCCATCGTTTACCAACTTACAACGAAATCACCAAGTTTATCGCCGTTCCTTACATGCTGAGGGTATCCACATGGTTCAGGTGTACCCAACACAAAAGAGTTACTCAACTCCTAGTTAGCCTATTACAACACTTGCCAAAAGTTAGGCTACCCTATCGAGGAGTATGTGCAAAAGTCCTCCTAGGTCGTCCTCTAGAAATCATCCAAGTCGTTGACAGACGACTCGCTGTGAGCCGGAGAGTGGGCTCCCATCTGAGGTGCCTGTGGTACCTCACCCTCGAAATCCATACCTGAGATACCATCAATCTCCTGTGGCTCCTCCTCATCCTCCTCTATGTCGTCCTCATGGGGATGGTCATTCTGATCATGATGCCACTGAATATGCTCATTAGCATCCTCCAACTCAAGGTTCAGATCATGGAGCTGCTCCTCCAACTGTGCTATCGTGGTATCTCTCTCACCCATGAGAGTGTCCTGCTCCTGGATTTGGCCCTCAAGTTGGCCAATCTGAGCATCTCTGTCCTCAAGATCCTGACTGAGCTCCTTTATCTGCTCATCCCTGGTATCTGCCATCATATGGTAGGCCTGAGCAAGATCAGTGAGCTGCTCGAGTGCCTGACTCTGGAGAGTCAGAAGTCGGTAGAGTGCACTCATGCACCGCACGGAGGTATGGATAGTCTCCTGGGCATGGAAGTCTACCAAATACTGTGCGTGCTGCACCCTGTTGAGCCAAAAGGGGTCGTTGTCCTGGGCAGCAGGAAACAATCCAATGGGAGTGAGTGTGACAACCTCGGGACGCTGCGCACAAAATGTGGTGAGCGCCCTCATGGCTGCAAGCTCCCAAGTATCGGCCAAACGGCGACCAACAGCCTCAAGCTCCAAGGCGGGCTACTCCGGGTGTAGCGGGTGCGGAAAGATAGTCACGTTGACACGGCGATGGGTAACTCCATTTTCTGCAAACTCCAGTCCGGCGTAACGTGGGGGAATTAGATAGCCCGCGGTACGCAGAACATCCCACAAAATAGAGGGAAAGCCCTCCCAGTGGAGACACTGCGAGTGCACGCGTCCATCCTCATCCACCATCATCTCGACAGGCTCGGCCATCTGAACAAAAGATCAAATGGAGTGAGATGGCGAAAAACTGTGAACAGCACAAGGACAGATTCTGTATAGTGTGCAGAAATGATCATAACTCCCACAGTTCTCATCCAAAAATTCTCAAATTTCACCAGATCACTCCTAAGGTATTTGTGAACAACTTTGCTAGTCAACTCCAGAGCTAATTAGGTCTCTAAGATGGTCTTTCTTTTCAGATTTTACCTTACTGTCTACCCAGAATTTTCAGTGAACAGAGGGCTAGAGTTTCGTACACCAGGGAAAACCTACCCAGCCAAAATTTACCAAATTTTAACAGCAGCTTCCTGGGTAAATTTGGAACAAGTTTTGTGTTGTACTCTTTTGCAGAAAACCGCAGGAAGGGGGCCTAAAAATTTAAGAGGCAGAAGTGCTTATTCCGGACAGAATTCTGACATTTCGAGGTTTCTGTTATTTCTTACTATCCATAAGTTCAGAATTTTTTTTTATTTTTATTTTTGAACAGAAGATAGGGCACGAGATTTGGAACAATTTCTTCAACATGAACTTTATCAGAAATGGTCGTTTTCTTTGGTCAATAATTCGCTCTTTTCGGTCGTGGCAGATTTGGGACAGTTTTCTCTAGATAATCCTTATGCAACCATGCTTAGATACGCAAGAACCTTTCCACTCTCACACAACGCTTTTTTTTTTTTTTTTGATTTCAGATACACATGTTCATGATGTATGCACGTCCTATTCGTCCTCACAAAATAAAATAATCGCCAAATAGCTTTGGTCTTACGAAGATAGTTTCGGTGGCTTACACAATACGGCTCTCGCTATAATAGCTAGTCGAGTCTTTCTAATCGTTCCTTAACTTATCGTAATCGCGGTTAGTGTACCTGCAGAAAATCGACAAGCATTTATATCTCATGAACCTTTCATGCCAGCACTCATGAAAGCGTCCGTATTCATTACCGTTTGCTTATAGAAACGATATCTGTACAATTTCCGCCGTACAGACGACGTTAACATACGCTATCGAGATAGCGTATTCACGGGGGTACCGTCATGAGACGGGGGTATGAACAGCGATCGCCATACCCTGCGCCGAACCTTCTACTCCCAATATGTTCAACTAACAGTTGGCATATTGGCAGCACCTCAAGTAAGCCACTGCTTGAGGGCAGCGTTCGGTTCGCATCACCGACAGGAAGGCCAAGCTCCCTCAGTTGGCTGAGGATCCTTACCTTCTTACCTTAGCGACGAGTGCGTCGTTACAGAATTTAAGGTCGGTTGTGCATGAAAGTAAGTTTTGACAGAAAGTAATGTGCTGGAAGTCAGTTGATACTATATATAGAAGTTAGATAGCCACCTAGTAACCTTCCCATAATCCCTTAGGGCTTTACGAACTAGGCACCATCCTTAACGTACCAACGCATTTCGCAACACAACCTTCTAGTCAAGTTTTAGTAAAATGAGTTTTTAAGGCTTGTAGCATTCTCTGGCGTATGTATTTCGGCTCTGGTGTCCGCTGTTGCCAGCTGTGGCACCAGCTACGGCTCTGATACCAGCTGTGGCAGAACCACCTGAATTAATCCGGCTCAAGTGTATTAACCATCACCATTAAGGCATCCTCGGTTAACCTTACACTTCAAACGGAGTAATCCACTGGTCTGTCGGGTATAACCTCCCGATACAACCACGGTGAACGGATCGAGCGCCGTACATACAAATGCTCATGCGACGATGAGCCCAGAGGATACCACATTCCAGCAAGTATTACATCATTTGCATAAGTCAATATTACAGACCTAGTTCTGAGTTTAGAAAACAAGTACTTCAATTAACATAAATAAGTTCTTCAGAGTTAAATTGCAGCGGAAATAAACAACGGAAACTACTCGACGATACAGGATGTCTCGATGAAGCCCGTACGAGACATCACTCGGCCTTATCTCCGTTGGACGGGGGCGCATCCCATTCCACCGACCAACCAGGGGGAAGAGTGCAGGGCCAAGTCAAGCTAGCCATCATGTCTTCGAAGGTCTCACCTGAAAACGAGTCACAAGCAAGACTGAGTATACTAATACTCAGCAAGTCTTACCCGTGTAGTGGAAACTACTCCACCGACTCTAGACATGCAAGGCTTTTTGGCTCAGGGGTTTGTTTTGCCGAAAAGCATCTACAAGTGGGTCCTTACTTTCAACTTTTAGCTCAAGATTCTAGTTTCGTTAGCCAGTCTAGGTAAGCAGCTATCCCAGCATACATGGTGAAGCATTAAACTTTCCATCCAACCAGTGCATTCATCATCCTTGTTCCTCTTCTTACTCTGTGGGTAAAAATGGTTAAGCAGTCTCAATAGCCGTGAGAAACGGACGATTCGAATCGAATTTCTTAACCTTGCAAGGGAAACCCAAACACACGTCACGTGGTTACTCCCTAGAGTCACACGTGCAACTTTTCCCCTTTCTTTCCGGGTCGTGGATCGGGGCTACCCTCCGAGAGTACAAGAGCCCCACGCCACGGTTCGGCGCCGGGTCGTGACCACTCTCTGCACTCGCCATATGCACATGGGACCGAAGTTCAAAGGGTAGGATGCCGTCCCCTTGCCGGGCCAATCAGGTACTTAAGCTTACCGATTCCCATAATCTCGGCATGTGTTTAGTACGTTCAAAGACTTAACCATCACTACCACACCCTGCGGCCTTAGCATTTTTCACTAGACAGACGGGCCTCAATCGTAACCATTGTTACATAACCCGTCCGTGTCCTTATGATTGCAGCGTGTAGTAGTCATTCAACTCCTATTTTCTCGCGAGTGACAGGAAATCACTCGACTTTTACCGGAGTCCTATTAGCACAGCATTCTATCGAACCTTACATCTAGTTTTCCAAGCAAGGGTTCCTGACATCATGCAACTAAGTTTTCATCCAACTCCTATAAACTTAATGCACAAGCAAAGAGTAATGAGTTGCATAATTTCGGAAAGAATGGGTTATGCTCCGGGGCTTGCCTTCGCAGTTTGCTTGGGGATCTTCCGAACTTGGGCTCGGGTCTTCAAAAGCTTCAGTTAGATTTGCTTGAGCTTCACGCTGCTCACTCTCGGACGCGGGCACCAGCTCGTAGGTTCCGTCGGCGAGAGTCGTCGATTCTACATGAGTGCACAAGTTTAAGTCGTGGAAATAGCACTTGGTTACGATTTGAGAGTCATTACTACAAGGGATAGTTTCTGGTTATGAAATTTTGGATTTAGGCACATCAAGGAAAAATGTGCTTACTGTTTTCAGCAAATTTTATGTAACAGATTAATTCTGAAAAATATATTACATTGTTGCTGTTAGATACTTGTTCTTTTTGTACAGATCAATTGGTGCAACAATTGTGGCTAAGATTTTTACAGAGCTCTCACTTGAGCATGTAGAAGCTACTGTAATTTTTGTTGGATTTATCATGCAGTATTTAGAGCATAGAAAATATGACATTCTATACCTAGGCTTTTTAAAGATTCATTTTTACAGGACCCTACACAGGGTTTTTGTCCATGAAACTTTTTACACAGCAACTTCTACCAAAGTGTAACTCCTAGTAAAAATATGAGTATTTTCCAAGCTAAGATACTATTTTCTTGTTTTACTGTATGTTATTAGCACATAAATCAAATAAATTGGTTACTGTGAGATAAAAAGTTTCCTAATTTTTCTCTGGCTTCTAGGTACCAATACATTAGCATAGGAAAAATTTCAATGGGTGACTCCTCACCTAACTGCAGGGATAAAACATTCTTCTTACACATGAAATAAAACTAAGTTTAACAAACAGTAAAGCTAGAGATGGAATTTGGGCCTGATCTTTTTACACAGTCCTAATCATCAAGCAACTAATTCACTGCCCAAAATTCAGGGTCAGCATTGTTCTAGAACAGTGGGTATAAAATATGTCCATTAAAGCTTCTATTTAATGTAGAGCAAAATATTTTTAGATTCTGAGAAAACTTTTGTAACAAAAGTGGTAGAGTTTGTTCTGAGGATTCCAGAACAGTTGAGTTTGCATTTTTCTGAATTTTCTACGATTTTATACGAATTTTACAAGTTCACTGAATTTGAATCTAGGTTTGAAATTTTCTTTTACAACTAGGTCCTTGAATCTTGCGCTCAGACCCTTCTAAAGATTTAAATCCTTGCAATTGGGTCCTCGGCGGCTCGGGTACGGCGGCCGGCCGAAATTCCGGCGAGGGGGCTCGCCGGCGGCGAGGGGCGGGGGTCGGGGAAGGTTCAGGGGTGCGAGGGCTACCTTGTGGGGGTGTTGTTCAGGTGGGGGACGGTCGGAAAGGGCTCGCCGGCGTTGGAGCAGAGGCGGCGGCGGCGCGGCTCGCGTCGACGGCGGTGCTCCGGCGGGCTTGGGGCGGCGGGGTCCGGTCGGTGAGCTTCAGTGGCGCGTGGGGAAGCTACTCCGGGGCTCGGCTTGGACGGAGGGGGTCGGGGTCGTGCTGTCCACGGCGAGCAGGGGCGGCGGCGGCGACGGCAGCGCGGGCGGCGGCGCTCCGGTGGCTCTGGGTGGCGTTGGGCGGGTCGGTGAGCTGCGGTGGGGTGATGTAGTGGTGGCTGGGTGCTCAGTTTGGGCAGTGGGCGGCTGTGGAGGGCTGCCCACGGGCGGGTGGTGCTCGGCGGCGGCGATGGCGCGGCGAGGTGTTCTGGTGGCCGGGGGCTCGCGCGGGCGGTCGGGGCGGGGCTTTTATAGGGTCAGGAGGGGGGCGTGGAGATGCCTGGGCGACGCGCGGGGCGGGGCACGGCAGCGGCGTGCACTGGGCGCGGCGGGCGGCGGCAGAACGCCGGCGCGGCGTGCGGCGAGCGGGCGCGGCGACTGGGCGGCCGAGATACTGGCGTGGGCGCGAGGAGATAGTGCCGGGCGCGGAGTGGGGAAGCAGCAGCGGCAGCGGCTCGGGCGGAGGGCGGGCGCGACGACTGGTGGGGCGCGGGGGCCGGGGCGGCACGGCGGAGCGCGGCTACTGGCGCGACGGGCGGCGGGTCTGGACGCGGCAGCACGCGCGGGCGGGGACTGGGCGCGCGGCGTCGGGGCGGGGCAAAGCCGGCCGTGGCGGGGTGGTGCGGCGGCCACTGGCCTGGCGCTTCGCGCCGGTCAGGCGACGCCGGCCACCTGGCGCGCGGCGGGCGGGCGAGCGCGCGCGGCGCGGCAGAGCAGAGGGGGAGACGCCAGGGACCGAAATGCAAAAATTCGAAAAAGTTCAGGGGGCTGGGTGCAAACAGGGCGTTTTCTCCTCTTTCTGATTTGAATTTCAAAAACTTTTGAACACGAAAGTTGCTCAAAATAAAAAGTTCTACAACTTTGGTTTCAGGCAAAATTTCATTTGGCTTATGGTTTTAAAGTTAATTTAAAAGTTTCAAATGTGCCCAAATGTGCCCAAATTAAATTTGAATTCTAACTGAACCCTTTTTAAATTCTTTCCACCCTCTCATTAGTGGGTTTAACACAGAGTTAGGCTAATGACATTGATTTTGGGATTTTTAAATTACCAGGGTTGTCACAGTTTCATTCGTTCGAGCTCCTCTCCTTGGGGATGCCCAGCTCTCTTTGTGAAGAAGAAAGATGATAGTTTGCGGATGTGTGTTGATTACTATCCGTTAAATGAGGTCACCATCAAGAACAAATATCCCCTTCCTCATATTGACATCTTGTTTGATCAACTTTCGGGAGCTCGTTATTTCTCCAAGATTTATTTAAGGTTGGGTTATCATCAAAGAAGATATTCCAAAGATTCGCAAAGAAGATATTCCAAAAATGGCCTCTCTACTAGATATGGTCTCTATGAATTCACCGTCATGTCCTTCGGCCTCACCAATGCACCGGCTTATTTCATGTATTTGATGAATAGTATCTTCATGGAGGAGCTTGATGTCTTTGTGGTTATCTTCATTGATGATATTCTTATCTATTCGAAGACTAAAGAAGATCATTCTCATCATATCCATATTGTCCTACAAAAGCTTAGAGAGCATCATCTTTATGCCAAGTTTAGCAAGTGTGAGTTTTGGCTTGAAGAAGTATCTTTTCTTGGTCATATTCTCTCTAAGGATGGTGTTGCTGTAGATCCTAGCAAAGTGCAAGACATTCTCGAATGGAAGCAACCCCGAAGTGTCACCGATATTCGGAGTTTTCTTGGACTTGCAGGATACTACCGCCGGTTCATAGAGAATTTTTCTAAAATTGCCAAGCCTATGACCGAGTTGTTGAAGAATGGGGTCAAGTTCGAATGGTCCCAAGATTGTGAGTAAGCTTTCCAAACTCTTAAAGATCGTCTCACTACCGCTCCCATTCTCGCTCAACCGAATATTCACAAGAGCTTTGATGTTTATTGCGATGCCTCTCGCATCGGCCTCGGTTGTGTTCTTATGCAAGAAGGCCAAGTGGTGGCCTATGCCTCTCGTCAACTCAAGCGACATGAAGAGAATTATCCTACCCATGATTTGGAGCTTGCGGCCGTTGTCCATGCTCTAAAGATATGGCGCCATTATCTTCTTGGTAATCATTGCAACATCTACACCGATCATAAGAGTCTTAAATATATTTTCACTCAATCCGATCTCAACATGAGGCAACGTAGGTGGCTTGAACTAATCAAAGACTATGACCTTCAAGTTCACTATCATCCATAAAAAGCAAATGTTGTTGCCGACGCACTATGCCAAAAAGCCCAATGCAATTTTTTGACTATGGGGCCTCCTCTTCATACTCTTTGTGATGAACTCCGAAAACTCAGAATTGGAATGGTCAAAGAAGGCTATCTTGGTACTCTCACAGTTTAGTCCAATCTCCACGATCAAATTAAGGAAGCTCAAAGGAATAATAAAGGTATGGCCCGAATTTGTGCTTTGTTGAAGGAGGGCAAGGCTCAATGTTTTTCTATTGATGATCAAGGGGTTCTATTCTTTGGGAAGCGTATTGTGGTGCCCAAGGATCACAACCTAAGGCGCCTCATTCTTGATGAAGCCCATAGTTCTCAATTCTCTATTCATCCAATTAGTACCAAAATGCTTCAAGATCTCAAGCAAAGGTTTTGGTGGACTCGCATGAAGTGGGAAATCGCTCGATATGTCGCCGAGTGTGATGTTTGCCAAAGGGTTAAGGCTGAGCATCTCAAACCGGCCGGTACTCTTCAACCTTTGCCTATTCCATCATGGAAGTGGGAAAATATTGGAATGGATTTTATCACCGGTTTGCCAAGGTCTTCTCAAGGGTACGATTCTATTTGGGTAATCGTTGACCATTTAACAAAATCGGCTCACTTTCTTCCGGTCAAGACCACTTACCGAACCAAGCAATATGCGGAGTTGTATCTTACTCGCATCGTATGCCTTCATGGTGTTCCTAAAATTATTGTCTCTGATCGTGGTCCTCAATTTGTTGCCCATTTTTGGAAAAGCTTTCATGAAGCCATGGGAACCGACCTCACTTATAGCACCGCGTATCATCCTCAAACCAATGGTCAAACCGAGAGGGTAAATCAAATTCTAGAAGATATGCTACGAGCTTGTGTTCTTATCTATGAGAAGAAATGGGTCACTTGCTTGCCATTCACGGAGTTCTCCTACAACAATAGTTATCAAGCAAGTATCAAAATGTCTCCCTTTGAAGCCCTCTATGGACGACGGTGTAGGACTCCTATCAATTGGTCCGAATCCGGGAAAGGCCTTTCTTTGGCCTGGATTTGGTGAAGGATGCCCAGGACCAAGTCAAGATTATTTGTGAAAATCTTTGCATTTCTCAATCTCGTCAAAAGACCTATACCGATCGTCGCCGCCATGAACTCCATTTCAAGGTCTCTCCTTTCAAGGGCACTCGTCGTTTCCAAGTAAGGGGAAAGTTAGCACCTCATTATGTGGGACCCTTTTGAATTACCAAGAGAGTTGGAGTAGTGGCTTATCAATTGAATCTTCCTCAATCACTCTCCGTCGTTCACAATGTTTTTCATATCTCTCAATTGAAGAAGTGTCTCCGTGTTCCAACCAACGCCGCCAACTTAGAGACACTTGATCTTCAACCGGGCCTTACCTACGAGGAGCATCCCATTGCCATTCTTGATCACGACGAAAGGAAAGTGAAATGTAGCATTGTGAAGTTTGTAAAAGTCCAATGGAGCAATCACTCCAAGGATGAAGCCATATGGGAACGTGAGGATCGTTTGAGCCAAGAATCCTCGATTTCCTTCTCCAATAAGTAAGCTCTTTCTCTACCGAACCCCACTTTCTTAATGAAGTTTATCTTCGTAGATATCTTATATGTGTACACAATCACCATCAAAGAAAAACTAGAAATGTCCTACCACTCCACACCACCCATGTCTTAGTACATCATCCCTTAGATGTTTATCTTGTCTAGGTGAATATGGCCTCAATACACTCGGAGCTTTATCACTTCCTATCTACCAAATCTCGGGATGAGATTTTCTGGAGGGGGGAGAATTGTCACAACCCAAAGTCTAAAACCATGTTAACATGTAAGTAGTAGCATCATGAGCATCATTTAATCATAATGGAGCATCATTATGCATGAAATTGAATGATCCTATTTATTTTCTTGCCTTATTTGAGTGAAGGTTGTGAAGCAAGTTTCATTTTTGTTAAGTAACTGTGCCCTCAAAAATATGATTCAAATACTAGATTTAAAATGATAAATTTAAAACATTTTTTCTCAATTTTTTGATAACTTACCCGAGCCATAAAATTCTTGGAAGTTTTGAAAACTGCTATTTTGTTGGAATTTCTGTGAGCAATATATAATCGTTTTTTGAGTTCTTGTTGTTGCATTGTGTTCTTGGTAGTTTGATCTTGCTCCAGTAAAATTTGGTGATTTTGGAGCCCGGTTGTTGACTCCAGATTTTGACACGTGTTGAATCGGCGTCAGGAGAGGAAGAGATTGGCCGATGCGGCAGATCTAAAGGCTACAGTGAGGAATCGGCCGATTGAAGCTATGGTTGGGAATCGGCCGATTGGTGATGCAACTTGCGCTGACAGATAGGGAGGGTGAAACCATTGGAACCACAACAGAGGATCCCGGTCAAAAGTGGCCTGATGTTGGTCAACGGAACGATGCCGATTCGGTCGAGAAGCAATGGAAAGAATCCTAATTGGATTGGAAGATGGCGGTGGAAGATTCTGCGGGAGTCCGTTTCCTTTATAAAATATTATAGATATAGTAGTTTTCTGTTGAAAACAAGTTTGTAACAAGTCGTAATCGATCAGGAGTCCTGGTCTTAGGGTATAAATAGGAGTCGCCAGGGCTTTGAAGAAAAGGAGAACAAAATCAATCAACAATACAATCTACTTTTTCATAGCACTTTACTTTCAAGTCGGCGACTTCGCCAATACTTTTTCTTCTTTCACGAGTTCGTACGGATTGGCAGGGCTGCATCGACTCGATCTCCGGCCAATTGGTAGGTTCCGCTTATCGAGTAACATCTGAGCTTTAACTTCGGGTGCATCGCCGTGGTTTCGTTCGGATTTATTCACTAGTTATCGATATTTACTAGAATTATAGGTTTTACCTGTTGTTCTAGTATTATCACCAGTTATCCAGCTTGAAATTGAAACTATCGGCTTTGTCATCGCTTTTCCTCGTTCATTGTCATATAGCCAATTAGATCTATTTCAAGTGTTGCATCTATAATAATTGTTTAAGTTGCTCCAGCAGTTTTCTTTTGCAATTATTACGTGATTATCGGCTTATCCATAGCCGGTCATCTTCATAGCAAATTGGCCGATTCGCCGATACGCTCTTCGGGACAGATCAGAACCCCAGCCGATCGGAACGCCCGGAATTTAATACTTTTATTTCCTTGTCAATCAACAGGTCAGATTGACTGGCACGTCGCGCGAACCGCACCAGGGCAATAACCTGAACAGGAGTTAAGCAGATTCTCCCGGGTTGTGTGTCCGACGCTGAAGGTCATCGGCCGATTCCTGGCCGATTTTTAGCGCCAACACACTTTTGGCACGCCTGGTGGGACAACCTCAAGATCCAATATGCCAAAAAACGCAGAAGTTTCCGAGAACAACGTCATTGAGGTCACAGAAGCGGATCTCAAGGATGACCAGAAAGAAGAAACATTTGGAGGATTACAAAAGGATGTATCTACAGTCTTTCAGTCGTACCAGAAGCGGGGAGGCAATCAAGAAAGCTCCTCTTCCAGTTCCCCGCCACATCACCATTGCTGAGGATTCGGGGAAGATGTCTGATATGATCCAACAGTCCGTCTACCAGGCTTTCATCGACCAATCCTCGGTGATGACCAACACAGTGTATAACGCCGTCATCAGTTCTCTGGTCAGCGGAGCAACTCAAGGATATCAGGGGCCAGCATACGCCCCACCTATTGTATGTCCAGCCAGAAGCTCACCAGGCACGTCCCACTCGGCTCCTCAGCCGATGTCGACGCAGCGCGAAGGATATAACACTTCGTTGCCTCCAGTGTCTCCAAGGTATAACGGTGCACCATGTTTCCCATCGCAAGCACCGCTTTAGCCTGTCCAGATTGCTTCTGTGCAATTACTACCCACAAACTCAGTGCCTTGGTGGGCATCGGCAATGACGGCCTTTCCCGATCAATCAACCGGACATGGGAGCTATCCGATCCAGGCGCCGTTCCACCCGGCCGTCCGGCCGATGGTCCCTCAATATCAACCAACCCTGTCAGAAATCGGCAGGGGAGCAGGCGCTGTAGAAGCACTCAGAAGCACGGCGCCGATGACGATGTACGATGGGGCGACGGATTCGCTTCGCCCAACTGTCAACTGATCAGAAGGCCGTGACGCAACAGAATCCGTTGCATGCTTCGATCCATCACCCGGCTGTACCGCCGCCAATCCTCCAACATATGCCGGCACCCCGAACAGTTGTTCATCAGCAGCAAGTGGATTGGACGGCGAGAATAGCGGAAGTAATTCATGACCAATTCGGGTTGAAGCCGAAAGTGCAAACTTATACATACAAGACGCCATACCCATCGGCCTACGACCTGCTGCCATTTCCCCACCGGTAAAAGGTTCCTGATTTTGCCAAGTTCTCAAGGCTGGACGACACATCTACCATGGAGCACATTAACAGATTCATCATCCAGTGTGGGGAAGCCGCCACGCAAGATGCTCTGAGGGTGCGTCTGTTTTCATCGTCTCTCTCTCGATCGACCTTCCAGTGGTTCACCACTTTACCACCCAATTCCATTGTTACTTGGGCCGATCTAGAAAAGCAATTCCACAAATACTTCTACGCAGGAGTGCATGAGATGAAGCTCTCGGATTTGACCAGCCTCAGGCAGAGGAGCGACGAACCGATAACTGGATATATACAGAGGTTCAGAGAAATCAGGAACAAATGCTATACCCTGGCTCTCACCGATGTCCAGTTGGCCGATATCACTTTCCAAGGCCTCCTGCCACATATCAAGGAGAGGTATGCCTCACAAGAGTTTGAAAGCTTAAGCAGATCGTCCACCGATTGGCCGGTCAGGAAGTGCGTCCGTTTGAGAAGCGGAGGAATTTCCAGAAAAAGGTGGCATACTTGGAAGGATCTGAATCCGAAAGAGAGGAAGAAATCGGCCTAGCAGAGTGGGTAAAAGGCAAAAAGCCAATATCGTGCCCTTTTGGAAAGAAAGAACCAGAAGCATTCAGCTTCGACACATCAAAGGCCGATAAGATTTTCGACTTACTACTCCAGGAAGGGCAGATCAAGCTATCACCATACCATACCATTCCTTCAGCCGATCAGCTGAAAAAGATGAAGTACTGCAAGTGGCACAATGCCACATCTCATGACACGAATGAATGCAAGATCATCCATCAGCAGATACAGTCGGCCATCGAACAGGGAAGACTCAAGTTTGAAACCCCGGCAAAGCCGGCGAAGCCGATGAAGATTGACAAGCATCCTTTCCCGGCCAACATGGTTGACACGGGAACAAACTCACTGCAAACCAAGGTGCTTACGTCGGAATCGGCTAGAAGGAGCGGCGCCGTAGATCCCAAGAAGCAGGTCACGGTGGATGAAGTCAAAGGGAAAAGGCGGGCTGAAAACGAGGGCGAAGGATCAGAACGATTGCACAGACCCGTCACTTCCCAATTCTTGCTCAGCAAATATCGGCGGCAGTAGGAACGGTCAAGACACCACGATGAGATGATACGCCGACACGAGGATCACTAGCGATGTCTGTTCTTCATCCATTGCTGGGAAAATGACCTCAGATTGCCATCAGCCGATGACTGTCCTAAGTGCAGTGGATCAAGTTGCAATAATCGCACGTTCAAAAGATCACGCTCCAGAGACAGGGGATCAGAGCCGATCAGCAGAAATTGGCGCGAACAAGAAGGACGACGCCTTTTAGTGCATGATCGGCTGGGGGGCAGAGTTGACCGGTGTCACCGGTCGAAAGACAGGATCAACCAGCAGGAGCGACTGGGCGGCAGAACCAGCGTACATGATCGGCTGGAAGAAATGGCTGATGACAGGGTGCCAGATGAAAACCTTCTAGGAAGGGAACCAAACGGGGAGCATGCTAGACCGTCGGCTAGACCAGTAAACCCTAGGTGGTGCCCCGATGGACTGTCTAAATCCCAGAAATGGAGGATCCAACGCCTGCGCCAATGGGAACAACAAGAGGAAGAGCAGAGGCAAGTGCGGGATAAGAGAAACGTCAAGTCTCGGGTCTGGCGCCCCAAGAAAAACAACAGCAAGGAGGTTGACAATCAAGAATCGGCAGCTGACGTCAACATGGTGTTCATATTGCCGATGGAGTTCATTGCGCCTGCCAATCGAGACAAGGCAACAAGGATGGAGGAGCAGATGGCGCAGTTGGTTTTGGAGCCAATGACAGCCACCTTTGAGAAACCAGAAGATGAAAAACGGCAACATCTCAAGGCGTTATTTCTCAAAGGGCACGTTAACGGACGACCCGTTACCAGGCTACTAGTGGATGGAGGCGCCGCAGTCAACATCATGCCATATGCCATGTTCCGAAAGTTAGGCAAAAGCGATGAAGACCTGACCAAAACGGACATGATGCTCAAGGACTTCGAAGGCAACGTGTCTCCCGCCCGCGGAGCACTCTGCGTCGACCTCACCATCGGTAGTAAGACCCGTCCCACTACCTTCTTCATTATTAATGGTAAGGGGTCCTACAACATGTTGCTCGGTCGCGATTGGATACACGCGAATTGCTGTGTCCCATATACAATGCACCAATGCCTTGTGCAATGGGTCGGCGACAGTACAGAGATAGTCACCGCCGATTCCACCTACAGCGTCGCAGCGGCCGACACGCAACAATGGAGCTGTGAACACGTTAGGTGTATATCCGGCAGAACTTGGGACACTGATTTCCTGAAAGTGTCCGATTTTGGTCTATAGCCGATCCAAGCAGTCGGCTCTGAAGATTCAGAATAGATGGATCAACTCGTCCGAGAAGACGGGAAGCTTGGGCATGGATTTACGTCGGCCGATTCATTGGAGATGGTGGATCTAGGAGATGGTAGCAAGCCAAGGCCGACGTATATTAGTGCTAGCTTGGATCCCGGATATAAGTGTAAACTAATAAGTTTATTAAAAGAATTCAAGGATTGCTTTGCTTGGGAATACCATGAGATTCCTGGTCTAGACCGGTCCATTGTTGAACACCGGTTGCCTATAAAATCAAGATATCGGCCATATCAGCAACCTGCGCGACGGTGCAATCCTAAAATTCTACCTGATATAAAGGTCGAGATCACAAGATTGATTGAAGCAGGATTTATTCGGCAGTGCCATTATGCCGAATGGATTTCTAATATTGTGCCCGTGTATAAGAACGGAAAATTGCGCGTATGCATCGATTTCAGGAACCTAAATCAGGCCACACCAATGGACGGATATCCGATGCCGACGGCCGATGTCTTGATAGATGCTGCCGCAGGACACAAAGTCATCAGTTTCATGGATGGTAATGCTGGGTACAATCAAATATTAATGGCTGAAGAAGATATTTCGAAAACGACTTTCAGGTGTCCGGGTCACCTTGGTCTATTCGAGTGGGTTGTAATGACCTTTGGGTTAAAGAACGCCGGTGCTACATATCAGCGGGCCATGAACTATATCTTTCACAAGCTCATTGGTACATCGGTGGAAATTTACATCGACGATGTTGTAGTCAAGTCAAAAGGTCATCAGGAACATCTAGCCGATTTACAAGAAGTACTGGAGTACACAAGGAAGCATGGGTTGAAAATGAACCCGAACAAGTGTGCATTCGGTGTATCGGCCGGGCAATTCTTAGGATTCATGGTCCATGAGCGCAGGATAGAGGTTAACCGGAAGACCATAGACGCCGTCAACAGAGTTGTAGCCCCACAGAATAAAACTGAGCTGCAGTCCCTCATCGGCAAGGTCAATTTTATCAGAAGATTCATATCCAACCTGTCCGGGCGTATTCGGGCTTTCACTCCTTTGTTGAAATTGAAGCCCGACCAGGAATTTGTGTGGGGAGAAGAACAACGCAGAGCGTTAGAAGATATCAAGAAATATCTGGTTTCACCTCCGGTGTTAGTCCCGCCACAACCCGGTAAGCTGTTCAAATTATATTTATCGGCTGATGAATCAGCTATTGGATCAGCGTTGGTACAGGAGTTCGAAGGGAAAGAGCGGGTGGTATTATGTCAACAGAAGACTTCTGGACGCCGAAACAAGATATTCCCAGGTGGAACGACTGTGCCTGTGTTTATACTTCTCATGTACCAAGCTCAGGCACTATTTGTTATCGGCAGAGTGCATAGTCGTATGCAAAGATGATGTGGTGAAATATATGCTATCACTGCCGATTTTGAAAGGATGGATTGGGAAATGGATCTTGGCTCTGTCAGAGTTTGATTTAAGGTACGAATCGGCCAAAGCTGTCAAGGGTCAAGTCATGGCTGATTTCGTAGCTCAGCATTGTGGACCGGAAATTGCTGTCGTCGAACCGGTTCCATGGACTCTGTATTTCGATGCTTCTTCGTGTGGGGCCGGATCGGGAATCGGCATCGTTCTTGTATCGCCTCGGGGGGCAAGTTATGATTTCTCTCTGCCGATAGAAGCATCCGCAACCAATAACCAGGCAGAATACCTGGCCGTTCTAAAAGGTATCCAATGATTAAGGGAAGTCAAAGTTGATGCAGTCGAAATTTTTGGGGATTCCATGCTCATCGTGGATCAGTTAACGGGGAAATCTTAATGCAAGGATGATATCTTAAGGATCTACTACGAAGATTGCCTCCAGCTGTTAAAGGAATTCAAGTCTGCAATAATTGAGCACATCCCCAAAAATTACAATGAGGAGGCCAATAGGCTGGCCCAACACGCGTCCGGATATTGGCCGATTCAAGGAGCTATGATTTTGGAGCTCGCGACCGATGATTGGCGAAAGGAGATTGTTGATTACTTGAAGGATCCGTCCCAGAAGCTGGATCGGCGAGTGCGTTTCCAGGCCACAAAATATGTGTTACTTGAAGATGATTTGTTTCACCGGACGATTGATGGGGTTCTTCTCAAATGCCTGGGAACGGAAGAAGCAAAAGTCCTGATGGGGGAAATCCATGAAGGCGTATGTGGAGCCCATCAATCGGCTCACAAGATGAAATGGATGATCAGAAACAATGGGTATTACTGGCCAACGATTCTTGAAGATTGTTTCAAATATTATAAAGGTTGCCAAGACTGTCAGAAGTTTGGCAATGTGCAGCACGCGCCAGCTTCGGCTATGAATCCGGTAATCAAGCCGTGTCCGTTCAGAGGTTGGGCAATAGATCTCATCGGACAGATTCACCCTCCATCGAGCAAGGGGCACAAGTTTATATTGGTAGCCACCGATTATTTTACTAAGTGGGTGGAGGTAGTTCCGTTAAGGACCGTGACGTCGGCCGATATGATCGAGTTCGTTAAGAACCATATTGTTTATCGATTCGGTATTCCTCAGACTATCACGACTGATCAAGGAACGATGTTCAGCTCTGGAGAATTTGGAAAATTCACCGCCGATATGGGGATTAAATTATTAAATTCTTCTCCGTACTATGCTCAAGCCAATGGCCAGGCCGAATCGTCCAATAAGGGGATAATCAAGTTGATCAAGAGGAAGGTAGATGAACAACCCAAGAAGTGGCACATGTCTTTGGCTGAATCTCTATGGGCTTATAGAATGGCTTGCCACGGGGCCACTAAGATATCTCCTTATCAGTTGGTATACGGTCACGAGGCAGTTTTGCCTTGGGAATTAAGGACGGGGTGAAGGCGTATATCGCTTCAAGATCAGTTGACGGCCGATGACTATTCCTTCCTCATGAAGGATGAGCTCGATGACTCGGCAAGTCAGCGGTTGAGGGCCTTGATTAGCATCGAAGAAAACAAGAAAAGGGTGGCTAGGTGGTATGACAAGAAGGTCAAGGTTAAACAATTCTCCCAAGGAGATTTGGTATGGAAGTTGGTGCTGCCGATAGGGTCTAAGGATCCCAAATTCGATAAATGGTCGCCCACTTGGGAAGGGCCGTATAGAATCGGCCGGTGTGCTCCGGGAAATGCATATATTCTAGAGACTATCGAAGGGGAAGAATTCCCAAGAGCCTTAAACGGAAGATATCTGAAGAGGTACTACCCAAGCATTTGGGTAGGTGCATAACTTGCAGTAAGATACATCAAGACAACATGGCCGACTCCTATCGGCTCTTGTCTACATAGCCGATGTAAAAGTGACATCGTCTTAAGGAGGAAACATTTTGGTTTGGTCCGACCGATTCATTATTCGGTGAAAAACAGCAGAGTACATGGCCGACATGGTACAAGTCGCCCTTAGAATAAAAAGTACCAATATATCCACTGATCACGCTTTTTCTTGAACTCTCTCTCAATCCGGCCTAATTTTATCAGAAGGCGGATGGTCATCTCCTCCAGATCTTCCATGGCGGCTTCAGCCTCGACTTGATGAGGGAACGGATGACTCCTGTCGAGAGGTGGTTGGGATGTTATTGCCGCAGCATCTTCAAGGGCAACTGAGCGAGGGAGTGGATGACTCCTTTCAGTTGGCGGTCGCCTGGTGCAGTTAGCGTCTATTTGGTCCCAGATTTTCTGGACATCAGCAGGAACGTGACCTTTGAGTTCTTCAGAGTGAGCTCTTATCCGATCTATGTCTGCCTGCGACAGTGGTTCGTCTGAATGCATAACTTCAATCGCTCGTTCCAGACTGGGACTAAGGCACTTTGGCTAAAGAGGGATAAACAACTACCCAGTATCAGAGCGATTGAGATGTCAAGGGGAGAAATAGAAGAAGGTTCATACCTGGTTGACAGAGGAGGAGGAAGATAAGGATGACATCTTGATGTCCAACCTGGGAGATTAGATCGAGTTATTGGAGGAGAAGGAAAGGGGTAATGCAGATGCTTCTGGAGATGGTGTGGGATCTCGTACTTATAGAAAGAAGGAGGTGAGGAGATAGTAGGATGAGTCCCATCAGAGTAAAAGCGTTCATAAATGCAAAGCTGCCAAAGGAAGCGGTCCAAGTTTGAATCGGTGCATCAACATTAAGGGAGAATTAAATGTTTACAAGATTCTTTACAACCCAAGGAGGGCATCTATAGTCGCGATAGCTCGTTGCCTAATCTGATCGGCCGAGTCTAATACTCTTTGGTCGTTGTCGGCCGATCTGGGGATTTCTGGCATATGGCGATGAAGTCTTATCGCTTCATGGGCCAGGTTCTGTCTTTCTTGTTTCAGCCCGGCGATGACGGATGGAAGCTCTTGAAGTTTCTTTTCTTCAGCAGCTATGTCTTTGGTTACCTGCTCCATCTCTTTGGCTAGCTCTGCCCTCCTCCATTTGAGGCGATCTATTGTGCCGACGATATCTGGGCGGGAGCTCTTGAGGAAGTTGATCCGTTGGTGCACTTCTTGGGCTTGGTGTCTGTAAGAATCGGCTTCCTCCCGGGTCTTTGCTAGCTGGGCACGATCGGCCACATGACGCAGGGCCCCGAACACCGGAATCTGTATCGACTCTATGAATGCAGCAGGTTGTAGAGTCTCTGTCGCTTCCTCCGGAATTCGGCCTCTGATGTCATTGAGAAGCCGCCGAATCGGTGAGGCATCTCCCACTAGTCGGCCGATATCATCCTGGAGGAGGGTCCGCATACTCTCGAGCTTGGCGCGTACATCATCAGGAATTGAGCTCGATGGAACTTGGCGTGAAGCGACTTCTTCATCGTCAGACAGGGGAACCGCGAAGGAGAAAAGGCTGTTATTGGGAGTGTCTTGTTCCTGCAAGAGAATAAAGACAAGGATTAGCAAGCAGTAAAGGGGAATCGGCCGATTCCGGTGATACGTTTATTACCTCCTTGAAGCGGATCTCTCTTGCTTGCGCCGATGGGAGTGCCACCCTCGTCTCAGGAACCGGTGCAATCGACTCATCAGAAGAGGAGGACTCGACAACTATCAATGCCCTGCTTGGGCCAGCTTCCTGAAAAGGTATGGGAAATAGATTCTATGAGTATACTGCGAATAATTGAATATGATGATATGAGATACTTGCCATACCTCTGTGAGTCTTCCGGCCGATGTTTGTTGAGGGTGTACAGTCGACGCACCCAGACCAGTCTACATCAAAATCGGTTAGTTTTCTAAATATCGAGAAATTGAGTTAAGAGATTATCTACCTCGATGAGGAGGGTCGCTGGCGCTTCGGCTTCCGCTCGGGATGTGGCCGACTGCTGCGGGGATTGCGACGGAGTGGTCTGTGCAGCTTGGCAGAAGGGACAAGTTAATATTGATAGAGTGCTTAAAGATATGTGAAGTATGCGAGGTTACCTGAACAGCTTTGTAACACCCAAAAATATAGGAGCTAAAATTTTTAAAAGTATTTTCATAAAAATCATAAGATAAAATTGTGCATGCATCTTTATTTCTTTTCTTCTCCTATTCTTTCTTTCAGCCAGCCCAATTTCTTTTCCTCTACTTCTTTTCTTTTCTCGCGGCTCAACTCAGCGGCCGATTCGCTCACCGACCTTTTCTTCCACCGACAACAGGGACCCACCTGTCGGCACCTTCTTCTTCTTTCTTCTTTCCCTACCCAGAGTCCGGAACGACTCCGTGCTGTCGTTCGCGCCCTTCTTTCTTTCTTTGTACCCCGAGTCCTGATCGACTCCGCGATGCCGCCTTCCTAATCCCGGCCAATCCGCCCCTATAAATTCCCGTTGAAACCCCGCTTTGCAACCAGAGCCAAGCTCAAATCCTTTCCCTACACAACATCGTCGCACGCCGCTGGAAGTTGCACATCGGAGGAACGCCGCCGTCCTGTGTCGCCGCCACTCCGCCGATTCGCCAACCCGCTGCTTCCCCGTCGTCTTCAACTCTCGCCAGAGCTTCGCAAGTTGGTGAGCACCAAGCCGCACTAGATTCCCCTCTCTCTTTTGCTCTGCCGCAAATCAGATTCCTCGCCGGAGATCTGTTTTCCGCCCGCCGCCGTGGCCGCCAGTTTGCAGCCGCCGCACAGCCATCCTGTGACCACCCTCACCTTCGTCGTACTGCCCACTCACTCCCCGGCATAAATCCAGCTTGAATTGAGCCCCGGAACACCGGATTCGGTGAAGCTATGGCCGTCCGCCGCCGCACTCGCTCACCGCCGACACCCAGTAAAACTCCGATTCGCCCGACCCTTTTCATCCCATCGAGCCGACCCTTCCTTTGCCGCTCAATCTAGATCCAATGGCCAGAATCGATCTTCACTTTACCCGGCCGATTTACCCGACCTTTTCCTTACTCAGCCGATTCGCCCGACCCTTACTCCGCCGATTCGTCCGATCCGCCGCCGATTCTGATCCAACGGACCAGATTCACTCGACCCTAGCCGTTCCCGAAACTTTTGCAGGAAGATCCCTAGGTTTTCCAGGAATCAACCCGCAGTCCAGATCAGTAGAAAATAATTAGAGTAGTGCCCTTTCTTTTTCTGTCTCGACTCCTGACCTTTTTAGAATTAGTACCCGCCGTCCAGGACCTATAGTTTTGCACCCCGACCTTCTGTTTAAGGTTTAATTATATTTTAGCCCCTGGGAGTCCAGTTTCTTCGCAGATAAGTCCTTGGAGCCTTGTTTTAGCCCTACCTTCATCATTTTAGCTCCGTTTCAACTCGTTCTCGCCGTGTTAAGTCTTCTAAAGCCTAAGCTACCGTTTAGCCATGTCATTGTGTCTTAGTTCCTATTTTTAAATTAAAAATAGATTTAACTTGACTAAAGTTCTCTCACTTAGTTTTCTAATTAAAATCCACCTAGGCCTTTACCTTCGGTTTTTCATAACTACACCGAATATAAAGTTATGCGTTTAGATGCTCTCACAAGTTTTCTTTCTAATTAATTGTTAATTAGTGTAATTTATACGTAGACAATCACAAATAAAATATGACTAAGTTCTACCCCGCTTTTATAAATAAAAATATAATATTAGTTAATCAAGGATATTTTTTTAATATCTTCTACATTTGTTTTCCAAATAAAATAAATAAAGCTCATAGTTCTTTTGTTTCTTTTATAGTACCAATCTCCGATAACTCTGTCTTTTCAACCCTAGCTCCGATTCCCGCGTTTCTTGCGCTCTCATAACCGTAGCAGCGAGCCCTATCCTTTAGCACGCTCTTTTAAAAGCTTTTGTTTTGTGATTGGTGTATTGTTCTTAGCTGTACTTGTTTGTTATTTTGTATGTTTGTGCTAGTTGTTTGCTTCGAGTAGAATGATCGCTGACGAAGCTTGAAGAACAAGATTTCCAAGTAAGCAAGAGCTGAAGAGCAGTAAGAGTAGCTTTTCGTTGGAAAAAGGCAAGTGACCCTAACCATCCTCCTATCTGTGCTTATTTACAAGAATACCATGTGTTAAATTGGAACATGGAGAACCACCCAGGAAAACAGTACAACCACGAGGACCATATGGCTCTAGTCTTGGCTAATTAATTAGAGACTCTAGTTCGAAGCGGTCTTACCGAAAGGGCAAGGAGGGGGTCGGTGATAGGGGTCATAGCCCGGTCCTCTTGGGGTAGCAGCCTTCGCTAAGGTGCTGACCATTAGGGAGGTTTATGGACCACGCCGCTACCGAAACTCTAGCGGACTACTTCTTATTAGGGAAACTTTGTAAAGGCCTCGTAGCGTCCCTATGCAATCACACCTTGGAAGTGTGGTATTGTGCC
Source organism: Panicum miliaceum (assembly GCA_032594955.1). Classification (NCBI taxonomy): domain Eukaryota; kingdom Viridiplantae; phylum Streptophyta; class Magnoliopsida; order Poales; family Poaceae; genus Panicum; species Panicum miliaceum. The sequence continues at coordinate 25,668,249 of CM064059.1, read as the reverse complement.
TAGCTAGCACAGCATGGTTGGGTCCAAAGTTCTTTTGAACTTTTACGCGACTTGTGGTGAAAGTGTACAACCTCTGCAGAGTGTAAAACTGTTATAACAGCCGTGCTCACGGTTAAGAGTGGCCTGGACCCTCACATGATTAATAAACTTAAAGATGGATATAAATCGTTACTCTGGTTATTTCTTGTGGCCTTGCTGAGTACCAACCATAAGTGTACTCACCCTTGCCAACTGCTGCTCAGAAGAAAAAGGTGTGAAGTCTACTGAAGATGATAAAGAGTTCTAGGCGTACGCAACCCCCAGTCGTCTGCCTGTGAAGTTTGGAGCCTTCGTTTCCATTATAAGCGCATATCTCTGATAGTCTTGTAAGTCTTTATTTATATTTATTTACGTGATACTGTTGCTGTTATTCACTAATGATGTCAGTGTATGTATGGAACTTGATCCTAGCATACATATAGTCATGCATTCGGTTTTATCCTTAAACCGGGTGCGACAAGCTTCCACCAGCAGTGATGCAGCGGCCGCTCCGACTTCTGTGGGAGTTTGGGGATCGGCCATTTCGGTAGTCGACAAGGCTGGAGGAGTTGGGGTTTCAGCCAATACTATCGCCGATTGGTAAGTCGATCCTATGCGGGAACGCACTCGACGGCTTGTCTTCTTTAAGGTTGGCCTTTTCGGCGTTTGTTTCCACCGGCCGCTAGTGATGTCCTTGATGTTCGGAGCATGATAGCCGATAAGTGGAAATGATGTGTATGGACGATCGCTCTCTATCGGCCTACCACTTCGGCTCCGCATCGGAGGAACTTGGCTTTCAGACTGAAAACATAAACACAAGTTAGCGGAAAGATTGTAGCATGGAAAGAAACAATATTGAAATCGGCTGGGAGAAAGGTCATACCGCTGCACTTGAATCGATGTTTTCTGGGTCCAAACTGTTGCAATATGTTGATGGAGATAGACAGAAGACGTATTGCTTCCATTTTGGCCACCACAGTTTGAATTGTTGGACGGCAAAAGGGGCCACCATCCAGTTGTTCAGGTCGATGGTACTGGAGTCTGGTACTAAGTTGCACAGCCGATTGTAGTCGAGGCTCTTAGTCAGTTCATCTCGAAATTTTGTTTGGCCGGCAAAGTAGACCTGAATTGGTAGTTGACCAAAGCCCAGTTGCCTTGCTGCGGCTGATGGATTATAAAACTCATAGGTGGGGGAATCCTTTCCAGAAAAGAAATTGGCCAGTAAAATCCCTGGCTTGATCAGGATATCCATAAGATCATCGTTAAAAGTATGGGATGATGAATCGTAGCAGACGGGAAGCTCGAAAATCGGCCCTACTGCCTGATATGGATACCAACTGATAGTCTCTTCACTGAAGCCGTTGTAGAAACATCTGAAATATTCGGCCGTTCGGGTGGCGGTGAATTGACAGCCAGGGAAGGCCGATGCTGCTTCTCCAAAAGATGTACAGCGTCGTCGAATGGTGGGGTTTTCCTCTGATTCAATATTGGGGAAGGTCTTGGTCTCTATTTCCTGCTGGGAGACCTTGCTCATATATAAGTTGAGCCAGAGGGTGATAAAGCACCAAGGACCACCAGGATTGCATATCAGCTCCCCTTTTGACAATCTGACGCCGATTTGGTGCATCATATGATAGGCCGATCCTAACAGATGCTTCCCAAGGGGGACGGCCGATCCTAGTGACAAAGCTTCTGCCAGGGCTTGGGTATTAGATGAAGGACCAACTGCTCTGCCACAGAAGAAATGTTTCTCTAGCCACATCATCAGAAACGCCGTATGTTCTCTCTCTGAAATCGTCCCAGTCCTCATATTCTTGCTGATATACCCCTTCCATCCGCCGATTCCTTTTGTTTCTAGCCGATGAGATGGTTTGATCAGATAATCAAAGGGGGTATCAGGAGTGGAGATATCAAGGCCGGTCAACATCAGAACATCGGCCAAGGTTGGAGTCATAGGTCCGTGCCCAAAGAGGAACGCGTTGAGCGCGTTGGACCAGAAGTAAGAGGCCGCTATTACTAAGGGCTCGTTTTTCTCCATTTGGGACAGAGAGAGATCGATGCACTGGCCGATTTTCAGTTCATCCCACTGAACTCTCTTAGACTTGGCTACTCTATGGTACCATTCTTTCCAGCCAGGGGTCTCATTCGGCCAAGATCTAAAGGCACCTGCCCACTGACCTAGATCCATGGGCGATTGCTTGAATGGAGTTCTGTGGGTTTCTAGGTTAATCAAATTGGTTGGATCTGGATTCCCCATAGGACCTAAGCAGATGAGACCGGAGGATTTGAAAAGGGGAATAGTAATCTGGTGCCTAAATGCCTAAAGAAGAGGGAAAAAGGAGAAAAAATTGAGAATGGGTCTAGAAAATACTTGAGCAGTAAAAAAATAAAAGAGGAAAGTTTCGGATGATTACCTCCGGGATGAAGCTCATCGTCGCCGATGGAGCCGCTAGTGGAGCCGTCGACGCTGAGGGGGTTACCGGCGGAACCTCCGTAGTTGGAGAAGTTGCGGATGGCGCCGCCATTGAAAGAGAGGAGCAGATTGCAGGAGAAAAATCGCCGGAGGGTGCGGTTGGAGATCGAGAGGGCGCAGGAAGAAGATGAACAGTGATTCGCTGGAGGAAATTACTAGGCTTGTGGAGAAAGAGTGGCGGAGAACGCCGGTACTTAAGGACAATCCGAGAGAGAAAGGGTAAAAGCGGGATTTTTGCCACGCCGTCTACATGAATTCCAGGGGAACAGTTGTCTCAAGCGCCCGGTTCGAGAAGATTGCAATCATCATGTAGAAGACCGCGAAACGGAAGGAGATTTTTACTGCGCTCGTTTCGGAGGAAAGATTAAAGAAAAGAGTTTCAAAGTAAAAATTATGTTTTACTCCGAAACTAGGGGGCATGTGTTGACGCCAGATTTTGACACGTGTTGAATCGGCGTCAGGAGAGGAAGAGATTGGCCGATGCGGCAGATCTAAAGGCTACAGTGAGGAATCGGCCGATTGAAGCTACGGTTGGGAATCGGCCGATTGGTGATGCAACTTGCGCTGACAGATAGGGAGGGTGAAACCATTGGAACCACAACAGAGGATCCCGGTCAAAAGTGGCCTGATGTTGGTCAACGGAACGATGCCGATTCGGTCGAGAAGCAATGGAAAGAATCCTGATTGGATTGGGAGATGGCGGTGGAAGATTCTGCGGGAGTCCGTTTCCTTTATAAAATATTATAGATATAGTAGTTTTCTGTTTAAAACAAGTTTGTAACAAGTCGTAATCGATCAGGAGTCCTGGTCTTAGGGTATAAATAGGAGTCGCCAGGGCTTTGAAGAAAAGGAGAACAAAATCAATCAACAATACAATCTACTTTTTCATAGCACTTTACTTTCAAGTCGGCGACTTCGCCAATACTTTTTCTTCTTTCACGAGTTCGTATGGATTGGCGGGGCTGCATCGACTCGATCTCCGGCCAATTGGTAGGTTCCGCTTATCGAGTAACATCTAAGCTTTAACTTCGGGCGCATCGCCGTGGTTTCGTTCGGATTTATTCACCAGTTATCGATATTTACTAGAATTATAGATTTTACCTGTTGTTCTAGTATTATCACCAGTTATCCAGCTTGAGATTGAAACTATCGGCTTTGTCATCGCTTTTTCTCGTTCATTGTCATATAGCCAATTAGATCTATTTCAAGTGTTGCATCTGTAATAATTGTTTAAGTTGCTCCAGCAGTTTTCTTTTGCAATTATTACGTGATTATCGGCTGATCCATAGCCGGTCATCTTCATAGCAAATCGGCCGATTCGCCAATACGCTCTTCGGGACAGATCGGAACCCCATCCGATCGGAACGCCCGGAATTTAATACTTTTATTTCCTTGTCAATCAACAGGTCAGATTGACTGGCACGCCGTGCGAACCGCACCAGGGCAATAACCCGAACAGGAGTTAAGCAGATTCTTCCGGGTCGTGTGTCCGACGCTGAAGGTCATCAGCCGATTTCTGGCCGATTTTTAGCGCCAACACCGGTAAGTCCTAGTTTTTGAATTTTTACGTTGAATCATCGTTTTCCTTTTTCCCATCCACCCCGGGCCCACCCGTTAGCCACGGCCCCCGCCTCTCCACGTCACCTGGGGCCAGCCTGGGCGGCGGCGCTGCGCTGTCGGCCGCTGGCTGGGCTAGCGTGGCCGCGGGAAGGCAAGTTCCCCGCCCGGCCGCTCGCCTTCCTTCCTTTAGTCTGTACCCTGGTTCCCCTCCCCTGAAACCCTAGCCCTTCTCCTCCATTGCTGCCGCCATCTCCTTTTCCCCCTCCGCCGGCCGCCTTGATTCGCCGCCTCCGATGAGCCTCCCTTTGATTCCTCGCACGCACAGCACCACCTCGTCCGATTTAGGCCCTCACCGGCCGTCTTCCTTCCCTGCAGATCACCCACGAGCCGGCCTCCACCCGCCACCACCGCTCCACGCCGTGCTGCCGCTCGCCACGCCGTTCCACCCATTGGTGCCGTGGGTGAGCCTTCTTGTCGCGCCCTGGTCCCCGTGCGCGCACCGTCCCTGTCCCGCTCGCCTCCCCCGCTAGCCGCCGCGTCGTGCCGCCACAACGTCGCGCTGCGCGCGCGCTCCCGCGCGGGCCGCGCTCTTGCCGCGCCCCTACCGCGGGTAAAGGCCAGCGTCCGGCCTTGACTCGGCCCGGGTCCGACTGGCCTCCTGGGCCCACCTGTCGACGCCTGGGAGCGCCGGATCCGGGTGCCCTTAGTATTTCTCTCGTGTTTTTATGTATTTCATAAAGCTGTCAACTTGTAAAATCCATAGAAATTTGTGTATGTCCCCAAAATTTATGAAACTTATTTTGTTGGATTCTTGTGTTGTAGATCTACTCAGCAAAAAATGTTGTTTTGCATGTTAATATTCTGTAAAATTAGTTATGCTTTATCCTTGTGAAAGTAAGTTAATTGCTTAATAAATGATCTAATGCTCTAAAAATGCCAAACTAAATTTTGTTAGACTCCTTGTGAAATGTGCTATCAAATGGTACAGCTTGTTCTAATGAATCTCTACTATTTAATAGAGTTTGGTTGTGCTTTATTGTTCTCTGCCTGCAAGATTGTTTAATTCATAACTTTTGTTTCAAAAGTGATAAAATGGCAAAACCACTTCTGTTATCCTTGTTTTCATGTCTAGATCCTCTGGTAATTTTCTGAGAATTTATGGAAGTGGCTTGATTGTCCTTTAAGATTTAACTTGTTTGGAGTAGCTGATTATTGTCGTGCTCATAAATAATTCTACAAAAATGATTTTCCTGCAAATCCAATTCCCATGAGTTCGTTTTGATGTTCTCTATATGCTATATCCTGATTTTTGCTTGCTGTATAAATTTTTGACCAATCCTCGCTTTAGGTCCTTTTGTTTAAGAGCTTAGAAGGCGAGATCTTGTCGCTAGCGTTCTCGTTGCTTGTCTTGTTTATGCATGCCATCCATTCCTCATTTCATGTCATGTCATTTTCATATCAAGGCATCATGCTAATGCATGCATCTCATTCATGCATTAGTGACCGAAACGCCGGAGAACGAGCCCGCCGAGACCGTCGAACCCGATCCCGGAGTTGAGTTCGTTATTGAGCCGGAAGAAAACCAAGGTAAGCAGCTAAGCATGATTCCTTGTACCCACTCAACTTGATTTATTTTAGCTATCTCACTTGGGTATATGTGGTTATGCTATATGTTTATCTATTGCATCGTTGATCCTACTTTCTTGCATTTACGTTCCTTGTTTTATATGTCCATGTCCTTGTTACTTGTAGTTAGTAACTAATTAATTGATTAGATGCCTAGCCATGCTTAGGGTTGGTCTATAACTTGTAAGAAAATTTTGGGAATAGGATCACACTATGCTCACTACACGACTTGGTTACTTTGATCGCACTTGTCCGGTTTTAAAAATGTTGGAAGGATCGGAACGGTCTAGTTGGAAAAGTGGTTTCGTGGTTTGGGCGGAATTTAGGGCCTAGAGGAAGGAGTCTCGGTGGCATAGTCCGATTGAATCATTTAAGGACCATTCGTGGATGACCTCGGTTTTGAGCAACTTAACGTACTACCGCATATCCAATCATCTTCTATGTTTTAATCATTGAGGCATGGTCCTAGATGTGTGTCCATTTGGCTTTGTAGAGAGGCTTAGGGGTGTCCCTGGTGGACCTAGGTGACTCTCTGCGCAAGTTAGGCGTGATTTTCAATGGTTGAGACTTGTTGGAAAAGGTTGATGCGAGTACCCCCTTACCCAACGTGATCGGTTGGGTGAGCCGCATGGTCCTTGCGTCGTGTGGGTAAAGAAGTACACCCTTGCAAGGTTAAATAATCAATTCGAATTGCCGCGCTCTCGGTTATGAGCAAGCTCAATATCCAATGAATTCTTCACAGAAGTATCGTTTATGCTTGGATTATGGCTCATGTCACCTTATGTTACTTTAAATTGTTTAGTAGTTCAAATAACTAAAATTGTGAGCTGGGTTGGGCAAGATAATTAAATTGCTAGAAAGCTAGGTGTTGGATTAGAGAGCTCATGCTTATGCAAATTTACTTAACCCTAAAGCCTTATCTTGTTGAGCCCTCAATTGCATACTCCTTGGTTATTAATTTGTGTAAGTCTTGCGAGTACCTTTGTACCCATGTTGCTTTTTAAACTAAGTTGTAGGTGAGCCAGAAGTTGTGTTTGGCCACTTCTGCCCCGCCGATCCCGGTGCAGGGGAAGAGTAGGTCGATGTGGCCTCGATGGTGTCCTTGAGCAAGACTCCATTAGTTTATCACGTTTATCTAGTTATCTGCTGCACAATCGTTTCTTTTGGGATATCATGTTAAACACTAAACTTTAAATTTCATGTCCCTTTTAATGCTAATTGCGAGCCCAAGGCTTGTAAATTGTCGTTGAACCTTTAATTTCAGATTTGAATCCTCCTATGTTGAATTTGTAATGTTTAATTGTCGAACCTTTAAAATGCTTAAAATAGCTCTTTGTGGTACATCGGCAATATATGTGATTGTAAACGGTATGTGTGTATGCGTGATCTTGGGCATATGGTGGAGCACATACCGGGACTACCGGATTCGATATTATTTTTGGTGGACAAGGTGTCGGTTGTTCATATCTTAGATGTGGGTTAACACGTGGCACGCTCTCGGGCGAGCGCCTGTTAGCTCTCATCTTAATGATAATTATCGGCGGTTTGCTTAAAATGGTGTCAAATTGGGCGGTTCTTACAACGGGTATCAGAGCTGAGGTTCCATGAAGTGAACTTAAAATTTGCTTAGTGGGTTGAGAGCGAAATACAAATTGAGTACTTGCACTAATATTTATTTCTTGCTAAAATTTGAATCTAAGGATTAATTGCTAACCTTCTTCCTTTGTTTTAGAGCTATTTTCTCTCTGTTGCTTCATTTGATTAATTAAACGTGCTTAACCCCTCTTGTCTTCACAAATAGATGGCTTTGATCATGTGACCCGCGCTCCGGAGATGGTTGGATTCCCGACGCTCCTTAACGAGATGTTGAGGCGGGCGCACTACACCTTCCAGCCCTTGTACGCGGTCTATGCTCGTGGCTATGGAGTCCGCATGGGCGACTACGTGGCAACTCTTCACCTTGAAGCAAGGATGGTGGTTGGATCAGAGGCCTACGACTTCCAAGCAAGAGGTACCTCTCCAGAGATGGCCATCCAAGAGGTGGCACGGGAGGCCATCACTCGACTCTGCTATGAGCACCGGGAGCTTTGGGAGAATCCCTTCACTTACCTTTCGGCGGGAGTACAATATGATTGCATCCTCTACCGCGGTGATGAGTACGAGAATTTGGATGCATGCCTCGTATGCGGAGCATTGCGGTATAAGATCAGGAGAGAGGACCCTTGGGATGTCGAGGGGGAGCATCATCTCAGGAAGATACTCTCCTATAATTCCATGTTTGAAGCATCTGTTTAGAAACAAAGAGCATGCTAAGTTGATGGGATGGCACAAAGAAGAATGAAAACAAGACACAATGTTGAGATACCCGGCTGATGAATCACAGTGGAGACAAATAGATAGAACTTACAAGTCCTTTGCACTGGATTTGAGGAACATTAGATTTGCTTTGAGTACGCATGGCATGAATCCTTTCGGTGAAATGAGCAGTAGCCACAACACTTGGCCTGTGACTCTGTGTATATACAATCTCCCACCATGGCTCTGCATGAAGTGGAAAATCATCATGATGACGGTGCTTATCCCGGGCCCAAAGCAACCTGGGAACGATATTGATTTGGGCCTAAGGCCATTGGTGGAAGAACTGTTATTGTTGTGGCACCAAGAAGGTGTATGGATGTGGGATGAATACCGACATGAGAACTTCAACCTACGAACATTTTGTTCGTAACCATGAATGACTGGCTTGCTCTTAGTAGCCTGTTAGGACAAACGAACAAATGATATAGAGCCTGCACACACTGCTTAGATGAAACTGATAGTACATACTTGGCTCACTTCAAAAAGGTTGTATACATGGGTCATCGTAGGTTTCTCCCCGTCAAACATGCGGTACGAAAGAGAGGCAAAGCATTATAAAGGGCAAGCAGACCACAGTACAAAGCCGATGAACCATAGTGGTAGGCAAGTCTTTGATATGGTAAAGGATATAGAAGTAGTATTTGGCAAAGGACCTGGTAGCTAACCTATTCCGAGCGAAAACGGAATGGCGCCCATGTGGAAGAAGTCTATTTTTGGGAGCTACCATATTGGGAAGTCTTAGATGTTCACAATGCAATTGACGTGATGAACGTCACGAAGAATCTTTGTGTCAACCTGATAGGATTTCTGGGAGTGTACGGGAAGACAAAAGATACACTAGAAGCACGGCAGGAATTGCAATGTATGGAAGAAGGAGATGCCCTACATTCAGAAATGAGAGAAAATGGACGACACTACTGAAGTCCTGCTAGCTATACTCTTAGCAAAGAAGGGAAGGAAAGCATGTTTGAATGCTTGAGCAGTATCAAGATCCCATCTGTATACTCCTCGAATATAAAAGGAATCATAAATATGCCATAGAAGAAATTCACAAACCTAAAGTCTCATGACTGTCATGTGCTTTTGACTCAACTTCTGGTTGCGTTGCGGGGCATTCTGCCTGAGAACGTTCGATTAACCATCGTAAAGCTATGTGCTTTCCTCAACGCAATTTCTTAGAAGGTAATTGATCCGAACAATTTCATAAAGCTGCAGAACGATGTGGTACAATGTCTAGTTGGCTTGGAGTTGATATTTCATTCTTCAACATTATGACACATCTTCTAGTTCACCTTGTCAAAGAGATTGATATTCTCGGACTTGTATTCCTACACAATATGTTCCCTTTCGAGAGGTTCATGGCGGTACTAAATAAATATGTTCATAATCATGCTCGTCCTGAAGGAAGCATCGCCAGTGGCTATAGAACAGAGGAGGTCATTGAGTTTTGTGTTTACTTTATTGATGACCTTAGACCGATTGGGGTTCCAGAATCACGGTATGAGGGGAGAATACGTGGAAAGGGCACACTAGGAAAGAAAGCGTATGCCTGTACGGATGATTTCTCATTCAAAAAAGCACATTACGCGGTTCTTCAACAATCCTCCTTGGTGGATCCGTACATCGAGGAACATAAGAAGATTTTGTGCTCTGAATTCCCAGAAAAATCCGAGGCCTAGATTACACGTCGACAAATGGATTCTTTCGCCAGCTGGTTGCGGAAGCATCTAATGCATAACATGGATATACCAGAACAGCTGGCGTGGTTGGCTAGGGGACCATATTGGAATATCCAAACATTCCAAGGGTATGAGATAAATGGGAACATATTTTACACAAGACACCAAGATAAAAAGAGCATAAACCAAAATAGCGGTGTCCGTATAGATGCCACAGACAACAACGGTAAAAAGGAGATATATTATGGTTACATAGAGGAGATATGGGAACTGGATTATGGACCCATTTTGAAGATACCTTCGTTTCGGTGCCAATGAGTGAAGCTGACTGGAGGAGGGGTAACAAAAGATCAGTACGGAATGACAATAGTGGACCTCAACAATCTTGGGTATAGAGACGATCCATTCGTCCTAGCTCAGGATGTCGCTCTGGTTTTCTACGTGAAGGACATGTCCAGCAAGCCAAAGAAGGGGAAAAACAAGCAAACGGATGAGCCAAAGCGGCACATAGTTCTTTCAGGAAAAAGAAACATCGTTGGAGTCGAGGATAAGAGAGACGTGTCGGAAGATTATAATAAGTTTGTTGAGATTCCTCCTTTCGCGGTGAATGCTGATCCATGCATCTTGTTAGCTAATGAGGATGCTCCATACCGCAATCATAATCAAGGGACATATGGAAAGAGGAAGTTTATTATTGTACCAGTAGACGCTGATCTTTAATGTATTAGAATTATTATGTATTATTTTATAAATATGTGATGAAAAATTTGTATATTTCGATTATATGTACTTCATCATTGTTCGTTGTGTTTTATAATTTTTTTAGTGTGCTACATAATTTTCATGTTCAAATATAATTTTTGGATAACTTTTTGGATTAGTACTCAATTATCTAGATTTATTTCATCAAAGTTATACTAACACACATACACACACTTCATTATTGTTCGTTAGCACTTAATTGTTTAGATTTATTTCATCAAATATATACTTATTATTTGTTATAGTGATTAAAACAAGGCAAAAACACATGGATTCCGTAAAAAATATTATTATTGGTAATAATTTTATGCAAGACTCATTTTTAACGTTAATATGGTGAGAAAACTCATTTCCTTTTGAAAAGCCTTAATTTCAAACATTTCATTTAGCTAATACATATTTGCATGGTCAAGTTATGTATTTAATGGATCAAAACACATTAAAATAAATTAAAGATTTTCTTATATATATCAAATCTAAACATAACCAAATACTTTGTTTTGCATTTTTTGGACCCATAAACTATTTTTTTACGCAATTAACAACTACCAGCCCACTTATAAAATAAATAAATCAAAATGAAAACACCCAAAAGCTGGGAACAGGGCCCTATTTGTTCCGGGTGGTAGATCCATGCGAGACCAAAGGTGTGTCGAAATTTTCTTATGGCCTGTCAAAATTGGCCAAGTGGAGCCACGACCCGGACAAATGACTCTTTAGTCCCAGGTGGTGGCTTCACCCGGGTCTAAAGGTGGGAGTCTTTATTCCCGGGTGAAGCCAACACCCGGGACTAAAGAGCCATTTGTCCCGAGTCGTGGCTCCACTCGGGACTGAAGACCCCCACCTATATATCCCGGCCTCTCCTCTCCCCTCTTCCTCCTCTTCCACACTTGCCGTTTCTTGATCTTCGCCGCTGCCACCTCTTCGCCATCGCCATCCCCGTGCGTCGGCCGCCTCCACTGCACCTATACCTCATCGCGTGGCTCCGAGCGCCGGCCGTCTCCGCCTCCACCTCTTCGCGCAGCCCCAAGCGTCGGCTGTCTCCACCTCCGCCTCTCCATTCGCGCTGCGTGTGCCTTGACCTTGCCGACAACCGCGCGCGCCGCCGTACCGGCCAGCCCCGAGCTCCGCCGCGCATTGTACCCATGCGCCCCGGCCACCTCCTCATCGCCTCCCCTGCCATGCCGCCGCGCTGCACCCGTACGTGCCACGCCCTCGTGCCGAGCGCAAGCGACGGCCGTCCTCGCTGGCCGCAGGCGCGGTGCGCGTGCGAGGTTTCGTGTACTCTGTGGGTGTGTGAGTGGGCCCGTGTGTGCAGTGTGAGGTGTGTGTATTTTTTTAATTTGAGGTGTGTGCATGTGCATGTGTGTGTATGCATATACATGTGTGGAATGTGTGTCTATATGTGTGTATGTTTATGATCATTTAAGTGACTAGGAAACTTTCATGTATATTAGTCTCTCGCGCGCCAACGTCCTCGCTGCACTTTCGCCTTTGGCCCCCGTCCTCAGCCTCACGCATTGACGTCTACAAACCGCAGCTGTCGCCCCCCGTCCTCGGCCTCGCGCGCCGACCAGCTGCCCTCCGCCACCGACCAGTCGTGCCTCGATTCATGTTTGTTTATATACATAAAAGTTATATATACTCAATTGTTTGATTAGTTTGATTTCATCTCTTATTTACTTACTTTATTATTTCTAGATATTTGTGTATTGAAAATTTAGTGACTTTAGTGACTAGACATAGTTTTTCAAAATATAATGTATATTGCATAGTGACTTTAATGACTAGATAAAATTCTAGAAAATTGTATATTTACTTTAGTGACTAGAAAAAATTCTAGAAAATTTGTATAGTGGCTATTGTGACTAGATTAATTTTTTGAAAATTGCTAGTGACTTTAGTGACTAGATTAAATTCTTGAAAATTTCATGTAAATTTAATTTAGTGTATATTTCTAAAAATATCATGTATAAGTCCTTAGCAATTGTATAGGGCTGATCTTAGTGTTATTTTATATAAGTAACCCTGAAGTCAATTGTTAATTACATATAAGTTCTTAGAAATTGTATAGGGCTGATCCTTAGTGTTGTTTTTCAAAGCTAACCGTGAACTCTATAGTTACTTACGTATAAGTCCTTAGCGATTTTATAGGGCTGATCCTTAGCATTATTTTACATAACTAACCCTGAAGTCTATTGTTAATTACGTAGAAGTAGTCCATAGCAATTTTATAGGGCTAATACTTAGCGTTATTTTGCATAACTAACCCTGAAGTATATTGTTAATTATGTATAAGTTCTTAGAAATATTATAGATACATAGTGTTATCTAACAGAAATTCTTGATTTTTTATTTGTATTTTGTTACTAGTTAAGATGGACCCGAGAGTGATGAAGATGCTAATCGGTTCCTAATGAACATGATTGCCGGTGGTGATGCACGTAATGTCATAGAAGAAGAAGCCGGTGCTGCTGCTCATCATCATGTCAAAGAAGAAGAAGAAGGTGATGATGCCAGCAATACCAACATGTACCTCAATATGTCCGGTGATGGAATTGAGAAATCCGATGATGGCGCTGATCAACAAACCGAGAATGTATATGTATCTAACATTTCGTTCTTCTGTATGTATATATATGAAACAATATAGAGAAAATTGAGCATGAATAATAATATATCTTTTATTTGTAGCCCTCGGCATCGGAGAAGCCTAAAAGAGGCAAACGAGGCTCGACCAGAAAATTGGAAGGGCGATACATTATCATAGAAGTGGTATATGATGGCGAACCCATTACTCCCACCAATGGTGCAGAAAAATACATAATAGAATGTGGACGCCTTGTGAGGGACCATATCCCGAGCAGCTTTAGGTTATGGAAATCCAATAATGCACACAAGCAAAGTATAGTGGTGCCTCAAAGAGATAAGCAACAACTTTGGCGTGAATTAAAGAATAGTTTCACACTTTCACCAGAGTCTGAAGAATTAGTTAAGGAATGGACCTTCAAGAAGATGGCCACACAATTTCAGACCTTCAAGAAGAATTTGGTTAAGGATTATATCAAGAAAGGGAAAATGCCAATATTTTCAGGAGCACTTGAAAAATAGAAGGAGCACTGGGATGCATTTGTGGCATATAAGTGTTCGTAGCTTGGTATTCAGTGGGTGCAAAGGAACAAAGAAAATGCATCGAACAAAAATATCACCACACTCTAGGGCAAGGTGGCTACAAGGTCGCAATCCCAAAATGGAACAAGATGGAGGAAGATTTGCTTGCTAGAGGTATCACATTTGCGACCATCAACTGGTATTATGCTCATGGTGGAAGCTTGAGCCTAGAGAATGGCAAGTGCATCTTTGGCGAAAGAATTCAGCAAGCAGCCATTAGACTACAAGAGGCCATAGAAGCAGTTGGCTAGGGAATATTCTAGCCTGATAGAGAAAAAGATGAGCTAACTTATGCCCTTGAGAATCCAAAACATCCGGGTCGAACACGAGGCAAAGGTGTGATTCCGTGGAAATATGGGTTCAGCGAGTACATCGACTCTTACAGAAGTCAACAAAGAAGGAAGAACAAGGAGCAAGCGCGCTTGAGAAGGCTTGAAGAGCGGTTGTTATCTAAGGATGCAAGAATGGAGGATGAAGTGAAACGACAAGTTGCCATAGCATTGAGCCAGTAGCATCAATCACAACCGGCTCCAATGCCTAATGTCAATGAAGCTAATGTGTCTCAGCGAAGAAGCAACTACGCTTCCACGGAACTCCCTGTCGACAACGCAATGCCCGCAGTTGAAACCGGCGAGAAATGCTATCTTGTGGATGATATCACTCAACGGACATCTTGTGCGCTGCAAAGTAAATAAAAGGGCTTAATCTTCATGGTTGCCTACGGTACTGCCACGCCAACCCAACCAGGAGACGTCTACCATGGATAATCGATTCCGGTTGGATACGCTAAAGTAGGTGTGGAGGAGGTGCGCGAGGGTTATGAGACACTCGAGCTCGACATTCCTGGAGGTGACGGGGAGACGACACTACCACAGGCCATTCATGGTTGGATCCTATGGGAGAAGCGCAACATCATTCTCAAGCCTACTGATCAGGCATAAAGGCCAGCATCTCCCGGCAACATGAGTCCACCGTCTCCGTCAGCTGCACCACAACATTCTCCATCACCATCATCTCCTAGGCAGTCGTCTCCTCCTTCACATCATCCGCCGTCGGCAAAGAAGCAAAAGCAACCGCCGAAGAAGAAATCTTCCGATTAAGAGCCTACGAAGAAGAAGGAGCAGACGAAGAAGAAAGCCAAGGAGGCTCCTAAGCTACCATGGGAGCTTTCATATGAAGAATGCAAGAAGCAGAGGCAGCTCAAGGTAACAGAGCACTTCAAACCGAAAGAGCCAGAGAAGAAGGAACCCATAAATCCAAGCAAGTCGGCCTTTTTATTGGAATGTGTGAAGCAAATAGGAAGAAATTTATTTCATCTTCAGACTACGACCGCTCGATTACCAAGTCATACGATGAGAAGAAGAAATCAGCTAGGTCGTCATCTGATGTTCCACAGCTCGGAGCCCAAAAGAAGCAATCAATACCACCGCTCGTGGTGCTACCAGCAGTACAATAAGGGCTAATTGATTTTCTCAGCGGCTGAGGTTGCAGAGCAACAAGAAATTTCAATACACCCCCGAGTTGCTAGATGGAAATATGAGTTTGGCCAGAGCCATGTTCGAATTGAACTCGTGCCTCAGCTTCCAACGCAGATGTGTAGGCTACATGATTGCTACATGCTCGCGTCCAACAGTGGCGATATCATGTTTGGGGTAAGGATTATAGATAAAGATTACTTTCATGGCGAGGATATGATATGGTTGAATTTCGAAGAATTATACCAACTATACCATCAAGACGCCCTCGACATCTCTTTCGTCAGTACCTGGCTTCTGTAAGTGGTGTTCTTTAGTTTTCATTTACATAGTTAGCGAATCTTATCACATGCCCTCAATCTGTATTCCTTTTTTCTTTTGTATCATGTAGAATGGAGATTCAACTTTGCAGGAAGAAAAGGTACTTTTACTTGGGCTTCGTCGACCTAGTGGTTTTGAATTGCGTTATTCTAAAGGACAATCCTCAAGAAACATTTAATAACTTATACAAGTTCTTATCCATTCAGCATTACAAGTAGAATATAATATTTTCTTACAACTTTCAGTGAGTGTTTTCTGCCGTGTAACCCTTTTATTTTGTATAATTGAATTTATTTAAGCCTAACAAGAAGTGGTTCTATATAATCTTGCATAAATCACTGGATACTAATTACGATAATTCCTGATATGAGCTTAGCAATAGTTATGGACTCATTGAGGAAAGATCCAGAAGATTACAAAAGCATAACTGACATGTTAAAGGTAATTCCGGACATACCGCCTCAATCACCATTGCTTTAAAATCATGCGATAAATATATTTATTCATTCTCGATCATGCGCAGGGTATAGAAAAAGTTACATGAAAAACATCCAGGTAATTTCAGAAGCGACAAACTTAAATTGAAGACAGACTTTCCGGTACGTACTGGATGCTGCTTTGCACGTTTCATTGTTTTATTATATATTCATATGGATACCTGATGACTTCTTTCCTCTTAAAGTGTTTGAGGCAGGTATAGGGCAATAATTTATGCGCAAATGTTTTCGAGTTCATTCACCGTCTATAGGTACTTACAAGATATATACTTCTTGGGAAGCGGAAGTAAGTAATAAACAACATTTCGCAATGTTTCAACTAATTTTGAAAATTGTCATAATTAGTATTTTTTATTTTTTTATAGATCGATAGGATTTATTATTGAGCAAGATTCAAGAAAGATGGTGAATTATTGAGCAGGTCATCAACAAAGATTTATTATTTGTTTTAGCGATTCAAGAAGCCCTAGCAGGATTTATTATTGAGCAGGTCATCAACAAAGATGGTGAATTCTACTACGATGGACACAATCTTGATCCAAGTAGTAAATATAGCGTAGATGTTATATAACAAAGATGGTGAATTCTACTACGATGGACATAATCTTGATCCAAGTAGTAAATATAGCGTAGATGTTACCAACCCGGACTAAAGGGGGCCCTGCCAGGTCGGTGTGCGGAGCCCCTTTAGTCCCGATTGGTAGTTGGTAATACCAATCGGGACTAAAGGCTCCCATTAGTCTCTGCTACTTGACCCGCGACTAAAGTCCCGAGCCTTTAGTCCCGGATTGGCGGTCCCGGTTGGAAAACTGGGGCAACATAGGTTTCCCAACCGGGACTATATAGCCTTTCTGTATTAGTGAATCACGATTATAGATTACCTAAAACTTCATATCATTTATAATTTTTCTTGGCTGAACCTGGGAGCATAAACTGATACAGACATGGACCCAACAAATAATATAGAAGTTAATTAGTAACCATTTCTTGGAGACTAAATTTCGTGGTTTCGCTCCCATCTCCATTTTCCAGAAATATTTTGGAACCTTTTGCTCATTACACATGATACTGCAACATAGAATTGTCCATGTGTAAAGATATGCTTTTTAAATATACTACTAAAATTGGCCATATATATGAGCCAATACCACTACTACAAAAACAATTTTGTAGCAACGGCCTGATTTTTTTCAGGGACGGGTCAAAATGTAACCCGTTGCTACAAATGGAGCGGGGTTACTGTAGCAACCGACCCGCCCCTGAAAATACTATTTGTAGAAATGGGTGATTTTCAAATTTATTCCGAAAATTCATTTAATTCATAAATAGAAAAACACATAAAAAATGTAGCATTTGTAGCAGCGAAAACTCCCAGAAATATATATGTTTTTACCGGAGTCTAAAAACCATTTTTGTAGTAGTGTGCACCGTCATTGATGGGACAATTTTTGTCATCTCCCTCATTGCTGCCTTGTTGGTTAGGGTACGTTTGGTTCTGCGGCAAACGCTATCTTAACCTCGCCTAGCAAGAGCAACCGGTTTGGTAGTGCCAAGAAAATCTAGCTTCTGGAGGCAAGCTAGATTGCGGCAGCAAGAAAATGCTCGCTCAGCTAGGCGAGCTTTGCTCTCCGTCAGCGGGAAGCTGGCAGTTGTTGCAAAGAATATGGCCTTCCCGTAGTTCTCCATCTAGGAACCAAACAGTGAAGCCTTGCTTGCCAGGGCATAGCTCCTACGAGCTAGATTCAGGTAGAGTGGCTAAGCAAGGTGCTCGAGAGATCCAAACGCACTGCACAAAGTTTTATCCTACTAGGCAATGTAAAGGTAGCAAAATCCAGTGTATGGTGTTATGCTGTCCAAACGGACACTACTCTTTGCTATTAATTTGGTTGGCATAATTGTTGACAAGCTAATATTGTGTCATGAACATCACTTTCAAATGATACAACTGCTAATAGCTTTTTCCAGTGAACTGAAGTAGTAGCAAACCCATATGGAATGGTAGCCGTCATGAGTGCGAGGCAATCCTACTATAAAATCTATACCAATCTCTTCCCATTTCCATTTAGGTACTTTCAATGATCGAAGTAAACCTGCTGGCCTTTGGTGTTTCGCTTTTACCTTATGACACCGTTGACGGTATTTAAGTACCAAATCTGACTGTCAACTCCTGCAGAGAACAATGAAATAACAAACACCAAACTAGATGTAGGGGTTTATCTCTAACCATTCCAAATGTTTTGGTGAATCACTGATTGCAGAAGATCACACGAGCATACCGAGCAAAGTATGCTAAAAGAACACTCAAAGAATAAAGAAACACACCTCCGACAAATTAGAAGAAACCACACGGATCCAAGGGCCCACAAAAGGGGCAAAACCGATGTATCTTGGGAGGTGCCAGACAATCATTAGGGATTAGAACATGGACCCACCTATCAGTGTGCCAGGCAAAGGCGGTGCCTAGGGAGCCCACCAGGCGGTCGGCCGATCCCTAGAGTCGGGCGAACCTGGACGGCCTCCCAGCCTCCTCAGCTTTGGCGGGAAGACTCCCATCGCCATCCCTACGTCGGTTACAAGAGTTTCCATGCTTAGCACCCACGGGAACTGCCCTTGGAGGACTATTTAAGGAGGAGAAGAGCACCCCTCACAATACACAACAAGAAAAGAAGTCAAGAGCTCCACTCCAAGGCAAAGCCCTACCTCCGTAGTGCTTAGAAAATAGGGAGAGAGTGAGGGGTAGTTCGGGGGAGGTGCCGGCCTGTCGGCACTCTTCCTCGGCCTTGTACCTCGATGAATGCTTCCTTTCTAAGTCAGTATTTGTGATCTCCTGTGGTGGTGAGTCTTTTAGTTAAGTTCTATTCTTTATTTGCTTACGGGATCATCGTCCGTTCTTGTGGCGGATGCTCTAGTTGAGGGCCCCTCATAAAGATGGCTAAACCCAGATCGACGCCAGTATAGACGTGGTGTCTAGGCTATAGATTACCTTTGTATGCTGCTAGCCCCCACGGTGTTGTAGGGTAGGCGGTAGGTGATGATAGTCCTGTCCGTCGTCTGAAATCCCTCACATTCGGGGTCGAAGTAGAGCTAATGGTCGAAGTGAGTAAACAGATCGAGAAAGAAGCGATGCGCCGTCAATCAAAGATCTAATTTGCTCGGTAAACACTGAACTTACTAGCAAGCTAGAGATCGAAGCAATGCAGCCCTGCTAACCGGAAGAACTCGTTGAAAGAAGAAAAAGCTACAGAACTAGGGTTTGGCGAAGTCGCCGACAGTAAAGAAAAGGGTTTGTTGTATTGATTGTGCCATCTTTTGATTACAAGCCCGTACACCAATATTTATAGTCCGAACTAACAAACTAGGTCGATCATGACATCACATGACTTGACTAAAAAGAAAACAAACTTTCTAAAATAGAACGACTCGTACATGACCAGGACTCTACATTACTTTTTGTTGACATAATCTATCAGCATCAATTCCGCTCCATCGGCTGCGACATCTCATTAGCCAATCGGCCAACTCCGTTCAACATCGGCCCGCTTCTATCGACTATCTCCTTTGCTTCAGCATAAACTAGACTTGTGCCATAAAATGGTGTCAACACATGCCCCCCTATTTCGGAACAAAATATCTTTGTTCCAAAATTCTCTCCAGTCATGATTGCCTTTTGGATTCTGTGCGTGCGCACACAGTGCTCAAACACCTTCTCGCGCTCCGTGCGGGCAGCACTTCAAATTACATTTCTACCCCTGAGTGCAAAAATTATAAAGGCTCGTCCGCCGCAACCCTTCTTCTCCCCGGCCAACTGCTCCCGAGCATTCTCTCCTCTCAAGAACTGATCTCCTGTTTCTCCAGCGAGCGATTCTCAGGTGACTCTTTTCAACAACTCTTCAGCATCTTCTGCGGTGGCGGGCTTTCTCCTCAACAATCAGGGCACGAATCTGTTCTTCATCAATGGCTTCCCTCTCAAACATCCCCATGGTATGAGATCTCAACTGTTCATCCCTTTGCATTTTCCGCCCATCTCATAAAACTTCTCTTTGCATTTGTAGGACGTTAGAGATAGAATTACCATAGCCTTAGAAGACAAACCGGGACTCATTTGCCTAGGTCCCATGGGGGATCCAGATCCCACAGATCTAATCAATTTAGAAACCGACTGCATTCTGCTCAAACACTCTACCATGACTATGCAAGATTGAAACAATGTCTTCAGGTCCTGGCCAAGTGTGACCCCTGGGTGGAGAAACTGGTACCTCAGAATGGCTGCTTCCAAGAGAACAATCTGGGATGAATATGACATCGGCCAATGCATCAAGCTTTCCTTGCAAAACATGGGTAGAAATGAATCTATGCTAATCGCGGCCTCATACTTCTGGTCTGATACTCTTAATGCATTCTTGTTTGGTCATGGTCCGATGACTCCTACCCTAGCCGATGTCCTCATGCTGACAGGTCTTAATATCTCGGCCACCGATTCTGCTTATAGTCTCTTAACCAAACCTTCACATCGGCAGAGACAAGGAACATTGGTGGTTGGAAAGGTTACATTGATCGTCATGCGAGAACAGGGCCGATAAACGATAGGGAACATACAACCTTCTTAAACATGTGGCTAGAAAAGTTCATTTTCTGCGGAAAAACTGTCGGCCCGACCACTAACATGCAATCCATAGCTGAATCCTTAGCCACAGGGCACTTGATTCCCTTAGGCAAACATCTTCTAGGTTCAGTCTATTCTCTGCTGCACCAAGTTTCTGTCAAGTTATCGGCTGGACAGCCGATCGGCAATCTTGGTGGTCCTTGGTGGTTCATCAATCTATGGCTGAATATGTACATGCACAAGGTTCTAGGTTAGGATCTTACAAGATGAGCTTCCCATCAGACCACACTGAAGAAGAGAAGCCTAAAACTCACCGATGCATGTCTTGTGGTGAAGCAACATCGACATTCTCTTGTTACAAACTAACTCTATTGGAAGTGGCTACCTTCTTCAGATGTTTTTACAACGGTTTCACCCAAGAAAAAACCATTTGGTATGCTTACTATGGTGAGAACAAGACATTTGAGTTGCCTGTCAAATTCAGCTTCGAATTTGTTGATATTGATGCTGATAGTATGACAAGTTTTGGGGAAGCAATTACCCCAGGGATCCTCCCCATCGACTTTTTCACTGGTCGAAGCCATCAACCATCATACGAGTTCTACTATCCATCCGTAGCAGCTTGTCAACTTGGCTTCAGCCAGTTACCAGTTCACCTTTTCTTCACCGATCTATTGAAACCAAGAGAGACTGTTAGCAATCGCTCGAAGTATGATCGGCTGAAGAATCTGGTACTTGATGTCGAAACCATCGACCCACCATTGACCTAGAAGGCTGGATCATCAGTTCTTTCACTACCAAACCCTTTAGACAATGGTCTTCAGAATGGAGTCTCCATCTCTTTTGCGCATTGGCCAAAACATACTGCCAACGGTTGGACCCTGAGTTCATTGTGCCAAATGATGAGGTAACCTGCCTTTTACTATTCCATAAGTTCTTGTGACACCTCAGATGTTTATTTTGCTAAACAAGTCTTATTAGCATAACAATATGTATAAATAACTAAGAAAAGTTTAAAAGAAATGTATTATAATTTGGTTTTGCATTTATTTTGAAAGTATGTGTATATGTGCATGAGTACATGTACTTTAAACAGACAAATTAAATAACTTTCACATTAATGCAAATAGGACTACGAAATTGAATAGGCACATCATTAAGGACATGATAAACAAAAGTCTAGTTGAAGCCTAGGGGAGAATATGAAGTTTTGCCCATGAAATGACGTGCCATCCGAATCAAGCTTTTTGAGATTTTAAAATAACTTCTGAACTATAACTCGAATGAACTTTGGCCTGAAATGAAACTTGTGTAACTTTTCATTTTGAACAACTTTTGTGTTTAGAGAATTTTGAGTTGCAACACAGAAATGTGAGAAAATATCACTTTTACGACCAGACCCCTAAATTTCTTTGAATTCTCGCAATTCAGTCCCTCCCTCACCTCCCTCCCCTGTTCTGCCCCGACCGCCGCGCAGAGGCCGCCAGCCACCTGGCAGGGCATCCCTGCCCCCCGCGCCGCGCCAAGCCAACCAGCGCTCGCCTCTGCTGCCGCCCCAGCTCGCCCAACCCGCGCCCGCGCGATCTCCTTCTCCCCCACGCCAAATCTCCGGCGTCCAATCCCCTGCCCGCTCCAGCCGCACGCCGCGTTGGCGCTGCCACCGCCCTGATGACCCAATGGCGCGCCTCCGTCGTGCCACCCCTCCCCAGCCTCGTAGTCCAGCCCCACCCCTCCTCCCTCCTCTCTGCTGCCTACAAAAGGCCGCACTGAGCCCTCTCGCGTGCCCAGACCACCAGAACGCCACTGCCCACTGCCATTGCCACTGCTGTAAGGAGCTCACCATGGAGCTCATCTCTCCGGCCACCCATTGCCAGAGTTGAGCCTCCAACCACCACCGCACCTTCCCACCGGAGCTTACTGCCCCGCCCATCTCCGCCCAGCCCCGCCAGAGCAAGGCCGCCGCTAGCAACCACCGCTGCCGCCCTTGTCCTCTCGTCTCCCTTCCCTGGAGCCGATCCGCGGAATTGGTCCTCCACCATCCATCGCAGCTCCCTGACCCGACCACGCCATCCCAGCCTCGCCGGAGCACCGTCGCCGCCGCACAGCACCGCCGCCGCCCCCTGTCCGCCATGGGAGACCCACCTCCGGCCATCCCCGACCCCGACCAAGGCCACCACGAGGTAGCTCTCACCTCCCTAGTACTCCCCTGACCCTTTCCCCTCACCGCCGGCGAGCCTCCTCGCCGTAATTTGGCCGGCCGCCATGCCAGCCCCGCTAGGGACCCAATTGCAGTGATTTCAATCTTTCTAAGGGTCTGCACGCAAGTTTCCAGGGGCATATCTGCAAACCAGTGTTTTGACCCTAGATTCAAAAACAACGAATTTTGAAAATGCTTTAAAAATTGTAGAAAAATCGGAAAAATACAAATTCAACTGTTCTGTAATCCATAGAAGAAGATCTACACCTTTTGTGACATACATTGCTTCAGTTGCTTGCTATATTTTGCTCTAGATTAAATGGAAGGTTCAATAACCTTTATTTGTGCCCACTGTTTTTAGACAAAGTCTGAACCTGAGTTTTGGAAAGTAGGTTAGTT
Source organism: Panicum miliaceum (assembly GCA_032594955.1). Classification (NCBI taxonomy): domain Eukaryota; kingdom Viridiplantae; phylum Streptophyta; class Magnoliopsida; order Poales; family Poaceae; genus Panicum; species Panicum miliaceum. The sequence goes on along the minus strand of CM064059.1, from coordinate 25,645,110 downwards.
TCTGGACCAGAACCCACATCTAGCTAAACTTTTTGTGAGACTTTGTTTTAGGCCATGAAGGGATAGAACTAATTTTTCCTGCTGTTCTATAGTGATTCCTATTATGAAACTTTTTCTGTGCTGTTATATTGATACCTAGATGTCATGGAAAAATTTAGGGACTTTTTACCTTTCTGTAACCTACTTATATAATTTTTGTGGTGGAAAAATGTATTAAATCAAAGTAATTAGTTTTTGTGCTTGAAAAATGTTCATCGTTTTACTTTGGGTTAGAAAATGCTGTATAGAAAGTTTCATAATCAGAAACCCTGTATAACATCCTGTAGAAATTAATCTTTATTAAAATAGGTGTATCTTGTCCTATTTATTATGCTCCGTATCATGCACCATAAAATCTGAAAAATTTACAGTAACACATATTGGGATAGATTAACACCCTGTATAATTTTTAGCATCAATACTTGCATGGCTTGTTCTGTATAAAAATAACTAGGTTCTAGTAGTGGCTGTGTATTACATTTTTCATATTTAATCTGCTACACAAAAATGCCTGAAAATTTTTCAGTGGTTTTTGCCTCTGCATGTGGTACTGTGAATAAACGTTTGATCACCAGAAGTTACCTAGTTCAGTAATGGTGCTCAATCCATGTTTGTGCTTAGAAAATTAAGTTTCCAATATAATACAACCTCTTCTCGTTTAATGAAGTTAAGTAGTTTAAGTTGTACTCTATTAACGATTGCCCAAGAAATCTTAACAAAGTAACTTTACAACCAAATCTATGTTTTTGTGGACTGCAACTTTATCGTGAAGAAAATAAATGTCATATACCATCACTACAACTCATACTTGTGCATTCATATAGAATCGACTACTCTCGCTGACGGAACGTACGAGCTGGTGCCCGAGTCCGAGAGTGAGCAACGTGAACCTCAAGTTAATCTAACTGAAGTTTTCGAAGACCCGAACCAGAGTTCGGAAGAGCCCAAGGCTAGCTTTGCTCAAGAAGGCAAGCCCCGGAGCATGAACCCTATATTGCTTGTGCATTAAGTTTATAGGAGTTGAATGAAAACTTAGTTGCATGATCTTAGGTTCCTATGATCTGAACACTAGATATAAGGTTCGATAGAATGCTATGCTAATAGGACTCGGGTAAAAGTCGAGTGATTTCCTGTCACTCGCGAGAATATAGGAGTTGAATGTTTACTACATGCTGCAATCATAAGGTCGACGGACGGGGCTATGGTGCGATGTTCATGTTGATGATTGAGGCCCCATCTATTTAGTGAAAAATGCTAAGGCCGCAGTGTGTGGTAGTGGTGGTTAAGTCTTTGAACGTACTAACCACATGCCGAGAATATGGTAATCGGTTAGCTTACGTACTGGATTAAACCGAGGCCGGAATATACTCCCCACTGTCTTGAATTCGTTCACATATAGCTAATGGCGGGTGCATGTGCCGCCATGGCCCGGCTGGGTCCGTGGTCCATGGGGACGTGTAGTCGAGGGCGGTGGGCCTGTTCCGTGAAGCGGGAATTGAAGGGAAAAGTTGCACGTGTGACTCCGGGAGTAACCACGTGACGTGTGTTTAGGTCTGCCTTGCAAGGTTAAGAAATTCGATTCGAATCGTCCGTTTCTCGCGGCTATTGAGATTGCTTGACCCTTTTACCACATAGAGTAAGAAATGGAACAATGATGGTGACCTAGTGCAGTAATGGTGTTCAATCCATGTTTGTGCTTAGAAAATTAAGTTTCCAATATAACACAACCCCTTCTGCATTGAACTCTAAAGAACTCGTTTACTTTTAAAGTTGGAAGTACTCTGTTTTACGAATTCAAACTTGGTATATAATAATAAGTTTATGTGGAACTCTGTGATGTAAAATTTGTAGAATGTTGTATTCTCTGGGCTCACCTTCGTGTGAGTACTTTGTATGTGTGGTTTCGATCGGCAAACCCGTGGTTGTATCGGGAGGTTACCCGACAGACCTATGGATTACTCCGTTTGAAGTGCGAGTTAGCCCGAATTGCCCTCATGGTGATGGTTAGCGCACTTGAGCCGGATTAATTCAGGTGGTTCTGCCATAGTTTTACATCAAAACATTACCTGACATTTCTTTTCCAATTATTATGCTTACAGGATACCGATACAACTCCTCCAAAGACCAGCAACACCAATTGTCCGATCAACTATGCTCTTCCTTCGGTAACACCATACATCAGCCGCAACTCACCATCCCTCAAAGACGTAGCCGAAGGCCGATCTTATAAGCGCAAGGCTTAGAGTACCAAAATGTCTACGCGGAAGAAACCATCTAACTGAGAGCATCTCCATCGGTTCAACTAGCCAATCCGGCAGTAGCGGCAAGTCTGCTAGTGACAGCTCTCCAGGTACATCACTCAGCCGATTATCATCTGAATTAACAATTAGTTGCAACACTTATCCTATGGAAAATCTTGCAGGCATCACAAGCACCAACTTCATCTGTACCGGCGTCATCAGCTCCTTCACTTGCCAATCCAAATACAGGTGATCCATCACTACTGACCAGTAGGCTATCGGCAACATTGAAAACTCCGGAGGTGAACATCCCATCGGATCCATTTGAGCCAGCAGCATCGATGTTGGATCCACCAGCGCCTCAATCTCTTCTAGTACAACACAATCTCCTCAAAAGATTTTAGCGCAAACGTGGGTATTTAATGATCCTCACAACTCTTTACCAGACGTTGACAACCATCATCCAAGAACAACCCCATGGAGCTACCGCATCGGACCGGTCCATTCCGCTACCAGAAGAGAAAGAGGACGAAACAAAGGGAACTGATGCAGGCACCATTTCAAGATCTAAAACACCCCTTGCTGAACCGATAGAAAAGCAACCTTCCACGGTCCCCATGATGACGATGCCTACTCTGTTTGATGAATCAACTTAAAACAAGTAATTATCTCACAGCTTGTGTTGACTTATTATCGCAATATCATTATTAACTTGATACATCTATGTAGGCTCAAGACACTCTAGACAACAGCCTCTTTTCCTATCAAATTGGAGATCTCCTGGAGGAGGAAGAAGTCACATCAAGAACTATAGCGCTGGGAGAAGCTCCTGATGATGTAAAGACCAAGCTTCAAGACATTCTACAACTCCTGAATCAAGACATCGGCTTACTGGTCCGAGATGCAGAATGAATAAGGGGCATATTCCACCACTTAAAGGGCTAGTTGCCAGCCGATGTTGAGGCTGCACTGCTTCCAGCTGCCTTCATAGAGGGCCATCAATTTAAGCTCCTTCAAGCCAAACAACGTCTGTCTGATTGTGCCTCGTAGGCAGAACTAATCACTCAGAAGGAGGCTAGCTGATCTCGAGCAAATGACATCAAAGCTAGAGCTGAAACTCTCGAGAATTCTCATCCCATCATCATGAGTGAGATAGATCGGCTCAAAGCGAGGAGGGCAGTGCTTAGGAAAGAGTTAGAAGCAGTTACCCTCGCACTAGTAGAAGAGGAAAAGAGGCTGGAGCAACTCCCCAATGCAACTGAAAAGATGAAGGCCGATATGAAAACCCCAATCCGTGAAGCTATCCGCCTCCACGATCTCATCAAGCCAATTCCGGGATCTGCTGAAGACGACCAGAGGGAGATAGATGAGGTGGACCAAATCCGCCTACGTGCGGTTGATGCAATCCTAAGTTTCCTTGGATTGTTGTAACAAACTCGCTCCAGGTTACAGTTCTGCGATATGGAGTCATCATGATGATGCAAAATAATCTTTTGTTTGTAAATATTTTTGCACTAAGGGCGACACATGGTGTGTTGGCCATGAAGTAACCGATAATAACTAAGCACCATCGGCTAATTAAACACATCTACTTTGTGTATTCCTCTTCCTGATCAAACGTTTTATGCTAAAGGCGATACCTCTTGTATCGGCTGTAACCTTAATCGACTAATTCATGTTTACATTCTAGATCTAACTTAACATGGATGAACGTCTGTGACAACCCTGGTAAAATTACATTTCTAAAATCAATGTCATTAGCCTAACCCTATGCTTAACCAACTAATAAAAGGGTGAAAAGAATTAGAACGAGTTAAGCTGAAATTCAAACTGAATTTGGGCACATTTGGATATTTTTGAATTTTTAAATTAACTTTCAAACCATAAGCCAAATGAGATGTTGCCTGAAACCAAACTTGTAGAACTTTTTATTCTGAACAACTTTCATGTTCAAAAGTTTTTGAAATTCAAATTAGAAAGAGGAGAAAACGCCCTATTTGCACCCAGCCCCCTGAAGTTTTTCAAATTCTCGCAATCAGGCCCCTCGCTCCCCCCCTCTCTCTCCTCCCCGCCCGACCGCGCGCCAGGTGGCCGGCGACGCCTGACCGGCGCGAGGCGCCAGGCCAGTGGCCGCCGCGCCACTCCCCCACGCTCGGCTTTGCCCCCTCCCCACGCCGCGCTGCCTAGTACCCGCCCGCGCGTGCGCACGCCGCTGCCGCGCCCCGCCTCGCCGCCCGCCGCGCCCAACCACCGCGACGCGCCGTGCCACCCCGGCTCCCGCGCCCCGCCCGTCGCTGCGTCTGCCCTCCGCCCGAGCCGCTGCAGCAGCCCCTCACCCACTCCGCGCGCCGCGCTATCTCCTCTCTGCCACGCTAAATCTCCGCTCGCCAGTAGCTCGCGCCCGCCCTCCGCGCGCCGCGCCGGCGTTCTGCTGCCGCCCGCCGTGGCCAGTGCCGCGCCGTGCCGTGCCTCCGCCCCGCGCGTCGCCCAGACACCCCCACTCCCTCCTGCCCCTATAAAAGCCGCGCCCCCGGCCGCCCGCACGAGCCACCGCAGCCCGAACGCCTCGCCGCCGCCATTGCGGCCGCCGAGCGCCGCCCGCCCGTGGACAGCCCTCCACCGCTGCCCCCTGCCCAAATTGAAGCGCCAGCCACCACTACATCACCACACCGAAGCTCGCCGACCCACCCAACGCCGCCCAGAACCACCGGAGCTCCGCCGCCCGCGCTGCCGCCGCCGCCGCCGCTCCTGCTCGCCGTGGGCAGCTCGACCCCGACCTCCTCCGTCCAAGCCAAGCCCCTGAGCAGCTTCCCCGCGCGCCACTGAAGCTCGCTGACCGGACCACACCGCCCCAAGCCCGCCGGAGCACCGCCGTCGACGCGTGCCGCGCCGCCACCGCCTCTGCTCCAACGCCGGCGAGCCGTTCCCGGCCGTCCCCCACCTGAACAACACCCCCACGAGGTAGCCCTCGCACCCCTGAACCTTCCCCGACCCTCACCCCTCGCCGCCGGCGAGCCCCTCGCCGGAATTTCGGCCGGCCGCCGTACCCGAGCCGCCCGAGGACCCAATTGCAAGATTTTAAATCTTTAGAAGGGTCTGCGCGCAAGATTCAAGGACCCAGTTGTAAAAGAAAGTTTCAAATCTAGATTCAAATTCAGTGAACTTTTAAAATTCGTATAAAATCGTAGAAAATTCAGAAAAATGCAAACTCAACTGTTTTGGAATCCTTAGAATAAACTCTACAACTTTTGTTAGAAAAAGGTTCTCAGATTCTCAATATATTTTGCTCCACATTAAATGGAAGCTTTAATGGACTTATTTTGTACCCACTGTTGTAAATCAGTGCTGCCCCTAAAATTTGGGCAGTAAGCTAGTTGCTTGATGTTTAGGACTGTGTAAAAAGATCAGGCCCAAATTCCACCTCTAGCTGCACTGTTTATTAAACTTAGTTTCATACCTTAAGTGGCTACATATTTTTATCCCTGCAGTTAGGTTATGAATTACCTAATGAAACTTTTTCTGTACTAGTGTATTGGTACCTAGATGCCAGAGAAAAATTGGGAGACTTTATATCTCACAGGAATCTAATTATTTGATTTATGTGCTAATAACCTACATTAAGTTAAGGAAATAGTATCTTAGCTTGGAAAATTCTCAAATTTTTACTAAGAGATACACTCTGGTAGAGGTTGTTGTGTAAAAAGTTGCATGGACAAAAACCCTCTGTAGTGTCCTGTAAAAATAAATCCTTGAATAACCTAGGTGTGTAATGTCATATTTTCTATGCTCTGAATACTGCATAATAAATCCTACAAAAATTACAGTTGCTCCTGCATGCTTAAATGAAAGCTCTGTAAAAATCTTAGGCTCAGTTGTTGCACCATTTTTCCTGTACAAAAAGAACAAAAGTCTAACAGAAACTATGTAATATATTTTTCATAATTAATCTGTTACATAAAATTGTCTGAAAATTTTACAGTAAGCACATCTTTCCCCGATGTGCCTAAATCCAAAATTTCATGACCAGAAACTATCCACTGTAGTAATTACACTTAAATCATGTCGATTACCATTACCACGACTTAAACTTGTGCATTCATGTAGAATCGACGACTCTCGCCGACGGAACTTACGAGCTGGTGCCCGCGTCCGAGAGTGAGCAGCGTGAAGTTCAAGTGAATCTAACTGAAGCTCTTGAAGACCCGAGCCCAAGTTCGGAAGAGCCCCAAGCTAACTGTGAAGGCAAGCCCCGGAGCATAACCTATTTCTTTCCTAATTATGCAACTCATTACTCTTTGCTTGTGCATTAAGTTTATAGGAGTTGAATGAAAACTTAGTTGCATGATGTTAGGAACCCATGCTTGAAAACTAGATGTAAGGTTCGATAGAATGCTGTGCTAATAGGACTCCGGTAAAAGCCGAGTCATTTCCTGTCACTCGCGAGAAAATAGGAGTTGAATGTCTACTACACGCTGCAATCATAAGGACACGGACGGGCTATGGAACGATGGTTACGATTGAGGCCCGTCTGTCTAGTGAAAAATTCTAAGGCCGCAGGGTGTGGTAGTGATGGTTAAGTCTTTGAACGTACTAAACAAATGCTGAGATTATGGGAATCGGTAAGCTTAAGTACCTGATTGGCCCGGCAAGGGGACGGCATCCTACCCTTTGAACTTCGGTCCCATGTGCATATGGCGAGTGCAGAGAGTGGTCACGACCCGGCGCCGAACCGTGGCGTGGGGCTCTTGTACTCTCGGAGGGTAGGCCCGATCCGCGACCCGGAAAGAAAGGGGAAAAGTTGCACGTGTGACTCTAGGGAGTAACCACGTGACGTGTGTTTGGGTTTCCCTTGCAAGGTTAAGAAATTCGATTCGAATCGTCCGTTTCTCACGGCTATTGAGACTGCTTAACCATTTTTACCCACAGAGTAAGAAGAGGAACAATGAGGATGAATGAACTGGTTGGATGAAAATTTAATGCTTCACCATGTATGCTTTTGGATAGCTGCTTATCTAGAATGGTTAACGAAACTAGAATCTTGAGCTAAAAATTGAAAGTAAGGACCCACTTGTAGAAGCTTTTCGGCAAAACAAACCCCTGAGCCAAAAGCCTTGCATATCTAGAGTCGGTGGAGTAGATTCCACTACTCGGGTAAGTCTTGCTGAGTATTAGCATACTCAGCCTTGCTTGTGGCTCGTTTTCAGGTGAGACCTTCGAAGACATGATTGCTAGCTTGTCTTGGCCCTGCACTCTTCCCCCTGGTTGGTCGGTGGAATGGGATACGCCCCCGTCCAACGGAGATAATGCCGAGTGATGTCTCGTACGGGCTTCATCGAGACATCCTTATCGTCGAGTAGCTTTCGTTGTTTTATTTTCCGCTGCAACTTAAACTCTGAAGAACGTCTTAGTATGATCATTGAAGTATTTGGTTTCTAAACTCCAAACTTGGTCTGTAATATTTACTTATGTTAATGTTGTAATATTTGCTGGAATGTGGTATTCTCTGGGCTCATCGTCGCATGAGCATTTGTATGTACGGCATTCGATCCGCCCTACCGTGGTTGTATCGGGAGGTTATACCCGACAGACCAGTGGATTACTCCGTTTGAAGTGTAAGGTTAACTGAGATTGCCTTAATGGTGATGGTTAATACACTTGAGCCGGATTAATTCAGGTGGTTCTGCCACAGCTGGTATCAGAGCCGTAGCTGGTGCCACAGCTGGCAACAGCTGGCGCCAGAGCCAAAATACATACGCCAGAGAATGCGACGAGCCATAAAAACTTATTTTCATAAAAACTTGACTAGAAGGATGTGTTGCGAAATACGTTGGTACGTTAAGGATGGTGCCTAGTTCGTAAAGCCCTAAGGGATTATGGGAAAGTACTAGGTGACTATCTAACTTATGAAATATTATCGACTGACTTCCAGCACATTACTTTCTGTGAAAACTTACTTTCATGCATAACCGACCTTAATTTCTGTAACGACGCACTCATCGCTGAGGTAAGAAGGTAAGGATCCTCAGCCAACTGAGGGAGCTTGGCCTTCCTGTCGGTGATGCGAACCGAACGCTGCCCTCAAGCAGTGGCTTACTTGAGGTGCTGCCAATATGCCAACTGTTCGTTAACATATTGGGAGTAGAAGGTTTGGCGCAGGGTATGGCGATCGCTGTTCATACCCCCGTCTCATGACGGTATCCCCGTGAATACGCTATCTCGATAGCGTATGTTAACGTCGTCTGTACGGCGGAAATTGTACAGATATCGTTTCTATAAGTAAACGGTAATGAATACGGACGCTTTCATGAGTGCTGGCATGAAAGGTTCATGAAATATATGTGCTCTATCAATCTTCTGCAGGTACACTAACCGCGATTACGATAAGTTAAGGAACGATTAGAGAGACTCGACTAGCTAGTATAGCGAGAGCCGTATTGTGTATGCCACCGAGACTATCTTTGTAAGACCAAAAGTATTTGGCAGTTATTCTATTTTGTGAGGATGACTAGGACGTGCATGCATTATAACCATATATATCGGAAAGTGAAAATGCGTTGTATGAGAGTGGTAAGGTTCTTGCGTTTCTAAGCGTGGTTTGCATAAGGACTATCTAGCGAATCTGTCAGAAATCTGCCATGACCGAAAAGAGCGATTTATTGACCAAAGAAAATGACCTGATATGGTATAGTTCATGTTGAAAGGATTGTTCCAAATTTTGTGTTCTATCTTCTGTTCAAAAATCAAAAATTCTGAACTTCTGGATAATAAGAAATAACAGAAACCTTGGAACGTCAGAATTCTGTCCATAATAAGCACTTCTGCCTCTTAAATTTTTAGGCCCCCTTCTTTCAGTTTTCTGCAAAAGAGTACAACACAAAACTTGTTCCAAATTTACCCAGGAAGCTGCTGTTAATATTTGGTAAATTTTGGCTGGGTAGATTTTCCCTGGTGCACGAAACTCTAGCCCCCTGTTCACTGAAAATTTCTGGGTAGACAGAGAGGTAAAACCCGAAAAGAAAGACCATCTTAGAGACCTATCTAGCTCTGGAGTTGACTAGCAAAGTTGTTCACAAATACCTTAGGAGTGATCTGGTGAAATTTGAGAATTTTTGGATTAGAACTGTGGAAGTTATGGTTATTTTTGCACACTATACAGAATCTGTCCTTGTGCTGTTCACAGTTCTTCGCTATCTCACTCCATTTGATCTTTTGTTCAGATGGCCGAGCCTGTTGCTATGATGGTGGATGAGGATGGACGCGTACACTCGCAGTGCCTCCACTGGGAGGGCTTCCCCTCTATTTTGTGGGATGTTCTACGTACCGCGGGCTATCTAATTCCCCCACGTTACGCCGGACTGGAGTTTGCAGAGAATGGAGTTACCCAGTGCCGTGTCAACGTGACCATTTTTCCACACCCGCTACACCCGGAGTGGCCCGCCTTGGAGCTTGAGGCTGTTGGTCGCCGTTTGGCCGATACTTGGGAACTTGCAGCCATGAGGGCGCTCACCACTTTTTGTGCGCAGCGTCCCGAGGTTGTCACACTCACTCCCATTGGTTTGTTTCCTGCTGCCCAGGACAACGACCCCTTTTGGCTCAACAGGGTGCAGCACGCACAGTACTTGGTAGACTTTCATGCCCAGGAAACTATCCATACCTCCGTGCGGTGCATGAATGCACTCTACCGACTTCAGACTCTCCAGAGTCAGGCGCTTGAGCAGCTCACTGATCTTGCTCAGGCCTACCACTTGATGGCAGATACCAGGGATGAGCAGATTAAGGAGCTCAGTCAGGATCTTGAGGACAGAGATGCTCAGATTGGCCAACTTGAAGGCCAAATTCAGGAGCAGGACACTCTCATGGGTGAGAGAGATGCCACGATAGCACAGTTGGAGGAGCAGCTCCATGATCTAAGCCTTGAGTTGGAGGATGCTAATGAGCACATTCAGTGGCACCATGATCAGAATGACCATCCCCATGAGGAGGACATGGAGGAAGATGAGGAGGAGCCACAGGAGATTGATGGTATCTCTGGTATGGATTTCGAGGGTGAGGTATCACAGGCACCTCAGATGGGATCTCACTCTCCTGCTCACAGCGAGTCGTCCGTCAACGACTTGGATGACTTCTAGATGACAACCTAGGAGGACTTTTGCACATACTCCTCAATAGGGTAGCCTAACTTTTGGCAAGTATTGTAATAGGCTAACTAGGAGTTGAGTAACTCTTTTGTGATGGGTACACCTGAACCATGTGGATACCCTCAACTTGTAAGGAACGGCGATAAACTTGGGTGATTTCGTTGTAAGTTGGTAAACGATGAAATCCACAATCGCTGAGACTTGTTGGAATTTTTATCCATGTCTCCTTGCATTTCTTGGCTGAGTGTTGAATACCGAATTTGTGCTAAATTCTGTGATCTAGGTTCTCACAAAAATTCAGCATCATTGGACCTCGCTAGTTTAAGTTATAGGCGAAACAGTACCGATCAATCTGCTGAAAAACAGCTAAGACAGTAAGGCAAAGGACGAGCCTTTCGACCAAAGTGGTGCATTCCTAAATTCTCTGACTACTGCCAAAGTATGAGATGTTTTAGATGGACCCACAGCAAGCTATGATTTTTCTCGTAGCAAACAGAGATTCTGTCCATACTTCTAGCTGTGATTTCGGAAGTCTTTGACTACACCAATCATTTATGAATCGAGGAAGTATTATGGATCGCGTTGCTAATGGTAACCTTTCACGTTTCAGATGGTTGGATCAACACGTGGCAACCCCGAGGGTTTTGGTGCCGGTGGCAGCCGCTCGCGACAATCGCCACCACCCCCGCCCAGTTTGGTGGAAGTGATGGCCGCTCAAACCGAGCTGCTGCGTCAGATCGTGCAAGAGCAGCACCAGCAGAGGGGTGGGCACAATGCTCACCAACCCCAAGCTGCTGGATACACGGATTTCCTAGGGACCCAGCCGCCCTTGTTCCATAAGACCGAGGAACCCCTGGACGCAGATGCATGGATTCGCACCATTGAATCCAAGTTCACGCTACTTGTGGCCCCATGCTCAGAGGCCAACAAAGCTCGTTTTGCCGCGCAACAGCTTCGCGGTACTGCTCGTCTGTGGTGGGATCACTATTTTGCTATGCTCCCCGCTGATCACACGGTCACCTGGGATGAATTCAAGACCGCATTCCGGGCACATCATATTCCCGAGGGTCTCATGTAGAGGAAGCTGAACGAGTTCCTGGCACTCACCCAGGGCACCCGCACCGTGCTGCAGTACGCCCAGGCGTTCAACAACTTATGCCAGTATGCGGGCTATCACGCTGATACGGATGCCAAGAAGCGTGATCGTTTCCGCCGAGGTCTGAATACCAAGCTTAAGGAACGTCTGAACCTAGCCAGGGCTGACACCTACAACGAATTGGTCAATATGGCCATTACCCAGGAAGACTGTATCATGGCACACCGGGCAGAGAAGAAGAGAAAGGCACCCGCTGGACCTTCAAGTGCTCAGCCACCAAGGTATCGCATCGTGCAACATGCCGCACCTACAGCTCCGCCAAGGGTCCCTCAGCCAGGGCGTTGGATTATCAGGCCCCCACAGCAGCCAGGCACGGTACGACCCCTGATGCCTCCACAGAACGGTCCGAGGCCCACTCTGCAACAATCTCTTCGACCCAGCCCCGCGAACCGATGTTTCAAATGCGGGAGTTCTAACCACTTCGCACGGGAATGCCCTCAGTCTGGACCGCCCAACCAAGGACAGGGATCCAACCCGAACAACAAGAACAGGGGCAAGAGACAGACCCTGCAAGTCAAGCAAGGACGGATTAACTTCACCACGCTTGCAGAGCTTCCTGAAGGAGCCCCAGTGATGTCGGGTACATTCTCTATCCATAACAAGCCTGCAGTTATATTGTTTGATTCTGGTGCATCGCATAGTTTCATAAGTGCAAAATTCGGTGCAAAAGTAGGCTTGGATGTTTGTCACACAAAAGGGTCATATATGATATCAACACCGGGTGGTAAAATTGCTTCGAATCAAATGATCAGACAAGTACCAGTCAAGTTGGGTAGTAAAACCATCAACACAAACTTGATTCTTTTACCCCTTGACGGCATGGATCTTATTTTGGGCATGAATTGGATGGTTTTGCACAAAGTCACACTAGACCCCTCGTCCCGAGTTGTGAAAATAGATTCACCTAGTCACGGAGCCACCACCCTTTACCTACCATTCCTAGATTGCACGAATTCCTGTGCTTACAAGATGGAAGGACTTAAGCTAGAGGATATTCCTGTGGTCAACGAGTATGCCGATGTTTTTCCGGATGACTTACCAGGAATGCCACCAGATAGGGACATTGAGTTCCTCATTGAACTACAACCAGGCACTGCACCTATATCCAAAAGACCATATAGGATGCCCCCTAAAGAGTTGGCAGAGCTGAAAATTCAACTCCAAGAACTACTGGACAAAGGATTCATTCGCCCTAGCGCGTCACCTTGGGGATGTCCGGCCCTTTTTGTAAAGAAGAAGGATGATAGTTTAAGATTATGTGTGGACTACCGACCTCTCAATGCGGTAACTGTTAAAAATAAATACCCACTTCCTCGTATCGATGTACTCTTCGATCAATTAGCTGGAGCCAGAGTCTTCTCAAAGATTGATCTTTGTTCGGGATATCATCAGATCAAGATTCGCCCGTGCGATATTCCTAAGACTGCCTTCTCCACACGATATGGACTATATGAATTCTTGGTCATGTCCTTTGGACTCACAAACGCCCCTGCCTATTTCATGTATCTCATGAATTCGGTATTCATGCCCGAACTGGACAAATTCGTCGTAGTGTTCATCGACGACATCCTTATCTATTCCAAGGATGAGGAAGAGCATGCTAAGCACCTGCGCATTGTTCTTCAGCGTCTAAGAGACCATCAGCTCTATGCTAAGTTTTCGAAGTGTGAATTCTGGTTGGATACTGTAAAGTTCTTAGGTCACACGATCTCCAGCGAAGGCATAGCTGTTGACCCCAGCAAGGTACAAGAGGTGATGGATTGGAAACCCCCTACCTCTGTTCATCAGATTCGCAGTTTTCTCGGCTTAGCCGGTTACTACCGTCGCTTCATCCCGGATTTCTCTCGAATTGATAAGCCCATGACTGAACTGTTAAAGAAGGAAGTAAAGTTTGTATGGGATGAGAAATGTGAAGAAGCTTTCCACACTCTCAGAGAGCATCTGACTACTGCACCTGTGTTAGCTCAACCCGATAATACCAAGTCATTCGATGTGTATTGTGACGCATCAGGTACTGGTCTAGGATGCGTGCTTATGCAAGAGAATCGAGTGATTGCATATGCCTCACGAGCCCTTCGGCCCCACGAACAGAATTATCCCACTCATGATCTTGAGCTTGCAGCAGTCATTCACGCTCTGAAAATATGGAGCACTATCTCATGGGTACACAGTGCAATATCTACACGGATCATAAGAGCCTCAAGTATATCTTCACACAAGCCGATCTGAATATGAGACAACGAAGATGGCTAGAATTAATCAAGGATTATGACCTTGAAGTGCACTATCACCCCAGCAAGGCTAATGTAGTCGCGGATGCACTAAGCCGCAAGTCCCATTGCCATTGCTTATCCATGGAGTCCTACCATGAGACATTGTGTGCAGAAATGAGGAAGCTTAACATGGAAATGGTTTCCCAAGGCACTCTAGATCACATCTCAGTTGAGCCCACTCTTCACGACCAAATCGTCATGGCACAACTACATGATGAAGGAATTAAGATCATCAAACAAAAACTCTCTCTAGGAGAGGAGAAGTATAAATGTTTCCGCCAGGACCATAAGGGAGTTCTATGGTTCGAAAGTCGCATAGTCGTTCCGAAGAATCGTGAACTCCGCAAGCAAATTCTCGATGAGGCACACCTTTCCAAATTCTCTATCCACCCCGGCAGTAGCAAAATGTATCAAGACCTAAGGCAAAACTTCTGGTGGACTAGAATGAAAAGAGAAATTGCTACGTATGTCTCAGAATGTGACACGTGCCAGAGAGTAAAAGCTAGCCACTTGAAGGTAGCCGGTACACTACAACCGTTACCTATTGTTGGCGCTAAAATCGGCCGGGTAGGAATCGGCCGATGGGTCTTCAGCGTCGGACACACGACCCGGGAGAATCTGCTTAGCTCCTGTTCGGGTTATCGCCCTGGTGCGGTTCGCGCGGCGTGCCAGTCAATCTGACCTGTTGATTGACAAGGAAATAGAGTATTAAATTCCAGGCGCGTCGATCGGCTGGATTTCCGATCTGTCCTGAGGAGCGCGTCGGCAGCAAATCGGCCGATTTGCTATAGAGATAATCGGCTATGGGTCAGCCGATGATCGTATAGTAATTGTAAAGAGAACTGCTGGAGCAATCTAAACAATTACTATAGAAGCAACACTTGAAACAGATCTAATCGGCTGTATGGCGATGAATCGAAGGAGAACGATGACGAAGCCGATTACCCTGATCTCAAGCTGGATAACTGGTGATAATACTAGAATAACAGGTAAAACTTGCAATTCTAGTAAATATCGATAACTTGTGAATAAATCCAAACGAAACCACAGCGATGCGCCCGTAGTTAAAGCTCGGATATTACTCGATAAGCGGAACCTACCAATTGGCCGGAGATCAAGTTGATGCAGCCCTGCCAATCCGTACGAACTCGTGAAAGAAAAAGATATTGGCGAAGTCGCCGACTTGAAAAGTAAAGTACTGGTAAAAAGTAGAAGTATTTTGTTGATTGATGTTGGTTGTTTTGCAAAACCCTAGCGACTCCTATTTATACCCTGAAACTAGGACTCCTGGTCGATTACGACTTGTTACAACCTTATTTAAAACAGGAAAACTACTATATCTATAATAACTTTAAAAAGGAAACGGACTCCTGCAGAATCTTCCGCCGCCGTTTCCTAATCCAATCAGGACCTCTTCAATTGCTTTCCGGCCGACTTAGCATGCCGCGTTGACCAGCTTTTGACTAGAATCTTCTGGAATAATCCTATCCTGTTGGCATAGGCGGCGCCACCAATCGGCCGATTTTCAACTGTTACCCCGATCGGCCGATTCCTTACTGTAGCTCTCAGATCTCCTGCATCGGCCAATCTTCTTCCCCTGACGCCGATTCAATACGTGTCAAAATCTGGCGTCAACACATGCCCCCCATTTTCGGAGTAAAATATAACTTTTTCTTCGAAACTTTTTCTTTAATCCTTCTCTCTAAGCTTCCCCATTGCGACAGGAGTAAACCTCGGAATCAGTTGTGTTACCTTTCCCTGTGCATGTGATCTTTTTCTAGAATCAGCTCTATGACATGGAATCCGGTAACAGGATTTATGTTGACGTGTAGATTCAGACTTTGACCGTCTCCCCTGGCAGCTTTACATTTACTGATGTCTTTACTCCGGCGGTACACGTCTTGCCAACCCTCTGTCTCTTCCTTTCTATAAATATGATTCTTCGTATTATTTCCAAAAATGTTCATCTGGCTTGTCTTCTTTTCCTTCTGAAACCCGCCGCTCGCCGTCTTTGGTCAAGCATTAAAATGTCTTCTCGATCCTCCTCTTCCGTTAATCAGGTATCAATTTCCTCTCCATCCCTTCCTGAGACATCTCACTTTGTTCCAACATATTTGCCTATTCCTTCTTTCAGCCGAACCGTCTCAGCCCTGATTTGGAAAGAGCGATAGAAATCATGCATTCAGGCAAGCCTTTGTCGCAAGCTGATATAGATCTGATAAAAGCTCACTCCGAAGAACTCAAAGATCATGTTCCTGCCAGTGTCCGATCAATCTTGGACCATATGGATCTCGTCTGCTTTGAACAAATGCCATCCTCTAACGAGAGTTCCTCATCTTCACACCGACTTGCTGAAGCTAAGACTGAAGCCACCATGAAAGATTTGGAAGAGGAGAAGGCCCGCCTGCTGAAAGAACTCTGCGACCAAACTGAAGCTGGAGTCACTGCAAAGGACTTGAAAGATGAAAGGCTCTCCCTCATGATAAGATTAGGTTGCGTCGAAAGAGAAATCCAACGCAGGCGTAACCAGTAGTGTTTTTATTCTAAGGGCGACTTACACCATGTCGGCCATGTAATCTTGATATATCTTGCTGTAAGTTATGCATCTACCCAAATGCTTGGATAGTACCTTTTCAAATATCGTCCATTCAGAGCTCTTGGGAATTCCTCCCCTTCTATCGTCTCCAGAATGTATGCATTTCCGGGAGCACATCGGCCAATTCTATACGGCCCTTCCCAAGTGGGTGACCACTTACCGAATTTGGGATCCTTAGATCCTATCGGCAGCACCAGCTTCCATACCAGATCTCCCTGAGAGAACTGTTTGACTTTGACCTTCTTGTCATACCATCTGGCCACCCTTTTCTTGTTCTCCTCTATGCTGATTAGAGCTCTTAACCGCAAACCCGCCGAATCGTCAAGTTCATCTTTCATGAGAAAGGAATAATCATCGGCCGTTAACTGATCCTGTAGCGATATGCGTCTTGACCCTGTTCTTATCTCCCATGGTAAGACTGCTTCATGGCCATAAACCAAATGATAAGGGGATATTTTGGTGGCCCCATGACAAGCCATCCTGTACGCCCACAAAGATTCAGCCAAAGACATATGCCACTTCTTGGGTTGTTCTTCTATCTTCCTCTTAATTAGCTTGATTATCCCCTTGTTAGATGACTCCGCTTGGCCATTGGCTTGAGCATAGTATGGAGAGGAATTTAATAATTTAATCCACATATCGGCGGCGAACTCTCCGAATTCTCCAGAAGTGAACATTGTCCCTTGATCAGTTGTGATGGTTTGAGGAATACCAAATCGATATATAATATGGCTTTTAACAAACTCAATCATATCGGCTGATGTCACGTTCCTCAAAGGAACTGCCTCCACCCATTTGGTAAAATAATCTGTAGCCACCAATATGAACTTATGCCCTTTGCTAGACGGAGGATGAATCTGTCCGATGAGATCTATTCCCCAACCTCTGAACGGCCACGGCTTAATTATCGGATTCATAGCCGATGCTGGTGCGCGCTGCACATCGCCAAACCTCTGACAGTCTTGGCATCCTTTGTAATACTTGAAACAATCTTCCAGGATGGTCGGCCAGTAATATCCATTGTTCCTGATCATCCACTTCATTTTATGGGCCGATTGATGAGCTCCACACACGCCTTCATGGATTTCTCCCATTAGGACCTTTGCGTCTTCTGTTCCCAGGCATTTGAGAAGAACTCCATCAATCGTCCGAAAAAATAAGTCATCCTCAAGCAACACATACTTTGTAGCCTGAAAACGTGTTCGCCGATCCACCTTTTGGGATGGATTTTTCAAATAAACGGCGATCCCCTTCCGCCAGTCATCGGCCGCAAGTTCTAGCGTCATCGCTCCCTGAATCGGCCGATACCCAGAAGCATGTTGAGCCAGTCTGTTGGCTTCTTCATTATAATCTCTGGGGATGTGCTCAATTGTTGCAGATTTGAAGCCTCTCAAAAGTTGAAGACAATCTTCATAATAAATCCTCAAGATGTCGTCCTTGCATTCGGATCGTCCTGTCAACTGATCCACAATGAGCATGGAGTCCCCAAAGATCTCGACTGCATCCGCCCTGACTTCCCTTAACAATTGGATGCCTTTCAGAACAGCTCGATAATCCGCCTGGTTGTTGGTTGCAGAAGCTTCTATCGGCAGAGAGAAATCATAAGTTGCCCCCCAAGGCGACACAAGAACGATGCCGATTCCTGATCCGACCCCACACGAAGAACCATCAAAATATAAAGTCCATGGAACCGGTTCAACGGTGGCAATTTCTGGTCCACAATGCTGAACTACGAAATCGGCCATCACTTGACCTTTGACGGCTTTGGCCGATTCGTACCTTAGATCGAATTCTGACAAAGCTAGGATCCATTTTCCAATCCGCCCTTTCAAAATCGGCAATGATAGCATATACTTCACCACATCGTCCTTGCATACGACTATGCATTCTGCCGATAGCAAATAGTGCCTGAGCTTAGTACATGAAAAGTACAAGCACAAGCATAATCGTTCCACCGAAGAATATCTTGTTTCGGCGTCTAAAAGTCTTCTGCTGACGTAGTACACCACTCGTTCTTTCCCTTCAAACTCCTGTACCAACACCGATCCAATAGCCTGCTCATCAGCCGATAAATATAATTTGAACGGCTTACCAGGCTGTGGCGGGGCTAACACCGGAGGTGAAACCAGATACTGCTTGATATTCTCCAGTGCCTTGCGTTGTCCTTCTCCCCATGTGAACTCTTGGTCGGGCTTTAATTTCAACAGAGGAGTAAAAGCCTGAATACGTCCCAATAAATTGGATATGAATCTTCTGATGAAATTGATCTTGCCGATGAGGGACTGCAGTTCAGTTTCATTTTGTGGGGCCACTACTTTATTGATGGCGTCTATAGTCTTGCAGCTGACTTCTATCCCACGCTCATGGACCATAAATCCCAAGAATTGTCCGGCCGATACACCAAACGCACATTTGTTTGGGTTCATGTTCAGTCCATGCTTCCTTGTGCACTCCAGCACTTCCTGTAAATCGGCCAGATGATCCTGGTGACCTTTCGACTTGACCACGACGTCATCTATATAAATTTCCACTGATGAACCAATGAGTTTGTGGAAGATGTAGTTCATGGCCCGTTGATATGTAGCACCGGCGTTTTTCAAGCCAAAAGTCATGACCACCCATTCAAATAAACCAAGATGGCCTGGGCGCCTAAAAGCCGTTTTCGAAATATCTTCTTCGGCCATTAATATCTGATTGTATCCGGCATTCCCATCCATGAAACTTATGACTTTGTGGCCTGCGGCGGCATCCACCAAGATATCGGTCGTTGGCATCGGATAACCATCCATTGGCGTAGCCTGATTTAAGTTCCTGAAATCGATGCACACACGCAATTTTCCATTCTTCTTGTATACAGGCACAATGTTAGAAATCCATTCGGCGTAACAGCACTGCCGAATAAATCCTGCCTCAATCAACTTTGTGATCTCAGCCTTTATATCAGGTAGAATCTTGGGATTACACCGCCGTGCAGGTTGCTGATACGGCCGATATCCTGATTTTCTAGGTAACTGGTGCCCAACAATAGACCGGTCTAGTCCTGGCATCTCGTGGTATTCCCAAGCGAAGCAATCCCTGAACTCTTTCAATAATTTTACCAATTTGCATTTGTACTCAGAATCCAAATTGGCACTAACGTACGTCGGCCTCGGCTTGCTGCTATCTCCCAAATCCACCATCTCTAACAGATCGGCCGACGTGAACCCGTGCCCCAGCTTCCCATCTTCTCAGATGAGCTGATCCATTTATTCTGAATCTTCGGAGCCGACTGCTTGGATCGGCTGTAGACCGAAATCGGACACTCTCAGGAAGTTAGTGTCCCAAATCCTGCCAGATATACACTTGACGTGTTCGCAGCTCCACTGTTGCGTATCGGCCGCTGCAATACTGTAGACAGAATCGGCTGCGACTATCTCTGTACTGTCGCCGATCCATTGCACAAGGCATTGATGCATAGTAGATGGGACACAGCAGTTTGCATGTATCCAGTCGCGACCGAGCAGCATATTATAGGACCCTTTGCCATTAATGACGAAGAAAGTGGTAGGAAGGGTCTTACTGCCGATGGTGAGGTCGACGCAGAGTGCCCCGCGGGCAGGCGACACGTTGCCTTCGAAATCTTTCAGCATCATGTCCGTCTTGGTGAGGTCGTCATCGCCCTTGCCCAGCTTGCGGAACATAGCATACGGCATGATGTTAACCGCCGCTCCTCCATCTACCAACAATCTGGTGACGGGTCTCCCGTTGACATAGCCCTTGAGAAACAGCGCTCTGAGATGCTGCCGTTTTTCTTCTTCTGGTTTCTCAAATATAGCCGTCATCCGCTCTAATACCAGTTGTGCCATTTGCTCTTCCTCTGTATTTGTCACTTTGTCCCGATCGCTTGGCGCCATGAACTCCATCGGCAGTATGAAAACCATATCGATCTCGGCCGCCGATTCTTGGCTGTTTGCTTCCTGCTCATTCTTCTGTGGGTGCCAAATTCGAGATCTCACATTCCTTCTTTCTGGCACATGTCTTCGTTCTTCTTCTTGATGCTCCCACTGGCGTAGGCGTTGGATCCTCCGCTTTTGGGGTCTGGATAGGCCGTCAGGACACCACTTGGGATTCACTAGTTTGGCCGATGGTTTAGCGTGTCCCCAATCTGGTTCCCTTCCTAGGGGATCTTCGTCTGATATCCTATCATCGGCCATCTCTTCCAGCCGATCGTGCGCGCTGATCCTGCCCCCCAGTTCATCTTGCTCGCCGATCTTGCTTTTTGACCTACCGTACTGGCCAACTCTGCCCCCCAGCCGATCATGCACCGAAACGCGCCGTTCTTCGCGCCGATTTCTGTTGATCGGCTCTGATCCTCTGTCTCTAGAGTGTGGCTTCGGGCGATCGTTGCGGTTTGATCCATTGCACTCCGGACAGTTATCGGCAGAGGGCAATCTGATATCGTTCTCCCAGCAGTGGATGAAGAAGGGACACTGCCAGTGATCTTTGCGCCGGCGTATCATCTCTTCCTGGTGTTGTGCTTGTTCTTGCTGCCGCCGATATTTACTGAGTAGAAATCGGGAGGTGACAGGCCTGTGTGGTCGTTCTGGTCCTCGCCTGTTCCTTCTGATTTCTTCCATCGTGATCTGCCTCCTGGGGTCGACAACGCCGTCTTTTCTCGCCGATTCTGACGTCAGCACCCTGGTTTGACTTGATTCTTCTCCAGCGTTGACCGTGTTCGCCGAGAAGGGGTGCTGGTCTATCTTCATCGGCATTGCCGATTTGGTTGGAGTCTCAAATCTGAGCCGCCCCTGTTCAATGGCCGATTGTATCTGCTGACGGAAGACTTTACATTCATTGGTGTCATGAGAAGTAGCGTTGTGCCACTTGCAGTACTTCATCTTCTTCAGCTGATCGGCCGTAGGGATGGTGTGATGTTGCGACAGCTTGATCTGTCCCTCCTGAAGCAGTAGATCAAAAATTTTATCGGCCTTGGACGTGTCAAAGCCGAATGTCTCTGGCTCCTTCTTGCCAAAGGGGCAGGATATTGGCTTTTTCCCTTTTACCCATTCCGCCAGGCCGATTTCTTCCTCCGCGTCAGATTCAGATCCCTCCAAGTACGCCACTTTCTTCTGGAAGTTCCTCCGCTGTTCAAGTGGTCGGATCTCCTGCCCTGACAATTGGTGGACGATTTGACTCAGGCTCTCAAACTCTTGGGCGGCATACCTCTCTCTGATTTGCGGCAAGAGACCTTGGAAAGCGATATCGGCCAACTGTGCATCGGTCAGAGCCAGACTGTAGCACTTGTCCTTGATTTCTCTGAACCTCTGTATGTATCCTGTCACTGGCTCATCGCTTCTTTGCCTGAGGCTGGTTAAGTCCGAGATCTTCATCTCGTGTACCCCTGCATAGAAGTACTTGTGGAATTGTTTCTCCAGATCGGCCCACGTGACGATAGAATTTGGCGGTAAAGTGGTGAACCACTGGAAGGCCGATCCGGATAGAGATGATGAAAATAACCGTACCCTCAGAGCGTCTTGTGAGGCAGCTTCACCGCACTGGATGATGAATCTGTTGATGTGTTCCATAGTGGATGTGTCATCCGTCCCTGAGAACTTGGTGAAATCAGGAACCTTGTAGCGGTGTGGGAACGGCAATGAATCATAGGCCGATGGATACGGCGTCTTGTAAGTATAAGTCTGAACTTTCGGCTTCAGCCCAAGCTGATCTTGAATTACTTCTGCTATTCTTGCCGTCCAATCCACCTGCTGCTGATGACTAGTTGTTCGCGGCGCGGGCACGTGTTGAAGGGCTGGTTCGGCCAGGTGATGAATCGGCGAAGTTTGCTGAACGGCTGATAACTGCTGGCGAAACGCGTCCGCACCCCCTTCGTACGTTGCTGCTGGCGCCGCGCCTCTGAATGCCTCCACAGTGCTTGCCCCCCTGCCGATCTCTTGTAAGATCGGCTGGTACTGAGAGACCACCGGCCGGACGGCCGATTGGTATGACACCTGGAACGGATAAGTGCCATGCCCGTTCGCTGGCTCGGGAAAATGCGTCATGGCTGATGCCCCCCTGCCGATTTCTGGTAAAATCGGCCGGTACTGGGAGACCGTTGGCCGGGCGGCCGATTGGTACGGCGCCTGGAACGGGTAAGTGCGATGCCCGTCCGCTGGCTCGGGTAAATACGTCGTGGCTAATGCCCCCAAAAGGCACTGAGCTTGTAGGCGGTGTTTGCACAGAAGCCATTTGAACGGGTTGAAGCGGCGCTCGCGACGGGAGACATGGTGCACCGCTGTATCTTGGAGACGCCGGAAGTGGTGGAGAGCTGTATCCTTCGCGCTGCGTCAATATCGGCTGAGAAGCCGATTGGGATGTGTACGGTAAGCTTCTGGCCGGCAATGTAGTTGGGGGGGCATATGCCGGTCCCTGATAACCTTGAACGGCTCCGCTAGCCAGAGAGTTGACGACGGCGTTGTACACCGTGTTGCTCATCACCGAGGATTGGTCAATGAATGCTTGATACACGGACTGTTGAATCATCTCTGACATCTTGCCCGAGTCTTCAGCAATGGTGATGTGGCGAGGTGTTGGAATAGGAGCCTTCCTAACTGCTTCCCCGCTTCTGGTACGACTGAACGACTGGAGGTATATCTTCTTGTAATCTTCTAGATGTTTGGCCAATTCCTCCCTCTGGTCGTCCTTGAGATTAGCTTCTGTGACCCCAATGATGTTGCTGTCAGAGATTTCTGCGTTATTTGACATATCAGGTCTTGGATGGTCCCACTGGGCGTGCCAAAAGTGTGTTGGCGCTAAAATCGGCCGGGTAGGAATCGGCCGATGGGTCTTCAGCGTCGGACACACGACCCGGGAGAATCTGCTTAGCTCCTGTTCGGGTTATCGCCCTGGTGCGGTTCGCGCGGCGTGCCAGTCAATCTGACCTGTTGATTGACAAGGAAATAGAGTATTAAATTCCAGGCGCGTCGATCGGCTGGATTTCCGATCTGTCCTGAGGAGCGCGTCGGCAGCAAATCGGCCGATTTGCTATAGAGATAATCGGCTATGGGTCAGCCGATGATCGTATAGTAATTGTAAAGAGAACTGCTGGAGCAATCTAAACAATTACTATAGAAGCAACACTTGAAACAGATCTAATCGGCTGTATGGCGATGAATCGAAGGAGAACGATGACGAAGCCGATTACCCTGATCTCAAGCTAGATAACTGGTGATAATACTAGAATAATAGGTAAAACTTGCAATTCTAGTAAATATCGATAACTTGTGAATAAATCCAAACAAAACCACAGCGATGCGCCCGTAGTTAAAGCTCGGATATTACTCGATAAGCGGAACCTACCAATTGGCCGGAGATCAAGTTGATGCAGCCCTGCCAATCCGTACGAACTCGTGAAAGAAAAAGATATTGGCGAAGTCGCCGACTTGAAAAGTAAAGTACTGGTAAAAAGTAGAAGTATTTTGTTGATTGATGTTGGTTGTTTTGCAAAACCCTAGCGACTCCTATTTATACCCTGAAACTAGGACTCCTGGTCGATTACGACTTGTTACAACCTTATTTAAAACAGGAAAACTACTATATCTATAATAACTTTAAAAAGGAAACGGACTCCTGCAGAATCTTCCGCCGCCGTTTCCAAATCCAATCAGGACCTCTTCAATTGCTTTCCGGCCGACTTAGCATGCCGCGTTGACCAGCTTTTGACTAGAATCTTCTGGAATAATCCTATCCTGTTGGCATAGGCGGCGCCACCAATCGGCCGATTTTCAACTGTTACCCCGATCGGCCGATTCCTTACTGTAGCTCTCAGATCTCCTGCATCGGCTAATCTTCTTCCCCTGACGCTGATTCAATACGTGTCAAAATCTGGCGTCAACACCTATACCATCCTGGAAATGGGAAGACATAAGTATGGACTTCATCGTTGGATTACCAAACACTTCCTAGAAACATGATTCCATATGGGTTATCGTTGATAGACTCACAAAGACGGCACATTTTCTTCCGGTACACACCACCTATTCTACCAAGAAATATGCTGAGATTTACCTCGATCGTATTGTTTGCCTACATGGAATACCTAAGACAATTATTTCCGATCGTGGTCCTCAGTTTGTAGCACGCTTTTGGGAACAACTGCAAACGTCTCTTGGCACTAAACTGATTTGCAGCTCAGCATACCATCCTAAGACTGATGGACAAACAAAAAGAGTAAACCAAATTCTTGAAGACATGCTGAGAGCTTGCGTCATTCACTATGACAAGAATTGGGACAAATGCCTACCCCTAGCAGAGTTCTCGTACAACAACAGCTATCAAACGAGTTTGAAAATGGCACCATTTGAGGCCCTGTACGGACGAAGGTGTCGAACTCCTTTGAGCTGGTCACAAACCGGAGAACGTAAAATAATTGGACCCGACCTGGTAATCGAGGCAGAGGAGAAAGTAAAAGTAATACAAGCAAATCTTAAAGCCGCACAAGCCCGACAAAAGAGCTATTGTGACAAAAGGAGAAAGCCCCTAAAGTTCGAAGTTGGCGATCATGTCTATCTTCGAGTTTCGCCAACCAAGGGAGTGCAAAGATTCGGAATCAAAGGCAGACTAGCTCCCCGTTATGTTGGTCCCTACGAAATCATTGAGAGTTGCGGACCCGTAGCCTACAAATTACGACTGCCCCCTCAGCTCACGGCCACCCATGATGTCTTCCACGTATCTCAACTCAAGAAGTGTATTCGAGTCCCTACCGAGATTGTGGAACAACAGGAAATATCGTTGGAACCCGACCTCTCGTATGTCGAACACCCAGTTAAAATTCTGGATCAAAAAGAAAGAGAGACCAGGAGGAAAGTGATTAGAATGTATAAAGTACAATGGAATCACCACACGGAAGAAGAAGCCACCTGGGAAACCGAGAGCTACCTAAACCAAAATTTCCCTGGGTTTCTTATCTCAACCACTGGTATGTGCACCCACGTCCACACTAAGAATTACCGAATCTCGGGGCGAGATTCTTGTTAAGGGATGAACGTCTGTGACAACCCTGGTAAAATTACATTTCTAAAATCAATGTCATTAGCCTAACCCTATGCTTAACAAACTAATAAAAGGGTGAAAAGAATTAGAACGAGTTAAGCTGAAATTCAAATTGAATTTGGGCACATTTGGATATTTTTGAATTTTTAAAATAACTTTCAAACCATAAGCCAAATGAGATGTTGCCTGAAACCAAACTTGTAGAACTTTTTATTCTGAACAACTTTCATGTTCAAAAGTTTTTGAAATTCAAATTAGAAAGAGGAGAAAACGCCCTGTTTGCACCCAGCCCCCTGAAGTTTTTCAAATTCTCGCAATCAGGCCCCTCGCTCCCCCCCCCCCCCTCTCTCTCCTCCCCGCCCGACCGCGCGCCAAGCCAGTGGCCGCCGCACCACTCCCCCACGCCCGGCTTTGCCCCCTCCCCACGCCGCGCTGCCTAGTACCCGCCCGCGCGTGCGCACGGCGCTTCCGCGCCCCGCCTCGCCGCCCGCCGCGCCCAACCACCGCGACGCGCCGTGCCACCCCGGCTCCCGCGCCCCGCCCGTCGCTGCGTCTGCCCTCCGCCCGAGCCGCTGCAGCAGCCCCTTACCCACTCCGCGCGCAGCGCTATCTCCTCTCTGCCACGCTAAATCTCCGCCCGCCAGTAGCTCGCGCCCGCCCGCCGCGCGCCGCGCCGGCGTTCTGCTGCCGCCCGCCGTGGCCAGTGCCGCGCCGTGCCGTGCCTCCGCCCCGCGCGTCGCCCAGACACCCCCACTCCCTCCTGCCCCTATAAAAGCCGCGCCCCCGGCCGCTCGTGCGAGCCACCGCAGCCCGAACGCCTCGCCGCCGCCATTGCCGCCGCCGAGCTCCGCCCGCCCGTGGACAGCCCTCCACCGCCGCCCCCTGCCCAAATTGTAGCGCCAGCCACCACTACATCACCACACCGAAGCTCGCCGACCCACCCAACGCCGCCCAGAACCACCGGAGCGCCGCCGCCGCCGCCGCCGCTCCTGCTCGCCGTGGGCAGCTCGACCCCGACCTCCTCCGTCCAAGCCAAGCCCCTGAGCAGCTTCCCCGCGCGCCACTGAAGCTCGCTGACCGGACCACACCGCCCCAAGCCCGCCGGAGCACCACCGTCGACGCGTGCCGCGCCGCCGCCGCCTCTGCTCCAACGCCGGCGAGCCGTTCCCGGGCATCCCCCACCTGAACAACACCCCCACGAGGTAGCCCTCGCACCCCTGAACCTTCCCCGACCCTCAACCCCTCGCCGCCGGCGAGCCCCTCGCCGGAATTTCGGCCGGCCGCCGTACCCGAGCCGCCCGAGGACCCAATTGCAAGAATTTAAATCTTTAGAAGGGTCTGCGCGCAAGATTCAAGGACCCAGTTGTAAAAGAAAGTTTCAAATCTAGATTCAAATTCAGTGAACTTTTAAAATTCGTATAAAATCGTAGAAAATTCAGAAAAATGCAAACTCAACTGTTTTGGAATCCTTAGAATAAACTCTACAACTTTTGTTAGAAAAAGGTTCTCAGATTCTCAATATATTTTGCTCCACATTAAATGGAAGCTTTAATGGACTTATTTTGTACCCACTGTTGTAAATCAGTGCTGTGGCAGAACCACCTGAATTAATCCGGCTCAAGTGTATTAACCATCACCATCAAGGCATCCTCGGTTAACCTTACACTTCAAACGGAGTAATCCACTGGTCTGTCGGGTATAACCTCCCGATACAACCACGGTGAACGGATCGAGCGCCGTACATACAAATGCTCATGCGACGATGAGCCCAGAGGATACCACATTCCAGCAAGTATTACATCATTTGCATAAGTCAATATTACAGACCTAGTTCTGAGTTTAGAAAACAAGTACTTCAATTAACATAAATAAGTTCTTCAGAGTTAAATTGCAGCGGAAATAAACAACGGAAACTACTCGACGATACAGGATGTCTCGATGAAGCCCGTACGAGACATCACTCAGCCTTATCTCCGTTGGACGGGGGCGCATCCCATTCCACCGACCAACCAGGGGGAAGAGTGCAGGGCCAAGTCAAGCTAGCAATCATGTCTTTAAAGGGCTCACCTGAAAACGAGTCACAAGCAAGGCTGAGTATACTAATACTCAGCAAGACTTACCCGTGTAGTGGGAACTACTCCACCGACTCTAGATATGCAAGGCTTTTTGGCTCAGGGGTTTGTTTTGCCGAAAAGCATCTACGAGTGGGTCCTTACTTTCAACTTTTAGCTCAAGGTTCTAGATTCGTTAGCCAGTCTAGGTAAGCAGCTATCTAAAGCATACATGGTGAAGCATTAAACTTTCCATCCAACCAGTTCATTCATCATCATTGTTCCTCTTCTTACTCTGTGGGTAAAAATGGTTAAGCAGTCTCAATAGCCGTGAGAAACGGACGATTCGAATCGAATTTCTTAACCTTGCAAGGGAAACCCAAACACACGTCACGTGGTTACTCCCTAGAGTCACACGTGCAACTTTTCCCCTTTCTTTCCGGGTCGTGGATCGGGGCTACCCTCCGAGAGTACAAGAGCCCCACGCCACGGTTCGGCGCCGGGTCGTGACCACTCTCTGCACTCGCCATATGCACATGGGACCGAAGTTCAAAGGGTAGGATGCCGTCCCCTGGCCGGGCCAATCAGGTACTTAAGCTTACCGATTCCCATAATCTCGGCATGTGTTTAGTACGTTCAAAGACTTAACCATCACTACCACACCCTGCGGCCTTAGCATTTTTCACTAGACAGACGGGCCTCAATCGTAACCATCGTTACATAACCCGTCCGTGTCCTTATGATTGCAGTGTGTAGTAGTCATTCAACTCCTATTTTCTCGCGAGTGACAGGAAATCAGTCGACTTTTACCGGAGTCCTATTAGCACAGCATTCTAACGAACCTTACATCTAGTTTTCAAGCAAGGGTTCCTGACATCATGCAACTAAGTTTTCATCCAACTCCTATAAACTTAATGCACAAGCAAGGAGTAAAGAGTTGCATCATTTCGGAAAGAATGGGTTATGCTCCGGGGCTTGCCTTCGTAGTTCGCTTGGGGATCTTCCGAACTCGGGCTCGGGTCTTCAAAAGCTTCAGTTAGATTTGCTTGAGCTTCGCGCTGTTCACTCTCGGACGCGGGCACCAGCTCGTAGGTTCCGTCGGCGAGAGTCGTCGATTCTACATGAGTGCACAAGTTTAAGTTGTGGAAATAGCACTTGATTACGATTTGAGAGTAATTATTACAAGGGATAGTTTCTGGTCATGAAATTTTGGATTTGGACACATCAAGGAAAGATGTGCTTACTGTAAAATTTTCAGCCAATTTTATGTAACAGATTAATTCTGAAAAATAGATTTTATTGTTGCTGTTAGATACTTGTTCTTTTTGTACAGGTCAATTGGTGCAACAATTGTGGCTAAGATTTTTACAGAGCTCTCACTTGAGCATGCAGAAGCGACTGTAATTTTTGTAGGATTTATTATGCAGTATTCAGAGCATAGAAAATATGACATTCTACACCTAGGCTTTTTAAAGATGCATTTTTACAGGACCCTACACAGGGTTTTTGTCCATGAAACTTTTTACACAGCAACTTCTACCAAAGTGTAACTCCTAGTAAAAATTTGAGTATTTTCCAAGCTAAGATACTATTTTCTTGTTTTACTGTATGTTATTAGCACATAAATCACATAAATTGGTTACTGTGAGATAAAAAGTTTCCTAATTTTTCTCTGGCTTCTAGGTACCAATACATTAGCATAGGAAAAATTTCAATGGGTGACTCCTCACCTAACTGCAGGGATAAAACATTCTTCTTACACATGAAATAAAACTAAGTTTAACAAACAGTAAAGCTAGAGATGGAATTTGGGCCTGATCTTTTTACACAGTCCTAATCATCAAGCAACTAATTCACTGCCCAAAATTCAGGGTCAGCATTGTTCTAGAACAGTGGGTATAAAATATGTCCATTAAAGCTTCTATTTAATGTAGAGCAAAATATTTTGAGATTCTGAGAAAACTTTTGTAACAAAAGTGGTAGAGTTTGTTCTGAGGATTCCAGAACAGTTGAGTTTGCATTTTTCTGAATTTTCTACGATTTTATACGAATTTTACAAGTTCACTGAATTTGAATCTAGGTTTGAAATTTTCTTTTACAACTAGGTCCTTGAATCTTGCGCTCAGACCCTTCTAAAGATTTAAATCCTTGCAATTGGGTCCTCGGCGGCTCGGGTGCGGCGGCCGGCCGAAATTCCGGCGAGGGGGCTCGCCGGCGGCGAGGGGCGGGGGTCGGGGAAGGTTCAGGGGTGCGAGGGCTACCTTGTGGGGGTGTTGTTCCGGTGGGGGACGGCCGGGAAGGGCTCGCTGGCGTTGGAGCAGAGGCGGCGGCGGCGCGGCTCGCGTCGACGGCGGTGCTCCGGCGGGCTTGGGGCGGCGTGGTCCGGTCGGTGAGCTTCAGTGACGCGTGGGGAAGCTACTCCGGGGCTCGGCTTGGACGGAGGGGGTCGGAGTTGTGCTGCCCACGGCGAGCAGGGGCAGCGGCGGCGACGGCAGCGCGGGCGGCGGTGCTCCGGTGGCTCTGGGTGGCGTTGGGTGGGTCGGTGAGCTGCGGTGGGGTGATGTAGTGGTGGCTGGGCGCTCGGTTTGGGCAGTGGGCGGCTGTGGAGGGCTGCCCACGGGCGGGTGGTGCTCGGCGGCGGCGATGGCGCGGCGGGGCGTTCTGGTGGCGGGGCTTCGCGCGGGCGGTCGGGGTGGCGTTTTTGTAGGGACAGGAGGGGGCGTGGAGATGCCTGGGTGACGCGCGGGACGGGACACGGCAGCGGCGTGCACTGGGCGCGGCGGGCGGCGGCAGAACGCCGGCGCGGCGTGCGGGCGAGCGGGCGCGGTGACTGGGCGGCCGCGATTGTGGCGTGGGCGTGGCGAGATAGCGCCGGGCGCGGAGTGGGGAAGCAGCAGCGGCAGCGGCTCGGGCGGAGGGCAGGCGCGGCGACTGGTGGGGCGCGGGGGCCGGGGCGGCACGGCGGAGCGCGGCCACTGGGCGAGCGGGCGGCAGCCGGGGCGCGGCAGCACGCGCGGGCGGGGACTGGGCGGCGCGGCGTCGGGGCGGGGGAAAGCCGGCCGTGGCGGGGTGGTGCGGCGACCACTGGCCTGGCGCTCCGCGCCGGTCAGGCGACGCCGGCCACCTGGCGCGCGGCGGGCGGGCGCGTGCGCGCGGCGCGGCAGCAGAGGGGGAGACGCCAGGGACCAAAATGCAAGAATTCGAAAAAATTCAGGGGGCTGGGTGCAAACAGGGCGTTTTCTGCTCTTTCTGATTTGAATTTCAAAAACTTTTGAACACGAAAGTTGTTCAAAACAAAAAGTTCTACAACTTTGGTTTCAGGCAAAATTTCATTTGGCTTATGGTTTTAAAGTTATTTTAAAAGTTTCAATTGTGTCCAAATGTGCCCAAATTTAATTTGAATTCCAACTGAACCCGTTTTAAATCCTTTCCACCCTCTCATTAGTTGGTTTAACACATAGAGTTAGGCTAATGACATTGATTTCGGAATTTTAATTACCAGGGTTGTCACAGCCTTCCCCCCTTAACAAGAATCTCGCCCCGAGATTCGGTAATTCTTAGTGTGGGCGTGGGTGCACATACCAGTGGTTGAGGCAAGAAACCCAGGGAAATGTTGGTTCAGGTAGCTTTCCGTTTCCCAGGTGGCTTCTTCTTCCGTGTGGCGATTCCATTGTATTTTATACATTCTAATCACTTTCTTCCTGGTCTCTCTTTCCTTTTGATCCAAAACCTTAACTGGGTGTTCGACATACGAGAGGTCGGGTTCCAACGATATTTCTTGTTGTTCCACAATCTCGGTAGGGACTCGAATACACTTCTTGAGTTGAGATACGTGGAAGACATCATGGGTGGCCGTGAGCTGAGGGGGCAGTCGTAATTTGTAGGCTACGGGTCCGCAGCTCTCCATGATTTCGTAAGGGCCAATATAACGGGGAGCTAGTTTGCCTTTGATTCCAAATCTTCGCACTCCCTTGGTTGGTGAAACTCGAAGATAGACATGATCGCCAACTTCGAACTTTAGAGGCTTTCTCCTTTTGTCAGAATAGCTCTTTTGTCGGGCTTGTGCGGCTCTAAGATTTGCTTGTATTACTTTTACTTTCTCCTCTGCCTCGATTACCAGGTCGGGTCCAATTATTTTACGTTCTCCGGTTTGTGACCAGCTCAAAGGGGTTCGACACCTTCGTCCGTACAGGGCCTCAAATGGTGCCATTTTCAAACTCGTTTGGTAGCTGTTGTTGTATGAGAACTCTGCCAGGGGTAGGCATTTGGCCCAATTCTTGTCATAATGAATGACACAAGCTCTCAGCATGTCCTCAAGAATTTGGTTTACTCTCTCCGTTTGTCCATCGGTCTGCGGATGGTATGCTGAGCTGCGAATCAGCTTAGTACCAAGAGACGTTTGCAGTTGTTCCCAAAAGCGTGCTACAAACTGGGGACCACGATCGGAAATAATTGTCTTAGGTATTCCATGCAGGCAAACAATACGATCGAGGTAAATCTCGGCATGTTTCTTGGTAGAATAGGTGGTGTGTACCGGAAGAAAATGTGCCGTCTTCGTGAGTCTATCAACGATAACCCATATGGAATCATGTTTCTGGGAAGTGTTTGGTAGTCCCACGATGAAGTCCATACTTATGTCCTCCCATTTCCATGATGGTATAGGTAACGGTTGAAGTGTACCGGCTACCTTTAAGTGGCTAGCTTTTACTCTCTGGCACGTGTCACATTCCGAGACATACGTAGCAATTTCCCTTTTTATTCTAGTCCACCAGAAGTTTTGCCTTAGGTCCTGATACATTTTGCTACTACCGGGGTGGATAGAGAATTTGGAGAGGTGTGCCTCATCAAGAATTTGCTTGCGGAGTTTACGATCCTTCGGAACGACTATCCGACTTTCGAACCATAGAACTCCCTTATGGTCCTGGCGGAAACACTTATACTTCTCTTCACCTAGAGAGAGTTTTTGTTTGATGAGCTTGATTCCTTCATCATGTAGTTGTGCCATGACGATTTGGTCGTGAAGAGTGGGCTCAACTGAGATGTGATTTAGAGTGCCTTGGGAAACCATTTCCAAGTTAAGCTTCCTCATATCTGCACATAATGTCTCATGGTAGGATTCCATGGATAAGCAATGGCAATGGGACTTGCGGCTTAGTGCATCCGCGACTACATTAGCCTTACCGGGGTGATAGTGCACTTCAAGGTCATAATCTTTGATTAATTCTAGCCATCTTCGTTGTCTCATATTCAGATCGGCTTGCGTGAAGATGTACTTGAGACTCTTATGATCTGTGTAGATGTTGCACTGTGTACCCATGAGATAGTGCCTCCATATCTTCAGAGCGTGAATGACGGCTGCGAGCTCAAGGTCATGCGTGGGATAATTCTGTTCGTGGGGCCGAAGGGCTCGTGAGGCATATGCAATCACTCGATTCTCTTGCATAAGCACACATCCTAGACCAGTACCTGATGCGTCACAATACACATCGAATGACTTGGTATTATCGGGTTGAGCTAACACAGGTGCAGTAGTCAGATGCTCTCTGAGAGTGTGGAAGGCTTCCTCACAGTTCTCATCCCATACAAACTTTACTTCCTTCTTCAATAGTTCCGTCATGGGCTTAGCAATTCGAGAGAAATCCGGGATGAAGCGACGGTAGTAACCGGCTAAGCCGAGAAAACTGCGAATCTGATGAACAGAGGTAGGGGGTTTCCAATCCATCACCTCTTGTACCTTGCTGGGGTCAACAGCTATGCCTTCGCTGGAGATCGTGTGACCTAAGAACTTTACAGTATCCAACCAGAATTCACACTTAGAAAACTTAGCGTAGAGCTGATGGTCTCTGAGTCGCTGAAGAACAATGCGAAGGTGCTTGACATGCTCTTCCTCATCCTTTGAATAGATAAGAATGTCGTCGATGAACACTACGACGAATTTGTCGAGTTCGGGCATGAATACCGAATTCATGAGATACATGAAGTAGGCAGGGGCATTGGTGAGTCCAAAGGACATGACCAAGAATTCATATAGTCCATAACGTGTGGAGAAGGCAGTCTTAGGAATATCGCACGGGCGAATCTTGATCTGATGATATCCCGAACGAAGATCAATTTTTGAGAAGACTCTGGCTCCAGCTAATTGATCGAAGAGTACATCGATGCGAGGAAGTGGGTATTTATTTTTAACTGTTACCGCATTGAGAGGTCGGTAGTCCACACATAATCTCAAACTGTCATCCTTTTTCTTTACGAATAGGGCTGGACATCCCCAAGGTGACGCGCTAGGGCGTATAAAACCTTTGTCTAGTAGTTCTTGGAGTTGAATTTTCAGCTCGGCCAATTCCTTAGGGGGCATCCTATATGGTCTCTTGGATATAGGTGCAGTGCCTGGTTGTAGCTCAATAACGAACTCAATATCCCTATCCGGGGGCATTCCTGGTAAGTCATCCGGGAAAACATCGGCGTACTCGTTCACCACAAGAATCTCATCTAGCTTAAGTCCTTCCATCTCATAAGCACAGGAATTCGTGCAATCTATGAATGGTAGGTAAAGGGTAGTGGCTCCGTGACTAGGTGAATTTATCTCAACGGCTCGGGAAGAAAGGTCCAGTGTGACTCCATGCATAGCCATCCAGTTCTTTCCCAAAATAATGTCCATGCCGTCAAGGGGTAAAAGGACAAGGTCCGTGTCGATGGTTTTACTACCCAACTTGACTGGTACTTGTCTGGCCATTTGGTTTGAAGCAATTTTACCACCCGGTGTTGATATCATATATGACCCTTTTGTGTGACGAATATCCAAGCCTACTTTTGCACCGAATTTTGCACTTATGAAACTATGCGATGCACCAGAATCAAATAATATAACGGCAGGCTTGTTATGGATAGAGAATGTACCCGACATCACTGGGGCTCCTTCTGGAAGCTCTGCAAGCGTGGTGAAGTTAATCCGTCCTTGCTTGACTTGCAGGGTCTGTCTCTTGCCCCTGTTCTTGGCGCTCGGGTTGGATCCTTGACCTTGGTTGGGCTGTCCAGGCTGAGGGCATTCGCGTGCGAAGTGGCTGGAACTCCCGCATTTGAAACAGCGATTTGCGGGGCTAGGTCGAAGAGACTGCTGAAGAATGGGCCTCGGACCATTCTGTGAAGGCATCGGGGGTCGTACCATGCCGGGCTGCTGTGGGGGTCTGGCAATCCATCTTCCTGGCTGCGGGGCCTTTGGTGGAGCTGTAGGTGCGGTATTTTGCACGATGCGATACCTTGGTGGTTGGGCACTTGATGGCCCTGCGGGTGCCTTTCTCTTCTTCTCTGCCCGGTGTGCCATGATACAGTCCTCCTGGGTAATGGCCATATTGACCAACTCGTTGTAGGTGTCCGCCCTGGCTAGGTTCAGACGTTCCTTGAGCTTGGTATTCAGACCTCGGCGGAAACGATCACGCTTCTTGGCGTCCGTATCAGCGTGATAGCCCGCATACTGGCATAGGTTGTTGAACGCCTGGGCGTACTGTAATACGGTGCGGGTGCCTTGGGTGAGTGCCAGGAACTCATTCAACTTTCTCTCCATGAGACCCTCTGGGATATGATGTGCCCGGAACGCGGTCTTGAATTCATTCCAGTCGACCACATGGTCAGCCGGGAGCATCGCAAAATAGTGGTCCCACCACAGACGAGCGGTACCGCGAAGCTGTTGCGCGGCAAAACGGGCCTTGTTGGCCTCTGAGCATGGGGCCACAAGTAGTGTGAACTTGGATTCTATGGTGCGAATCCATGCATCTGCGTCCAGGGGTTCCTCGGTCTTATGGAACAATGGAGGCTGGGTCCCTAGGAAATCCGTGTATCCTGCAGCTTGTGGTTGGTGAGCATGGTGCCCACCTCTCTGCTGGTGTTGCCCTTGCACAATCTGACGTAGCAGCTCGGTTTGAGCGGCCATCACTTCCACCAAACTGGGCGGGGGTGGTGGCGATTGTCGCGAGCGGCTGCCACCGGCACCAAAACCCTCGGGGTTGCCACGTGTTGATCCAACCATCTG
This sequence comes from Panicum miliaceum, assembly GCA_032594955.1. Lineage (NCBI taxonomy): Eukaryota > Viridiplantae > Streptophyta > Magnoliopsida > Poales > Poaceae > Panicum > Panicum miliaceum. The sequence continues at coordinate 25,609,564 of CM064059.1, read as the reverse complement.
AAGCGTGAAAGGTTACCATTAGCAACGCGATCCATATCACTTCCTTGTTTCATAAATAATTGGTGTAGTCATAGACTTCCGAAGTCTGAGCTAGAAGTATGGACAGAATCTCTGTTTGCTACGAGAAAAATCATAGCCTGCCGTGGGTCCATCCAAAACATCTCAACATTGGCAGTAGTCAGAGAATTTAGGAATGCACCACTTTGGCATTTAACTTCGGCGCTAGAACTATGGCTAAGGTGGTCGAAAAGCTCGTCCTTTGCCTTGCTGTCTTAGCTGTTTTTCAGCAGATTGGTCGGTACGGTTTCGCCTATATCTTAAACTAGCGAGGTCCAATGATGCTGAATTTTTGTGAGAACCTAGATCACAAAATTTAGCACAAGTCTGGTATTCAACACTCAGCCAAGAAATGCAAGGAGACATGGGTAAAAATTCCGACAAGTCTCAGCGATTGTGGATTCCATCGTTTACCAACTTACAACGAAATCACCAAGTTTATCGCCGTTCCTTACATGCTGAGGGTATCCACATGGTTCAGGTGTACCCAACACAAAAGAGTTACTCAACTCCTAGTCAGCCTATTACAACACTTGCCAAAAGTTAGGCTACCCTATCGAGGAGTATGTGCAAAAGTCCTCCTAGGTCGTCCTCTAGAAATCATCCAAGTCGTTGACAGACGACTCGCTGTGAGCCGGAGAGTGGGCTCCCATCTGAGGTGCCTGTGGTACCTCACCCTCGAAATCCATACCTGAGATACCATCAATCTCCTGTGGCTCCTCCTCATCCTCCTCCATGTCGTCCTCATGGGGATGGTCATTCTGATCATGATGCCACTGAATATGCTCATTAGCATCCTCCAACTCAAGGTTCAGATCATGGAGCTGCTCCTCCAACTGTGCTATCGTGGTATCTCTCTCACCCATGAGAGTGTCCTGCTCCTGGATTTGGCCCTCAAGTTGGCCAATCTGAGCATCTCTGTCCTCAAGATCCTGACTGAGCTCCTTTATCTGCTCATCCCTGGTATCTGCCATCATATGGTAGGCCTGAGCAAGATCAGTGAGCTGCTCGAGTGCCTGACTCTGGAGAGTCTGAAGCCGGTAGAGTGCACTCATGCACCGCACGGAGGTATGGATAGTCTCCTGGGCATGGAAGTCTACCAAATACTGTGCGTGCTGCACCCTGTTGAGCCAAAAGGGGTCGTTGTCCTGGGCAGCAGGAAACAATCCAATGGGAGTGAGTGTGACAACCTCGGGACGCTGCGCACAAAATGTGGTGAGCGCCCTCATGGCTGCAAGCTCCCAAGTATCGGCCAAACGGCGACCAACAGCCTCAAGCTCCAAGGCGGGCCACTCCGGGTGTAGCGGGTGCGGAAAGATAGTCACTTTGACACGGCACTGGGTAACTCCATTTTCTGCAACCTCCAGTCCGGCGTAACGTGGGGGAATTAGATAGCCCGCGGTACGCAAAACATCCCACAAAATAGAGGGAAAGCCCTCCCAGTGGAGACACTGCGAGTGCATGCGTCCATCCTCATTCACCATCATCTCAACAGGCTCGGCCATCTGAACAAAAGATCAAATGGAGTGAGATAGCGAAAACTGTGAGCAGCACAAGGACAGATTCTGTATAGTGTGCAAAAATAATCATAACTCCCACAGTTCTCGTCCAAAAATTCTCAAATTTCACCAGGTCACTCCTAAGGTATTTGTGAACAACTTTTCTATTCAACACTTTGGCTGGATTAGACTCTAAGATGGCTGTTCCCTTAAGGTCTTACTTCTCGGTCTACCCAGAACTTTCAGTGAACAGGGGGCCAATATTTCGTGCATCAGGGAAAATCTACCCAGCCAAAATTTACCAAATTTTAACAGAAGCTTCTGGGATAAATTTGGAACAAGTTTTGTGTTGTACTCTTTTGCAGAAAACCGCAGGAAGGGGGCCTAAAAATTTAAGAGGCAGAAGTGCTTATTCCGGACAGAATTATGACATTTCGAGGTTTCTGTTATTTCTTATTATCCATAAGTTCAGATTTTTTTCATTTTTTGAACAGAAGATAGGGCACAAGATTTGGAACAATTTCTTCAACATGAACTTTATCAGAAATGGTCATTATCTTGGGTCAATAAATCGTTCCTTTTGGTGACGGCAGATTTCGGACAGTTTCGCTAGATAGTCCTTATGCGACCCACACTTAGATACGCAAGAACCTTTCCACTCTCACACAACGCATTTTCAATTTCCGATATATACGTTCATGATGTATGCACGTCCTATTCGTCCTCACAAAATAAAATAATCGCCAAATAGCTTTGGTCTTACGAAGATAGTTTCGGTGGCTTACACAATACGGCTCTCGCTATAATAGCTAGTCGAGTCTTTCTAATCGTTCCTTAACTTATCGTAATCGCGGTTAGTGTACCTGCAGAAAATCGACAAGCATATATATATGAACCTTTCATGCCAGCACTCATGAAAGCGTCCGTATTCATTACCGTTTACTTATAGAAACGATATCTGTACAATTTCCGCCGTACAGACGACGTTAACATACGCTATCGAGATAGCGTATTCACGGGGGTACCGTCATGAGACGGGGGTATGAACAGCGATCGCCATACCCTGCGCCGAACCTTCTACTCCCAATATGTTCAACTAACAGTTGGCATATTGGCAGCACCTCAAGTAAGCCACTGCTTGAGGGCAGCGTTCGGTTCGCATCACCGACAGGAAGGCCAAGCTCTCTCAGTTGGCTGAGGATCCTTACCTTCTTACCTTAGCGACGAGTGCGTCGTTACAGAATTTAGGGTCGGTTGTGCATGAAAGTAAGTTTCGACAGAAAGTAATGTGCTGGAAGTCAGTTGATAATACATATAGAAGTTAGATAGCCACCTAGTAAACTTTCCCATACTCCCTTAGGGCTTTACGAACTAGGCACCATCCTTAACGTACCAACGCATTTCGCAACACAACCTTCTAGTCAAGTTTTAGTAAAATGAGTTTTTAAGGCTCGTAGCATTCTCTGGCGTATGTATTTCGGCTCTGGTGTCCGCTGTTGCCAGCTGTGGCACCAGCTACGGCTCTGATACCAGCTGTGGCAGAACCACCTGAATTAATCCGGCTCAAGTGTATTAACCATCACCATCAAGGCATCCTCGGTTAACCTTACACTTCAAACGGAGTAATCCACTGGTCTGTCGGGTATAACCTCCCGATACAACCACGGTGAACGGATCGAGCGCCGTACATACAAATGCTCATGCGACGATGAGCCCAGAGGATACCACATTCCAGCAAGTATTACATCATTTGCATAAGTCAATATTACAGACCTAGTTCTGAGTTTAGAAAACAAGTACTTCAATTAACATAAATAAGTTCTTCAGAGTTAAATTGCAGCGGAAATAAACAACGGAAACTACTCGACGATACAGGATGTCTCGATGAAGCCCGTACGAGACATCACTCAGCCTTATCTCCGTTGGACGGGGGCGCATCCCATTCCACCGACCAACCAGGGGGAAGAGTGCAGGGCCAAGTCAAGCTAGCAATCATGTCTTCAAAGGGCTCACCTGAAAACGAGTCACAAGCAAGGCTGAGTATACTAATACTCAGCAAGACTTACCCGTGTAGTGGGAACTACTCCACCGACTCTAGATATGCAAGGCTTTTTGGCTCAGGGGTTTGTTTTGCCGAAAAGCATCTACGAGTGGGTCCTTACTTTCAACTTTTAGCTCAAGGTTCTAGATTCGTTAGCCAGTCTAGGTAAGCAGCTATCTAAAGCATACATGGTGAAGCATTAAACTTTCCATCCAACCAGTTCATTCATCATCATTGTTCCTCTTCTTACTCTGTGGGTAAAAATGGTTAAGCAGTCTCAATAGCCGTGAGAAACGGACGATTCGAATCGAATTTCTTAACCTTGCAAGGGAAACCCAAACACACGTCACGTGGTTACTCCCTAGAGTCACACGTGCAACTTTTCCCCTTTCTTTCCGGGTCGTGGATCGGGGCTACCCTCCGAGAGTACAAGAGCCCCACGCCACGGTTCGGCGCCGGGTCGTGACCACTCTCTGCACTCGCCATATGCACATGGGACCGAAGTTCAAAGGGTAGGATGCCGTCCCCTGGCCGGGCCAATCAGGTACTTAAGCTTACCGATTCCCATAATCTCGGCATGTGTTTAGTACGTTCAAAGACTTAACCATCACTACCACACCCTGCGGCCTTAGCATTTTTCACTAGACAGACGGGCCTCAATCGTAACCATCGTTACATAACCCGTCCGTGTCCTTATGATTGCAGTGTGTAGTAGTCATTCAACTCCTATTTTCTCGCGAGTGACAGGAAATCACTCGACTTTTACCGGAGTCCTATTAGCACAGCATTCTAACGAACCTTACATCTAGTTTTCAAGCAAGGGTTCCTGACATCATGCAACTAAGTTTTCATCCAACTCCTATAAACTTAATGCACAAGCAAGGAGTAAAGAGTTGCATCATTTCGGAAAGAATGGGTTATGCTCCGGGGCTTGCCTTCGTAGTTCGCTTGGGGATCTTCCGAACTCGGGCTCGGGTCTTCAAAAGCTTCAGTTAGATTTGCTTGAGCTTCGCGCTGTTCACTCTCGGACGCGGGCACCAGCTCGTAGGTTCCGTCGGCGAGAGTCGTCGATTCTACATGAGTGCACAAGTTTAAGTTGTGGAAATAGCACTTGATTACGATTTGAGAGTAATTATTACAAGGGATAGTTTCTGGTCATGAAATTTTGGATTTGGACACATCAAGGAAAGATGTGCTTACTGTAAAATTTTCAGCCAATTTTATGTAACAGATTAATTCTGAAAAATAGATTTTATTGTTGCTGTTAGATACTTGTTCTTTTTGTACAGGTCAATTGGTGCAACCATTGTGGCTAAGATTTTTACAGAGCTCTCACTTGAGCATTCAGAAGCTACTGTAATTTTTGTAGGATTTATTATGCAGTATTCAGAGCATAGAAAATATGACATTCTACACCTAGGCTTTTTAAAGATGCATTTTTACAGGACCCTACACAGGGTTTTTGTCCATGAAACTTTTTACACAGCAACTTCTACCAAAGTGTAACTCCTAGTAAAAATTTGAGTATTTTCCAAGCTAAGATACTATTTTCTTGTTTTACTGTATGTTATTAGCACATAAATCACATAAATTGGTTACTGTGAGATAAAAAGTTTCCTAATTTTTCTCTGGCTTCTAGGTACCAATACATTAGCATAGGAAAAATTTCAATGGGTGACTCCTCACCTAACTGCAGGGATAAAACATTCTTCTTACACATGAAATAAAACTAAGTTTAACAAACAGTAAAGCTAGAGATGGAATTTGGGCCTGATCTTTTTACACAGTCCTAATCATCAAGCAACTAATTCACTGCCCAAAATTCAGGGTCAGCATTGTTCTAGAACAGTGGGTATAAAATATGTCCATTAAAGCTTCTATTTAATGTAGAGCAAAATATTTTGAGATTCTGAGAAAACTTTTGTAACAAAAGTGGTAGAGTTTGTTCTGAGGATTCCAGAACAGTTGAGTTTGCATTTTTCTGAATTTTCTACGATTTTATACGAATTTTACAAGTTCACTGAATTTGAATCTAGGTTTGAAATTTTCTTTTACAACTAGGTCCTTGAATCTTGCGCTCAGACCCTTCTAAAGATTTAAATCCTTGCAATTGGGTCCTCGGCGGCTCGGGTGCGGCGGCCGGCCGAAATTCCGGCGAGGGGGCTCGCCGGCGGCGAGGGGCGGGGGTCGGGGAAGGTTCAGGGGTGCGAGGGCTACCTTGTGGGGGTGTTGTTCCGGTGGGGGACGGCCGGGAAGGGCTCGCCGGCGTTGGAGCAGAGGCGGCGGCGGCGCGGCTCGCGTCGACGGCGGTGCTCCGGCGGGCTTGGGGCGGCGTGGTCCGGTCGGTGAGCTTCAGTGACGCGTGGGGAAGCTACTCCGGGGCTCGGCTTGGACGGAGGGGGTCGGAGTTGTGCTGCCCACGGCGAGCAGGGGCAGCGGCGGCGACGGCAGCGCGGGCGGCGGTGCTCCGGTGGCTCTGGGTGGCGTTGGGTGGGTCGGTGAGCTGCGGTGGGGTGATGTAGTGGTGGCTGGGCGCTCGGTTTGGGCAGTGGGCGGCTGTGGAGGGCTGCCCACGGGCGGGTGGTGCTCGGCGGCGGCGATGGCGCGGCGGGGCGTTCTGGTGGCGGGGCTTCGCGCGGGCGGTCGGGGTGGCGTTTTTGTAGGGACAGGAGGGGGCGTGGAGATGCCTGGGTGACGCGCGGGACGGGACACGGCAGCGGCGTGCACTGGGCGCGGCGGGCGGCGGCAGAACGCCGGCGCGGCGTGCGGGCGAGCGGGCGCGGTGACTGGGCGGCCGCGATTGTGGCGTGGGCGTGGCGAGATAGCGCCGGGCGCGGAGTGGGGAAGCAGCAGCGGCAGCGGCTCGGGCGGAGGGCAGGCGCGGCGACTGGTGGGGCGCGGGGGCCGGGGCGGCACGGCGGAGCGCGGCCACTGGGCGAGCGGGCGGCAGCCGGGGCGCGGCAGCACGCGCGGGCGGGGACTGGGCGGCGCGGCGTCGGGGCGGGGGAAAGCCGGCCGTGGCGGGGTGGTGCGGCGGCCACTGGCCTGGCGCTCCGCGCCGGTCAGGCGACGCCGGCCACCTGGCGCGCGGCGGGCGGGCGCGTGCGCGCGGCGCGGCAGCAGAGGGGGAGACGCCAGGGACCAAAATGCAAGAATTCGAAAAAATTCAGGGGGCTGGGTGCAAACAGGGCGTTTTCTCCTCTTTCTGATTTGAATTTCAAAAACTTTTGAACACGAAAGTTGTTCAAAACAAAACGTTCTACAACTTTGGTTTCAGGCAAAATTTCATTTGGCTTATGGTTTTAAAGTTATTTTAAAAGTTTCAATTGTGTCCAAATGTGCCCAAATTTAATTTGAATTCCAACTGAACCCGTTTTAAATTCTTTCCACCCTCTCATTAGTTGGTTTAACACATAGAGTTAGGCTAATGACATTGATTTCGGAATTTTAATTACCAGGGTTGTCACAAGTGCTGCCCCTAAAATTTGGGCAGTAAGCTAGTTGCTTGATGTTTAGGACTGTGTAAAACGATCAGGCCCAAATTCCACCTCTAGCTGCACTGTTTATTAAACTTAGTTTCATACCTTAAGTGGCTACATATTTTTATCCCTGCAGTTAGGTTATGAATCACCTAATGAAACTTTTTCTGTACTAGTGTATTGGTACCTAGATGCCAGAGAAAAATTGGGAGACTTTATATCTCACAGGAATATAATTATTTGATTTATGTGCTAATAACCTACATTAAGTTAAGGAAATAGTATCTTAGCTTGGAAAATTCTCAAATTTTTACTAAGCGATACACTCTGGTAGAGGTTGCTGTGTAAAAAGTTGCATGGACAAAAACCCTCTGTAGTGTCCTGTAAAAATAAATCCTTGAATAACCTAGGTGTGTAATGTCATATTTTCTATGCTCTGAATACTGCATAATAAATCCTACAAAAATTACAGTAGCTCCTGCATGCTTAAATGAAAGCTCTGTAAAAATCTTAGGCTCAGTTGTTGCACCATTTGTCCTGTACAAAAAGAACAAAAGTCTAACAGAAACTATGTAATATATTTTTCATAATTAATCTGTTACATAAAATTGTCTGAAAATTTTACAGTAAGCACATCTTTCCCCGATGTGCCTAAATCCAAAATTTCATGACCAGAAACTATCCACTGTAGTAATTACACTTAAATCATGTCGATTACCATTACCACGACTTAAACTTGTGCATTCATGTAGAATCGACGACTCTCGCCGACGGAACTTACGAGCTGGTGCCCGCGTTCGAGAGTGAGCAGCGTGAAGCTCAAGTGAATCTAACTGAAGCTCTTGAAGACCCGAGCCCAAGTTCGGAAGAGCCCCAAGCTAACTGTGAAGGCAAGCCCCGGAGCATAACCTATTTCTTTCCTAATTATGCAACTCATTACTCTTTGCTTGTGCATTAAGTTTATAGGAGTTGAATGAAAACTTAGTTGCATGATGTTAGGAACCCATGCTTGAAAACTAGATGTAAGGTTCGATAGAATGCTGTGCTAATAGGACTCCGGTAAAAGCCGAGTCATTTCCTGTCACTCGCGAGAAAATAGGAGTTGAATGTCTACTACACGCTGCAATCATAAGGACACGGACGGGCTATGGAACGATGGTTACGATTGAGGCCCGTCTGTCTAGTGAAAAATTCTAAGGCCGCAGGGTGTGGTAGTGATGGTTAAGTCTTTGAACGTACTAAACAAATGCTGAGATTATGGGAATCGGTAAGCTTAAGTACCTGATTGGCCCGGCAAGGGGACGACATCCTACCCTTTGAACTTCGGTCCCATGTGCATATGGCGAGTGCAGAGAGTGGTCACGACCCGGCGCCGAACCGTGGCGTGGGGCTCTTGTACTCTCGGAGGGTAGGCCCGATCCGCGACCCGGAAAGAAAGGGGAAAAGTTGCACGTGTGACTCTAGGGAGTAACCACGTGACGTGTGTTTGGGTTTCCCTTGCAAGGTTAAGAAATTCGATTCGAATCGTCCGTTTCTCACGGCTATTGAGACTGCTTAACCATTTTTACCCACAAAGTAAGAAGAGGAACAATGAGGATGAATGAACTGGTTGGATGAAAATTTAATGCTTCACCATGTATGCTTTTGGATAGCTGCTTATCTAGAATGGTTAACGAAACTAGAATCTTGAGCTAAAAATTGAAAGTAAGGACCCACTTGTAGAAGCTTTTCGGCAAAACAAACCCCTGAGCCAAAAGCCTTGCATATCTAGAGTCGGTGGAGTAGATTCCACTACTCGGGTAAGTCTTGCTGAGTATTAGCATACTCAGCCTTGCTTGTGGCTCGTTTTCAGGTGAGACCTTCGAAGACATGATTGCTAGCTTGTCTTGGCCCTGCACTCTTCCCCCTGGTTGGTCGGTGGAATGGGATACGCCCCCGTCCAACGGAGATAATGCCGAGTGATGTCTCGTACGGGCTTCATCGAGACATCCTTATCGTCGAGTAGCTTTCGTTGTTTTATTTTCCGCTGCAACTTAAACTCTGAAGAACGTCTTAGTATGATCATTGAAGTATTTGGTTTCTAAACTCCAAACTTGGTCTGTAATATTTACTTATGTTAATGTTGTAATATTTGCTGGAATGTGGTATTCTCTGGGCTCATCGTCGCATGAGCATTTGTATGTACGGCATTCGATCCGCCCTACCGTGGTTGTATCGGGAGGTTATACCCGACAGACCAGTGGATTACTCCGTTTGAAGTGTAAGGTTAACTGAGATTGCCTTAATGGTGATGGTTAATACACTTGAGCCGGATTAATTCAGGTGGTTCTGCCACAACGTCGGCCTTGACTTGTCATTGTCTCCAACAACATGTTCTAACTCATCAGCCGATGTAAATCCGTGCCCCAGCTTGACTTCATCATCTAGCAGGAAATCATCCATCAGGATGATTTTTCAGAGCTGACTGCTTGGATCGGCTTTAGTCCGAAATCGGACATCTTCAGGAAATCACCTTCCGAAACCTTGCCTGATATACACTCTACTCCATCATACCCCCATACATGAGGATCGGTTGTTGCAATACTGAGCGATGAATCGGCGTAGATGATCTCAACAGTATCCTCCAACCATTGGATAAGACATTGATGCATGTTTGACGGAATACAATAGTTGGCATGGATCCAATCCCAACCCAAAAGCAAATCATATGAACCCTTGCCATTAATGACGAAGAAAGTAGTTGGGGGGGTCTTACTTCTGACAGTCAATTTAACGTTGATTGCCCCCCGAGCTGGTGAGGCTTTTCCTTCGAAGTCCTTGAGCATCATATCGGTTTTGATAAGATCCTCTTTGCCTTTTCCCAGCTTCCGATACGTGGTGTATGGCATCACATTGATCGCGGCCCCACCATCGACTAGCATCTTGGTCATCGGCCGGCCATCCACGTGTCCCTTGGATATACAAAGGTCTTAGGTGCCGACGCTCCTTTTCCTTCGGCTTGTTGAACATAGCTGGCATCGGATCCAGAGTTAGCTGGGCCATTGCTTGCTCCTTTGCTTCTTCATCATTGGATGGAGCCTTGAACTCCATCAGCAAAATGAAGACCATATTAACCGATGCTGACGGTGCAGTCTCATCAGCTTTTTGCTTGACGGACCACACTTGTGACCTCACTTGCTTCTTTCCTTGAGTACATTCTTCTTCTAGATCCCTATGGTGCAACCTCTGAACCCTTCTTTTCTGAGACTTAGTTAACCCTACGGGACACCATCGGGAACACATCTCAGAATCATAACGATAGGTATGCTAATGCTCAGTTTCACAGTTCAAAGGTTCTTCATCTGGCAACAGATCATTGTCCTCATCCTCAAGCAGATCTTGCTCCTCAATCCTGCCTCCCAGCCGATCATGAACAGGAACGCATTTCTCCTCACGCCTATCTCTACTGATTGGCTGACGGCTCCTGTCATCGTGGCACTATCTCTTGGATGAACGGAAATCTTCACGCGACCCATTGTACTTAGGACTATTGTCGGCGGATGGCAGTCTTCACCCCTCATTCCAATAGAAAGCAAAGAAAGGGCACCGCTAGTTGTCCTCGTCGCGTCAGCTTCTTTCCTCTTGATGGCGTCTCTCTCTATCTTGCCAACGCTGATATTTATTAATTAACATCTGGGATGTGACAGTTCTACGAGGCCCTCTAGAGCTCTGCCCTTGGTCATATCGACTTTGACTCTTCAATTCGTGAGCCGATATCTGCCTTTGGGGTCTGCAGGTCCTGTCTGCTTGGCCCGTTCAGAAGTCAACACCTTAGCTTTCCCTTTATTGCCTAGATCATTGATTTCCACCATATTTGCCGAAGGGAAAGGATGCCCATCTATCTTCATAGGATTTACGAATTCGGTGCTCCCTTGCTCAATAGCTGACGGAAGGTCTTGCATTCGTTGGTATTATGGGACACAACATTGTGCCACTTGCAATACTTACGATTTTTTAGCTCCTCGGCCGATGGGATCGTATGATTAGGAGACAACTTGTTTTTCCCTTCCTGCAACAGCAAATCAAAGATCCTATCAGCCTTGGTGACGTCGAACCCGTACTTCTCTGTGTCCTTCTTGGCAAACGGGCACGAAACCGGCTTTTTGTTCCTGGTCCACTCTACCAAGCTGATTTCAGCCTCGTCTTCAGAATTAGAAGAGTATTCAATGTTATTAACTTTCTTCTGAAAGGTGTTCCCTTAATTACTTTGTACGCGGACTTCAACATTCAACATCCTCTAAGCAAGATGACTCAAGCTATCAAACTCTTGCGAGGAAAACCTCTCCTTGATGTGAGGTAAAAGTCCTTGAAAAGCCAATTCAGCTAACTGGCTATCGCTGAGAGATAAGCTGTAGCATCAGCTTCTGATGTCCCTGAATATCTCAATGTAATTGGGGACTGGTTCATCATTCCTCTGTTTTACGGCCGTCAGATCCGTAAGATTCATCTCGCAAACACCAACGAAGAAGTTCATGTGAAATTGCTTTTGAAGATCGGCCCATGTGATAATGGAATTTGTTGGAAGAGAAGAAAACCAGGCAAAGGCCAATCCAGAAAGACACAACGGGAACAAACGAATTTTTAAAGTGTCATTCCCGGAAGCTTCCCCGAACTGGACTAAGAACCGACTAATATGTTCGATTGTTGTTACATTGTCCTATCTAGAGAATTTGGTAAAATCCCACACCCTGTACCGGTGAGGCATGGCAACTTGATTGTAGGCCTCAGGATAGGGCTTGTGATACATGTAAGTTGGCTCCTTAGGCTTTAAGCTGAACTGACTCTTCATCACATTGGCTATCCGGCTGTCGAGTGTGATTGTTGCATCGGAGTCTGAGGCTGATAAGCAACATGCTGGTGAGCCATCGCTTGTGGCTGACTAATGTGTTGTATTAGAGGATTGGCTGTCGGCTGCGGAGCCGATGCACCTATTTGACAACCTTCAGCCTGTTGCTGATACGGGACCATCGGCTGAGTAGCCAATGTATGCGTCTGGGGGCCACTTGGTTGCAGCTGAAGAGTCAGTGGCTGGGTGAATGGTATTGGTGGCTGCGATCTCTGAGGCATGAATGACGTGCTCTGAGCTGACCCCACTGCACCTGTAGCATTCTGAGTCTGGACGGGCGCCTCTGTACTTGCAAAGATCATATATTTAGGAGGCATCCCTAAAGATGTATTGGGGACGTAACCACTCGGGGTGCTGAAGAGGCCTCCATGTGCTGATGACACCTTCAATGGCAAGCTAGGAGTGAACACCGGGGCTGTCAGGATGGGAGTCACCATCGGCTGATGCGCGTGTGGCTAGAGAAGATAAGGCGGCATCGGATATCCTCCAGCGCTAGTCTATGCCGTGTTGGGTTGTGGCTGAATGCCAACGCCAGACATAGCAGCGCCTCCAGTTCTAGCTCCTGCTGCAGCCGATGATTTCGGTTGAGAATAGCACAACCCTTTATAGCCCATATGCATACCGCCGGCCATAGCTTCCCTGACGGCATTCTGAATCGAATTCATCAGGACGTTCGACTGGTTGATCATTGCATGATGCATAGCTTGATTGAACATCTCTTGGAACATGGCCTACTCTTCGGTGACTGTGATTTCTCGTGGCTTTGGGAAGGCAGCTTTCTGTATGGCCTCTCCTCTTTTGGTGATACTGAAGGCTCCGAGGCAGGCCTGCTTGTAGTCTTCTATTGCCTTCTCCAACTACTGCTTCTGGGTGACATTGAGATCTTCCTCGTTGACCTTGAGGATGTTATCATTGTCCACCTTAGATGGCTTCTAGATGGTCATGGTGAAGTTGTTGTATGGTCCCACCGAGCATGCCAAAAGTGTGTTAACACAAAAAACTGGCGATCGGTTTCCTGCGTAACCTCACACGAGGACCTAGGAGATTTGCCTTACTCCGGCGCAGGCTCCAAATAGCTTCGCGTAGGTTCTAGGCGTGCTAGTCAATTTGACCTGTAATTGATAAAGAATTAGGCAACGTCAAATACTAGAACGTATCGGCTAGATTTCCAAACCGTTCCAAGAGAGTATCGGCCAAAAGCTCGATACAAATTTGGTAAGCAATTGGCTAAAATCAGTCGATTATACTGTAGGAAGCAATACCGATTGCTGAGTAATACTTCACGAACAACATTTAGATCTAGATCTAGATCTAATCTGCTATAATCTATATGATAAATTGGATCAATAAAAATGTAGCTACAGCTGATAGGAAGCCTGAGATCTAAGCTGGATAACCATGATAAAGGCTAAACTAAGCAAGACTAGAAAAAACCTAACCTCACAAAGATTAACAAATATCTATAACTAGTGAGTAAACAGATCGAGAAAGAAGTGATGCGCCGTCAATCAAAGATCAAATTTGCTCGGTAAACACAAAACTTACCAGCAAGCTGGAGATCGAAGCAATGTAGCCCTGCTAACCGGAAGAACTCGTTGAATGAAGAAAAAGCTATAGAACTAGGGTTTGGTGAAGTCGCCGACACTAAAGAAAAGGGTTTGTTGTATTGATTGTGCCATCTTCTAATTACAAGCCCGTAGGCCAGTACTTATAGTCCGAACTAACAAACCCTAGTCGATCACAACATCATATGACTTGACTAAAAAGAAAACAAATTTTCTAAAATAGAATGACTCGTACAAGACTCGGAGTCTATATAACCTTTTGCTGACGTAATCTATCAGCATCAATTCCGCTCCATCAGCTGCGACGCCTCATTGGTCAATCGACCAACTCTGTTTTAACATCGGCCTGCTTCTATCAGCTATCTTCTTTGCTTCATCATAAACCAAACTTGTGCCAGAAAACGGTGTCAACAGCTAGGTTTTTGCACCTTCTAATATTTAGTCTAGGTATGCCTTTACCCGATGAAGTGTCCTTGCACATCTTTTGCGCGGGTTTAGACATGACCGCTGCTCTAGATCTTGACAGCGCAGCTGGAGGTTCGTTCGCATATAAAACACCGATGGAGGGAAAGAAAGACCTTGACCACATCCTAGAAAAACACACTTCCTCCATCGTAGTATCCAAACCCCTCAAGGAAAAAAACCATGTCATGCTTTGAGGAGCCCTCATCAGCCGAATCCAACCCCATACCTTCTCCATCCATAGATTCGTCTGTGAAGCCCTCACCCAAACCTCGAGCATCGGAGGAAGGAGTAGTACTCTATACTTCGGATTTCCCTATCAAATTCGATGATTTTTGGAACACCTCGAACCACTCTTGGCACAAGAAGGCTATGACACCTTCTCTATTTCATCCTTCCAATCTTCCTAAGAAGGCTCTCCCTAGAAAGGAACCACCAAAAGAATGGTTAATGGAAGTAAAACGCTCTTCTGAAGCAATTTCGGATTCACTCCCCTTCGATGACCATACCTTGTTCTATAAAGGGAACTGTTGTAGAAGCCCTTCATGACCCCACTGTCGAGGCTAGCATCATGTCTAAATTCCTAGCAAAAACTTTCTTGGCCGACATGCCTCTAGCCCCGATCGACAGACTCTTTACAAGTCCCTTGGGACTTATCTTTGAATGTCGCTGGATCGCAACAACTGTGCCAATCATCATAGACAAAAACGAGGTGCGCTTAGATATCCACATCTATCCTATCATCGATTTCGATCTTCTGCTAGGCTTCCCGTTAGAAGAACTCCTTGGTACATCTCAAGGGAGCCTAGACGAAAAGCTTAGGGAAGCTGCTTCCGCCACCTTTTGCTTGAAAAATCATTTGGCGAAGCCTCAACAAAATCCGCTCAAGACGGTGATGCATGTATCTCTGATCATATCACCCGAGCTAGCCATATTTGAGGGTGCAGAACTTACTACCCCCAAAGAAGATGACTCGGAATACCTTTCTGAAAATGAACGACCATCATCACCCTCGATCGGGTTTGAGCTTCTTTCCGCTGGCCCAGCATTGGCTTTTCACGAGAGCTCTCTTGAGATGGAGAACTCACGGGCCTCAGAGCTTTGTGAGGAACTGACTCTAGAATCTGGAGAAAAGGATTCCCTAGACAAGCATGGGAACTTCATTCTTGAAACACCTCAAGAACCATGCTCGCATAATGCCTTTCTAGAGTCACCATACTTTGTGCAGCAAGCATGCATCAGGACTACAACCACCCTAAAATCCTCCCTTGCAAAATGTTTAGTCGGATGGTTGTAGATGTGTATGTTTACCATAAGCATTGCAGATTTCGTGGACGTGTTGTGGCACTAACCTTGCAGCTTCAGCGACGATGAGAAATCAACAAATGGTGGTTAAGCTGGGAACTACGTCACCATTGATAGCTGCAGGATGAATCCCCCCATGGTCGAGCTTGTGACCATAAATAAAGCACTACCGGGAGATGGCCTGGACTTTCATTTCCCTTCCCAATAAAGTTTCCTTTTATTCAATAAAAGCAAGAACATGTTTTTAGGATAGTATGCACCTTTAGGTATTTTTGTCACTAACCATTTTAGGTTGAGATTAAAAAGATCAAGGGGCATGCGATGCCCAAGAATGTTGGAGCTGCTTCAACTGTACACTTGGTTCTCTTTGGTGATGGAACACATTCTGAAGGAGACACCGACACCACACACTTGACTTTTGGTGTCCTGACACACAACAGTCCAACTGTGGGGGAAACTGGTGAGTGTCTCACTGCAAGTTCTATTCGTACCAAGGAGTATCCTGGTTAAAAGGTGTCTGATCTGGCTTGCTTATAAAAAAAAAGTGGGGAAGAAAGAAAATTAAAAAAAGGAGAGAAAAAAGAGAGAGATGAAAAAAGAAAAGAAAAAAAGAGAGATTAAAAAAAAAGAGAGAGACAAAGAAAATAAAAAAAGTAAAAAAAAGAAAAAGGAAACGAAGAAGAAAAGAGTGAGAGTAAGCCAGCATGATCCACCTGAGTTAAAGGTGTGGCACCCTAGGTATTTAAAATGCTAAAAAAAGGGTCATGAATTTAGCATCATACATAATAAACAAGAACAATTCAAATCATGCATCTCTTTTAGGAATACATGTGCATGTATGTGTGCATATAATGTTTTTCATAAATATATTCATAACCATACATGCACAACTTGTCATAAAAAAATGTAGCATAAAAACACATTCACATTTTAGTACCTTACAAAGTGTACTTCAAACACCATTCGCAAATTCAAGTTTTAAACACATGAGATGAATAGGAATTCAAATCCTAGTAGTCCTAAATTTAAAATAACATCTAAACTAAAGCTCAAGTGAACTTTGATTCTAAATGAAAGTCGTAGATTTTCAAATTCCCTACAACTTTTGTGTTCAAAGTTTTTAAAGTTTGTTCGAAATTTCAAGAAAATTTAATTTGAATCCTGGCCCTTTTCTCTCTCCCTCCCTCTCTCTTCTCTCCCCTCCCCTGCTCTGCTCCGGCCGGCAGAGAAGCACCGTCACGCGGTGGGGCATCCCTGCACCGGCAAGCCGCGCCAAGGCGCGACCCCCAACGGGCCGCGACCACCCATCGACCGGGCCTGCCGCCGATGATTTGCTGTGCCCCATATCCCGCCCCTGCCCAGCTCGCACGCGCCACGCGGCCGGAGAAGCCCGACGCCGCGCCCTTGCGGGCCCCTTGCCGCGGCCTTGTTCCAACCGCACCTCCCTCGGCTTGGCCACGCCTAGCCCCTCCTCCCCTTCCCTGTGCGCCTGTAAAAGGGCTACACCAAGCCCCTGCTCACGCACGTCCGAGCACCACCACCACCGCGCCATTAGCGCCGCTGCTCGACCTCGCCGTCGAGCCCCACCTTCCGCTCCACTTCCATCGGAGTCAAGCCCCTGAATCGGTTCCCCATGGCCCCCTGAAGCTCCCCGACCTCCCCAGCAAGCCACCTCCACGCCGCCGCCCCACTGCTCCCGCGGGCAACCCTCCTCCGACCATCTTCAGCCCTAACCGGCCCACCTATAGGTAGCCCTCGCCACCCTCGTGCTTCCCCACCCCTTTCCCCTCGCCACCGGCGAGCTCCCTCGCCGGAATTTCACCCCCAACCATGGCAGCCACGCCTAGGGATGACATTGCGACGATTGAGTTCTTTTTAGGGTCCTTTCTGCTAAAGTCAGGGACCCATCTGTGAGACCCTTTTTTCTTTTTGTTTTCAAAAACAGTGAACTTGTAAATTCTTTTAAAACTCATAGAAAAATCCTAAAAATGCAAAATAAACTGTTTTGGAATCCTTGAACCAAGACAAACCACTTTTCTTACATGACCATGTGAGGTTTCTATATATTTTTAGCTCTAGATTAAGAACTAGTTTTATTAGCACTTAATTGGATCTCAAGTTATGGACATGCACTCTGGTTGGTCGGTGGAAAGGGATGCATCCCCGGCCAACGATGATAACGCTGAATGATGTCATGTACGGGCTTCATCATGATATCTTGTATCATCGTTAGAACTATCGTTTATTTTCCGCTGCACTATTAAACTTTGAAAGTACTTGTTTATGAATATTTTCAAACATGATTTGTAATAATAATTCTTGTTGAACACTGTGATGTAAAATTTGTGGATTGTTGTAATCTCTGGTCTCACCTTCGTGTAGGTTGTATGTATGCATTGTTTCGATCAAAATTCCAGTGGTTGCATCAGGATGTTACCTGACACACTGTCATTTTACTCCGTTTTAAGTGCGTGTTAGCCCGGATTGCCTCTATGGTGATGGTTAGCGCCCTTAAGCCAGATTAATTCAGGCGGTTCTGCCACAAAAGGTCGCATTAGGAGCAGGCCTCCAAGTGATGGCATTGCACCTTGATAGATATCATTTCGCCGCCTGGCTCCACCCAGTCTTGCTCTCGCTTACACTCCCAAAGCCTTGGCATAATCCACATCCGTTCCCAGCTTTGCGTAGTTTCGCTCCAGCAGCTTCTGCGCGCATAAAGCAAGAGGAATGCTCCTCTTCCTTTCTAGGCCTTTGCTACTTCACTCTGTTTGGCACTTATGCACAAAAAGGAGATGTACGTTGTGTCTTCAGTCCTACAACATTGTGCCAACGGATCGTGCCTCCGAGGAACATGATTCCCACACACGAGGCATGAGTATGACTCGCTAGAGTTGGTGTGGTCAAAAGTGCCTTCCTCCGCTACAGTCTATATCGAAATGGAGGAATCATTGATAACCATATGTGGCCATGCCACCACTGCATCAATTTCAAACCATCCATCCTCACATGCCGCCGGTAAGAATACTCCGATTTGTAAAGGTAAGATTAACAAATCCCTTACTCATAACTATCTCCATTTGAACATGGCTTGACCATGCAAAATCATGCTCTGGTTTGGATGTCTTTTCACGAGATACATCCATAGGCGTTTTAAATTAAGCATGGTGCTTAGGTTAAATAGCCTTCTTTAATCAAATAAGACATGATGTCAAGTTTGATTAATGAACCATCAGAGTTAATATTTTCATAAACTTTGGATGCAAATCTTTCATGGACTAACCCCTGCACGAGAATTTTCAAGATTCACGGGTAAGTCCTCAAGTTCAGTTCATATGGGAGATAAACCAAGGCCCGGGACACACTTTAACAAAGATTGCACGGCATGCAAGGGAGGCACAGATCACCTGTCAAGGTTCACTGTGAGTATGTTGCTAAATGCCCCTTTGTTATGTTCAAGCAATTTTTATCTCGGCCTTGCTTGATTTATGATGAAAAAGAAAAAAAATTGGTGAACAACAATAATTAAAAAACCTTTTCTGAAATAAAATAATCTCTCTCAAAAAAATAGAAATGATAAAATAAAAAGATGGCAAGCATTTTGGGATCCATGCTAATTGAATCTTTGAATTTTCCTTAAGCATGGTTTTGAGTTCACTATCATGCCCAGTTTGCTATGATAATAGAAAAAGAAAAATAAATAAAATAATAAAAATAATAACAATAATAATTTTGAGGTGCTACACTCTCTCCATACACCTTGAGTGAATAAAATTTTGAACTTCCTGGTATACAAACCGGTAGAGTTTTTGTTTCTACCCTTTGTTTATTTTATTGAATAAAAATAGCTACAAGAATAAGTATGGGGGAAATCTCTCAAGCTCACCAAGTGCACACTTAGCAACATATTGCACAACATCGGACGATCCAACACACCGTAGAACATGACATATGGGATCTAGAGAGCAATGGCCGAACCTCTGGTTCAACCAAACCACCTCTGACTCCCCTCAAGTTTCCTCTTCTTCGTCTTCAATGATGGTTTCTGCAACACAACCCTCTAACTCCCTAATTTCTAGAGTTTTAAAAGAATTTTATGATTATCACTAAAATTAAAACTCGATGAACCTTGCCAATCTCCTCATGTTGAACATGCCTTGCCTATGGTTGGCTTGCATATTCTTTATTCCTTGCTTATATTCCTATTACTTTTGAACAATCAGTCATAGGGAAAGCATGTCATCTAAGTAGTTGATGAATGAGATATGGTATGATGAAATGAACCTTTTTTCTCCCTGCAAAGTACTTGGGAACTTTATCTTTCAAAAATTCAAAATCAATAGCTTGACTCCTCGATGATGCTAAATTCCTATCAAAGCCATATGTTGACCTCATTGAAAACCTTATGCTACTTGTTTTTGCATTGAGCTTTGTCAAATTGTTTGTCACCTTTGTGACAAACTTTTCATACTCTCAAGATCAAGATCACGTACACACCACCCATACATGCCGACTTCTACACTGGAAGTTGCGCAAAAAGATTTCGCCCATCCATCCATTTCATTCCACAAAATAAAAACTGCATGATATAATTTGGTCTCTCTCTCTCTCTCCATCTATTGTTACAAATGAGGCATGGGCTATCGAGAAAAAAAAAGAAAAAAAGAAGAGAAAAATAAAATTTGGACACATGAAGGTCCAAGCATAGAAAAAAGAGAGAGAAGCTGAGCACATGAAGGTCCAAATATGATGAAATAAAGACAGCCATGTCCTCAAAAGCATTTCAAAAGGGAGAGAGATCATATAAAGAAGAGTTTCCATACATCTTTCATCCACATATTTTCCACACAATTGCACATCTTGATCAGAGTGTATGATTTGCTTCTCCTTGGGTCCGGTTTTTGACTTCGCTACATATGCAATGCAAGTATGCCTTCTTTTCATTCCCTACCCCGAGCTCCACAAAAGCCTTATTAGAAGTAGGATGAAAAGAGGCAAAACAATGCCTTGGTGAGGAACCAAACAAATTGTGCGATCTGAGAGAATCATTCGAGGAGCAAGTCTGTGCTTTGTTTTGAAAATCATTCAAAAAACCCAAGTTATCTGAGTTGGAGAAGTATGGAAGACTTGACTCTAATCCATTCCATTCCTCAACTACTCAAGATAGCATGATAGACACTTCAAAGTTCATAAGTAAGGGTGAGGCTTGGAATAACTTCTATGTAGGCATCATACCATTTTGAGGAGTTGGTCCACCTTATTCCTCAAACCTTTACTCAAGGACGAGCAAAGGGCTAAGTGTGGGGGTGTTGTTGACGGTCCTTAAGTACCAAATCTGACCATCAACTCCTACAGAGAACAGTAAATAACAAACACCAAATTACATGTAGGAGTTTATCTCTAACCATTTCCACAAGTTTTGGTGAATCACTGATTGCAGAAGATCACACCTACATACGGGGGAAAGTGTGCTCAAAACACACTCAAAGAATAAAGAAACACACCTCTGACAAATCAGAAGAAAGCACACAGATCCAAGGGCCCACAAAAGGGGCAAAACTGACGTATCTTGGTGGGAATCACTAGGGATCATAACATGGACCCACCTATCAGTGTACTAGGCAAAGACGGTGCCTAGGGGGCCCACCAAAGGGTCGGTCAACCCCTGGGGTCGGCTGAACCTGAACGGCCTCCTGGCCTCCTCAGCTTTGGTGGGAAGACTCCCACCGCCATCCCTACATCGGTTACAAGTGTTTCCATGCTTAGCACCTACGGGAACCGCCCTTGGAGGACTACTTAAGGAGGAGAAGAGCACCCCTCACAATACACAACAAGAACAGAAGTCAAGAGCTCCACTCCAAGGCGAAGCCCAACCTCCGTATTGCTTAGAAAATAGGGAGAGAGTGAGTGGTAGTTCGGGGGAGGTGCCGGCCTGTCGGCACTCTTCCTCGGCGTTGTACCTCAGCGGATGCTTCCTTTCTAAGTAAGTATTCTTGATCTCCTATGGTGGTGAGTCTCTTATTTGAGTAAGTTCTATTCTTTATTTGCTTATGGGATCATCGTCCGTTCTTGTGGCGGATGCTATAGTAGAGGCCCCTTGATAAAGACGGGTAAACCCTGATCGATGCTAGAGTAGTAATCGACAGCATATACGTGGTGTCTAGGCTCTAGATTACCTTTGTATGCTGCGAGCCCCCATGGTGTTGTAGGGTAGGCGGTAGGTGGTGACAGCCCTATCCGTCCTCTGAAATTTCTCATGTTCGGGGTCGGAGTAGAGCTAATGGCCGGAGGTCCCTGGCAGACCAGGATCCAACCGGTGCCCGAAGTAAGCAAGTAGAGCTTAAGCCTATCTTCTCTAGAAACTCTTAAGCCATAGGAATCCTCTCCATCCTCACCTACCTATCTCTTGTTTGTCCTTGGACGAACTAGTTAGAAGGTTAGTACCTCCGTTTCACAGGGAAATATGATATCCTTGAATACTCATGGGTGAAGTGCTACAGTGATATCTCTGTGCGCTTGCGGATTATTCTGTGAACGTTAAGAAATACCAACAGACACACATCACACAAAGCAACATGGGTTGCCACATCTCTTTTCAAACCATACCACCAGTACTTCTCTTTCAAATCTTGGTACATCTTGGTACTACTAGGATGAATTGATAGGCTGAATCATGTGCTTCCTTCAAAATGAGTTCACGAAGATGGTCAATGTCAGGTACACAAATCCTTTTTCTGAACCAAATAGTCCCTTGATCATCTTCCATGAAATTTGGGGCTTTCCCTAAACCAATTAGTGTCTTGATTTCTTTGATCTTAGCATCTCTTGTTCCAGTGTAGGTTCAATTTCCATGGTCATGTCTTCAGTATGGTAAACGATCCCTAAATTGAGTCGTTCCATTTCCCAACACAGTTCTTGGGGCAACAATTGGGTCATAGCCATATTAGCTTGACCTTTTCGACTTAGGGTGTCTGCCACAACATATGCCTTGCCGGGATGATACTGAATATCCAGATCATAATTCTTGATACTTTCTAAGTAAGTGTTGGCGGTAGATTTCTATGATTTTTACCACCAACATTTCTTCGGATTTCGTACATTCATGGCCATAATCATGCTAAAACCATTAGCCCTAATTATTTCCACTATTTTTGATGATTATTTGATTTCAGGAGCTCGCTATGCAAAATTCGGCCAAATTGGGAGAAATCCCAGGCTGACCGGCATCTCCTAGGCTGGCCGGCCAGGCACCGTGGCCTTACAGGCCCAAACTTCACCTGAATGCATACAAATACAAGTCCAAGACATCCTGAGTGGCACATTACAAAGAAAGACATCCTACAATCGAAAGGCTTGAGCCTTGGATTCATGGTCCCACATGCAGCGACTACTCTGGCTTTCAGGCTCAATCCCGCCTTCCTGGAGAACATGCATGCGTTGAACAACAAGTTGGTGCAACGGAGGGCTGAGAGGAGCCAGAGCCAGGCCGACCGGCCTTGACCAGGTCGGCCAACCTCTAACTGCTCTTCATCAAAGAGATGCAACCGTTACCATCCTCCAGGAGTGATTAGGAGCATCCACGAGATGGTCAGTGCAAGATGGCCACAATCCTAGGCCGACCGGCCTAGGAGAGGCTAGCCGGCATGCCTCTGCAACGCCACATGTCCAACTTCGCGTGGAAGTTATATCAACCGCCATACCTGCTTACAAGACAAGCTACGCTGCAAGAACCGACCTTGAAAGCTTATAAAAGGCAGCCCACACCTCCATTCAAGAGACACCATCCTTGGAGAGAAGAAGAGTCTTAGTGTTGTTGCTCTACCTTAGTGTAGAATAGGGAGAGTGTGAGGTGAGGGATTGGGTGAGAGCCAAGCTAGGAGAGGAGCCGGGTTCCCTTGGTCCTACTCCAACTCTGTAGCCACCTCGGAGGAATAAAGCTTCTTTAAGTAAGTTCTTCGTTTATCTTCAGTATCTGTAACACCTCAGGTGTTTAAATTATGAAATAAGCCTCATTAGTGTAACACGATGCATAAATAACTAATAAAAGTTTAAAAGGAAATGAATTATAAATTGGTTTTGCCTTGAATTGAAAATAGTTGTGTATATGTGCGTAAGTACATGTACTTTAATCAAGCCGTTTAAAATAACTTCTAAACTACAACTCAAATGAACTTTGGCCTGAAACAAAACTTGTGTAACTTTTCTTTTTGAACAACTTTCGTGTTGAAGGATTTTTGAGTTGCAACACAAAAATTTGAGAAACACTTGGATTTGCAAACCAGTCCCTGCCTTTTCCTCTATTTCGCTGCAGACCCTTCTTCTCCGCCTCGCCCGACCCTCCGACGCGCAACCGTTCGCGCGACCCTCGCGTCGCCCGACCCATTCACTCGCCCGACCCTACGTTTCCCCGACCATTCGATTCGCCCGACCCTCAGCTTCGCTGCGGTCCTCGCTTCGCCCTACCCTCCGCCGCCGCGTAGTCGCTGCAGGCCACTTGGCCGGCGATGCCTGACCGGCGCTAGGCGCCAAGCCAATGCCTGGCCGCGCCCGCATGCACGCCCGCACGCCGTGTTCCTCCCCAGTCAATGCACGCCACGCGCGCGCCGGCGACGCGCGCCTCTGCTCGCCGCCCGCCGTGCCCGATGGGCAAGTCGCGCCGTGCCCGTGCCTCCGCCGCGTCCCGCCAGTCGCCGCGCTTGCCGCCCAGCAAGACAGCTGCTGCAGCTCGTCGCCCAACCCGCGCGCCGTGTGATCTCCTGCTCCACACGCCAAATCCTCAGCGCCCAGTCCCCTGCCCGCGCCTGCCGCACGCTGCGCCGGCTTTGTTCGCTGCCCGCCGCGGCCAGTCACGTGCTTCCATCGTGCCGCCCGCGCCCGCACTGTACTTCAGTATGCTCAGGCCTTCAACAACTTGTGCCAGTACGCGGGCTATCACGCAGACACGGATGCTAAGAAGCGTGATCGTTTCCGCAGAGGTCTGAGTACTAAACTCAAGGAACGGCTGAATCTTGTCAAAGCCGATACATATAATGAGCTGGTCAATATGGCCATCACTCAAGAGGATTGTATTGAGGCCCACCGTGCCGAGAAGAAGAGAAAGGCACCAGCTGGACCCTCGGGTGCTCAGCCACTGAGGTATCGCTTGGTGCGAAATGCTGCGCCTACAGCTCCACAGAAGCCCCTCAGCTAGGGCGTTGGATTATCAAGCCCCCGCAGCAACACGGTGCTGTACGACCCCCTATGCCTCAACAAACTGGACCAAGGCTCGCTACTCAGCAGTTTCTTCGACCGAGCATCACCAATCGTTGTTTGAAGTGCGGGAGTTCCAGTCATTTTGCTCGCGAATGCCCTCAGCCCAGGCAGCCAAATCAGGGCCAGGACTCTAACCAGAACAATAAGAACAAAGGCAAGAGGCAGACCCTTCAGGTCAAACAAGGACGGATCAATTTCACCACCCTTGTGGAACTTCCTGAAGGAGCACCAGTGATGACGGGTACATTCTCTATCCATAACAAGCCTGCAGCTATATTGTTTGATTCTGGTGCATCACATAGTTTCATTAGTGCAAAGTTTGGTGCAAAAGTAGGCTTGAATGTTTGTCACACAAAAGGGTCGTATATGATATCAACACCGGGTGGTAAAATTGCTTCAAATCAAATGATAAGACAAGTACCAATCAAGTTGGGTAGTAAAACCATCAACACGGACCTTGTTCTTTTACCCCTTGACGTCATGGACGTTATTTTGGGTATGAATTGGATGGCTCTACACGGAATCACACCGGACCTTTCTTCCCGAGCTGTTGAAATAAATTCACCTAGTCACGGAGCCACTACCCTTTACCTACCATTCCGGGACTGCACGAATTCTTGTGCTTTCGTGATGGAAGGAATCAAGCTAGGTGAAATTCCAGTGGTATGCGAGTATGCCGATGTTTTTCCGGATGACTTACCAGGAATGCCACCAGATAGGGAAATTGAGTTTGTTATTGAAATGCAAACACGCACTGCACCTATCTCCAAAAGACCCTATAGGATGCCACCTAAGGAATTGGCCGAACTGAAAACACAACTCCAAGAACTACTGGACAAAGGCTTCATTCGTCCTAGCGCATCACCTTGGGGATGTCCAGCCCTTTTTGTAAAGAAAAAGGATGACAGTTTAAAATTATGTGTGGACTACCAACCTCTCAATGCGGTAACCGTTAAGAATAAATACCCACATCCCCGCATCGACGTTCTCTTTGATCAATTATCTGGAGCCAGAGTCTTCTCAAAGATTGATCTTCGCTCTGGATATCATCAGATCAAGATTCGTCCATGCGATATTCCTAAGACCACCTTTTCCACACGATATGGACTATATGAATTCTTGGTCATGTCCTTTGGTCTCACCAATGCCCCTGCCTACTTCATGTATCTCATGAATTCGGTATTCATGCCCGAGCTCGACAAATTCGTCGTAGTTTTCATTGACGACATCCTTATCTATTCCAAGAATGAGGAAGAGCACGCTAAGCACCTGCACATTGTTCTTCAGCGTCTCAGAGACCATCAGCTCTATGCTAAATTTTCTAAGTGCGAATTCTGGTTGGATAGTGTGAAGTTCTTGGGTCACACTATTTCTAGCGAAGGCATAGCCGTTGACCCCAGCAAGGTACAAGAAGTGATGGATTGGAAACCTCCTACCTCTATTCATCAGATTCGCAGTTTTCTAGGTTTAGCCGGTTACTATCGCCATTTCATCCCGGATTTCTCCAGGATTGCTAAGCCTATGACTGAACTATTGAAAAAGGGAGTAAAGTTTGTGTGGGATGACAAATGCGAAGAGGCTTTCCACACTCTCAGAGAACGTTTGACTACAGCCCCTGTGTTAGCTCAACCCGATAACACCAAGCTGTTTGATGTTTACTGTGACGCATCTGGCACTGGTCTTGGTTGTGTGCTTATGCAAGAAAATCTAGTTATCGCCTATGCCTCACGAGCCCTTCGGCCCCATGAGCAGAATTATCCGACCCATGATCTCGAACTAGCAGCAGTCATTCATGCTCTAAAATTATGGCGACATTATGTTCGGAAATGAGGAAGCTTAGTTTGGAAATGATTTCCCAAGGCACTCTGAATCACATCTCAGTCGAGCCTACCCTTCACGACCAGATCATCATGGCACAACTACACGATGAAGGAGTTAAGATCATCAAAAAAAAACTCTCTCTAGGAGAAGAGAAATACAAATGTTTCCGCCAGGACCATAAGGGAGTTCTATGGTTCGAAAGTCGCATAGTCGTTCCAAAGAATCATGAGCTCCGTAAGCAAATTCTGGATGAGGCACACCTTTCCAAATTTTCTATTCACCCCGGCAGTAACAAAATGTATCAAGACCTTAGGCAAAATTTCTGGTGGACTAGAATGAAAAGAGAAATCACTAAATATGTCTCAGAATGCGACACATGTCAGAGAGTAAAAGCCAGCCACTTGAAAGTAGCCGGTACACTTCAACCTTTGCCTATACCCTCATGGAAATGGGAGGACATAAGTATGGATTTCATTGTTGGATTGCCAAGTACCGCACAGAAACACAATTCCATATGGGTTATCGTTGATAGACTCACAAAGACGGCACATTTTCTTCCGGTACACACCACCTATACTGGCAAGAAGTATGCCGAGATTTATCTCGATCGCATTGTTTGCCTACGTGGAGTACCGAAGACTATTATTTCCGATCGTGGTACTCAGTTTGTAGCGCGTTTTTGGGAACAATTGCAATCTTCTCTTGGTACTAAGTTGATTCGAAGCTCAGCCTATCATCCTCAAACTGACGGACAAACTGAAAGAGTGAACCAAATTCTTGAAGACATGCTTAGAGCTTGCGTCATTCACTATGACAAGAGTTGGGATAAATGCCTATACCTAGCAGAGTTCTCATATAACAATAGCTATCAAACGAGTTTGAAAATGGCACCATTTGAGGCCTTATACGGACGAAGGTGTCGAACCCCTTTGAGTTGGTCACAGACCGGAGAACGCAAAATATTTGGACCAGACTTGGTAATCGAGGTAGAAGAAAAAGTGAGAGTAATACAAGAAAACCTTAGAGCTGCACAATCCAGGCAAAAGAGCTATTTCAACAAAAGGAGAAAGCCACTGAAATTTGAAGTTGGTGACCATGTCTACCTTCGAGTTTCACCAACCAAGGGTGTACAGAGATTCGGAGTCAAAGGAAAACTATCTCCCCATTATGTTGGTCCCTACGAAATCATCGAGAGCTGTGGACCCGTAGCCTATAGAATTCGACTGCCCCCCCAGCTTGCAGCCATCCATGATGTCCTTCACGTATCTCAACTCAAGAAGTGTGTTCAAGTCCGTACCGAGGTTGTCGAACAACAGGAAATCTTAGCAGAGCCCGACCTCTCATATGTCGAATATCCTATCAAAATCATGGATCAAAAAGAAAGGAGCACTAGGAGGAAAGTGATTAAAATGTAAAAAATTCAATGGAATCATCACACTGAGGAAGAAGCCACATGGGAAACTGAAAGTTTTCTAAAACAAAATTTCCCAGGTTTTCTCAACTCCACCAAAGGTACACACACTACCCACCCTAAGCTTATTGTCCGAATCTCGGGGCGAGATTCTTTTTAAGGGGGGAAGGCTGTAACACCTCAGGTGTTTAAATTATGAAATAAGCCTCATTAGCGTAACACGATGCATAAATAACTAAGAAAAGTTTAAAAGGAAACGAATTATAAATTGGTTATGCCTTGAATTGAAAATAGTTGTGTATATGTGCGTAAGTACATGTACTTTAATCAAGCCATTTAAAATAACTTCTAAACTACAACTCAAATGAACTTTCGCCTGAAACAAAACTTGTGTAACTTTTCTTTTTGAATAACTTTCATGTTGAAGGATTTTTGAGTCGCAACACAAAAATTTGAGAAACACTTGGATTTGCAAACCAGTCCCTGCCTTTTCCTCTATTTCACTGCAGACCCTTCTTCTCCGCCTCGCCCGACCCTCCGACGCGCTGCCCCTCGCCCGACCCTCGTGTCGCCCGACCCATTCACTCGCCCGACCCTACGTTCGCCCGACCCCTCGCTTCGCCCGACCCTCCGCCGCCGCTAGACGCCAAGCCAATGCCTGGCCGCGCCCGCACGCCGCGTTCCTCCCCAGTCCGTGCATGCCACGCGCGCGCCGGCGACGCGCGCCTCTGCTCGCCGCCTGCTGCGCCCAATGGGCAAGTCGCGCCGTGCCCGTGCATCCGCCGCGTCCCGCCAGTCGCCGTGCTTGCCGCCCGGCAAGACAGCTGCTGCAGCTCGTCGCCCAACCCGCGCGCCGTGTGATCTCCTGCTCCACACGCCATATCCTCAGCGCCCAGTCCTCAGCGCCTCTGTTCGCCGCCCGCCGCGGCCAGTCATGCGCTTCCGTCGTGCCGCCCGCGCCCGCGTCTCACAGTCCAAGTCCCGCCCTACTCCCGCTTCTCTGCTGCCTACAAAAGGCCACACTAAGTCCCCCTCTCGCGCCCAGACCGCAGAACGCCGCCGCCGCCACCATTACCGCCGTCGTGCCCAGCTCACCGTGGAGCTCACCTCTCCGGCCACCCCTTGCCAGAGCTGAGTCTTCCACCACCACCACAGCACCCCACCGCATCTTACTGCCCTACCCATCATCGCCCAGAGCCGCCGGAGCACCGCCAGCACCGCCCGCGCCGCCGCCGTTCCTTGCTGCTCCGTGGACGACCCACACCGAAGCTCCTCCGTCCCAGCCAAGCTTCAAAACGGGTTCCCCTCAACGCCGCGATGCTCATCGGCCAGCCCACGCTATCCCCTTCTTGCCGGAGCACCGTTGCCGACGCTCCGCCCCGCCGCCGCCTCTCTGCTCCGCGCCGACGAGCCACCTCCGGCCACCCCCACCCCCGACTAAGGCCACCCCGGGGTAGCTCTCACCTCCCTGGATCTCTCCGACCCTTTTCCCCTCGCCGCCGACGAGCCCCCACACAGGAATCTGGCCGGCCGCCGTGCCAGCGCCGCCCAGGGACCCAATTGCATCGATTCAAATCTTTAAAAGAGTCTGCATGCAAGTTTCCAGGGGCATATCTGTAAACCTGTGTTTAAACTTTGAATTCAAAAATAGCAAACTTGTAAAATTCATGTAAACTCGTAGAAAAATCGGAAAAATGCAAACTCAACTGTTCTGGAATCTTCAGATAAAAATCTACAACTTTTGTTACATGCAATTCTTCAGTTGCTTGCTAAATCTCACTATAAATTAAATGGAAGGTTTAATAGACTTTAATTGTACCCACTGTTGTAGACAAAGTCTAAACCTGAAATTTAACAGTAGTTTGGTTGCTTGATTTGTAGGCCAGTGTAAAAATATTGGGACCCGAACCCATATCTAGCTAAACTTCTTAATAAAACTTGTTTATGGCATGAAGTAATAAAACTAATTTGTAACTGTTGTTATGTTGTGATTCATGTGGTGAAACTCTTTCAGAACTGTTGTATTAAGGCCTAAATACAACAGAAAAAGTTTAAAACCTTTTCCCTTTCTGTAACCTACTTTTATAATTTTGTGGTAGGAAAAATTGTACTAATTCAAATAATTAATTTCTGTTCTTAGAAAATGTTCAACTTCTCACTATAGAACACTTTAGAGTAACTCTTGCTGTGCAAAAAGTTTCATGTACAATTATTATGTAAAACATCCTGTAGAAATTAATCTTTATTAAAACATCCTGTAGAAATTAAAACATCATGTAGAAATTAACACTTTAGAACACTTTACTGTAAAACATCCTGTAGAAATTAATCTTTATTAAACTAGGTGTATCTTGTCCTAATTATTATGCTTTGTATCTGGCACAGTAAAATCTGAAAAATTTACATCAACACACTTATGGATAGATTAACTCCCTGTAAAATTTTTGGTGTCAATACCTGAATGGTTTGTTCGGTATAAAAATAACTATGTTCTAGCAGTGGCCGTGTAATGCATTTTTCATAATTAATCTGCTGCATGAAAATGTCTAAACTTTTTACAGTGCTTTTGTCTCTGCATAATGTGCTCGAAATAAAAATTTCATCACCAGAAGTTACCTAATCCAGAAGTTGTGTTTAATCCATGTTGTGGTTAGAAAATTAAGTTTCCAATATAACACAACCCCCTTCTTGTTTAATGAAGTTAATATTTTAAGTTATACTCTTTTAACAATTGCCCACAGAAATCTCAACTAAGTAACTTCATAACCAAGTCAATGTTTTGTGAATTGCAACTTTATCGTGAAGAAAAAAAATAATCGTTATATACCATCTCTATAACTTACACTTGTGCATTCATATTGAATCGATGACTCTCACCGACGGAACGGTCAAGCTGGTGCCCGCGTTCGAGAGTGAGCAGCGTGAAGCTCAAGTAAATCTAACTGAAGCTCTCGAAGACCCGAGTCCGAGTTCGGACGAGCCCCAAGCTAGCTTTTCCCAAGAAGGCAAGCCCTGGAGCATGAACCCTATTCTATAAACTTATGCAACTTATTACTCTACTTTACTTGTGCATTAAGTTTGTAGGAGTTGAATGGAAACTTAGTTTCATGATCCTAGGTACCCATGCTCTGAACACTAGATATAAGGTTCGGTAGAATGCTATGCTAATAGGACTCGGTAAAAGTCGAGTGATTTCCTGTCACTCGCGAGAATTTAGGAGTTGAATGTTTACTACATGCTGCAATCATAAGGTCGACGGACGGGGCTATGGTGCGATGTTCAAGTTGATGATTGATGTCCCGTCTATTTAGTGAAAAATGCTAAGGCCGCAGTGTGTGGTAGTGGTGGTTAAGTCGTTGAACGTACTAACCACATGACGAGAATATGGTAATCGGTAAGCTTAAGTACCTAATCGGATCGGCAAGTGGACTGCATCCCACCCTCTCAACTTCGGTTCCATGCGCGCACATGGAGGGTGCAGAGCTAGGCTCTGTAGTCTCGGAGGGCGGCTCTGATCCGCAACCCAGGAAGAAAGGGGAAAAGTTGCACGTGTGACTCTAGGAGTAACCACGTGACGTGTGTTTAGGTTTCCCTTGCAAGGTTAAGAAATTCGATTCGAATCGTCCGTTTCTTGCGGTTATTGAGACTGTTTGACCCTTTTACCACATAGAGTAAGAAGAGGAACAATAATGATGATTAATCTTGTTGGATGCAAAATAATTCTTCCACCATGTATGATATTGGATAGTTGCTTACCTAGAATGGTTAAAGAAAGCTAGAGCTTGGAGCTAAAATCTGAAAGTAAGGACCCACTTATATATGCTTTTCGGCAAAACAAATCCCTCAAGCCAAAAGCCTTGCATGTCTAGGAGTCGGCTAAGTATATTCCACTAGTCGGGTAAGCCTTGCTGAGTATTAGTATACTCAGCCTTGCTTGCGGCTTGTTTTCAGGTGAAACTTTCGAGGATATGATTGCTAGTTTGACTTGGCCTTGTACCCTTCCTCCTGGTTGGTCGGTGGAATGGGATACGCCCCCGGCCAACGGTGATGATGCCGAGTGATGTCTCGTACGGGCTTCATCGAGACATCCTGTATCGTCGAGTAGTTGTCGTTATTTTTCTGCTGCATTGAACTCTAAAGGGCTCATTTATTTTGAACTCTGAAGTACCTTGTTTTACGAATTTGAACTCCGTGAAATAATAATTTGTGATGAACCTATGTTGTAAAATTTGTTGAATGTTGTATCCTCTGGGCTCACCTTCGTGTGAGTACATGTATGTGTGGTTTCGATCGGAAAAAACCGTGGTTGTATCGGGAGGTTACCCGACAGACCAGTAGATTATTCCGTTTGAAGTGCGAGTTAGCCCTGATTGCCCTTGTGGTGATGGTTAGCGCACTTGAGCCGGATTAATTCAGGTGGTTCTGCCACAACATCTCACTAGTTCTTCTCTTTACTTTCAGTAATTTGTTTATTTACTTCCTTTGATCCGCGGGGTCCCTTGTCTTCGTGGGTAGCAAGTTCTATCCATTTGGAGTTTCTTCTAGCCTTAGCGTGAGGCGGAAGTTAGTAACTTGATAGTGTAGGCGTGTTGCCTAGGGTAGATAGTTATCTTGGTTACGTTCCACCCCACAGAACCATTGTGGTAGGCAGCAGGTGGTGATAGCCCTGTCCGTCCCTTGTAGTCCACCACGTTCGGGTGCTTTCATAGCAGTAGTAGCAGGTTGCCATTGGACTCCTCTCTCACCCCTTTCTGAAGTCCTTCCTCTTCGAGCCCCTGAAGCAGATCAAGTTAGTAGATAGCAAGTTATCTGGGCTGAAGTTAATCCCTCTACCCTCTTACCTCTTCTCCCTTGGTGGATCCAGTTGAATAGTCTAGGTCTAGTTGCGCGTATCGTTCCTTGGATTCGATATCCCAGGTAAACTCCCTGGTGAAAGCTACATTGGTATTCGTGCGCTTGTGGTTTAGTTCGTATAGGCTAAGGAGTGCCACACACTCTCTAGTGCCATTGCCGGTGATCGGTAGCAATACTAGTTTTAGAGCTCTTTCAGCTGTACACTTTCTGCACCTTACCACACATGCACATGGAGTTTTCTCCTAGTTATCCGGGCGTTCCATCTTGCGAGTATTTGGAACTGCCTCCATCTTGCCATTGTATTTTATCTGATGGTTATGAGATCCGTCCCAGTCTCATAGCTATGGTTCGTGCATAGTAGTTTTTTGGTAGAAGGGACGAATGTCCCTATATTCACCTATAGGAATTTGAGGAGAATTGCTCTCTCCTCTCCATACTCGGTATGAATCAAAACACCCTACGGTGGAAGCTATTCCCGTTGTCTCTGACGGGAAAGTGAAAGTTTGGTACAACCGGAAGGCAAGGAGAGTTGGAGGAGATTGGATAGAGTTGAAGGATGACTTCTGCTTATTCTTCTTCCCTGTTACCAAAGTGTTGCCGCTTCACAGTCAACTGCTATCATTCAAGCAAGGCGAAGAGTCACTTGGAGCAGCGTGGGAAAGATTCATGCAGATGGCAAATTCCAGACCACCTCACAGTATTCCGGAAGAGATGCTGATGCAACACTTCATTGGTGGTCTTAATCCAGAGAGCGCACATTTTGTGAATGTCGCCTCCGAGGGATCCATCATGTACAAGATAGTGGCTGAAGTAAGAACCATTCTGGAGAAGGTCCTTGACATCACTCAGCTCAAGGGAGTCTTTGGCGATCCACCCGAGCCAACTGATTAGCCAAAAGAGAAGCAGCAAGTTCACATCCTATCAGCTGCATCCTCTCCACCTCCACCATACATAGAGGAAATCACCAAACCAACCAAGTCAACAGATTATGAGCCACTCATAGAAGATATGCCACTTTTCATCCATGATCTCTTCACAGAAGAAGAGTATATGGAACTCAGCAATGTTTCAGCCATGCTGAAGAAGCACAAGTGCATATGCTCAAGATCTAAGGCGTTCATTCCGGATGCCACACTACAGATTGAAGGTCTTACTACGATTATGAGCAAGGAATGGACAGGGGAAGCGGATTCCAGCAATAGCATCATACAGATCTACTACGATTTTAGAATACTCCTCTACACTATTGGGGACGCTGCACCACAAGAAGTCTTTTACGATCCGAATGTCGGGGTGAATGTGATGTCAAAAACAATGTCAGAACACATTGCACCGGAAGAGCCGCTGATTTTCTCTAGTAAGCACCTGAAGTGGATTGACAGCCAGATTGTGGAGAGTAAAGGAATCCTTCGCATTATGTCCCTAAAGATGGGGCATAACAAGATCTTCCTAGATTTTCACATCTTTGATATCCCTGAAGGTGAAGAGTTCATCTTGATCGGACGGCCAATAGAGCCACTTGTCAACCCCAACAGAGATCGAGCAATCCTCGAGGTTAAGGTTGGCAAAGACAGAATCCCGGTCAGCCTAGTTCGTTCATGAAAGGCCATTGCATAAGCTAGACCGGAGCAAGACCTAGTGGAAGAGGCGATGAGCATTATTCAAGAAGGGTTAACTCAGCCCAATATTGAAGAAGATGCCATTCACTTCACCCAGGAAACAGATCTGAACAACAAGAGTAAGCTTAAGGAAGAAGAGAAACCGGAACCTTCTCTTCCTGAGTTGAAGCCACTGCCTCCTAGTTTGAAGTATGCTTTCCTCCACAACAATAGAGGCACGCCAGTCGTCATCAGTGATAAGCTGACAGAGAGTGAGACTTGGCGACTCGTTGCAGTCTTAGAGAAGTACCGATCCGTCATTGGGTATTCTCTACATGACTTGAAGGGGATCAGCCCCAACTTATGCACCCATCGCGTTCCTATGGAGCCGGACCATAAGCCGTCAAGAGAACATTAGCGACGGCTTAATGATGCGATGAAGGAGGTAGTAAAGAAAGAGGTTCTGAAGCTACTGCACGTGGGCATCATCTACCCCATGCAAGACAGTGAGTGGGTCAGCCCAGTTCAAGTTGTTCCTTAGAAGGGAGGCATGACAGTAGTCCAGAATGAGAGAAATGAGCTCATACCTCAGCGGACAGTTACTGGATGGCGGATATGCATCGATTACCGGATGCTCAACAAGGCTACCCAGAAAGATCACTTCTCTCTCCCCTTCATCGATGAGATGCTTGAACGGTTGGCAAAGCACTCATACTTTTCCTACCTCGATAGATACTCTGGTTATCACCAAATTCCTATTCATCCGGATGACCAGAGTAAGACTACCTTCACCTATCCCTACGGCACGTTTGCCGACAGAATGTTGTTTGGACTTTGCAATGCACCTGCTTCATTTCAGAGGTGTATGATGGGGATCTTCTCTGACCTGATCGAGAACATCATGGAGGTATTCATGGATGACTTCTCAGTCTATGGCAAGAGCTTTGAGGAGTGCCTTGAGAATTTGGAAAAAGTTCTCAAGAGGTGCCAAGAAACACACTTAGTCGTTAATTGGGAGAAGTTCCACTTCATGGTCAGAGAATGGATTGTCCTCGGACATAGAGTGTCAAAAAAAGGGATAGAAGTGGATCGGGCAAAGATCGGGCAAAAAAGGGACTTCGCAGTTTTCTAGGCACGCCGTCTTTTATAGGAGATTCATCAAGGATTTCTCCCATATAGCCAGGCCTTTGACAAGTCTTCTGGCCAAAGAAACCCCATTTAACTTCGATGAAGATTGCCTCATAACCTTCTATACCCTCAAGAAGGCACTCATTTCTGCACCCATCATACAACGTCCCGATTGGAATCTTCCATTCGAGATCATGTGCGATGCAAGTGACTACGCCGTCGCTAGGTCAATGCAAGGATAAACAACATTATGCCATATCTTATGCAAGTAAGACATTGACCGGACCCTAATTGAACTATGCAACAACAGAGAAGGAAGTTCTGGCAGTGGTGTTCGACATTGACAAGTGATAGTATACACAGATCCTGCTGCACTGAAGTACCTCTTGACCAAGAAGGATGCTAAGCCACGACTCATCCATTGGATTCTGCTCCTATGTCAGACCTAGGGCCACGGGACTGCGCACATGGCGTACATATTCTAGGATAAGGGATGGGATATGGCCCATACCCTACACCAATTGTAACTACTCGTACAGGAGTAGGACTAGTCGGAAAAGAAGGAAACTACCCGAGTAGTACTCGGGTAGGACTCCTAAGCTAGTATCAGGCTAGGATTTCCATGTAACCCTGTCCCCCTGACCATATAAGGGCAGGCAGGGACCCCCTCCGAAACATCACAACACCTAAGACAATACAAACCACCACACAGAACGTAGGGTATTATGCTCTCGGCGGCCTGAACCTATCTAAATCTTGTATTCCTTGCACCTTCGAGTTCCTAATCTCGGCGACACCCCACCTACAATCTACCATATCGGGGATATCCCACGGTGGGCTTGGAGGTTAAATACCGACATCTGGCGCGCAAGGTAGGGGTGTTCATCGAGCATCCACCGGAGAACTCGATGACATTTTTCAACTTCACCAGCGCCGTGCCCGACGAGGGCACCACGTTAACCTTTGGCTCCTGGGTGTGCATCGCCAACGGCTCAGGTGGTTTCAACAACCACCTGGCCAACCCCAAGAACCCGAAGGCATCTGCTCCGACATCCAGCTGCGACATTGACAATCTTGCCGATGATATCGACGGGATCAAACTTTTCGATCTAATTGGAAGCTACGCAAGTCATATCAAGGTAAACCCTCGCCCATCGATCAGTCCTGACGATCTAATTGCTGGGATAGATCAGGTGGATGACGGCATCGCTGAATGCATCAAGCTCGCGGAAGCCGCTCTCCATCAGCCTAACCCGGCGACCTCGACACGGAACCGCCCTGAGACTCCTCACCATCCTCCTGTCGCTACCGGTGACATCTTCTCCGGCATCAACCGAGTCGACCAAGGTATCATAGAGTGCATCAATCTCGCAGAAACCACCCTTCAGGGCATCAACCCCAGGGAGCCGAAGGCATTCGATCACGATTTCGATGACTTCATCGCCAAACTCAAAACCCCCAGACCAAGTCAAATTCGGTCTAAGGCGGTCCTACCCAAGACCCTCTCCGCATTGGAAGAGGACTTCCGGTCAGCTACTACAACTCGGAGAAGAAGAAGCCACCGGATGTCGGGGGGCTACCGTTTATGACAACACCTATAATAGGCAGCCGCCAGAGTCTGGCTAGAGGATCAACTCGGTCGGGCAGGCTCGAGCATTGGAAGGGTAGAAAGCCCTCCAAATTTCTCAAATCAAGCCCACAACGATCCATTATCGACTTTGGTGAACTTGAGTTCCAAGAAGGCAGACCTCTCGCTTCTTTCGATGACGAAGAAGGTTAGACTGCGAGTACCAAACGCTTCGCACTAGATCGTGAGGTATTCATGATTCACGTCGACAAAGACAGTGAAGGATTGGAGTACATTCAATTGGACGACTACTACATCTCTAACACACCTGGTCCAGACCCAGACGCAGCGGGGGCATTCGCCCATCACGATCTACCTATATATGCTCTCGACACTGTGGGAATCGTGAAGATCGAAGATGAAGACGACATCCAAAAAGAGTGGCATAAGCTCAGGAACGCCAAGCGTGCCGCGCGCAAGCAGCGCATACTAGAACAACACCAACATCAGCCTAGGAACTTCTTCGACTGCTCCACAAGCGACCTCCGCACTATCATCAACGCCTGGCCGGGACGCTCACAATGTCATCACCGCCAGGTAGCAGGAGCGCGATGAGGTGGAGGCCTACAGCCCCACCAACTATCATATCCCCCTCGACTACCTGGGTACAACTTGGAAACGCAAGCCAGAAGTTGGGGAACAGCCAACCCAAAGAAAGAAAACCCTCAGCTCGAAGGAACGATTCAAGGAGGCTCTCCACGAGCGATGCTCATGGCACCCGAAGAGCAAGCATTCCAGCTTCGAATGTCAAACCCTTCAGAGGGCCCTAGGAGCTCTGCCACTCAACAAAGACTACGAAGAAAGGCAATGGGACCACCAGAATAATGATTTATTCATAAATTAAGGATCCGATTCAAGGAGGTTTTGTGAGGGTCTTTTAGGTGTTTCGTTTGTTCAACCATTGTTTTGGGAATATATCTCAAAACAAAGGGTTCCGTAAACCTAAAAGCACCCCTTTTCATGACTTAGTCAGGGTTGCCATTTATGTTTATTATTCGGGTTAATCATGATTTCCTTGCTTTACTACTCTCAGACGTGCGCAATGAATGTCTAGCCTAATTAGTGAAACCTTTTTCTAGCCGATCTCTTGTCACCTATTCCTCATATCACGAGCCTTTTTTACCAATGCTCAGGGGCTAAGGATAGGGCCAGTAGGGATGGGCTTAGGAAAGAAGAAAATGATTCAATTTCTTCAAGGCTAAGCTCAGGGAACCCTGTCACAGCCGAGCCATGCGACTGCCAAAAGTGGTCACCTCATTTGGCAATGACTAGTGGAACCCATTAATTAGCCAAATAAAGCATCTACATGATTATCTATC
Organism: Panicum miliaceum; assembly: GCA_032594955.1. Lineage (NCBI taxonomy): Eukaryota > Viridiplantae > Streptophyta > Magnoliopsida > Poales > Poaceae > Panicum > Panicum miliaceum. The sequence goes on along the minus strand of CM064059.1, from coordinate 25,571,264 downwards.
AAATACTTCCAGTAACGCTCAATTTACTAGTTCCTGACTAGTACTCTATGTTATTGAAGGGGCCTCGCTCCCATACTTCTAGTAACGCTCAGTTCACAAGTTCCCGACTAGTACTCTATGTTGATGTAGGAGCCTCATTCCCGTACTTTTAGTAATGCTCCGTTTACTAGTTCCCGACTAGTATTCTATGTAACTAAAGGGGCCTCGCTCCCACACTTCTAGTAATGCTCCGTTTACTAGTTCCCGACTAGTACTCTATGTTACTGAAGGTGCCTCACTCACATACTTCCAGTAACGCTTCGTTTACTAGTTCTTGGCTAGTTCTCTATGTTATTGAAGGGGCCTCGCTCCCATACTTCGTGTAACGCTCAGTTTACTAGTTCCCGACTAGTACTCTATGTTACTGAAGGGGCCTCGCTCCCATACTACCAGTAACGCTCAGTTTACTAGTTCCCGACTATTACTCTATGTTACTAAAGGGTTCTCGCTCCCATACTTCCAGTAACGCTCAGTTTACTAGTTCCCGACTAGTACTCTATGTTACTGAACGGGCCTCGCTCCCATAGTCTCTGACCTAGCCAAGGAGATTGAGGAGGAGTCCGCTCTCGACGCGACTTCGACTCGTGCTGCACCAAGACTTTTCGGGTTGGATGGAATCTGATCTGGGGGAAGAGCGCACCCGACTCCTATTCGGGTTATGAAACGCAGCTCCTGTATACCACTTAGCGACTCGGCCGACTCCCAGACTTGGGGGCTGGCGCCATTGATCATGTGGCGTATCTCCTCTGATTCGGTCCGTACCTACACTACTCGGCGTACCTTCGATGGCTCATCTAGCTCCCATGCTCGGGGTCTCGACGCGACATGTGGCAGAACCACCTGAATTAATCCGGCTCAAGTGTATTAACCATCACCATTAAGGCATCCTCGGTTAACCTTACACTTCAAACGGAGTAATCCACTGGTCTGTCGGGTATAACCTCCCGATACAACCACGGTGAACGGATCGAGCGCCGTACATACAAATGCTCATGCGACGATGAGCCCAGAGAATACCATATTCCAGCAATACGAGATTAACATAAGTAAATATTACAGACCAAGTTTGAGTTTAGAAACAAGTACTTCAGTGATCATAACTAAGAAGTTCTTCAGAGTTTAAGTTGCAGCGGAAATAAACAACGGGAACTACTCGACAATACAGGATGTCTCGATGAAGCCCGTACGAGACATCACTCGGCATCTTCACCGTTGGACGGGGGCGCATCCCATTCCACCGACCAACCAGGGGGAAGAGTACAAGGCCAAGTCAAACTAGCAATCAAATCTTCGAAGGTTTCACCTGAAAACAAGCCACAAGCAAGGCTGAGTATACTAATACTCAGCAAGGCTTACCCGACTAATGGGGTATACTTAGCCGACTCCTAGACATGCGAGGCTTTTGGCTTGAGGGGTTTGTTTTGCCAAAAAGCATCTACAAGTGGGTCCTTACTTTCAACTTTTAGCTCAAAATTCTAGTTTCATTAACCATTCTAGATATGCGGCTATTCCCTAGCATTCATGGTGAAGCATTAATTTTCATCCAACAAGTTTATTCACCATCATTGTTCCTCTTCTTACTCTGTGGGTAAAAGTGGTTAAGCAGTCTCAATAGCCGTGAGAAACGGACGATTCGAATCGAATTTCTTAACCTTGCAAGGGAAACCTAAACACACGTCACGTGGTTACTCCCTAGAGTCACACGTGCAACCTTTCCCTTCAATTCCCGCTTCACGGAACAGGCCCACCGCCCTCGACTACACCTCCCCATGGACCACGGACGCAGCCGGGCCATGGCGGCCGATGCACCCGCCATTAGCTAGATGTGAACGAATTCAAGACAGTGGGGAGTATATTCCGGCCTCGGTTCAATCCAGTACTAAGCTTACCGATTACCATATTCTCGGCATGTGGTTAGTACGTTCAAAGACTTAACCATCACTTACCACACACTGCGGCCTTAGCATTTTTCACTAGACAGACGAGCCTCAATCATCAACATAAGCATCGTACCACAGCCCGTCCGTCGTCCTTATGATTGCAGCGTGTAGTAAACAATCAACTCCTAATTTCTCGCGAGTGACAGGAAATCACTCGACTTTTACCGAGTCCTATTAGCATAGCATTCTATCGGACCTTGCATCTAGTGTTCAGAGCATGGGTACCTAGGATCATGCAACTAAATTTTCATCCAACTCCTATAAACTTAATGCACAAGTAAAGTAGAGTAATAAGTTGCATAAGTTTAGAAAATAGGGTTCATGCTCCGGGGCTTGCCTTCTTGCGAAAAGTTAGTCCGGGGCTCTTCCGAACTTGGGCTCGGGTCTTCGGCAACTTCAGTTAGATTCACTTGAGCTTCACGCTGCTCACTCTCGGACGCGGGCACCAACTCGTACGTTCTGTCGGCGAGAGTCGTCGTTTCTACATGAATGCACAAGTTTAAGTAGTGGTGATGTTAAACGACATGATTTCCTTCACGATAAGGTTGCAGTTCATAAGACATAAGTTTTGCTGTGAAGTTATTTACTTTAACATTTCCTGGGCAATCGTTAATAGAGTTTATCTTAATCTATTTAACTTCGTTAAAGAAGAAGGGGTTGTGTTATATTGAAAACTTAGTTTCTTTTTAAACACAAACATGAGTTGAACACAATTACTAATCTAGTTAGCTTCTGGTAATAAAATTTTTATTCAAAGTACATTATGCAGAGATAAGATCACTGTAAAAATTTCAGACATTTTTGTGTAGCATGTTAAATATGAAAAATGTAATACACAGCCACTGCTAGAATCTAGTTATTTTTATACAGAACAAACCATGCATGTATTGATGCTACAAATTTTACAGGGTATTGCTATAACCATATTTGTGCTACTGTAAATTTTTCAGATTTTTGTTGTACATGATTTAGAGCATAATAAATGGGACAAGCTACGCTCATGTTATTAAAGATTATTTTCTACAGGATGTTACACAGGGTTTCTATGTTTGAAACATTTTGTACATGTTGAGCTACTCTATTGTGTTTCATAGTAAAAAGATGAACATTTTATAAGGGCTTTACTAATTATTTTGGATTAGTGAAGTTTTCCTACCACAAATTCATATGAACAGGTTACATATAGTAAAAATGTTTCTAAATTTTTCTATGGCCTCTAGGTATCACTACAACAACACAGAAAAAGTTTCATGACATTAAACATCACAGAACAGCAGGAATAATTAGTTCTATCACTTTATGGCATAAAGCAATGTTGGACAAAAAGTGTATCTAGAGATGGCTTTTGGTCCTGATATTTTTACACAGTCCTAAACATTAAGCAAGTAACTCACTGCCCAAAAATTAGAGTCAGCAATGATCTACAACAGTGGGTACAAAAGAAGTCCATTAAACCTTCCATTTAATCTAGAGCCAAATATATTGAGAATCTGAGAAACTTTATGTAACAAACGTTGTAGAGTTTCTTATAAGGATTCCAGAAAAGTTGAGTTTGCATTTTTCTGAATTTTCTACGATTTTATACGAATTTTACAAGTTCACTGATTTGGTTAAAACTTTCTTTACAGAGGGGTCCCTGAAAATTAGCAGAAAACCCCCTGGGAAGATTTGGGCGTTTGCAATGTAGTCCCTGGTCGCAAATCACGGCGGGGAGCATCCTGTCCGGCCGAATTCCGGCGAGCTGGGTCGCCGGCGGCGAGGGCAAGGTGGGGGAGGAGCAAGAGGAGGTTGGGGGCTACCTTTGGGTGGTCACGGTTGGGGCGGAGGCGGCCTGAGCAGGGCTGCCCACGGCTACCGGGGGGGGCGGCGGCGGGTGGAGCTCTGCTCCGGCGAGCTCCGGCGAGCTGGGCGGCGGGGCTTGGGCTGGGAAGCTTCGCGCGGAGTTAGGAGAGCGATTTTGGGGCCTAGCTCGGGTCGAGGAGGGGCGGAGGAGGGAGTTCCACGGCGGCGGCGTGGGGCGGAGCTCGGCTCTGCTCTGCGGGGAAGAAGGAGGAACAGGGAGAGGAGGGAGGGGCGCTGTGCCGGCTTTATAGCTGGTGGAGCTCGTGGGGGCGGGCTCGGCACGGCCGGGGCGCGAGGTGGAGGGACCGGCGAGGCTGGGCGCCATTGGGGGCGGCCGGCGGTGACCAGTGGCCAGAGGCGCGTCGTGCGCGTGGCGTGCGTGCGCTGGGCGCGTCCGGGGCGCGACGTTGCGTGTAGGCGACGCTGGCGGGCGGTTGGGGAGCTCGGGCGGCACGACGGAGCACTGGTGGAGGGGGCGGCGGCCAGCGACTGGGCAGCACGGGGCGGTGCCGCAGGGAGCAGCAACGGGTTGGGCAGAGGCGAGGCGTGCGGGAGGGAGAAGAAGGCGCGGCCGCGGTTGGGCGAGCGGGGGCGGTGCAGCAGGACGCCGTGGGTTGGCTCGGCGCCTGGTGCCGCGCAGGCGTTGGGGGACAGGTGGCCGGCGGCGGTCGGGCGAGCGCGCGGCGCAGCAGAGGAGGGAGGGGTGAGCGAGGGACCGAAGTGCAAGAATTTGAAAAACTTCAGGGGGCTGGGTGCAAACAGGGCGTTTTCTCCTCTTTCTGATTTGAATTTCAAAAACTTTTGAACACGATAGTTGTTCAAAATAAAAAGTTCTACAACTTTGGTTTCAGGCAAAATCTCATTTGGCTTATGGTTTAAAAGTTAAATTTAAAAGTTCAAAAGTAACCAAATGTGCTCAAATTAAATTTGAATTCCAACTGAACTCGTTTTAATTCTTTCCACCCTTTCCTTAGTTGGTTTAACCATAGGGTTAGGCTAATGACATTGATTTTGGAAATGTAATTACCAGGGTTGTCACAGCCTTCCCCCCTTAACGAGAATCTCGCCCCGAGATTCGGTAATTCTTAGTGTGGGCGTGGGTGCACATACCAGTGGTTGAGATAAGAAACCCAGGGAAATGTTGGTTCAGGTAGCTCTCCGTTTCCCAGGTGGCTTCTTCTTCCGTGTGGCGATTCCATTGTATTTTATACATTCTAATCACTTTCCTCCTGGTCTCTCTTTCTTTTTGATCCAAAATCTTAACTGGGTGTTCGACATACGAGAGATCGGGTTCCAACGATATTTCTTGTTGTTCCACAATCTCGGTAGGGACTCGAATACACTTCTTGAGTTGAGATACGTGGAAGACATCATGGGTGGCCGTGAGCTGAGGGGGCAGTCGTAATTTGTAGGCTACGGGTCCGCAGCTCTCAATGATTTCGTAGGGACCAATATAACGGGGAGCTAGTTTGCCTTTGATTCCGAATCTTCGCACTCCCTTGGTGGGTGAAACTCGAAGGTAGACATGATCGCCAACTTCGAACTTTAGGGGCTTTCTCCTTTTGTCAGAATAGCTCTTTTGTCGGGCTTGTGCGGCTTTAAGATTTGCTTGTATTACTTTTACTTTCTCCTCTGCCTCGATTACCAGGTCGGGTCCAATTATTTGACGTTCTCCGGTTTGTGACCAGCTCAAAGGAGTTCGACACCTTCGTCCGTACAGTGCCTCAAATGGTGCCATTTTCAAACTCGTTTGATAGCTGTTGTTGTACGAGAACTCTGCCAGGGGTAGGCATTTGTCCCAATTCTTGTCATAATGAATGACACAAGCTCTCAGCATGTCTTCAAGAATTTGGTTTACTCTTTCCGTTTGTCCATCGGTCTGAGGATGGTATGCTGAGCTGCGAATCAGCTTTGTGCCAAGAGACGTTTGCAGTTGTTCCCAAAAGCGTGCTACAAACTGGGGACCACGATCGGAAATGATTGTCTTAGGTATTCCATGCAGGCAAACAATACGATCGAGGTAAATATCGGCATATTTCTTGGTAGAATAGGTGGTGTGCACCGGAAGAAAATGTGCCGTCTTTGTGAGTCTATCAACGATAACCCATATGGAATCATGTCTCTGGGACGTGTTTGGTAGTCCAACGATGAAGTCCATACTTATGTCTTCCCATTTCCATGATGGTATAGGTAACGGTTGAAGTGTACCGGCTACCTTTAAGTGGCTAGCTTTTACTCTCTGGCACGTGTCACATTCCGAGACATATGTAGCAATTTCCCTTTTCATTCTAGTCCACCAGAAGTTTTGCCTTAGGTCCTGATACATTTTGCTACTGCCGGGGTGGATAGAGAATTTGGAGAGGTGTGCCTCATCAAGAATTTGCTTGCGGAGTTCACGATTCTTCGGAACGACTATACGACTTTCGAACCATAGAACTCCCTTATGGTCCTGGCGGAAACACTTATACTTCTCCTCACCTAGAGAGAGTTTTTGTTTGATGATCTTGATTCCATCATCATGTAGTTGTGCCATGACGATTTGGTCGTGAAGAGTGGGCTCAACTGAGGTGTGATTTAGAGCGCCTTGGGAAACCATTTCCAAGTTAAGCTTCCTCATGTCTGCACATAATGTCCCATGGTAGGACTCCATGGATAAGCAATGGCAATGGGACTTGCGGCTTAGTGCATCCGCGACTACATTAGCCTTACCGGGGTGATAGTGCATTTCCAGGTCATAATCTTTGATTAATTCTAGCCATCTTCGTTGTCTCATATTCAGATCGGCTTGTGTGAAGATGTACTTGAGACTCTTATGATCCGTGTAGATATTGCACTGTGTACCCATGAGATAGTGCCTCCATATCTTTAGAGCGTGAATGACGGCTGCGAGCTCAAGGTCATGCGTGGGATAATTCTGTTCGTGGGGCCGAAGGGCTCGTGAGGCATATGCAATCACTCGATTCTCTTGCATAAGCACACATCCTAGACCAGTACCTGATGCGTCACAATACACATCGAATGGCTTGGTATTATCGGGTTGAGCTAACACAGGTGCAGTAGTCAGACGCTCTCTGAGAGTGTGGAAAGCTTCTTCACATTTCTCATTCCATACAAACTTTACTTCCTTCTTTAACAGTTCAGTCATGGGCTTAGCAATTCGAGAGAAATCCGGGATGAAGCGACGGTAGTAACCGGCTAAGCCGAGAAAACTGCGAATCTGATGAACAGAGGTAGGGGGTTTCCAATCCATCACCTCTTGTACCTTGCTGGGGTCAACAGCTATGCCTTCGCTGGAGATAGTGTGACCTAGGAACTTTACAGTATCCAACCAGAATTCACACTTAGAAAACTTAGCATAGAGCTGATGGTCTCTTAGACGCTGAAGAACAATGTGCAGGTGCTTAGCATGCTCTTCCTCATCCTTGGAATAGATAAGGATGTCGTCGATGAACACTACGACGAATTTGTCCAGTTCGGGCATGAATACCGAATTCATGAGATACATGAAGTAGGCAGGGGCATTGGTGAGTCCAAAGGACATGACTAAGAATTCATATAGTCCATATCGTGTGGAGAAGGTAGTCTTAGGAATATCGCATGGGCGAATCTTGATCTGATGATATCCCGAACGAAGATCAATCTTTGAGAAGACTCTGGCTCCAGCTAATTGATCGAAGAGTACATTGATGCGAGGAAGGGGGTATTTATTTTTAACAGTTACCGCATTGAGAGGTCGGTAGTCCACACATAATCTCAAACTGTCATCCTTCTTCTTCACGAATAGGGCTGGACATCCCCAAGGTGACGCGCTAGGGCGAATGAAACCTTTGTCCAGTAGTTCTTGGAGTTGAATTTTCAGCTCTGCCAATTCTTTAGGGGGCATCCTATATGGTCTCTTGGATATAGGTGCAGTGCCTGGCTGTAGTTCAATAACGAACTCAATGTCCCTATCTGGTGGCATTCCGGGTAAGTCATCCGGAAAGACATCGGCATACTCGCATACCACTGGAATATTCTCTAGGTTGGTCCCTTTCATCACGAAAGCGCAAGAATTTGTGCACTCCCGTAACGGTAGGTAAAGTGTAGTGGCTCCGTGACCAGGTGAATTTATCTCAACGGCTCGGGAAGAAAGGTCCAGTGTGACTCCATGCCTAGTCATCCAGTTCATTCCCAAAATAATATCTATGCCGTCAAGGGGTAAAAGAACAAGGTCTGTGTTGATGACTTTACTTCCCAATTTTATCGGTACCAGCCTTATGATTTGGTTGGAAGCAATTTTTCCACCCGGTGTTGATATCATATACGACCCTTTGGTGTGCCAAACATTCAAGCCTACTTTTGCACCAAACTTTGCACTAATGAAACTATGTGATGCACCAGAATCAAACAATATGACTGCAGGCTTGTTATGGATGGAGAATGTACCCGTCATTACAGGTGCTCCTTCAGGAAGTTCTGCAAGGGTGGTGAAGTTGATCTGTCCTTGTTGGGCCTGGAGGGTCTGCTTCTTGCCTTTGTTCTTATTGTTCTGGTTAGAGTCCTGGCCCTGATTTGGCAGCCTGGGTTGAGGGCATTCGCGAGCGAAATGACCGGAACTCCCACATTTGAAACAACGATCTGCGGGGCTGGGTCGAAGAGGCTGTTGCAGTGTGGGCCTCGGACCATTCGGTGGAGGCATCGGGGGTCGTACCATGCCTGGCTGCTGCGGGGGCCTGATAATCCAACGCCTTGGCTGAGGGGCCTTCGGTGGAGCTGTAGGCGCAGCATTTCGCACCAAGCGATACCTCAGTGGCTGAGCGCCCGAGGGTCCAGCGAGCGCCTTTCTCTTCTTTTCAGCACGATGAGCCTCAATACAGTCCTCTTGAGTGATGGCCATGTTGACTAGCTCGTTATATGTATCGGCTTTGACAAGATTCAATCGTTCCTTGAGTTTAGTATTCAGACCTCTACGGAAACGATCACGCTTCTTGGCATCTGTGTCTGCGTGATAGCCCGCGTATTGGCCCAGGTTGTTGAAGGCTTGAGCATACTGAAGTACAGTGCGGTTACCCTGAGTGAGAGCTAAAAACTCATTTAGCTTTCTTTCTATGAGACCTTCGGGAATATGGTGTGCCCGGAACGCAGTCTTGAATTCATCCCAGGTGACAATGTGATCAGCGGGGAGCATAGCAAAATAGTGGTCCCACCATAGACGAGCCGTACCGCGAAGCTGCTGCGCGGCAAAGCGGGCCTTGTTTTCATCCGAACATGGGGCCACAAGTAGAGAAAACTTGGACTCGATTGTGCGAATCCAAGCGTCCGCATCCAAGGGTTCCTCCGTCTCGTGAAACAAGGGAGGCTGGGTCCCTAGGAAATCCGTGTATCCTGCAGCTTGGGGGTGGGGGATATTTTGCCCACCCCGCTGGTGGTGTTGCTGTTCTTGCACCAGCTGACGAAGCAACTCGGTTTGAGCGGCCATTACTTCCACTAAGCTGGGTGGTGGCGGCGGCTGTGGTTGTGATCCACTTGCGCTAGCACCAAAACCATCCGGGTTACCACGGGTTGCTCCAACCATCTGAAAAGGCGAATGTTCTTCATTAGCAACGTGATCCATATTGCTTCCATGACTCCAAAAAGATCTAACGCGGAATAGTAGACTTCCAAAAGGTCCTGGATGGAATCACGAGCATAAAACTGTCTGCCATAAGAATCTTATATCTCCTGGTAGGTTCATCCAAAGTTCCTTATATTTTGGCAGTGGATAGGGAATTTAGGGAGGTACAACTTTGATATTCAGCCAAGATGCTAAATCGATGGATAAGATGGTCAAGCGGTTCACTCTTTGCTTCGCTGGTTGGCTGTTTTTCAGCAGAACGAGTTATAGTATCTGGCCTATAACTCAAACTAGCAAGATCCAATAGGGCTGAAATTTGGTGAGAACCTAGATCACATAATTTAGGACAAGTTTGGTATTCAACACTGTGGCTGGATTAGGCTCTAACATGGCTGTTCCCTTAAGGTATCACTTCTTTGTCTACCCAGAATTTTCAGTGAACAGGGGGCCAATATTTCGTGCACCAGGGAAAATCTACCCAGCCAAAATTTACCAAATTTTAACAGCAGCTACTGGGATAAATTTGGAACAAGTTTTGTGTTGTACTCTTTTGCAGAAAACTGTAGGAAGGGGGCCTAACAATTTAAGAGGCAGAAGTGCTTATTCTAGACAGAATTTTGACATTCCGTGGTTTCTGTTATTTCTTACTATCCATGAGTTCAGAATTTTTGATTTTTGAACAGGGGATAGAACACGAAATTTTGAACAATTCTTTCAACATGAACTTTACCAGAAAAGGTCATTTTCTTGGGTCAATAAATCTTTCTTTTCGGTCATGGCAGATTTGTGACAGATTCGCTAGATAGTCCTTATGCAAACCACGCTTAGATACGCAAGAACCTTTCCACTCTCACTCAACGCATTTTTGATTTTAGATACACATGTTTATGATGTATGCACGTCCTATTCGTCCTCACAAATAAAACAATTGCCAAATAGCTTTGGTCTTACGATGATAGTTTCGGTGGCTTACACAATACGGCTCTCGCTATAATAGCTAGTCGAGTCTTTCTAATCGTTCCTTAACTTATCGTAATCGCGGTTAGTGTACCTGCAGAAAATCGACAAGCATATATATCATGAACCTTTCATGCCAGCACTCATGAAAGCGTCCGTAATCATTACCGTTTACCTATAGAAACGATATCTGTACAATTCCCGCCGTACAGACGACGTTAACATACGCTATCGAGATAGCGTATTCACGGGGGTACCGTCATGAGACGGGGGTATGAACAACGATCGCCATACCCTGCGCCAAACCTTCTACTCCCAATATGTTCAACTCACAGTTGGCATATTGGCAGCACCTCAAGTAAGCCACTGCTTGAGGGCAGCGTTCGGTTCGCATCACCGACAGGAAGGCCAAGCTCTCTCAGTTGGCTGAGGATCCTTACCTTCTTACCTTAGCGATGAGTGCGTCGTTACAGAAATTAAGGTCGGTTGTGCATGAAAGTAAGTTTTGACAGAAAGTAATGTGCTGGAAGTCAGTTGATAATATATATAGAAGTTAGATAGCCACCTAGTAAACTTTCCCATAATCCCTTAGGGCTTTACGAACTAGGCACCATCCTTAACGTACCAACGTATTTCGCAACACATCCTTCTAGTCAAGTTTTATGAAATAAGTTTTTACGGCTTGCCGCATTCTCTGGCGTATGTATTTTGGCTCTGGCGCCAGCTGTTGCCAGCTGTGGCACCAGTTACGGCTCTGATACCAGCTGTGGCAGAACCACCTGAATTAATCCGGCTCAAGTGTATTAACCATCACCATTAAGGCATCCTCGGTTAACCTTACACTTCAAACGGAGTAATCCACTGGTCTGTCGGGTATAACCTCCCGATACAACCACGGTGAACGGATCGAGCGCCGTACATACAAATGCTCATGCGACGATGAGCCCAGAGAATACCATATTCCAGCAATACGAGATTAACATAAGTAAATATTACAGACCAAGTTTGAGTTTAGAAACAAGTACTTCAGTGATCATAACTAAGAAGTTCTTCAGAGTTTAAGTTGCAGCGGAAATAAACAACGGGAACTACTCGACGATACAGGATGTCTCGATGAAGCCCGTACGAGACATCACTCGGCATCTTCACCGTTGGACGGGGGCGCATCCCATTCCACCGACCAACCAGGGGGAAGAGTACAAGGCCAAGTCAAACTAGCAATCAAATCTTCGAAGGTTTCACCTGAAAACAAGCCACAAGCAAGGCTGAGTATACTAATACTCAGCAAGGCTTACCCGACTAATGGGGTATACTTAGCCGACTCCTAGACATGCGAGGCTTTTGGCTTGAGGGGTTTGTTTTGCCAAAAAGCATCTACAAGTGGGTCCTTACTTTCAACTTTTAGCTCAAAATTCTAGTTTCATTAACCATTCTAGATATGCGGCTATTCCCTAGCATTCATGGTGAAGCATTAATTTTCATCCAACAAGTTTATTCACCATCATTGTTCCTCTTCTTACTCTGTGGGTAAAAGTGGTTAAGCAGTCTCAATAGCCGTGAGAAACGGACGATTCGAATCGAATTTCTTAACCTTGCAAGGGAAACCTAAACACACGTCACGTGGTTACTCCCTAGAGTCACACGTGCAACCTTTCCCTTCAATTCCCGCTTCACGGAACAGGCCCACCGCCCTCGACTACACCTCCCCATGGACCACGGACGCAGCCGGGCCATGGCGGCCGATGCACCCGCCATTAGCTAGATGTGAACGAATTCAAGACAGTGGGGAGTATATTCCGGCCTCGGTTCAATCCAGTACTAAGCTTACCGATTACCATATTCTCGGCATGTGGTTAGTACGTTCAAAGACTTAACCATCACTTACCACACACTGCGGCCTTAGCATTTTTCACTAGACAGACGAGCCTCAATCATCAACATAAGCATCGTACCACAGCCCGTCCGTCGTCCTTATGATTGCAGCGTGTAGTAAACAATCAACTCCTAATTTCTCGCGAGTGACAGGAAATCACTCGACTTTTACCGAGTCCTATTAGCATAGCATTCTATCGGACCTTGCATCTAGTGTTCAGAGCATGGGTACCTAGGATCATGCAACTAAATTTTCATCCAACTCCTATAAACTTAATGCACAAGTAAAGTAGAGTAATAAGTTGCATAAGTTTAGAAAATAGGGTTCATGCTCCGGGGCTTGCCTTCTTGCGAAAAGTTAGTCCGGGGCTCTTCCGAACTTGGGCTCGGGTCTTCGGCAACTTCAGTTAGATTCACTTGAGCTTCACGCTGCTCACTCTCGGACGCGGGCACCAACTCGTACGTTCTGTCGGCGAGAGTCGTCGTTTCTACATGAATGCACAAGTTTAAGTAGTGGTGATGTTAAACGACATGATTTCCTTCACGATAAGGTTGCAGTTCATAAGACATAAGTTTTGCTGTGAAGTTATTTACTTTAACATTTCCTGGGCAATCGTTAATAGAGTTTATCTTAATCTATTTAACTTCGTTAAAGAAGAAGGGGTTGTGTTATATTGAAAACTTAGTTTCTTTTTAAACACAAACATGAGTTGAACACAATTACTAATCTAGTTAGCTTCTGGTAATAAAATTTTTATTCAAAGTACATTATGCAGAGATAAGATCACTGTAAAAATTTCAGACATTTTTGTGTAGCATGTTAAATATGAAAAATGTAATACACAGCCACTGCTAGAATCTAGTTATTTTTATACAGAACAAACCATGCATGTATTGATGCTACAAATTTTACAGGGTGTTGCTATAACCATATTTGTGCTACTGTAAATTTTTCAGATTTTTGTTGTACATGATTTAGAGCATAATAAATGGGACAAGCTACGCTCATGTTATTAAAGATTATTTTCTACAGGATGTTACACAGGGTTTCTATGTTTGAAACATTTTGTACATGTTGAGCTACTCTATTGTGTTTCATAGTAAAAAGATGAACATTTTATAAGGGCTTTACTAATTATTTTGGATTAGTGAAGTTTTCCTACCACAAATTCATATGAACAGGTTACATATAGTAAAAATGTTTCTAAATTTTTCTATGGCCTCTAGGTATCACTACAACAACACAGAAAAAGTTTCATGACATTAAACATCACAGAACAGCAGGAATAATTAGTTCTATCACTTTATGGCATAAAGCAATGTTGGACAAAAAGTGTATCTAGAGATGGCTTTTGGTCCTGATATTTTTACACAGTCCTAAACATTAAGCAAGTAACTCACTGCCCAAAAATTAGAGTCAGCAATGATCTACAACAGTGGGTACAAAAGAAGTCCATTAAACCTTCCATTTAATCTAGAGCCAAATATATTGAGAATCTGAGCAACTTTATGTAACAAACGTTGTAGAGTTTCTTATAAGGATTCCAGAACAGTTGAGTTTGCATTTTTCTGAATTTTCTACGATTTTATACGAATTTTACAAGTTCACTGATTTGGTTAAAACTTTCTTTACAGAGGGGTCCCTGAAAATTAGCAGAAAACCCCCTGGGAAGATTTGGGCGTTTGCAATGTAGTCCCTGGTCGCAAATCACGGCGGGGAGCATCCTGTCCGGCCGAATTCCGGCGAGCTGGGTCGCCGGCGGCGAGGGCAAGGTGGGGGAGGAGCAAGAGGAGGTTGGGGGCTACCTTTGGGTGGTCACAGTTGGGGCGGAGGCGGCCTGAGCAGGGCTGCCCACAGCTACCGGGGGGGCGGCGGCGGGTGGAGCTCTGCTCCGGCGAGCTCCGGCGAGCTGGGCGGCGGGGCTTGGGCTGGGAAGCTTCGCGCGGAGTTAGGAGAGCGATTTTGGGGCCTAGCTCGGGTCGAGGAGGGGCGGAGGAGGGAGTTCCACGGCGGCGGCGTGGGGCGGAGCTCGGCTCTGCTCTGCGGGGAAGAAGGAGGAACAGGGAGAGGAGGGAGGGGCGCTGTGCCGGCTTTATAGCTGGTGGAGCTCGTGGGGGCGGGCTCGGCACGGCCGGGGCGCGAGGTGGAGGGACCGGCGAGGCTGGGCGCCATTGGGGGCGGCCGGCGGTGACCAGTGGCCAGAGGCGCGTCGTGCGCGTGGCGTGCGTGCGCTGGGCGCGTCCGGGGCGCGACGTTGCGTGTAGGCGACGCTGGCGGGCGGTTGGGGAGCTCGGGCGGCACGACGGAGCACTGGTGGAGGGGGCGGCGGCCAGCGACTGGGCAGCACGGGGCGGTGCCGCAGGGAGCAGCAACGGGTTGGGCAGAGGCGAGGCGTGCGGGAGGGAGAAGAAGGCGCGGCCGCGGTTGGGCGAGCGGGGGCGGTGCAGCAGGACGCCGTGGGTTGGCTCGGCGCCTGGTGCCGCGCAGGCGTTGGGGGACAGGTGGCCGGCGGCGGTCGGGCGAGCGCGCGGCGCAGCAGAGGAGGGAGGGGTGAGCGAGGGACCGAAGTGCAAGAATTTGAAAAACTTCAGGGGGCTGGGTGCAAACAGGGCGTTTTCTCCTCTTTCTGATTTGAATTTCAAAAACTTTTGAACACGATAGTTGTTCAAAATAAAAAGTTCTACAACTTTGGTTTCAGGAAAAATCTCATTTGGCTTATGGTTTAAAAGTTAAATTTAAAAGTTCAAAAGTAACCAAATGTGCTCAAATTAAATTTGAATTCCAACTGAACTCGTTTTAATTCTTTCCACCCTTTCCTTAGTTGGTTTAACCATAGGGTTAGGCTAATGACATTGATTTTGGAAATGTAATTACCAGGGTTGTCACACGACAAGGTACTCGACGTACCTTCGGTGGCTCATCTAGCTCCCATGCTGGGGGGCTGGGCGCGACAAGGCACTAGGCATACCTTCAGCGGCTCATCTAGCTTGCTCGGGGGCTGCGCGACAATTCCTGGATGACTAACAATGAACCGAGTATTTTTACTTGTGGCACGCCAAAGATGCACTTCCTCAAGCTGTTGAACGTTTCCTCAAGATCGGTGATGAACTCGTCGTGGGATCTGGTCTTGATGACCATGTTGTCCACGTAAGCTTCAATGTTGCGATGTAGTTGGTCCGCAAGGCACAGTTGGATGGCCCGTTGATAGGTCACTCCTGCGTTCTTCAACCCGAATGACATTGTAGTGTATGCGTATGCTCCAAAGGGGGTGATGAACGCCGTTTTGATCTGATCTTCTTCCTTGAGAGCTATCTGGTGATAACCCGAGTAGTAGTCAAGGAAGGAGAGCAGGACGCATCCAGCCATAGAGTCCATGACTTGGTCGATGCGTGGGAGTGCGAAGGGGTCCTTCAGGCAGTGTTTATTAAGATCAGTATAATCCACACACATCCTCCATTCATTATTATTCTTTTTCAATACTAGTACAGGGTTAGCTAACCACTCGGGGTGGTACACTTCTTTAATAAAACCAGCGGCGAGTAGTTTTGCTAGCTCCTTCTTGATGGCCTCCCTCTTGTCGGGGGCGAAGCGTCGTAGTCATTGCTTCTTCGGAGTGGCTTTAGGGTCGACTTTTAGGCAATGCTCAATCAACTCCTTGGGCACCCCTACAATATCCTCTGGTTTCCATGCGAATATGTCTCGGTTAGCCCTAAGGAAGCTGACGAGCACGCTTTCTTATTTGTCATCTAAGCTGCCCCCGGTTAAAGTAGTCTTGGATGTTCGCCTTCTTGGAGCTGGATGGCCTTGATGCTGACGTTGCTGGGGTTGGGTTTAACCCTCGACTGGCTATGCCGCTGGTTGGATATCTCCATCTCTGAGTCGGTGAGCTTCTGCGCAGCCGCGAGTACTTCTACAAACGGCTATGGCACGCATGATGTCGTGGTGTACTCGATCGCTTCATGGTCGCAGTCGTACGACTTCTTCAAGTCACCGCAGAGTGTGAGTACGCGTGTCTCGCCTGGCATTTTAAGTAGCAGGTAGACGTAGTGGGGCATGGTCATGAACTTGGCTAGAGATGGTCTGCTAAGGATGGCATGATATGACGAGGCGAAGTCCGCCACCTCAAACTTGATGTATTCGGTGCGGTAGTTATCTTTCATCCCAAAGGTGACTAGCAGGACCACTGACCTGAGTGGTGTAGCCGCGTTACCCGGGACGATGCCGTAGAAAAGAGCTCGGCTAGGGGTGAACATCTTGGAGATGTCCAGGTCCATCTTCTTCACAGTACTCGCTAAAAGCAGGTTGAAGGCGCTCCCACCATCGATGAGTACTCGGGTTAGCTGTGAGCCTGCCACAACAGGATCTAAAATGAGTAGAAATTTTCTCGGCTCGGAGAAGCTGGTCCATTGATCATCCCTGGAGAAGGAGACCAGGACCTCACTGTATCTTAGAGGCTTTTACGTGGCCGGCTCAACAGAGAGGATTTCACGCAGGGTCAACTTCTAAGCACGCTTGGAGGGGAATCCACTTTCTCCGCCGAAGATGACGTTGATGACGTTCTTCGAATCCTGAAAATTTTTAGCCCCCGACTTGTCACCCTCATCGTCGTCCTCCTGGTCCTTTCGCTTTCCTGCTTGAGGGAGGGGTGGTGCATTGAGTGACTTGCGGAGGCTGATGCACTCGAAGAGCGTGTGTCGCAACTTCAAGTGTATCAGGCATTGTTTGTGCAAGACTTTCTCGAATTGTGTGTTGTTGTTCCCCGACTTCTTGCCACACGGATTGCACTCAACAGTCGCGACTTCTTAGTCTGGCTTGCGCTTTCGTGTGTTCCCTGAGTGGTTCCGCTGGTTCTTGTCGAAGTGGCTGTTGCCATTGCCTTGCTTGTCGTGGTTGCGCTTGGGGAAGCGGTCGTTCTCCTCGTCCTCCTGGTTAGCCCACCGTGCCATCATGTCACGCAGCTCCACGATAGTAGTCGGGCGATTGCGTCCGAGGTCATGGTTCGTGTGCTTCGAGAAGAGCCCGTTCTGGAAGTAGCGGATGATGTCTTCGTCGGTGACATTGGCACGCGTCTCGAAGAAACGCCGGGTGTAAGACCTTAGTGTCTCGTTCATCTCTTTCTTCACCTGGGATAGATCGTGGCGAGTGCTCGCTCTGATCATGGATCCTCGGAAGTTGTCGATGAAGGCCCGCTTGAGGTCCTCCCATGAGTCGATGGAGTTTGGCTTGAGGCTTTCAAGCCAAGTGAGGGGTGTGGACTCCAAAGCTACCGGGAAGTAGAGAGCTTTGGTGGAGTTGGATCCCCTAGAAACTTCAATAGCAACGGAGTAGCATCGAATCCACTGGTGCGGGTCCTGCTTACCGTCGTACTTGGGGATTCCGACTGGTTTGAACTCTGTTGGATAGGACTTGTCGGTGATGTTGGAGGTGAAGGCGGGGAAGAGGTCACCGTCGTCGTCATCGTGGCACCTGCCAGTACGGTCCCTTCTTCTTGCTTTGATAATACGCCACGCATTGCGGCCATCATTGATCTTCTGCCTGAGGTCGATCATGGGAGCGTCGTGTAGGCTGGCCTCGGGTGGAGCTTGGCCGCCCTCATTACGTTGGCGGTTGTCGTTCCTCCGGTTCCGGGGGCCTCCTCCGGGGGTGCTATGGATCAGCGCGGTTTTGCCATGGCGCTTAGACCTCGAGTTGTACAAGCGCGTGCTGGTTCAGATACTGCAGTCGTTGTACCTGAGGGTTGGGTGGTAGTTGTTGAGCTAGTAGGGCTGCTTCTATGATAGCGCCAATTGGTGTACGGTACTCCTGATCTGTGACTGCTGCAAAAACATTGTTGAGATCCTTTTGGTACATTGGGCCGCGAGCGCGATTCTCCATCTTCTGCCTTCGCTGGGCACGCTTGGCGTTCTTTACCCGCCGGATCCTTCGATGCTCCTCGTTCTCATCCTGGGGGCATCAGTTGTGGGCTCATCGGCGGAGACGTCCGTGAGTTGCTCGTTGTCGTACTCGGGGCCCAGCTCGTCATTCTCTGCGTTCCGATGGGAGGCCATGTAGACTTGACGATCCGATGAGTTGTTAGCCATAGGGCTATACTCGAGTAGCTCTGTGCTACTGTCTCCCTCTTGAACGATTGGAGAGGGAGGTTTGCCCTCCTGGAAGGGCAGCTCCTACGTGACGGCCACAAGGCGAGACTCGTAATCGAGTAGTTCGGAGGGCTCAAAGCCCTTTCAGTACACGAAACGGCCTTAAGGCGTTGAAGTTATGGTTAAACCCAGATGGCTGCCCAAAAACGATTCCGTGTGGCCATCGGGTTGCGAGTGGTTTTCAAGAGCGGGGGCCGCCCGACAGGCGGTGGCTCCCTCATCTCCGAGTCCTCCTCGGGACTAGCTTGAAGGTCCAGTACTGAATGACAAGTACTCTTCAATGGAGTCTGAGTAGTTGTCGAAAACGGGGGCCCCCCAGCAAGCGGTGGCTCCCACGTCCTTGAGCTTGAGCAGCAGATCTATGTCCTCCTTCAAGTCGGAGAGGGACCTAGATTGTGTGGTCCCCTCAGATCGGTTTGAGTCTGATCCGACTAGATCTGGGGCATCACGAGTGGAAGTCGCGTTGAAAACGAACATCTTTTTGATCTGCAGGGCTAGATCGGGAAGCAGCAGGTCGTCGAGGTTGTCGATGAACTCATCGAGATCGCTGCTTTGAGTCGATGAAGAGGCCTCCAGCTCCCTGGAGTTGGCTAGGTTGCTGTTGAAGCCACCCAAGCCGTTGGTGTCGGTGTTTTACCGCCACGCCCACCGAGGGATACCCCCGAGGTGGTGAGTTTGGTTGGTTGGGTGTCGCCGAGATCAGGAACTCGAAAGTGCAAAAGGACACAAGGTTTTACACAGGTTCGGGCCGCCGGGAGCGTAATACCCTACGTCCTGTGTGGTTTGTATTGCCTTTGATGGTGATCCTCCCCGAGGGGGCCCCTGCCTGCCCTTATATAGTCTGGGGGGCAGGTTTACATTGGAGTCCTAGTCGGGTACAAGCCAAGGAGTCATATCCGAGTACTTCTCGGGTAGTTTCCTACCGTGTCCGACTAGTCTAACTATTGTATGAGTAATCCTACTGTGTTACGAGTAGTTACAACATATGTAGGGCGTGGGCCATATCCCATCCCGTATGCTAGGTGAGGTGTGCCACATGGCCAGTCCCGTGTGCCCGGGTCTGACAAGCCCCCGAACTATCCGTAGCTGAGTAGCACAGAAGTTGACTACTTTTGAACGAGTTTTTGAGTTATTGTGAACTCCATCTTGAAAGTGCCCTTTGAGTACTTCTCTTGGCAGCGTCGAGGCTGTGAGGTGCTCATGCCCCGAGTAGTTGTCTAGTCTTCTATATATGGATTAGTCCTCGAGCCTTAGAATCAGGCTGAGGGTTAGTTTGAATCTTTGTATCTTTCTGTCCTTATCTTCCGGCAGTTTTGAAAAATAAGCTACTGATGACATGTGTCCCGCAGCCCCCGAGCCTTGAATCCAAATCCATGAGTTTTGGGATAAAGGGTCCAAAGAATCATGGCATGCAATATGATAGTAAGGATTTGATGGTAAACGTAGGCAAATTGGAGTAGTAAATTTGAAGCCCTCTGTTTTCGGGATGAGTTCCCTAAAAAGATGGTGGAACAAATAACATCCCCAACCAACACCCAAGATAAACTCTCAAAACCAATCTTGGTCCCTGAGCCAATGACTAAACAAGACCTCTGGGTGATAAATTGGACGAATCTCTTATTTTGGAATAAAATCCCTGAAATAATGGTTAACGATCGTACACCCAAGAAAAATCTTTTAAAAGCCTCTTGGTTCGGGTATTTGTCGAATAATTGAACGACATCAGCAGAGAAGCATGAGAACTGCCCTTGAAGGCAAGCTAAGTGCCTTGTCACATCGAGCCCCCGAGCTAGGAGCATAAAAGAGTCGTTGCAGAAAGCTGACGTTAGCCCCCGAGCCCATACGTAGAGCAAGTAACCGCTTAGTGCATGAGCGATCAATGAAACCATCTAGTCGGAATCGATCCCAACTAGGATTGTAGTCAAGACAGGTAGTCGAAGTAGTCGAACTAGTATGGGACCAGTCGTAAACAAGTAAGATTCTTGTTATTGGGGCCTGGGAGCGAGGCCCCTTCAGCAAACTTGCGCATGATACCGGTTGTAAACCAGTATAATGGAGTTGTACTGGAAGTATAAGCACAAAGGCCCTTCAGAAACCCAAAATACTAGTCATGCAGTAGTAATTAAGCACTGGGAGTATGGGAGCGAGGCCCCTTCAGTAAACTTGCGAGTAGTACTGGTACAATCAACTTATTGGCACCGATATATGATAGCCCTAGTTGATTTAAGAATTAAACCGACGCATGTGTTCAATATTCCATGAGTTTGGTACCTCCTGGCCATCCGAGTACTGCAAGCGATAAGATCCAGGGCCTGTGACCTTGTGCACGATAAAAGGTCCTTCCCATCTTGAATTGAGCTTGTGCAGACCAGTATCATCTTGGATTCATCGAAGAACCATGTCTCCAACATTGAAAGAGCGTCATTGAACGTTCCTATCGTGGTAACGTCGAACTCCTTGAAGGTAACATGCCGACTGCATCAATGCATAGCATCAAATTTCCTCAGTCGAGTCAAGTTCCAGTCGTCGTGCATCATCGGCCTCGCCTTCGTCAAAGATTTCCAGTCATGGGGATTTCCACATCACATCAGTTGGTAATATGGCCTCAAATCCATATACAAGAAAGAAAGGTGACTGGCCTGTGGCTTTGCTTGGTTGTGTGCGAAGCCCCCACACTACTGATGAGATCTCATTGATCCACTTTCCGCCCTTTTTGTTATTCTCGTCATAAAGTCTTTTCTTCAGTCCATCAAGAATCAAGCCATTGGCGCGCTCAACCTGGCCATTGGCCCGCGGATGAGCCACCGAAACATATTTGACTTCCATGGAGCTGTGTTCATAGAAATCCCAGAACTCATGCGAGTGGAAATTTGACCCCAAATCTGTGATAATTGTGTTGGGAAAGCCAAAGCGATGTAAGATGTCAAAGATGAAAGTAACCACTTGATCAGCATTTAGCGTTGCAATTGGCTTGTACTCGATCCATTTGGTAAACTTGTCGATGGCCACCAACACATGTGTGAAACCTCCTGGCGCAGTTGAAAGGGGTCCAATCATGTCCAGGCCCTAGCATGCAAACGACCATGAAGGTGGTATGGTGATAAGGTTATGGGCCGGAACATGGGGCTGCTTGCCAAAGAATTGGTAGTTGGTACACCGACGAGCGAGTGCTTCGGCGTCTGCCAAAGCAGTCGACCAGTAGAAACCAGAGCGAAATGCCTTGCTGACAAGTGTGCGAGAAGCAGTATGGTTCCCGCACACACCTTCATGAATCTCTTGGAGTATTTCTTTGCCTTCCTCCGTGCTGACACACTTCATGAGTATTCCTGATGATGATCCACGCTTGTACAAATTGCCCCCGATTAGAACATACGCTTTGCTACGCCGTAGGATCCGAGTAGCTTCAGCACTTTTTGGGTTGACGCCGGGGGGTAGTTTGTGCTCCTGAAGGTAGTCGATGAAGGCCACCCTCCAGTCAACCTCAATCATCAAGACCTCTCGGTCGGGTTCGTTGGGACCCTAAATGATGGAACTTGAGTCTGTTGTCTTGATGGAAGGGTGATGCAACTCGTGAATGAATACTCCCGGTGGGACGTTCGCACGATCAGAACCCAACTTGGAGAGCATGTCCGCGCGCACATTGTTGTCGCGAACCACATGGTGAATCTCCAACCCCGAGAACTCTTTCTTGAGCTTGCATATTTCCATGACATAGGCATCCATGGTGTCCTTGTTGATGTCCCACTCCTTATTGACTTGTTGAACTACCAGTAAGGAGTCGCCATAGACTAGTAATCGCTTGATGCCAAGGGAGATTGCCAAACGTAGGCCATGCAACAGTGCCTCATACTCGTCCTCGTTGTTGGAGACCTTGAATAGAATTTGAAACACGTACTTGAGCTGTTCTCCTCTCGGACTGATGAAAAGTACTCCCGCACCACCGCCACCGAG
Organism: Panicum miliaceum; assembly: GCA_032594955.1. Lineage (NCBI taxonomy): Eukaryota > Viridiplantae > Streptophyta > Magnoliopsida > Poales > Poaceae > Panicum > Panicum miliaceum. Next base: position 25,548,929 of record CM064059.1, on the reverse strand, counting down.
CTTGAGTGAACCAAAGTACATGACCCAATGCTCCGGCTGGATGGTTGGGGCTTCCACTTGGTTTTCTTGCCACTCAGCCATGAAATGGACTAGTGCTTGTGACTTGATGGCTGTCCAGGGCTTGAAGTCGAGTGTGAGGGCTCCCAGCTCAACCGCCCACTTGGAGATGCGCCCGGTAGCGTCCCGATTGTGGAGGATATCCGCCAATGGGAAGTCGGAGACCACTAGAATACTGTATGCATCGAAGTAGTGGCGAAGCTTCCTGGAAGTGATGAGGATACCGTAAAGAATTTTTCAAATCATAGGGTAAGGAACCTTAGATTCAAAGAGGACTTCACTGATGAAGTAAACCGATCGCTGCACCCCGAAGGCGTGGCCTTCTTCCTGTCGTTCCACCATAATAGCCGGGCTAATGACGTGAGTAGTCGCGGTGATGTAAAGCAGCAAGTTCTCGCCTGGTTGAGGAGCTGTCAAGATGGGTGGCGACTGCAGGTGATGTTTGAGGTTTTGTAGTGCCTCATTAGCCTCCTCGGTCCATTTAAACTTGTCGTGGTGCTTGAGCAACTTGAAGAAGGGTAGTACCCTTTCTCCAAATCGGGAGATGAAATGGTTCAAAGCTGCCATGTAGCCAGTGAGCTTCTGGACGTCCTTGATTGTCTTTGGAGCATCCATGGCGGTGATGGCATTAATCTTCTCTGGATTTGCTTCGATCCCACGGTGACTGACAATGAACCCGAGTAGTTTGCCTTGAGGCACGCCAAAGATGCACTTTATCGGATTGAGCTTCCATCGGAACCGTCACAAGTTGTTGAAGGTCTCCTCGAGATCGGTGATGAACTCGTCGTGGGATCTGGTCTTGATGACCACATCATCCACGTAAGCCTCAACTTTGCGGTGTAGTTGATCTGCAAGGCACAATTGAATGGCCCGTTGATAGGTGGCTCCTGCATTCTTCAACCCAAAAGACATGGTAGTATAAGCATATGTTCCAAAGGGGGTGATGAACGCCGTTTTGATCTCGTCTTCCTCCTTGAGTGCTATCTAATGATAGCCCGAGTAGCAGTCGAAGAAGGAAAGAAAAACGCAGCCAGCTGTGGAGTCGATGACTTGATCGATGCATGGGAGCGCGAAGGGGTCTTTCAGGCAGTGTTTATTGAGATCAGTATAATCCACACACATCCTCCATTCATTGTTATTCTTTTTGAGTACAAGTACAGGGTTAGCCAGTCACTCTGGGTGGTAAACTTCTTTAATAAAACAAGCCGCGAGTAGTTTTTCTATCTCTTTCTTGATAGCCTCCCTCTTGTCGGGGGCAAAATGACGCAGTCGTTGCTTCTTCGGAGTGGCCTTAGAGTCGACTTTTAGGCAATGCTCGATCAACTCCTTGGGCACCCCTGGCATATCCGCTGGTTTCCACGCAAATATGTCGCGGTTGGCCCTAAGGAAATTGACGAGCGTGCTTTCCTATTTGTCACCTAGGCCCCCTCCAATCAGAGCAGTCTTGGACAGGTCGCCTTCCGGCAGCTGGATGGTCTTGATGCCAACGTTGCTGGGGTTAGGCTTAACCCTCGACTGGCATGGCCGCTGGTTGGAGATCTCCATCTCTGTGTTGGTTAGCTTCAGCGCGGCCGCGAGTACCTCTTCGGATGGCTCTAGCATGCGTAAGGTCGTGGCGTACTCGATCGCCTCCTGGTCGCAGTCATACGACTTCTTCAGGTCGCCACGGAGTGTGAGTACGCCTATCTTGCCTGGCATCTTGAGTAGTAGATACACATAGTGGGGCACAGCCATGAAGTTGGCTAGTGCCGGTCTACTAAGGACGGTGTGGTACGACGAGTCAAAATCCGCCACCTCGAATTAGATGTACTCAGTGCAGTAGTTGTCTTTGGTCCCGAAGGTGACTGGCAGGACCACTGACCCTAGTGGTGTAGCCGCATTGCCTGGGACAATCCCGTAGAAGGGAGCCTTGCTGGGAGTGAGCATCTTTGAGATGTCCAGTCCCATCTTCTTGAGGGTACTCGTGAAGAGAAGATTGAGTCCGCTTCCACCGTCAATGAGTACTCGGGTGAGCTGGGAGCCCGCCACGACAGGGTCTAGGACGAGCGGGAATTTTCCCGGCTCGGTGAAACTGGTCCATTGGTCCTCCCTAGAAAAGGAGATCGGGACCTCGCTGTATCTTAAGGGCCTTGTCGTGGCTGGCTCCACAGAGAGGATTTCGCGCATGGTTAGCTTCTGCGCGCGTTTCAAAGGGAACCCGCCGTCTCCGCGAAATATGACGTTGACAACGTATTTTGGGTCCTAGAAATCTTGGGCTCCCGACTTGTCACCTCCTTCTTCATCGTCCTCCTTGTCCTTTCGCTTTCCGGCTTGATGGAGGGGTGGAGCGTTGAGTGATTTGCGGATGGTGACGCACTCAAAGAGCGTGTGACGCGACTTCGGGTGGATCGGGCATTGCTTGTGCATGACTTGCTCGTATTCCGACTAGTTGTTCACCGATTTCTTGCCACGCGGGTTGCGCTCGACAGCAGCGACCTCATGGTCTGGCTTGCGCTTCCGGGGGTTTCCCGAGTGGTTCCGCTGGCTTTTGTCGAAGTGGCCGTTGTCGTTCCCTTGTTTGTCGTGATTACGCTTGGGGAAGCGGTCGTTTTCCTCATCCTCCTGGTCAGCCTATCTTGCCATCATGTCACGCAGCTCCACGGCAGTAGTCGGGCGGTTGCGCCCGAAGTCGTGGTACATGTTCTTCGAGAAGAGGCCGTGTTGGAAGCAGCGGATGACATCCTCATCGGTGATGTTGGCAATGGTGGCGCGCGTCTCAAAGAAATGTCGTGTGTAAGACCTCAGGGTCTCGTTTATCTCCTGCTTCACCTGAGACAAGTCGTGGCGAGTGCCTGCCCTGATCATGGACCTCTGGAAGTTGTCGATGAAAGCCCGCTTGAGGTCCTCCCATGAGTCGATGGAGTTTGGCTTGAGACTTTCAAGTCACGTGAGGGATGAGGGCTCCAGGGCCACCGGGAAGTAGAGTGCTTTCGTAGAGTTGGAACCCCCAGAAACTTCAATAGCGACGAAGTAGCAACGAAGCCACTGGCGCGGGTCCTGCTTACCGTCATACTTGGGGATTCCGACTGGTTTGAAGTCCTTTGGGTAGGACTTGTCGGTGATGCTGGTGGTGAAGGCGGGGAAGCGGTCACTGTCGTCGTCGTTGTGGTACTTGTCGGGACGGCCCCTTCTCCTTGCTTCAATAACAAGGTGCGCGTCACGGCCCTTGTTGATTTTCTGCCTGAGGTCGACCGTGGGAGCGTCCTAGAGGTTGGCCGCGGCTGGATCCTGGCCACGGTGCCTTGCCCCACGCTGGTTGCGAGGGGGTTGTTTTACTTCCTGTTTGTTGTTGCCACGCGCGGACGGGTGGCCCTCATTGCGTTGGTGGTTGTCGTTCCTCCGACTCCCTTGGCCTCCTCCAGGAGTGCGACTGACCAGCGCGGTATCCCCGTGTTGCTCCGACCTCGAGAGCTGATTCCGAGTGGATGACACTGGATGTTGCACGTCGAGTTGCATGAGCGCGCGCTGAGTCAGGTACCGCAACCTTTGAATCCAAGGGTTAGATGGGACTTGTTGGGCTAAGAGTGCTGCCTCTGCAATGGCGCCAATCGGCATACAGTACTCGCGATCCGCGATTGCTGCAAAGGCGTTGGTGAGATCCCTTGGTCCGCGGGCGCAGTTCTGCGCATTACGCTTGTGTTGAGCGCGCTTGGCATTCTTTGCCCGCCGGATCCTTCGGTGCTCCTCGTCTTCATCTTGAGGGGCGTCTACCGTGGGCTCATCGGCTGAAACATCCGAGAGTTGTTCATTGTCATACTGAGTGCCCAACTCGTCTTCTTCCACATTGCGAAGGAAAGCCATGCGGACTTGTCGATCTGACAAGTGGTTAGTCCTAAGGCTGTATTCAAGTAGCTCTGTGCTACTCTCTCTTTCTTCTGCGATAGGCGAGAGAGGTCTACCCTCTTGGAAGGGTAGTTCTTGCGTGAAGGCCACAAGGTTAGATTCATAATCGAGTCGTTCAGAGAGCACAAAGCCCTTCCAATACACGAAATTTCCTTGTGGCGTTGAAGTAATAGTTAAACCCAGAGAGCTACCCGAGAAGGTTTCGGTGTGGCCGTCGGGTTGCGAGTGGTTTTCGAGGGAGGGGGCCGCCCAACGGGTGGTGGCTCCCTCACCTCCGAGTCCTTTTTGGATTTGGCTTGAAGATGTCGTACTGCACGTGGAGTACTCGACGTCAGGATCCGAGCAGAATCGAGAATGGGGGCCTCCCGGCTGGCGGTGGCGCCCACGTCCTCAATTTGGAGTAGTAGATCCAAATCCTTCTCCAAGTCGGAGAAGGATTCGGATCGTGGAGTCTTGTTAGATCGGGTTGAATCCGAGTCGAGCAGATCTATTGCATCTCGAGTTGAAGTCGTTTTGAAAACGGCAATCTTCTTGATATGCTGGGCCAGATCAGGAAACAGCGAGTCGTCGAGGTTGTCGATGAAGTTGTCAAGGTCGCTGCTTGTAGTTGGTGGAGTAGCCTCCGATTGCTTAGAGTCGGTTAGGTGGCTGTTGAAGCCACCCAAACCATCGTCGATGTAGATTCAAGAGCCAAAGATGAAAGTCTTGCCCTCGTCGAGCACAGCGCTGGTGAAGTTGAATGACACCATCAAGTTCTCCAGTGGATCTTCGATGAGTTCCCCTACCTGGCGCGCCAGCTGTCGGTGTTTTACTGCCACGCCCACCGAGGGATACCCCCCGAGGTGGTGAGTTTGGTTGGTTGGGTGTCGCCGAGATCAGGAACTCGAACGTGCAAAGGAACACAAGGTTTTAGACAGGTTCGGGCCGCCGGGAGCGTAATACCCTACGTCCTGTGTGGTTTGTATTGCCTTTGATGGTGATCCTCCCCGAGGGGGTCCCTGCCCACCCTTATATAGTCCGGGGGGCAGGTTTACATGGGAGTCCTAGTCGGGTACAAGCCAAGGAGTCATATCCGAGTACTTCTCGGGTAGTTTCCTACCGTGTCCGACTAGTCTAAGTATTGTATGAGTAATCCTACTACGTTATGAGTAGTTACAACAGATGTAGGGCGTGTGCCACGTGACCAGTCCCGTGTGCCCGGGTCTGACAGTTGGCGACGCAGATCCAGGAGCTGAAGATGAAAGTTGTGCCCTCGTCAAACACAGTGCTGGTGAATTCGAAGGATGCCATCGAATTCTCTGGTGGATGCTCGATGAACACCTCTATCTGGCACGCCAGCTGTCAGTGTTTTACCGCCACGCCCACCGAGGGATACCCCCAAGGTGGTGAGTTTGTAGGTAGGGTGTCACCAAGATCAGGAACTCGAAGGTGCAAAGAACACAAGGTTTAGACAGGTTTGGGCCGCCGAGAGCTTAATACCCTACGTCCTGTGTGGTTTGTATTGCCTTAGGTGGTGATCGGGTGATCTCCTTTGTTTGGAGGGGGTCCGTGTCTGCCCTTATATAGTGTGGGAGGACAGGTTTACATGGAAGTACTAGTCGGGTACAAGCCCAAGAGTCCTACCCGAGTACTTCTCGGGTAGTTTCCTACTATGTCCGACTAGTTTCACTACTGTATGAGTAGTCCTACTGCACTACGAGTAGTTACAATAGATGTAGGACGTGGGCCATGTTCCATCCCGTATCCTAGGAAAAGTACGCCACGTGCACAGTCCCGTGTACCCGGGTCTGACAACGCCCTCCAACACATCACAACAACTAAAGCAATACAAACCACCACACAGGGTATTACGCTCTCGGCAGCTTGAACCTGTCTAAATCTTGTGTTCCTTGCACCTTCGAATTTCTAATCTCGGCGACACCCCACCTACAATCTACCACCTCGGGGATATCCCTCGGTGGGTTTGGAGGTTAAACACCAACATCCTACAAGAATTTGATCTGGAAATAAGAGATAAGAAAGGAGGAGACAACTGTGTGGCGGATCATCTCTCAAGGATGCAAGTAAAAGGGTCGAACTTACTGATTGATGACTACTTGAGAGATGATACTCTTCTGAAGGTCACTACAACTAGTCCATGGTATGCAAACTTAGTCAATTACATGGTGATTGGATATATACCTCAAGGAGAAGATAGAAAGAAGTTGATTCACCTTAGCAGATGTCACCTATGGGATATTTCAAAGTCTGTGCTGATGGTTTACTCCACCGCTGCATCCCGCTATGTGAGACCCGCAAGATTCTTGAGCGTTGTCACTCCTCGCCATATGGAGGGCACTACGGAGCATTCCGGACCCATGCTAAAGTTTGGCAGAGTGCACTCTTCTAGCCAAACATGTATGGACATGCTAAGGAGTTCGTGCAGCGTTGCCCAAGATGTTAGAAACATGGGAATATCAACTCCCGAGATGCTATGCCACTGAAGAGCAACCTTCAGGTGGAGATCTTCGATGTATGGGGAACAAACTACATGGGTGCTTTCCCCATGTCAGACCAGTGTGAGTACATCTTGGTGGTAGTGGACTATGTGTCCAAATGGGTTGAAGCACTTCCCTGCGTTGTGGCCGACTCAAAGAACTCGAAGAAAATATTCCAGGAAATCATATTTCCTCGCTTTGGAATTCCTATAGTCGTGATCAGTGATGGAGGCTCACACTTCATTGATAAGACCTTCAGCAAGTGTCTCAGCGAGTTGGGAGTAGATTACCGGATTGCAACTCCATACCGTCCCCAGACGAGTGACCAAGCAGAAACATCAAACAAGCAAATCAAGAACATTCTGCAGAAAATAATAAATGCCATGCGGAAAGGATGGAAGAGCAAGTTACCCGAGGCACTCTGGGCTTATCGAATAGCTTCCAAGATGCCAATAGGAATGACACCGTACCAATTGGTCTATGGCAAAATTTGCCATTTACCAGTTGAACTAGAGTTCAAATCCCACTGTGCGATCAAGAGGTGGAACATGGATCTCCAATCAGCTAGAGTTACAAGGCAAATTCAGTTGGCTGAATTGGATGAATGGAGGGAGAAGGCCTACCACAGCTCCAAGCTTTACAAGGAGCAGACAAAATGATGGCACGATAAGTGGATCAAGATCAAGCACTTCAAAGCAGGAGATAAGGTACTACTTTTTTAACTCCCGCATTCGTCTGTTTGGTCATGGTAAGCTTAGAAGTAAGTGGGAAGGGCCTTACTTAGTAATTAACGCCGCCGATCACGGCGCTATAACCCTCCAGGACGATGACGGGAATGTTTTCAAGGCCAATGGCCAACGACTGAAAATATTCCTTGAGCCCGAAATTCCGGAACTCGAAGAAATAGACGTCTACGAGTTGTCCGAGCTAGAGCCCTCATCTATGGTCATCGTCGGACCTTAAACGTGCCGTATCTTAGGCTAGATTTCTTTCCTGTTTCTTCCCTTTCTTTTCTTTCCCTCTATAGCCTGTTGTGCACCCAAATACTAGAAATAGAAGTTAGGGAGAGAAGCCTCGAGAAAGCAGAGAGCCACACCTGACAAGGTGGGGCTAGCCGGCCTCCCCTAGGCCGGCCGGCCTGGCCACGAGCCCGAATTCGAATGTTCAAGTTTAAATCCATCTTATCCAGGATCCTTTTTGAATTCCTAAGAGAATTGGATTAAGAAGTGTCCTTTTAACACGAAAGGCTTCAGCTTCTTCATCCCAATCCTCTCACTTCCTCTCTAGTTCCAAGTTTCAAACCTTTTGAGATCTCTAGCCATGGCCCCGCAATCCACCCTAACGACACCGAAATCGGTCACCAAGGCCAACTTTTCCCCTTCGGCACCCTCAAAATCCAATCAAAGCCAAGCTTCGTCGAGCAGCATGCGCATTATCGAGCCATTTGTGATGGTTAACGCCTCTCTTTGCCGCCTGACCAGAGGCCATAGCCTCAGGCCGGCTGGCCTGGGAGAGGTCAGCCGGCCTCACCTTCGCGCTGCTCGCCTCCGTCTCGTGGGAGGTCCCCCACCTAGAGCCTAGGTGTGGGGGCTAATGCACTAACTCACGCAAAGACGCCGACATGACCGACCACGGGGGTTCTTTCCCCCGGGAAGGTGATCAGCAAGAGCCTTGTGCCGTCCCCTTTGGGAGGGCGCGTTGCGCACGTCGCCGCCTTGCAGATGGTGCCGCCCAATTCGACAGAGTACATTCCCGCCAGCCCGAGTCTGCCACGCCATTGTGTGCACTAGTAGAAGGTGGGCATTGGGAAGGTCCTCTCGGCTCCTTTGGATCGGAAGGAGAGGGAGTCTGTTGACTCCAACCCAAGGTCGGTGCAGCGCACTCATTCACCACCACCGATCCGTGGCCCTCCGGAGATCTGGGCATACACGGACAGTGATGAGGAGGAGGAGGGCGCTAAGATCAAGGAGTTGAGGGTGCAGCTCGCCGCGCTCAAGTTAAAGATCAACAATATGGATGAGCGCGTGGCCGAGTCGGAGATCGAGAGGATGGAACTTGATGACAAGGTCGATACTCTCCGCAAGGCGATGTGCTCCAAGATCAAGTGCCTTGCCAAGGCAACCGGTAACGAGGACCTTCACAGGGCCCCGGACCCGAGGGATTAGATGGGTGGATAGGCTAGATTAGTTTAAGTTTAGGTGCTGAAATTTCCCTTTCAATTTTGTTTTCCAATCTTTTGTATTCCAGCAGCACCTCCTTTTTGAATTGAATACAATAAAGTTTGCTTTGTTCATGTCATGCTTGAGTGGTTGGTGCACACTTGTGTGCCAACCACACCCCTGTTCTGATGTTACACTAAAGTGCACACAGAATTCAAACGAGCAACGCGTCAACGTGTCCCTGGATGCGAACGAGCAAAATCCGACGCGAACTAGGGCCGGGCGGCCTTCCCTAGGATGGTCGGCCTCCACCCGTACCAAAATGATCATGTGCCAGTTGCATCAGCACCCTGGAGTTGTGCCTGCACACGTGGAACCTGAATTTGACGCTCAGGCCACAACCCGAGGGACTGATGGACCCTTGTAGCGATTACTCTAGCTTTCAGGCTCAATCCCGCCTTCCTGGAGAACATGCACGCATTGATCAACAAGTCGGTGCAACGGAGGGCTGAGAGGAGCCAGAACCAAGCCGACCGGCCTTGACTAGGCCGACCGGCCTCTAACTGCTCTGCATCAAAGAGACGCAGTCGTTACCGACCTCCAAGTGTGATCAGGAGCGTCCACGAGAAGGTGGGAGCCAGATGGCCACAATCCTCGGCCGGCCAGCCTAGGAGAGGCCGACCGGCCTACCTCTGCAACGCCATGTGTCCAACTTTGCGTGGAAGTTACATGGCCTGCCTCTGCAATGCCACGTGTCCAACTTTGCGTGGAAGTTACATGAACTGCCATACCTGCTTACATGAGAAGATAGGCTGCAAGAACCGACCTTGAAAGCCTATAAAGGGCAGCCCACACCTCCATTCAAAACACCATCCTTGGAAAGAAGAAGAGTCTTAGTGTTGTTGCCCTACCTTAGTGTAGAATAGGGATAGTGTGAGGTGAGAGCTTGGATGAGAGCCAAGCTAGGAGAGGAACCGGGTTCCGTCGGTCCTACTCCAACTCTGTAACCACCTCGGAGGAATAAAGCTTCTTTAAGTAAGTTCCTTGTTTATCTTTAGTATCTCACTAGTTCTTGTCTTTACTTTCAGTAATTTGTTTATTTACTTCCTTTGATCTGCGGGATCCCTTGTCTGCGTGGGTAGCAAGTTCTATCCATTTGGGGTTTCTTCTAGCCTTAGCGCGAGGCGGATGTAAGTAACTTGATAGTGTAGGCGCGGTGCCTAAGCTAGATAGTTATCTTGGGTTGTGTTCCACCCCACGGAACCGTTGTAGTAGGCGGCAGGTGGTGACGGCCCTGTCCGTCCCTCGTAGTCCACCAAGTTTGGGTGCTTTCATAGAAGTAGTAGCAGGTTGCCGTTGCACTCCCCTCTCACCCCTTTTTGAAGTCCTTCCTTTTCTAGCCGCCGAAGCAGATGAAGTTAGTAGATAGCAAGTTCTCTAGGTAACGAGTCGGCTAACTGAAGTTAAGCCCTCTACCCTCTTACCTGTTCTTGCCTGGTGGGTTCGGTTGAATAGTTCTAGGTCTAGTTGTGCGTATCATTCCTTGGATTCGATATCTTAGGTAAACTCCCTGGTGAAAGCTACATCGGTATCCGTGCGCTTGTAGATTAGTTCGTATAGTCTAAGGAGTGCCAACAGTAAGTATTCGTGATCTCCTATGGTGGTGAGTCTCTTAGTTAAGTAAGTTCCATTCTTTATTTGCTTATGGGATCATCGTCCGTTCTTGTGGTGGATGCTCTAGTAGAAGGCCCTTTATAAAGACAGGTAAACCCTGATCGACGCTAGAGTAGTAATCGACAGCATAGACGTGGTGTCTAGGCTCTAGATTACTTTTGTATGCTGCGAGCCCCCACGGTGTTGTAGGGTAGGCGACAGGTTGTGACAGCCCTGTTCGTCCTCTGAAATCCCTCACATTCGGGGTAGGAGCAGAGCTAATGGTTGGAGGTCCTTGCAGACCAGGATCAAACCGGTGCCCAAAGTAAGCAAGTACAGGTTGAGCCTATCTTCTCTAGAAACTCTTAAGCCATAGGAATTCTCTCTATCCTCGCCTATCTATCTCTTGTCTGTCCTTGGACGAACCAGTTAGAAGGCTAGTACCTTTGTTCCTCGTGGAAATATGATACCCTTGAATACTCACGGGTGAAGTGCTACAGTGGTATCTCTGTGCGCTTGCGGGTTATTCTATGAACGTTAAGAAATACCAACAGACACACATCACACAAAGCAACATGGGTTGCCACATCTATTTTCAAACCATACCACCAGTACTTCTCTTTTAAATCTTGGTACATCGTGGTACTACCAGGATGAATTGAATAGGCTGAATCATGTGCTTCCTTCAAAATGAGTTCACTAAGATGGTCAATGTCAGGTACACAAATCCTTTTTGTGAACCAAATAGTCCCTTGATCATCTTCCATGAAATCTGTGGCTTTCCCTATACCAATTAGTTTCTTGATTTCTTTGATCTTAGGATCCGTCATTTGACCTTTTTTGATCTCTTGTTCCAGTGTAGGTTCAATTTCAACGGTCATGGCTTCAGTATGGTAAATGATCCCTAAATTGAGTCATTCCATTTTTCAACACAATTCTTGGGGCATCAATCGGGTTATAGCCATATTAGCTTTACCTCTTCAACTTAGGGTGTCTGCCACAACATTTGCCTTGCCAGGATGATACTGATTATCCAGATCATAATCCTTGATCAATTCTAGCCATATGCATTGTCTCAATTAAGATCCCTTTGAGTGAATATATACTTCAAACTTTTATGGTTAGTGAAGACCTGACACCTATTCCCAATAATATAGTGTCTCCAAATCTATAATGCGCGCACAATGACAGATAATTCAAGATCATGAGTGGGATAGTTTTGTTCATGATTTCTCAATTGTCTTGAGGCATATGCTACCACTTTGCCTTCTTCCATCAGCACACATCCGAGACCCAGACATGAAGCGTCACCATAAACGTTGAACTCTTTATGGATATCAGGCATTATCAACATAGGGGCAGTGGTTAATCTCGTTTTCAGCTCTTCAAAACAAGTCTCGCATGCGGCATCTCATTTAAACAAGTCTTCGAAACAAGACAAGATCAAGACAGCGTTCATCGCCCCGTTTGGAGCATATGCCTACAAGACTATGTCCTTCGGGTTGAAGAACGCAGGGGCAACATACCAGCGAGCCATCCAGCTATGCCTTGCCGACCAGCTACACTGCAACGTTAAAGCCTACGTGGATGACATGGACATCAAGATCAAAAACCACGACGAGTTCATCTCCGACCTTGTGGAAACCTTTAACAGCCTGCGCAGATTCAGGTGGAAGCTCAACCTGACCAAGTGCATCTTCGGCGTACTGTTGGCGCTTCTTATGCCCAATAGAATATGTATTTCGCACGCGCAAAAAATCCACCGCTGTAGCACTTCACCTTGGAGTATTCCAAGGTATTGTAAATTTCCATGGGGAAGCCCTGTGGTTCTAAAGAGTATCGAATGAACTAGTGATAAAACCTCACTGGATATATCAACCGACTAATTTAGTGGGGGTAAGCCAAATATGATTAGATAGGATAAATGGCTAGGCAATGACCGTTTGTCATAGGAGACTCTAAACCTTAGAGCGGTAAGCAGCTGGGAGGACAACGAGCAAGAAAGACTCCTAAAACACTTCTAAACTAACGAGCTAGCCTCCCTAGACTAAACCTTGCTTCTAACTAGTTATCGGGAACCAAGAACTTACTTTGGCGGCTGGAAGAGGAAGGACTATAGAAAGGGGTGAGAGGGGAGTCCAACGGCAACCTGCTACTACTGCTACGAAAGCACCTGAATGTGGTGGACTACAAGGGACAGACAGGACTGTCACCACCTGCTGCCTACCACACAGTTCCGTGGAGTGGAACACAGTTCCTAGCTAACACTAAGCCAGACACCACATCTGCTCTCGGTGTTAAGATTTCTTTTGAGGCCTTCAAGAGAAATCCCCCTCAACCTAGGGACCAAACTTGAGCTCCCTAGTCCGAGTGAGAAAACCCGTATGTTAAGATCCTGATAAAACAAGAAAGGTAACAAAGCCTAACCTAGAGGATAGAACTTCTGCACACAAGCTGGATAACTTGGAAACATAAATAAATGCGGAAAATAAAGCTGACTCGATAAGATAAAGAAGATAACGTATATTGATAAATGTCAAAGGGAAAGATACAAGAGCTTATACCAGACTTCCGATGACGACTCCAGAATCACGAGAAAAGCTCGACTCGACTCTAACTCCTAGACTACTAAACCTAACTCTAGAAAGTGAAATGAGTAGAGAACTCCTTGGTGTGTGTTACAAGTGATGGATGACCCTCTATTTATAGCTCTTGTAGGTCGGTGCTGAGGTTGATGCTTAGCTTGGACGCCACTTCGTCAGTCGAGGTAACTTCCACGCGAAGTTGAGCTCAAGAGGCTGCAAAGTGGGACCGGCCAGCCTCTCCCAGGCTGGCCGGGCTAGGATTTGTGCCACTTGGCACCGCCCTTCTCCTGGATGTCCCTGATGCTCTCCTAGTGTCGGCGGCAGTTGCGTTAGTTCGAGGTTTGACAGCTAGGGGCCGGCCGGCTTGGTCAAGGCCGGCCGGCCTGACCTCGGCGCGTTCCATCCCTCCGTTTCACCGACTTGATTATCAACACTTGTGCTTTGTCCAGGGAGGTGAATCTCAGGATTTTGCCCAAGTCTTGCATGCAGGTGGCCTCTTCAATCCATGGGTGAAGCCTTTCGATTCATCTGATCAAGCCGACTTCAAGTGCACGGCTCAGGATCAAGGCAAGTGAGTTTCTTGCCCCTGGATCGATGACGTGGCGATTGGGTCCAGTGCCAGGCCGGCCAGCCTAGTTGAGGCCAGTCGGCCTAGGATTTCTCCCATTTTGCCTCATTTTTGATACACCTATCCTTGCATTCAAAACTAATCCAAAACTGGTGGAATTTTATTAGAATAAACAAAATATGTACGGAACGTGATGCAAAGCTCTATTTATTCGTGAGAAGTTGAAGGACAAAGTGTGGTTTAGTGGCCATCAACACACCCCCAAGCTTAAACTCTTGCTCGTTCTCAAGCAAGGCTGAAACTTAGGCTCGGCGGATCAGGAGTTGCATCAATATTCATCCCCTGCAGGTACCTTGTGCATAACATATTACTCTAACCCGTATGTACCTTGAGAATGTTGGCTCGTACCTTGATTTGGAGTGTGAGGCTTATCCACATTTCATCCCTCGTCTTGAGCGATTGAGAGACAGATCAATTTCCACTGGAGTTTTCCTGCTTCTTGTTCAGGTTCCTTTCTCGGATCTTTTTTTGCAAGTTTTCAAAAGGATGGTTTAAGATTCCCCAATGGTGCTCTCAATGTCACTCAAGGTGTATAGTCCTCACCATGGTTGGAGATTGACCATCTTCTTCCTACTTCTAAGGCTGATATGTGGAGTTCATAGGTAGGAAGAGTATTGCATACCTTGGTTACCTTTGTTGCCGAGCTGAAGAGTGGTTCGCAAGAGATTGGTACCCGATCAAATCCCGATCTTATGGAAGGTATGATGTTCAGGGGAGAGGGAGAGAATGGACTCACACTTGGGAAATTTTGGTCTTTTTATTTTCATCCCTTGATTCTAAGAAATTGTGGAGAGATATGGGTCTTATCCCCTTTTTGCCTTGCTTTTTTTTGAAGATGACCCATATTCTCATGACAGCCAAAAGATATTGAGAGGGAGTGTTCGTGTGAGTAGACCTTTCTTGGATGAATAGGTTCACTGAGGAGATTTTGGGCTATGGTATGAATGGAGATTATCTGCGAAGGTGGGTATCAATACTCGGAGTAGGTGATTGACAAGCCAGATATTTTTGAGGCTACAGAACAATGGGTACGCAAAAGAGAAAGATCGGTAGATGACAAGCACCTTTTCTCGAACGGACTCACCATTCGGCAAAGCTAAAAGCAACTCATGATAGCATAGTATAGCTCAAGTAGTAAAACATTATGGCTCTGGATAGGACATTTTAACCAAAGGGGATCTCTTTTCCATAATTTTATTTAAAGAAATTCCGAGAGGTACCTTACTAGAGCATGCAGTTTTACTCCGGCTTCACTATCTCAAATTTCCCAACAACTTAGACTTGGAAATCAAGCTCAGGCTCCCACAAATACCAAGTGCCAACAAAATCAAGTAGTAGGAGAGTAAAAAGTTTTATACGAGGCACTTGCAGAGCATGAACAGAGCAACTATTCATCATTTCCGGAAGTAGAGCTCACATGGATTTCCAGACATATAAGTTGTGAGTACCATTTATTCAAAGCATGAAACATTTTTTTTCAAATTTTATTATTATTATTATTATTATTATTATTATTATTATTATTCTCATTAAAGCATGGCAATTCTTATAACGAATGGACAGGTCAGATGACTTACCTGGATACACCCCCAAGCTTAGATGAAGCTCAGTTCTGCTTGTTGGGTTTGTGGTGCTGCTGCTGGTACAATTAATGCGGCGGCGGATATGGGTAGTACTGCTACGAGTACGGATAGTACTACTGCGGGTAATGTTGCTGTGGCGGCTGATGCTGGTGGTGGTTGGGGCCAAGGCCCAGATGGGTGAAGACACCAGAGATGTCGTGGAGCATGGAAGTGTTCATCCCACAACTTTGCTAGGTGAGGTCGGTCTTGTGCGCGAGGTCATGGCTGATCTGGTCCTGTTGCTTGCCCAAGGTGTTGACCTGGGTCGTGAGGTTCATGATTCCCCGCATGATTGGGTTCTCATAACCGTATCGCGCCGAGCTCAACGAACCCACCTGCGGACCATAAGAACTCTGCATACCTGGGGAGGTACTAGGGTCCCTGATCTTCAACATACTCAGTGCTGCTTTCGGCAGTGCTCACGCCACCCTGAGTGTACTACTCGTAGGTCTCCTCAAAGTTCATCTGGGAAGTACATGCCTGATGTGGTGGTCCTACCTGCTCCTGATGAGTACTGAGCTGAACCCGTCCTCGTGTCGCCGGACCGGCAACATTGTGACATGCTGGCTCCTTCTTCTCCATCTGTAAGAGTAGTCGCTTCACCGATTAGAGAGAGAGTTTCTGGCATGGGAGCTCGATTTCTTTCATACCCGGGGTAACACATGAAGAGAGAATTACCTGGCCCCTTGCACATCATATGTCCCTGCACAAAATGCTCTAGGCCTACTCAGTATTGGAAGGCCTTCGTCAAAGGCAGGTAGGTGACCTGGGCATTATCCCATGCACCGACATGCGCAACAATGCGCGTAACCGAGGTTATGTCTATGGGGCCTCTGCTCGCGATCATCTTTTGCCAATGAGCCAACATGCTCATGATGGGAGAGAACTTTATCTTTTTAGCCATAGCAAAGAGACACTACAGCTCGGGGAGACTACAGAGGCGCAGGTCAGAGCACAAGTGGACAACCATGCAGAGCCATTTTGCTAGCAGTCTAAGTGTAGGATTATGATTTAACACTATTCTTGACGCCAGATTTTGACACGTATTGAATCGGCGTCAGGAGGAGAAGATTGGCCGATGAAGCAGATCTGAAAGCTACAGTAAGGAATCGGCCGATCGAGGTAACAGTTGGAAATCGGCCGATTGATAGCGCACCCTATGCCAACAGGATGGGATTATTCTAGAAGATCCTGGTCAAAAGACGGTCAACAAGGCATGCTAAGTCGGTCGGGAAGCAATTGAAGGGGTCCAGATTGGATTAGGAAACGGCGGCGGAAGATTCTGCGGGAGTCCGTTTCCTTTTTAAAGTTATTATAGATATAGTAGTTTTCCTGTTTTTTAATAAGGATGTAACAAGTCGTAATCGACCAGGAGTCCTTGTTTCAGGGTATAAATAGGAGTCGCTAGGACTTCGTGAAAGAATAAAATCAATCAACAAAACACTTCTACTTTTTACCAGTACTTTACTTTCAAGTCGGCGACTTCGCCAATATTTTCTGCTTTCACGAGTTCGTACGGATTGGCAGGGCTGCATCAACCTGATCTCCGGCCAATTGGTAGGTTCCGCTTATCGAGTAATATCCGAGCTTTAACTATGGGCGCATCGCTGTGGTTTCGTTTGGATTTATTCACAAGTTATCGATATTTACTAGAATTGCAAGTTTTACCTGTTATTCTAGTATTATCACCAATTATCTAGCTTGAGATCAGAGTAATCGACTTCGTCATTGGTCTCCTTCGATTCATCGCCATACAGCCGATTAGATCTGTTCCAAGTGTTGCTTCTATAGTAATGGTTTAGATCGCTCTAGCAGTCTTCTTTACAATTACTATACGATCATCGGCTGACCTATAGCCGATCATCTCTACAGCAAATCGGCCGATTTGCCGCCGACGCGCTCCTCAGGACAGATCGGAAATCCAGCCGATCGACGCGCCTGGAATTTAATACTCTATTTCCTTGTCAATCAACAGGTCAGATTGACTGCCACGCCGCGCGAACCACACCAGGGCGATAACCCGAACAGGAGCTAAGCAGATTCTCCCGGGTCGTGTGTCCGATGCTAAAGACCCATCGGCCGATTCCTATCCGGCCGATTTTAGCGCCAACACACTTTTGGGACGCCCGGTGGGACACATCCAAGATCTGATATGTCGAACAACGCGGAAATCTCTGACAGCAACATTATTGGGGTCACAGAAGCTGATCTCAAGGACGACCAGAGGGAGGAATTGGCCAAACATCTGGAAGATTACAAGAAGATGTACCTCCAGTCGTTCAGTCGTACCAGAAGCGGGGAAGCAGTCAAGAAGGCTCCTATCCCAGCGCCTCGCCACATCACCATTGCTGAAGACTCGGGCAAGATGTTAGAGACGATTCAACAGTCCGTGTATCAAGCATTCATCGATCAATCCTCGGTGATGAGCAACATGGTGTACAACGCCGTCGTCAACTCTCTGGCCAGCGGAGCCGTTCAAGGTTATCAGAGACCGGCATATGCCCCTCCAACTACTCTGCCGGCCAGAAGCTTACCGTACACATCCCAATCGGCTTCCCAGCCGATATTGACGCAGCGCGAGGGATACAACTCTCCACCACTTCCGGCGTCTCCAAGATACAGCGGTGCACCTTGTCTCCCATCGCGAGCGCCGCTTCAACCCGTTCAAATGGCTTCTGTGCAAACACTACCTACGAGCTCAGTGCCTTGGGGGGCGTCAGCCACGGCGCATTTTCCCGAGCCAGCGAACGGGCATGGCGCTTATCCGTTCCAGGTGCCGTACCAATCGGCCGCCCGGCCGACGGTCTCCCAATACCAGCCGATTTTACCAGAAATCGGCAGGGGGGCAAGAACTGTGGAAGCATTCAGAGGCACGGTGCCAGCAACGACGTACGAAGGGGGTGCGGACTCGTTTCGCCAGCAGTTATCGGCCGCTCAGCAAACTTCGCCGATTCATCACCTGGCCGAACCAGCCCTTCAACACGTGCCCGGGCCGCGAACAACTGTTCATCAGCAGCAGGTGGACTGGACGGCAAAGATAGCAGAAGTAATCCAAGATCAGTTTGGACTGAAGCCGAAAGTTCAAACCTATACTTATAAAACGCCGTATCCATCGGCCTATGACTCGTTGCCATTCCCGCACCGTTACAAGGTTCCTGATTTCACCAAGTTCTCAGGGACAGATGACACATCCACTGTGGAGCACATTAACAGATTCATCATCCAGTGCGGAGAAGCTGCCACGCAAGATGCTCTGAGGGTGCGTCTATTTTCATCATCTCTGTCCGGATCGGCCTTCCAGTGGTTCACCACTTTACCACCAAATTCTATAGTCACTTGGGCCGATCTAGTGAAACAATTCCACAAGTACTTCTATGCAGGAGTACACGAGATGAAGATTTCGGATTTAACCAGCCTCAGGCAGAGGAGCGATGAACCGGTGACAGGGTACATACAGAGGTTCAGGGAAATCAAGAACAAGTGCTACAGTCTGGCTCTGACCGATGCACAGTTGGCCGATATCGCTTTCCAGGGCCTCTTACCGCAAATCAGAGAGAGATATGCCGCCCAAGAGTTTGAGAGCCTGAGTCAAATCGTCCACCGATTGTCAGGACAGGAGGTCCGACCGTTTGAATAGCGGAGGAGCTTCCAGAAGAAGGTGGCATACTTGGAGTGATCTGAATCTGACGCGGAGGAAGAAATCGGCCTGGCGGAATGGGTAAAAGGGAAAAAACCAATATCCTGCCCCTTTGGCAAGAAGGAGCCAGAAACATTCGGCTTTGACACGTCAAAGGCCGATAAAATTTTTGATCTACTGCTTCAGGAGGGGCAGATTAAGCTGTCGCAACATCACACCATCCCTACGGCCGATCAACTTAAGAAGATGAAATACTGCAAGTGGCACAACGCTACTTCTCATGACACCAATGAATGTAAAGTCTTCCGCCAGTAGGTACAATCGGCCATTGAACAGGGACGGCTCAAGTTTGAAACTCCAAGCAAATCAGCAAAGCCGATGAAGATAGATCAACATCCCTTCCCGGCCAACACGATCAACGCTGAAGGAGACTCAAGTCAAACCAAGGTGCTGACGTCAGAATCGGCGAGAAGAGGTGGCGCTGTCGACCCCAGGAGACAGATCTCAACGGAGGAAATCAGAAGAAATAGGCGAGGACCAGAACGACCACACAGGCCTGTCACCTCCCGGTTCTTACTGAGTAAATATCGGCAGCAGCAAGAACAAGCACAACACCAGGAAGAGATGATACGCCGGCGTGAAGATCATTGGCAGTGTCCCTTCTTCATCCACTGCTGGGAGAACGATATCAGATTGCCATCTGCCGATAACTGTCTGGAGTGCAACGGATCAAACCGCAACGATCGCCCGAAGCCACACTCTAGGGACAGAGGATCAGAGCCGATCAACAGAAATCGGCGCGAAGAACAGCGCGTTTCGGTGCATGATCGGCTGGGGGGCAGAGTTGACCAGTACGGCAGGTCAAAAAGCAAGATCGGCCAGCAAGATGGACTGGGGGGCAGGATCAGCGCACGCGATCGGCTGGAAGAGATAGCCGATGATAGGGTGTCAGACGAAGATCCCCTAGGTAGGGAACCAGATTGGGAACATGCCAGATCATCGGCCAAACCAGTGAATCCCAGGTGGTGTCCCGATGGCCTATCCAGATCCCAAAAGCGGAGAATCCAACGCCTACGCCAGTTAGAGCATCAAGAAGAAGAGCAAAGACACGTGCCAGAAAGAAGGAATGTTAAATCTCGGGTTTGGCGCCCAAAGAAAAGCGATCAAGAAACGGATAACCAAGAATCGGCAGCCGAGATTGATATGGTTTTCATACTGCCGATGGAGTTCATGGCGCCAAGTGATCGGGACAAAGTGACAAATACAGAGGAAGAACAAATGGCACAACTGGTATTAGAGCCGATGACGGCTATGTTTGAGAAACCAGAAGAAGAAAAACGGCAGCATCTCAAAGCGCTGTTTCTCAAGGGCTATGTCAACGGGAGACCCGTCACCAGATTATTGGTAGATGGAGGCGCGACAGTTAACATCATGCCGTATGCCATGTTCCGCAAGCTGGGCAAGGGCGACGACGACCTCACCAAGTCGGACATGATGCTGAATGATTTTGAAGGCAACGTGTCACCCGCCCGCGGGGCATTCTGCGTCGACCTCACCATCGGCAGTAAGACCCTCCCTACTACTTTCTTCGTCATTAATGGCAAAGGGTCCTATAATATGCTGCTTGGTCGCGACTGGATACATGCAAACTGCTGTGTCCCATCTACCATGCATCAATGCCTTGTGCAATGGGTCGGCGACAGTACAGAGATAGTCGCTGCCGATTCCGTCTACAGCGTTGCAGCGGCCGACACACAACAGTGGATCAGCTCGTCCGAGAAGATGGGAAGCTGGGGCACGGGTTCACGTCGGCCGATTCATTAGAGATGGGAGATTTAAGAGATAGCAGCAAATCAAGGCCGACGTACGTTGGTGCCGATTTGGATTCTGAGTACAAAAAGAAAATATGTCAAGTTAACATGACCGATTTCTCATCGGTTTTCTGGCCACACATCTGGTGAAAGAAATATTGGGATTCATTATTAAGTGGAAATTACGGATTACATGAAGCAGTTCAAAACCGAATCGGCGCAGTGGCATCAAAGGAACAATAATGTTTAACATATTGTTTACAGCCCAAGGAAAGCATCTATGGCTACAATCGCTCGTCGTCTAATTTGATCGGCCGATTCTACTGTCCTCTGATCATTTTCGGCCGATCCTGGTACTTCTGACGCGCGGCGACGGAGTCTTATTGTTTCGCGGGCCAGATGTTGTCTTTTTTGCTTCAGCTCGCTGATCATGGTTGGGAGTTCTTGGAGCTTTTTCTCCTCAGCGGCTATCTCTTTGGTTATCTATTCCATCTCCTTGGCTAGTTCTGCTCTCCTCCGTTTCAGCCGATCTATTGTGCCAACGATGTTCGGACGGCAGTTCTCGAGGAAGTTGATTTTGTGATGTACTTCCTGGGTCTGGTGCTTGTACGAGTCAACCTCCTCCTGAATTTTGGCCATCTGAGCGCGATCGGCCATACGTTGCAGCGCCCGCGAGACCGGAATCTGCATGCCCTCTATATAGGCAGCATACCCCAAGTCTTCCGACACTTCATCCGGGATGTGATCTACGACCTCATTGAAAAGTTGTCGGATTGGCGATGCATCTTCCACCAGTCGGCCGATGTCACCTTGGAGGAGGGTATGGATGCTTTCGAGCTTAGAGCGGACATCGTCGGAGGCGGAGCTCGGTGGAGCCGCGTGTGAGGCGATTTCTTCTTCATCGGCCAACGAGACAGCGAAAGAAAAGATACTGTTGTTGGGAGAATCTTGCTCCTGTAAGGGAATGAAGCAAAGGATAAGTAAGTAGTGAAAGGAAATTGGCCGATTCTGATGGTAAGACTATTACCTCTTTGAAACGAATCTCTCTTGCCTGCGCCGGTGGAAGTATTTCCCTTGTTTCAGGGATTGGTTCACTAGGTTCACTAGAAGAAGAAGATTCGATCATTATTGGTGCTCCGCTTGGGCCAGCTTCCTGAGAAAGGTATAAATGCTCGTGAGAATATTATGGGAAAATGAAATAAGATGGTAATGGGAATTTGCCATGCCTCTGCGGGTTCTCCGGCCGATTCCTGCTGTGGAGTTGCAATCGGCGTACCCAAGTCGACCTGCATCAAAATTGGTTAAGTTTCCTGAATGTTAAGGATACAGGGTAAGAGATCATATACCTCGGCAACAGGAGCTGCTGTAGTCTCAGTCCCTACTTGAGACGCGGCCGACAGTCGTGGAGATTGTGGTGGGATAACCTGTGCAGCCTGGCAAAGGGATGAAATTGATGTCAGCAGAAGATTTGGGGAATACATTAGATAATTAAAGTTACCTGGACAGCTTCTACTAAGAGCGATGCTGCAGCGGCCCCGGCTTCGGCAGTGACTTGGGGATCGGCTGTCTCGACAGCTGGTAAGGGTGAAGGACCTGAGGTCTCGGCGAGTATCATTTCCACCTGATCGGCCGATCCAACACGGGGAGTCTCGGCCGATGCTGCTGCCGTCTGGCTAGCCGATCCGATACGGGAGACTTCAGCCGATGCTATTGTCGTCTGATCAGCCGATTCAATGCGAGCCCGCATCCGACGGCTGGATATCTTCGGTGTTAGTCTTTTAGGCGCTCGTCTTGATCGGCCGGTGGAGATATCTTTGATAGATGGAGCATGGAAGCCGATGAGTGGCTTCACTGTGTATTGATGATGGCTATCGATCGGCCGGCCGCTTCGGCTCCGCATTGGGGGAGCATGGCTTTCAGACTGAAGAGGTAAACATAAGTTAACAACGAGATGATAATGCAACATTGAAATCGGCTAAGCAGAAAAGGACATACCGCAACATTTGGGTCGATGTTCTCTAGGTCCAGAATATTACAGTAAATTGATGGGGATTTACAGAAAAGATGCTGCTTCCATTCTGCCCACCATAATTTATACTGTTGGGTGGCAAAAGAGGCAACTGACCAGTCGTTCAAGTCGATGGTGCTGGAGTCGGGTACTAAATCGCATAATCGGCTGTAATCAAGACTTGAAGTTAATCCATCTCTGAATTTTGCTCGGCCGGCGAAATAGACTCGAATCGGCAATTGGCCAAAACCTAGTTGCCTTGCTGCAGCCGACGGGCAGTAGAACTCATAAGTGGGTGAGTCCTTTCCTGAGAAGAAGTTAGCCGGCAGAATTCCCGGCTTAATCAAGACATCCATCAATTCTCTGTGAAATGTGTGGGTGGAGAAGTTGAAGCATACAGGCAATTCAAAAATCGGCTCCGCGGTTTGATATGGATACCAGATGATCATCTCCTCACTAAGTCCATTATAGAAGCATCTGAAATATTCAGCTACGCGGGTAGCAGTGAACTGGCAGCCAGGAAAGGCCGATGCCGCCTCTTCAACAGATCTGCAGCGGCGACGGACCGAAGGATTCTCCTCTGACTCGATGTTGGGAAAGGTCTTTGTCTCTATCCTCTGCTGAGAGACCTTGCTCATGTGTAGATTGAGCCAGAGGGTGATGAACCACCAAGGGCCGCCTGGATTCCCTATCGGCTCTCCTTTCGACAGCTTGACGCCGATTTGATGCATCATATGGTATGCCGATCCCAGCAAATGTTTACCGAGGGGGACGGCCGATCCTTGTGCAAGAGACTCTGCCAAATCTTGAGTGTTGGAGCCGATGAGATGGCTTGAACAGATAATTGAAGGGGGTATCGGCGGAGGAGACATCTAGGCCGGTCAGCAGCAGGACATCGGCCAAGGTCGGGGTCATGGGTCCGTGTCCAAAAAGAAATGCGTTAAGTGCATCGGACCAGAAGTAAGAGGCTGCCATAACCAAAGGTTCGTTCTTTTCCATCTGAGACAGGGACAAATCTATGCACTGGCCGATTTTAAGTTCTTCCCATTGGACTTTCCAAGACCCGGCTACCCTGTGGTACCACTCTCTCCACCCGGGTGTTTCATTCGGCCAAGATCCGAATGCGCCTACCCAGTGATCTAAATCCATGGGTGACTGCTTAAAGGGGATTCTGTGAGTTTCTAAACTGATTAGATCCGTTGGATCAGGACTCCCCATAGGGCCTAGACAGACGAGGTCAGGAGACTCTGAGAGAGGAATGGTGATCCTGTGCCTAAGGGCCTAAAAAGAAAGGGAAAAAGGGAAGAAACTAAGAAAGGGACCGGAAAATACTGAAGCAGCAAGGCGAAAAGGAAAAGATTTTTCGGGCATTTACCTCTGGGATGGAAGCCATCATCGCCGATGACGCTGCTGGAGAAGCCGCCGATTGGGCTGCCGCCGCCAAAGGAGCAGCCGATGGAGCCTCTGTAGATGGGGTGGTCGCCGACGGAGGCACCATTGGGGGACGAAGCAGGCTGCGGATGAGGTCGCCGGAGAAGGGGGAGTGCTCGGAAATCGAAAGAACTTGGAGGAAGATGAACAGTAATGCGGCAGAAAGGATGCTGGATTCGTGGAGGAGGAGAGGCGGAGAAAACCAGTACTTAAGAGAGATAAGGAGGGTAAGGGCAAAGATGGTATTTTTACCGCACCGTCTACGCGAGTTCCAGGGGAGCGGTCGTTTCGCGCGCTCGGATCGAGGAAACTGCAATCATTGTGCCGCGGAACGGAAGGAGATTTTTACTGTGCCCGTTTCAGAGAAGAGGGTTAAAGAAAAGAGTTTCGAAGGAAAAGTTATATTTTACTCCGAAACTGGGGGGCATGTGTTGACGCCAGATTTTGACAGGTATTGAATCGGCGTCAGGAGGAGAAGATTGGCCGATGAAGCAGATCTGAAAGCTACAGTAAGGAATCGGCCGATCGAGGTAACAGTTGGAAATCGGCCGATTGATAGCGCACCCTATGCCAACAGGATGGGATTATTCTAGAAGATCCTGGTCAAAAGACGGTCAACAAGGCATGCTAAGTCGGTCGGGAAGCAATTGAAGGGGTCCTGATTGGATTAGAAAATGGCGGCGGAAGATTCTGCGGGAGTCCGTTTCCTTTTTAAAGTTATTATAGATATAGTAGTTTTCCTGTTTTTTAATAAGGATGTAACAAGTCGTAATCAACCAGGAGTCCTAGTTTCAGGGTATAAATAGGAGTCGCTATGTGGCAGAACCACCTGAATTAATCCGGCTCAAGTGTATTAACCATCACCATTAAGGCATTCTCGGTTAACCTTACACTTCAAACGGAGTAATCCACTGGTCTGTCGGGTATAACCTCCCGATACAACCACGGTAAGCGGATCAAGCGCCATACATACAAATGCTCACGCGACGATGAGCCCAGAGAATACCACATTCCATCAAATATTACAACATTAACATAAGTAAATATTACAGACCAAGTTTTGAGTTTAGAAACCAATTACTTCAATGATCATACGAAGACGTTCTTCAGAGTTTAAGTTGCAGCAGAAAATAAAACAACGAAAGCTACTCGATGATAAGGATGTCTTGATGAAGCCCGTACGAGACATCACTCGGCATTATCTCCGTTGGACGGGGGCGTATCCCATTCCACCGACCAACCAGGGGGAAGAGTGCCGGGCCAAGTCAAGCTAGCAATCATATCTTCGAAGGTCTCACCTGAAAACGAGCCACAAGCAAGGCTGAGTATACTAATACTCAGCAAGACTTACCCGAGTAGTGGAATCTACTCCACCGACTCTAGATATGCAAGGCTTTTGGCTCAGGGGTTTGTTTTGCTGAAAAGCATCTACAAGTGGGTCCTTACTTTCAACTTTTAGCTCAAGATTCTAGTTTCATTAACCATTCTAGATAAGCAGCTATCTAAAAGCATACATGGTGAAACATTAAATTTTCATCCAACCAGTTCATTCATCCTCATTGTTCCTCGTCTTACTCTGTGGGTAAAAATGGTTAAGCAGTCTCAATAGCCGTGAGAAACGGACGATTCGAATCGAATTTCTTAACCTTGCAAGGGAAACCTAAACACACGTCACGTGGTTACTCCCAGAGTCACACGTGCAACTTTTCCCTTCAATTCCCGCTTCACGGAACAGGCCCACCGCCCTCGACTACACCTCCCCACAGACCTCAGTACGTCGGGCTGTGGCGGCCGATGCACCCGCCATTAGCTAGATGTGAACGAATTCAAGACAGTGGGGAGTATGTTCCGGCCTCGATTCAATCCGGTACTTAAGCTTACCGATTACCATATTCTCGGCATGTGGTTAGTACGTTCAAAGACTTAACCATCACTTACCACACACTGCGGCCTTAGCATTTTTCACTAGACAGACGGGCCTCAATCGTAAACATCGTGCCATAGCCCGTCCGTTGTCCTTATGATTGCAGCGTGTAGTAAACAATCAACTCCTAATTTCTCGCGAGTGACAGGAAATCACTCGACTTTTACCGAGTCCTATTAGCATAGCATTCTATCGAACCTTGCATCTAGTGTTCAGAGCATGGGTATCTAGGATCATGCAACTCCTATAAACTTAATGCACAAGTAAAAGTAGAGTAATAAGTTGCATAAGTCTAGAAAATAGGGGTCATGCTCCGGGGCTTGCCTTCTTGTGAACAGTTAGCTTGGGGCTTTTCCGAACTTGGGCTCGGGTCTTCAAGAGCTTCAGTTAGATTCACTTGAGCTTCACGCTGCTCACTCTCGGACGCGGGCACCAACTCGTACGTTCCGTCGGCGAGAGTAGTCGTTTCTACATGAATGCACAAGTTTAAGTAGTGGTGATAGTAAATGACATTATTTCCTTCACGATAAAGTTGCAGTTCATAAGACATAGGTTTTGCTGTGAAGTTATTTACTTTAACATTTCCTGGACAATCGTTAATAGAGTTCATCTTAATCTATTTAACTTCATTAAAGAAGAAGGGGTTGTGTTATATTTAAACACCAACATGAGTTGAACACAAATACTAATCTAGTTAGCTTCTGCTAATAAAATTTTTATTCAAAGTACATTATGTAGAGATAAGGTCACTGTAAAATTTCAGACATTTTTGTGTAGCATGTTAAATATGAAAAATGTAATACACAGCCACTGCTAGAATCTAGTTATTTTTATACCGAACAAACCACGCAAGTATTGATGCTAAACAGTTTACAGGGTGTTGCTATAACCATTTTTGTGTTACTGTAAATTTTTCAGATTTTATTGTACATGATATAGAGCATAATAAATGGGACAAGCTACGCTCATGTTATTAAAGATTATTTTCTACAGGATGTTATACAGGGTTTCTATGTATGAAACTTTTTGTACAGCTTGAGCTACTCTATTGTGTTTCATAGTAAAAAGATGAACATTTTCTAAGCACTTTACTAATTATTTTGAATTAGTGAAGTTTTCCTACCACAAATTCATATGAACAGGTTACATATAGTAAAAATGTTTCTAAATTTTTCTATGGCCTCTAGGTATTACTACAACAACACAGAAAAAGTTTCAGGACATTAAACATCACAGAACAGCAGGAAAAATTAGTTCTATCACTTTATGGCATAAAACAAGGTTGGACAAAAGGTGTATCTAGAGGTGGCTTTTGGTCCTGATCTTTTTGCACAGTCCTAAACATCAAGCAACTAACTCACTGCCCAAAATTTAGGATCAGCATTGATCTACAACAGTGGGTACAGAAGAAGACCATTAAACCTTCCATTTAATCTAGAGCACAATATATTGAGAATCTGAGAAACTTTATGTAACAAATGTTGTAGAGTTTCTTCTAAGGATTCCAGAACAGTTGAGTTTGCATTTTTATGAATTTTCTACGATTTTATACGAATTTTACAAGTTCACTGATTTGGTTAAAACTTTCTTTATAGAGGGGTCCCTGAAAACTAGCAGAAAACCCCCTAGAAAGATTTGGGCGTTTGCAATGTGGTCCCTGGTCGCGATTCACGGCGGGGATCATTCTGTCCGGCCGAATTCCGGCGAACTGGGTCGCCGGCGGCGAGGGCAAGGTGGGGGAGCACGGAGAGGGAACCAGGGCGCACCTATTGTTGGTCTTGGAGTGGCTCGGGGTGGCTGGTGGCGGGCTGGCCGCGGAGAGCAGGGGCGGCGGCGGTGGGGCGACGCGGACGGCGGCGCTCCGGCGATGAGGGCGGCGGGGCTCGGGCTGGGAAGCTTCAGCGCACTGAGGAGGACCCGTTTCAGCGCTTGTCTCGGGTCGAGGAGGGGCGGAGGAGGGGGTTCCACGGCGGCGGCGTGGGGCGGAGCTCGGCTCTGCTTTGCTCTGTTCTGCGGGGAAGAAGAAAGGAGGGGAGGGAGGGGCGCTGCGCCGGGCTTTATAGCCGGTGGAGCTCATTGGGGCGGGCTTGGCACGGCCAGAACGCGGGGTGGAGGGGGCGGCGAGGCTGGGCGCCATTGGTGCGGAGCGGCGGTGACCAGAGGCGCGCCATGCGTGGCGTGCGTGCGCTGGGCGCGCACCGGGGCGCGATATCGCGTGCGTGCGACGCGGGCGGGTGGTTGGCGAGCTGGGGCGGCACGACGGGGGCACTGGGTGGAGGGGGCGGCGGCCAGAGGCGTGCGGCACGCCATTGGGCGTCGAGGCGGTAGCGTTCTATTGGCTGTGCGGGCTGCCGCGTGAGGAAGAAGGAGAACACGGCCGCGGGTTGGGCGCGCTGGGCGGCGAGCAGAGGCATTGGGCGCTGCCGGCGGTGGGTTGAGGTGCGCTATTGGGCAGGCGGCGGCGGCCTGCGACTGGGCAGCTGCAGCGGTGCTGCAGGGGAGGGGCAAGGGCCTAAATGCGAAAATTCAAAAATTTCCAGGGGGCTGGTTGCAAACAGGATGTTTTCTCCACTTTCTAATTTGAATTTCAAAAAGTTTTGAACATGAAAGTTGTTCAGAATAAAAGGTTCTACAAGTTTCGTTTCAGGCCAAAGTTCATTTGTGCTTTAGTTCCAAAGTTATTTTAAAAACTTAAAGAAAACTCTATTCGGAGGGCGCGTCATTTTATTTCAAAATTTCATTTTCTTCCCTAGGCTTCAACTAAACTTTTATTGGTCATGCTAATACTGGTGTGCTCATTTAATTTCATAGCCATATTTGCTTTGATGTGAAAGTTACCCAATTTGTTTCACTAAAGTACATGCATTTATGCACATACAAACTTTTAAAGGTAAAAGCAAAACCAAACTTAATCCATTCCTTTTATTTTCTTAGTTAGTGATGCATTTTATTATGCCCGGAAGACTTGTTTAACAACTTAAAACACCTGAGGTGTTACAGCCTTTCCCCCTTAAAAAGAATCTCGCCCCGAGATTCGGACAATAAGCTTAGTGTGGGCAGTGTGCACATACCGGTGGTTGAGATAAGAAAACCAGGGAAATTTTGGTTTAGGTAGCTCTCGGTTTTCCAGGTGGCTTCTTCTTCAGTGTGATGATTCCATTGAACTTTATACATTTTAATCACTTTCCTCCTGGTCCCTCTTTCTTTTTGATCCAAAATTTTAACCGGGTGTTCGAAATACGAGAGGTCGGGTTCTAACAATATTTCTTGCTGTTCCACAATCTCGGTAGGGACTCGAATACACTTCTTGAGTTGAGATACGTGGAAGACATCATGGGTGGCCGTGAGCTGAGGGGGCAGTTGTAATTTGTAGGCTACGGGTCCGCAGCTCTCAATGATTTCGTAAGGACCAATATAACGGGGAGCTAGTTTGCCTTTGATTCCGAATCTTTGTACTCCCTTGGTGGGTGAAACTCGAAGATAAACATGATCGCCAACTTTGAATTGTAGTGGCTTTCTCCTTTTGTCAGAATAGCTCTTTTGTCGGGCTTGTGCGGCTTTAAGATTTGCTTGTATTACTTTTACTTTCTCCTCTGCCTCGATTACCAGGTCGGGTCCAATTATTTTACGTTCTCCGGTTTGTGACCAGCTCAAAGGAGTTCGACACCTTCGTCCGTACAGGGCCTCAAAAGGTGCCATTTTCAAACTCGTTTGATAGCTATTGTTGTACGAGAACTCTGCTAGGGGTAGGCATTTGTCCCAATTCTTGTCATAGTGAATGACGCAAGCTCTCAGCATGTCTTCAAGAATTTGGTTTACTCTTTCTGTTTGTCCGTCAGTCTGAGGATGGTATGCTGAGCTGCGAATCAGTTTGGTACCAAGAGACGTTTGCAGTTGTTCCCAAAAGCGTGCTACAAACTGAGGACCACGATCGGAAATAATCGTCTTAGGTATTCCATGTAGGCAAACAATACGATCGAGGTAAATCTCGGCATATTTCTTGGTAGAATAGGTGGTGTGCACCAGAAGAAAATGTGCCGTCTTTGTGAGTCTATCCACGATAACCCATATGGAATCATGTTTCTGGGAAGTGTTGGGTAGTCCAACGATGAAGTCCATACTTATGTCTTCCCATTTCCAGGATGGTATAGGTAACGGCTGAAGTGTACCGGCTACTTTCAAGTGGCTAGCCTTTACTCTCTGGCACGTGTCGCATTCTGAGACATACGTAGCAATTTCTCTTTTCATTCTAGTCCACCAGAAGTTTTGCCTTAGGTCCTGATACATTTTGCTACTTCCGGGGTGGATAGAGAATTTGGAAAGGTGTGCCTCATCGAGAATTTGCTTGCGGAGTTCACGATTCTTCGGAACGACTATGCGACTTTCGAACCATAAAACTCCCTTACGGTCCTGGCGGAAACATTTATACTTCTCCTCACCTAGAGAGAGTTTTCGTTTGGTCGTGAAGAGTGGGCTCAACTGAGATGTGATTTAGAGTGCCTTGGGAAACCATTTCCATGTTAAGCTTCCTCATTTCTGCACACAATGTCTCATTGTAGGATTCCATGGATAAGCAATGGCAATGGGACTTGCTGCTTAGTGCATCCGCGACTACATTAGCCTTGCCGGGGTGATAGTGCACTTCAAGGTCATAATCCTTGATTAATTCTAGCCATCTCCGTTGTCTCATATTTAGATCGGCTTGTGTGAAGATATACTTGAGACTCTTATGATCAGTGTAGATATTGCACTGTGTACCCATGAGATAGTGCCTCCATATTTTCAGAGCATGAATGACAGCTGCAAGCTCGAGATCATGAGTGGGATAATTCTGTTCATGGGGCCGAAGGGCTCGTGAGGCATATGCAATCACTCGATTCTCTTGCATAAGCACACCTCCTAGACTAGTACCCGATGCGTCACAATACACATCGAATGACTTGGTATTATCGGGTTGAGCTAACACAGGTGCAGTAGTCAGATGCTCTCTGAGAGTGTGGAAAGCTTCTTCACATTTCTCATTCCATACAAACTTTACTTCCTTCTTTAACAGTTCAGTCATGGGCTTAGCAATTCGAGAGAAATCCGGGATGAAGCGGCGGTAGTAACCGGCTAAGCCGAGAAAACTGCGAATCTGATGAACAGAGGTAAGGGGTTTCCAATCCATCACCTCTTGTACCTTGCTGGGGTCAACAGCTATGCCTTCGCTGGAGATCGTGTGACCTAAGAACTTTACAGTATCCAACCAGAATTCACACTTAGAAAACTTAGCATAGAGCTGATGGTCTCTTAGACGTTGAAGAACAATGTGCAGGTGCTTTGCATGCTCTTCCTCATCCTTGGAATAGATAAGGATGTCATCGATGAACACTACGACGAATTTGTCCAGTTCGGGCATGAATACCGAATTCATGAGATACATGAAATAGGCAGGGGCGTTGGTGAGTCCAAAGGACATGACCAAGAATTCATATAGTCCATATCGTGTGGAGAAGGCAGTCTTAGGAATATCGCACGGGCGAATCTTGATCTGATGATATCCCGAACGAAGATCAATCCTTGAGAAGACTCTGGCTCCAGCTAATTGATCGAAGAGTACATCGATACGGGGAAGTGGGTATTTATTTTTAACAGTTACCGCATTGAGAGGTCGGTAGTCCACACATAATCTTAAACTTTCATCCTTCTTCTTTACGAATAGGGCTGGACATCCCCAAGGTGACGCGCTAGGGCGAATGAAACCTTTGTCCAGTAGTTCTTGGAGTTGAATTTTTAGCTCTGCCAACTCTTTAGGGGGCATCCTATATAGTCTTTTGGATATAGGTGCAGTGCCTGGTTGTAGTTCAATGATGAACTCAATATCCCTATCCGGTGGCATTCCTGGTAAGTCATCCGGAAAGACATCGGCATACTCGTTGACGACAGGAATATCTTCTAGCTTAAGTCCTTCCACCTTGTAAGCACAGGAATTCGTGCAATCTAGGAAGGGTAGGTAAAGGGTAGTGGCTCCGTGACTAGGTGAATTTATCTCAACGGCTCGGGAAGAAAGGTCCAGTGTGACTCCATGCATAGTCATCCAGTTCGTTCCCAAAATAATGTCCATGCCGTCAAGAGGTAAAAGGACAAGGTCTGTGTCGATGGTTTTACTACCCAATTTGACTGGTACTTGTCTGACCATTTGGTTTGAAGCAATTTTACCACCCGGTGTTGATATCATATATGACCCTTTGGTGTGACAAACATTCAAGCCTACTTTTGCACCGAATTTTGCACTTATGAAACTATGCGATGCACCAGAATCAAACAATATAACTGCAGGCTTGTTATGGATAGAGAATGTACCCGACATCACTGGGGCTCCTTCAGGAAGCTCTGCAAGCGTGGTGAAGTTAATCCGTCCTTGCTTGACTTGCAGGGTCTGTCTCTTGCCCCTGTTCTTGGTGTTCGGGTTGGATCCCTGACCTTGGTTGGGCTGCCCAGACTGAGGGCATTCTCGTGCAAAGTGGTTAGAACTCCCGCATTTGAAGCAACGATTTGCGGGGCTGGGTCGAAGAGACTGTTGAAGAATGGGCCTCGGACAGTTCTGTGGAGGCATCGGGGGTCGTACCATGCCTGGCGGCTGTGGGGGTCTGGCAATCCATCTCCCTGGCTGAGGGGCCCTTGGTGGAGCGGTGGGCGTGGCATTTTGCACGATGCGATACCTTGGTGGTTGAGCACTTGATGGTCCAGCGGGTGCCTTTCTCTTCTTCTCTGCCCGGTGTGCCATGATACAGTCTTCCTAGGTAATGGCCATATTGACAAATTCGTTGTAGGTGTCAGCCCTGGGTAGGTTCAGACGTTCCTTAAGCTTGGTGTTCAGACCCCGGCGGAAACGATCACGCTTCTTGGCATCCGTATCAGCGTGATAGCCCGCATACTGGCATAAGTTGTTGAACGCCTGGGCGTACTGCAGTACGGTGCGGGTGCCCTGGGTGAGTGCCAGGAACTCGTTCAACTTCCTCTCCATGAGACCCTCGGGGATATGATGTGCCCGGAACGCGGTCTTGAACTCATCCCAGTCGACCACATGGTCAGCCGGGAGCATCGCAGAATAGTGGTCCCACCACAGTCGAGCGGTACCGCGAAGCTGTTGCGCGGCAAAACGAGCTTTGTTGGCCTCTGAGCATGGGGCCACAAGTAATGTGAACTTTGATTCGATGGTGCGAATCCATGCATCTGCGTCCAGGGGTTCCTCGGTCTTATGGAACAAGGGCGGCTGGGTCCCTAGGAAATCCGTGTATCCTGCAGCTTGGGGTTGGTGAGCATTGTGCCCACCCCTCTGCTGGTGCTGTCCTTGCACGATCTGACGCAGCAGCTCGGTTTGAGCGGCCATCACGTCCACCAAACTGGGCGGGGGTGGTGGCGACTGTCGCGATCTGCTGCCACCGGCACCAAAACCCTCGGGGTTACCACGTGTTGATCCAACCATCTGAAACGTGAAAGGTTACCATTAGCAACGCGACCCATAATACTTCCGCGATTCATAAATGATTGGTGTAGTCAAAGACTTCCGAATTCACAGCTAGAAGTATGGACAGAATCTCTGTTTGCTACGAGGAAAATCATAGCTTGCTGTGGGTCCATCTAAAACATCTCATACTCTGGCAGTAGTCAGAGAATTTAGGAATGCACCACTTTGGTATTTAACTTCGGCGCTAGAACTATAGCAAAGGTGGTCGAAAGGCTCGTCCTTTGCCTTACTGTCTTAGCTGTTTTTCAGCAGATTGATTGGTACTGTTTTGCCTATAACTTAAACTAGCGAGGTCCAATGATGCTGAATTTTTGTGAGAACCACGATCACAAAATTTAGCACAAGTTTGGTATTCAACACTCAGCCAAGAAATGCAAGGAGACATGGATAAAAATTCCGACAAGTCTCAGCGATTGTGGATTTCATCGTTTACCAACTTACAATGAATCACCCAAGTTTATCGCCGTTCCTTACATGCTGAGGGTATCCACATGGTTTAGGTGTACCCATTACAAAAGAGTTACTCAACTCTTAGTTAGCCTATTACAACACTTGCCAAAAGTTAGGCTACCCTATCGAGGAGTATGTGCAAAAGTCCTCCTAGGTCGTCATCTAGAAGTCATCCAAGTCGTTGACGAACGACTCGCTGTGAGCAGGAGAGTGAGCTCCCATCTGAGGTGCCTGTGGTACCTCACCCTCAAAATCCATACCGGAGATACCATCAATCTCCTGTGGCTCCTCCTCATCTTCCTCCATGTCCTCCTCATGGGGATGGTCATTCTGATCATGGTGCCACTGAATGTGCTCATTAGCATCCTCCAACTCAAGGCTCAGATCATGGAGCTGTTCCTCCAACTGTGCTATCGTGGCATCTCTCTCGCCCATGAGAGTGTCCTGCTCCTGAATTTGGCCCTCAAGTTGGCCAATCTGAGCATCTCTGTCCTCAAGATCCTGACTGAGCTCCTTAATCTGCTCATCCCTGGTATCTGCCATCATGTGGTAGGCCTGAGCAAGATCAGTGAGCTGCTCAAGCGCCTGACTCTGGAGAGTCTGAAGTCGGTAGAGTGCACTCATGCACCGCATGGAAGTGTGAATAGTTTCCTGGGCGTGAAAGTCTACCAAGTACTGTGCGTGCTGCACCCTGTTGAGCCAAAAGGGGTCGTTGTCCTGGGCAGCAGGAAACAATCCAATGGGAGCGAGTGTGACAACCTCGGGACGCTGCGCACAAAAAGTGGTGAGCGCCCTCATGGCTGCAAGCTCCCAAGTATCGGCCAAACGGCGACCAACACCCTCAAGCTCCAAGGCGGGCCACTCCGGGTGTAGCGGGTGTGGAGAGACAGTTACGTTGACACGGCACTGGGTAACTCCATTCTCTGCAAACTCCAGTCCGGCGTAACGTGGGGGAATTAGATAGCCCGCGGTACGCAGAACATCCCACAAAATAGAGGGAAAGCCCTCCCAGTGGAGACACTGCGAGTGGACGCGTCCATCCTCATCCACCATCATAGCAACAGGCTCGGCCATCTGAACAAAAGATCAAATGGAGTGAGATAGCGAAAAACTGTGAACAGCACAAGGACAGATTCTGTACAGTGTGCAAAAATAACCATAACTTCCACAGTTCTAATCCAAAAATTCTCAATTTTCACCAGATCGCTCCTAAGGTATTTGTGAACAACTGTGCTAGTCAACTCCAGAGCTAGATAGGTCTCTAAGATGGTCTTTCCTTTCAGGTTTTACCTCTCTGTCTACCCAGAATTTTCAGTGAACAGAGGGCTAGAGTTTCATGCACCAGGGAAATTCTACCGAGCCAAAATTTACCAAATTTTAACAGCAGCTACCTGGGTAAATTTGGAACAAGTTTTGTGTTTTACTCTTTTGCAGAAAACCGAAGGAAGGGGGCCTAAAATTTAAGGGGCAGAAGTGCTTATTCTGGACAGAATTCCGACATTCCAAGGTTTCTGTTATTTCTTACTATCCATAGGTTCAGAATTTTTCATTTTTGAGCAGGAGATAGAACACAAAATTTGGAACAATTCTTTCAACATGAACTTCTCCAGAAAAGGTTATTTTCTTGGGTCAATAATTCGCTCCTTTCAGTCATGGCAGATTTGGGACAGATTCTCTAGATAATCCTTATGCAAACCATGCTTAGATACGCGAGGACCTTACCACTCTCATACAACGTATTTTCACTTTCCGATATATATGGTTATAATGCATGCACGTCTTATTCGTCCTCACAAAATAAAATAACTACCAAATACCTTTGGTCTTACGAAGATAGTCTCGGTGGCATACACAATACGGCTCTCGCTATAATAGCTAGTCGAGTCTTTCTAATCGTTCCTTAACTTATCGTAATCGCGGTTAGTGTACCTGCAGAAGATTGACAAGGCATATACATATCATGAACCTTTCATGCCAGCACTCATGAAAGCGTCCGTATTCATTACCGTTTACTTATAGAAACGATATCTGTACAATTTCCGCCGTGCAGACGACGTTAACATACGCTATCGAGATAGCGTATTCACGGGGGTACCGTTATGAGACGGGGGTATGAACAGCGATCGCCATACCCTGCGCCAAACCTTCTACTCCCAATATGTTCAACTAACAGTTGGCATATTGGCAACACCTCAAGTAAGCCACTGCTTGAGGGCAGCATTCGGTTCGCATCACCGACAGGAAGGCCAAGCTCTCTCAGTTGGCTGAGGATCCTGACCTTCTTACCTTAGTGATGAGTGCGTCGTTACAGAAATTAAGGTCGGTTGTGCATGAAAGTAAGTTTTGACAGAAAGTAATGTGCTGGAAGTCAGTTGATAATATTTCATAAGTTAGATAGCCACCTAGTACTTTCCCATAATCCCTTAGGGCTTTACGAACTAGGCACCATCCTTAACGTACCAACGTATTTCGCAACACATCCTTCTAGTCAAGTTTTAGTAAATCGAGTTTTTAAGGCTTGTCGCATTCTCTGGCGTATGTATTTTGGCTCTGGCGCCAGCTGTTGCCAGCTGTGGCACCAGCTACGGCTCTGATACCAGCTGTGGCAGAACCACCTGAATTAATCCGGCTCAAGTGTATTAACCATCACCATTAAGGCATTCTCGGTTAACCTTACACTTCAAACGGAGTAATCC
Source organism: Panicum miliaceum (assembly GCA_032594955.1). Classification (NCBI taxonomy): domain Eukaryota; kingdom Viridiplantae; phylum Streptophyta; class Magnoliopsida; order Poales; family Poaceae; genus Panicum; species Panicum miliaceum. The sequence goes on along the minus strand of CM064059.1, from coordinate 25,512,399 downwards.
ACTGGTCTGTCGGGTATAACCTCCCGATACAACCACGGTAAGCGGATTGAGCGCCATACATACAAATGCTCACGCGACGATGAGCCCAGAGAATACCACATTCCATCAAATATTACAACATTAACATAAGTAAATATTACAGACCAAGTTTTGAGTTTAGAAACCAATTACTTCAATGATCATACGAAGACGTTCTTCAGAGTTTAAGTTGCAGCGGAAAATAAAACAACGAAAGCTACTCGACGATAAGGATGTCTCGATGAAGCCCGTACGAGACATCACTCGGCATTATCTCCGTTGGACGGGGGCGTATCCCATTCCACCGACCAACCAGGGGGAAGAGTGCAGGGCCAAGTCAAGCTAGCAATCATATCTTCGAAGGTCTCACCTGAAAATGAGCCACAAGCAAGGCTGAGTATACTAATACTCAGCAAGACTTACCCGAGTAGTGGAATCTACTCCACCGACTCTAGATATGCAAGGCTTTTGGCTCAGGGGTTTGTTTTGCCGAAAAGCATCTACAAGTGGGTCCTTACTTTCAACTTTTAGCTCAAGATTCTAGTTTTATTAACCATTCTAGATAAGCAGCTATCTAAAAGCATACATGGTGAAACATTAAATTTTCATCCAACCAGTTCATTCATCCTCATTGTTCCTCTTCTTACTCTGTGGGTAAAAATGGTTAAGCAGTCTCAATAGCCGTGAGAAACGGACGATTCGAATCGAATTTCTTAACCTTGCAAGGGAAACCTAAACACAGGTCACGTGGTTACTCCCAGAGTCACACGTGCAACTTTTCCCTTCAATTCCCGCTTCACGGAACAGGCCCACCGCCCTCGACTACATCTCCCCACAGACCTCGGTACGTCGGGCTGTGGCGGCCGATGCACCCGCCATTAGCTAGATGTGAACGAATTCAAGACAGTGGGGAGTATGTTCCGGCCTCGGTTCAATCCGGTACTTAAGCTTACCGATTACCATATTCTCGGCATGTGGTTAGTACGTTCAAAGACTTAACCATCACTTACCACACACTGCGGCCTTAGCATTTTTCACTAGACAGACGGGCCTCAATCGTAAACATCGTGCCATAGCCCGTTCGTTGTCCTTATGATTGCAGCGTGTAGTAAACAATCAACTCCTAATTTCTCGCGAGTGACAGGAAATCACTCGACTTTTACCGAGTCCTATTAGCATAGCATTCTATCGAACCTTGCATCTAGTGTTCAGAGCATGGGTATCTAGGATCATGCAACTAAGTTTTCATTCAACTCCTATAAACTTAATGCACAAGTAAAAGTAGAGTAATAAGTTGCATAAGTTTAGAAAATAGGGTTCATGCTCCGGGGCTTGCCTTCTTGTGAACAGTTAGCTTGGGGCTCTTCCGAACTTGGGCTCGGGTCTTCAAGAGCTTCAGTTAGATTCACTTGAGCTTCACGCTGCTCACTCTCGGACGCGGGCACCAACTCGTACGTTCCGTCGGCGAGAGTAGTCGTTTCTACATGAATGCACAAGTTTAAGTAGTGGTGATAGTAAATGACATTATTTCCTTCACGATAAAGTTGCAGTTCATACATAGGTTTTGCTGTGAAGTTATTTACTTTAACATTTCCTGGACAATCGTTAATAGAGTTCATCTTAATCTATTTAACTTCATTAAAGAAGAAGGGGTTGTGTTATATTTAAACACCAACATGAGTTGAACACAAATACTAATCTAGTTAGCTTCTGGTAATAAAATTTTTATTCAAAGTACATTATGCAGAGATAAGGTCACTGTAAAAATTTCAGACATTTTTGTGTAGCATGTTAAATATGAAAAATGTAATACACAGCCACTGCTAGAATCTAGTTATTTTTATACCGAACAAACCATGCAAGTATTGATGCTAAAAAGTTTACAGGGTGTTGCTATAACCATTTTTGTGTTACTGTAAATTTTTCAGATTTTATTGTACATGATATAGAGCATAATAAATGGGACAAGCTACGCTCATGTTATTAAAGATTATTTTCTACAGGATGTTATACAGGATTTCTATGTATGAAACTTTTTGTACAGCTTGAGCTACTCTATTGTGTTTCATAGTAAAAAGATGAACATTTTCTAAGCATTTACTAATTATTTTGAATTAGTGAAGTTTTCCTACCACAAATTCATATGAACAGGTTACATATAGTAAAAATGTTTCTAAATTTTTCTATGGTCTCTAGGTATTACTAAAACAACACAGAAAAAGTTTCAGGACATTAAACATCACAGAACAGCAGGAAAAATTAGTTCTATCACTTTATGGCATAAAACAAGGTTGGACAAAAGGTGTATCTAGAGGTGGCTTTTGGTCCTGACCTTTTTACACATTCCTAAACATCAAGCAACTAACTCACTGCCCAAAATTTAGGATCAGCATTGATCTACAACAGTGGGTACAGAAGAAGACCATTAAACCTTCCATTTAATCTAGAGCAAAAGATATTGAGAATCTGAGAAACTTTATGTAACAAATGTTGTAGAGTTTCTTCTAAGGATTCCAGAACAGTTGAGTTTGCATTTTTATGTATTTTCTACGATTTTATACGAATTTTACAAGTTCACTGATTTGGTTAAAACTTTCTTTACAGAGGGGTCCCTGAAAACTAGCAGAAAACCCCCTAGAAAGATTTGGGCGTTTGCAATGTGGTCCCTGGTCGCGATTCACGGCGGGGATCATTCTGTCCGGCCGAATTCCGGCGAACTGGGTCGCCGGCGGCGAGGGCAAGGTGGGGGAGCACGGAGAGGGAACCAGGGCGCACCTATTGGTGGTCTTGGAGTGGCTCGGGGTGGCTGGTGGCGGGCTGGCCGCGGAGAGCAGGGGCGGCGGCGGTGGGGCGACGCGGACGGCGGCGCTCCGGCGATGAGGGCGGCGGGGCTCGGGCTAGGAAGCTTCAGCGCACTGAGGAGGACCCGTTTCAGCGCTTGTCTCGGGTCGAGGAGGGGCGGAGGAGGGGGTTCCACGGCGGCGGCGTGGGGCGGAGCTCGGCTCTGCTTTGCTCTGTTCTGCGGGGAAGAAGAAAGGAGGGGAGGGAGGGGCGCTGCGCCGGGCTTTATAGCCGGCGGAGCTCATTGGGGCGGGCTTGGCACGGCCAGAACGCGGGGTGGAGGGGGCGGCGAGGCTGGGCGCCATTGGTGCGGGGCGGCGGTGACCAGAGGCGCGCCATGCGTGGCGTGCGTGCGCTGGGCGCGCACCGGGGCGCGATGTCGCGTGCGGGCGACGCGGGCGGGTGGTTGGCGAGCTGGGGCGGCACGACGGGGGCACTGGGTGGAGGGGGCGGCGGCCAGAGGCGTGCGGCACGCCATTGGGCGTCGGGGCGGTGGCGTTCTATTGGCTGTGCGGGCTGCCGCGTGAGGAAGAAGGAGAACACGGCCGCGGGTTGGGCGAGCTGGGCGGCGAGCAGAGGCATTGGGCGCTGCCGGCGGTGGGTTGAGGTGCGCTATTGGGCAGGCGGCGGCGGCCTGCGACTGGGCAGCTGCAGCGGTGCTGCAGGGGAGGGGCAAGGGCCTAAATGCGAAAATTCGAAAATTTCCAGGGGGCTGGTTGCAAACAGGACGTTTTCTCCACTTTCTAATTTGAATTTCAAAAACTTTTGAACATGAAAGTTGTTCAGAATAAAAAGTTCTACAAGTTTCGTTTCAGGCCAAAGTTCATTTGAGCTTTAGTTCCAAAGTTATTTTAAAAACTTAAAGAAAACTCTATTCGGAGGGCGCGTCATTTTATTTCAAAATTTCATTTTCTTCCCTAGGCTTCAACTAAACTTTTATTGGTCATGCTAATACTGGTGTGCTCATTTAATTTCATAGCCATATGGTGCTGCACCTCCTTGCACTCTGCTTTGTCCTGCACGCTCCTCGTTCATCATGTCTCATTCGTGCATGAGCACTAAAGCGAGAATGTTGCATGATGGGACGTGAACGGTGCAAAGAGAAGCCAACCATCCATGATGGGGTTAAATGGCCTGCACATGCACGTTCTTGATTGTTTTCTTCTCTGATTTAAGTCCTTATCGTGTTCTTTCTTCCTTGCAGCTGCACAATAGCAAGACAATGACAAGTGGTTAAATTTTTTATCTTTTTTATCTAGGACAATTGAAACAAAAGTTCAAAAAATAAATATGCACTTTGCAGAAATTTAAACATGCCATGATGAAGATGAAATAAATTATGCACAGAAATAAACTATCCTATATGCAAATGCAATGAATGGATAACTACCATGTTACCTCATGGCGAGAGCTTGAATTTTGAGTCTAGAGCAGGACTCTCCATACCTTGGGTTCGATTGTCGTCACCGGATGGAGTTGTCATCAGCGATGACACTCTCTTTTGCCACACTTTTTTTGTGGGCTTGCTTGTTTCGATCTCTTTCTTCTCGAGCTCCATAAATTTCTTATGCTGGATTCTTCACGTCGCGTTCCTCTGGTTATGCACCTTGATCTCCTCTCGAATCCGCAGACTTTCCACGAATTCGATGAGGGCTTCGATGGATGGGGTTGTGGCTTCTCCGGCTCTTTCTCGGATTTCTTCTTCCGGTTGAATGTTTTGACCTGTGAGCATTGTTCGACCTTCGGTCTGAAGGCGAATCTCTCCTTCTACCCATTATTGTTGAGCTGGATTTCTCCAGCTCCCACATCAATGTGTGCATTCGCCGTGCTTAAGAACGGCCTTCCTAGAATGAGAGGGGTATTGGTGTCGACTTCCATGTCGAGGACGACGAAATCAACAGGGGCGAAAAAGTTATGTATTTTCACACGAATATTTTTGGCAATCCCCACGGGATAACAAACCGATTGGTCCGCTAGCTGCAAACACATGGCAGTAGGAGCAAGCGCATGATGGTTAAGTTTATCATAAACTACCTTTGGCATGACGCTGACGCTTGCTCCCAGATCACAAAGAGCGTGTTTGAAGTGTTGAGCTCAGATTGGACGTGCGATGGTGGGGCATCCTGGGTCTTTCTTCTTTGCCGGGAGAGGATCGAGTATAGCTGCGCTACACTCCTCTGTAAGTTGCACAACCTTAGTGTTCGGCAGGGTCTTCTTGTTTCCAAGGATATCCTTGATATACTTGGCATACGTAGGGACCTACATAGCATCAAGAAGCTGTATATTGACATAGAGCTTCTTAATTTCCTCGACAAACTTGCCGAATTGCTCGTCGGCCACCTCCTCGATTTCTCCATAGGTAGCAGTGGTGTTGGATTCTTCGGCCTCCTCCTGTACTTTGTCTTCAGCTTCAGCATCCCTGGCGGTTACGGTCTTCCACCGTGTATCTGCATTCTGTGGATGGGGTGGATCCTGCGTGGACTTTTCAGTCCATGTAGTCACCACGTTCACAGTTTCCTTGGGGTTCACTTCCGGTTGCCCGGGTAGCTTTCTACAGTTATGGTTAGGGCAAGATGAGGCCAGCTGAGCTACATGGGTTTCTATCATTTTATTGAAGCTCAGCTAATTTTAATAACAGAGTTAAACCCCTCTAGTTGTGCGGCCAAAGGTTCCAAAATTTTATCATTAGCTTAAAATTTCTTGCTAATGTTATCATTAATTTGTTTTAGGCCGTACACTAGGTCTTTTAACGAAGGCTGAAAATTGTTATTAAAGTTGTTACCTTGTTGTTGGCCGAAGGGGAGGTTTAGCTTGGAGTTCCAACCTTGTTGAGGACGGTAGCCTGAGTTATTGGGATTGTTGTTCCCAATGAAGTTCACATCCTCTTGAGTCATCGGGCAACTGTTGCCCGAGTGCCCAGTATCGCCACATGTCTCACATGTGATCCGAGACTCCATGATCTGGTTGACCTCGTGGTGTGGAGATTCCAGCTTTTTCATGAGAAGATCCATCTTGGCTGCCAGCATATCTACACCATCAATTTAGTGTACTCCTTTAGCACGGGTTGGTTGCCTATCTCCCTTCCAACTCTAGTTGGAGGCAATCTTGTCGATGAGAGCCTTAGCTCATGCAACGTCGAGGGAGAGAAATGCTCCTCCCGCTGCTGCATCTATGTGGTCTTGCTCTTGTTGACTCGGGCCATGGAAGAAGTTCTAGATGATCTGCCACTCTTCCATGCCGTGGTGTGGGCATGCTGCGATGTATTCTGAGCCATGGGTGATGAAGCTGGTGTTGTCGAACCTTGGCCTAACGATAGCCTTTTCTGAGGTGGGATGACTCTACGTCGGAAAACGCGCCCAATTCCTTCTGGATTCGAGTTGAAGTTGTATGGTAGATCGAAACCGGTCATACACTGCTCTGCATATATCACAAAGACAAGAGAGCCATGGTAATCCCGCTAAAATTACCGGCGATAAATCAGTAAATTTGTCAAATTATTCAACAAAATCTTTAGCACCAATTGCTTCCCCGGCAACGGCGCCAAAAATGCGTGTACCAGACTTCCGATGACGACTCCGGAATCCTGAGACAAGCTCGACTTGACTCTAACTCCCAGACTACTAAACCTAACTCTAGAAAGTGAAATGAGTAGAGAACTCCTTGGTGTGTGTTACAAGTGATGGATGACCCTCTATTAATAGCCCTTGGAGGTCGGTGCTGAGGTTGATGCTTAGCTTCGATGCCACTTCATCGGTTGAGGAATCTTCCACACGAAGTTGAGCTCGAGAGGCTACAAAGTGGGGCCGGCCTTCTCCTGGACGTCCCTGATGCTCTCTTGGTGTCGGTGGTAGTTGCGTTAGTTTGAGGTTTGACAGTTAGGGGCCGGCCAGCCTGGTCAAGGTCGGCCGGCCTAACCTCGGCGCGTTTTGTCCCTCCGTTTCACCAACTAGATGATCAACGCTTGTGCTTTGTCCAGGGAGGCGAATCTCAGGATTTTACCAAAGTCTTGCATGCAGGTGGGCCCTTCAATCCATGGGTGAAGCCTTTCGGGTCATCTGATCAAACGGACTTCAAGTGCACCGCTTAGGATCAAGGTAAGTCTGTTTCCTTGCCCCCGGATCGATGACATGGCGATTGGGTTCAGTGCAAGGCCGGCCGGCCTAGGTGAGGCCGGTCGGCCTGGGATTTTTCCCATTTTGCCTCATTTTTGATACACCTGTCTCTGCATTCACAACTAATCCAAAACTTGTGGAACTTTATTAGAATAAACAAAATATGTATGGAACATGATGCAAAGCTCTATTTATTCTTGAGAAGTTGATGGACAAAGCGTGATTTAGTGGCCGTCAACATGTACCGCAAGGGAAACTACTCGGTTTCATCGTTAGTCACCGAGGAATTGAAGCCAACCCAAAGAAGATCACCATCACCGACATGGGGGCTTCGCAGACGATCAAGGATGTCCAGAAGTTCACAGGGTGCATGGCGGCCCTTAACAGATTCATATCACGACTTGGGGAACGGTGACTACCCTTCTTCAAACTCCTTAAGCGGCAAGACAAATTCCAGTGGACGGAGGAGGCGGAGCAGGTATTGTAGGATCTCAAGCGTCACGTATAGTCTCCCCCATCCTGACGGCGCCACTACCAGGCGAAAACTTACTACTCTACATCGCGCGTGACTACCCATGTGATCAGCACGACCATCGCGGTGGAGCACTTCGAGGAAGGCCATGCATTTGGAGTGCAACGGCCAGTGTATTTCGTCAGCAAAGTCCTTTATGAATCTAAGGTCGATTACCCGTCAATTTAGAAACTTCTCTACGCTATAATCATCATATCCAGGAAGCATCGCCACTACTTCGACGAGTACAAAATCTGAGTTGCCAGTGATTTCCCAATGGCGGATATACTCCACAATCAGGATGCCTCTAGTCGTATCTCCAAGTGGGTAGCAAAACTAGGGGCTCTCAGCATCGACTTCAAGCCTCGCACCGCCATCAAGTCGCAAGAACTAATCGATTTCATGGCAAAGTGGCGAGAAAATCAAGTTGCAGCTCCAGCGAACACGCCAGAGCATTGGGTCATGTACTTCGATGGTTCCCTCAAGCAAGGAGGCGCGACACAGGAGTTCTCTTCATTTCACCAAAAGGTGAACAACTTAAATACGTATTCTACATACTATTTAAGGTCTCCAACAACGAAGCCAAGTATGAGGCATTACTACACGGGTTGCACCTGACAGTTTCCCTTGGCATCAAGCGACTACTTGTCTACAGAGACTCCTTGCTGGTAGTCCAAAAAGTCAACAAGGAGTGGGATATCAACAAAGACACCATGGACGCGTACGTCATAGAGATATGCAAGTTGGAGAACAAGTTCTTGGGCCTTCAAATTCACCACGTGATCTGGGACAATAATGTGGGAGCTGATGTGCACTCGAAGCTGGGTTCCAATCAGGCAAACATCCCGCCAGGAATATTTGTTCATGAACTACACCACCCGTCCATCAAGATACAAGATCAAAACACCATTCGCTACGGGCCCTTCTGAGCCCGACCGAGAGGTCATGATGATTGAGGCTGACTGGCGGGAAACTTCTATTGACTTCATCAAAGACCACAAACTACTCACTGGCGTTGATACAAAGAGCACGGAGGCTACACGCATCATAAGGCGGAGCAAATAGGTACATTTTGGTTGGCGACAAGCTATACAAGCGTGGAGCCTTAACAGGGTTACTCATGAAGTCTGTCCTCACCGAGGATGGCAAAGACATACTTCGGGGTGAAGCGCATCTAGGCAGATAGATGCATATGGTAAGTTTCGGTGATTAATGACAACCGTATGTGACTAACGTGTGTTTTGAAGCGGATATCATATCTTGGATAAGTCACATATGAAATATGAAAGGAGACCCCTCAATTTGCATGGAAAGGCATGTCAAGGACTCGGACATGAAGATTAAGGACCTTTCTAGTATTAAGTGTCATAAGGAGATGAAGGACACTTAATGTAGTTCAGGTTTTATAGTCTTTGACCATACTATTAAGGGGGTTTCTTGAGTTAGTAGCTTGACCTAGTGAAAGTTGGCCTTGAAATCATGTACACTTGCTCAAGCTCAGTACTAGACAACTCAAAGAAGTCAAAGAAACACTTGGAAGAAGAAGAAACTCGAAGAAAAAGTCAATTCCAAGCCCATTGCACAAGTGGAAGAAAGATTATAAGGACAAGTTAAACTGACGCAAAGAATATATATCTGGTCGGTGCATTGGATAGTGCAGATGGAGATCAAGTGAAGAAACCTCCACAGGACCGGTTAAACCGATGCACCGTCGGTGCAATGGAAAATGGAATGACGATCGATACAGAAGCGCTAGAAGGTTTTGGGTCAAAACTCGCTTCAGCACCGGTTAAACCAACAGACCTAACAGAGGCATCGGTGCATTCGTGCTGGTTTTACTCGGTACTGTTTTGAGAATGGCAGAAGCCTTGGCCTGGAAAGTTCTTCATGACCAGTTAAACCGATGCCACGTCGGTTCAACCGTCAGTGCAATGACATCAGCACCAGAGCGTGTCAGTAGTCTAATGGCTACTATTCACAGCTCAGAGTGACCGGTTGAATCGACGTAGACGACAGGTTTAACCGACGCTTTATGCTTTTCGAGAATGTTGCCTCTAATGGCTAAGGCTTGATCTCTAGCCTATATATTCACTTCCCCCGGGTCGCTTGAGCTGCCTTTGACACCTTGAATACCTGAGGCCACTCTCGAGCAGAAGAGAAAGACCAGAAGCAATGAAAAGAAGAGTTTGAGCTTGAGAGTTGATCCAAAAAACACAAAAGAAATCATCCATTTGAGAGTAGCAAGAGTGCTTGAGCTTAGAGCCAGCTTATTGTAGGTCAAGTGAAGGCTTAGGGCTTGTTACTCTTGGTGTTTGACGGCACCTAGACTGTCTTGGTGATCTATGGCTCTTGGTGAGCTCTTGGAGTTTGTGGGAGCCCCAAAAAGAGAAGATTGTACGCGGTTTGAAGCTCGCCACTCCGAAGATGGAGAAGGAGCATTCTTAATGAACACTTGCTTCTCGGTGATGCAAGGGAGCTCAAACCTTAGTGGGTGCTCCAACGTGGATTAGGGGGGAGCGTCAACTCCTTGATACCACGGGAAAAAATCCAGTTGTCTTGTGTCCCTCTCTTTACATTCAAGCATCTACTTTGGTTTTAATTGTTTGTTTACTTTGTTTGCTTGTTTGTTGAATAGGATCATCTATTGCTAGTGTGCTCTCTTGATTAGGACATATACTTGGTTGTGTGATCTTCACTAGGCAATATGATCATGTTAGTGTGTTTACCTACATAGGATGCTCTTGTTAGTGTGCTCTAGTTCATAGGTTTTGAACTCTAGGTTTGGGCAACACTAGTTGTAGGTTAAGGACTTGGTAGAAATTGAAAAAGTCCCAATTCATCCCCCCTTCTTGAGCCACGATCCTTTCAATTGGTACCAGAGCATAGGCTCTCTTTTAAAGGCTTAAAATTCTAGAGAATGGCCCCGGGGAGTGGTAGTGGACCACCCAAGTTCGATGGGAGAAACTATGGCTATTGGAAAGCTCGTATGGCGAGTTATCTTGAGGCTCTCTCCCCCGAAGCTTGGAAGGTCTCCGAAAGGAGCATGGGTAGGCCTGCTATCGATTCTTAAATTAAGTGGAATGCTATAACAAAAAATGCTTTGTTTGAAGCCATAAGTGAGGAGGTCTTTGCTCATGTTCGTAGCAAAGCCAACGCTTACGATATTTGGGATGAGCTTGAAAAGATCCATCTTGGTTCTAAGAAACTTCGGGAAGAGAAATATGAAGTGCTTAAGGAAAAACTCAATGAATTCAAAATGCTTCCTAATGAGTTGGTTGAACAAATGTACTCCAGATTGAATATGCTTATTGAGGGCATTAACTCACTTGAAATTTCTCCTTTGTCAAACAACGACATCATCCAGAAGATCCTTCACTCGCTTCACAAGCCCAAGTACAATATAGTCACATCTCTTCTCTATGAGAATGACATTGAAACTCTTGATGTGGCGGATGTTGTCAGGAAGATCCGGTCACATGAAATGTTCCTCTTGGGTGAAATTGAGCCTCCACAAGCCAAGAAGGACCTTGCACTCAAAGCCAAGAGTGTCCACCAGTCAAAGAAGAAGAACAAGTGCAAGGCCCCTCCATCAAGTTCAAGCGAAGATGAAGCTAGCAACGACTCAAGTGATGAAGATGAAGATGGAGATGTGGAGTTGGCTCTTCTCATGAGGAAAACCTCCAAAATGATGTCAAGGTTGAATAAGAAAGGGTACAACTATGACCCCAAGAAGAACAAATTTCGAACCCGGAGAAACAAGGAAGGTGGCAAGAAGAAGTTCTACAATTGCGGGAAATATGGTGATCACATTTCCTATGATTGTCCCAAGCCATCAAGGCTCAACAAGAATCATGAAGATGATGGCCATCAACACAAGCACAAGAAGAAAGACTATGAGAAAAGTGACCACAAGAAAAAGGTGTCTTTCAAGAAGAGGGAAAAAATCAAGGCCTTCCTTGGTTTGTGGATCACCGGTGGAGAAACTTCAAGTGATGATTCAAGCGATGATGATTCAAAGAAGAAGATCACGGGGTTCGCCATCAATGATGATGAACCACCTCTACTCCCACCACCCATGTGTCTCATGGCAAGAGGTAACTCCAAGGTGAGCGATGATGAACACTCTTCTAGTGATGATGATAGTGACAATGACGTATTGCCTAATGAGTTAAGGTCGATTCTAGAGGAATATAATGATGTGACCAAGAAGTATAAGTCTAAATGCAAGTCTCTTGAAAGTGATCATATTAAGCATAAGGCCTCACATGACGAGTTGCTAGTTAGACACGATGAGGTAGTTGAAACTCATGAATCATGTGTTGTGTCTAGCAAGCAACTTAGAGAGGATCATGACAAGTTACTTGCTAAGCACAATGAATTGCTTCTTAAGCATGATGAAGTAGTTGTGCTCAATGAGTCTCTTAGGTCATGCAACAAGAAACTTAAGCTTGATTATGCTAACTTGAACATGAAGTACCAAGGGCTTGAATTTGCTTTTGATGCCATTGATGATGAGCTAGAAATAGCAAAGACCAAATCCATCAAAGTCAATGCATATACTTCTTGTGAAGATCTTGTGGAGTCGCCTTACTCAACTACTTGTCATATTGCTTCTCCCTCTTCTTCAAAGACTAACCATGATAGGGAGAAAGAACTAGAAGAGGAACTTGAAAGCATGACAAAGTACGTGTACACGGTGACAAGGGGAGAATACTTGCACAAGAAGATCGTCTTCCACAACACAAGGCATTTTGGGACCTATGGACTTGGAACCTTTCCCAAGCCTCCAGAAAATTGTCCCAAGTCTCTGAAGCTCAAGGAATGCTTCATCAAGGAAGTGGGCTCCTATTGCCAACATTGCCAAGTCACTGGGCACCATACAAGGGAGTGTCCAATTCCTACTCGCCCACTTCCCACCTTGCCTTCCAATTATAAATCTCAATTCGGTAACCATCATTTCTTGTTGAGTAAGCTCAAGAGTGGCAAGGTGGTGGTGAAGTTCATTGGTACCCTGTCACACCCGGTTTTAAGGATAAAACCGAATGCATAACTATATGTATGCCAGCATAAAGTTCCATACATATAGTGACTTCATCAGTGAATAATCAACAATAGTATCACGAAGAGAACTAAAAGACTATAAAAGATTATCAGAGTTATACAGCTTATCCTGGAAAGAAGACTCCAAACTTCACAGGCAATCGATCGGAGGTTGCGTAGGCCTAGAATTCAGCATCATCTTCATCAAACTTCACATCAACTTTCTCTTCTGAGCAGCTATTATAACAAGCGTGAGTACACTTATGGTTGGTACTCAGCAAGTGTTGGGAATTATATGACATGAAAGCCAAAAGCAAGGAAAGGCTGACCGGCTTACTGCGATAAGCAATTTTAGTTGGTCAAAATTTTATTAGCACCTGATTACTAAGGTATAAGTTCATACCAAAACCCACATTAAAAGAAATAGAAGAGATATAGCAGAAGCATAACCACAACTATAAACATGGTCCACGATTTAATTCATCTTCAAGTTCATTAATCATGTGAGGGTCTGAGCCGCTCTTAACCGTGCGCACGACTGATATATCATTTTTCACTATGTAGAGGTTGTACACTTTACCCACAATTCATGTCTCCCATGTTGCCCGAGGTCGCGAGCCTCTTAAATACTTCCGAGGTGAGTGGCTAGTTATTCACTACGAGGCCTTTACAAAGATTCCCTAACTCGTGACAATCCGCTAAGGTTTCAAGTCAAAGCGGTCATAACTCTCCCTAATGAGGAAGACGCCTTAACCAGGACCAAGTTATGTCCCGATGATGCAACCCTTCTTGCCCTTTCAGTAAGATTATCATAAACTAGAGTGTCTAATTAATTAGCCAAGACCAGAGCCATATAGTATTGTGGTTGCACTATTTTCCTGGGTGGTTCTCCATGTTCCGATTAAATATATGATCTTGTGATTAACAACACAAGGAGCATGAACATGGATAAAATAGGTGTAGCGTTATCATTGTTATCATCATGGTTATAAATTATTCCCAAACCGGAACCAGTTATAGCAACTAAGCAGAAGCTACCCAACAAGAAGATAAAACCTAGGTTGACAAGGAATGATCATAAAGACTAGGCATATCCTTAATTAGGATCCATTAGGTTAAGACACATGCATGCATAAAGGAAGGTTATATTTATTGTGATTATAAGGACAAAAGCATGATCAAGGAACACTTGCCTTCCTTCCAAAGAATAGCTGCTCAGAGTCTTCAACTCTTGTTCTTGACACTCTTAATCTTCAAAACTCTTGGATTGCGCTCCTTCTAACATCACACAAGCATCGGGCCCAAGCATACAAGCAAACAAACAAACAAGAAAAACTAAGAACAGATACACCAAACAAAAGGAAAGCTTAAAAAGGGCATACTAAAGGATAGGGCTCGTTGCTACGGTCACGAGAGCGCAAGAAACGCGGAAGACGAAGCTACGGTTGAAAAGAAACAACTATCCGAAGGTTTATATTATAAAAGAGAACAAAGAAACTATAAGCTTCATTTATTTTAATTTAGAAATGTAAAGGATATTTGAAAGAAATTATCCTTCGTTATAATTAACTCATATTATATTTGCATTTATAAAAACGACTAGAACTTAGTCCAATTTTATTTATAATTGTCTATGTATAAATTATCCTAATTAAATAATAAATTAGAAAATAAACTGGTGAGAGCATCTAAACGTCAAACTTTATGGTTCGTGTTGAACTAAACAAGTTAAATTACAAACGCATTTGAGTTGATATTAATCAAGTTAACATTAATTATGAAAGCTGGAGTAAAGAATTAATTGGATTTTATTTAGGAAAACTAGATGAGAGAACATTAATCAAATTAAAATTATATTTAATTTAAAATAGGAACTACAACACAAAAACACTACTAAACAAAAGCTTACACTAAAATAAGACTAACGCAACAAGAACGGATCAAAGAATATCTAAAACGTGGAATCTACAAAACAAACAAGGTTGGTTGCAGGGACCTAGTCGCGATTAACTATAGATCTGGAGGGCTAGCAGCAAAGTTACAAGACACAGAAACAATGCTTGCAAATTAGGAAAAGTTTAGGGTTAGATCTGAAAAAGTCCTGGTGGGGCTGGGTTGAAAAGATGCAATAGATCTAGGGTGTTTTCTGTGATATTTGCAAGACACAAGAAAGAACAGGAAAACTACAGCTTTCCCGAGGGGCTAATCTGCAAAAAGCTTTGCAGCACATCCATGGTGAGTGGTGGCTACTGTTTTGCAGGTTCCCGACGTTCTAGGGCATGGGAGAGCACGGGGAGTGGGAGAAAAGAAAGAGGACGACGAGGGGATTCGATTCTGGGGCTTACCGGTGGCAGGGACTCATAGAGGCGGCTGGAATCGAAGCCGGAAGGGGCTGCGGCGGTCTGTAACATGGCGGTGGCGCTCGAGGGAGAGGGCGACAGGGAGGCCCACGAGAAGGAGGGCGGCGGCGCTGCAGGAGAGGCACATCAGGTGGCGGCGCATAGGGGCAGGGTCACAGACAGCAGGGGCGGCGCCGGGGGAGACCTGAGCGTTCGGGCTCCTGGTGGCGGCGCGCGCTCGGGAGAAGGGCACAGGAAGCAGGGGCGTGAGGGTAGCACACAAGGGGCAGCGGCAGTGGCTTGGCGTGCAGGGGCAGGGTGCTCAGCATGTTTTTGTAGGGCCTCGGTAACCTGGCTTGGCGTGCTGCACACGCCTAGAACGGCTGCGCATCGGGCTGGGACTCGTTCTTGAGTCCAGATTGCCCACGTGTCACACCCGATTCTAGAAAGAACCAGATGCATCTCATATGTGCGCCAGGATCTCGTTCACACACATATGGTAGACGGAAAGTGTAATATATCAAAGACAATGCTCAAAAGTAACTAAATAAAATAATTAACAATATTACACTCTGTATAAAAGAGACACAATTGTCTTTAAACGATAAACCGTTATACCCTATACGAAGTCTCCAACAACTCCGTCTTCCACAGGCGATGACTGGTGAACGCAGGACCTAGAACTCCTCGAAGTCGTCGAAGATCTCCTCTTCAAAGTTAACTTCTGAACAGCAGGGGGCAAGGGTGAGTACTCTTATGGTTGGTACTCAGCAAGTGGGGTGAAAATGCAAGGCTATCAAGGATAGGCTAGGGTTTGCAGCAGCGGTTGCTTTTAGTTGGTCAAATATTTATTAGCAAACACCTATTAACTAGGTTTAGATTTATACCAACCCACTTTAGCAAAAACATAAAGATTCCATCAATCATAAGTATTAACCACGAACCACAATTTATTAATCTTCAAGTTTCATTATCATCTGAGGGTCCAAGCCACTCTTAACCGTGAGTACGGCTGTTATAATAGTTTTACACTCTGCAGAGGTTGTACACTTTACCCACAAATCGTGTTTCCCTGGATCGCCCGGGTTTGCAAGGCCCTTAAACACTTCCGAGGTGAGTGGCGAGGGTACACTACGAAGCCTTTACAAAGACATGTCAAAAGCTGAGCAGCCCGCTAGAGTTTCAGTAGCGGCGTGGTCCATAAACCTCCCTAATGGTCAGCTCCTTAGCAAAGGCAGCTACCCCAAGAGGACCGGGCTATGACCCCTATCACCGACCCCCTCCTTGCCCTTTCGGTAAGGCCACCAGCAAACTACACATCTAATTAATTGGCTAAGGTCAGAGCCATATGACTTTGTGGTTGCACTGTTCACTTGGGTGGTTCTCCATGTTCCCATTAAACAAAGTTGATCTTGAAATTACGCGATAAAACCACAATATGAAACGTGACCAACGTTAACAAAAGAGTAAACCAATACCAATCCCAAAGTTTGCAACTAAGCGTAACTACCCAACAAAGTAGTAAACCCAGGTGTTTCAAGGTTTGGGGTAAAAGACTAGGTATGTCCTTAGCATAGGTAATCCCATCAAGTTTATGCAAGCAACAGTAAAGTAAAGTGAATTATCATGCTGTTTTTGGGTTCAAATAGAATATCTAGAGGGGGAAATCCACTTGCCTTCTTCAAGCAACTGCTGATTCTCTTCCTCGTAAGCTTGCTCTTGATTTGGCTCGAACGTCACGTTATCTACGCGATCACACAACAAGCATACACAAACAAATAAAAAACAATACAACAAACAGTACAAACAGAAAGTAAAAAGACACTAGAGTTGTAGTTCATGATGCAAAGATTGTGTGGGCTTAAGAATCGCTGAAATCGGAGTTGAAACGATTAAGATATGGCTAAAACAGTGATCTGGGGACCTAACTGCTAGAGTTTTGAGTCTCCCGAGGCTAGATCTGAAGAATTCAGGGGCCAAAACACAATTAAACCTTAAACAGAGGGTCGGGGTGCAAAACTATAGGTTCTGGACGGCGGGTACTAATTCTAGAAAAGTCAGGGGTCGGAACAGAAGAAGAAAGGGCTCAACTCTAATTATTTTCTACTGATTTGGACTACGGGTTGATTCCTGGAAAACTTAGGGATCTTTCTGCAAAAGTTCTGGGAATGGCTAGGGTCGGGTGAGTCTAATTCGTTGGATCGGAATCGGCGGCGGATCGAACGAATCGGCGGGTAAGGGTCGGGCAAATCGGCGGTATGAAGAGTGGGTCAGGTGAATCGGCTGAGTAAGGAAAAGGTCGGGTAAATCGGTCGTGTAAAGTGAAGATTGTTTCTGGCCGTTAGATCTAGATCGAGCGGCAGAGGAAGGGTCGGCTCGACAGAACGAAAAGGGGTCGGGCGAAGCGGAGTTTAACTGGGCATCGGCGGCGAGCGATTGCGGCGGCGGACGGCCGGAGCTTCACCAAATCTGGTGTTCCGGGGCTCGATTCAAGCTAGGTTCATGCCGGGGAGTGAGTGGGCGGTACGGCGAAGGTGAGGGTGGGTATGGGTTGGCTGTGCGGCGGCTGTAAACTGGCGGCCACGGCGGCGGGCGGAAACAGATCTCCGGCGAGGAATCTGGTTGGCGGCGGAGCAAGAGAGAGAGGGGAATCTGGTGCGGCTTGATACTCACCAACTCGTGGAGCTCTGGCGAGAGTTGAAGACGGCGGGGAAACTGCAGATCGGCGAGTCGACGGAGAATCGGCGACACGGGACGACGGCGTTCCTCCGATGTGCAACTTCCAGCGGCGTGCGACAATGTTGTGTAGAGGAAAAGATTTGAGCTTGGCTCTGGTTGCAAAGCGGGGCTTTGGCAGGATTTTATAGGGGCGGATCGGCCGGGATTAGGAAGGCGGTGCTGCGGAATCGATCAGAACTCGGGTAAGAAGAAAGAAAGAAAGAAAACGGGGCACGAACAACAGTACGGAGTCGTTCCGGACTCTGGGTAAGAAAAGAAGAAAGAAGAAGAAGGCGCCGACAGGTGGGTCCTAGCTGTCGGTGAAAGCATGGGTCGGCTGAAGGAATCGGCCGCTGGGTTGGCCGCGGGAAAAGAAAAAGAAGTAGAGGAAAAGAATTGGACTGGCTGGAAGAAAGAATAGGAGAGGAAAAGAAATAAAGATGCATGCACAATTTTAATTTATGATTTTTATGAAAATACTTTTAAAAGTTTCAACTCCTATATTTTTGGGTGTTACACCACGGGAGAAACGAGATTGGGCTGACCAGCGGGCCCCACAAGTTAGCGAGCAAAGACAGGAAGGAAGAGGTAAAGGAGAGAGGAAACAACCTAGCGTTCTAGGGCATGGAGAGCACGGGGAGTGGGAGAAAAGAAAGAGGACGACGAGGGGATTCGATTCTGGGGCTTACCGGTGGCAGGGACTCACAGAGGCGGCCGGAATCGAAGCCGGAAGGGGCTGCGGCGGTCTGTAACATGGCGGTGGCGCTCGAGGGAGAGGGCGACAGGGAGGCCCACGAGAAGGAGGGCGGCGGCGCTGCAGGAGAGGCACATCAGGTGGCGGCGCATAGGGGCAGGGTCACAGACAGCAGGGGCGGCGCCGGGGGAGACCTGATCGCTCGGGCTCCTGGTGGCGGTGCGCGCTCGGGAGAAGGGCACAGGAAGCAGGGGCGTGAGGGTAGCACACAAGGGGCAGCGGCACTAGCTTGGCGTGCAGGGGCAGGGTGCTCAGCAAGTTTTTGTAGGGCCTCGGTAACCTGGCTTGGCGTGCTGCACACGCCCAGAACGGCTGCGCATCGGGCTGGGACTCATTCTTGAGTCCAGATTGCCCACGGGAGAAACGAGATTGGGCTGACCAGCGGGCCCCACAAGTTAGCGAGCAAAGACAGGAAGGAAGAGGTAAAGGAGAGAGGAAACAACCTAGCGTCGGGACTAGAGTGGCCGAGCGAGTTCAGTTATGGGCCAAAACAGGTTTGGGTGAGGGCCGAACATGAAAACGGGTCGAATAAAAAAAAGAGGCGCGGGCTAGCGAGCAAGACTAGAAAGAGAAAGAAGGGAGAGAAGGGTCGAGCGAGCTGCACCTTTTCATATGGTGCAAACGGTCGGGTTTGCATGACGCATACGTCGAGGATAACATCGTGAGTCGTTTAGTCTCAAATGAAGTCCAAAATGAGCACACGGTGAAATGCTACCTTGGCTGCAGGTGGCATACAGGCATACAGGCGTACGATGAGGACGAACATGCGTGGCCAAATTGAACTCGGTCAACGAGTCATAGCACGCATGCATAGGAAAACTAAGCATTGCGTGGTATGGTTATTGTGGTGAAAATAGAAGGAAGAGGAGGAGTGACAAGCAGGACCGTGTCATCATAGAAAGCCGAAGAGGAGCGCCCGGCAGGGCCGATATTGGTTCGGGCCGATGGATAGAATTCGGATCGCGGAGAGAAGGGTAAAGAGAGAGGCAAAAAGGTTGGGTTGCTAAGAGAGATTGGGTTGCTAGTTGCTGGAGCCGACAGTGAATACAATGAAGCATCATCGGAAAAGCACTGGAAATGAGCCACGAAGCATTTTTTTGAGCGTGAGTTGATCGGGGAGAAAGATTAGAGAACGAGAAACTCGATGGGGCATCTTAGGGAGTTGGAGAGGACAGAGTTAGAAGAATGGACAACAAAGAAACGGCTCGGTCCGACTACGAGGAGATAAAGAAAGAAAGAAAGAAAGGGGAAGCGGAAAAGCTTTTGGATAACTCCAACTTGGTGAAGTAAGGCAATCGACGGTGAGTGTCGGTCAGGTAGCTTTGACGAGCTATTACGCTTCGGAAAGGAATGGCAAAAGGCGAAAACGTGGGTGTTCGTTTCGGTACCTCAAGGAGAAGCTTTTGATTTACTTTTTGTCATCAAAACGCGACAGATGATGAGATTATCGCGGTGGTCAAGCTCAAGCTTGCACGCGGCACGATTCTAGGATTTAAGGCGGAATAAACCCAAAATGAGTTGAATCCAGCTCAAGATAAAAAGAAAATGAATTCATTTTCCAGAACATATTTTCAAGCTTAAAATAAGTCTAGAAAAGTCTAGATAAATATTTTAAACCATGAAAAATATATATCCAGAAGAATCCCAAAAATTCCAAGGAAAACGCAGGAGGTAATTTGAGACACGAGGAATCCAAATAAAATACTTAGCATTTGAGAAAAAGATTTTAGAACTTTCCAATAAATGGATTTAGTTCTACGGAAAAAGAGAATAATTGCCAGAAAAATCTATAAAATTCTCGAAAAACCCTAAAGATGGATGAACACATTCTAAAAGACATTCACATCCTAAAATTAAATAATTTAGGTTGTGACATACCCAAAAGAAGAGAAAGCTTCCACGACAAATATGGGTTCCTAAAGTTTTAGCAACTCATGTCAAAGGACCCAAACTTACTTGGGTTCCCAAACCTCAAGAATGATTCATTTTTGTGTAGGTGAACTACAAAGCCGGTGGAAAGCATTGGGTTCTTGATAGTGGATGTACACAACATATGACCAGCTATGTAAAGATGTTCACCTCACTAGATGAAGATGTGGGGAATCATGAACAAGTCATCTTTGGTGACAACTCTAAAGGAAAAGTGGTAGGTTTGGGTAAGGTGGCAATAACCAAGGATCACTCTATTTCAAATGTTTTGCATGTAGATTCTCTTAGTTTTAATTTGCTTTCTATTGCACTACTTTGTGATTTGGGACTAACTTGCACTTTTAGCGAGAGTGATGTTGTTGTGCGAAGCAAGGAGGACAAGAGCCTTATCTTCAAAGGGTTTGGACATGGTAACATCTACCTTGTTGACTTCTCTTCTGATGATGCAAGCTTGACGACATGCCTCTTCACCAAGACGTCCTTGGGTTAGCTTTGGCATCGCCGCATTGCTCATATTGGAATGAGCCAACTCAAGAAGGCATTCGAACGAGGTATGGTTGTTGGTGTGAAGGACGTGAAGTTTCAGAAGGACAAACTGTGTAGTGCTTGCCAAGCCGGGAAGCAATTTGCAACTTCACACCCCATGAAGGCCTACTTGTCAACATCGAGACCATTGGAGCTTCTTCACATGGATCTCTTCGGGCCAACCACCTACAAGAGTCTTGGCGGTAATCTCTATTGTCTTGTCATTACCGATGATTATTCTAGATATGCTTGGACTTTCTTTCTAGAGGACAAGAGCAAGACGGTGGGGATCTTCAAGAGCTTCGTCAAGAAAGGTCAAAATGAGTTTGAGTCAAGTGTTGTGAAGGTTCGAAGTGACAATGGCATGGAGTTCAAGAATACTCAAGTTGAAGAGTATTGTGACGAGTTCGACATCAAGCATGAGTTTTCATCAACTTACACTCCTCAACAAAATGGATTGGTGGAGAGGAAGAACAAGACCTTGATCACCCTTGCAAGAGCCATGTTGGATGACTATGACATCTCACAACGTTTTTGGGCGGAAGCCATCAACACCGCATGCCATGCATCCAACCGAGTGTATCTCCACCGCTTCTTGAAGAAGACGCCCTACGAGCTTCTCATCTGGAGGAAGCCCAACATCTCCTACTTCCGAGTCTTTGATTGTAAGTGCTATATTTTCAAGAAGAGGAAGCACCTAGGGAAGTTTGAAAGTCATTGTGATGTTGGTTGTTGGTTACTCATCTGACTCCAAGGCATATAGAGTATTCAATAATGCTACTCGCATGATTGAAGAAACATGTGGCGTGGAGTTTGATGAAACTAAAAAGAGGAGGGTTTCACTTGTGATGATGTAGCTGATGAACCACTTCGTGATGTCATGAAGAAGATGGCCGTTGGGGAAGTCAAGCCAAAAGAGGAGGATGAAGCGCTTCCCACTCCACCTATTCAAGTTAAAGCCACTTCCAAGGATGACTCCAAGGTGGAAGAACCAACTCCAACACATTCTCATCTTCACTATGAGTCATCCGATGAAGAAGATGGTGCTTCACATCCTCCACAAGATGCCCAACAGAATCAAGTGATGAAGATCAATTTCCATTCCATGACACACATATCACATTCGAACAAGCTCAAGCTCAAGCCAAGGATGTTGATCCACCACAAACTACATCACTACTACCACAAGAAAGGCAAACTAGGACAACTCGGAACCATCATCTTGACTTAGTCATGGGAGATCCTTCCGGTAGAGTAAGAACTCGTAGATGTCAATATGCCTCTTTTTGTGAACATTACTCGTTAGTTTCTTGCTTGGAACCCACACATATAGATGAAGCACTTGAGGACACGAATTGGGTGATGGCCATGCAAGAAGAACTCAACAACTTCACCCGCAATGAAGTTTGGGTTTTTGAAGAACGTCCTCAAGACAAGAACATAATTGGAACCAAATGGGTCTTCCGCAACAAGCAAGATGAACATGGTGTGGTGTTTTGCAACAAGGCAAGACTTGTGGCTAAGGGCTTGGCACAAGTTGAAGGGTTTGACTTTGGTGAAACATTCGCGCCTGTCGCAAGACTTGAAGCTATTTGTATCCTTTTAGCATCGCTTCACATCATAACATGAAACTCTGTGAAATGGATGTGAAGAGTGCGTTCTTAAATGGCTTCATTAATGAGTTGGTGTTTGTTGAACAACCTTTCGGGTTTGAAGATCCTAGATACCCTATAGGTTGAACAAGGCACTCTACGGGCTCAAGCAAGCACCTCGGGCTTGGTATGAACACCTTCGTGATTTCCTTCTTGAGAAGGGCTTTAAGATCGGGAGGGTGGATACAACTCTATTCACAAGAATCATCAACGACGAGCTATCCGTATGTCAAATCTATGTTGATGATATCATATTTGGTTCAACTAACTCCACTTTGTGCAAGGAATTTGGAGATATGATGGCTAAGGAATTCGAGATGTCCATGATCGGTGAACTCAACTTCTTCCTCGGTTTTCAAGTCAAGCAATTGAAGGAAGGGACGTTCATCCATCAAGAAAAGTACACAAGGGACATCCTCAAGAAATTCAAGCGGGATGATTGCAAGCCGATCAAGACTCCAATGCTAACCAATGGACATTTCAACCTTGATGAGGGAGGTAAACTGGTTGACCAAAAGCTTTATCGTTCTAAGATTGGGTCGCTTCTTTACCTTACCGCATCTAGGCACGATATCATGTTTAGTGTTTGTATGTGCACTCATTTTCAAGCTAACCCTAAGGAATCCCACCTTAGTGCCGTGAAGGGGGTCCTTAGATACCTCAAACATACACCTAGCATAGGCTTGTGGTACCCCAAAGGCACTAGTTTTACACTCTTGGGATACTCGGATTCGGACTTTTCCAGATGTCGTGATGATTGTAAGAGTGCACCGGGTGGGTGCCACTTGCTAGGGTTCCTTGATCTCTTGGTCCTGAAAGAAACAAAATTCCGTGGCCTTGTCAACCGCGGAGGTGGAATACATTGCCGGCGGGGCTTGTTGTGCTCAAATCCTCTATATGAAGCAAAGCCTCTTGGACTTTGGTGTGAAACTAGATAGGATCCTGGTCCTTTGTGATAACAAGACTGCCGTAAAAATTGCTAACAACCCGGTTCAACACTCTCGCATGAAGCATATAGATATTCGCCATCACTTTCTAAGAGATCATGTGGCCAGGAATGATATATCACTTTGTGGTGTTTGTTCCGAAGATGAGAGCACCTTTTTTAGGTTGCGAAGTGAGCTTAACATTTTAGATGCTTCTAACATCATGTAATTGCCTTGTCATGTAGTTACATTTCATATGTACATATGTTAGGGGCTTGTCTACCTTGTCAAGACAGTGATGAACATGGGTCTTGGATGAGCCAGTGGTCCCTTGTTTTGCTCATGGCATTTAGTTTGGTTCATCATGAGTAAGCTTGACGAGGATTCAAACTTGACAAGATAGATTTATTTTGACGCAATGCATTTTGCTTGTCATATAGCTTGCATTCATGTTTTCCTTCTCGTTTTGCACAACATTGCATCACGCTAGTAGCACCACAAAGGAGAAAATCACCCTTAGAGAATGATATTCTTGCTAAATATGATATGTCGACTCAACAAGAGTGATAAGATCAATGTTGCGCTTTCATGCCTATTGAGTCATGTCCTAGAGAACTTAAAGTTTCAATCTCTAAGTTCATAGGCGTATGGCTCATACATTCCTTGGATCTTGTGTTTATCCTCACTTGGTTTTAATTTCCTATGTTATGTCAAAGCTTTTGAGCAACTATATTGTATGAGTATTTGAGTGGTGAGGTTGTCTCTCGAAAATGATCCAAATTGACTATTTATGCCTTTGGATCTTTGAAGTTTGGATCAGAAGTAGAGTTTGCGGTTCAGTGCAGCAATTTCAGTACCAACGATTAAAATGACGGTGCACTGGTGCTAGTGTCGGTTCAACCGGCGCTTAAGGAAAATTTAGAACAGTGATCATAGCCATTGTTTATTAACCGACACTTACACTGACGCTTCGTTGTTTCAACCAGTGCTACTGCGATTTCTCACCTAAACCTTCTGTTCTTGTCAATCAACCGGTCAGTACAGAAATATGGTCGTCGGTTCATCTTGTCGCCGTTTTTACTATTGTTTCCATTCCAACGACCTTTGCACTGACAGCGTCAGCGGTTCAACCAGTGTCCCTATCTTTGACTTGTTTCAATTCATTCCAATCTAGTAAAACTCCCACCGGCCATCACATCGACGCTTTGGTTCTTGGACATCGGTTCAACCGACACTCATCTGTTTCGTGTGCCCGTGGTGTCAGCTCTTCCTTATCCTTTCGTGGGTCCCACTTGTCGGTTTCTCCTTCACCCTTTTGTGGTAGAACTGACCGAATTATTCCGGCTCAAGTGCACTAACCATCATCCATAAAGGAGAAATGACTACCATGCACTTCAAACGGAGTAATCCGACAGTCTGTCGGGTAATTCCCGATGCGACCATTGAATATTTCGATCGAAACAAAGCGTACACTTAACTCGCACGAAGGCAAGTCCAGAGATTACAACATTCCACAACTTTTAGCTCACAAGTCTGACCATTATTTATTACAAGCTGAGTTCATAAAACGAGTACTTTAGAGTTCAAACATAAAAATTTAATCAGAGTTTACAAGCAGCGGAAAAAAAACACGATCATCTATCGTCGATTTGGATACCACGGTGAAGCCCATACGTGGCATCACTCGGCAGAGTTATTGTTGGCCGGGGATGAATCCCACTCCATGGACCAACCAGGCGGTAAAGTACATGGCCAAGTCAAACCAGCTCTCATTTCTTCAAAAGACACACCTGAAAACAATGCCACAAGCAAGGCTGAGTATACTGATACTCAGCAAGGCTTACCCGACTAGTGGTATGTAAATACCGACTCCTAAGCATGCATGGCTCTAAGGTTCTAGAGTTTCTTTTTGCTGAAAAGCAACAAAGAGTAAGTCCTTAATTTCATACTTTAGCTTTCAATATTCTAGTTCATTTAACCATTCTAAGTGAGCATCTATCTCTAACCAAACATGGTGGAAAACATTTAATCATCCGACAAGTTTCATCATAGCCATAGTTCCTCTTGTTACTCTATGTGGCAGAAGTATTAAGCAGTCTCAATTACCATGAGAAACGGACGATTCGAATCGAATTTCTTAACCTTGCAAGGTAAACCTAACACACACGCCTGGAGTACCAAAGGGTCACCCCAAGCAATTTTTCCCCTTTCTTTCCGGGTTGTGGATCAGGGTCACCTTACCCGACTACAGAGCCCCGCTCTGCACTCGCATGTGTATACGCATCTAACCTTCGTTCAAGTAGGGTGAGAGTAAAGTCCACTTGCCGGGCCAATCAGGTACTTAGCTTATCGAGTACAATACTTTCAACATGTGGTTAGTACGTTCAAACGCTTAACCACCACTACCACACACTACGGCCTTAGCATTTTTCTCTACTCAGACGGGGCCTCAACCATGAGCATTGTACCACAGCCCCGCCCGTCGACCTTATAGTTGCAGTATGTGGTAAAACATTCAACTCCTATAATTCTCGGGAGTGGCAGAAAACCACTCGACTTTTACGAACCTACTAGCAGAGCATCTACTCGAACTTCCAGTTCTAGTATTGAATACATAGGTGCCTAGGATCATGTAGCTAGGGTTCCAATCAACTCCTATGAACTTAAATGCACAGGTAGAAAGGAACAATAGTTGCATAAATTGAAACACTGGGATCATGCACCGGGGCTTGCCTTCTTGGGCAAAACTAGTCGGGGGTTCTTTCAAACTTTGGTTCGGGTCTTCAATGACTTCAGTTAGCTTAACTTGAGCTTCGTGCGGCTCACTCTCGGACTCGTGCACCAGCTCGTAGGTTCTGTCGGCAAGAGTAGTCAATTCTATATGAATGCACATGTATGAGTGGTTTTAATGGTACAAGATAAATAATTATTTCACTATAAAGTAGTCATTCAACAAAACTCAAGTTAAGTAGTCGAGCACTTCATTTTCTTTTCCTTGGGCAATCATTTATCGAGTACTTATCTAGATTAATAAACTTCATTAAGTCAGTGAGTGGTTTTGTCATTTCATAAATGACCATTTTCAACAGTAAGCATGGGTTAACCAAAACTACTCGTAGAGGTAGTTTCTCGGGTTGAGATTTTTATGTAGAGTATGCTACCTAGCTGCAAACTCACTGTAAAATTTTTAGCCATTTTCATTTAGCAGATTAATCATGAAAAATACATTAAACAACTATTGCTAGGATCAAGATCTATTTGTATAGAACAAAGCATGCAAGAATTGGTGCTCAATATTTTATTGAACAAACTTACTTGCATGAGTAGTCTACTGTAAATTTTGTAGATTTTTCCTATGCAAGAGTCAGAGGCTAAAATTTTAGTTTAACTGGATCTAGCATATTACAAAAAGTACTCAAAACATCTAGTTGTGATTGGATTCAGTGCATGAAATTTTTATGAAATACTTTGCCCTTAGTACTAAAGCTACCATCCAAAAGTTATGAGCAGTTCTTTCCTGAAACTCATGGAACAATTAAAAGACATTTAAACTTGATTTCAATCTACAGCTAAAAATATGTGCAAACAGCCCGAGATCCTTTTACAAAGTTGTAGATCTTAACTTATGGAGTCCAGAACATCTTAGTTGTATTTTTAGGATTTTTCTGTGAGTTGTTTTGCATTTTCAAAGTTTATAGATTGGTTTTCAAAGTTCTAGTTTCTGGTTTACAAATGAGTCCCAGAGATTTTACAGAAATCTCTCTAGAAATATTGAAATCGAAGCAAAAGGGTCCTTAGTGCAGGGAAACGGCGACTGCCGGCCAAATTCCGGCGACTAGGGTTGCCCGCGGTGAGGGGCGAGGGTGGGTGAGGCAAGAGGGGAACAAACCACACCTGTTTGTGGCCTTGGGTGGGGAAGTGGTGGACCGAGGCGGCTCGCCGGCGGTGTCACAGAGCCAGCGGTGGGTGCGGGTGGTGGTGGTGGCGCTCCGGTGAGGAAGAGGGCGCCGGGACCAGCTTTGGTGTGAGGCGGAGGAGGTGATGGGAGGGTTGGTTTGGACAATGTGGGGGCGGAGTGGTGCGTCCACACGCGGGTGGCAGCTCGCCGGAGTTGGTGTTGGCGTGGCGAGCTCAGGGGCCTTGGGTGGGGCTTTTATAGGCACGAGAGGGAGGATGGCGGCCTAGGCACGAGCTTCTGGGGAAGGCTTGACTAAGGGCAAAACAGGGGGCGCAGCTTCCTCGCTGGCGCCGGTGAGGCTCGCCGTGGTGCCACTAGCGCCCGCGGCAGGAAAATGCCGCCGCGTGGAGGCTTCCTGAGGGGGAAGGGCGAGATTTTGTGGGCCAGCGGGGGATTTTCCAGGTGCTGGCGGGTCCACATGGCCGGGCGGCTCAGCTGCGCCGGGGTGCACCGGCCAGCTGGCCTGCCGGCGATGGGACAGGGCAGAGGGAGGAGAGAGGAGGGAGAAGGTGATGGGACTTATGCGCAGGAAGCAAAAACAGCGGGGGTTTGGGTGAAAATAGAGCTTAAACTCATTCTTCCCAAGGTCAGATCAAAAGCATTTGAATACCATTTTTGATCAACTTTTCAAGATATACATTTTCTCTTTTATGACTATGTTCATTTGAGCATAGTATAAAAAGTTATTTTGAATTTTCGAAACTAGTATTTAAACGACATGTCATTTCATGTGAATTTTTGCACTTTCAGCCCTTGAGTTCACCTAGACTTTTGTTGCTCTTGTTATGACAGATGTGCCATTAAGTTTTTAGAGTCATTTGTGATCAACTTTGAAAGTTACAAGGGTTTGTTTGCAAGGGTTCACACATATACACATATACATTTGCTTGAAAGGAAGATTCTGATAGGTTGTTGTATACTTTTATTGCTCTTTTATGCCTGATTTCATGTTATGGATCTTTGTTTAGTCGTTTAGACACCTAGGGTGTCATAGCCAACCCCCCTTAAAAAGAATCTCGTCCCCTTAAAAACTAAGTGCGGAAAGTGTGTACCTTGGATGGAACCAAGAAAACCAGGAAAAGTTTGATTGAGATAACTTTCAGTTTCCTATGTGGTTTCTTCTTCAGTGTGATGGTTCCACTGAATGTAATACATTTTAATCACCGCCCTCTGGTTACTTCTTTCCTTCTGGTCAAGGATTTTGATGGGTTGCTCAACATAAGAGAGGTTTGGTTCCACCGTGATTTCTTTTTGCTCAACAATTTTGGCAGGAACTCTGACACATTACTTTAGTTGAGAGACATGAAAAACATCATGAATGGCTGCAGGATGCGAAGGAAGTCGCACTCTATAGGCCACGGGTCCGCATTCTTCAATGATTTCATATGGACCAACATAACGAGGGTAGACACACCCGAATCGTTGCACACCCTTGGTTGGTGAAACCCGAAGGTACACATGATCACCAACGTCGAATTTCAAGGGTTTTCTCCTCTAGTCAAAATAGCTCTTTTGCCTAGATTGGGTTGCTTTAAGATTTTCTTGGATAACTTTCACTTTTTCTTCTGCCTCGACTACCAAGTCTGGTCCAAAGATTTTGCGCTCTCCAATTTGTGACCAGCTCAATGGAGTTCGACACCTTCGACCATACAATGCCTCGAATGGTGCCATTTTTAGACTTGCTTGATAGCTGTTGTTATATGAGAACTCTGCTAAAGATAAGCATTTGTCCCAATTTTTGTCATAATGAATGACACAAGCTCTAAGCATGTCTTCGAGAATTTGATTTACTGTTTCGGTTTGGCCGTCGATCTAAGGATGATAAGCTGAGCTTCGGATTAGTTTGGTACCAAGAGATTCTTGCAATTGTTTCCAAAAGCGTGCTACGAACTGAGTGTCACGATCAGAAATGATTGTCTTTGGTACACCGTGTAGACAAACAATACGATCCAGATATATCTCAGCATATCTCTTGGCATTATAAGTGGTGTGTATGGGAATAAACTGAGCGGTCTTTGTAAGCCTATCAACAATAACCCATATAGAATCGTGCTTCAGAGATGTATTGGGCAAACCAAGAATGAAGTCCATACTGATGTATTGGCAAAGGTTGAAGTGTACCAGCTACTTTTAAGTGGCTAGCTTTCACTCGCTGATAAATGTCACACTCTGCAACATATTGGGCAATTTCCCTCTTCATCCTGGTCCATCAGAAATTTTGTTTGAGACCCTAATACATTTTGCTACTGCCTGGATGAATAGAGAATTTGGAAAGATGTGCTTCATCAAGAATTTTCTTTCAGAGTTCATGATTTTTTGGAATGACAATGCGACTTTCAAACCATAAAACTCCCTTGTGATCCCGATGAAAACATTTGTACTTCTCCTCTCCTTGATTTAGTTTCTGCTTGATGATCTTAACACCCTCATCATGAAATTGTTCCATGATGATACGGTCATGAAGAGTGGGTTCAATAGAGATGTGATTCAAAGTTCCCTGAGGAATCATTTCCAACCTAAGTTTCCGCATTTCAGAGCATAACGTCTCATTGTATGATGCGGCAGATAGGCAATTGCAATGAGCTTTGCGGCTGAGTGCATCCGCTACTACATTAGCTTTGCTGGATGATAGTGCACCTCAAGATCATAATCTTTGATTAATTCCAACCATCGTCTTTGTCTCATATTCAGGTCGGCTTGTGTGAATATATATTTGAGACTCTTATGATCGTTATAAATATTGCAATGTGTGCCCATAAGGTAGTGCCTCCAAATCTTGAGAGCGTGAATGACAGCTGCTAACTCAAGATCATGTGTTGGGTAATTCTTTTCATGGGGCCGAAGTCCTCATGAAGCATAGGCAATAACCCGATTGTCTTTCATAGGTACATAGCCCAAACCAGTACCAGAAGTGTCACAGTAAACGTCAAATGGTTTGGTATTGTCAGGTTGAGCTAAGACTGGGGCTGTTGTTAGATGTGCTCTAAGGGTGTGGAAAGCTTTTTCACAATATTCATCCCACACAAATTTTACTCCTTTCTTCAACAGTTCAGTCATAGGTTTAGCAATTCTGGATAAATCCGGAATGAAGCGGCGATAATAACCGGCTAAACCAAGAAAACTATGAATCTGATGAACGGAAGTGGGAGGTTTCCAATCCATCACCTCTTGAAATTTACTGGGGTCAACTGAGATACCATTACTGGACATAGTATGGCCCAAAAATTTCACGCTATCTAACCATAATTCACATTTGGAGAACTTAGCATATAACTGATGGTCTCTGAGGCGTTGGAGAACAATGTGCAAATGTTTAGCATAGTCCTCCTCGTCCTTGGAATAAATAAGAATGTCGTCGATCAAAACCACAACAAACTTGTCAAGCTCTGGCATAAAAACTGAATTCACGAGATACATGTAGTAGGCAGGAGCATTTGTGATACCAAAAGACATAACTAATTATTCATATAGTCCATATCGAGTGGAGAAAGCGGTCTTTGGAATATCACATGGTCGAATCTTGATTTGATGATAGCTAGAATGAAGATCAATCTTGGAAAAGATTTTTGCTCTAGTCAACCGACATCACTGGTGCACCTTCTAGGAAATCAGCAAGTGTAGTGAAATTTTTCCTTCCTTGCTGAACTTGAACAGTCTGTCTTTTTCCCTTATTCTTATTGTTCTGACTAGAACCTTGCCTCTGATTTGGCTGCCTAGGCTGGGGGCATTCTCGTGCAAAGTGGCTAGAACTCCCACAATTAAAGCAACGATTTGTTTTGCTCGGACGACCAGGCTGTTTGTTACCTAAGGATGTCCTTACTGGCATACCTACTGATCTTTTCTTGGGTGTGGTGTATCTGGCATGGTCCATCTTTTCCCGGACAGGCGAGCGAGTTCTTGCTCTTATGACTGTGTTGGTGTTAGTAGTACTGCTGGTTTGCCTTCTACCACGTGGAATGAATTCCGTGCATGTAATTTCCCAACCACTTAAGTCTAGGTCCCAACTGTCGTGCTTGAGAGTCCGACACTTTACATGGGGATCCTTAAGTTCCATTGGAAGTCGTGCTAGTGGTATTAGGGAGTCTGAGTAAACATCCCTTGTCTCCTTTATTTACTCATTGAGCTCTTGATAGCCCGCCACCTGAGATTGGTGGACATTGCGGCCACCCCGTTGATGGTGTTGCTGTTGCAGGAATTGATGAATCGCTTGCTGCCCTTGAACAAGCTGTCGGAGCAATTCGGTTTGAGCGGCCATCACTTCCATCAGCCTAGGTGTTGGCGGATTTTCCAGGTGCTGCGGGTCCATATGGCCGGGCGGCTCAGCTGCGCTGGGGTGCGCCGGCCAACTGGCCTGCCTGCCATGCGATAGGGTAGAAGGTGATGGGGCTTATGCGCAGGAAGCAAAAACAGCGGGGGCCTGGGTGAAAAAGGAGCTAAAGCTCATTCTTTCCAAGGTCAAATCAAAAATATTTGAATACCAATTTTGTTCAACTTTTCAAGATATACATTTTCTCATTTATGACTATGTTCATTTGAGCAAAGTACAAAAAGTTATTTTGAATTTCCAAAAACTAGTATTTAAATGACATGTCATTTCATGTGAATTTTTGCACTTTTAGCCCTTGAGTTCAACTAGACTTTTGTTGCTCTTGTTATGACAGATGTGCCATGTAATTTTTAGAGTCATTTGTGATCAACTTTGAAAGTTACAAGGGTTTGTTTGCAAGGGTTCACATGTATATGCATATATACATATACACATGTACATTTGCTTGAAAGGTAGATTTTGATAGGTTGTTGTATACTTTTATTGCTCTTTTATGCCTAATTTCATGTTATGGATCTTTGTTTAGTCTTTTAGACATCTAGGCTGTCACACCTTTTCTCTCCCATCTTCCGAACCACCTCCTCTCCACCGAGCGCCGCCGCCCGTACGCTTTGCCTGTGTGCTCCGCTGCATCCACGCGCCACCGCCCACGCTCCACCACCGCTCCACCACCGCGCCGCCACTTAGTCCACCGTGTTGTACCGCCACGCACAACTCGCTCGCATCGTGCCTCCACATCCGCACCCGCACGCCACCCTCCATGCAGTCGCGACCACAACCACGCACTGCCGCCGCGACCACAACCACGCACTGCCGCCTGTGCCCCACCGCCACACCACCTCACGCGCGCCGCCGCAGCAGCCTATGCCGGCCCGAGCTACACCTTCTTCCACCCTTGCACAGTAAGCCTCTAAGGTGTTCTATCTATTGCCTCTAAGGCAATTTCTTCGGATTTTCTCCCGATCTGTAGTAGTATGACGTGTTCCTTGATCTTCTGAGTTTGTAGCATGTGCTATTCACCTAGATATCCATCTTTTTCACATGACTACATGTTTGCCATGCTTATGCCTCACTCAATCATCTCTTTTACCTTGACACACGCATTTCAGCACCTCTTATCACATGTTTCTTCTGTTTCAATCACACAAGGACACACTCTCTTTCAAAACATCTCAAAAAGTGTGACATATAGCAATTATCCTCTAGAATACATGTTTAGGCTCAATCACATCCTTGCTGTGCTTAGGGTTTTCCCATCTCTAGATATTGATTCTAGTACTATTCCATATCTCTAACCTGCATCTATTATCTTCCACTGTATTCTCTATGGTAGATGGCAGGTGATAAAAAGGGCAAGGGCAACGCAGTTGTGAAGCCAAAGAGGAACGCGAGTGGGACCGTGCTCTTGCAGTTCCAGATACTCAGGGTCAGCCGCAGGGGCCAGTTCGTATCCTTGAGACCCCTGTAGAGGCCCAGGGGGAGTCAGGGTCAGGACCAGCAGCAACAGAGACAGAGTCAGCAACAATTGCCACTGAGGGCAGTCCGCCGCTGCGCCGCTCTAGGCGTACACGTGCTTCAGCAGCAGCAACTCCACCTCCACCACCTGACCATTCTCGTCCTTGTACCCATGGTGGAGCTCCTCCGAGGCAAGGGCCCCGTATTCAGCAGCAGTCTAGCAGTGATAGTGACAGCTCAGATTCGAGTGACCAAGGCAGGATTGGTGGTACTCAGGCACCTATCCCGCCTATCTTTTTGAGAGACTTTAGAGGGCTACTAGGGCCCAAGGTCAGGAAGGTCCGAGCTGTCAAGGAGTATGAGTGGTTTCCTGGTGAGAGGGAGGCCAAGGTGGATCCTGGATTCTATACACTACTTCAGGAGGTATTCTACTACGCCTATGTTTGGACAGGCGTCAGGTTCAGTGAGCTCCGACTTCTCCACTGGGGTGCTCTCCGTGTGTCGGCTGGAGGAGTTCCTATACTCCTTTTCTTTGAGCAGTACCCAGGACTTGTTGCTTTACTCACTGAGAGAGCTCAGTAGGTCCGAGAGTGGATCAAAGTCTTCTATGCCACACTGTCCATTGGCGTCGAGCGACACTATATCCGGTTCATGTTCACAGGCGGATAGTGGAGGTTGTCTCGAGAGAGTTTGGCTGAGCGTTTGGGAGTTCAGGTTTCACAAGACCCAGTGTACCTGCACAGTTTGGCCTACGGTGACGCAGGGGCTCCTCGTCGTGCTCACGAGGCTATTTTTCCACTAGAGGAGGAGTCCGGATCTTGTTCACAGAGCCTTTTCTGCCAGGCACTCCGAGGACTCCAGACAGACTCACTCCAGTTGCTTACACAATTCACATGGCCTTGAGGAGTTTGCTGTTCAGGCAGGGGAACAATGAGTGCATCAAAGCTCTGTAGTAGTGGCTTCTGATTCACATTCTGACAGGGAGAGACTTTGATATTATTGATCTATTTATTTGTGAGATAGAGGATGCGAACAATCATCATCTAAGGCAATACGAACCACCACATAGGACATAGGGTATTATGCTCTTGGTGGCCTGAACCTATCTAAAGTTTCGTGTTCCTTGCACCTTCGAGTTCCTGATCTCGGCTACACTCCTCCTACAATCTACCACCTTGGGGGTATCCCTTGGTGGGCTTGGAGGTTAAACACCAACAGCTGGCGCACCAGGTATGGGTGTTCATCGAGCATCCACCGTAGAACTCGATGGCATCTTTCAACTTCACTAGCGTCGTGCTTGACGAGGGCACCATATTCACCTTCGGCTCCTGGGTCTGCGTCGCCAATGGCTCAGGTGGTTTCAACAACCACCTGGCGAACCCCAAGAACCGGAGGCATCTGCTCCGACATCCAGCCGTGACATTGACAATCTTGCCGATGATCTCGACGGGATTAAACTTTCCGATCTAACTGGAAGCTACGTAAGTCATATCAAGGTAGACCCTTGCCCAACGATCAGTCCTGACAATCTAATTACTGGGATAGATCAGGTGGGCGACGGCACCCTTCAGCGCATCAACCCTAGGGAGCCAAAGGCATTCGATCATGATTTTGGCGACTTCATCGGCAAACCCAAAACCCCCAGACCAAGTACAATTCGGTCTGAGGTGTTCCTACCCAAGACCCTCTGCATTGGAAGAGGACTTCGATCACCTACTGCAACTCGGAGAAGAAGAAGCTACGGAACGTCGAGGGGCTACCGTTTACGACAACCATTTGGATTCGGCTACTCATGCAACACCTATAATAGGCAGCCGCCAGAGTCTGGCAAGAGGATCAACTCGGTAGGGCAGGCTCGAGCATTGGAAGGGAATAAAGCCCTCCAAATTTCTCGAATCAAGCCCACCACGATCCATTATCGACTATGGTGAACTCCCGTTCCAAGAAGGCAGACCTCTCGCTTCTTCCGACGACGAAGAAGGTTGGGCTGCGAGTACCAAATGCTTCGCACCAGATCGTGAGGTATTCATGATTCACATCAACAAAGATTGTGAAGGATCAAAGTACATTCAATTGGACGACTATTAAATCAACGACAACGACTACATCTCCAACACACTCGGTCTAGACCTAGACAATTCGGGGGCATTCGACCATCATGATCTACCTGTACATGCTCTCGACACTGTGGAAAGAACAAAAATCGAAGATGAATTTGACATCCAAAAAGAGTGGCATAAGCTTAGGAACGCCAAGCGTGCCGCGCGCAGGTAGCGCGTGCTAGAATAGAACCAACATCAGCTTGTCAGCCTCTACGACTGTTCCACAAGCGACCTCCACACTATCATCAACGCCGGCCGGGACGCCTGCAACGTCACCATCGCCAGGCAGCAAGAGCGCGATGAGGTGAAGGCCTACAGCCCCACCAACTATCATATCCCCCTCGACTACCTGGGTACAACTCAGAAACGAAAGCTAGAAGTCGGGGAACAACCAACCCAAAGAAAGAAAACCCTCAGCTTGAATGAACGATTTGAGGAGGCTCTCCACAAGCGATGCTCATGGCATCCAAAGAGCAAGCATTCCACCTTCGAATGTCAAACACTTTGGAGGGCCCTTGGAGCTCCACCACTCAACAAAGACTACGAAGTGTGGCAGAACCACCTGAATTAATCCGGCTCAAGCGCGCTAACCATCACCACAAGGGCAATCAGGGCTAAATCGCACTTCAAACTGAGTAATCCACTGGTCTGTCGGGTAACCTCCCGATACAACCACGGTTTTGCCGATCGAAACCACACATACAAAGTACTCACACGAAGGTGAGCCCAGAGGATACAACATTCCACAACTTTTACAACACAGGGTTCATCATAAATTATTATTACAACTGAGTTTGAGTTCGTAAAATGAGGTACTTCAGAGTTCAAAGTAATTGAGTTCTTTAGAGTTCAATGCAGCGAAAAATCAACGATAAGCTACTCGACGATACAGGATGTCTCGATGAAGCCCGTACGAGACATCACTCGGCATTATCATCGTTGGCCGGGGGCGTATCCCATTTCACCGACCAACCAGGAGGTAGGGTACACGGCCAAGTCAAACTAGCAATCATATCCTTGAAATTCTCACCTGAAAACAAGCCACAAGCAAGGTTGAGTATACTAATACTCAGCAAGGCTTACCCGACTAGTGGAATATACTTAGCCGACTCCTAAACATGCAAGGCTTTTGGCTTGAGGGTTTGTTTTGCCGAAAAGCATATACGAATAGGTTCTTACTTTCAAGTTTTAGCTCCAAGTTCTAATTTTCTTTAACCATTCTAGGTAAGCAACTATCCAATATCATACATGGTGGAAGAATTAATTGGCATCCAACAAGATTAATCATCATCATTGTTCCTCTTCTTACTCTATGTGGTAAAAGGGTCAAGCAGTCTCAATAACCGCGAGAAACAGACGATTCGAATTGAATTTCTTAACCTTGCAAGGGAAATCTAAACACAAGTCACGTGGTTACTCCCAAAGTCACACGTGCAACCTTTCCCCTTTCTTCCCGGGTTGTGGATCAGGGCCACCATCCGAGACTATAGAGCCCGACTCTTTACCCACCATGTGCACGCATGGAACCGAAGTTGAGAGGGTGGGATGCTGTCCACTTGCCGGTCCGATTAGGTATCTAAGCTTACCGATTACCATATTCTCGGCATGTGGTTAGTACGTTCAAAGACTTAACCACCATTACCACACACTGCGGCCTTAGCATTTTTCACTAAATAGACGGGACATCAATCATCAACTTGAACATCGCACCATAGCCCCGTCCGTCGACCTTATGATTGCAGCATGTAGTAAACATTCAACTCCTATATTCTCGCGAGTGACAGGAAATCACTCGACTTTTATGGAGTCCTATTTGCATAGCATTCTATCAAACCTTACATCTAGTAGTCGATTCTATATGAATGCACAAGTGTAAGTTGTAGTGATGGTATATGACGATTATTTTCCTTCACGATAAAGTTGCAGTCCACAAAATATAGTTGTGAAGTTACTTAGTTACGATTTTCTTGGGCAATCGTTAATAGACTACATCTTAAACTAATTAACTCCATTAAACAAGAAAGGGGTTGTGTTATATTGGAAACTTAATTTTCTAAGCATAAGCATGGATTAAGCACAAACACTGATCTTGGTAACTTCTAGTGATGAAATTTTTATTCAGAGTACATTATGCAGAGATAAAACCACTATAAAAATTTCAGACATTTTCATGCAGCAGAATAATTATGAAAAATGTAATACACAACCACTACTAGAACCTACTTATTTTTATACAGGACGAACCATGCAAGTATTGATGCCAAAAACTTTACAGGGGGTTAACCTATCCACATATATGTTACTGTAAATGTTTCAGATTTTATTGTGCACGATACAAAGCATAATGAATAGGACAAGGTACACTTATGTTAATGAAGATTAATTTCTACAGGATGTTCTACAAGGTTTATATTTATGAAACTTTTTATACAGCAAGAGCTACTCTAAAGTGTCAGACAGTAAAAAGTTGAACATTTTCCAAGCACAAAAACTAATTATTTGAATCAGTGCATTTTTCCTACCACAAAATTATATAAATAGGTTACAGAAAGGAAAAAGGTTCTAAACTTTTTTTGTGGTATTTAGCCATCACTAACAGCTCTGGAAAAGTTTCACAGCATGAAACACAATATATCAGCAGGTACAAATTAGTTCTATTATTCCATGGCATGAACAAGGTTTAACAAAAAGTTTAGCTAGAGATGGGTTCTGGTCCTGAACATTTTACACTGGACTACACGTCAAGTAACTAAACTACTATCCAAAAATCAGATCCAGAACTAGTCTACAACAGTGGGTACAATTAAAGTCTATTGAACCTTCCATTTAATTTAGATCAAGATTTAGCAAGCAACTGAAGAAAAGCATGTAACAAAAGTTGTAGATTTTCTTCTAATGATTCCAGAAAAGTTGAGTTTGTATTTTCTGATTTTTCTATGATTTTATATGAATTTTACAAGTTCACTAGTTTTGAATTCAAAGTTTAAACACAGGTTTACAGATATGCCCATGGAAACTTGCGTGCAGACCCTTCTAAAGATTTCAATCATTGCAATTGGGTCCTTGGGCGGCACTGGCTTGGCGGCCGGCCGAATTCCGGCGAGGGGGTTCATCGGCGGCGAGGGGAAAAGGGTCGGGGAGATCTAGGGAGGTGAGAGCTAGCTTGGGGTGGCCTTGGTCGGGGTTGGGGGTGGCCGGAAAGGGCTCGTCGGCGTGCAATAGGGGGCGGCGGAGGTGCGGAGCATCAGCGACAGTGCTCTGGTGGGGTTAGGGCAGCGCTGGCGGGTCGGGAAGCTCCGATGGGGTGATGTAGTCCCATTCCGAGCCTTGGTTCGGGCGGAGGAGGGCCGGGGCTGGGGTGTCCACGGTGGTCAGGGGCGGCGGCGGTGGAGGCAGCGCTGGCAACGAGCGCCGGCGGTTCTGGGCGACGATGGGCGGGGCGGTGAGCTGCGGTGGGGTGGTGTGGTGGTGGTTGGAGACTCAGCTTTGGCAATGGGTGGCCGGAGAGGTGAGCTCCACGGTGAGCTGGGCACAACGGCGGTAATGGCGACGGTGGCGGCGTTCTGATGGCTGGGCGCGCGAGTAGGGCTCAGGGCGGCTTTTATAGGGACAGGAGGGAGGGAGAGAGCCGGGCGACGCTGGGGCCGGGATGGCACGGCGGAGGTGTGCCATTGGGCACGGCGGGCAGCGAGCAAAGCCGACGCGGCGTGCGGCGGGCGCGGCCAGAGGATTGGGCGCCGGGGATTTGGCGTGGGGGAGGGGAGATCACGCGGCGCGCGGTTGGGCGAGCAGCTGCAACAGCTGGCTTGCCGAGTGGTAAGTGCTGCGAATGGCGGGACGCGGCGGAGGCTCAGGCACAGCGCGGTTTGTCCATTGGGCGAGGCGGCGACGACGTCGCGCGCGCGGCGCACACGGGCTGGGCAGGGATGCGGCGTGGGGGGGACAGCGTAGCTGCTCGGGCGGGGCGGGCCGGCCATTGGCTTGTCGCAGCGTGGGAGGCAGGCATCGCCGGCCAGGTGGCCAGCGGTGACTGGCGGCGGGCGTCGGGCGAAGCAGAGGAGAGAAGGGAGGGACTGAAAGTGGAAATAGAAGAAAAGGCAGGGGCTGGTTTGCAAATTCAAGTGTTTCTCAAATTTTTGTGTTGAAACTCAAAAATCTCTGAACATGAAAGTTGTTCAAATCGAAAAGTTACACAAGTTTTGTTTTAGGCCCAAGTTCATTTGAGTTCTAGTTTAGAAGTCATTTTAAAAACTCAAAAAGCATGATTTGGAGGGCACGTCATTTCCTGGGCAAAAATTTGTATTATCTCCTAGGCTTCAACTAGACTTTTGTTTATCATGACACTGATGATGTGCCTATTTGATTTCATAGCCATAAGTTATTTGAGGTGAAAGTTATTCAATTTGTTCGATTAAAGTACATGTTGTTACGCTTTCAAATCCAAGCAAAACCAACTCATAATTTATTTCCTTTAAATTTTTATTAGTTAGTTAAGCATATTGTTACGCTAATGAGACTTGTTTAGAAATTTAAACACCTGAGGCATCACAGGGCGTGCCACTGGGTGTCGGGGCGGCGGCCAGAGGCTCGGCGCGGCGAGCGGTGGGCGGGAGCAGGGGATTGGGCGTGCTGCACCACAGCAGCTTGTCGGGCGGCGAGCGCGGGGAGTGGCGGGACAGAGCGGAGGCTCGGGCATGGCGCGGCTTGCCCATTGGGCGCGGTGTGCGGTGGCCGGGGTGGCGGCATCGCGTGCGGCCAGCGGCGCGTCGCGCTTGGCGGCCGGAGATCCTGGCGTGGGGAGGGAGGGATTGCGCGGCACGTGATTGGGCACGGTAGGGCTTGGTCGGGGGAGTGGGGAGGACGGCCGGCGACTGGCTTGTCGCGGAGTGGGCGGCAGGCATCACGGGCTTGGTGGCCAGCGGTGACTGGCGGCGGGCGTCGGGCGAAGCAGAGGAGAGGGGAGGGACTGAAAGTGGAAATAGAAGAAAAGGCAGGGGCTCGTTTGCAAATTCAAGTGTTTCTCAAATCTTTGTGTTGCAACTCAGAAATCTCTGAACATGAAAGTTGTTCAAAATGAAAAGTTACACAAGTTTTGTTTCAGGCCAAAGTTCATTTGAGTTCTAGTTTAGAAGTTATTTTAAAACTCAAAAAGTAGGATTCGGAGGGCACGTCATTTCCTGGGCAAAAATTTGCATTCTCTCCTAGGCTTCAACTAGACTTTTGTTTATCATGTCAATAACGATGTGCCTATTCAATTTCGTAGCTATGTTTGCATCCATGTGAAAGTTATTTAATTTGTTTGATTAACGTACATGTACTTATGCACATATACACATCTATTTTCAATTCAAAGCAAAACCAATTTATAATTCATTTCTTTTAAACTTTTCTTAGTTATTTATGCATCGTGTTAAGCTAATGAGGCTTATTTCATAATTTAAACACCTGAGGTGTCACACGAAGAAAGGCGATGGGACTACCCGAATAATTATTTATTCATAAATTAAGTACCCTATTCAAGAAGGTTTTCTGAGGGTCTTTTAGGTATTTCATTTGTTCAACCATTATTTTGGGACTATATCTCGAAACAAGGGGTTCTGTAAACCTAAAAACACCCCTTTTTACCACTTAGTCAGGGTTGCCATTTATGTTTATTATTCGGGTTAATCATGACTGCCTCGCTACACTACTCTCAAACGTGCCCAATGAATGTCCAGTCTAATTTGTGCAACCTTTTTCCAGCCAATCTCTTGTCATCTATTCCTCATGTCACGAGCCTATTTTACCAACGCTCGGGGGCTAAGCATAGGGCTAGCAGGGATGGGCTCGGGAAAGAAGAAAATGATTCAATTTCTTCAAGGCTAAGCTCAGGTAACCCTGTCACAGCCGAGCCATGCGACTACCAAAAGTTGTCACCTCCTTTGGCAATGACTAGTGGAACCCGTTAATTTGCCAAATAAAGCATCTACGTGATTATCTATCAAATACTTCCAGTAACACTCAGTGTACTAGTTCCCGACTTGTACTCTATGTTACTGAAGGGGCCTCGCTCCCATACTTCCAGTAATGCTCAGTTTACTAGTTCCCGACTAGTACTCTATGTTACTGAAGGGGCCTCGCTCCCATACTTCCAGTAACGCTCAGTTTACTAGTTCCCGACTAGTACTCTATGTTACTGAAGCTGCCTGGCTCCCATACTTCTAGTAATGCTCCGTTTACTAGTTCCCGACTAGTGCTCTATGTTTACTGAATCGGCCTCGCTCCCATACTTCCAGTAATGCTCAGTTTACTACTTCCCGGCACCAGTACAGACGCCGATGACCGAGCAGCAGCGTGCGCAGTACTTAGCGTAGCAGCAGTTTCTTCACCAGCTTCAGAAGAGAGCAACTCAGTCATGACGTCTGCAAGCCTTAGTTGTTCAGACTTTGCCAGTCACGAGTCTTACTTTCAGGTCTCCTTCGCCTCAGACGACTCTGCCAATTCGCCCTAAGGTTGTTCGTCCCAGCTCGACAGACTCCGCCGTCGTCACTTTGTTTGCTGCTTCTCTTGCCACGGCGACGGAGTCCACGAGTGTCGGTATGGATACATCAGTTTTTTCAGTACCTACTACTTTAGGTGCTCCGTCGGCTACTCAGGTTGAGCCAGCGTCCTCTACCGATGATTCTTCGGATGACGACGTTGACCAGTACATCACCGTGTCAGCTGCCGCTCCCACTTCTTCTTCTCCAGCCTAGGACTAGATCTTAGCTCTTGCCTTCCTTTTTGGTGCTTTCTTGCCAAAGGGGGAGATTGATAGGCGAGTAGTAATAGGAGGAGCAGGGAGGTTTGTGGCGTGATTTGGAACCTTCATGGCTTTTGTTGTATGGACATGTCATTTGGTTCTTATGTATGCTCTTGTGGTTACATGTCCCTACATGTGCTTTCCTTTCAGTAATGCATGTTTGTCCTATTCGTTGTTTATCTCTTATCTTGCAGTTGTTGTTGTTGAGCGCTTTTAATTTCATATTATTCTATCTCTACTTTGTGTTGTCATCAATCACCAAAAAGGGGGAGATTGAAGTGCATCTAGGCCGATAGATGCATATGGTAAGTTTCGGTGATT
Organism: Panicum miliaceum; assembly: GCA_032594955.1. Taxonomy (NCBI): domain Eukaryota; kingdom Viridiplantae; phylum Streptophyta; class Magnoliopsida; order Poales; family Poaceae; genus Panicum; species Panicum miliaceum. The sequence continues at coordinate 25,470,090 of CM064059.1, read as the reverse complement.
AATGACCACCGTATGTGACTAACATGTGTTTTGAAGTGGATATCATATCTTGGATAAGTCACATATGAAATATGAATGGGGACCCCTCAATTTGCATGGAAAGGCGTGTCAAGGAAGCTGACAAGCATGCTTTCCTATTTGTCACTCAAGCCGCTTCCGATCAAAGCAGTCTTGGATGGGTCGCCTTCTTGCAGCTGGATGGCCTTGATGCCGACGTCGCTGTGTTGGGTTTAACCCTCGACTGGCTAGGCCTCTGGCTGGAGATCTCCATCTCTGAGTCAGCGAGCTTTTGCGCGACCGCGAGTACTTCCGCAGAAGGCTCTGGCACACATGATGTCGCGGCGTACTCGATCGCCTCCTGGTCGTAGTCATACGACTTCTTCAGGTTGCCACGTAACGTGAGTATGCCCGTCTTGCCTAGCATCTTGAGTAGGAGGTAGACGTAGTGGGGCACGGCCATGAACTTGGCGATTGCTGGTCTGCCAAGGATGGCATGGTATGATGACTCGAAGTCAGCCACCTCGAACGTGATGTACTCGGTGCGATAGTTGTCCTTCGTCCCAAAGTTAACTGGCAGGACCACTGAGCCGAGTGGTGTAGCCGCGTTTCTCGGGATGATGCTGTAGAACGGAGCTCTACTGGGGGTGAGCATCTTGGAGATGTCCAGACCCATCTTGATGCTGTAGAATACTCGCGAAAAACAGGTTGAGGCCGCTCCCGCCATCAATGAGTACTCGGGTCAGCTGTGAGCCCGCCATGATAGGATCTAGGTCGAGCGGGAATTTTCCCGGCTCGGAGAAGCTAGTCCATTGATCATCCCTGGAGAAGGAGATTGGGACCTGACTGTATCTTAGAGGCTTTTGCGTGGCAGGTTCTACAGAGAGGATTTCGCACAGGGTCAACTTCTGCACGTGCTTGGAGGGGAATCCGCCGTCTCCATCGAAGTTGACGTTGACGATGTTCTTCGAGTCCTAGAAATCTTGAGCCCCCGACTTGTCACCCTCATCATCGTCTTCCTGGTCCTTTCACTTTCTTGCTTGGGGAAGGGGTGGAGCGTTGAGTGACTTGTGTAGGCTGACACACTCGAAGAGTGTATGTTGTGACTTCGGGTGCATCGGGCATTGTTTGTGCAGGACTTTCTCAAACTGTGCGTCTTTGTTCCCCGACTTCTTGCCACGCGGATTGCGCTTATTCGTCGCAACTTCTTGGTTTGGCTTGCGCTTTCAGGGGTTCCCCGAGTGGTTCCGCTGGCCCTTGTCGAAGTGGTTGTTGCCGTTGCCCTTCTTGTCACTATTTTGCTTGGGGAAGCGATAGTTCTCCTCATCCTCCTGGTCAACCTGCCATGCCATCATGTCACATAGCTCCGCGATAGTAGTCGGGCGGTTGCGTCCGAAGTTGTGGTATGTGTGATTCAAGAAGAGTCTATTCTGGAAGCAGCGGATGACGTCCTCATCGGTGATGTTGGCGATGGTGGCGCGCATCTTGAAGAAACACCGGGTGTAGGACCTTAGGGTTTCTTTCATCTCTTGCTTGACCTAGGACAGATCGTGATGAGTGTCTGCTGTGATCATGGATCCCTGGAAATTGTCGATGAAGGCCCGTTTGAGGTCCTCGCAGGAGTCGATGGAGTTTGGCTTGAGGCTTTCAAGCCAAGTGAGAGGCGCGGATTCCAAAGCTACCGGCAAGTTGAGTGCTTTGGTGGAGTTGGATCCCCCCTGAGACCTTGATGGCAACGGAGTAGCATCGGATCCACTAGCGTGGTTCCTCGCTTGCCGTCGTACTTGGGGATTCTGACTGGTTTAAAACTCCGTGGGATAGGATTTTTCAGTGATGTTGGAGGTGAAGGCGGGGAAGAGGTCGTTGTCATCGTCATCGTCGTACCTATTGGGAGGTCCCTTCTCCTTGCCTCAATGATGCGCCGCACATCATGGCCGTCATTGATCTTCTGCCTGAGATTGATCGTGGGAGCGTCGTGAAGGCTGGCCTTGGGTGGAGCTTGGCCTTGAGGCCTTGCGCCACGCTGGTTGCGAGGTTGGCGAGTAGATTGTTGTACTTCTTGTTCGGCGTTGCCGCACATGGACTGGTGGCCCTCATTGCGCTTGCGACTTTCGTTCCTCCGGTTCGCGGGGCCTCCTCCGGGGGTGCGACTGATCAGCGTAGTGTCACCATGGCGCTCAGACCTTGAGGGCAAGTTCCGAGTGGAAGACACTGGATGCTGCCCATCGAGTTGCACGAGTGCGCACTGGGTTAAATACTACAACCTTTGTATCTGGGGGTTGGGTGGTAGTTGTTGGGCTAGGAGTGTTGCTTCTGCAATGTCACCAATCTGTGTATGATACTCCCGATCCGCGGCTGCTGCAAAAGCGTTGTTGAGGTTCCTTTGGTACATTGGATTGCGAGCGCGATTTTCCGCGTTCCGCCTGCGCTGGGCGCGCTTGGCGTTCTTCAACCGCCGGACCCTTCGGTGCTCCTCTTTCTCATCATGGTGGGCGTCTGCCATAGGCTCATCAATAGACACATCCGCGAATTGTTCGTCATCGAACTCGGGATCCGGCTCGTCGTCATCTTCGTTGCGAAGGGAGGCCATGTAAACTTGACGATCCGGCGAGTTGTTAGCCGTGTGGCTGTACTCGAGTAGCTCTGTGCTACCGTCTCTCTCTTCCGCAATTGGAGAGAGGGGTTTGCCCTCCTAGAAGGGCAGTATCTGCGTGGAGGCCACAAGGTGGGAGTCATAGTCGAGTAGATTGGAGAGCTCTAAACCCTTCTAGTACATGAAATGTCCTTGCGGCGTAGATGTTATGGTTAAACCCAGATGATTGCCAAAAAATGATTCGGGGTAATCATTGGGTTGTGAGTGGTTTTCAAGAGCGAGGGCCCCACGATGGGCCGGTGGCTCCCTCGTCTCCGGGTCCTCCTCGGCTCTGGCTTGAAGGTGTAGTACTAAACGACGAGTACTCTTCGTTGGAGTCCGAGTAATTGTCGAAAACGGAGCCCCTCGACAAGCAGTGTCTCCCACGTCCTTAAGCTTGAGAAGTAGATCTAAGTCCTCCTCCAAGTCGGAGAGGGCCTTAGATTGTGTGGTCCCCTCAGATCAGTTTGAGTCTGATCCGACTAGTTCTGGGGCATCACGAGTGGAATTCGCATTGAAAATGGACATCTTTTCAATCTGCAGGACCAGATCGGGGAGCAGCAACTCGTCGAAGTTGTCGATGAACTCATCGAGGTCGCTGCTTTGAGTTGTTGTAGAGGCCTCTGGGTTCCTGGAGTCGACTACGTGGCTGTTGAAGCCACCCAAGCCGTTGGCAACGCAGATCCAGGCCCTCGTCGAGCAAGGCGCTGGTGAAGTTGAAGGACGCCATCGAGTTCTTTGGTGGATGCTCGATGAACACCCTTACCTGGCGCGCCAGCTGTCGGTGTTCTACTGCCACGCCCATCGAGGGATACCGCCAAGGTGGTGAGTTTGTAGGTAGGGTATCACCGAGATCAAGAACTCGAAGGTGCAAGGAACACAAGGTTTAGACAGGATCGGACCGCTGAGAGTGTAATACCCTACGTCCTGTGTGGTTTTTATTGCCTTAGGTGGTGATCGTGTGATCTCCTATTTGGAGGGGGTCCCTGTCCGCCCTTATATAGTCTCAGGGGATAGGGTTACATGGAAGTCCTAGTCGGACACAAGCCCAAGAGTCCTACCCGAGTACTTTTTGGGTAGTTTCCTATCATCTCCGACTATTTTTACTACTGTACGAGTAGTTACAGCAGATGTAGGGCGTGGGCCATGTCCCATCCCTTATCCTAGGAAATGTACTCTATGTGCACAGTCCTGTAGGCCCGTGTCTAACACAACCCTTAGTGGGTGCTCCAACGTGGATTAGGGGGAGCGTCAACTCCTTGATACCACGTGAAAAAATCCGGTTGTCATGTGTCCCTCTCTTTACTTTCATGCATCAACTTTGGTTTTACTTGTTTGTTTCCTTTGTTTTCTTGTTTGTTGAGTAGGATCATCTATTGCTAGTGTGCTCTCTTGATTACTTGGTGGTGTGATCTTCACTAGGCAATATGATCATGTTAGTGTGTTTACCTACCTAAGATGCTCTTGTTAGTGTGCTCTAGTTCATAGGTTTTGAACTCTAGGTTTGGGCAACACTAGTTGTAGTTTAACGACTTGGTAGAAATTGAAAAAGTCCCAATTCATCCCCCCCCCCTTCTTGGGCCACGATCCTTTCATGGGGAGATCCACGACGGCACCTGTAGGAACCATGTGGCTTCTCGTACGCTAGTTGGGAAGTCATTCAGATCAAGTTCTTACTGCCCGGCTGTAACACCCTAGGTGTTTAAAATCGTAAGCAAGAAAACCTAAACATAGCATCATGCATAATAACCTAGAATCATGGAAACAATGCATTTAATTATGTGTGTGCATATGCATGTGTATGTATGTGTGTCTGTGTGACTTTTTCCTTTTGTGTTTATAATCTTTCATGCTCCACTCATATTTTTAGTGCCTTACAAGTTTACTTAAACGGCCTTTTGCAAATAAAAATTTTAAACACATGAGATGAATAGGAATTCAAATCCTAGTAGTCTTAAATTTAAAATAACTCCTAAACTAAAGCTCAAATGGACTTTGATCCAAAACAAAAACCGTAGAGTTTCAAATTCCCTACAACTTTCATGTTGGCAGATTTCAATGTTTCCTTGCAAACTTTTTAGAAAAATTCATTTGAACCCAAGCTCTCACTCTTTCTCTCTCTTCCTTCACTCTCCTTCTCTCTCTCCCTACCCTGTTCTGTCCCGTCGAGGGGTAGCGGCTGCCGGCCACCTGGCCGGTGATGCCTGCCGGTGAGACGCGCCAAAGGATAGCGCCCCGGTAGGCCCGCGGCCAAATCGCCCTCCCCTGCCCTGAATCCACCCATGCCCGACGCACGCGCGCCACGCTGCCGACGATTCCTGACAGCCGAGCCATGATGCGTCGGCGACGCCGCGCCCTTGCCGCGGCCTTGTCCCGGCCGTGCCCAGCCCCTCCTCCCCTTCCCTGTGCGCCTACAAAAGGGCTGCACCGAACCCCTACTCACACGCGTCCAAGTACCACCACTACCCCGCCATTAGCGTCGCCGCTCGACCTCGCCGTCGAGCACCACCTTCCGCTCCACTTCCACTCGAGTCAAGCCCGTGAATCGGTTTCCCATGGCCCCTTGAAGCTCTCCGACTTCCCCACGCCGCCCCTACCTCGCCGGACCGCCACCGGCGAGCCACCTCAACACGGCCGCCCCACTGCTCCCGCGGGCAGCCCAACTCCGGCCATCTCCAGCCCCAACCGAGCCCACCTATAGGTAGCCCTTGCTGTCCTCGTGCTCCCCCACCCCTTTCCCCTAGCGACCGGCGAGCCTCCCCGCCGGATTTCCGCAGGGAAACAGCCAGCCCCGCTCAGGGTCTACATTGCAATCGCCAAGTTCTTTTCAGGGTCCTTTCTGCAAGATCCAGGGACCTATCTGCGAGAACTCGAGTTAACTTTCGTTTTCAAGAGGCTGTCAATTGTAAAATGAATCTAAAACCATAGAAAAATCAAAAAAATGCAAACTAAAATTTGTTGTGACCCTTTTGATGAATTCTACAACTTTTGCACAGAAGGATGACCACTTACAAACTATAACTTGATCTAAAATTAATATTGTTTTAAATAACCCATAAATGTATCTCTTGATCTAGGACAGTACTGTGGATGATTTTTGGAATTTAAGCTATTCTCTGCTTGTTAAGACTTGTGTAAAAATCTCAAGGCCAGAACAAGTCTCTACGAGTAGTTTTTGTTGGATCTTGTTTGATATGCTATTTTGCTAGAGTTATTTGTTCATGCTGTTCTACTGTCTAACTTGCTCATATGTTTTTAGTTAAGAAAAACTACATTTACTCGAAGTAACTAGTTCTGGTGCTTAGAAAAATAAGAAATTTTAACACGAGACTACCTTTAAGTAGATCATCATGTTGGAAAAGTTTGACATAGAAATTTTGTGGAACTTCCTGTAGAAATAAATCTTGATTAATGTAGATATATCTTGACTTATTTTATATGCTCGGTATCTTGCACACTAAAACCTGAAAAATTTACGGTAGACTCACCATAAATTTAGGAGTACTCAGTAAAATGTTGAGCACCAGTTTTTGCATGGTTTGTTCTGTATAAATGAATCTTGATCCTAGTAGTAGCTGTTTAGTGTATTTTTCATGATTAATTTGCTGAATGAAAATAGCTGTTAATTTTACAGTGAGCTTGTACTTAAGTAATGTGCTCGGCATAAAAATTTCAACACCAGAAACTATCTCTAGGAGTTGTTTTGTTTTTTATCCATGCTTACTCTTGAAAAATGGCCGTTTATGAAATGACAAAACACCTCACTTACTTAATAAAGTTAGTTAATCTAGATACTACTCGATAAATGACTGCCCAAGGAAAAGAAAATGAAGTGCTTTACAACTTAACTTGAGTTTTATTGAATTACAACTTTATAGTTAAATAGTTATTTATCTCGTACCATTAAAATAACTCATACATATGCATTCATATAGAATCGACGACCCTCGCCGATGGAACCTACAAGCTGGTGCCGGAGCCCGAGACTGAGCAGCGCAAAGCTCGGATCAATCTAACTGAAGTCATCAAAGTCCTGAACAAAAGTTCAGAAGAGCCCAAGGCTAGCTTTGCTCAGGAAGGCAAGCCCCGGAGTATAACCCCTATTTTGAAACTTATGCAACTTTTACTTATATATTTTATTATGCACTAAGTTTGTTAGGAGTGGATTGAAACCCTAGATGCATGATCCTAAGTACCTACGATATGAATACTAGCCTGTGTCGGTCGCTAGATTGCCATGCTAATAGAACTTCAGTAAAAGTCGAGTGAGTTGCTTATTTTACTTATGTTGGAATCATAAGGTCGACGGATGGGACAATGTTACGATATTCCTATTGATGACTGAGGCCCCGTCTGTTTAGCGAAAATGCTAAAGTCGCGGTGTGTGGTAGTGGTGGTTATGTTTTTGTATGTACTAACCACATGCCGAGAATATGGTAATCGGTAAGCTTAAGTACCTGATTGATCCGGCGAGTGGACTTTACCCTCACCCTCTTGACTTCGATCCCATGGGCACATGGTGAGTGCAAAGAGCAGCCACGGCCCAGTTTTGTTCCTCGGTTCGTGGACCTCTGTACTCGAGGGGGGTGGCCTTGATCCACAACCCGGAAAGAAAGGGGAAAAGTTGCACGTGTGACTCAGTGAGTAACCACGTGACGGGTGTTTAGATTTCCCCTTGCAAGGTTAAGAAATTCGATTCGAATCATCCGTTTCTCGCGGCCATTGAGACTGCTTAATCCTTTTACCACATAGAGTAAGAAGAGGAACAATGATGATGATTAATCTGGTTGGATGCTCAATTAATTTTATTCCACCATGCGTGATATGAATAGTTGCTTACCTAGAATGGTTAATCAACTAGAACTTGATGCTAAAACTTGAAAGCAAGGATTCACTCTTAGATGCTTTTTGGCAATAACAACCCTAAGCCAAAGGCCTTGCATGTCTAGGAGTTGACTAAGGGTGTGTTTGGTTGAGCTTTCCAACCTGCTTTTGCTTTTGCAAAAGCCAAAAGCCAACCAAAGGGCTTAAACATCCTAGATGCTTTTGCCCAAAAGCAGCTTTCACTATAGTACAAATTGAAAAGCATCTCCCACCCTGCTTTCAGTGGCTTTTTGGGTAATAAATTACCCACCTACCACTGGTTATGAAAAAAATGGTTCGCTTCATTTTCTCCCCCACCCGTCCGACTCCCGTGCTCCGCCATACCCTGCCCGCTGCCCCGCCCTGCCCGCCTCCGCACGACGCCGCCAGGCTCGCGCCGCGCCGCCCCGCCTTGGTGCCACCCCGCCCGCCCCACCCCGGCGCCGCGCCGCCAGCCCTGCCCCGGCGCCGCCTGGCGCTGCCCCGCCCGTCGCCGCCCCGCCCCGGCCTGGTCCGATTCGTCGCCGCCTTGCGCTCTGGTCCATGGAGCGGCAGGAGGGTCTGGACATCGGGTCTAGCTCGATGGCGGAGGACGTCATGTAGCACGACGCCATCTTCCTTTTCCTCACCAAGACGGAGAACCTCCACGTGGTTGTGCTGGTCCAGAACCACGACGGGGGCTTCGACGTGGAGTGGAATTCATGGCTCTTCCACGACCCCGGTGGGCGTGTTGACGAGCAGCTCGTCCGCGCTCGCTACCTCATCGTGTCCTCTGGCGAGCTGCTCATGGTCGTGAGGATCAAGCCTCATCCAACATGGACATCAGCGTTCAAGGTGTTCGCGTAAGGCCAGATGGCAGCTGGTTTTGGGTGTCCCATGATCCTCGAGTTGGCTAGTTTCAGATATATTGGGATAACCTTATTGAGATATACAAACTGTAACCTTATGTTAAGATATATCATAATTTTACGAGCCATTTACCTTGTGTAATTGCTACAATTCTGTTTATGTGGACCATATGGATGAAAAACTTAAAAAATTTAATATTTTCCTTTCCAAAAAATACATTTACATGGGAAATAGAAAACATATTAGGTTTGTACGAGTATTTTGTATATAGACAGTCCCACAAACCTTCAGGGGTATTACAGGTATTTCACCCATAGCACACAATTTCTCACAGCTCACAGCTGCTCTAACCAAACAGTCTTCTCCTTTTCCCACAGCACTTTTTTCACAGCTGCTTTTCCACAGCCCACAGCTCACAGCAGCTTTTCCAAAAGCTACAACCCAACCAAACACACCCTAAGTATATACCACTAGTCGGGTAAGCCTTGTTGAGTATTAGTATACTCAGCCTTGCTTGTGGCTTTGTTTTCAGGTGAGACCTTTAAGGACATGGTTGCTAGTTTGACTTGGCCGTGTACTCTTCCTCCTTGTTGGTCAGTGGAATGGGATGCATACCCGGCCAATGATGATAACGCTGAATGATGTCATATGCAGGCTTCATCTTGGTATCTTGTATCATCGTTAGAACCATCGTTTATTTTTCCGCTGCACTGTTAAACTCTGAAAGTACCTTGTTTTATGATTTCAAACTTTATTTGTAATAATAATTCCTCTTGAACTCTAGAATGTAAAACTTGTGGATTGTTGTAATCTCTGGGCTCACCTTCGTGTGGGTTGTATGTATGCATTGTTTCAATTGATATTCCAGTGGTTGCATCGGGATGGTACCCGACAGACTGTCATTTTACCCCATTTTAAGTGCGTGTTAGCGCACTTAAGCCAGATTAATCCAGGTGGTTCTGCCACAGCTAGTTATTAGATCCGAAAACAAATGTTTTCATAAAACTTGACCACAAAAATCGCGTTTGAAAAATACGTTGGTTCACTAAGGATGACGCCTAGTTCGTAAAGCCCTAGGGGATTATGAAAATATGACTAGGTGGCTATCTAACTTATGAATATTATCAACTGACTCACAACACATTACTTTCTGTCAAAACTTACTTTTGTGCACAACCAGCCTTTAATTTCTATAATGACGCACTCATCGCTAAGGTAAGAAGGTAAGGATCCTCAGTCAACTGAGAGAGCTTGACCCTCACGTCGGTGACGCGAACCGAACGCTGCCCTCAAGCAGTGGGTTACTTGAGGTGCTGCCAATATACCAACCACTCATTGATTATATTGGGAGTAAAATATGTTTCACGTTCGGTGGCTTCGATGTACAAACGTCCCATAAGGCGATTTATACAGCAAGCGAAAACGTTATCATGGTAACATATGAAGCACTGTCCATGCAGTGTCGAACGCATGGATGCTGCTACTATAGTAAGCGGTAATGTATGGGGACGCTTTCATGAGTGCTGGCACGAAAGGTTCAATTTATATTATGTCAATCTTCTGCAAGTACACTAACTGCGATTACGTTAAGCTAAGAACGGTTAGAAAAATTCGGCTAGTTAATATAAGGAGAGATGTATTATGTATGCCACCAAAATTAACCACGTAAGCCCAAAACTATTTGGCAATTGTTTTGCTTTGTGAGGATGAATAGGACATGCATGCATCATGATCATACATGAAAATTGAATGAAGCATTGTCCTCGGTTTATAAGGGAGTAAGTTGCACTAGAGCACGTTTGAGCCCTCACTTAAGGGCTATCTAGAAATCCGTATTTTTCTGCCATATCTAGATAGAGGAATTAATTAGGATTAGGAAATGACCTTATCTGAAAAAAATGCTCAATAGAGAAGTTGCTTCAAATTTTGCCCCCTTTCTGCTGCTAAATTTTAAGAATTTTTGGATTAGTACTCAGTGGGCAACACAAGAAACTTCCACACCTCAGTTTTCTACATGTTTTGAGCACTCCTGTTACAAATACATTCTTAGACCTTCTTAGTAAAGTTTTCTGCAGAAGTGTTCAACATCAAACTTGTTGCAAACTTACTCAATTAGCTAATGTTCAAATTTGGAAATTTTTGGCTAAGTAGATTCTCCCTAGTGATCAAAATACTAGCTCTCTATCCACTAAAAAAGCGCCAAAATAGAGAAGCAGTCGGAGATGTAGTCAAAGTGGTCGAAGATGTAGTCGTAGTAGTCAGAAGTGTAGTTGAATACCAAAGTTGTAGGCCTCTAAATTTTCTAGTCACTGCTAAAATTTGTAACGGTCTGGATGAACAGACTGGGAGTTACGAATTTTATTGTAACCAGCAGTATTATGTCCACAGTTTATCTATGAGTTCTTGAGTTCAAAATCTTCCGTACTTATTACACTCAGCCTTGGAGGTATTGTGGATTCTCGAATTAATGAAAAATTTGCACATTGCAGATGGTTCAAGTAACCCGCAAAATCTAGAGCGGTTTTGGTGCTAGTGGTAGCGGACAACCGCAGCAGCTCCCACCACTGCCCAACCTGGCTGAAGTAGTGGCTGCCAAGACTGAACTGCTTCATCAGCTTGTCCAAGGGCAGCAAGCGTTTCAGCAATTCCTGCAGCAGCAACACCATCAACGGGGTGGCCGCAATGTCCACCAACCTCAGGTTGCAGGCTATCAAGAGCTCAATGAGGAAATAAAGGAGACAAGGGATGTTTACTCGGACTCCCTAATGCCACTATCACGACTTCCGATGGAACTTAAGGATCCCCAAGTAGAGTGTCGGACTCTCAAGCACGACACATGCGACGTAGACTTAAGTGGATGGGAAATTACATGCACAGAATTCATTCCACGTGGTAGAAGGCAAACCAGCAGTACTACTAACGCCAACTCAGTCATAAGAGTAAGAACTCGCTCGCTTGTCTGGGAAAAGATGGACTATGCTAGAAGCACCACACCCAAGAAAAGCTCAGTAGGTATGCCAGTAATGACATCCTTAGGTAACAAACAGCCTAGTGGTCCGAGCAAAACAACACATTGCTTCATTTGTGGGAGTCCTAACAACTTTGCTCGAGACTGCTCTCGGGCCAGTTAGCCAAATCAGGGTCAGGGTTCTAGCCAAAACAATAAGAACAAGAGCCAAAGATAGATTGATGAGGTCAGGCAAGGAAGGATCAATTTCACCACACTTGCCGATCTTCCCGAGGGTGCACCAGTGATGTCGGGTACTTTCTCTATCCAGAACAAGCATGCAGTTATATTATTTGATTCTGGTGCATCCCATAGTTTTATTAGTGCAAAATTTGGTGCAAAAGTGGGCTTGGATTTTGTCACACAAAAGGGTCATACATGATATCAACACCGGGTGGTAAAATTTCTTCCAACCAAATTATAAGGCACGTACCAATCAAGTTGGGTAGTAAAACTATCAAAACAGACCTCATCCTTTTGGCACTTGAAGGCATGGACATTATTTTAAGAATGGATTGGATGACTCGACATGGGGTGACAATAGATATTCCTTCAAGGGTCGTTGAAATCAACTCCCCAACCCAGGGAGGCTCTATTCTTTATGTGCCATTCCGAGAATGCACAAATACATGCGCGTTCATCAAGATCGAATCCAAGATAGAGGAAATTCCGGTGGTGCGGAGTATGCTGATGTTTTTCTGGATAACTTGCCAAGAATGCCACCAGATAGGGATATTGAGTTCATTATTGAACTGCAGCCAGGCACTGCACCTATCTCAAAAAGACCCTATAGAATGCCGCCCAAAGAACTTCTAGACAAAGGCTTCATTCATCCTAGTGCATAACCTTGGGGTTGCCCATGTGGCAGAACCGTCCGAATTAATCCGGCTTAAGTGCACTAACCATCACCATAGAGGCAATCCAGGCTAACATGCACTTAAAACAGAGTAAAACGACAGTCTGTCGGGTAACATCCCGATGCAACCACTGGAATTTCGATCGAAACAATGCATACATACAACCCACATGAAGGTGAGCCCAAAGATTACAACAATCCACAAATTTTACATCATAGAGTTCAACATGAATTATTATTACAAACCAAGTTTGAATTCATGCATAATCAAGTACTTTCAGAGTTTAATAGTGCAGCGGAAAATAAACGATAGTTCTAATGACGATACAAGATATCATGATGAAGCCCGTACATGACATCATTTAGCATTATCACTGTTGGCCGGGAACGTATCCCATTCCACCGACCAACCAGAATGAAGAGTACACGGCCAAGTCAAATTAGCAACCATCTCCTCAAAGGTCTCACCTGAAAACAAAGCCACAAGCAAGGCTAAGTATATTAATACTCAGCAAGGCTTACCCGACTAGTGGTATATACTTAGCCAACTCCAAGACATGCAAGGCTTTTGGCTGAGGGTTGTTTTTGCCAAAAAGCATCTAATAGCGAGTCCTTGCTTTCAAGTTTTAGCATCAAGTTCTAGTTGTTTAACCATTCTAGGTAAGCAACTGTCCAAATCACACATGGTGGAAAATAATTAACTAAGTATCCAACTAGATTAATCATCATCATTGTTCCTCTTCTTACTCTATGTGGTAAAAGGGTTAAGCAGTCTCAATGGCCAGGAGAATCGGATGATTCGAATCGAATTTCTTAACCTTGCAAGGGAAACCTAAACACACATCACGTGGTTACTCACAGAGTCACATGTGCAACTTTTCCCCTTTATTCTCGTTTCATGGATCAAGGCCACCGTCCTCGAGTACAGAGGTCCACGAACCACGATACGGCGCTGGGCCGTGGCTGCTCTTGCACTCGCCATGTGCCCATGGGAATAGCGTCAAGACGGTGGGAGGTATGTCCACGCACCGGTTCAATCAGGTACTTAAGCTTACCGATTACCATATTTTCGGCATGTCGTTAGTACGTTCAAAAACTTAACCACCACTACCACACACCGTGACCTTAGCATTTTCGCTAAACAGATGGGGCCTCGATCATCAACAAGAATATCTAAGATAGCCTCGACTGTCGACCTTATGATTCCAACATTGGTAAAACAAGCAACTCCTATATCTCACGAGTGACAGGAAATCACTCGACTTTTACCGGAGTCCTATTAACATGGCAATCTAGCGACCGACATAAACTAGTGTTCATATCATAGGTACTAGGATCATTTACCTAGGGTTTCAAAAGTAGCATAAGTTTAAAAGTAGGGGTTATGCTCTGGGGCTTGCCTTCATGAGCAAAACTAGCCGTGGGCGCTTCCGAACTTTGGTTCGGGTCTTCAGCAACTTCACTTAGATTAACTTGAGATTCGCGCTGCTCACTCTCGGACTCTGTGGCTCCAGCTCGTAGGTTCCGTCGGCGAGAGTCGTCGATTCTATATAAATGCATATGTATGAGTGGTTTTAATGGTACAAGATAAATAACTTATTTCTCTATAAAGTTGTAATTCAACAAAACTCAAGTTAAGTTGTAAAGAACTTTATTTTCTTTTCCTTGGGCAGTCATTTATCTAGTACTATCCAGATTAACTAATTTCATTAAGTAAGTAAGTGGTTTTGTCATTTCATAACAACCATTTTTCAAAAGTAAGCATGGACTAAAACAAAACTACTCGTGGAGGTAGTTTTTGGTGTTGAGATTTTTATGCAGAGCACATTACTTAAGTACAAACTCACTGTAAAATTTGCAGCCCTTTTCATTAAGCAGATTAATCAGGAAAAATACATTAAACAGCTACAGCTAGGACCAAGATCCATTTATACAGAACAAACCATGCAAAAACTGGTGCTCAACATTTTACGGAGTACTCCTAAACTTGTGGTAAGTCTACTGTAAATTTTTCAGGTTTTAGTGTCCAACATACAGGGCATTGAAAATAAGTCAAGATTCATCTACATTAATCAAAGATTCTGTGTCTCAAAATTTTCTAACATGATAATCTACTCAATGGTAGTCTCTGGTTAAAATTTCGTATTTTTCTAAGTACAAGAACTAGTTACTTTGATTTAATATAATTTTTCTTAACTAAAAACATATGAGCAAGTTAGACAGAAGTAAAAAGTTACAAACTTTGTCCAAAGCATTTATGCATCAAGGTTACTCTACTGTAAAAGTTTCAATCCTAAAATATCAGCAGAACAACATGAACAAATAACTGTAGCAAAATAGCACATGAAACAAAATCCTAGAAAAACTACTCAAAGAGACATGTTCTGGGCTTGAAATTTTTACACAAGCCTTAACAAGCAGAGACTAGGTTACAATCTAAAAATCATTCACAGTACTATCCTAGATCAAGAGATACATTTATGGGCTATTTAAAACAATATTAATTTTAGATCATGTTTTAGTTTGTAACTAGTCATCCATCTGTGGAAAAATAGTCGGGTTCATCAAGAGGGTCACAACAAAGTGACAGCCTCTTGAAAACAAAAAGTACTCGGGTTCTCGCAGATAGGCCCATGGATCTAGCGGAAAGGACCCTAAAAAGAACATGGCAATTGCAATGTAGTCCCTGGCGCGGCTGCCACAGCTGGCGGTCAAATCACGGCGAGGAAACTAGTCGGGCCGAGGGGAAAGGGGTGGGGGAGCACGAGGAGGTCGTGGGAAACCTGTTGGTGTGCTCAGTTGGGGCTGGGGTGGTCGGAGTTGTGACACCCTAGGTGTCAGAATACCAAAAACCAGGTCATTAGTGTAATAATATAATAATATAAATGAAGAGCTAAGAAAAATTGAAATAAATTCCTCATACCTTGCTTCTACAGGATATGTATACATGTATATGTATATGTGGATGTGTACATGTGCTTTAATTCAACTAGTTAAATAACTTTCACATTGATGCAAATATGACTACGAAATTGAATAAGGCACATCATCAATGACATGATAAACAAAAGTCTAGTTGAAACCTTGGGAAGAATACGAACTTTTGCCCATGAAATGACGTGCCATCCAAATCAAGATTTTTGAGTTTTTGAAATAACTTTTGAACCATAACTCGAACAAATGTTTGCCCGAAACAAAAGTTGGAGATTTTGAAATTTTACACAACTTTCGTATTCAAAACTTTTTGAGCTGCCACATAGTTTTGGAGAAAAATGAGAATTTTCATTCCAGCCTTTGCATTTCTTTTCTTTTTTTCTCCTCGGCTCCCATCCCCTGCTCTGCCCTGACCACCGAGCAGAGGACGCTGGCCACCTGGCCGGTGATGCCTAACTAGCACTAGGCGCCTAGCCTGTCACCGGCCAAGCCTCCCGGCAAGCTAGCTTCCGCAGCCGCCCGACCAACCCGCTCCCGCGCGATCCTTTCCTCCCCACGCCGAATCATGCTCGTCCAACCCCCTGCCCACTCCAGCCGCACGCCACGCCGGCGCTTTGCGCACCGCCTGCGGCGGCCAATGCCGCGCGCCCATGCTGATCGGGCCGTGCCCGAACCGCTGCCCACCTTGCCCGGCATCCACCCACTCCTCTTCCTCTCTGCCGCCTACAAAAGGCAGCACAAAGCTCCTCGCTCGCGCCACTGCCCAGACCGCCGGATCACCATTGCCGCCGGCCACCACCACCTCCACGCGGAGCAGCCATTCTTGCCCACCTCCGCCTAAACCCACTCCTCACCAAGCTCCCTCGCCATCCCTCGAGGCTGCACAGCATGCGTCCACCTCTCGTCGCTCGCCGGTGCGCCGCCAAAGCGGCTTGCATCGCCGCCGGCGCTGCTCGCCGTGGAGCCCCGCCCTCCGGCCCTCCTCCGCCCGAGCCTAGCCCCGGAACGGGTTCCTTCCTCCCCACCGAAGCTCACTGGCCCGCCCCCCCCCCCCCCTCAGGCTGCGCCGGAGCGCCGCCGCCGCCGCACACCGCCGCCAATGCCACTCACCGTGGGCACGCCGCCTCTGGCCACCTCCGCCCCGAACAAGGCCACCGCGAGGTAGCCCTCACTTCCCTCTCACTCCTCCCCCTTTTTCCCCTCACCGCTGGCCCCTCCCCTCGCCGGAATCGAGCTCAAGCTCGCCGGCCGACCGCCAGGGGTCCCCCTTTCAAGAACAAAAATTGTTTTAGGGGTCTGAGCGAAAGAATCCAGGCACCTGGGCGTAAAACTGAAAGTAGATCTTACATTCAAAACTGCGAACATTGAAAATGCCTAACAAATCATAGAAAAATTGGACAAATGCAACCTCAATTGTTCTGTAATCTTTAGAAGAACATCTACAACTTTTGTTACATGCACATGCTCAGTTTCTTAATACTTTTGGCTCTAGATTAAATGGAAGGTTTAATCACTTTTATATGTACCCACTATTTTACACTAATGCTGAACCTGATTTTTGAGAAGTAGGTTAGTTCCTTGATGTGTAGGCTAGTGTAAAAAGTTCAAGACCAGAACCCATCTCTAGCTCAACTTCTTGATAGATGTTGTTATATGCCAAGAAATGATAGAATTAGTTTCTTCCTACTATTCTATTATGATTCATGCTATGATACTTTTACTGTTCTGTTACTTTGATACCTAGATGCCACAGGAAAAGTTTAGGACTTTTTACCTTTCTGTAACTTACATATATAATTTTTGTTGTGAAGAAATGCATTAAATCAAAGTAATTAGCTCTTGTGCTTGGAAAATGTTAATCTTTTTACTAGGGAACTCTTTAGAGTAGCTAATGGTGTATAAAATGTTTGAAGCACAGAAACCCTGTAGAGCCTCCTGTAGAAATAGATCTTTGTTAAAGTAGGTGTATCTTGTCTTAATTCTTATGCTCTGTATCATGCACAATAAAATCTGAAAAATTTACAGTAACACATATATGGACGTATTAACACCCTGTAAAATTTATAGTATCAATAATTGCATGGTTTGTTCTGTATAAAAATAACTATGTTTTAGCAGTAGTTGTTTATTACATTTTTTATGTTTAATCTGCTGCATAAAAATATCTGAAATTTTTTCAGTGCTTTTGTCTCTACATGTTGTACTCCGCATAAAAGTGTCATCACCAGAAGTTAATTAGATCAGTAGTTGTGTTTAATCCATGCTTGTGCTTAGAAAATAAAGTTTCCAATATAACACAACCCCTTCTTGTTGAACGAAGTTGAGTAGTTTAAGATGTACTCTATTAACGATTGCCCAAGAAATCTTAAATAAGTAACTTTACAATAAAATCTATGTTTTGTGGACTGCAACTTTATCGTGAAGAAAATAAATGTCATGTACCATCACTACAACTCATACTTGTGCATTCATATAGAACCGACTACTCTCGCTGACGAAACATACGAGCTGGTGCCCGAGTCTGAGAGTGAGCAGCGTGAACCCGAGTCGAAGACCCGAACCAAAGTTCGGAAGAGCCCAAGGCTAGCTTTGCTCAGGAAGGCAAGCCCCGGAGCATGAACCCTATTTTTCAAATTATGCAGCTTATTACTATATTTTTACTTGTGCATTCAGTTTATAGGAGTTGAATGAAAACTTAGTTGCATGATCCTAGGTACCCATGCTCTGAACACTAGATGTAAGGTTCGATAGAATGCTATGCTAATAGGATCTAGTAGAAGTCGAGTGATTTCCTGTCACTCGCGAGAATATAGGAGTTGAATGTTTACTACATGCTGCAATCATAAGGTCGACGGATGGGGCTATGGTGCGATGTTCATGTTGATGATTGAGGCCCCGTCTATTTAGTAAAAAAATGCTAAGGTTGCATTGTGTGGTAGTGGTGGTTAAGTCTTTGAACGTTCTAACCACATGCTGAGAATATGGTAATCGGTAAGCTGAGTAACTGATCGGCCCGGCAAGTGGACGGCACCCTCACCCCTCGAACTTCGGTCCCATGTGCATATGGCGAGTGCATCAGTGGTCACGACCCGGCGCCGTACCGTGGCGTGGAGCTCTTGTACTCTTGGAGGGTGGCCCTGATCCACAACCCGGAAAGAAAGGAGAATAGTTGTGCGTGTGGACTCTGGGAGTACTCACGTGCGTGTGTTTAGGTCTGCCTTGCAAGGTTAAGAAATTCGATTCGAATCATCCGTTTCTCGTGGTATTGAGACTGCTTGACCCTTTTACCACATAGAGTAAGAAGAGGAACAATGATGATGATTAATCTTGTTGGATGCAAATTAGTTCTTTCACCATGTATGATATGGGATAGTTGCTTACCTAGAATAGTTAAGGAAACTAAAACATGGAGCTAAAAGTTGAAAGTAAGGACCTACTTGTAGATGCTTTTCGGCAAAACAAACCCTTCAAGCCAAAAGCCTTGCCTGTCTAGGAGTCGGCTAAGTATATTCCACTAGTCGGGTAAGCCTTGCTGAGTATTAGTATACTCAGCCTTGCTTGTGGCTTGTTTTCAGGTCATACTTTTGAGGACATGGTTGCTAGTTTGACTTGGCCGTGTACTCTTCCTCCTGGTTGGTCGGTGGAATGGGATGCGTCCCCGGCCAATGATGACAATGCCGAGTGATGTCTCGTACGGGCTTCATTGAGACATCATGTATCGTCGAGTAGTTTATCGTTGTTTTTCCACTGCAACGAACTCTGAAGAACTTGTTTACTTTTAAACTCTGAAGTACTTTGTTTTACGAATTTGAACTTGATCTGTAATAATAAATTTATGTTGAACCCTGTGATGTAAAATTTGTGGAACGTTGTATTCTCTGGCCTCGCCTTCGGGTGAGTACTTTGTATGTGTTGTTTCGATCAGCAAACCCATGGTTGTATCGGGATGTTACCCGACAGACCTATGGATTACTTTGTTTGAAGTGCGATTTAGCCCTGATTGCCCTCGTGGTGATGGTTAGCGCACTTGAGCCGGATTAATTTAGGTGGTTCTGCCACAGGAGTTGGGCTGTCGGCGGTGAGCAGGAGCTCCAGCGAGATGCGGGCGATTTGCGCCGGTGGCCCGGTGATGTAGGGTGGCGTGGGGAAGTCAGGGAGAACCAGCAGGTCGACTGCGACCCGTTTAGAGCTTTGATTTGGGCGGAGGAAGAGCGGAAAGTGGGGCTCGACGGCGAGGTTGAGTGGCGGCGCTAATGGCCAGTGGTGGTGGTACTCGGGCGCGTGTGAGCAGGGGCTCGGTGCAGCCCTTTTATAGGCGCACAAGGAATGGGAGGTGGGGCTGGGCGCGACACAATGGAGTGAGGCACAGTCGGGGTAAGGTCGTGGCAAGGGCGCAGCGTCGCTGGCGCGTCGTGGCTTGGCTGTCGGGAATCGACGGCCGCGTGGCGCGTGCGCATCGGGCATGGGTGGATTCGGGGCGTGGCAAATCGCCGGCAGCAAATCGCTGGCAGCATCGGGCATGGGTGGATTCGGGCGAGTCATGAGTACTTCTTGATTGAAGCGTTTGGCGCGCCACACCACTTGGCCCTCGTCTTCATCGTCGGAAGGGAGGAGGGGTTTGCCTTCTTGAAAGGGGAGTTCCCCGGGTGTGGCAATGAATCATGGTGGACTTGATTTGGGGACCTCGAGGGTTTCATGCCCTTCCGATGCCCAAACCTGCCCAACCAATCTGATCCCCTTACCAGACCATGGGTTACATGAATAGATGGATCCGTGTAGTTGTCGGAAACCATAGCCCCCCGACAAGCGGTGGCTTTTCCTTCTCCAAGTGGTGGTAGATGATCAAAATTCTCTTCCAAACCGGAGAGGGTCTTGGGTTGAACTGTCCCAACCCGATCTTGATCTGTGAGCAATTTGTCGATGGAGCCAGCTAGTCGGAGTTGATTCTGACTAGTTGTTGACTGAGCGGAGCTAGTCGCCGAGTAGTTTACGGCTTGGTCCCGACTAGTTTCTAGTCGAGACGAGTTGTCGAAGTTGCTGTTGGCGCTGCCGATTTGTCGAGGCAGTCATGACTGCGGCGTGAGTTGAGTAGTCGAGGTCGTCGCTGCAGCGCGTCGATGTTGTGACGCAGGGTGAAGTTGAGTGGAGTAGTCAAAAATTTTTGGCTCCCTGGGGTCGATTCGCCGAAGGGTGGATTGTGCCACAAGGCGGGAGTCAAATTCGAGTACCTCAGAGGGCTCTAGACCCTTTCCGTACCGGAAACAACCTTGCGGCATGTATGTTATAGTTAAACCCGGATGACTACCCGAAAGCGACTCGGAGTAGTTATTGGGTTGTGAGTGGATAACGAGAACTGGGGCCTCCCGACAAGCGGTGGCTCCCCCGTCCTCGAGTCCTCCCCAGTTTGGAATTGTAGTTGATGGGTACTCTTTGTTTGAATCTGAATCGTAGTCGAGAACGGGGGGCCTCTGACGCGCGGTGGCTCCATCGTCTCAAAACATGAAGAGGCAATCCAAGTTCTCCTCCGAGTTGGGGAGGGACTTGGATCGCGAAGCCTCCTCAGATCGGTTTGAATCCGATCTAAGTTCTGGTGCAGCATGACTTGAAGTCGCATAGAAAACGGACGTGTTTTCGATCTCCCTGGGCAGATCGAGGAGCAACAACTTGTTGAGATCGTCGATGAAGGAGTCGAGGTTGCTGCATCGAGTTGCTGCAGAGGCCTCCGGCTTCCTTTAGTCGATTAAGTGGCTGCTGAAGCCACCCAAACCGTTGGAGATGCAGATCCAGGAGCCGAAGATGAAGTTTGTGCCCTCGTAGAGCACGTTGCTCGTGAAGCTAAGAGATGCCATCGAGTTCTCTAGTTGATGCTCGATGAACACCCCTACCTGGCGCGCCAGCTGTCGGTGTTTTACCGCCATGCCCACCGAGGGATACCCCCGAGGTGGTGAGTTTGTAGGTAGGGTGTCACCGAGATCAGGAACTTGAAGGTGCAAGGAACACAAGGTTTAGACAGGTTCGGGCCACTGAGAGCGTAATACCCTACGTCCTGTGTTGTTTGTATTGCTTTTGATGGTGATTGTCCCTGAGGGGGTCCTTGACCACCCTTATATAGTCTGGGGGGACAGGTTTACATGGAAGTCCTAGTCAGGTACAAGCCCAGGTGTCCTACCCGAGTACTTCTCGGGTAGTTTCCTACCGTGTCCGACTAGTTTTACTACTAGCCGAGTAATCCTACTGCATTACTAGTAGTTACAACAGATGTAGGGCATGGGCCATGTCCCATCCCGTATCCTAGGAGAAGTGTGCCACGCGGACAGTCCCGTGTGCCAAGGTCTGACAAACACTGTAACACCCTAGCTGTTTAAAATCGTAAGCAAGAAAACCTAAACATAGCATCATGCATAATAACCCAGAATCATGGAAATAATGCATTTAATTATTTGTGTGCATATGCATGTGTATGAATGTGCATGTGTATGTATGTGTGTATGTGAGACTTTTTCCTTTTGTGTTTATAATCTTTCATGCTCCACTTTTCATGACAAATGTAGTATAAAAAAACACACACTCATATTTTAGTGCAAATTCAAATTTTAAACACATGAGAAGAATAGGAATTCAAATCCACGCGGCCGTCGATTCCTGACGGCCGAGCCACGACGCGCCGGCGACGCCACGCCCTTGCCATGGCCTTGTCCAGGCCGCACCTCCTCCCCTTCCCTGTGCCCCTATAAAAGGGCTGCACCGAGCCCCTGCTCACGCGCGTCCAAGTACCACCACCACCGGACCATTAGCGCCACCGCTCGACCTCACCGTCGAGCCCCACCTTCCGCTCCACTTCCATTCGAGTGAAGCCCCTGAATCAATTTCCCATGGCCCCCTGAAGCTCCCTGACTTCCCCACGCCGCCCCTGCCTCGCCGAACGGCCGCCGGCGAACCACCTCCACACGGCCTCCACACTGCTCCCGCGGGCAGCCCAACTCCGGCCATCTCCAGCCCCAACCGAGCCCACCTACAGGTAGCCCTTCCTGTCCTTGTGGCAGAACCACCTGAATTAATACGGCTCAAGCGCGCTAACCATCACCACAAGGGCAATCAGGGCTAACTCGCACTTCAAACGGAGTAATCCACTGGTCTGTCGGGTAACCTCCCGATACAACCACGGTTTTGCCGATCGAAACCAGACATACAAAGTACTCACACGAAAGTGAGCCCAGAGGATACAACATTCCACAAATTTTACAACACAGGGTTCATCATAAATTATTATTACAACTGAGTTCAAGTTCGCAAAACAAGGTACTTCAGAGTTCAAAGTAATTGAGTTCTTCAGAGTTCAATGCAGCGGAAAAATAACGATAAACTACTAGACGATACATCATGTCTCGATGAAGCCCGTACGAGACATCACTCGGCATTATCATCATTGGCCGGGGACGCATCCCATTCCACCGACCAACCAGGAGGAAGAGTACACGGCCAAGTCAAACTAGCAACCATGCCCTCAAAAGTATCACCTGAAAACAAGCCACAAGCAAGGCTGAGTATACTAATACTCAGCAAGGCCTACCCGACTAGTGGGATATACTTAGCTGACTCCTAGACATGCAAGGCTTTTGGCTTGAGGGTTTGTTTTGCCGAAAAGCATATACGAGTAGGTCCTTACTTTCAAGTTTTAGCTCCAAGTTCTAATTTTCTTTAACCATTCTAGGTAAGCAACTATCCAATATCATACATAGTGGAAGAATTAATTTGCATCCAACAAGATTAATCATAATCATTTTTCCTCTTCTTACTCTATGTGGTAAAAGGGTCAAGCAGTCTCAATAACCGCGAGAAACGGACGATTCGAATCGAATTTCTTAACCTTGCAAGGGAAATCTAAACACACGTCACGTGGTTACTCCTTGAGTCACACGTGCAACTTTTCCCCTTTCTTCCTGGGTTGTGGATCAGGGCCACCCATTGAGACTACAGAGCCTAGCTCTGCACCCACCATGTGCGCGCATGGAACCAAAGTTGAGAGGGTGGGATGCTGTCCACTTGCCGGTCGGATTAGGTACTTAAGCTTACCGATTACCATATTCTCGGCATGTGGTTAGTACGTTCAAAGACTTAACCACCACTACCACACACAGCGGCCATAGCATTTTTCACTAAACAGACGGGACATCAATCATCAACTTGAACATCGCACCATAGCCCCGTCCATCGACCTTATGATTGCAGCATGTAGTAAACATTCAACTCCTATATTCTCGCGAGTGACAGGAAATCACTCGACTTTTACCGAGTCCTATTAGCATAGCATTCTATTGAACCTTACATCTAGTGTTCAGAGCATGGGTACCTAGGATCATGCAACTAAGTTTTCATCCAACTCCTATGAACTTAATACACAAGTAGAATAGAGTATTAAGTTGCATAATTTAGAAAAACAGGGTTCATGCTCCGGGGCTTGCCTTCTTGGGTAAAGTTAGTTTGGGGCTCGTCCAAACTCGGGTTTGGGTCTTCGAAAGGTTCAGTTAGATTCACTTGAGCTTCACGCTGCTCACTCTAGGACTCGGGCACCAGCTCGTACGTTCCGTCGGCGAGAGTAGTTGATTCTATATGAATGCACAAGTGTAAGTTGTAGTGATGGTATATGATGATTATTTTCCTTCACGATAAAGTTGCAGTCCACAAAACATAGTTGTGAAGTTACTTAGTTACGATCTTCTTGGGCAATCGTTAATAGAGTACATCTTAAACTATTTGACTTCATTAAACAAGAAGGGGTTGTGTCGTATTGAAAATTTAATTTTCGAAGTACAAGCATGGATTAAGCATAAACACTGGTCTGGGTAATTTCTGGTGATGAAACTTTTATTTAGAGCACATTATGCAGAGACAAAAGCACTGTAAAAATTTCAGACATTTTTATGCAGCAGAAAAATTATGAAAAATGTAATACATAGCCACTGCTAGATCCTAGTTATTTTTATAAAGAACAAACCATGCAAGTATTGATGCTAAAACTTTTACAGCGGGTTAACCTATCCACATATAAGTTACTGTAAATAGGTTACAGAAAGGAAAAAGGTTCTAATAGCTCTGGAAAAGTTTCACAACACAAATCACAATATATCAGCAGGTACAAATTAGTTCTATTATTTCATGGCATAAAAAAAGTTTAACAAAAAGTTTAGCTAGAGATGGGTTCTGGTCCTATTATGTTTACATTGTCCTACACATCAAGCAACTAATCTACTGTCCAAAAATCAGATGTAGCACTGGTCTACAACAGTGGGTACAATTAAAGTCTATTAAACATTCCATTTAATTTAGAGCAACATTTAGCAAGCAACTGAAGAAAAGCATGTAACAAAAGTTGTAGATTTTCTTCTAAAAATTCCAGAACAGTCGAGTTTGTATTTTTCTGATTTTTCTACGATTTTATATGAATTTTACAACTTCGCTATTTTCGAATTCAAAGTTTAAACACAGGTTTACAGTAATGCCTCTGGAAACTTGCGTGCAGACTCTTTTAAAGATTTCAATCGTTGCAATTGGATCCCTGGCGGGCGCTGGCACGGCGGCCGGCCAAATTCCGGCGAGGGGGCTCGTCGGCGGCGAGGGGAAAAGGGTCGGGGAGATCTAGGGAGTTGAGAGCTACCTTGGGGTGGCCTTGGTCGGGGTTGGGGGTGGCCGGAAAGGGCTTGTCGGCATGGAACAGGGGGCGGCGGCGGTGCAGAGCGTCGGCAACGGTGCTCCGGCGGGGTTGGGAGGGCGTGGGCTGGTCGATGAGCTTCAGTGGAGGGAGGGCAAGCTCGCTGGGTGATGGGTTTGGGCAGTGGGAGGCTGAAGGATGGGGCTCCACGGGCGGGTGGTGCACGGCAGCGGCAATGGCAGCGGCGGCGGCGTTCTGGTGGGTTGAGGCGCGCGCGAGTGGCCTGGCGAGGGCGACGCTGGGGAGGGGCGGCACGACGGGGGCGCGTTACTGGTCGCGGTGGGTGGCGAGCAGTGCCGGCGCGGCGTGAGGCGAGCGCGGCAGGGGATTGGGCGCCGGGGAATTGGCGTGGGAAGGGGGAGATCACGTGGGCGCGGGTTGGGCGAGGAACTGCAGCAGCTGGCTTGCCAGGCGGCGAGTGCGGCGACTGGCGGGACGCGGTGGGGACTCGGGCACGGCGCGGACTAGCCATTGGGTGCGGCGGGCGGCGAGCGGATGCGCGCGTCGCCGGCGTGCGCGTGGCGTGCGCGGACTGGGCAGGGTCGTGACATGGGGAGGAGCGCGTGCGAGCGAGACGCGGCCAGGCATTGGCTTGGCACCTAGCGCCGGTCAGGCATCTCCGGCCAAGTGGCCAGCGGCGACTGCGCGGCGGGCAGAGGGTTGGGCGGAGCGGAGAAGGGAGGGTCAGCGGCAACTGCGCGGCGGAGGGTCGGGCGGAGCGGAGGATGGGAGGGTCAGCGGCGACTGCGCGGTGGAGGGTCGGGAAGAGCGGAGGAAGGAGGGTCTGCAGCGACTGCGCGTCGGAGGGTCGGGCGGAGCGGAGAAAGAAGGGTCTGAAATGAAAAATAGAGAAAAAGGCAGGGGCTGGTTTGCAAGGTCTAGTGTTACTCAAATTTTTGTGTTGCAACTCAAAAATCTTTGAACACGAAAGTTGTTCAAAATAAAAAGTTACACAAGTTTTGTTTCAGGCCAACGTTCATTTGAGTTATAGTTTGGAAGTTATTTTAAAAACTCAAAAAGTATAATTCGGAGGGCATGTTATTCGATGGGCAAAACTTCATATTTTCCACTAGGCTTCAACTAGACTTTTGTTTATCATGTCAATAATGATCTGCCTATTCAATTTCGTAGCCATGTTTGCATCGATGTGAAAGGTATTTAATTTGTTTGATTAACGTACACGTACTTATGCACATATACACATCTATTTTCAATTCAAAGCAAAACCAATTTATAATTTATTTCTTTAAAACTTTTCTTAGTTATTTATACATCGTGTTAAGCTGATGAGGCTTATTTCATAATTTAAACACCTGAGGTGTCACAGCCTTCCCCCCTTATAAAGAATCTCGCCCCAAGATTCGGACAATAAGCTTAGTGTGGACAGTGTGTGTACCTTCGGTAGAGTATAGAAAAACGGGGAAATTTTGGTTTAGATAGCTTTCAGTTTCCCATGTGGCTTCTTTCTTTTTGATCCATGATTTTGATAGGGTACTCAACATACGAGAGGTCGGGCTCTACTAATATTTATTGTTGTTCGACAATCTCGGTAGGGACTCGAACACACTTCGTGAGCTGAGACATGTGAAAGACATCATGGATGGCTGCAAGCTGAGGGGGCAGTCGAATTCTATAGGCTACGGGTCCATAGCTCTGGATGCTTTCGTAGGGACCAACATAACGGGGAGCTTATTTTCCTTTGACCCCGAAACGTTGTACACCCTTGGTTGGTGAAACACGAAGGTAGACGTGGTCACCAACTTCAAATTTTAGTGGCTTTCTCCTTCTGTCGAAATAGCTCTTTTGCCTGGACTGTGCGGCTCTATGGTTTTCTTGTATTACTCTCACTTTTTCTTCTGCCTCGATTACCAAGTCTGGCCCAAATATTCTGCGTTCTCCGGTCTGTGACCAACTCAAAGGAGTTCGACACCTACGTCCGTATAAGGCCTTAAATGGTGCCATTTTCAAACTCGCTTGATAGCTATTGTTATATGAGAACTCAGCTAGGGCTAGGCATTTGTCCCAATTCTTGTCATAGTGAATGACGCAAGCTGTAAGCATGTCTTCAAGAATTTGGTTCACTCTTTCAGTTTGTCCGTCGGTTTGAGGATGATAGGCTGAGCTTCGAATCAAGTTAGTACCAAGAGAAGCTTGCAATTGTTCCCAAAAGTGCGCTACAAACTAAGAACCACGATCGGAAATAATAGTCTTTGGTACTCCCTATAGGCAAACGATGCGATCGAGATAAATCTCGGCATATTTCTTGGCAGTATAGGTGGTGTGTACCGGAAGAAAATGTACCGTATTTATGAGCCTATCAACGATAACCCATATGGAATCATGTTTCTGTGCGGTACTCGGCAATCCAACAATGAAATCCATACTTATGTCTTCCTATTTCCAAGAGGGTATAGGCAAAGGTTGAAGTGTACCGGCTACTTTCAAGTGGCTGGCTTTTACTCTCTGACATGTGTCGCACTTTGAGACAAATTTAGCAATTTCCCTTTTCATTCTAGTCCACCTGAAGTTTTGCCTAACATCTTGATACATTTTGCTACTGCCGGGGTGAATACAAAATTTTGAAAGATGTGCCTCATCAAGAATTTGCTTACGGAGCTCATGATTCTTCGGAACGACTATGCGACTTTCGAACCATAGAACTCCATTATGGTCCTGGCAGAAACATTTGTATTTCTCTTCACCTAGAGAGAGTTTTTGTTTGATGATCTTAACTCCTTCATCATGTAGTTGTGCCATGACGATCCGGTCGTGAAGAGTGGGCTCAACTGAGATGTGATGCAAGGTGCCTTGGGAAATCATTTCCAAACTAAGCTTTCTCATTTCCGAACATAGTGTCTCATTATATATTTCCACTGATAGGCAATGGCAATGAGTCTTGCGGCTTAGTGCATCCGCGACTACATTGGCCTTGCCGGGGTGATAGTGCACCTCGAGGTCATAATCCTTGATTAATTCTGGCCATCTTCTTTGTCTCATATTCAGATCAGCTTGGGTGAAGATATATTTGAGACTTTTATGATCAGTGTAGATATTACAATGATTGCCCATGAGATAATGTCTCCATATTTTTAGAGCATGAATGATTGCTGCTAACTCGAGATCATGGGTCGGATAATTCTGCTCATGGGGCCGAAGGGCTCGTGAAGCATAGGCGATAACTCGATTTTTTCTTGCATAAGCACACAACCAAGACCGATGCCAGATGAATCACAGTAAACATCAAACGGCTTGGTGTTATCGGGTTGAGCTAACACAGGGGCTGTAGTCAAACGTTCTCTGAGAGTGTGGAAAGCTTCTTCGCATTTCTCATCCCACACAAACTTTACTCCCTTTTTCAATAGTTCGGTCATAGGCTTAGAAATCCTAGAGAAATCCGGAATGAAACGGTGATAGTAACCGGCTAAACCAAGAAAACTGCGAATCTAATGAACGGAGGTAGGAGGTTTCCAATCTATCACTTCTTGTACCTTGCTGGGGTCAACGGCTATGTCTTTGCTGGAAATTGTGTGACCCAAGAACTTCACACTATCCAACCAGAATTTGCACTTAGAAAATTTAGCATAGAGTTGATGGTCTCTGAGAAGCTGAAGAACAATGTGCAGGTGCTTAGCGTGCTCTTCCTCATTCTTGGAATAGATAAGGATGTCGTTGATGAAAACTACGATGAATTTGTCGAGCTCGGGCATGAATACCGAATTCATGAGATACATGAAGTAGGCAGGGGCATTGGTGAGACCGAAAGACATGACCAAAAATTCGTATAGTCCATATCGTGTGGAAAAGGCGGTCTTAGGAATATCGCATGGACGAATCTTTATCTGATGATATCCAGATCGAAGATTAATCTTTGAGAAGACTTTAGCTCCAGATAATTGATCAAAGAGAACGTCGATCCGGGGAAGTGGGTATTTATTCTTAACGGTTACCGCATTGAGAGGTCGGTAGTCCACACATAATCTTAAACTGTCATCCTTTTTTCTTTACAAAAAGGGCTGGACATCCCCAAGGTGATGCGCTAGGACGAATGAAGGCTTTGTCCAGTAGTTCTTGGAGTTGTGTTTTCAGTTCGGCCAATTTCTTAGGTGGCATCCTATAGGGTCTTTTGAAGATAGGTGCAGTGCCTAGTTGTAGTTCAATAACGAACTCAATATCCCTATCTGGTGGCATTATTGGCAAATCGTCTGGAAAAACATCGGCATACTCGCATACCACTGGAATATCTTCTAGCATGATTCCTTCCATCACGAAAGCACAAGAATTCGTGCACTCCCAGAACGGTAGGTAAAGGGTAGTGGCTCCGTGACTAGGCGAATTTATTTCAACAGCACGGGAAGAAAGGTCCAGTGTGACTCCATGTAGAGCCATCCAATTCATTCCCAAAATAATATCCATGCCGTCAAGGGGTAAAAGAACAAGGTCCGTGTTGATGGTTTTACTACCCAACTTGATTGGTACTTGCCTTATCATTTGATTTAAAGCAATTTTACCACCCGGTGTTGATATCATATACGACCCTTTTGTGTGACAAACATCCAAGCCTACTTTTGTACCAAACTTTGCACTAATGAAACTATGTGATGCACCAGAATCAAACAAGGGAACTCACTCCCCCGTGCATAGGGAGTCGTCCGTCAACAACCTTGACGACTTCTAGATGATAACCTTGGAGGACTTTTTGCACATACTCCTCGATAGTGTAGCCTAACATTTGGCAAGTGTTGTAACAGGCTAACTGAGAGTTGAGTACCTCTTTTCTAATGAGTGCAGTTCGACCGTATGAACACCCTAATCGTGTAGGCCATGGTTAAGAACTTGGTGGTTTGGTTGTAAATGCTGGATCTGTTGTTGCAGAAACTTGTCTGAGTTTTAATCCATGATCACTTGCATTTCTGGGCTGTGTAATGAATACTAAAGTTGTCATAAATTTCCTGATCTAGGTGCTCATAAATTTTCAGCATCATTGGACTTTTGTAGTCAGAGTTATAGGCAAAATACTATACCTCGGTCTGCTGAAAAACTGCCAAAACAGAGATATAGTCATAGTAGTCGGAGGTGTAGTTAAAGTAGTCAAAGATGTAGTCGTAGTATTCGGAGGTGTAGTTGAAGTAGTGAAATATGTAGTCATAGTAGTCGGAGAGGTAGTCTAAGTAGTCGGAGATGTAGTCGTAGTAGTCAGAGATGAAGTTGAAGCAGTCGGAGATGCAGTCGAGGTAGTCAAAGATGCAGTGTAGTCAAAAATATAGTCGTAGTAGTCAGAGGTATAGATGAAGCAGTCGGAGATGTAGTCAAAGCAGACGAAGATGTAGTCGAAGGAGTTGGAGATGTAGTCAAAGTAGTCAGAGATGTAGTCAAAGCAGTCGAAGATGTAGTCGAAGCAGTCGGAGATGTAGTCGAAGTAGAAGGAGAAGTAGTCGAAGTAGTCGGAGATGTAGTTGAAGCAGTCAGAGATGTAGTCAAAGTAGTCGTAGTAGTAGTCGATGTAGTCAGAAATGTAGTTGAAGCAGTCGGAGATGTAGTCAAAGAAGTCGGAGATGTAGTCGGAGTAGACGAAGGTGTGGTTGAAGCAGTCAGAGATGTAGTTGTAGTAGCCGGAGCTAGAGTCTTTTCAAAAATTGACCTCCGTTCTGGATATCATCAAATTAAAATCCATCCAAGATATTCCTAAGACTGCTTTGTCCACACGATATGGACTTTTCGAGTTCCTAGTCATGTCTTTCGGGCTCACAAATGCTCCTGCCTACTTCATGTATCTCATGAATTCGGTATTCATGCCCAAACTTGACAAGTTCATTGTGGTTCTTATTGATGACATCCTTATTTATTCCAAGAATAAGGAAGATCATGCTAAGCATGTGCGCATTGTTCTCCAGTGTCTTAGAAACCATCATCTCTATGGGAAGTTTTCCAAGTGTGAATTATGTCTGGATAGTGTAAAATTTTTAGGACACACTATTTCCAGCAAAGGCATAGCCGTTGATTCTAGCAAAGTACAAGAGGTGATGGAATGGAAACCTCCCACATCCGTCCATCAGATTTGTAATTTTCTTGGTTTAGCTGGTTATTATCGCCACCTTATTCCGAACTTCTCCAGAATTGCTAAGCCTATGACTGAACTATTGAAGAAAGGGGTAAAGTTTGTGTGGAGCGAGAAATGTGAAAAAGCTTTCCACACTCTTCGGGAACACCTGACTACAGCCCCAATCTTAGCTCAACCTGATAACACCAAGCGATTCGATGTTTATTGTGACGCATCTGGTACTGGTCTAGGGTGTGTGCTTATGCAAGACAATCGAGTCATTGCCTATGCTTCATGAGCTCTTCGATCTCCTGAACAGAATTATCAAACACATGATCTCGAGCTAGCAGCGGTCATTCATGCTTTAAAGATTTGGAGACATTATCTTATGGGCACTCATTGCAATATCTACACTGATCACAAAAGTCTCAAATATATCTTCACCCAAGCTGATCTGAATATGAGACAAAGAAGATGGTTGGAGTTAATCAAAGATTATGATCTTGAGTTAATCACCCAGGAAAGGCTAATGTAGTCGCAGATGCGCTAAGCCGCAAGGCTCATTGCAATTGCTTGTCCGCAAAATTCTATAATGGAACGTTATTTCATGAGAGGAGGAAACTCAATTTGGAAATGATTCCCCAAGGCACTCTAAACCACATTTCCATTGAACCAACCCTCCACAATCAAATCATCATGGCACAATTACATGATGAAGGTGTTAAATCATCAGGCAAAAAATCAAGCAAGTGGAGTTCTATGGTTTGAATCTCGCATAGTGGTTCCAAAGAATCATGAGCTCCGAAAACAAATTCTTGACGAGGCACATCTTTCCAAGTTCTCTATTCACCCGGGTAGTAGCAAAATGTATCAAGATCTTAGGAAAAACTTTTGGTGGACTAGAATGAAAAGGGAAATTGCCAAGTATGTCTCGGAATGTGACACATGTTTGAGGGTTAAAGCTAGCCACTTGAAAGTAGCCGATACACTTTGACCCTTGCCTATGCCATCATGGAAATGGGAAGACATAAGTATGGATTTCATTGTTGAATTGCCCAACAACCTCCCAAAAGCACGATTCCATATGGGTTATCATGGATAGACTCACAAAAACAACACATTTTATTCCGGTACACACTACCTACACTGCCAAGAAATATGTCGAGATTTACCTCGATCGCATTGTTTGCTTACATGGAGTACCCAAGATGATGATTTCAGATCGTGGTGCTCAATTTGTAGCACGTTTTTGGGAACACTTACAAGCTACTCTTGGCACCAAACTGATTCGAAGCTCAGCTTACCATCCTCAAACGGATGGGCAAACCGAAAGAGTGAACCAAATTCTTGAAGACATGCTTAGAGCTTGTGTCATCCATTATGAGAAAAGTTGGGACAAATGCTTACCTCTAGCAGAGTTCTCATACAATAATAGCTATCAAGCATGTTTGAAAATGGCACCGTTTAAGGCCTTGTATGGTCGTAGGTGTCGAACTCCTTTGAGTTGGTCCCAAACCGGAGAACGTAAAATATTTGGACTAGACTTGGTAATCGAGGCAAAGGAAAAAGTAAGTGTAATACAAGAGAATCTAAGAGTTGCATAGTCTAGACAAAAGAGTTATTTTGATAAAAGGAGAAAGCCTTTGCAATTTGAAGTTGGTGATCATATCTACCTTCGGGTTTCACCAACCAAGGGTGTGCAAAGGTTTGGAGTGAGAGGGAAGTTAGCTCCCCGATATGGCTGTCCTTATGAAATCACCGAAATTTGCGGACCCGTGGCCTATAGAGTGCGACTTCATCCGCAACTTGCAGCCATCCATGATATCTTTCATATCTCTCAACTCAAGAAGTGTATTCAAGTTTCGACCGAAATTGTTGAACAAAAGGAAATATTGGTAGAATCAGACCTCTCTTATGTTGAATATCCTATCAAGGTTCTTGATCAAAAGGAAAGGGTCACTAGAAGGAAAGTTGTTAAAATGTACAAAATCCAATGGAGTCATCATACCAAAGAGGAAGCCACTTGGGAAACTGAAAGCTATCTAAATCAAAATTTTCACGGTTTTCTAAACTCACCCAAAGGTACACGCACTTTCCACGCTAGGCGTACTTATCCAAATCTCGGGACAAGATTCTTTTTAAAGGAGGAAGGCTGTAACACCCTAGTTGTTTAAAATCCTAAGCAAGAAAACCTAAACATAGCATCATGCATAATAACCCAGAATCATTGAAACAATGCATTTAATTATGGGTGTGCATATGCATGTGTCCAAACATTTTTGAGTTTCCATGCAAAAGCTTGAGAAAAATTGAAGTCAAACTCAGTTGACCCCGGTCATCCCTCTTCTTTCTCTCTCTCCCTCCCCTGTTCTGCCGTTCCCACAGCTGCTCGAGCCGCGCGGGTGCTGGGGCTTTGTTCCTCTCCCTAGCCCCATCGTTAGGGCCGCTCGGAGGAGTTTCCCGCTGTGGGCGTCTTCAACACGCCCTTCAAGGACACCTGCCATGAAACACTCCCGCGAGGGTGGTGGCTTCCTCCGCTAGAACCAGAGTTGGAGATCGCCTCCGATTCCCCCGCAAGGAGATCATGGAAGGATTCCGAGACGTAGCCCGTCATCACCATGAACTCGTTGTCTGTGGGGGACGAACCAAAAGACGTCGCGATGAGGCGACGCACGTCCTCCACCACGTTACGCAGGCCAAAAGGAAACCTCGTCGGGCCGCCCCTGGCCGGGATCTCCGGGGATAGTGGTTCTCCCCCGGAGAGCTGCGCCGTGACATTGTTGAGCGAGAAGAGAACGTGGTACAAGTCCTAAGGGGTCGGTCGGGGACCCAAGAAGATGCGGAGCTGACGCCCCAAACTCTCGTAGTCAAAGTGGAGGGGCCCACTCTCCTCAGAGGCGCGATCCTCCGGGGCACGCAGCCGCACCCTCTCAAAAGCCTCGATAACGGGGTCGAGGTTGGCGGTGCAGGCGGGTCGGACTGGAACATGAATCTCTTCCAGTCCCCCTCCTATGGTGACGATGAAGTCTAGGGTCCCGAATCACACGAGCACGCTCAGGGCCCATACTCTGGTGTAGTTGGCCATCCGCAGCCTAAAGAGGTCGACGACACGCGCAAAGGCCCCTACTTAGCACGCCAACTGTCGGTGTCTCAAACTGCCGACTAGTAAATTTCATGATTGCGTGTCTGGCCCGGATGGTGTGCAAGAAAGACACGAGGGTTTATATTGGTTTGGGTAGAATGTCCTTACGTCCCGTTCGAGCCGTTGTGCTCTTGCACTAAGTTTGCTGTAGGGGTTACAAACGGGCGAGAGAGGGAGGGGGCTCCCAAGTCTCTTGTGGAGTGTGTGTGTGTGTGTGTGTGTGTGAATATGAGTCTGAACGTTCCGTCTCCACCATGGGGGTCCTCCTCTTCCCTTTTATACGCCAAGGGGTAGGGGTCGGATACAAGAGAGAAAGAGAGAAAAAGGTCGTCGGGATCCCGCTTTTCCTCCTCCGTGCGTGTGGTCCCCGCTGGTCCTCTAGATGACAACGGGGTGTCCCTGCGCCACTCCCTGGCGCGATGTGCGACGTGACTAACAATAGGGCGGGCGGCACGGGCCCCCCGGCGTGCTTGGTGGGCGACATGCGCCCCGACAAGATGGGCAGCATGAAACCCCGGCGCGTTTTACTGCTTGACCTCCAGTGCGGCGGACGACCGGGGCTTGCGGTAATGGCTTGTCCTCTCCGGGGGTCATGCGAGGCACGTCCTTACCTGCCCCTGTGCTAGAGGTTCAACCCTCGGCACGACCTGTCATTCCGTGAGACCCCGAGGGCCCCACACCCCTGCGGCGGGTACGGTCGAATCCGTTCCCTCGGGGTCGGGCGAAGCGTAGCTCCCCCTCGGGGTCGGGTGAGGCCGAGCCCGCGCCCTCGGGGTCAGGCGAGGCAGGGCTTCTCTCACCGGGGTCTGGAGAGGCCGCGCTCGCATACATGGGGACAAGCGAGGTAGAGCCTATCCTCTGGTGGTCGGGCGATGTGGCTCGTGCCCTTTTTCTAGGCTTGGGATTTGGGCCGTCGGTGCCCTTCTTTCCGGTGGGCCGTCCGTGGCTATGCGACAACCAAGATTGGGCTGAACCGCATATTCCGGGAGAGCCAAACTGTGATATTCACCCCCGACAAGTAGGTTCGAAAACTTTCCTGAATTACTAAATTTATTAGTTTACTGAATTACTAAATTGCAATAGGCTAGACCGGTCTGCCTTGCTCTTAGCCAATTTCGGCCATCAACAGCATTTCAATTTTGAAGTTCACAAAAAGATTTGGAAAACTCTTAAATCCCTTAATTTGTTAGGATAAGTCAGTAAACCACGAAAGATAGTAAACTAAATTTATTAGTTTTGAAGTCAAATTTTTAGCTATTGCAAGAAAATCCCCCCAAAAAATCCTTATGTGACTTATACATGGATCAAACAAATGTTACTATTCCTTTTTATTTTGAGAAAATTCCCTATATAGCACCGGATAAAAATCTGATTCCCTGTATAGCACTACAAAGTTTTACATCTCTTATTTGACACTGTAATTTATATTTCATTCCTTTCTTAGCACTTAAGTTAGATAGCCACTTCCGTTAAAATTATATCTTATGCTATCAGATATTTATATTGTGGACCAAAATACCCCTTAAGACTTTCTACCTGGCCCTGGACTCATCCCGCCGAATCTCATCTCGCTCATCTAGTGTCGCTCATTCGGTTCCTCATCAATTCCCTATCTCCGTTCGGTCCTCCCCAACCCTAGGCCTTTAGGCAGCGGATGCCAGCGATGACCAAGGATGGCGCAGGCCTACAGATGGTGTGAGCCGCAGCTCGTTCGACATCCCCACCAGCATGGGGAGCTACAGGCTGGGCCAGCTGATCTTGGTGGCGAGCAAGGAGCGCCTAAGGATGGGCTTCGACTAGATCAGACAACGGCTCGGGGCCATTTCTGCCGCATAATGTATGCTCCGGTGGATGTCCCCGGCTCGAACACCATGGACGGGTGAAAGGAAACGGTGCTCGTAGCCTAAGAGAGGGGTGAATTAGGCAACTTAAAAACTTAACCTATGGTCTCCACCTAAATTGCACAAAACATAAGCTAAAATATGCTATATAGATTTGTAACTACAATTCATCTAGTGTTCCAACCCATCCAACAAGATTTTTACAACCTAGAGCCAATAATAGCAAGATACTATTCCAAGAAAGTAAAGGCACACAAGTTTCAAAGAGTGGGTTATGGAAATGTAAACTCGACACGGCAATTTAATCCTATGGTATCGGTGGGTAAAAGCCACCCTAGTCCACATTGGAGCTCCACTAAGGATATGCTCTCGATCACCAAGTCTTTTCTGATACAGGGCTTGGTCTCGCCACTAAGGCTCTTGCCACAAATGTAATGCTCACCACCCCTTACACCGGTCACCTTGACGACATCTTCATTACGGAGCTTCCCATGAAGGATGGGTCTCCTCATCACCCGAACACGGTCATCGTCGCCGCTCCTCACCAAGCCAGAGGGTCAGTGACTTGCAGGCGAGCCACCAAGATTCCAAGGGGTCGGCACACCAAGATTACAACGGTGGTTCACTCTAGAACCAAATATAAGGCAGTAACACCTTTGTGGCAGAACCACCTGAATTAATCCGGCTCAAGTGTATTAACCATCACCATTAGGGCAATTTTGGTTAACCTTACACTTCAAACGGAGTAATCCACTGGTCTGTCGGGTATAACCTCCCGATACAACCACGGTAATCGGATCGAGCGCCGTACATACAAATGCTCACGCGAAGATGAGCCCAGAGAATACCACATTCCAGCAAATATTACAACATTAGCATAAGTAAATATTACAGACCAAGTTTTGAGTTTAGAAACCAAATACTCCAATGATCATAACTAATAAGTTCTTCAGAGTTTAGGTTGCAGCGGAAAAATAAACAGCGGAAGCTACTCGACGATACATAATGTCTCGATGAAGCCCGTACGAGACATCACTCGGCATTATCTCCGTTGGACGGGGGCGTATCCCATTCCACCGACCAACCAGGGGGAAGAGTGCAGGGCCAAGTCAAGCTAGCAATCATATCTTCGAAGGTCTCACCTGAAAACGAGCCACAAGCAAGGCTCAGTATACTAATACTCAGCAAGACTTACCCGTGTAGTGGAATCTACTCCACCGACTCTAGACATGCAAGGCTTTTTGGCTCAGGGGTTTGTTTTGCCGAAAAGCATCTACAAGTGGGTCCTTACTTTCACTTTTAGCTCAAGATTCTAGTTTCGTTAACCATTCTAGATAAGCAGCTATCCAAAAGCATACATGGTGAAGCATTAAATTTTCATCCAACCAGTTCATTCATCATCATTGTTACTCTTCTTACTCTGTGGGTAAAAATGGTTAAGCAGTCTCAATAGCCGTGAGAAACGGACGATTCGAATCGAATTTCTTAACCTTGCAAGGGAAACCCAAACACATGTCACGTGGTTACTCCCTAGAGTCACACGTGCAACTTTTCCCCTTTCTTTCCGGGTCGTGGATCGGGGCTACCCTCCGAGAGTACAAGAGCCCCACGCCACGGTTCGGCGCCGGGTCGTGACCACTCTCTGCACTCGCCATATGCACATGGGACCGAAGTTCAAAGGGTAGGATGCCGTCCCCTTGCCGGGCCAATGAGGTACTTAAGCTTACCGATTCCCATAATCTTGGCATGTGTTTAGTACGTTCAAAGACTTAACCATCACTACCACACCCTGCGGCCTTAGCATTTTTCACTAGACAGACGGGCCTCAATCGTAACCATCGTTCCATAGCCCGTCCGTGTCCTTATGATTGCAGCGTGTAGTAGACATTCAACTCCTATTTTCTCGCGAGTGACAGGAAATCACTCGACTTTTACCGGAGTCCTATTAGCACAGCATTCTATCGAACCTTACGTCTAGTTTTCAAGCAAGGGTTCCTGATACCATGCAACTAAGTTTTCATTCAACTCCTATAAACTTAATGCACAAGCAAAGAGTAATGAGTTGCATAATTTCGGAAAGAGATGGGTTATGCTCCGGGGCATGCCTTCACAGTTAGCGTGGGGCTCTTCCAAACATGGGCTCGGGTCTTCAAGAGCTTCAGTTAGATTCGCTTGAGCTTCACGCTGCTCACTCTCGGACGCGGGCACCAGCTCGTAAGTTCCGTCGGCGAGAGTCGTCGATTCTACATGAATGCACACGTTTAAGTCGTGGTAATGGTAACCGATACGATTTAAGAGTAATTACTACAATGGATAGTTTCTGGTCATGAAAGTTTGGATTTAGGCACATCAGGGAAAGATGCGCTTACTCTATAATTTTCAGCCAATTTTATGTAACAGATTAATTATGAAAAATATATTACGTAGTTGCTGTTAGATCCTTGTTCTTTTTGTACAGAACAATTGGTGCAACAACTGAGTCTAATATTTTTACAGAGCTTTCACTTAAGTATGTAAAAGCTACTGTAATTTTTGTAGGATTTATTATGCAGTATCCAGAGCATAGAAAATATTACATTACACACCTAGGTTATTCAAGAATTTATTTTTACAGGACCCTAAACAGGGTTTTTGTCCATGGAACTTTTTACACAGCAACTTCTACCATAGTGTACCTCCTAGTAAAAATTTGAGAATTTTCCAAGCTAAGATACTATTTTCTTGATTTAACGTATGTTATTAGCACATAAATCAAATAAATAGGGTACTGTGAGATAAAAAGTCTCCTAATTTTTCTCTGGCTTCTAGGTACCAATACATTAGCATAGAAAAAGTTTCATTGGCTGATTCATCGCCTAACTGCAGGGATAAAACATTCTACTTAAACATGGTATGAAACTAAGTTTAATAAACAGTAAAGCTAGAATTGGAATTTGGACCTGATCTTTTTACACAATCCTAAACATCAAGCAACTAACTCACTGCCCAAAATTTAGGGTCAGCATTGTTCTACAACAGTGGGTACAAAATAAGTCCATTAAAGCTTCCATTTAATGTAGAGCAAAATATGTTTGGATTCTGAGAAACATTTTGTAACAAAAGTGGTAGAGTTTGTTCTAAGGATTCCAGAACAGTTGAGTTTGCATTTTTTTTGAATTTTCTACGATTTTATAAGAATTTTACAAGTTCACTGAATTTAAATCTAGATTTGAAACTTTCTTTTACAACTAGGTCCTTGAATCTTACGGGCAGACCCTTCTAAAGATTTAAATTCTTGCAATTGGGTCCTCGGGCGGCTCGGGTACGGCGGCCGGCCGAAATTCCGGCGAGGGGCTCGCCGGCGGCGAGGGGTGAGGGTCGGGGAAGGTTCAGGGGTGCGAGGGCTACCTTGTGGGGGTGTTGTTCAGGTGGGGGACGGCCGGGAAGGGCTCGCCAGCGTTGGACCAGAGGCGGCGGCGGCGCGGCACGCGTTGACGGCGGTGCTCCAGCGGGCTTGGGGCGGCCTGGTCCGGTCAGCGAGCTTCGGTGGCGCGTGGGGAAGCTGCTCAGGGGCTCGGCTTGGACGGAGGAGGTCGGGGTCGCGCTGTCCACGGCGAGCAGGGGCGGCGGCGGCGGCGGCAGCGCGGGCGGCGGCGCTCCGGTGGTTCTGGGCGGCGTTGGGCGGGTCGGCGAGCTTCAGGGGGATGATGTAGTGGTGGCTGAAGCTTCGGTTTGGGCGGTGGGCGGCGGTGGAGGGCTGTCCACGGCGGGCGGCGCTCGGCGGCGGCAATGGCGGCGGCGAGGACGTTCTGGGTGCGGGGCTCGCGCGGGCGGCCGGGGCTCGGCTTTTATAGGGGCAGGAGGGGGTGCGGAGGGCCTGGGCGGCGTGCGGGGCGGAGGCACGGCACGGCGCGGTACTGGGCGCGACGGGCGGCAGCAGAACGCCGGCGCGGCGTGCGGCGAGCGGGCGCGGCGACTGGGCGGCCGGGATATGCGTGGGCGCGAGGGGATAGCGCTGGGCGTGGAGTGGTGGAGCAGCAGCTGCAGCGGCACGGGCGGAGGGCGGGCGCAGTGACAGGCGGGGCGCGGGAGCCGGGGCGGCATGGCGGGGCGCGGTGACTGGGCGCGACGGGCGGCGGGGCTGGGCGCGGCAGCGGCGCGTGCACGCGCGGGCGCCCACTGGGCCGCGCGGCGTGGAGAGGGGGCAAAGCCGGCCGTGGCGGGGTGGCGCGGCGGCCACTGGCCTGGCGCCTCGCGCCGGTCAGGCATCGCCGGCCACCTGGCGCGCTGTCGGGCGGGGAGGGGAGAGAGAGGGAGGGGCGAGGGACTGAATGCGAGAATTTGGAAAACTTCAGGGGGCTGGGTGCAAACAGGGCGTTTTCTCCTCTTTCTGATTTGAATTTCAAAAACTTTTCAACACGAAAGTTGTTCAGAATAAAAAGTTCTACAACTTTGGTTTCAGGTAAAATCTCATTTGGCTTATGGTTTGAAAGTTAAATTTAAAAGTTCAAAAGTAACCAAATGTGCTCAAATTAAATTTTGAATTCCAACTGAACTCGTTCTAATTCTTTCCACCCTTTTATTAGTTGGTTTAAGCATAGGGTTAGGCTAATGATACTGATTTTAGAAATGAAATTTTTACCAGGGTTGTCACAGCCTTCCCCCCTTAACAAGAATCTCGCCCCGAGATTCGGTAAATCTTAGTGTGGACATGGGTGCACATACCAGTGGTTGAGATAAGAAACCCAGGGAAATGTTGGTTTAGGTAGCTCTCGGTTTCCCAGGTGGCTTCTTCTTCCGTGTGGTGATTCCATTGCACTTTATACATTCTAATCACTTTCCTCCTGGTCTCTCTCTCTTTTTGATCCAAAACCTTAACTGGGTGTTCGACATATGAGAGGTCGGGTTCCAACGATATTTCTTGTTGTTCCACAATCTCAGTAGGGACTCGAATACACTTCTTGAGTTGAGATACGTGGAAGACATCATGGGTGGCCGTGAGCTGAAGGGGCAGTCGTAATCTGTAGGCTACGGGTCCGCAGCTCTCAATGATTTCGTAAGGACCAACATAACGGGGAGCTAGTTTGCCTTTGATTCCAAATCTTCGCACTCCCTTGGTTGGCGAAACTCGAAGATAGACATGATCGCCAACTTCGAATTTTAGGGGCTTTCTCCTTTTGTCAGAATAGCTCTTTTGTCGAGCTTGTGCGGCTCTAAGATTTGCTTGTATTACTTTTACTTTCTCCTCTGCCTCGATTACCAGGTCGGGTCCAATTATTTGACGTACTCCGGTTTGTGACCAGCTCAAAGGAGTTCGACACCTTCGTCCGTACAGGGCCTCAAATGGTGCCATTTTCAAACTCGTTTGATAGCTGTTGTTGTACGAGAACTCTGCTAGGGGTAGGCATTTGTCCCAATTCTTGTCATAGTGGATGACGCAAGCTCTCAGCATGTCCTCAAGGATTTGGTTTACTCTTTCCATTTGTCCATCAGTCTGAGGATGGTATGCTGCGCTGCGAATCAGTTTGGTACCAAGAGACGTTTGCAGTTGTTCCCAAAAGCGTGCTACAAACTGAGGACCACGATCGGAAATAATTGTCTTAGGTATTCCATGCAGGCAAACAATACGATCGAGGTAAATCTCGGCATATTTCTTGGTAGAATAGGTGGTGTGTACCGGAAGAAAATGTGCCGTCTTTGTGAGTCTATCCACGACAACCCATATGGAATCATGTTTCTGGGAAGTGTTTGGTAGTCCAATGACGAAGTCCATACTTATGTCTTCCCATTTCCATGATGGTATAGGTAACGGTTGTAGTGTACCGGCTACCTTCAAGTGGCTAGCTTTTACTCTCTGGCACGTGTCACATTCCGAGACATACGTAGCAATTTCCCTTTTCATTCTAGTCCACCAGAAGTTTTGCCTTAGGTCTTGATACATTTTGCTACTGCCGGGGTGGATAGAGAATTTGGAAAGGTGTGCCTCATCAAGAATTTGCTTGCGGAGTTCACGATTCTTCGGAACGACTATACTACTTTCGAACCATAGAACTCCCTTATGGTCCTGGCGGAAACATTTATACCTCTCCTCACCTAGAGAGAGTTTTTGTTTGATGATCTTAATTCCTTCATCATGTAGTTGTGCCATGACGATTTGGTCGTGAAGAGTGGGCTCAACTGAGATGTGATCTAGAGTGCCTTGGGAAACCATTTCCATGTTAAGCTTCCTCATTTCTGCACACAATGTCTCATGGTAGGATTCCATGGATAAGCAATGGCAATGGGACTTGCGGCTTAGTGCATCCGCGACTACATTAGCCTTGCCGGGGTGATAGTGCACTTCAAGGTCATAATCCTTGATTAATTCTAGCCATCTTCGTTGTCTCATATTCAGATCGGCTTGTGTGAAGATATACTTGAGGCTCTTATGATCCGTGTAGATATTGCACTGTGTACCCATGAGATAGTGCCTCCATATTTTCAGAGCGTGAATGACCGCTGCAAGCTCAAGATCATGAGTGGGATAATTCTGCTCGTGGGGCCGAAGGGCTCGTGAGGCATATGCAATCACTCGATTCTCTTGCATAAGCACACATCCTAGACCAGTACCTGATGCGTCACAATACACATCGAATGGCTTGGTATTATCGGGTTGAGCTAACACAGGTGCAGTAGTCAGATGCTCTCTGAGAGTGTGGAAAGCTTCTTCACATTTCTCATCCCATACAAACTTTACTTCCTTCTTTAACAGTTCAGTCATGGGCTTAGCAATTCGAGAGAAATCCGGGATGAAGCGGCGGTAGTAACCGGCTAAGCCGAGAAAACTGCGAATCTGATGAACAGAGGTAGGGGGTTTCCAATCCATCACCTCTTGTACCTTGCTGGGGTCAACAGCTATGCCTTCGCTGGAGATCGTGTGACCTAAGAACTTTATAGTATCCAACCAAAACTCACACTTAGAAAACTTAGCATAGAGCTGATGGTCTCTGAGTCGCTGAAGAACAATATGAAGGTGCTTGGCATGCTCTTCCTCATCCTTGGAATAGATAAGGATGTCGTCGATGAACACTACGACGAATTTGTCAAGTTCGGGCATGAATACCGAATTCATGAGATACATGAAGTAGGCAGGGGCATTGGTGAGTCCAAAGGACATGACTAAGAATTCATATAGTCCATAGCGTGTGGAGAAGGCAGTCTTAGGAATATCGCAGGGGCGAATCTTGATTTGATGATATCCCGAACGAAGATCAATCTTTGAGAAGACTCTGGCTCCAGCTAATTGATCGAAGAGTACATCGATGCGAGGAAGGGGATATTTATTTTTAACAGTTACCGCATTGAGAGGTCGGTAGTCCACACATAATCTCAAACTGTCATCCTTCTTCTTTACGAATAGGGCTGGACATCCCCAAGGTGACGCGCTAGGGCGAATGAAACCCTTGTCCAGCAGTTCCTGGAGTTGAATTTTCAGCTCTGCCAACTCTTTAGGGGGCATCCTATATGGTCTTTTGGATATAGGTGCAGTGCCTGGCTGTAGTTCAATGATGAACTCAATGTCCCTATCCGGTGGCATTCCTGGTAAGTCATCCAGAAAAACGTCGGCATACTCGTTTACCACAGGAATATCCTCTAGCTTAAGTCCTTCCATCTTATAAGCACAGGAATTCGTACAATCTAGGAATGGTAGGTAAAGGGTAGTGGCTCCGTGACTAGGTGAATTTATCTCAACGGCTCGGGAAGAAAGTTCCAGCGTGACTCCATGCATAGTCATCCAGTTCATTCCCAAAATAATGTCCATGCCGTCAAGAGGTAAAAGGACAAGGTCTGTGCCGATGGTTTTACTACCCAATTTGACTGGTACTTGTCTGACCATTTGGTTTGAAGCAATTTTACCACCCGGTGTTGATATCATATATGACCCTTTGGTGTGACAAACATCCAAGCCTACTTTTGCACCGAATTTTGCACTTATGAAACTATGCGATGCACCAGAATCAAATAATATAACTGCAGGCTTGTTATGGATAGAGAATGTACCCGACATCACTGGGGCTCCTTCAGGAAGCTCTGCAAGCGTGGT
The DNA here is from genome assembly GCA_032594955.1 of Panicum miliaceum. Classification (NCBI taxonomy): domain Eukaryota; kingdom Viridiplantae; phylum Streptophyta; class Magnoliopsida; order Poales; family Poaceae; genus Panicum; species Panicum miliaceum. The sequence continues at coordinate 25,426,161 of CM064059.1, read as the reverse complement.
GAAGTTAATCCGTCCTTGCTTGACTTGCAGGGTCTGTCTCTTGCCCCTGTTCTTGGTGTTCGGGTTGGATCCTTGACCTTGGTTGGGCTGCCCAGACTGAGGGCATTCTCGTGCAAAGTGGTTGGAACTCCCGCATTTGAAACAGCGATTCGCGGGGCTAGGTCGAAGAGACTGCGGAAGAATGGGCCTCGGACCATTCTGTGGAGGCATCGGGGGTCGTACCATGCCTGGCTGCTGTGGGGGTCTGGCAATCCATCTCCCTGGTTGAGGGGCCCTTGGTGGAGCTGTGGGGGCGGCATTTTGCACGATGCGATACCTTGGTGGTTGGACACTTGATGGTCCAGCGGGTGCCTTTCTCTTCTTCTCGGCCCGGTGTGCCATGATACAGTCTTCCTGGGTTATGGCCATATTGACCAATTCGTTGTAGGTGTCAGCCCTGGCTAGGTTCAGACGTTCCTTGAGCTTGGTATTCAGACCTCGGCGGAAACGATCACGCTTCTTGGCATCCGTATCAGTGTGATAGCCTGCATACTGGCATAGGTTGTTGAATGCTTGGGCGTACTGCAGCACGGTGCGGGTGCCCTGGGTAAGTGCCAGAAACTCATTCAACTTCCTCTTCATGAGGCCCTCGGGAATATGATGTGCCCGGAACGCGGTCTTGAATTCATCCCAGGTGACAATGTGATCAGCGGGGAGCATAGCAAAGTAGTGGTCCCACCACAGACGAGCGGTACCGCGAAGCTGTTGCGCGGCAAAACGAGCTTTGTTGGCTTCTGAGCATGGGGCCACAAGTAATGTGAACTTGGATTCGATGGTGCGAATCCATGCATCTGCGTCCAGGGGTTCCTCGGTCTTATGGAACAAGGGCGGCTGGGTCCCTAGGAAATCCGTGTATCCTGCAGCTTGGGGTTGGTGAGCATTGTGCCCACCCCTCTGCTGGTGCTGTCCTTGCACGATCTGACGCAGCAGTTCGGTTTGAGCGGCCATCACTTCCACCAAACTGGGTGGGGGTGGTGGCGATTGTCGCGAGCGGCTGCCACCGGCACCAAAACCCTCGGGGTTGCCACGGGTTGATCCAACCATCTGAAACGTGAAAGGTTACCATTAGCAACGCGATCCATATTACTTCCTCGATTCGTAAATAATTGGTGTGGTCATAGACTTCCGAAATCACAGCTAGAAGTATGGACAGAATCTCTGTTTGCTACGAGAAAAATCGTAGCTTGCTGTGGGTCCATCTAAAACATCTCATACTTTGGCAGTAGTCAGAGAATTTAGGAATGCACCACTTTGGTATTTAACTTCGGCGCTAGAACTATAGCTAAGGTGGTCGAAAGGCTCGTCCTTTGCCTTACTGCCTTAGCTGTTTTTCAGCAGATTGATCGGTACTGTTCCACCTATAACTTAAACTAGCGAGGTCCAATGATGCTGAATTTTTGTGAGAACCACGATCACAAAATTTAGCACAAGTTTGGTATTCAACACTCAGCCAAGAAATGCAAGGAGACATGGGTAAAAAAATTCCGACAAGTCTCAGCGATTATGGATTTCATCGTTTACCAACTTACAACGAAATCACCCAAGTTTCATCACCGTTCCTTACAAGTTGAGGGTATCCACATGGTTCAGGTGTACCCAACACAAAAGAGTTACTCAACTCCTAGTTAGCCTATTACAACACTTGCCAAAAGTTAGGCTACCCTATCGAGGAGTATGTGCAAAAGTCCTCCTAGGTCGTCCTCTAGAAATCATCCAAGTCGTTGATAGACGACTCGCTGTGAGCGGGAGAGTGAGCTCCCATCTGAGATGCCTGTGGTACCTCACCCTCGAAACCCATACCGGAGATACCATCAATCTCCTGTGGCTCCTCCTCATCCTCCTCCATGTCCTCCTCATGGGGATGGTCATTCTGATCGTGGTGCCACTGAATGTGCTCATTGGCATCCTCCAACTCAAGGCTCAGATCATGGAGCTGCTCCTCCAACTGTGCTATCGTGGCATCTCTCTCACCCATGAGAGTGTCCTGCTCCTGAATTTGGCCCTCAAGTTGGCCAATCTGAGCATCTCTGTCCTCAAGATCCTGACTGAGCTCCTTAATCTGCTCATCCCTGGTATCTGCCATCATGTGGTAGGCCTGAGCAAGATCAGTGAGCTGCTCAAGCGCCTGACTCTGGAGAGTCTGAAGTCGGTAGAGTGCACTCATGCACCGCACAGAGGTATGAATAGTTTCCTGGGCATGAAAGTCTACCAAGTACTGTGCGTGCTGCACCCTGTTGAGCCAAAAGGGGTCGTTGTCCTGGGCAGCAGGAAACAAGCCAATGGGAGCGAGTGTGACAACCTCGGGACGCTGCGCACAAAAATTGGTGAGCGCCCTCATGGCTGCAAGCTCCCAAGTATCGGCCAAGCGGCGACCAACAGCCTCAAGCTCCAAGGCGGGCCACTCCGGGTGTAGCGGGTGCGGAAAGATAGTCACGTTGACACGGCACTGGGTAACTCCATTTTCTGCAAACTCCAGTCCGGCGTAACGTGGGGGAATTAGATAACCCGCGGTACGCAGAACATCCCACAAAATAGAGGGAAAGCCCTCCCAGTGGAGACACTGCGAGTGAACGCGTCCATCCTCATCCACCATCATAGCAACAGGCTCGGCCATCTGAATCAAAAGATCAAATGGAGTGAGATAGCGAAAAACTGTGAACAGCACAGGGACAGATTCTGTATAGTGTGCAAAAATAACCATAACTCCCACAGTTCTCATCCAAAAATTCTCAAATTTCTCCAGATTACTCCTAAGGAATTGGTGAACAACTTTGCTAGTCAACTCCGGAGCTAGATAGGTCTCTAAGATGGTCTTTCTTTTCAGGTTTTACCTTACTGTCTACCCAGAATTTTCAGTGAACAGAGGGCTAGAGTTTCGTGCACCAGGGAAAATCTACCCAGCCAAAATTTACCAACTTTTAACAGCAGCTACCTGGGTAAATTTGGGACAAGTTTTGTGTTGTACTCGTTTGCAGAAAACCGCAGGAAGGGGGCCTAAAAATTTAAGGGGCAGAAGTGCTTATTCTGGACAGAATTTTGACATTCCAAGGTTTCTGTTATTTCTTACTATCCATAAGTTCAGAATTTTTTATTTTTGAACAGGGGATAGAACACGAAATTTGGAACAATTCTTTCAACATGGACTTTACCAAAAAAGGTCATTTTCTTCGATCAATAAATCGCTCTTTTCGGTCACGGCATATTTCGGACAGTTTCGCTAGATGGTCCTTATGCAAACCACGCTTAGACACGCAAGAACCTTACCACTCTCATACAACGTATTTTCAATTTCCGATATATATGGTTATGATGCATGCATGTCCTATTCGTCCTCACAAACTAAAATAATTGCCAAATACTTTTGGTCTTACGAAGATAGTCTCGGTGGCATACACAATACGGCTCTCGCTATAATAGCTAGTCGAGTCTTTCTAATCGTTCCTTAATTTATCGTAATCGCGGTTAGTGTACCTGCAGAAGATTGACAAGCATATACATTTTATGAACCTTTCATGCCAGCACTCATGAAAGCGTCCGTATTCATTACCGTTTACTTATAGAAACGATATCTGTACAATTTCCGCCGTACAGACGACGTTAACATACGCTATCGAGATAGCGTATTCACGGGGGTACCGTCATGAGACGGGGGTATGAACAGTGATCGCCATACCCTGCGCCAAACCTTCTACTCCCAATATGTTCAACTAACAGTTGGCATATTGGCAGCACCTCAAGTAAGCCACTACTTGAGGGCAGCGTTCGGTTCGCATCACCGACAGGAAGGCCAAGCTCTCTCAGTTGGCTGAGGATCCTTACCTTCTTACCTTAGCGATGAGTGCGTCGTTACAGAATTTAAGGTCGGTTGTGCATGAAAGTAAGTTTTAACAGAAAGTAATGTGCTGGAAGTCAGTTGATAATATTTCATAAGTTAGATAGCCACCTAGTAACTTTCCCATAATCCCTTAGGGCTTTACGAACTAGGCACCATCCTTAACGCACCAACGTATTTCGCAACACATCCTTCTAGTCAAGTTTTAGTAAACGAGTTTTTAAGGCTTGTCGCATTCTCTGGCGTATGTATTTTGGCTCTGGCGCCAGCTGTTGCCAGCTGTGGCACCAGCTACGGCTCTGATACCAGATGTGGCAGAACCACCTGAATTAATCCGGCTCAAGTGTATTAACCATCACCATTAGGGTAATTTCGGTTAACCTTACACTTCAAACGGAGTAATCCACTGGTCTGTCGGGTATAACCTCCCGATACAACCACGGTAATCGGATCGAGCGCCGTACATACAAATGCTCACGCGAAGATGAGCCCAGAGAATACCACATTTCAGCAAATATTACAACATTAGCATAAGTAAATATTACAGACCAAGTTTTGAGTTTAGAAACCAAATACTCCAATGATCATAACTAATAAGTTCTTCAGAGTTTAGGTTGCAGCGGAAAAATAAACAGCGGAAGCTACTCGACGATACATAATGTCTCGATGAAGCCCGTACGAGACATCACTCGGCATTATCTCCGTTGGACGGGGGCGTATCCCATTCCACCGACCAACCAGGGGGAAGAGTGCAGGGCCAAGTCAAGCTAGCAATCATATCTTCGAAGGTCTCACCTGAAAACGAGCCACAAGCAAGGCTGTGTATACTAATACTCAGCAAGACTTACCCGTGTAGTGGAATCTACTCCACCGACTCTAGACATGCAAGGCTTTTTGGCTCAGGGGTTTGTTTTGCCGAAAAGCATCTACAAGTGGGTCCTTACTTTCACTTTTAGCTCAAGATTCTAGTTTCGTTAACCATTCTAGATAAGCAGCTATCCAAAAGCATACATGGTGAAGCATTAAATTTTCATCCAACCAGTTCATTCATCATCATTGTTACTCTTCTTACTCTGTGGGTAAAAATGGTTAAGCAGTCTCAATAGCCGTGAGAAACGGACGATTCGAATCGAATTTCTTAACCTTGCAAGGGAAACCCAAACACACGTCACGTGGTTACTCCCTAGAGTCACACGTGCAACTTTTCCCCTTTCTTTCCGGGTCGTGGATCGGGGCTACCCTCCGAGAGTACAAGAGCCCCACACCACGGTTCGGCGCCGGGTCGTGACCACTCTCTGCACTCGCCATATGCACATGGGACCGAAGTTCAAAGGGTAGGATGCCGTCCCCTTGCCGGGCCAATCAGGTACTTAAGCTTACCGATTCCCATAATCTCGGCATGTGTTTAGTACGTTCAAAGACTTAACCATCACTACCACACCCTGCGGCCTTAGCATTTTTCACTAGACAGACGGGCCTCAATCGTAACCATCGTTCCATAGCCCGTCCGTGTCCTTATGATTGCAGCGTGTAGTAGACATTCAACTCCTATTTTCTCGCGAGTGACAGGAAATCACTCGACTTTTACCGGAGTCCTATTAGCACAGCATTCTATCGAACCTTACGTCTAGTTTTCAAGCAAGGGTTCCTGATACCATGCAACTAAGTTTTCATTCAACTCCTATAAACTTAATGCACAAGCAAAGAGTAATGAGTTGCATAATTTCGGAAAGAGATGGGTTATGCTCCGGGGCTTGCCTTCACAGTTAGCGTGGGGCTCTTCCAAACTTGGGCTCGGGTCCTCAAGAGCTTCAGTTAGATTCGCTTGAGCTTCACGCTGCTCACTCTCGGACGCGGGCACCAGCTCGTAAGTTCCGTCGGCGAGAGTCGTCGATTCTACATGAATGCACACGTTTAAGTCGTGGTAATGGTAACCGATACGATTTAAGAGTAATTACTACAATGGATAGTTTCTGGTCATGAAATTTTGGATTTAGGCACATCAGGGAAAGATGCGCTTACTGTAAAATTTTCAGCCAATTTTATGTAACAGATTAATTATGAAAAATATATTACTTAGTTGCTGTTAGATCCTTGTTCTTTTTGTACAGAAAAATTGGTGCAACAACTGAGTCTAATATTTTTCCAGAGCATTCACTTAAGTATGGAGAAGCTACTGTAATTTTTGTAGGATTTATTATGCAGTATCCAGAGCATAGAAAATATGACAATACACACCTAGGTTATTCAAGAATTTATTTTTACAGGACCCTACACAGGGTTTTTGTCCATGGAACTTTTTACACAGAAACCTCCACCATAGTGTATCTCCTAGTAAACATTTGAGAATTTTACAAGCTAAGATACTATTTTCTTGATTTAACGTATATTATTAGCACATAAATCAAATAAATAGGGTACTATGAGATAAAAAGTCTCCTAATTTTTCTCTGGCTTCTAGGTACCAATACATTAGCACAGAAAAAGTTTCATTGGGTGATTCATCGCCTAACTGCAGGGATAAAACATTCTACTTAAACATGGTATGAAACTAAGTTTAATAAACAGTAAAGCTAGAGTTGGAATTTGGGCCTGCTCTTTTTACACAATCCTAAATATCAAGCAACTAACTCACTGCCCAAAATTTAGGGTCAGCATTGTTCTACAACAGTGGGTACAAAATAAGTCCATTAAAGCTTCCATTTAATGTAGAGCAAAATATGTTGGGATTCTGAGAAACGTTTTGTAACAAAAGTGGTAGAGTTTGTTCTAAGGATTCCATAACAGTTGAGTTTGCATTTTTTTGAATTTTCTACGAGTTTATACGAATTTTACAAGTTCACTGAATTTAAATCTAGATTTGAAACTTTCTTTTACAACTAGGTCCTTGAATCTTACGCGCAGACCCTTCTAAAGATTTAAATTCTTGCAATTGGGTCCTCGGGCGGCTCGGGTACGGCGGCCGGCCGAAATTCCGGCGTGGGGCTCGCCGGCGGCGAGGGGTGAGGGTCGGGGAAGGTTCAGGGGTGCGAGGGCTACCTTGTGGGGGTGTTGTTCAGGTGGGGGATGGCCGGGAAGGGCTCGCCGGCGTTGGAGCAGAAGCGGCGACGGCGCGGCATGCGTCGACGGCGGTGCTCCGGCGGGCTTGGGGCGGCCTGGTCCGGTCAGCGAGCTTCGGTGGCGCGTGGGGAAGCTGCTCAGGGGCTCGGCTTGGACGGAGGAGGTCGGGGTCGCGCTGTCCACGGCGAGCAGGGGCGGCGGCGGCGGCGGCAGCGCGGGCGGCGGCGCTCCGGTGGTTCTGTGCGGCGTTGGGCGGGTCGGCGAGCTTCAGGGGGATGATGTAGTGGTGGCTGAAGCTTCCGTTTGGGCGGTGGGCGGCGGTGGAGGGCTGTCCACGGCGGGCGGCGCTCGGCGGCGGCAATGGCTGCGGCGAGGACGTTCTGGGTGCGAGGCTCGCGCGGGCGGCCGGGGCTCGGCTTTTATAGGGGCAGGAGGGGGTGCGGAGGGGCCTGGGCGGCGTGCGGGGTGGAGGCACGGCACGGCGCGGTACTGGGCGCGGCGGGCGGCAGCAGAACGCCGGCGCGGCGTGCGGCGAGAGGGCGCGGCGACTGGGCGGCCGGGTTATGGCGTGGGCGCGAGGGGATAGCGCTGGGCGTGGAGTGGTGGAGCAGCAGATGCAGCGGCTCGGGCGGAGGGCGGGCGCAGTGACGGGCGGGGCGCGGGAGCCGGGGCGGCAAGGCGGGACGCGGTGACTGGGCGCGACGGGCGGCGGGGCTGGGCGCGGCAGCGGCGCGTGCACGCGCGGGCGCCCACTGGGCCGCGCGGCGTGGAGAGGGGGCAAAGCCGGCCGTGGCGGGGTGGCGCGGCGGCCACTGGCCTGGCGCCTCGCGCCGGTCAGGCGTCGCCGGCCACCTGGCGCGCTGTCGGGCGGGGAGGGGAGAGAGAGGGAGGGGCGAGGGCCTGAATGCGAGAATTTGAAAAACTTTAGGGGGCTGGGTGCAAACAGGGTGTTTTCTCCTCTTTCTGATTTGAATTTCAAAAACTTTTGAACACGAAAGTTGTTCAGAATAAAAAGTTCTACAACTTTGGTTTCAGGCAAAATCTCATTTGGCTTATGGTTTGAAAGTTAAATTTAAAAGTTCAAAAGTAACCAAATGTGCTCAAATTAAATTTTGAATTCCAACTGAACTCGTTCTAATTCTTTCCACCCTTTTATTAGTTGGTTTAAGCATAGGGTTAGGCTAATGATACTGATTTTAGAAATGAAATTTTTACCAGGGTTGTCACAACCGTGCTCTGTCACTCTCTCTAGGCCTAACCTAGCAGTTACACTCTCAAAGCATGCGCTAAAGCCTTTGGATGTGATCACTTAGCGCTATGGTGGCTTGGATGTCTTCTTTAATGTGTATGAGCTTTCCTCTAGACTCCAACAACCATAATTAGGCGAGTAGAGGGGGTATAAATAGCCCTACAATTCCAAAGAGCTAGCCATTTCTCCAATAGCCAAGAAAAGTGTAGTAGTACTGGATGAACCGACACTCTGAACAGGTGGGTATTGGATCATCCGGTACCACCTTTTTAGCCACATAGCCATTGCCCCTTTCTCCCCAAAGCCACTTTTGCTTGCGTCATTGCTCCGACACTTAAGCTAACCCTTTATCCGACGCCCGTCGGTTCATTCGGTGTTGAGGGGTTTTTCCCCGAAACCTTCTATCGCTTGACATGCTCTCTGAGTAATCAAACCATGCTTGCACCACGCTCATCTCCATAGTATTGGATGATCCGGTACTGAAGGAGTTTCTGCAATTGATCATCGTCTGAATTCTTCATTAGTTTGCACCATTATAATTTGATGCCGCTGGTTCATCTGACGCCCTGATCCATGCTAAAACTTATCCAATTCATCTAAGTTGTCATTTGGACACTATTGTTTGGACATCTTGGGTAAAACATCCTGGCGTTGTAGTCAAAGGACCAATCATGTCCAAGACAAAACAAGCGAAAGGCTAGGATAGTGGTATGGTGATAAGGTTGTGCGCCGGGACGTGAGCCTGCCTACCGAAGAACTGGCAATTGGTATACCAACGAACGAGATCTTCGTCGTCAGCCAAAGCGAAAGGCCAGTAAAGCTTATTCCAACCATCCTGGCAGTACCAAGATGTATCAGGACTTGAAGGAGAGATATTGGTGGTATGGCATGAAGCAATATGTTGCAGCTCATGTGGCACTTGACTTGGACGCCCTTGCTGGCCTCCTAAGGAGGTGTCCAAGGGGAAGGACGTCCAAGGGATTCCTTTATGTGTTCCCCATCTCCTTGGTGCGTGCTCCAACTTGGGCCAGGGTCCCAAGGATGAATAACAAGCCCATGACGATGACGTGGCTCCTGGCAAAAACAGCGACAGCTAGTCTTGATGATTTGGAGACCTTGCCGATGCGATATTGAAGTGGGACAAGATCTATTTGAAAGCTTATCAAGCAAGCTTTCCATCAAGTGCTCATTAACCTCAATCGCACTGCGGATGGATGAGTTATGACCTTCCCAATGAAGCAATGTTGGCCTACCGACAAACTGACAGTTCAACTTTGATGGACTTGCACTTTGAGACACATTTGTACCTATAAGAAAATAATGACATGTACATGTGGAACCAAGTGAATTGTACCAAAAATCACTATGCAAAAGTGGGAATGAGCTCACCTTATAATCAATGGTCGTATCCGAAGGTGTGATGTCCTCATCAGCGTGACCACCATAATTCTCTCTCAAATCAAGAAAAGTTTTGAGACTCCCATCAAAGCTAAGGTTGTCAAGCATGAGCTATCACCAAGCTAGACTATCGACTACAAGGTGACAATAGACCACAATGGTAAAATAGTGGTCAAGTATGTTGGAGCTTACACTAAGAAGACCATTCTTAGAAGTGTGAGGATTCAAAAAGTGTATCCATCTAACCCTCAAGGACCAAATCTTTTTGGGTACCTAAATTCTAAGCTTATTTTGTTTTGTAGGCCTACTCCGGTGGCATCGCATGGTTGCTTGATAGTGGATGCTCAAATCATATGACCGGGGAGAAGGAATTGTTTACATCCCTATAGCTTCATGACATACCAAAAGAAACTATTATCTTTGGACACAATAGCAAAGGGGATGTGATTGGAATGGGTAAAATCGCTATCTCAAATGACACCTCAATTTTAAATATTTATTTGGTTGAATCTTTGGGGTACAATTTGTTGTCCGTCTCACAACTTTGTGAAATGGGCTACAATTGTATCTTTACTAACGTAGGTGTGACCATTTTTAGAAGGGAGGATTCATCTATTGCTTTTACGGGTCGCTTAAAGGGCAAACTTTATCTTGTTGATTTCTCAAGGGAGAAAGTGGAGCCCAAGACTTGTCTAGTGGCAAAATCTGACTTGGATTGGCTTTGGCATCGCCGAGTAGCCCATGTCGAGATGAGGAACTTGGCCAAACTTCAAAAAGGCGAGCACATTCTTGTACTAACCAATGTTGTTTTTGAGAAAGATAGATTATGTAGCGTATGCCAAGTCGGGAAGCAAGTTGGTGCTCCACACCCCGCCAAAAGCATCATGGCCTCATCAAGACCATTGAAGCTTCTACACATGGATTTGTTTGGACCCATTGCCTACATTAGCATTGGCAGTAAAAAATATGGTCTTATTATTGTTGATGATTTTTTCTCGTTTCACTTGGATACTCTTTTTGCAAGATAAAAGTGAAGCTCAAAGAATAGTCAAGAAATTCATTAGAAGAGGTCATAATGAGTATGCGTTGAAGATCAAGAACATAAGAAGTGACAATGGCTCGGAATTTCAGAACACCAGTGTTGATGAATTTCTTGATGAAGAAGGGATCAAGCATGAGTTCTCTACTCCACACTCCTCAACAAAATGGGATTGTAGAGAGGAAGAATAGAACTTTAATTGAAGCTGCAAGAACCATGCTTGATGAGTACAAGACTCCGGATATCTTTTGTGCTGAAGCAATCAACACGGCTTGCCATGCAATCAACCACCTCTACCTCCACAAATACTTGGGCAAGACACCCTACGAGATCATTACCGGTAACAAACCCAAGGTGCACTACTTTGGAGTTGTTGGGAGTAAGTGTTTCATACTTAATAAGAAAACTAAAAGCTCAAAGTTTGCACCAAAGGTTGATGAAGGTTTTCTACTTGGTTATGTTACTAACGAACACGCCTATCATGTCTTCAACAAAACCACCGGTTGCGTTGAGGTCACGGTGGACGTGACTTTTGATGAATCCAACGGCTCTCAAGTAGAGCAAGTTGATAAAAGCCTTGTAGATGAGGAGGAACCACCAAGTTTGGCAATCATGAGGATGGGCTTGGGTGAAGTGAGACCTTGTGAAGTTGAAGCTCAAGCTCCAGTTGAAGACAAAAGCAATGACCCATCATCATCAACAAGAGTTGAACCACCAAGCTCTCAACAACCTCAAGATCATAGTCAAGATCATGGTGATGACCAAGTTCATGGCATTGATCAAGGGGGAGAACAAGGTAGAGAAGATCAAGAAGATGCACCACAAGTTGAAGATGATGATGATGGACCAATTCAAACCCAATCACAAGTGCCCAATCCAAGAGTTCATCAAAGCGTTCAACGAGATCATCCCATTGATAACATTCTTGGAAGTAATCGAAGAGGAGTAACTACTCGTTCACGTTTAGCAACTTTTAGTAGATATTACTTGTTTGTTTCCTCTTTGGAACCTCTTAAGGTAGAAGAAGCACTTGATGATCCGGATTGGGTAATTGCTATGCAAGAAGAGTTAAACAACTTCACAAGAAGTGAGGTATGGGAGTTGGTTGAAAGACCCAAGAAAATTGTGATTGGCACCAATTGGGTTTTTCGAAACAAGCAAGATGAGCATGGTGTCATCACAAGAAACAAGGCAAGGCTAGTTGCACAAGGTTTCCCCCAAATTGAAGGTTTGGATTTTGGTGAAACCTATGCACCTATAGCTAGGCTTGAGTCAATTCACATATTATTAGCCTATGTTATTCACCATGATTTAAACCTTTATCAAATGGATGTGTAAAGTGCATTATTGAATGGCCCCCTATCCGAGTTGGTGTATGTAGAACAACCGCCATGCTTTGAAGATCCAAAATTTCCAAACCATGTGTACAAGCTCCATAAGACGCTCTATGGGCTCAAGCAAGCTCCTAGAGCATGGTATGAATACCTTAAGGATTTTCTTCTCAAGAACGAATTTGTAATGGACAAAGCCGATTCTACCCTCTTTACTCACAAAGCTGATGAAAATATTTTTGTTTGTCAAATATATGTCGATGACATTATATTTGGTTCTACTGATAAAAAGTTTTGTGAAGAATTTAGTAGGATCATGACCAAGAGGTTTGAGATGTCTATGATGGGTGAATTGAAGTTCTTCCTTGGATTTCAAGTCAAGCAAATGAAGGTAGGGACTTTCATATGTCAAACCAAGTATGTGAAGGATATGCTCAAGAAGTTTGACATGACCGCTGCCAAGCCCATCAAGACAACCATGGCATTAAATGGTCATCTTGATCTCAATGAATGTGGCAACCCTGGTAATTACAAATCCAAAATCAATGACATAAGCCTAACTCCATGTGTTAAACCAACTAATGAGAGGGTGGAAAGAATTTAAAACGGGTTCAGTTGGAATTCAAATTAAATTTGGGCACGTTTGAAACTTTTTAATTAACTTTAAAACCATAAGCCAAATGAGGTTTTGCCTGAAACCAAAGTAGTAGAACTTTTTATTTTGAGCAACTTTCGTGTTCAAAAGTTTTTGAAATTCAAATCAGAAAGAGGAGAAAACGCCCTGTTTGCACCCAGCCCCCTGAACTTTTTCGAATTTTTGCATTTCAGTCCCTCGCTTCTCCCCCTCCTCTGCCGCGTCGCGCGCGCTCGCCCGCCCGCCGCGCGCCAGGTGGCCGGCGTCGCCTGACCGGCGCGAAGCGCCAGGCCAGTGGCCGCCGCACCACCCCGCCACGGCCAGCTTTGCCCCGCCCCGACGCCGCGCGGCCAGTCCCTGCCCGCGCGTGCTGCCGCGCCCAGGCCGCCGCCCGCCCGCCCAGTGGCCGCGCTCCGCCGTGCCGCCCCGACCCCCGCGCCCCGCCAGCTGCCACGCCTGCCCTCCGCCCGAGCCGCTGCAGCAGCTGCTTCCCCACTCCGCGCCCGGCACTATCTCCTCGCGCCCACGCCAGTATCTCGGCCGCCCAGTCGCCCGCGCCCGCTCGCCGCACGCGGCGCCGGCGTTCTGCCGCCGCCCGCCGCAGCCAGTGCACGCCGTGCCGTGCCTCCGCCCCGCACGCTAACCAGGCCCCTCCTGTCCCTATAAAAGCCCCGCCCGGCCACGCGCGCGAGCCCCTGACCACCAGAACGCCTCGCCGTCGCCATCGCCGCCGCCGAGCACCACCCGTCCGTGGACAGCCCACTGCCGCCGCCCACTGCCCAAACTGAGCACCCAGCCACCACTACATCACCTCACCGCAGCTCGCCGACCCACCCAACGCCACCCAGAGCCACCGGAGCGCCGCCGCCCGCGCTGCCGTCGCCGCCGCCGCCCCTGCTCGCCGTGGACAGCACGACCCCGACCCCCTCCGTCCAAGCCGAGCCCTTGAGTGGCTTCCCCACGCGTCACTGAAGCTCGCCGACCGGACCACGCCGCCCCAAGCCCGCCGGAGCACCGCTGTCGACGCGAGCCGCGCCGCCGCCGCCTCTGCTCCAACGCCTGCGAGCCCTTCCCGGCCGTCCCCCACCTGAACAACACCCCCACAAGGTAGCCCTCGCACCCCTGAACCTTCCCCGACCCCCGCCCCTCGCCGCCGGCGAGCCCCCCTCGCCGGAATTTCGGCCGGCCGCCGTACCCGAGCCGCCGAGGATCCAATTGCAAAAATTTAAATCTTTAGAAGGGTCTGAGCGCAAGATTCAAGGACCTAGTTGTAAAAGAAAATTTCAAACCTAGATTCAAACTCAGTGAACTTGTAAATTCGTATAAAATCGTAGAAAATTCAGAAAAATGCAAACTCAACTGTTCTGGAATCCACAGAACAAACTCTACCACTTTTGTTACAAAAACTTTCTCAGAATCTCAAAATATTTTGCTCTACATTAAATAGAAACTTTAATGGACATATTATGTACCCACTGTTCTAGAACAATGCTGACCCTAAATCTTGGGCAGTGAATTAGTTGCTGGATGATTAGGACTGTGTAAAAAGATCAGGCCCAAATTCCATCTCTAGATTTACTGTTTGTTAAACTTAGTTTTATATCATGTGTAAGAAGAATGTTTTATCCCTGCAGTTAGGTGGTGAGTCACCCATTGAAATTTTTCCTATGCTAATGTATTGGTAACTAGAAGCCAGAGAAAAATTAGGAGACTTTTTATCTCACGGTAACCTATTTATTTGATTTATGTGCTAATAACATACATTAAATCAAGAAAATAGTATCTTAGCTTGGAAAATCCCCAAATTATTACTGGGCGTTACACTGTGGTATAGGTTGCTGTGTAAAAAGTTTCATGGACAAAAACCCTGTGTAGGGTCCTGTAAAAATGAATCTTTGAATAGCCTAGGTGTAGAATATCATATTTTCTATGCTCTAAATACTGCATAATAAATCCTACAAAAATTACAGTAGCTTCTGCATGCTTAAGTGAAAGCTCTGAAAAATCTTAGACTCATTTGTTGCACCAATTGTTCTGTATAAAAAGAACAAGGATCTAACAGCAACTATGTAATATATTTTTCAGAATTAATCGGTTACATAAAATTGGCTGAAAATTTTACAGTAAGCACATCTTTCCTTGATGTGCCTAAATCCAAAATTTCATAACCATAAACTGTCCCTTGTAGTAATTACTCTCAAATCGTAATCAAGTGCTATTTCCACGACTTAAACTTGTGCACTCATGTAGAATCGACGACTCTCGCCGACGGAACCTACGAGCTGGTGCCCGCGTCCGAGAGTGAGCAGCGTGAAGCTCAAGCAAATCTAACTGAAGCTTTTGAAGACCCGAGCCCAAGTTCGGAAGATCCCCAAGCGAACTGCGAAGGCAAGCCCCGGAGCATAACCCATCTCTTTCCGAAATTTTGCAACTCATTACTCCTTGCTTGCGCATTAAGTTTATAGGAGTTGGATGAAAACTTAGTTGCATGATGTCAGGAACCCTTGCATGAAAACTAGATGTAAGGTTCGATAGACTGCTGTGCTAATAGGACTCCGGTAAAAGTCGAGTGATTTCCTGTCACTCGCGAGAAAATAGGAGTTGAATGACTACTACATGCTGCAATCATAAGGACACGGACGGGTTATGTAACGATGGTTACGATTGAGGCCCGTCTGTCTAGTGAAAAATGCTAAGGCCGCAGGGTGTGGTAGTGATGGTTAAGTCTTTGAACGTACTAAACACATGCCGAGATTATGGGAATCGGTAAGCTTAAGTACCTGATTGGCCCGGCAAGGGGACGGCATCCTACCCTTTGAACTTCGGTCCCATGTGCATATGGCGAGTGCAGAGAGTGGTCACGACCCGGCGCCGAACCGTGGCGTGGAGCTCTTGTACTCTCGGAGGGTAGCCCCGATCCACGACCCGGAAAGAAAGGGGAAAAGTTGCACGTGTGACTCTAGGGAGTAACCACGTGACGCGTGTTTGGGTTTCCCTTGCAAGGTTAAGAAATTCGATTCGAATCGTCCGTTTCTCACGGCTATTGAGACTGCTTAACCATTTTTACCCACAGAGTAAGAAGAGGAACAATGATGATGAATGAACTGGTTGGATGAAAAATTTAATGCTTCACCATGTATGGTTTTAGATAGCTGCTTATCTAGACTGGCTAACGAAACTAGAATCTTGAGCTAAAAGTTGAAAGTAAGGACCCACTTGTAGATGCTTTTCGGCAAAACAAACCCCTGAGCCAAAAAGCCTTGCATGTCTAGAGTCGGTGGAGTAAATTCCACTACACGGGTAAGTCTTGCTGAGTATTAGTATACTCAGCCTTGCTTGTGGCTCATTTCAGGTGAGACCTTCGAAGATACGATTGCTAGCTTGACTTGGCCCTGCACTCTTCCCCCTGGTTGGTCGGTGGAATGGGATGCGGCCCCGTCCAACGGAGATAAGGCCGAGTGATGTCTCGTACGGGCTTCATCGAGACATCCTGTATCGTCGAGTAGTTTCCGTTGTTTATTTCCGCTGCAATTTAACTCTGAAGAACTTACTTATGTTAATTGAGGTACTTGTTTCTAAACTCAGAACTAGGTCTGTAATATTTACTTATGCTAATGATGTAATATTTGCTGGAATGTGGTATTCTCTGGGCTCATCGTCGCATGAGCATTTGTATGTACGGCGCTCGATCCGTTCACCGTGGTTGTATCGGGAGGTTATACCCGACAGACCAGTGGATTACTCCGTTTGAAGTGTAAGGTTAACCGAGGATGCCTTAATGGTGATGGTTAATACACTTGAGCCGGATTAATTCAGGTGGTTCTGCCACAGCTGGTATCAGAGCCGTAGCTGGTGCCACAGCTGGCAACAGCGGACACCAGAGCCGAAATACATACGCCAGAGAATGCTACAAGCCTTAAAAACTCATTTTACTAAAACTTGACTAGAAGGTTGTGTTGCGAAATGCGTTGGTACGTTAAGGATGGTGCCTAGTTCGTAAAGCCCTAAGGGATTATGGGAAAGTTACTAGGTGGCTATCTAACTTCTATATATATTATCAACTGACTTCCAGCACATTACTTTCTGTCAAAACTTACTTTCATGCAAATCCGACCTTAAATTCTGTAACGACGCACTCATCGCTAAGGTAAGAAGGTAAGGATCCTCAGCCAACTGAGAGAGCTTGGCCTTCCTGTCGGTGATGCGAACCGAACGCTGCCCTCAAGCAGTGGCTTACTTGAGGTGCTGCCAATATGCCAACTGTTAGTTGAACATATTGGGAGTAGAAGGTTTGGCGCAGGGTATGGCGATCGCTGTTCATACCCCCGTCTCATGACGGTACCCCCGTGAATACGCTATCTCGATAGCGTATGTTAACGTCGTCTGTACGGCGGAAATTGTACAGATATCGTTTCTATAAGTAAACGGTAATGAATACGGACGCTTTCATGAGTGCTGGCATGAAAGGTTCATGAAATATTATGCTTTGTCAATTTTCTGCAGGTACACTAACCGCGATTACGATAAGTTAAGGGACGAGTAGAAAGACTCGACTAGCTATTATAGGAGAGCCGTATTGTGTAAGCCACCGAAACTATCATCGTAAGACCAAAGCTATTTGGCAATTGTTTTATTTGTGAGGACGAATAGGACGTGCATACATCATAAACATGTGTATCTGAAATCAAAAATGCGTTGTGTGAGAGTGGAAAGGTTCTTGCGTATCTAAGCGTGGTTTGCATAAGGACTATCTAGCGAAACTGTCCGAAATCTGCCGTCACCAAAAAGAACGATTTATTGACCTAAGAAAATGACCTTTTCTGGGGAAGTTCATGTTGAAAGAATTGTTCCAAATTTTGTGTTCTATCTCCTGTTCAAAAATGAAAAATTCTGAACTTATGGATAATAAGAAATAACAGAAACCTTGGAGTGTCAGATTTCTGTCCAGAATAAGCACTTCTGCCTCTTAAATTTTTATGCCCCCTTCCTGCGGTTTTCTGCAAAAGAGCACAACACGAAACTTGTTCCAAATTTACCCAGGAAGCTGCTGTTAAAATTTGGTAAATTTTGGCTGGGTAGATTTTCCCTGGTGTACGAAACTCTAGCCCTCTGTTCACTGAAAATTCTGGGTAGACAGTAAGGTAAAACCTGAAAAGAAAGACCATCTTAGAGACCCAATTAGCTCTGGAGTTGACTAGAAAAGTTGTTCACAAATACCTTAGGAGTGATCTGGTGAAATTTGAGAATTTTTGGATGAGAACTGTGGGAGTTATGGTTATTTTTGCACACTATACAGAATCTATCCTTGTGCTGCTCACAGTTTTTCGCTATCTCACTCCATTTGATCTTTTGTTCAGATGGCCGAGCCTGTTGATATGATGGTGGATGAGGATGGGCGCGTACACTCGCAGTGTCTCCACTGGGAGGGTTTTCCCTCTATTTTGTGGGATGTTCTGCGTACCGCGGGCTATCTAATTCCCCCACGTTACGCCGGACTGGAGTTTGCAGAAAATGGAGTTACCCAGTGCCGTGTCAACGTGACTATCTTTCCGCACCCGCTACACCCGGAGTGGCCCGCCTTGGAGCTTGAGGCTGTTGGTTGCCGTTTGGCCGATACTTGGGAGCTTGCAGCCATGAGGGCGCTCACCACATTTTGTGCGCAGCGTCCCGAGGTTGTCACACTCACTCCCATTGGATTGTTTCCTGCTGCCCAGGACAACGACCCCTTTTGGCTCAACAGGGTGCAGCACGCACAGTATTTGGTAGACTTCCATGCCCAGGAGACTATCCATACCTCCGTGCGGTGCATGAGTGCACTCTACCGGCTTCAGACTCTCCAGAGTCAGGCACTCGAGCAGCTCACCGATCTTGCTCAGGCCTACCATATGATGGCAGATACCAGGGATGAGCAGATAAAGGAGCTCAGTCAGGATCTTGAGGACAGAGATGCTCAGATTGGCCAACTTGAGGGCCAAATCCAGGAGCAGGACACTCTCATGGGTGAGAGAGATACCACGATAGCACAGTTGGAGGAGCAGCTCCACGATCTGAACCTTGAGTTGGAGGATGCTAATGAGCACATTCAGTGGCACCATGATCAGAATGACCATCCCCATGAGGACGACATGGAGGAGGATGAGGAGGAGCCACAGGAGATTGATGATATCTCAGGTATGGATTTCGAGGGTGAGGTACCACAGGCACCTCGGATGGGAGCTCACTCTCCTGCTCACAGCGAGTCGTCCGTCAACGACTTGGATGATTTCTAGAGGACGACCTAGGAGGACTTTTGCACATACTCCTCGATAGGGTAGCCTAACTTTTGGCAAGTGTTGTAATAGGCTAACTAGGAGTTGAGTAACTCTTTTGTGTTGGGTACACCTGAACCATGTGGATACCCTCAGCATGTAAGGAACGGCGATGAACTTGGGTGAATTCGTTGTAACTTGGTAAACAATGAAATCCACAATCGCTGAGTCTTGTCGGAATTTTTATCCATGTCTCCTTGCATTTATTGGCTGAGTGTTGAATACCAGACTTGTGCTAAGTTTTGTGATCAAGGTTCTCACAAAAATTCAGCATCATTGGACCTCGCTAGTTTGAAATATAGGCGAAACCGTACCGATCAATCTGCTGAAAAACAGCTAAGACAGTAAGGCAAAGGACGAGCTTTTCGACCACCTTAGCTATAGTTCTAGCACCAAAGTTAAAATACCAAAGTGGTGCATTCCTAAATTCTCTGACTACTGCAAATGATTGAGATGTTTTGGATGGACCCACAGCAGGCTATGATTTTTCTCGTAGCAAACAGAGATTCTGTCCATACTTCTAGCTCAGACTTCGGAAGTCTATGACTACACCAATTATTTATGAATCAAGGAAGTAATATGGATCGCGTTGCTAATGGTAACCTTTCACGTTTCAGATGGTTGGATCAACACGTGGCAACCCCGAGGGTTTTGGTGCCGGTGGCAGCCGCTCGCGACAATCGCCACCACCCCCGCCCAGTTTGGTGGAAGTGATGGCCGCTCAAACCGAGCTGCTACGTCAGATTGTGCAAGGGCAACACCAGCAGAGGGGTGGGCACAATGCTCACCAACCACAAGCTGCAGGATACACGGATTTCCTGGGGACCCAGCCTCCCTTGTTCCATAAGACAGAGGAACCCCTGGACGCAGATGCATGGATTCGCACCATAGAATCCAAGTTCACACTACTTGTGGCCCCATGCTCAGAGGCCAACAAGGCTCGTTTTGCCGCGCAACAGCTTCGCGGTACCGCTCGACTGTGGTGGGACCACTATTTTGCGATGCTCCTGGCTGACCATGTGGTCGACTGGAATGAATTCAAGACCGCTTTCCGGGCACATCATATCCCCGGGGGTCTCATGGAGAGAAAGTTGAATGAGTTCCTGGCACTCACCCAGGGCACCCGCACCGTGCTACAGTACGCCCAAGCATTCAACAATCTATGCCAGTATGCGGGCTATCACGCTGATACGGATGCCAAGAAGCGTGATCGTTTCCGCCGAGGTCTGAATACCAAGCTCAAGGAACGTCTGAACCTAGCCAGGGCTGACACCTACAACGAGTTGGTCAATATGGCCATTACCCAGGAAGACTGTATCATGGCACACCGGGCAAAGAAGAAGAGAAAGGCACCCGCAGGACCATCAAGTGCCCAACCACCAAGGTATCGCATCGTACAAAATACCGCACCCACAGCTCCACCAAGGGCCCCGCAGCCAGGAAGATGGATTGCCAGACCCCCACAGCAGCCAGGCATGGTACGACCCCCGATGCCTCCACAGAATGGTCCGAGGCCCATTCTTCAGCAGTCTCTTCGACCTAGCCCTACGAATCGCTGTTTCAAATGCGGGAGTTCCAGCCACTTCGCACGAGAATGCCCTCAGCCTGGACAGCCCAACCAAGGTCAAGGATCCAACCCGAACGCCAAGAACAGGGGCAAGAGACAGACCCTGCAAGTCAAGCAAGGATGGATTAACTTCACCACGCTTGCAGAGCTTCCTGAAGGAGCCCCAGTGATGTCGGGTACATTCTCTATCCATAACAAGCCTGCCGTTATATTATTTGATTCTGGTGCATCGCATAGTTTCATAAGTGCAAAATTCGGTGCAAAAGTAGGCTTGGATGTTTGTCACACCAAAGGGTCGTATATGATATCAACACCGGGTGGTAAAATTGCTTCAAACGAAATGATCAGACAAGTACCAGTCAAATTGGGTAGTAAAACCATTGACACGGACCTTGTCCTTTTACCCCTTGACGGCATGGACATTATATTGGGAATGAACTGGATGGCTATGCATGGAGTCACACTGGACCTTTCTTCCCGAGCCGTTGAGATAAATTCACCTAGTCACGGAGCCACTACCCTTTACCTACCGTTCCTAGACTGTACTAATTCCTGTGCTTATAAGATGGAAGGACTTAAGCCAGATAATATTCCTGTGGTAAACGAGTATGCCGATGTTTTCCCGGAGGACTTACCCGGAATGCCCCCGGATAGGGATATTGAGTTCGTTATTGAACTACAGCCAGGCACTGCACCTATATCCAAAAGACCATATAGGATGCCCCCTAAAGAGTTGGCAGAGCTGAAAATTCAACTCCAAGAACTGCTGGACAAAGGTTTCATTCGCCCTAGCGCGTCACCTTGGGGATGTCCAGCCCTATTCGTAAAGAAGAAGGATGACAGTTTGAGATTATGTGTGGACTACCGACCTCTCAATGCGGTAACAGTTAAAAATAAATACCCACTTCCTCGCATCGATGTACTCTTCGATCAATTAGCTGGAGCCAGAGTCTTCTCAAAGATTGATCTTCGTTCGGGATATCATCAGATCAAGATTCGCCCGTGCGATATTCCTAAGACTGCCTTCTCCACACGATATGGACTATATGAATTCTTGGTCATGTCCTTTGGACTCACCAATGCCCCTGCCTACTTCATGTATCTCATGAATTCGGTATTCATGCCCGAACTTGACAAATTCGTCGTAGTGTTCATCGACGACATTCTTATCTATTCAAAGGATGAGGAAGAGCATGCCAAGCACCTTCGCATTGTTCTTCAGCGACTCAGAGACCATCAGCTCTATGCTAAGTTTTCTAAGTGTGAATTCTGGTTGGATACTGTAAAGTTCTTAGGTCACACGATCTCCAGCGAAGGCATAGCTGTTGACCCCGGCAAGGTACAAGAGGTGATGGATTGGAAACCCCCTACCTCTGTTCATCAGATTCGCAGTTTTCTCGGCTTAGCCGGTTACTACCGTCGCTTCATCCCGGATTTCTCTCGAATTGCTAAGCCCATGACGGAACTATTGAAGAAGGAAGTAAAGTTTGTATGGAATGAGAAGTGTGAGGAAGCCTTCCACACTCTCAGAGAGCATCTGACTACTGCACCTGTGTTAGCTCAACCCGATAATACCAAGTCATTCGATGTGTATTGTGACGCATCAGGTACTGGTCTAGGATGTGTGCTTATGCAAGAGAATCGAGTGATTGCATATGCCTCACGAGCCCTTCGGCCCCACGAACAGAATTATCCCACGCATGACCTTGAGCTCGCAGCCGTCATTCACGCTCTGAAGATATGGAGGCACTATCTCATGGGTACACGGTGCAATATCTACACGGATCATAAGAGTCTCAAGTACATCTTCACACAAGCCGATCTGAATATGAGACAACGAAGATGGCTAGAATTAATCAAAGATTATGACCTTGAAGTGCACTATCACCCCGGTAAGGCTAATGTAGTCGCGGATGCACTAAGCCGCAAGTCCCATTGCCATTGCTTATCCATGGAGTCCTACCATGAGACATTATGTGCAGACATGAGGAAGCTTAACTTGGACATGGTTTCCCAAGGCACTCTAAATCACATCTCAGTTGAGCCCACTCTTCACGACCAAATCGTCATGGCACAACTACATGATGAAGGAATCAAGATCATCAAACAAAAACTCTCTCTAGGTGAGGAGAAGTATAAGTGTTTCCGCCAGGACCATAAGGGAGTTCTATGGTTCGAAAGTCGTATAGTCGTTCCGAAGAATCGTGAACTCCACAAGCAAATTCTTGATGAGGCACACCTCTCCAAATTCTCTATCCACCCCGGCAGTAGCAAAATGTATCAGGACCTAAGGCAAAACTTCTGGTGGACTAGAATGAAAAGGGAAATTGCTACGTATGTCTCGGAATGTGACACGTGCCAGAGAGTAAAAGCTAGCCACTTAAAGATAGCCGGTACACTTCAACCGTTACCTATACCATCATGGAAATGGGAAGACATAAGTATGGACTTCATCGTTGGACTACCAAACACGTCCCAGAGACATGATTCCATATGGGTTATCGTTGATAGACTCACGAAGACGGCACATTTTCTTCCGGTGCACACCACCTATTCTACCAAGAAATATGCCGAGATTTACCTCGATCGTATTGTTTGCCTGCATGGAATACCTAAGACAATTATTTCCGATCGTGGTCCCCAGTTTGTAGCACGCTTTTGGGAACAACTGCAAACGTCTCTTGGCACAAAGCTGATTCGCAGCTCAGCATACCATCCTCAGACCGATGGACAAACGGAAAGAGTAAACCAAATTCTTGAAGACATGCTGAGAGCTTGTGTCATTCATTATGACAAGAATTGGGATAAGTGCCTACCCCTGGCAGAGTTCTCGTACAACAACAGCTACCAAACGAGTTTAAAAATGGCACCATTTGAGGCCCTGTACGGACGAAGGTGTCGAACCCCTTTGAGCTGGTCACAAACCGGAGAACGTAAAATAATTGGACCCGACCTGGTAATCGAGGCAGAGGAGAAAGTAAAAGTAATACAAGCAAATCTTAAAGCCGCACAAGCCCGACAAAAGAGCTATTCTGACAAAAGGAGAAAGCCCCTAAAGTTCGAAGTTGGCGATCATGTCTATCTTCGAGTTTCACCAACCAAAGGAGTGCGAAGATTTGGAATCAAAGGCAAACTAGCTCCCCGTTATATTGGTCCTTACGAAATCATGGAGAGCTGCGGACCCGTAGCCTACAAATTACGACTGCCCCCTCAGCTCACGGCCACCCATGATGTCTTCCACGTATCTCAACTCAAGAAGTGTATTCGAGTCCCTACCGAGATTGTGGAACAACAAGAAATATCGTTGGAACCCGACCTCTCGTATGTCGAACACCCAGTTAAGATTCTGGATCAAAAAGAAAGAGAGACCAGGAGGAAGGTGATTAGAATGTATAAAATACAATGGAATCGCCACACGGAAGAAGAGGCCACCTGGGAAACGGAGAGCTACCTGAACCAACATTTCCCTGGGTTTCTTGTCTCAACCACTGGTATGTGCACCCACGCCCACACTAAGAATTACCGAATCTCGGGGCGAGATTCTTGTTAAGGGGGGGCGAGATTCTTGTTAAGGGGGGAAGGCTGTGGCAACCCTGGTAATTACAAATCCAAAATCAATGACATAAGCCTAACTCCATGTGTTAAACCAACTAATGAGAGGGTGGAAAGAATTTAAAACGGGTTCAGTTGGAATTCAAATTAAATTTGGGCACGTTTGAAACTTTTTAATTAACTTTAAAACCATAAGCCAAATGAGGTTTTGCCTGAAACCAAAGTAGTAGAACTTTTTATTTTGAGCAACTTTCGTGTTCAAAAGTTTTTGAAATTCAAATCAGAAAGAGGAGAAAACGCCCTGTTTGCACCCAGCCCCCTGAACTTTTTCGAATTTTTGCATTTCAGTCCCTCGCTTCTCCCCCTCCTCTGCCGCGCCGCGCGCGTTCGCCCGCCCGCCGCGCGCCAGGTGGCCGGCGTCGCCTGACCGGCGTGAAGCGCCAGGCCAGTGGCCGCCGCACCACCCCGCCACGGCCGGCTTTGCCCCGCCCCGACGCCGCGCGGCCAGTCCCCGCCCGCGCGTGCTGCCGCGCCCAGGCCGCCGCCCGCCCGCCCAGTGGCCGCGCTCCGCCGTGCCGCCCCGGCCCCCGCGCCCCGCCAGCTGCCGCGCCTGCCCTCCGCCCGAGCCGCTGCAGCAGCTGCTTCCCCACTCCGCGCCCGGCACTATCTCCTCGCGCCCACGCCAGTATCTCGGCCGCCCAGTCGCCCGCGCCCGCTCGCCGCACGCCGCGCCGGCGTTCTGCCGCCGCCCGCCGCAGCCAGTGCACGCCGTGCCGTGCCTCCGCCCCGCACGCTAACCAGGCCCCTCCTGTCCCTATAAAAGCCCCGCCCGGCCACGCGCGCGAGCCCCTGACCACCAGAACGCCTCGCCGTCGCCATCGCCGCCGCCGAGCACCACCCGTCCGTGGACAGCCCACTGCCGCCGCCCACTGCCCAAACTGAGCACCCAGCCACCACTACATCACCTCACCGCAGCTCGCCGACCCACCCAACGCCACCCAGAGCCACCGGAGCGCCGCCGCCCGCGCTGCCGTCGCCGCCGCCGCCCCTGCTCGCCGTGGACAGCACGACCCCGACCCCCTCCGTCCAAGCCGAGCCCTTGAGTGGCTTCCCCACGCGTCACTGAAGCTCGCCGACCGGACCACGCCGCCCCAAGCCCGCCGGAGCACCGCCGTCGACGCGAGCCGCGCCGCCGCCGCCTCTGCTCCAACGCCGGCGAGCCCTTCCCGGCCGTCCCCCACCTGAACAACACCCCCACAAGGTAGCCCTCGCACCCCTGAACCTTCCCCGACCCCCGCCCCTCGCCGCCGGCGAGCCCCCCTCGCCGGAATTTCGGCCGGCCGCCGTACCCGAGCCACCGAGGATCCAATTGCAAAAATTTAAATCTTTAGAAGGGTCTGAGCGCAAGATTCAAGGACCTAGTTGTAAAAGAAAATTTCAAACCTAGATTCAAACTCAGTGAAATTGTAAAATTCGTATAAAATCGTAGAAAATTCAGAAAAATGCAAACTCAACTGTTCTGGAATCCTCAGAACAAACTCTACCACTTTTGTTACAAAAACTTTCTCAGAATCTCAAAATATTTTGCTCTACATTAAATAGAAGCTTTAATGGACATATTATGTACCCACTGTTCTAGAACAATGCTGACCCTAAATCTTGGGCAGTGAATTAGTTGCTGGATGATTAGGACTGTGTAAAAAGATCAGGCCCAAATTCCATCTCTAGATTTACTGTTTGTTAAACTTAGTTTTATATCATGTGTAAGAAGAATGTTTTATCCCTGCAGTTAGGTGGTGAGTCACCCATTGAAATCTTTCCTATGCTAATGTATTGGTAACTAGAAGCCAGAGAAAAATTAGGAGACTTTTTATCTCACAGTAACCTATTTATTTGATTTATGTGCTAATAACATACATTAAATCAAGAAAATAGTATCTTAGCTTGGAAAATCCCCAAATTATTACTGGGAGTTACACTGTGGTAGAGGTTGCTGTGTAAAAAGTTTCATGGACAAAAACCCTGTGTAGGGTCCTGTAAAAATGAATCTTTGAATAGCCTAGGTGTAGAATATCATATTTTCTATGCTCTAAATACTGCATAATAAATCCTACAAAAATTACAGTAGCTTGTGCATGCTTAAGTGAAAGCTCTGTAAAAATATTAGACTCATTTGTTGCACCAATTGTTCTGTATAAAAAGAACAAGGATCTAACAGCAACTATGTAATATATTTTTCAGAATTAATCGGTTACATAAAATTGGCTGAAAATTTTACAGTAAGCACATCCTTCCTTGATGTGCCTAAATCCAAAATTTCATAACCAGAAACTATCCCTTGTAGTAATTACTCTCAAATCGTAATCAAGTGCTATTTCCACGACATAAACTTGTGCACTCATGTAGAATCGACGACTCTCGCCGACGGAACCTACGAGCTGGTGCCCGCGTCCGAGAGTGAGCAGCGTGAAGCTCAAGCAAATCTAACTGAAGCTTTTGAAGACCCAAGCCCAAGTTCGGAAGATCCCCAAGCGAACTGCGAAGGCAAGCCCCGGAGCATAACCCATCTCTTTCCGAAATTTTGCAACTCATTACTCCTTGCTTGCGCATTAAGTTTATAGGAGTTGGATGAAAACTTAGTTGCATGATGTCAGGAACCCTTGCGTGAAAACTAGATGTAAGGTTCGATAGACTGCTGTGCTAATAGGACTCCGGTAAAAGTCGAGTGATTTCCTGTCACTCGCGAGAAAATAGGAGTTGAATGACTACTACACGCTGCAATCATAAGGACACGGACGGGTTATGTAACGATGGTTACGATTGAGGCCCGTCTGTCTAGTGAAAAATGCTAAGGCCGCAGGGTGTGGTAGTGATGGTTAAGTCTTTGAACGTACTAAACACATGCCGAGATTATGGGAATCGGTAAGCTTAAGTACCTGATTGGCCCGGCAAGGGGACGGCATCCTACCCTTTGAACTTCGGTCCCATGTGCATATGGCGAGTGCAGAGAGTGGTCACGACCCGGCGCCGAACCGTGGCGTGGAGCTCTTGTACTCTCGGAGGGTAGCCCCGATCCACGACCCGGAAAGAAAGGGGAAAAGTTGCACGTGTGACTCTAGGGAGTAACCACGTGACGTGTGTTTGGGTTTCCCTTGCAAGGTTAAGAAATTCGATTCGAATCGTCCGTTTCTCACGGCTATTGAGACTGCTTAACCATTTTTACCCACAGAGTAAGAAGAGGAACAATGATGATGAATGAACTGGTTGGATGAAAAATTTAATGCTTCACCATGTATGGTTTTAGATAGCTGCTTATCTAGACTGGCTAACGAAACTAGAATCTTGAGCTAAAAGTTGAAAGTAAGGACCCACTTGTAGATGCTTTTCGGCAAAACAAACCCCTGAGCCAAAAAGCCTTGCATGTCTAGAGTCGGTGGAGTAAATTCCACTACACGGGTAAGTCTTGCTGAGTATTAGTATACTCAGCCTTGCTTGTGGCTCATTTCAGGTGAGACCTTCGAAGATACGATTGCTAGCTTGACTTGGCCCTGCACTCTTCCCCTGGTTGGTCGGTGGAATGGGATGCGGCCCCGTCCAACGGAGATAAGGCCGAGTGATGTCTCGTACGGGCTTCATCGAGACATCCTGTATCGTCGAGTAGTTTCCGTTGTTTATTTCCGCTGCAATTTAACTCTGAAGAACTTACTTATGTTAATTGAGGTACTTGTTTCTAAACTCAGAACTAGGTCTGTAATATTTACTTATGCTAATGATGTAATATTTGCTGGAATGTGGTATTCTCTGGGCTCATCGTCGCATGAGCATTTGTATGTACGGCGCTCGATCCGTTCACCGTGGTTGTATCGGGAGGTTATACCCGACAGACCAGTGGATTACTCCGTTTGAAGTGTAAGGTTAACCGAGGATGCCTTAATGGTGATGGTTAATACACTTGAGCCGGATTAATTCAGGTGGTTCTGCCACAATGAAGAAGGGAAGTCGTTCGATCAAAAGGTATATCGCTCCATGATTGGCTCTCTTCTTTATCTTTATGCATCTAGGTCGGATATTATGCTTAGTGTGTGCATGTGTGCAAGATTTCAAGCCAATCCTAAGGAATGTCATCTAATGGCTGTTAAGAGGATTTTGACATATTTAGTACACACTCATAACCTTGGCTTGTGGTATCGCAAAGGCTCCACTTTTGATCTACTTGGCTATTCCGATGCAGATTATGCCGGTTGCAAGGTAGATAGAAAGAGTACAACGGGAACTTGCCAATTTCTTGGAAGATCCCTAGTGTCTTGGAGCTCTAAGAAACAGAATTCGGTTGCTTTATCCACCGCGGAGGCGGAGTATGTTGCATCGGGTGCTTGTTGTGCCCAACTTTTATGGATGAAGCAAATGTTGAGTGACTTCGGTTGTGAGTTTAGTAAGATTCCACTCTTGTGTGACAATGAGAGTGCCATCAAGCTAGCTAACAATCCAGTGCAACACTCCCAAACAAAGCACATAGATATAAGACATCATTTCTTACGGGATCATGAGGCTAAGGGAGATATTGCTTTACATCATGTGAGCACCAAACGACAACTTGCCGATATCTTCACTAAGCCTCTGGATGAGCAAAGGTTTTGTGCTTTGAGGAATGAACTAAATATCTTGGATTCTCGTAACTTGGCTTGACTTGTTGCACATACTTCATTGTTGCCTAGAGAGGACAACTGAATTTCCTTGTGTTGAGTTGTTTTTCAAAATTTGATTTTTGATCTCTCAATCAAAACTTGACTCTTGTGATTATTGTTATGTAACGTTGTTTGTGGCTGATCATTAAGTGTCAAGTTGTCTCATATGTCTACAAGTCATATCTCTCAAAATCTCCAAATTTGTTCAATCTCAAGATGCGTCTTTTTGGAGGAAATAAGCTACCGTCGAAACTTCCGACACCATGTCGGAACTTCCGACGTCCATCGGAGGTTTCAACAAAGTTCCGATCAAGGGTTCTCGAGAATAAGATTTAATATTCATTGGAAGTTCCGACGCAGCATCGGAACTTCCGACGACCCTCGGAAGTTTCTTCATTCTTCCGACCGAGGGTCCTCGGGTTCGAATTCTTTTTCCATCGGAACTTCCGACGCCCCATTGGAACTTTCGACAATTCATTTACACCTATAACTCTCTCAAACCCTAACTCTCTCTCTCTCTCTCTCTCAAACCCTAACTCATTCAAACCACCGATGCCCCACTCTCTCCTCTCTCAATCCCTCAAGGGGGACTCAAGATTTGACCGTGGGAATTCGTTGCTTGGTGGTTCTTTGGATTCTCCACTCCTCAGAAGATTCAATCCCCATCATCTTTCTTCCGATTCACGCAGGAAATCTTCAAGGTAAACCATTCAAAAATCTTGTCACCTGATCTCTCAATGTAGAAGGAGTTAGATGATTTCCTTTAGGGGATAGCCTCTATATACATCCTAGAACTCATGCCTAAAATCTTGTCAACTTTGGTGGGCTAAAACTCTCGATCCATGGAAGATTGTGCTGGCTTGGGCTCTGTCGGAAGTTCCGAGCCCAGGTTGGAAGTTCGGACAGGCGCCTGAGTTGCACAATCTTGACTCATTTGATTCCTTTCTTTCGACCCATCCTAATCCTTCATCATATATTCTTCAGATGGCTCATGAAAAGAGAGGAAAGCAGCGTGCCGCAACTCCAGAAAGTGAATCACCACCATCATACGATTCTGAGGCAACCGAGGAAGCATCACCGGTTGTTCATCACACGAGAAAGACAAAGGCGGTTGCCAAGGTTCCTTTGCACTCTCGTGGTTGTGGGAGGCCAAATCCAAAAGGAACTTCAGGTCAAGGCACCCATCCTTGCATAAAGCGTGCCCCTGCTCCGGGTTCTCATATGGCAGATGCAGGAAAATATTTGGAGTATCTTGAGAGGATTATTCTTTGGATGAGCCCCCAGTTAGAGAAACTCATCCTCAGTACAATGGGACTCATCCAGTAGACTATACTAAGGGCAAGCATGATCTTTATGCTTTGAGGTATGACGATCCCTCTGGGTATGGCAAAGAGCAACAAGGGAATGCTCGTTTTTGGACGAACTTTCATGCAGATTGGTATACCTCTGTGATCCTTTGCAAATCTCATCCCACCACCGAGATGAAATCCATCAATTGGGATTATTTGTTTGAAATTGATTTGCCGGTGGTAAGGGAAGTAGAAGATGCTTGTAGGAGAATGAATGTCTCCTCAATCATGTGAACTGTGATTGTAATGAGGAGGTCGTGGATCAGTTCTATGCAACTCTTTATGTCAACCGCTCAACCAAGATCTTCAATTGGACCATACAAGGCAAGCCCTTTTCAGTTGAGTATGCAAAGTTTGCAAGCATTCTTGGGTTCTCTAATGCTAATCTCACGAGAGAGAAGATACATGAGGAGGAAAATGTGCTAGATGATGGAGAGCTTCACTTCATGTATGATAGTGCTTATGGTGACATTAAGTTTGGGACTATACATGGGTTGACACCTTACTACAAGCTGCTCAACCAACTCTTCCGCTACACCCTATATCCCAAAAGTGGTGATTTGGACAACATCTCTAATATGTCCAAGAATTTGCTTGCAAGAATTGTGACACCCTAGGTGTCTAAAAGACTAAACAAAGATCCAAACCATGAAATCAGGCATAAAAGAGCAAGAAAAATATAAAACAACCTATCAAATCTACATTTCAAGCAAATGAATATGTGTATATGTATATATGCATAAACATTTAAACTCTTGCAAACAAACCCTTGTAACTTTCAAAGTTGATAACAACTGACTCTAAAAATTTAATGGCACATCTGTCATAACAAGCGCAACAAAGGTCTAGTTGAACTCAAGGTCTAGCAGTGCAAAAATTCATATGAAATGACGTGTCATTCAAATACTTGTTTTTGGAAATTCAAAATAACTTTTTATACATTGCTCAAATGAACATAGTCATAAAAGAGAAAATGTATATCTTGAAAAGTTGAACAAAATTTGTATTCAAATGTTCTTGATGTGACCTTGGGAAGAATGAGTTTTAGCTCCTTTTTCACCCAAGTCCCTGCTGTTTTTGCTTCCTACACATAAGTCCCATCATCTTCTCCCTCCTTTCTCCTCCCACTGCCCTGTCCCATTGCCGGCAGGCCAGCTGGCCGGCGCAAACCGGCGCAGCTGAGGCTACCCGGCCAAGTGGTCCTGCCAGCACCCTGGAAATCTTCCACGGCCCCACAAAATCTCGCTCCTCCCCCTCAGTAAGCCTCCACGCGGCAACTTTCTTCTGCCGCGGGCGCTGCTGAAGCCACGGCGAGCCCCCGCCAGCGCCAGCGAGGCAGCTACGCCCTTGGTTTTGCCCCTGGTTGAGCCTTCCCTAGTGGCTCGTGCCCAGGCCACCATCCCCCTTCGCGCCTATAAAAGCCCACCCGAGGCTCCTGAGCTCGTCGCCTCCAACCCCAACTCCGGCGAGTCACCACCCGTGCGTGGACACACCACTCCGCCCAAACCAACCCTCCCATCACTTTCCCCACCTTACACCGAAGCTGCAAAGCCAGTCCCCGCGCCCTCTTCCTCACCGGAGCACCGCCTCTACCACCGCACCCGCCGCCGGCTCTGTGCCACCGTGGGCAAGCCATTTCTGTCCATCCCTTCTCCACCCAAGGCCTCAAACAGGTGCGGTTTGTTCCCCTCTTTCCTCTCCCACCTTTGCCCCTCACCGCCGGCAACCTTAGTCGCCGAAATTTGGCCGGCAGTCACCGTTCCCCTGTACAAAGGATCCTTTTGCTTCGTTTTCAATCTTTCCGAGAAGATTTCTATAAAATCTCCGGAACTCATTTGTAAACCTAAAACTAGAACTTTGAAAACCAATCTATTAACCTTCAAGATGCAAAACAACTCACAGAAAAATTCTAAAAATACAAGCTAAGAGGTTCTAGACTCCTTAAGTTAAGATCTACAACTTTGTAAAAGGATCTTTAACTGCCACATAATTTTAGCTGTAGATTTAAACCAAGATTAAATATATTTTAGTTGTTCCAAGAGTTTCAGGAAAGAACTGCTCTTGAATTTTGGATGGTAGCTTCAGTGCTAAGAGCATAGTCTTTCATAAAAAAAAATCCATGCACTGAATCGAAGCACAGCTAGTTGTTTCGAGTACTTTTGTTATAGGCTAGATCCTTTTAAACTAAAATGCTAACCTCTAGTTCTTGCATGGGAAAAGTATATAAAATTCACAACAAACCACTCATGCAAGTAAATTTGTTCAGTAAAGAGTTGAGCACCAGTTCTTGCATGGGTTGTTCTATATAAATAGATCTTAATCCTAGCAGTAGTCGTTTAATAAATTTTTTATGAATAACCTGCTGAATAAAAATGGCTAAAACTTTTACAGTGAGTTGGTACTTAAGTGACGAGCTCTGCATAAAAATATCAACCCAGAAACTAACTCTACGAGTAGTTTTGCACGAGCTCTGCATAAAAATATCAACCTAGAAACTACCTCTACGAGTAGTTTTGCTTAAACAAAACATACTATGGGAAATGACCGTTCACAACATACAAAACCACTCGCTCACTTACTGAAGTCAATTAATCTAGATAAGTACTTGATAAATGACTGCCAAGGGAAAAGAAAATGAAGCACTCAACTACTTAACTTAAGTTTTGTGGGATGACAACTTTATAGTGCAATAATTATTTATCTTGTACCAGTAAAACCACTCATATATGTGCACTCATATAGAATCGACTACTCTCGCCGATGAGATCTACGATCTGGTGCTCGAATCCGAGAATGAGTAGCACGAAGCTCAGGTTAATCTAACAGAAGTCACTGAAGAGCCGAACCAACGTTCGGAAGAACTCTTGACTAGTTTTGCTCAAGAAGGCAAGCCCCTGTGCATGATCCCCGTATTTAATTTATGCAACTGTTGTTCCTTTTTACCTGTGCATTTAAGTTCATAGAAGCTGATTGGAACCCTAGATGCATGATCCTAGACACCAATGTAATGAATACTAGAACAGGAAGTTCAAGTAGTTGCTCTGCTAATAGGTACGGTAAAAGTTGAGTTGTTTCCTGCCACTCGCGAGAATTATAGGAGTTGAATATTTTACCACATACTGCAACTATAAGGTCGACAGGCGGGGCTGTGGTACGGTACTCATGGTTGAGGCCCCGACAGAGTAGTGAAAAATGCTAAGGCTGCAGTGTGTGGTAGTGGTGGTTAAGCGTTTGAACGTACTAACCACATGCCGAGAATATGGTAATCGGTAAGCTTAAGTACCTGATTGAACTGGTACGTGGAAAGACCTCCCACCGTCTTGACGCTGTTCCCATGGGCCCAATGGTGAGTGCAAGAGCAGCCATGGCCCGACGTCGTCCGTGGTTCGTGGACCTCTTGTACTCGAGGATGGTGGCCCTGATCCATAAAACAGGAATAAAAGGGAAAAGTTCCACGTGTGACTCTGGGAGTAACCATGTGACGTGTGTTTAGGATCACCTTGCAAGGTTAAGAAATTTGATTCAAATCGTCTGTTTCTCGCGGTAATTGAGACTGCTTAATACTTCTGCCACATAGAGTAACAAGAGGAACTATGGATATGATGAAACTTTTCGGATGCTTAAATGTTTTCCACCATGTTTGCTTAGAGATAGATGCTCACTTAGAATGGTTAAATGAACTAGAATATTGAAAGCTAAAATATGAAATTAAGGACTTACTCTTTGTTGCTTTTCAGCAAAAGGAAACCCTAGAACCCTAGAGCCGTGCATGCTTAGGAGTCGGTATTTACATACCACTAGTCGGGTAAGCCTTGCTAAGTATTAGTATACTCAGCCTTGCTTGTGGCAATGTTTTCAGGTGTGTCTTTTGAAGATATGATAGCTGGTTTGGCTTGGCCGAGTACTTTTCCGACTGGTTGGTCAATCAAATGGGATCCGTCCACGACCAACAAGGACTCTACCGATTGATGCCACGTATGGGCTTCACCGTGGTATCCAAATCAATGATAGATGTTTGTGTTTTTCTTCTGCTGTTGTTAAACTCTGAATAAAAATTTTATGTTCAAACTCTGAAGTACTCGATTAATGAACTCGGGTTGTAATAAATAATTGTCAGACTTGTGAGATAAAAGCTATGGAATGTTGTAATCTCTGGACTTGCCTTCGTGCAAGTTAAGTGTACGCTTTGTTTTGATAGAAATATTAAGTGGTCGCATCGGGATTTACCCGACAGACTGTCGGATTACTCCGTTTAAAGTGCATGGTAGCTGGATCATCTTATGGATGAGGGTTAGTGCACTTGAGCCGGATTAATTCGGGCGGTTCTGCCACAAGAATGGCTCCCAATAAAAATGAGTTTAGCGTGTTTGACTTCATTTGGGAGGAGATCATCATCTGCTCAGTTTCACCCAAGAAGGGTTGTCACTATGCATTCTACATCTTTGCTATTATCAAAGAAATGACTGGTGTTGAGATCTTAACCAACAAGGGCCATCAAGTCTACAAACCAAAGAAGGGTCACCTTGAGCGTCTCCTTAAAATTGGATCTCATGCACCTCGCCGCTCCACTCAGGACCATCTCAAGCTGCATCTAGCTCCCAAGGTCCATCTACATCTCATGGTCCTTCAAGCCCACGTGGTCCTCCTCCTCGTACCCCAAAGAAGAAACTGAATTTCATATCTAAAGGGATATTTGCTTGCTTCAACGTGGGCCGCCACAATGCCAAGGAGATCCAAGCCCACAATAAATATGTAGATGAGCAGCTCCTCAAGATTGAGATAAGAAAAAAGGAGATAATGGCCAAAAGTGATATTCCTCATTCTTCCGTTCGTGCTCCTATGGACTTTCCTCGTCCGCCAACCTTCTATAATCCTTGGGAGGAGATGGGAGGTCCATCCATGATGTTTGGTGCCCCTCAAGTTGATGATGATGAAATTGAAGAAGACTTGGGTGGGCGTGAGGAGTCTGATGATGAAGAAGAAAAGGACGTGCCCGCAGCCAACACCCCTACGGATGAAGAAAAGGAAGACGATGATGATGACGACGACGACGATGATGAGTGATGGCTATGGTAGGGCCTCTCCTTTTTGGTGCTTGATGCCAAAGGGGGAGTGAGCTCACCATAGGCCAAATGGGTGGCTGTCAAGCTTTATCTATCTTTCTTAGTATCTAGTAGCTCAAACCTTGAACTCTTGTGCTTGTGGACATGTGACACTTTGTGTTTGTGTTATATGTGGTGGTGTGCCAAGTGAGACTTTAAATTCTTAAGACTTATTCATGACTTGCTATGCTAGTGTGATCTTAGAACTTATTGCTCTTGTGTTGATCATGACTTGATGTAATGTTTATTTCCACTTTGTTGTTGTGATATATCTTTTCATATGCATCACGATGATATTTCTCACACTATGCACCCCACGAATGCAATGATATAGAGGGAGCTCTTTTAATATGTGCAAATGGCATTTGAGGCTATTTTTTATTCTATCTTGAAAAATGCACATATTAAGGGGGCGTTCAATTATATGATTGAATTCAAAATGTTTTATGGTATTTCTTCCGAGCCTTAATTGTGTTGTCATCAATCACCAAAAAGGGGGGATTGAAAGTGCATTTGGCCCCCTTAGTGGGTTTTGGTGTTGATGACATGCATAATTAAGGAGCTAATGTGTTTATCGAGCTATGGACAGGTTAAAATTCAATGAAATGAAATATTTGCGTGAAAAGACATCAATTTACTTGATAGATGGTGATGGAGCTCAAAAGAAGATCTTTATTTATTTTCTATTTTGAATATTGATTCTAGGAAACACCGTACTATTAAGAGGGATGCGAATGGATAGCTTGAAGATGTTAAAGTGCTTATTTTAGATGCTAACTACCCAAGAGAGATATAAAATCACACACTTGTGCACTTAGTTTTCTCACTGACTCAGTGTGTGTCGGAAGTTCCAACCATGGATCGGAAGTTCCGACCCCTGCCGGACGTTGCATGATAGTTCCGACAGGGGGGTCCTCGGCTGGCTATTTTTAATAGGATCGGAAGTTCCGACAATCACTTAACCAGCACAGTAACAGCTAGTTTTTGGGGCTCAGGTATTTATACCCCCTCGGCGCCTCCTTCATTTGTTGTTGTTCTTTCCCGAGAAAAACACCTCCGCAAGCTTCCAGTACACTTTCTAATCCTTCCAAGAGCTAATCCTTGAGTTGATTCGAGCTAGGGCTTGGGTGAGAGAAAGATTGAGGTGTGAGGCTTGAGCATTTGAGTGAGAAGGCAGACAAGTTTATCTCAAGAGCACTTGAAGCATCCTCATCCATTGGTTCGCGTTTGTTACTCTTGAAGCTTGCTTCTAGAAGGTTCGGCATCGCCCTGTTAAGCGTCCTCTCATGTGTGTGCACCTCAGGAAGTTTGTATTATCCATCCTTCATGGATTTCATAGTATGTGACTCAATCCTCCTTTGTGCTTGATTGAGGGAGGAAAAGGGTTAGTGTAAGACCCTACTCTTTGTGAGCTCCTCAACGGAGACGTAGCTTCCTTAGTGGGAGTGAACTTCGGGAACAAATCTCTTGTATCTTGTGCTTATTGCATTTATTTAGTTCTTGTTGATCTAGAGTTTGTTTTGTGCCAATCTACGTACTCAAGTTGTTGTGCTTGTAAAGATCACTTGCAGAAGTCTCCTAGTATTATTGTGCAACTTTTGATTTAGCCAGGTTCTGCAGTTTCAAGTTTATTTTTGAATTTCGTATAAGAACTTTCCTTTTGTCGGAAGTTCCGGTCTAGTGTCGGAAGTTCCGACGTATCGTAACTTTCTACACAGGGTTGAAAGTTCCAACAGGTTTAACTGCTGCGAAGTTTTTTCAGGAATTTTCAGATACGCCTATTCAAACCTCCCCCCCCAGGCATCACCAAGATACTTTTAATATACCGTTGTAGAATTTCACCCAGAGAGTATTTGGGTATCGTTATTTATATTTTCCCGTAGGATGGCATGGTGTAAAAGAGTTTACTAGGTACATAAACAGGACAATATGAATAAGCTATAGACTATATTTCATACAGGGTACGTCATGATAAATGATATGGATAAGGGTAATATGACACACACACAAGCCAATCTCAAGATAAAGAATAACGAATAAACCAAAGGTTAGCAGGAGCATAGGCATACAAAGAATATCCTAAAAGCATCTATTCATACAAGCAAGGGTTAAACAAGATACATGGTTAGGGCTCAGAGCTAAGGCTCCAGATATCAGGGCGAATGTCCCGCACTAGTGTACAACCAGTCCTGTTACATCTTTCAGAACTCCTACACCATACCCAAACGTGGGGGACTACACTAACCACCGCAATTCCACCGTAGCAGACGGACAGGGTTGTCACCACCTGCCGTCAACCCCTACAACACCATGGGGCAGGGTCATATCTGAAGGATCCCGCATACCCGGGCAACACACTCGTGTATGAGGTCACTACCCTAGCGCCCCCGGGTCTCCCACCCTTCGAATGGAAAAGTAAAGCGCTAAGGCAAGCCCAAAGGCACAACGAACCGATATCCTTACTTAGAACATCTGGCCTAACCACATATAAAGCATAACTTATGGAAGAACGAGGCATGGTATGATAAAGTATCAAGATATCATAGCAACCACGACTAAGCTCTGCATTATGAATGAGATACTGACAAGTCGAATACAAAGCCATACCGGAGGCCGAGGATTGCTCAACGACCTCGAGAATGACTGCATTCGCTAAAGAGAAGTTCTAGCCTAGCTCCACCTAAGAATTACATCACAAAATGAGAGAGGGAGAGAGGCTCTAATGTGTGGTGTGTGTGAATGGGGGGAGGCCTCCTTTTATAGCCTCCAAGGGTGGTTCCCGCCATCTCTTCGTATGGAAACCTTAGCCTCCAAGGACGATCTTCCCACCAAAGATTGGGCAGCCGGGAAGCCGTCCAGGTTCGGCCGAACATGGGGGTCGGCCGAACCCGGATGGTGATCCCTCAGCTCTACCTTCCTTTGGCTGGCTGGCATGTGAGCCCTGGTGATGACCCTTGGTGATTTGTGCCTTGACGCGCCCGTTTGGTCTGATTTGTGGGCCCTCTTATCTTTGGTAATCGCAGGATGGGATCTTGTGTGTACTTTTGCCTGCATTTTGTGTATGTTTCTCTCTTCTTGCAGACTTGTATCCCTGAAATAGCTTATTATCCAAAACAACTGTGGAACTAAGTTAGTAATACAAATATGTGAGTAAGGTGTATAGTTTTCCTTTATTTATGAGTATAGCTGATGTCAGATTTAGCATTTAAGGACCGTCAACAAGCATGCAGTCAATCTTGCCGTGCATCGCCGCGAGCATCAGCGGAGTCTGGAGCACAAACAAGAAGCAAGCAGGAAAGGATGAGATTTTTGTCCTTTTAGGGGTTAAAAAAAGGGAGATTTGTCAGCAGCTAGCAGAGAGATCCTTGCAAGTTGCAAGCAAACAAGGTGTCGGTTTGATGAGATCCAGCACCTGCATGTGCCAATTCACTACGTCCGGCGGCAC
Organism: Panicum miliaceum; assembly: GCA_032594955.1. Classification (NCBI taxonomy): domain Eukaryota; kingdom Viridiplantae; phylum Streptophyta; class Magnoliopsida; order Poales; family Poaceae; genus Panicum; species Panicum miliaceum. The sequence continues at coordinate 25,387,571 of CM064059.1, read as the reverse complement.
CCCGTGATCCAAGATCATGGACAGCACCTGCAGGAAAAGAAGCAAAGAGGTGGGTTAGTTCAGAGGCCGAGGAGAAGAACTGGAGGAGGGGATCCATGGCGTGGGTGGCAGGGGAGGAGGAGTGACCTCGAGGCGTCCATTGGCCGCGGTGATGTGGAGCGTGGAGAGGTGGTCGTAGAGCGTGGCACGGCATGCGAGGGAGGTGTCGGCGGTGTAAGAGAGAGAGGCGGGGAGAAGATGGGGGCGAAGGAAGAGATAAGGAAGAGAGAGAAGCGGGGAAGAGATGAAGCGGCAGGCCGGAGGGACGCGGCGGGGGTGGGCCCGACGATCCTCGCCTGACTTGCTCCAGCCAATGGCCTGGCAGCCTTGTCCAACACGCGGATCGTCACCACCGGATACTGTCCATCACCTCTATCCCTTTGTAGGAGCGGGTTACCCTTTGATCCGCCCCTGGAAAAAAATTGAGCATTCCTACGAATCGTTTTTTAGCAGTGAGACCAGTTTGAGGACTTCCCAGAGGATATTCAGGAGTACTAGGCGTATGTTCCCCAGTCAGCTGCTTGTGGGGTTTGGTCGTTCCGCTGCTAGAATAAATACGATATTGAAACGCTTATTTATTTATATTCATGAACTCGGTTTGGTTTGTAATAAATGACTACGGTACTTTATGATATTGTTTCTGTTATTCACTTTCGTCCTCATATGTGTGTAACTTTGATCCTGATGCGTATATGATTTATCGCTAAATTTATTACTTCAAAATCAGTGTGACAGTCACTAATCATGGTAGGACTATTGCTAAAAAAAAGACAGTTCAGTTTGAAGCCGCCGGTACGTCAATTCGTTAAAAGCTTTGATGTAACGGGTATTTGTTCACATAAAGTCAAGTCATGGATGTAAAGGTTAGACATCTCTGGCTCCCTTAATTTGTACGTAAATAAATAAATCAATTAGAAACATTTCAATTTCTTGTCGAATCCGCTGTGTGGCCCTACTTCATAAAAGAAACACTTTTGCACACTCATTTTTTCAGGTCGATGGAGTACCAAGCACATGATTCGGTGGCAGGGCAGAGGAAATTTCCGTTTCCTTTTGGACATGTGGTTTCACGCTGCACAATAGCTGGGAGTATCACCTTCCAGCCTTGCTGCAAAGGCGCATACCACCACCTGTTAATCACTTTTCAAAGCTAAAACCTTTTCAAATCACTATTATATACTCTTCACGTTCTAATGTCTATCAAATGTGCTAAAGCTTGTAATACTGTAATTTCCCTGAAACTAACATGTTCTTCCATTTGACAAAAACAATGGATTACCTTACTATTCATCTATTATTGGAATTGATTTTCTTTTAGCGACAAATATTGTGAACAGGGCATTGCATCGTTTGATAGGGATGCATATATGTTTGTGTGCCATTCACATCAGTCATGACTAGCCATATAGAGCTAAGCAAATCATACTTTTCTAAAGGTCTTATTATATACTAAACTCTTGACTGATTATCTTATGTGCAACTGACAAAAAGATTGCTAGCTAGATTACCTATTAGAAATATGGATGTTCCTATTACTATAGAGACGGTCGTCTCAAACAAAACATATTTCATAGGTGGCCATGTAACTAGAGGGTGGAAATGTGAAAACAGATATCTGATATCAATATCTGCAGAAACGTGAATTTGGATATCCATATTTGTATCTGATTCTAATATGGTACTTAAATGGGTATATCCAGATCCATTTTCATTATTTTTCTCAATCCAATTCAAGTTTCTTATTCCAAAATGTCTAAAACTATCCATATGTGTGAGAAATAAAGTACCATGTGAGATTATCAAAAAAAATAACTCCGTAACTAATGGCAAATGATGTTAATATTTGTAATGATAGTACATCATGAAACTATTGAAAGATATCACTATGACTAATGATTAATGACATTAATTTTAATATAATTAACTGTATCCATTGAAACTATTTAAAACTATCTCTATTTTTCATGACCATTGTTATTCTTTTTAATATTACCAAAGATGCATAAAGATTAATTTTAATTTTAAACATATTAGTTAAATTATTTTCTTTTCTGAGGAAGTCAGCAGGGGATTCCCCTACTTTTTTATATGGATATGTACAGGTGATTACAAGGAAAAATGCCAAAAGAAAAGGAGTACAAAAACTAGAGGATACTAGTCATCCTAAAATTGAGTTTCTCACCAATAATTCGCATGCATGGCCATTTAGCCCGTTTACACGCCGTGTAAACACTATATAGTGGTTAGCTGTGTCCATTTAATCAGTCGTTTATCCCGTTTAATGACCATTTACCTTGTTTAAATGCATGTTTGGTCTGAATAAATAGCTAAACAATAGGTGAAACTCCACCCTTCATTGTTGATAAAACAAAATCCCTAATGACTTCTTTGGATGGGCCTTTTCCCCGGTTGTTTAATGTTTACCGTTTAGGCTAACACTGCGGCAATAACTGGTCTAGCCTTGAGGGTGACTAGCTGCATTTCTTTCTAAAAGAAAGATTTCTAGTTAGCAAAGGAAATAACCTCATTCTCAAAGACAATACCATTGCGATGACACCAAATAGCCCAGCAAGCTGTGATCACCAAACATTTATCTATTTTTGATGAAATTATTTTTTATATATTTTTTGATTTTTTTTAAATGTACATATTTATTGAATATAAATTTACTTATACTCAATTAATGAAATCTTTATTGATAATTATGCTATTTTTACGATCTATCTTTGTCTACATGCGTTAATACTCATACTTTAATCCCTACCTACGCAATGACTTTGTTGTTATAAAGCCAACAATAAAAGAAAATAGATGCATGTTATCCTCAAAATTGAGTAAATATCCAAATGCAAATCCGAATGCAAGCTATCTTTTGATATCAACATTTTAGAAAATTCAGAATTTGAATTCATATTTGGATTCAAGCTATCTTTTTATATCTGTTAATTTGAAATATTGATCTGCCACCACTTACCATATATTTCAGAAATAATATATATTTATTTAATTATATGGGTGCTTCTTGTTATTTTGTTATTATAGGTACACAAGAAAAATAGATATTGCCTTTAATATTGATGTGTATTTAAAAATGGATTAGTTCTTGATTTCTTGGTGTTACAATTAAACCATGACAAGTGGTCAAATTTTATATGTATGAAGGAAAATTGGTAGGAATCTAATCTACATAGATATGATCAGAGAGCTTATTTATGTAGATTAGATTCCTACGAAAATTACATATAATTTCAGTTAGGGGCCGTTTGGATCCTCTCATTTTGGAGGAATTGAAATTTACTTAATAAAGTAGGCTATTTGGCTTAGAATTTGACATCCCACCATTTTCCAACCACTTTTCAAAGTTTAGATATAAGCCTATCATAAATTCATAAGGCGGGAGATGGAAATTGATTCTATACACCACCAAGCTATATTTCTATTCCGTAACTTATAGCACGCTCTTTGGCTCACTGCACTATAGTATAAATATAACATATAAGTATCTCCCTCATATGGCCAACAATAGTATATAAATATATTCCGTATGTAATTATATTAGATTAATAGATTTATATCTAAATTATAATTATTAAAATAAAATTCATTTTCAAGGTTCCAAACAGGGCCTTATGTGAATGTATTGGAGAAGAAGAGGAAGAATAAAATGACACTAGGAATCGTGCATCAAAGACATGTTCTTCACGTTACAATACTTAACCAGAAATAAAAACGGTCTAGTTTTATACAAAGGAAAGCTATGTGGAACTAGATATGACCGGACAGCTCTTTGGCCAAGAATATGTGCTTCTTCAGGCTTGGCATCTGGACCTTATCAAAATACTACTAGCAGTTTTCTATCTCATTCGCGTATGAACACAGCTAGATCAACTGAGATTCTGAGAATTATGAGCCACAATAGATGTCGTGGTGCAGTGCACCAACTCCAAACTATTGATTCTTTTAAGGAGTTAGGATCATACGAGACTATATCCTTATATATATTCACTACAAAATAAAACATATATGGTGATATGATGAGCTCTTGCATGTCGGATTTGAAAAGTGGTAATGAACAAACAAGACAAAAACAACATATAATTTTACCGACAAAAATGGCATTGCATACTAGAGAACTTTTATCATAATTAATAAGGTAAAAATAATTGTAGTTCGTATTTATGTATACACAACACCAGATACTGCATATTTGTTGCAAATGTTGTCGAACATCCTATGTCTTTATCTATTCTCTCATTCATGCATTTTCTCATATATGAATAGAAAATATATCTGTTAAGGACTAGGTTTCTTTTGGAATTCATTAGGCCACAAGGTGTAGATCTATATTTTTTCGATTACAAGAACCATAGATGCATTTTCAGGGAAAATTAAGATCCTTACATTGTTCAAAAAGTCGGAAATTAATCACATGCCAAATTTTCAATTTCATGTGAAACTGAGATCAGTATGGCAAAATAAAATTCGACTTGAGTTCTTGTGAACTTCATGTTTGATAAAAATAGTGGAGGTCTACGTGCCACATGCACGCGTATTTTTAAAAATATAATAAAAAACTATAGTTACGTAAAATTAACAAATATTAAACATCTTAATTTAATAATAAGAAATTTTACGACTCTTTATATATTTCATTAGTTAAGTAGAAGTTTTGTATTTAATTGGACCAAGCAACATTTAAATCAATCATTTGGGAACCTTAATAATTGCGAGTGAATTATTAATTATTAAATTTATAATTAAGAAAAAAAATTAGATAAATTATTTAATCATATGATACACACCAATATGATAAAAAACCAGAAACAGCACTTGAATATATGTAATCGTAAATGTAACAACAAATGAAAATACAATTGAAAAAGATATCGCGCAAAACAATTGATCAATTTCTTGTATGATCAATTTTGCAATCACTAAACAGTTGAGCACCATTGATCATTGTAAATGCAACAAATGGAAGAAATCATATAACTGAAAGGATATTGTAGAGCAAAACAATTAATTACTTGATAGCTCAGCCACTCGCATGATCAATTTTTCACCAGTAGGTTCTTGATGGTCAGCACTCAACTTTTTTTGGCAAATAAATCTGGACAAACCAAATTAGCGTAGATGATCACGAAAATACATATAAACAATTCAATTCAAAAAGACTTTACCAATGCATGCATACATAGCATGTACCAGTGTCTTGGTTGGTTTTGGAGTCATGCTCTCCTAATAGCTGTGGACGCAAGTCACCGAGATGCAGACGCAGAAAGTATAACAGAAAAGAAGATATGTTATGCGTGTGTGTGTGTTTTTGGGGCAGAGCGGCAACCTCACTTATATAGGCGCAAGGAAAGTAATCCAGACAAGTATCAATTCTTAATTATATAAATTACTAATCCAATCCTTGATTTCAGCCCACTAATTTTGAAAACGTTTTGTGTATATGACATCTATAAAACAAATAAAGTAATCTAAGTATATATCAGTCCTTAGTTGCACAAATCACTGACACAATCCTTGATTTCAGCTCACTGAATTTGGAAATTGTTGATGCATATGACATACATATACAAAATAAGGAAAGTAATCCGAACAGGTATCAATACTTAATTGGATAAATCACTAATTCAATCATTCATTTCAGTCCACTTATTTTGAACATCTTTGGTGCATATGGCTTACATCTAAAACAAAGAAATGATATCAATCAACGCTGATGGCAAATGTGATTGATAATTGGTAATAGAATGTGCACCATTGTAAATGGAAAGTGTGCCATGATTGATAAAGAAATAAAACAAATGGAAAGTAGAAGGTAGGCGCGACTGTATGGAGGAAAAATAGAAGAACTATCCAAGATAATTACTAATCTTCGTTGTTTCCCTTGTTGCCATGATGTATATGGAAAGAAAAGCTACGACTTATATAAAAAGATATGTGCTATATAGAAAGATATCAGCACATGATTGATGTCCTTAGAAAATACTCTCTCCGTCCTGAAATATGCATTGAATGATTCAAAGACTTTTGGGTAAGTATTAAAGGAAAGTATTTATTTTTCCTTGACTCTTAGCTGCATACTTACAATTTCTATTCTTTCCTCCCCTGCTTAATCTTAGGAACAACTGGTAAATTAAGAGCTCTCGGAAGGCACATGCGTCTTTTGTTCTTTTCCATAATATATCTTAGAATTGCTAGAATATCTTATATTACAGGACGGAGGGAGTAAAATCGCTGCTAAAGAAAAGAGGATAATTGATTGACGATTGAGGATGCTTGATCGGTGATCTTTGAGTCAACAAAAGGAAAGTAGAAATTTGATGGGCGGGAGTTTAAGGGAAGGAGAGGCCAAGTATATGGGTGAAAGAAGTTTTAAGTTTTTGGTGCCAATATTTTCCTTCATCTAAAATTATGGGTCCACACTCTTTTCTTTGGGCTGGGTGAAAAAAAGTTTTAAGTTTTTGGTGCAAATATTTTCCTTCATCCAAAATTATGGATCTACACTCTTTTCGTCAAACATTCCGTCCTGTCAAGTGCGATCTCTGTGATGGTACCATACATCTGATCTTGGTGGGAAATATTTTTAGTTGTTTCAACTTTTATAGCAGTGATCAACAGATCTAACCTCAGCTAACTTCGTGTAGTTATTAGTAGTACATTTTTTGTGATACGCATAATACACTTCCGTACATAGTGTTTCCAATTTCCATTTCATGTACAATCTTCGATGCGGCAAACGGACGGGTCCGATGCGCGCATCACCCACGCGGAGCGTACGCGAAATGCCACACTTCCATTCCTCTGCCCTGCTTCTCGGAATCTGGAGAAACCACGCAGAACAGGGCACGACCAGGTCACCAGGCCAGGCGGGGACCCACCTCCCCCTCTGCCGGGCCCACCCGCTGACCGCACGGAGGACCCGGCCGCTGCCCCAGTCCAGCACTCCAACTGCAACCGCAGCCGTCTCTCCTCCAGTCCTTCCCCTTCCCCCAACCAAACCCACCAAGAACACAGCGCACCAACCGGCCTCCCAAAACCCCACGAGGAATCCCCCCAATTCGCCCTGCCCTCTCGCAGATCGCACCATCGGCGCGCGATTGCAGCCGATTCGACCCCCAATCCCCAGCCTCTCGGGTCGTGGCGTTGGTTCCTCGCCAGAAAAATCGGCTCTTTGATTGGGGAGCGGAGATGGGGGAGGGGGTGAAGGCGATGCTGGCCCGGCCGATCCAGCTGGCCGACGAGGTCGCCAAGCAGTGCGCCGCAGCGCGGAGCTTCCGCGCCGAGTGCGCCGAGCTCAAGGCGCGCGCCGACAAGCTGGCCGCGCTGCTGCGGCAGGCGGCGCGGGCGCCGGACCTCTACGACCGCCCCGCCGCCCGGATAATGGCGGGGGCCACCACGGCGCTGTCCAGGGCCTCCGCCCTCGCCGCCCGGTGCGCGCGGGGACACCCGCGGCTCCGCAGCCTCTTCACGCTCAGCCCCGCCGCCGGGTTCCCGCGGGCCGTCGCGGCGCTCGACACGGCGCTCGAGGACGTCGCGTGGCTGCTCCGCATCTCCTCGCCCGGCGCCGCCGGGGACGGCGACGACGACTCGCTCCTCGGCCTCCCCAACATCGCGCAGAACGAGCCCATCCTCTTCTTCATCTGGGACCACGTCGCGCGCCTGCACACGGGCTCCCCCGCCGCCCGCGCCGATTCGGCCGCCAACCTCGCCTCGCTCGCCCGCGACAGCCAGCACTTCGCCAAGCTCATCATCGAGGAGGACGGCGTGCCGCCGCTCCTCAAGCTGCTCAAGGACGGCACCGACGAGGGCCAGGAGGCTGCCGCGCGCGCGCTGGGGCTGCTGGGATGCGACGCCGAGAGTGTTGACAAGCTTGTGCAGGCGGGGGTGTGCTCCTCCTTCGCAGCCGCGCTCAAGGACCCTCCCATGCGCGTGCAGGCTGCGGTAGCGGAGGCCATTGCTGGCCTCGCCGATCGGAGCTCCACGTGCCAGGACCTCTTCGCTCAGAACAACACCGTCCGGTACCTGGTTGGCCACCTTGCCTCAGGGACCATCCAGGAGCACAGCAGGTACTCTGTTGGCTCCAACAGCTCCAAGAACACCACTGCCTCGCCACAGCAGCCCATGAAGTCACTCCACTCTGTGGTACTTGCCAAGACGCATAGCATGCGCCACACCGGTGGTGATCATGACACCGCAATTCACACTGATGAGCCGCCGAGGATGTCCAACGGAGGCGAGCAAGACGCGAAAAGGAACCCCCATATGCAGTCGGTGGTGCACTCTGCTATGGCTGCCAAAACAAACACAAACGGCTCATTTGTTCCACCGTTCAGGCCTCAGCTTGGAACTAGTGGCTCCAGTGGCCGTGGTGCTCGTGAAGTGGAGGATCCTGAGATCAAGGCACATTTGAAGGCCATGGCCGCGAAAGCTTTGTGGAAACTTGCCCATAACCATTTGGGTGTCTGCAAGAGCATTACAGAGTCTCGTGCACTGCTGTGCTTTGCTGTACTTCTTGAGAAGGGTGATGGAGATATGGGCACTGAGGTACAGTTCTTCTCGGCAATGGCAATCATGGAAATTGCACGTGTTGCTGAGCATAGCCTTGTTCTGCGGCAGTCGGCTTTCAAGCCCAGCTCCCCAGCAGCTAAGGCTGTGGTTGATCAGCTGCTCCGCGTCGTCCGCAAGGGTGAATATGATGTGTTGCTCCTCCCATGTATCACCGCCCTTGGCTGCCTTGCACGTACCTTCACAGCTAGTGAAACCAGAGTCATCGCCCCTCTTGTGCAGCTTCTTGATGAGCGTGAGCCACCAGTCACCAAGGAGGCAGTGGTTGCACTCACTAAGTTTGCATGCTCTGAGAACCATCTACATGTGAACCACTGCAAGGCCATTGTCGACGATGGTGGTGCTCGCCACCTTGTCCAGCTTGTCTACCTTGGTGACGAAATTCAGATTGAGGCGCTGATACTACTCTGTTACATTGCACTGTATGTACCTGAGAGCGAGGAGCTCGCGCAGGCTGGGGTGCTGGCTGTGCTGCTCTGGGCATCAAAGCAGGCTCACATGGTTCAGGACACACGTGTTGAGGCGCTACTGCCAGATGCCAAGTCGAGGCTAGAGTTGTTCCAGTCCAGGGCCTCCAGATGATGTTGGGAACGGGATCACTGGACATTGGTTAGTAGTTCTTTGCTGCAATGTGTAACTAGAGTAGAATTATTTCCATTATTCGCAGTTACTCTTGTGTGGTATATTACATTTTAGTCTGTACATACAATGGCATCAATTTGTCTTCGAAATTGGTTGGGGGTTTTGAATTATAAATTCAAAAGACATTGAAAAGGGACATGTTGGCCATGGGAATTTTTCTGTTCATATCTTTCTTTACCAAGTAAACATTATTTTTCCATGAATTTTATCTGTTCAGGATTTTGCTTTGGTTCTGTTTTTCTTCTTTTGAATGGGCGTATTAGTTATGTTTGTGAGTGACTTGCAGTTAAATCAATCAGAGTTTATAATCTTAGAGCAGCGTAATCCCTAGAAAGTTACTCATAATGTGAATCAAGATAACCTATGCAGCCCCTATTTGACCGTATATAGACATGATCATGGAGCTTTGCATTTGTTTTTTCTGAATCTGTAAATGTGATCGTTAATTCAGGATATAATTTACTAGTTAAGATTGGACAAATCAGGGTGTATATAAGTGATCTTCCACTTGTGCATTAGAAGTGCATTTGTCTATTTTTACAAATTGTTCTGTTTTTCCGAATGCACTTCTAACGGTTGTGCATTAGATGATTGTTTGTAACCTTTTGTCAAGTTATGAACAGATTTTGCTAGTAGCAATTCTAGTTAGATCGTTATATGTAATTCATCAAAGGTAAATAAAAGAAGACTTGATTTGACAGAAATAAACTAGAGCAGTCCTTTTAGAACTTTCCATTGCATATATATACTGCTTTATGTATACATTGTCTTCATTGAATAGAAAATCATACAGTAGGGAAGAAAATAAGACGGTTCGGCTATCTCATGAGCCAGCTACTGTTTTCAGCTTTGGTACAGATATATATCGTGTAATTAATTAGAGTTTATATATGTGTGAACATCAGTACAGTTCTTGTACTCCAACATCATCAAACTAACAGTTGACCAACTTTATTTATTTAGCTGCCTTGCGTGTGTTAGGCAATCTCCTCCATTCAGGTTCAGCTAGTTCCTTGTCTCAGGACTGCTTTGACTCTATAATTGTAACACCTCAGGTGTTTAAATTGCGAAATAAGTCTCTTTAGCTTAACACGGTGCATAAATAAGAGAAGTTTCAATGAGATGAGTTATAAATTGGTTTTTCCCTTAAATTGAAAATAGTTGTGTATATGTGCATAAGTACATGTACTTTAATCAAGCCATTTAAATAACTTTCACTTTGAGGCAAGCATGGCTACAAAATTGAATAGGCATGTCGTTGTTGACATGTTAAACAAGAGTCTAGTCGAAGCCTAGGAGTGAATGCTAAGTTTTGCCCAGGAAATGTCGAGCCCTCCGACTTGTACTTTTGAGTTTTTAAAATAACTTCTAAACTACAATTCAAATGAACTTTGGCCTGAAACAAAACTTGTGTAACTTTTCAAAATGTTCAGAGATTTTTGAGTTGCAACACGAAAATTTGCGAAACACTTGGATTTGCAAACCAGCCTCTGCCTTTTCTTCTATTTCCACTACAGACCCTTCTTCTCCACCTCGCCCGACCCTACGTTCGCCCGACCCTTCACTCGCCCGACCCTTTCGCTTCGCCCGACCCTTTCGTTCCGCCCGACCCTCCGACGCGCAGTCGTTCGCCCGACCCTTTCGCCTCGCCCGACCCTTTCGCTTCGCCGACCCTCGCTTTGCCCGACCCTCCGCCGCCGCGCAGTCGCCAGTTGGCCGGCGATGCCTGACCGGCGCTAGGCGCCAAGCCAATGCCTAGCCGCGCCCGCACGCCGCGCTCCTCCCCAGTCCGCGCACACCACGCGCGCGCCGGCGACGCGCGCCTCTGCTCGCCGCCCGCCGCGCCCAATGGGCAAGCCGCGCCGTGCCGTGTCTCCGCCGCGTCCCGCCAGTGGCCGCGCTCGCCGCCCGGCAAGACAGCTGCTGCCGCTCGTCGCCAAACCCGCGCGCCGCGTGATGTCCACTCCCCACGCCAAATCCTCAGCGCCCAATCCGCTGCCCGCACCCGCCGCACACCGCGCCGGCTCTGTTCGCCGCCCACCGCGACCAGTAACGCACCCCCGTCGTGCCGCCCGCGCCCGCGCCCCGCAGTCCAAGTCTCGCCCCTCCTCCCGCCTCTCTGTTGCCTACAAAAGGCCGCACTGAGCCCCTCCTCGCATGCCCAGACACCAGTCGCCACCATTACCGTCGTCGTGCCCAGCTCACCGTGGAGCCCCACTCCCCAGCCTCCCACTGCCCAAACCCATAGCCCAGTGAGCTTGCCCTCCCTCCACTGAAGCTCACCGGCCTCTTCCCCGGCCCGCTCGACCGCCGGAGCAACGCCAGCGCCGCCCGCGCCGCCGTCGCTCCCGTGCTCCTCTGTGGACAGCCCCCTCCGAAGCTCCTCCGTCCCAACCAAGCCTCGAAACGGGTCCCATCGACGCCGCGAAGCTCATTGACCAGCCCACGCTCTCCCTCCTCGCCGGAGCACCGTCGCCGACGCTCCGCCCCGCCGTCGCCCCTCTGCTCCGCGCCGACGAGCCACCTCCGGCCACCCCAACCCTGACCAAGGCCACCCCAAGGTAGCTCTCATCTCTCTGGATCTCCCCGACCCTTTTCCCCTCGCCGCCGACGAGGCCCCCTCGCCGGAATCTGGCCGGCCGCCATGCCAGCGCCGCCCAGGGACCCAATTGCAACGATTAAAATCTTTAAAAGAGTCTGCACGCAAGTTTCCAGGGGCATAACTGTAAACCTGTCTTAAAACCTTGAATTCAAAAACAGCGAATTTGTAAAATTTGTATAAAATCATAGAAAAATCGGAAAAAAATACAAACTCAACTGTTCTGGAATCTTTAGATGAAAATCTACAACTTTTGTTACATGATTTTCTCCAGTTTCTTGCTAAATCTTTCTCTAAATTAAATGGAAGGTTTAATAGACTTTAATTGTACCCACTGTTGTAGACCAAGGCTAAACCTGAAAATTTAACATAGATTAATTGCTTGATTTGTAGGCCAGTGTAAAAATACTAGGACCAGAACCCATATCTGGCTAAACTTTTTATTAAACCTTATTTATGCAATGAAATAATAAAACTAAATTGTAACTGCTGTTATGTTGTGATTTTTGTGGTGAAACTTTTCCAGAGCTGTTGTATTAATGCCTAAATACCACAGAAAAAGTTTGGAACCTTTTTCCTTTCTGTAACCTATTTATATAATTTTATGGTAGAAAAAATGCACTAATTCAAATAATTAGTTTCTGTGCTTGGAAAATGTTCAACTTGTTACTGTAGCACACTTTAGAGTAGCTCTTGCTGAATAAAAAGTTTCATGCTCAGAAAATCTGTAAAACATCCTCTAGAAATTAATCTTTATTAATGTATGTGTATCTTGTCCTATTTAATATGCTTTGTATCGTGCACAATAAAATCTGAAAAATTTGTAGTACCACATATATGGGTAGATTAATCCCCTGTAAAATTTTTGGTGTCAATAATTGAATGGTTTGTTCTGTATAAAAATAACTAGGTTCTAGCAGTGGTTGTGTTTTACCTTTTTCATAATTCTTCTGCTGCGTGAAAATGCCTAAAATTTTTGTAGTGCTTTTGTCTCTGCATAATGTGCTCTAAATAAAAATTTCATCGCCAGAAGTTACTTAGTCCAGAAGTTGTGTTTAATCCATGTTGTGCTTAGAAAATTAAGTTTCCAATATAACACAACCCCCTTCTTGTTTAATGAAGTTAATAGTTTAAGTTATACTCTATTAAAAATTGCCCGAGAAAATCTTAACTAAGTAACTTCACAACCAAATCGATGTTTTGTGGACTGCAACTTTATCGTGAAGGAAAATAATCGTCATATACCATCACAATAACTTACACTTGTGCATTCATATAGAATCGACTACTCTCGCCGACGGAAGGTACGAGCTGGTGCCCGCGTCCGAGAGTGAGCAGCGTGAAGCTCAAGTAAATCTAACTGAAGCTCTCGAAGACCCGAGCCTGAGTTCGGACGAGCCCCAGACTAGCTTTACCCAAGAAGGCAAGCCCCGGAGCATGAACCCTATTTTTCTAAACTTATGCAACTTATTACTCTACTTTACTTGTGCATTAAGTTTATAGGAGTTGCATGAAAACTTAGTTGCATGATTCTAGGTACCCATTCTCTGAACCCTAGATGTAAGGATCGATAGAATGCTATGCTAATAGGACTCGGTAAAAGTCGAGTGATTTCCTGTCACTCGCGAGAATATAGGAGTTGAATGTTTACTACATGCTGCAATCATAAGGTCGACGGACGGGGCTACGGTACGATGTTTATGTTGATGATCGAGGCCGCGTCTGTTTAGTGAAAAATGCTAAGGCCGCAGTGTGTGGTAGTGGTGGTTAAGTCTTTGAACGTACTAACCACATGCCGAGAATATGGTAATCGGTAAGCTTAAGTACCTAATCGGACCGGCAAGTGGACAACATCCCACCATCTCAACTTCAGTTCCATGCGCGCACATGGTGGGTGCGGAGGTAGGCTCTGTAGTCTCGGATGGTGGCCCTGATCCACAACCTAGGAAGAAAGGGGAAAAGTTGCACGTGTGACTCTTGGAGTAACCACATGACGTGTGTTTAGGTTTCCCTTGCAAGGTTAAGAAATTCGATTCGAATCGTCCGTTTCTCGCGGTTATTGAGACTGCTTGACCCTTTTACCACATAGAGTAAGAAGAGGAACAATGATGATTATTAATCTTGTTGGATGAAAAATTAATTCTTTCACCATGTATGATATTGGATAGTTGCTTACCTAGAGTGGTTAAAGAAAACTAGAACCTGGAGCTAAAATTTGAATGTAAGGACCTACTTGTAATTGCTTTTCGGTAAAACAAACCCTCAAGCCAGAAGCCTTGCATGTCTAGGAGTCGGCTAAGTATATTCCACTTGTCGGGTAAGCCTTGCTGAGTATTAGTATACTCAGCCTTGCTTGTGGCTTGTTTTCAGGTGAGACTTTCGAAAACATGATTGCTAGTTTGACTGGGCCGTGTACCCTTTCTCCTGGTTGGTTGGTGGAATGGGATACGCCCCCGGCCAACGGTGATAATGCCGAGTGATGTCTCGTACGGGCTTCATCGAGACATCCGTATCGTCGAGTAGTGTTGACGCTAGATTTTGGCACGTGTTGAATCGGCGTTAGGAGAAGAGATTGGCCGATGCGGCAGATCTAAAGGCTACAGTGAAGAATCGGCCGATTGGGGCTACAGTTGGGAATCGGCCGATTGGCGATGCAACTTGCGCCAACAGATAGGGAGGGTGAAACTATTGGAACCACAACAGAGGATCCCAGTCAAAAGTGGCCTAATATTGGTCAACGAAACGATGCTGATTCAGTCGAGAAGCAATGGTAAGAGTCCTGATTGGATTAGGAGATGGCGGCGGAAGATTCTGCGGGAGTCCGTTTTTCTGTTTAAACTAAGATTGTAACAAGTCGTAATCGATCAGGAGTCCTGGTTCTAGGGTATAAATAGGAGTCGTCAAGGCTTTGTAAAAAACAACCAATCAATCAACAAAACACATCTACTTTTTCATAGCACTTTACTTTCAAGTCGGCGACTTCGCCAATACTTTTTCTTCTTTCACGAGTTCGTACGGATTGGCAGGGCTGCATCGACTCGATCTCCAGCCAATTGGTAGGTTCCGCTTATCGAATAACATCTGAGCTTTAACCTCGGGCGCATCGCTGTGGTTTCGTTTGGATTTATTCACCAGTTATCGATATTTACTAGAATCATAGGTTTTACCGGTTGTTCCAGTATTATCACCAGTTATCCAGCTTGAGATTGGAACTATCGGCTTTATTATCGCTCTTCCTCGTTCATCGTCATGTAGCCGATTAGATCTATTTTCAAGTGTTGCATCCGTAATAATTGTTTAAGTTGCTCCAGCAGTTTTCTTTTGCAATTATTACGTGATTATCGGCTGATCCATAGCCGGTCATCTTCATAGCAAATCGGCCGATTCGCCGATACGCTCTTCGGGACAGATCGGAACCCCAGCCGATCGGAATGCCCGGAATTTAATACTTTTATTTTCTTGTCAATCAACAGGTCAGATTGACTGGCACGCCGCGCGAACCGCACCAGGGCAATAACCCGAACATGAGCTAAGCAGATTCAACCGGGTCGTGTGTCCGACGCTGAAGGTCATCGGCCGATTCGTGGCCAATTTTTAGCGCCAACACACTTTTGGCACACCCGGTGGGGCCAACCTCAAGATCCAATATGTCAAAGAACGCAGAAGTCTCTGAAAACAACATCATTGAGGTCACAGAAGCAGATCTCAAGGACGACCAGAAAGAAGAACTGGCACAACATCTGGAGGATTACAAAAGGATGTATCTACAGTCTTTCAGTCGTACCAGAAGCGGGGAGGCAGTCAAGAAAGCTCCTCTTCTAGTTCCCCGCCACATCACCATTGCTGAGGATTCGGGCAAGATGTCCGATATGATCCAACAATCCGTCTACCAGGCTTTCATCGACCAATCCTCGGTGATGACCAATACAGTGTATAACGCCGTCATCAGTTCTCTGGTCAGCGGAGGAGCTCAAGGATATCAGGGGCCAACATACGCCCCACCTATTGCACCTCCAGCCAGAAGCTCACCAGGCACGTCCCACTCGGCTCCTCAGCCGATATCGACGCAACGCGAAGGATACAACACTTCGTTGCCTCCAGTGTCTCCAAGGTACAACGGTGCACCATGTTTCCCATCGCAAGCACCGCTTCAGCCTGTCCAGATTGCCTCTGTGAAATCGCTGCCCACAAACTCAGTGCCTTGGGGGGTATCAGCAACGGCGGCTTTTCCCGATCAATCAACCGGACAAGGGAACTATCCGATCCAGGCGCCGTTCCATTCGGCCGCCCGGCCTACGGTGTCCCAGTATCAACGAGTCCCGTCAGAAATCGGCAGGGGGGCAGGCGCTGTAGAAGCACTCAGAAGCACGGTGCCGATGACGATGTACGACGGGGCGGCGGATTCGCTTCGCCATCAATTGTCAACTGCTCAGACGGCCATGATGCAACAGAATTCGCCGCATGCTTCGATCCATCACCCGGCCGTACCACCGCCAATCCACCAACACATGCCGGCACCCCGAACAGCTGTTCATCAGCAGCAAGTGGATTGGACGGCAAGAATAACGGAAGTAATTCAGGACCAATTCGGCCGAAAGCGCAGACTTATACATACAAGACTCCATACCCATCAGCCTACGACCTATTGCCGTTTCCCCACCGGTACAAGGTTCCTGACTTCACCAAGTTTTCGGGGCTGGATGACACCTCTACCGTGGAGCACGTCAACAGATTTATCATCCAGTGCGGGGAAGCCGCCACGCAAGATGCTCTGAGGGTGCGCCTGTTTTCATCGTCTTTGTCTGGATCGGCCTTCCAGTGGTTCACCACTTTACCACCCAATTCCATTGTTACTTGGGCCGATTTAGAAAAGCAATTCCATAAGTACTTCTACGCAGGAGTACATTAGATGAAGCTCTCAGATTTGACCAGCCTCAGGCAGAGGAGCGACGAACCAGTAACTGGATACATACAGAGGTTCAGAGAAATCAGGAACAAATGCTATAGCCTTGCTCTGACCGATGCCCAGTTGGCCGATACCGCTTTCCAAGGCCTCCTACCACATATCAAGGAGAAGTACGCCTCGCAAGAGTTTGAAAGCTTAAGTCAGATCGTGCACCGATTGGCCGGTCAGGAAGTGCGTCCGTTTGAGCAGCGGAGGAACTTCCAGAAAAAGGTGGCATATCTGGAAGGGCCTGAATTGGAGGAAGAGGAAGAGATCGGCCTAGCAGAATGGGTAAAAGGCAAGAAGCCAATATCGTGCCCTTTTGGAAAGAAAGAACCAGAAACATTCGGCTTTGACACGTCAAAGGTCGATAAGATTTTCGACTTACTACTCCAGGAAGGGCAGATCAAGCTATCACCATACCATACCATTCCTTCGGCCGATCAGCTCAAAAAGATGAAGTACTGCAAGTGGCACAACGCCACATCTCATGACACGAATGAATGCAAGATCTTTCGTCAGCAGATACAGTCGGCCATCGAGCAGGGGAGACTCAAATTTGAAACCCCGGCAAAGCCGGCGAAGCAGATGAAGATTGACCAGCATCCTTTCCCGGCCAACATGGTTGACACGGGAAGAAACTCACTGGAAACCAAGGTGCTGACGTCGGAATCGGACAGATGGAGCGGCGCCGTGGATCCCAGGAAGCAAGTCACGGCGGACGTGGTCAAAGGGAAAAGACGGGCTGAAGACAAGGGCGAAGGATCAGAACGATCGCATAGACCCATCACTTCCCAGTTCTTGCTCAGCAAATATCTGGCGGCAGCAGGAACGATCAAGATACCATGATGAGATGATACGCCGACACGAAGATCATCGGCGATGCCCGTTCTTCATCCATTGCTGGGAGAACGACCTCAGATTGCCATCAGCCGGTGACTGTCCTGAGTGCAGCAGATCAAGCTGCAGCGATCGCCCGTTCAAAAGATCGCGCTCCAGAGACAGGGGATCAGAGCCGATCAGCAGAAATTGGCGCGAACAAGAAGGATGGCGCCTTTCAGTGCATGATCGGCTGGGGGGCAGAGTTGACCGGTATCACCGGTCGAAAGGCAGGATCAACCAGCAGGAGCGACTGGGGGCAGAACCAGCGTACACGATCGGCTGCAAGAGATGGCTGATGCCAGGGTATCGGATGAAAACCCCCTAGGAAGGGAACCAGACTGGGAGCACGCCAAACTGTCCTCCAGACCAGTAAACCCAAGTGGTGCCCTGAAGGATTGTCTAAATCTCAGAAGCGGAGAATCCAACGCCTGCGCCAATGGGAGCAACAAGAAGAAGAGCAGAGGCATGTGCTGGAAAAGAGAAACGTCAAGTCTCGGGTCTGGCGCCCCAAGAAATACAACAGCAAGGAAGTTGGCAATCAAGAATCGGCAGCTGATGTCAATATGGTGTTCATATTGCTGAAGGAGTTCATGGCGCCTGCGGATCGAGACAAAGCAACAAGGATGGAAGAGCAGATGGCGCAGTTGGTATTAGAGCCGATGACAGCCACCTTTGAGAAACCAGAAGATGAAAAACGGCAACATCCCAAGGCATTATTTCTCAAAGGGCACGTTAACGGACGACCCGTTACCAGGCTACTAGTGGATGGAGGCGCCGCAGTCAACATCATGCCATATGCCATGTTCCGGAAGTTAGGAAAAAGTGATGAAGACCTGACCAAGACGGACATGATGCTCAAGGACTTCCTACTACCTTTTTTATTATTAATGGTAAGGGGTCCTACAACATGTTGCTCGGTCGCGATTGGATACATGCGAATTGTTGTGTCCCATCTACAATGCACCAATGCCTCGTGCAATGGGTCTGCGACAGTACATAGATAGTCATCGCTGATTCCGCCTACAGCGTCGCAGCGGCCGACACGCAACAATGGAGCTGTGAACACGTCAGGTGTATATCCGGCAGGACTTGGGACACTGATTTCCTAAAAGTGTCCGGTTTTGGTCTACAGCCGATCCAAGCAGTCGGCTCTGAAGATTCAGAATAGATGGATCAGTTCGTCCGAGAAGACGGAAAGCTTGGGCATGGGTTTACGCTGGCCGATTCATTAGAGATGGTGGATTTGGGAGATGGTAGCAAACCAAGGCCGACGTATATTAGTGCTAGCTTGGATCCTGGATATAAGTGTAAATTGATAAGTTTATTAAAATAATTCAAGGATTGCTTTGCTTGGGAATACCATGAGATGCCTGGTCTAGACCGGTCCATTCTTGAACACCAGTTGCCTATAAAATCTGGATATCGGCCATATCAGCAGCCTGCACGACGGTGCAACCCCAAAATTCTACCTGATATAAAGGCCGAGATCACAAGGTTGATTGAAGCAGGATTTATTCGGCAGTGCTGTTACGCCGAATGGATTTCTAATATTGTGCCCGTATATAAGAAGAACGGAAAATTGCGCGTATGCATCGACTTCAGGAACCTAAATCAGGCTACACCAATGGACGGATATACAATGCCGACGGCTGATGTCTTGATAGATGCTGCCACAGGACACAAAGTCATCAGTTTCATGGATGGTAATGCTGGGTACAATCAAATATTAATGGCCGAAGAAGATATCTCGAAAACGGCTTTCAGGTGTCTGGGTCACCTTGGTCTATTCGAGTGGGTTGTAATGACCTTTGGGTTAAAGAACGCCGGTGCTACATATCAGCAGGCCATGAAGTATATCTTTCACAAGCTCATTGGTGCATCGGTGGAAATTTACATCGACGATGTTGTGGTCAAGTCAAAAGGTCATCAGGAACATCTGGCCGATTTACAAGAAGTACTGGAGTGCACAAGGAAGCATGGGTTGAAAATGAACCCGAACAAGTGCGCATTCGGTGTATCGGCCGGGCAATTCTTAGGATTCATGGTCCATGAGCGCGGGATAGAGGTTAACCGGAAGACCATAGACGCCATCAATAAAGTTGTAGCCCCACAGAATAAAACTGAGCTGCAATCCCTCATCGGCAAGGTCAATTTTATCAGAAGATTCATATCCAACCTGTCCGGGCGTATTCGAGCTTTCACTCCTTTTTTGAAATTGAAGCCCGACCAAGAATTCGTGTGGGGAGAAGAACAACGCAGAGCGTTAGAAGATATCAAGCAATATCTAATTTCACCTTCGGTGTTAGTCCCGCCACAGCCTGGTAAGCCGTTCAAATTATACTTATCGGCTGATGAACAGGCTATTGGATCGGCATTGGTACAGGAGTTCGAAGGGAAAGAACGAGTGGTAATATTATGTCAGCAGAAGACTCCTGGATGCCGAAACAAGATATTCCCGGTGGAGCGGCTGTGCTTGTGTTTATGCTTCTCGTGTACCAATCTCAGGCACTATTTGTTATCGGCAGAGTGCACAGTTGTATGCAAAGACGATGTGGTGAAGTATATGCTATCACTGCCGATTTTGAAAGGACGGATTGGAAAATGGATCCTAGCTCTGTCAGAGTTTGACTTAAGGTACGAATCGGCCAAAGCTGTCAAAGGTCAAGTCATGGCTGATTTCGTAGCTCAGCATTATGGACCGGAAATTGCTATCGTTGAACCGGTTCCATGGACTATGTATTTCGATGGTTCTTCGTGTGGGGCCGGATCGGGAATCGGCATCGTTCTTGTATCGCCTCGGGGGGCAAGTTATGATTTCTCTCTGCCGATAGAAGCATCCGCAACCCATAACCAGGCAGAATACCGAGCCGTCCTAAAGGGTATCCAATTATTAAGGGAAGTCAAGTCTGATGCAGTCGAAATTTTTGGGGATTCCATGCTCATCGTAGATCAGTTAACGGGGAAGTCTGAATGCAAAGATGATATCTTGAGGATTTATTATGAAGATTGCCTCCAGCTGTTAAAGGAATTCAAGTCTGCAATAATTGAGCACATCCCCAGAAATTACAATGAGGAGGCCAACAGGCTGGCCCAACACGCGTCCGGATATCGGCCGATTCAAGGAGCTATGATTTTGGAGCTCGCGGCCGATGATTGGCGAAAGGAGATTGCCGATTACTTGACGGATCCGTCCTAGAAGGTGGATCGGCGAGTGCGTTTCCAGGCCACAAAATATGTGTTACTTGAAGATGATTTATTTTACTGGACGATTGATGGGGTTCTTCTCAAATGCCTGGGAACAGAAGAAGCAAAGGTCATGATGGGGGGAATCCATGAAGTCGTATGTGGAGCCCATCAATCGGCTCACAAGATGAAATGGATGATCAGAAACAATGGGTATTACTGGCTAACGATTCTTGAGGATTGTTTCAAATATTATAAAGGTTGCCAAGACTGTCAGAAGTTTGGCAATGTGCAGCGCGCGCCAGCTTCGGCTATGAATCACGTAATCAAGCCGTGGCCGTTCAGAGGATGGGGAATAGATCTCATCGGACAGATTCACCCTCCATCGAGCAAAGGGCATAAGTTTATATTGGTAGCCACCTATTATTTTACTAAGTGGGTGGAGGCAGTTCCGTTAAGGACCATGACATCGGATGATATGATCGAATTCGTTAAGAACCATATTGTTTATCGATTCGCTATTCCTCAGACTATCACAACTGATCAAGGAACGATGTTCACCTCTGGAGAATTTGGAGAATTCACCGCCGATATGGGGATTAAATTATTAAATTCTTCTCTGTACTATGCTCAAGCCAATGACCAGGCCGAATCGTCCAATAAGGGGATAATCAAGTTGATCAAGAGAAAGATAGAGGAACAATCCAAAAAGTGGCACATGTCTTTGGCTGAATCTCTATGGGCTTATAGGATGGCTTGCCACGGAGCCACTAAGATATCTCCTTATCAGTTGGTATATGGTCACGAGGCAGTTCTGCCTTGGGAGTTAAGGACGGGGTCAAGACGTATATCGCTTCAAGATCAGTTCACGGCCGATGACTATTCCTTCCTCATGAAGGATGAGCTCGAGGACTCGGCGGGTCAGCGGTTGAGGGCCCTGATTAGCATCGAAGAAAACAAGAAAAGGGTGGCCAGGTGGTATGAAAAAAAGGTCAAAGTTAAGCATTTCTCTCGAGGATATCTGGTATGGAAGTTGGTGCTGCCGATAGGGTCTAAAGATCCCAAGTTCGGTAAATGGTCGCCCACTTGGGAAGGGCCGTATAGAATCGGCCGATGTGCTCCTGGAAATGCATATATTCTAGAAACTATTGAAGGGGAAGAATTCCCAAGAGC
The DNA here is from genome assembly GCA_032594955.1 of Panicum miliaceum. NCBI lineage: Eukaryota > Viridiplantae > Streptophyta > Magnoliopsida > Poales > Poaceae > Panicum > Panicum miliaceum. Next base: position 25,365,531 of record CM064059.1, on the reverse strand, counting down.
TTTAAATGGAAGATATATAAAGAGGTACTATCCAAGCATTTGGGTAGATGCATAACTTGCAGTAAGATACATCAAGACAACATGGCCGACTCCTATCGGCTTTTGTCTATATAGCCGATGTAAAAATGACATCGCCTTAAGGAGGAAACATTTTGGTTTGGTCTGACCAATTCATTATTCGATGAAAACAACAGAGTACATGGCCGACATGGTACAAGTCGCCCTTAGAATAAAAAGTACCAATATATCTATTGATTACGCTTTCTCTTGATTTCTCTCTCGATCCGGCCCAGTTTTATCAGAAGGCGGGTGGTCTTCTCCTTCAGATTCTCCATGGTGGCTTCAGTCTCGACTTGATGAGGGAGTGGATGGCTCCTGTCGAGAGGTGGTTGAGGTGTTCCTGCCGCGGCATCTTCAAGGGCAACTGAGCGAGGGAGTGGAGGACTCTTTTCAGTTGGCAGTCGCTTGGGGCAGTGAGCGTTTATACGGTCCCAGTACTTCTGGACATCAGCAGGAACATGACCTTGAAGTTCTTCAGAGTGGGCTCTTATCAGATCTATGTCTGCCTGCGACAGTGGTTCGTCTGAATGCATAAGTTCAATCGCTCATTCCAGACTGGGACTGAGGCATTTTGGCTAAAGAGAGGTAAACAACTACCCAATATCAGAGCGATTGAGATGTCAAGGGGAGAAATAGAGGAGGGTTCGTACCTGGTTGACAGAGGAGGAGGAAGATGAAGAAGACATCTTGATGTCCAGCTTGGGAGGATAGAGATCGAGTTGTTGGAGGGGGAAAAGATGGGTAATGTAGATGCCTCTGGAAACGGTGTGGGATCTCGTACTTGTAGAAGGAAAGAGGTAAGGAGATAGTAGCTTGCGTCCCATCAGAGTAAAAGCGTTCATAAATGCAAAGCTGCCAAAGGAAGCGGTCCAAGTTTGAATCGGCGCATCAACATTAAGAGAGCATTAAATGTTTACGAGATTCTTTACAACCCAAGGAGGGCATCTATAGTCGCGATAGCTCGTTGCCTAATCTGATCAGCCGAGTCTAATACTCTTTGGTCGTCGTCGGCCGATCCGGGAATTTCTGGCATATGGCGATGAAGTCTTATCGCTTCACAGGCCAGGTTCTGTCTTTCTTGTTTCAGCCCGGCGATGACGGTTGGAAGCTCTTGAAGTTTCTTTTCTTCAGCATCTATGTCTTTGGTTACCTGCTCCATCTCTTTGGCTAGCTCTTCTCTCCTCCGTTTGAGGTGATCTATTGTGCCGACGATATCCGGGCGGGAGCTCTCGAGGAAGTTGATCCGTTGGTGTACTTCTTGGGCTCGGTGTTTGTAGGAATCGGCTTCCTCCCAGGTCTTTGCTAGCTGGGCACGATCGGCCACATGACGCAGGGCCCTGAACACCGGAATCTGCATCCACTCTATGAATGCAGCAGGTTGTAGAGTCTCTGTCACTTCCTCCGAAATTCGGCCTCTGATGTCATTGAGAAGCCGCCGAATCGGTGAGGCATCTCCCACTAATTGGCCGATATCATCTTGGAGGAGGATCCGCATACTCTCGAGCTTGGCGCGGACATCATCAGGAATTGAGCTCGACGGAACTTGGCGTGAAGCGACTTCTTCATCATCAGGCAAGGAAACCGCGAAGGAGAAAAGGCTGTTATTGGGAGTGTCTTGTTCCTGCGACAGAATAAAGACAAGGATTAGCAAGCAGTAAAGGGGAATCGGCCGATTCCGGTGATAAGTTTATTACCTCCTTGAAGCGGATCTCTCTTGCTTGCGCCGATGGGAGTGCCACCCTCGTCTCAGGAACCGGTGCAATCGGCTGATCAGAAGAAGAGGACTCAACAACTATCAATGCTCTGCTTGGGCCAGCTTCCTGAAAAGGTATGGAAAATAGATTCTATGAGTATACTGCGGATAATTGAATAGGATGATATGAGATACTTGCCATACCTCTGTGAGTCTTCCGGCCGATGTTTGTTGAGGGGGTACAGTCGATGCACCCAGATCGGTCTGCATCAGAATCGGTTAGTTTTCTGAATATCGAGAAATTGAGTTAAGAGATTATCTACCTCGATGAGGAGGGTCGCTGGTGTTTCGGCTTCCGCTCGGGATGTGGCCGATTGCTGTGGGGATTGCGCTGGAGCGGTCTGTGCAGCCTGGCAGAAGGGAGAAGTTAATATTGATAAGAGTACTTAAAGATATGTGAAGTATGTGAGGTTACCTGAACAGCTTCCACCAGTAGTGATGCAGCGGCCGCTCCGACTTCTGCAGCAGTTTGGGGATCGACCATCTCGGTAGTCGGCAAGGCTGGAGGAGTTGGGGTTTCCGCTGATACTACCGCCGATTGGTCAGTCGGTCCTATGCAGGCACGCACTGGACGGCTTGTCTTCTTCAAGGTTGGCCTTTTCGGCGTTTGTTTCCATCGGCCGCTAGTGATGTCCTTGATGGTCGGAGCGTGATAGCCGATAAGTGGAAATGATGTATATGGACGATCGCTCTCTATCGGCCTACCACTTCGGCTCCGCATCGGAGGAACTTGGCTTTCAGACTGAAAAGATAAACACAAGTTAACGGTAAGATTGTAGCATGGAAAGAGACAATATTGAAATCGGCTGGGAGAAAGGTCATACTGCTACACTTGAATCGATGTTTTTTGGGTCCGAACTGTTGCAATATGTTGATGGAGATAGGTAGAAGAGATATTGCTTCCATTCTGCCCACCACAGATTGAATTGTTGGACGGCAAAAGGGGCCACCATCCAGTTGTTCAGGTCGATGGTACTAGAGTCTAGCACTAAGTTGCACAGCCAATTGTAGTCGAGACTCTTGGTCAGTTCATCTCGAAATTTTGCTTGGCCGGCAAAGTAGACCTGAATCGGCAGTTGACCAAAGCCCAGTTGCCTTGCTGCGGCCGATAGATTATAAAATTCAAAGGTGGGGGAATCCTTTCTAGAAAAGAAATTGGCCGGTAAAATCCCTGGCTTGATCAAGACATCCATAAGAGCACCGTCAAAAGTATGGGATGATGAATCGTAGCAGACTGGAAGCTCGAAAATCGGCCCTACTGTTTGATATGGATACGAACTGATAGTCTCTTCACTGAAGCCGTTATAGAAACATCTGAAGTATTCGGCCGTTCGGGTGGCAGTGAATTGACAGCAAGGGAAGGCCGATGCCGCTTCTCCAAAAGATGTACAGCGTCGTCGAATGGTGGGGTTTTCCTCTGACTTAATATTGGGAAAAGTCTTGGTCTCTATTTGCTGCTGGGAGACCTTGCTCATATATAAGTTGAGCCAGAGGGTGATAAACCACCAGGGACCACCAGGATTACCAATCGGCTCCCCTTTTGACAATCTAACGCCGATTTGGTGCATCATATGATAGGCCGATCCTAATAGATGCTTCCCAAGGGGGACGGCCGATCCTAGTGACAGAGCTTCTGCCAGGGCTTGGGTGTTAGATGAAGGACCAACTGCTCTGCCACAGAAGAAATGTTTCTCTAGCCACATCATCAGAAACGCCGTATGTTCTCTCTCTGAAATCATCCCAGTCCTCATATTCTTGCTGATATACCCCTTCCATCCGCCGATTCCTTTTGTTTCTAGCTGATAAGATGGTTTGATTAGATAATGAAAGAGGGTATTAGGAGAAGAGATATCAAGGCCGGTCAACATCAGAACATCGGCCAAGGTTGGAGTCATAGGTCCGTGCCCAAAGACGAACGCGTTGAGCGCGTCGGACCAGAAGTAAGAGGCCGCTATTACTAAGGGCTCATTTTTCTCCATTTGGGATAGAGAGAGATTGATGCACTGGCCGATTTTCAGTTCATCCCACTGAACTCTCTTAGACTTGGCTACTCTAAGGTACCATTCTTTCCATCCAGGGGTCTCATTCGGCCAAGATCTAAAGGCACCTGCCCACTGACCTAAATCCATGGGCGATTGCTTGAACGAAATTCTGTGGGTTTCTAGGTTAATCAAATCGGTTGGATCTGGATTCCCCATAGGACCTAAGCAGATGAGACCGGAGGATTCGGAAAGAGGAATAGTAATCTGGTGCCTAAATGCCTAAAAAGAAGGAAAAAGGGGAAAAACTGAGAATGGATCTAGAAAATACTTGAGCAGTAAAAGAATAAAAGAGGAAAGTTTCAGATGATTACCTCCGGGATGAAGCTCATCGTCGCCGATGGAGCCGCCAGTGGAGCCGCCGATGGAGCTGCCGATGCTGAGGGGGTTGCTGGCGAAACCTCCGTAGTTGGAGAAGTTGCCGATGGCGCCGCCATTGGAAGGGTGGAGCACGTCGCAGGCGAGATCGCTGGAGGGAGCGGTTGGAGATCGAGAGGGCGCAGGAAGAATATGAACAGTGGTTCGCTGGAGGAGATTACTAGGCTCGTGGAGAAAGGAAGGCGGAGAGTCCCGGTACTAAAGGACAATCCGAGAGAGAAAGGGAAAAGGCGGGATTTTTTCCGCGCCATCTACACAAATTCCAGGAGAACAGTTGTCCCGAGTGCCCGGTTCGAGAAGATTGCAATCATCACGTAGAAGACCGCGAAACGGAAGGAGATTTTTACTGCGCTCGTTTCGGAAGAAAGATTAAAGAAAAGAGTTTCGAAGTAAAGATTATGTTTTACTCCGAAACTGGGGGGCATGTGTCAACGCCAGATTTTGGCACATGTTGAATCGGTGTCAGGAGAAGAGATTGGCCGATGCGGCAGATCTAAAGGCTATAGTGAAGAATCGGCCGATTGAGGCTACAGTTGGGAATCGGCCGATTGGCGATGCAACTTGCGCCAACAGATAGGGAGGGTGAAACTATTGGAACCACAACAGAGGATCCCGGTTAAAAGTGGCTTAATATTGGTCAACGGAACGATGCTGATTCGGTCGAGAAGCAATGGAAAGAGTCCTGATTGGATTAGGAGATGGCGGCGGAAAATTCTGCGGGAGTCCGTTTCCTTTATAAAAAATATTATAGATATAGTAGTTTTTCTGTTTAAAATAAGATCGTAACAAGTCGTAATCGATCAGGAGTCCTGGTTCTAGGGTATAAATAGGAGTCGTCAGGGCTTTGTAAAAAACAACCAATCAATCAACAAAACACATCTACTTTTTCATAGCACTTTACTTTCAAGTCGGCGACTTCGCCAATACTTTTTCTTCTTTCACGAGTTCGTACGGATTGGCAGGGCTGCATCGACTCGATCTCCGGCCAATTGGTAGGTTATCCGCTTATCGAATAACATCTGAGCTTTAACCTCGGGCGCATCGCTGTGGTTTCATTCGGATTTATTCACCAGTTATCGATATTTACTAGAATCATAGGTTTTACCGGTTATTCCAGTATTATCACCAGTTATCCAGCTTGAGATTGGAACTATCGGCTTTATTATCGCTCTTCCTCGTTCATCGTCATATAGCCGATTAGATCTATTTTCAAGTGTTGCATCCGTAATAAATGTTTAAGTTGCTGCAACAGTTTTCCTTTGCAATTATTACGTGATTATCGGCTGATCCATAACCGGTCATCTTCATAGCAAATTGGCCGATTCGCCGATACGCTCTTCGGGACAGATCGGAACCCCAGCCGATCGGAACACCTGGAATTTAATACTTTTATTTCCTTATCAATCAACAGGCCGGCGATGCCCGACCCTTTTCCCCTCGCCGCCGACGAGCCCCCCTCGCCGGAATCTGGCCGGCCGCCATGCCAGCGCCGCCCAGGGACCCAATTGCAACGATTAAAATCTTTAAAAGAGTCTGCACGCAAGTTTCCAAGGGCATAACTATAAACCTGTGTTAAAACCTTGAATTCAAAAATAGCGACCTTGTAAAATTTGTATAAAATCATAGCAAAATCGGAAAAATACAAACTCAACTGTTCTGGAATCTTTAGATGAAAACCTACAATTTTCGTTACATGATTTTCTCCAGTTTCTTGCTAAATCTTGCTCTAAATTAAATGGAAGGTTTAATAGACTTTAATTGTACCCACTGTTGTAGACCAAGGCTAAACCTGAAAATTTAACAATAGATTAGTTGCTTGAGTTGTAGGCCAGTGTAAAATGACTAGGACCAGAACCCATCTTTGGCTAAACTTTTTGTTAAACCTTGTTTATCCCATGAAGTAATAAAATTAAATTGTATCTGCTGTTATGTTGTGATTCTTGTGGTGAAACTTTTCTAGAGCTATTGTATTGATGCGTAAATACCACAGAAAAAGTTTAGAACCTTTTTCCTTTCTGTAACCTATTTATATAATTTTGTGGTAGGAAAAATGCACTAATTCAAATAATTAGTTTCTGTGCTTGGAAAATGTTCAACTTGTTACTGTAGCACACTTTAGAGTAGCTCTTGCTGAATAAAAAGTTTCATGCTCAGAAAACCTGTAAAACATCCTGTAGAAATTAATCTTTATTAAAGTATGTGTATCTTGTCCTATTTAATATGCTTTGTCTCATGCACAGTAAAATCTGAAAAATTTGCAGTAACACTTATATGGGTAGATTAATCCCCTGCAAAATGTTTGGTGTCAATACTTGAATGGTTTCTTCTGTATAAAAATAACTAGGTTCTAGCAGTGGTTGTGTTTTACATTTTTCGTAATTCTTCTGCTGCGTGAAAATGCCTGCAATTTTTGCAGTGCTTTTGTCTCTACATAATGTGCTCTAAATAAAAATTTTATCGCCAGAAGTTACTTAGTCCAGAAGTTGTGTTTAATCCATGTTGTGCTTAGAAAATTAAGTTTCCAATATAACACAACCCCCTTCTTGTTTAATGAAGTTAATAGTTTAAGTTATACTCTATTAACAATTGCTCGAGAAAATCTTAACTAAGTAACTTCACAACCAAATCGATGTTTTGTGGACTGCAACTTTATCGTGAAGGAAAATAATCGTCATATACCATCACTATAACTTACACTTGTGCATTCATATAGAATCGACTACTCTCGCCGACGGAACGTACGAGCTGATGCCCGCGTCCGAGAGTGAGCAGCGTGAAGCTCAAGTAAATCTAACTGAAGCTCTCGAAGACCCAAGCCCGAGTTAGGACGAGCCCCAGACTAGCTTTACCCAAGAAGGCAAGCCCCGGAACATGAACCCTATTTTTCTAAACTTATGCAACTTATTACTCTACTTTACTTGTGCATTAAGTTTATAGGAGTTGGAGGAAAACTTAGTTGCATGATCCTAGGTACCCATGCTCTGAACCCTAGATGTAAGGATCGATAGAATGCTATGCTAATAGGACTCGGTAAAAGTCGAGTGATTTCCTGTCACTCGCGAGAATATAGGAGTTGAATGTTTACTACATGCTGCAATCATAAGGTCGACGGACGGGGCTATGGTACGATGTTTATGTTGATGATTGAGGCCCCGTCTGTTTAGTGAAAAATGCTAAGGCCGCAGTGTATTGTAGTGGTGGTTAAGTCTTTGAACGTACTAACCACATGCCGAGAATATGGTAATCGGTAAGGTTAAGTACCTAATCGGACCGGCAAGTGGACAACATCCCACCATCTCAACTTCGGTTCCATGCGCGCACATGGTGGGTGCAGAGCTAGGCTCTGTAGTCTCGGATGGTGGTCCTGATCCACAACCCAGGAAGAAAGGGAAAAAGTTGCAAGTGTGATTCTTGGAGTAACCACGTGACGTGTGTTTAGGTTTCCCTTGCAAGCTTAAGAAATTCGATTCGAATCATCCATTTCTCGCGGTTATTGAGACTGCTTGACCCTTTTACCACATAGAGTAAGAAGAGGAAGAATGATGATGATCAATCTTGTTGGATGAAAAATTAATTCTTTCACCATGTATGATATTGGATAGTTGCTTACCTAGAGTGGTTAAAGAAAACTAGAACCTGAAGCTAAAATTTGAAAGTAAGGACCTACTTGTAATTGCTTTTCGGAAAAAGAAACCCTCAAGCCAGAAGTCTTGCATGTCTAGGAGTCGGCTAAGTATATTCCACTGGTCGGGTAAGCTTTGCTGAGTATTAGTATACTCAGCCTTACTTGTGGCTTGTTTTTAGGTGTGACTTTCGAGGACATGATTGCTAGTTTGACCGGGCCTTGTACCCTTCCTCCTGGTTGGTCGGTGGAATGGGATACGCCCCCGGCCAACGGTGATAATGCCGAGTGATGTCTCGTACGGGCTTCATCGAGACATCCGTATCGTCGAGTAGTTATCGTTATTTTTCCGCTGCATTGAACTCTGAAGAACTCTATTATTTTGAACTCTGAAGTACCTTGTTTACAAATTTGAACTCCTTTGTAATAATAATTTATGATGAACCCTGTGGTGTAAAATTTATGTAATGTTGTATCCTCTGGGCTCACCTTCGTGTGAGTACATGTATGTGTGGTTTCGATCGGCAAAAACCGTGGTTGTATCCCGACAGACCAGTGGATTATTCCGTTTGAAGTGCGAGTTAGCCCTGATTGCCCTTGTGGTGATGGTTAACACACTTGAGCCGGATTAATTCAGGTGGTTCTGCCACAATAATAAAAAGAAATACATAATTAGTCCAACCGAAGCAATGATTACAAAACAAGATTTGCAATGACTTATGTAAATATCCTGATATTTCCTGAAGCTTGGAAAACCTAACAATTTATTTGTATTCAGTTTGGCAATCCCTGATCTTGATACCAGTTGTCAAGTAGAAGAGTTTTCTTTTGCTATCATTGTGGCAAGTTTCACTATCCTAGTATACTCCCTCTACTTGTCTGATTGATCTGAGATTATTATCTGACCATGATTATTGTCACGTGGAAGAACAACAGACACCGACATGCAGGACCCTGTCTAAGTTTCAACTGTGTGCATGTCAGCGTCGGTTCCTAAAGGTCTCAAGTCACGAAGCCAAGCTACTCACCGCAGCCCGCAGGGACAGTGACACCGCACAGGTTGGAGACATAGAACACCTTCTCCATGCTTAATTTCTCCTTGGCGTCGCGGGAGCCCAGGTAGTCACAGACACAGGACACATGGGCATCTGCTGCCTGCACGGTTCTGCAGCAGTCGGAAGACGGCTTCTGCTTGGGCCCCTCCTTCTGGCAGGTTGTACCGAGGAGATGGTGGACCTGAAACTGCTGCTGCGGCGGCAACGAGGAGGAGGAGCTTCGCGGCCAGGAGGCCAGTAGAGCTTAGCTGGACCAATGAGCTCGACCATATCTTGTTGTGGTCTTTGGTGGACTGGGACTTCACCAATTGGATTGTGTTTTTGTTGTTGTAATGTTGTGCGTTTGAGAACTAGATGGTAATTGGTACTTATAGTATCTGCTGCTTGGAGTTTGGGATTTTGTTCTCAAGGTTGGTTTGGTTGATTGGGGTTCTGGGTTCCTGTGAACCGCTGCAATGCAATGTTATTTTCGTGAGCTGTTTTCATGCAGCGTGTTTTGCTTAAGCAGCTGTTCATGACAATGCCACAGGTGTGACCCTGGATCTATGGATGTTGAGCTCCACCCAGTTGCTCGGGTGCGTTTCCTGACCGAACTGTGGCCTCTGAGCACTCTTCGTCCTTGCTCTTCCAGTCTTCCTCCTACCTACCTCTCCGGTTGCTGTTGCTCCAGCGCCCATCCATGGCTTAAAGGCTTGCATTTCTTTTACTAAGTTACTTGTATCCACTATCGCTCTTGAGAAAAGGCTATCAGTTAAATTGGCAAGATTGAGACCACATGGCTAACTTTCACTGAATAAAACACCTCCACGCTCGCTGACAGTCCATTGCCGTTGATTGCTCTTGTGGGGGTACATTACATCTTAGTCTTAGGCTGTACATAAGGATGGAAGCGGTTCGGATTCGCATAGAATCGAATTTGGATAGCACTTTTTACCACATTTTAACTCGAATATGGATACGGATTCGGATATTCTCGAATACGAATGCAAAATGGATACTTCGGATTCGAACTCGGATTCGGATATTTACTCCACATATAAGATAGCGTTTAGCTATTTTCTTTAATGATAGTTTCATAATACAAAATCGTTATACATGTACAAACTAAAGATATAACAATATAACAAAGATAGCTTGTCAAAAATAGCTTATTTGTCACCAAATATTTTAATAAATAAATACATAAAAATAAAACTAGAATAAAAACATATTTCAATAAATATATAAACAATTTGTATTAATATATAAATAAAAAATTATAAAAAGTGATTTCACACATAAATAGATAAAGCAAGAATATTTAAAAGTAAACGTAATCTTCTTATATATTTATTATAAAAATTAATAATATTTGTTATGAAATATGATTTTTTGGATAGTTTCGGTAAAAACAGATACGATAGTGTCAAATACAAATATGGAATCGGTTAAAGAAAATTAATAAAAATCGGATTCGGATGTATCTACTTACTACCACAGTAAATTTGAATGTGGATACAGATATCCATATCGATATTTAAACAGATACGGATATTGGATATTTCGGATATCCGTATTCACATTTCCCATTTCCATCCCTAACTGTACATATGAAGCTATCTGGTGCTGATAGAGTGGTTGGCTGGGGCATTGAATTGTCGACCTGTAAAATTGGCCAATAATTGTTTTCCACTCATACCTTGCCTCGCCAAGTTTACAGTATTTTTTTATGAATTTACTTCCCTAAAAAAGTTCTTTAGTTTTGTTTACAAGTGTTTAGCAAGTAATTCGACCCCAATCATAAAATTAAGGCACGTCCAGTTCCTAGAGAATCAGGACCGGATTTTGAGGAATTGAATCGGGTTGAATTCTCTTCAGGCGTTTGGAGCCAAAGTTGTGCTGGAATTTGCCGTAAAGGCCCATGTCCATGGCATTGGGAAACATGTCAACAACGGACTTGGCCCCTCCCAATTCATAGCCCCACCCAACCCTCTGATTTCACACGACGCGGAAAGAAATGCCGCACATCGCGCACGCATACAATTCTCACGTGGATTCGATTAAAAAAAAATCTCACGTGGATTTGCATTGGAGGCCAGTTCAATTCAGCCTATCCAATTCAAAGAACCAAACGGAGCCTAACAGATCATGGCCGCTTGCTTCCTGCCCGTAAGTCGCCACGGCGCACCTTTGGCGGACAAAAGAAAAAAGTTTATTTTACTACCTTTACCAATGTACTTTGTCTATCTTGCTCCCAAATAAAATTTAGGTTCAATCTACTTCCTTCAAGCTATTTTGATTGGTTCAATCTACCTCTAATAAGATTTTTTTATTTTTTGTTTCTCCATATAGAGGTTGAGTTTTAAGCTCAAACTTTATGTGCGAGTAGAGAACATGATGCCTTATGTTAGAAAAATACATTAATAATTTTTCACGATTATGTCTACAGGTTAGGAATATTAAATACGAAACTGACTATAGAAATATAAAATTGCATGAAAATTTTTTGTGAAAAGTTCTTAAAATGTTCTTCTAATATAGGATATCATGTTACAAGTCATCTTGCAAAATTTGAACTTAAAACTCAACTTTTATGTGGAGAAAAATCTCATTTGGACCAACTGAAATAGTTCAAAGGAGGAAATCGAGCCTAAATTTTGTTTGGGCTTAACCGGATAGAGTCAAAAAGTGAAGGAAGTAAAATGGACTTTTTCTATATAAAAAAGAAAAAAAGCCACAACAATGGCCAGAAATACTGCTGCAATATTTCAAAAAAAAAGAAGAGAAATATTGCTACTGGAGAGCTGTGGCGCGCCAAAAGCTAGCTAGCAACCAAACAGCGATGTAAACCTTTATGGTGTGGCGAACTCGCAGTGTTGTTAAGGCCGGCAACCAAGCACTCCCTGTTTGTAAGCACAATCAGGTAGAACTAAGCAACCCCTGTTTGCTTGTTATAAGCATGATTGCTGGTTGAATTGCATCTTCGGATGTATTTTTTACCAGTCTTCAAATGTTTTCTCAAATGATTCAGATTATGTTTTACCAAGGGTTACTCTCCAAATGTATTTAGTTTTTACAAGTGATTCACATTATGTTTCACCAATTGCTATTCATAACAAAGTTTAGGCAATTACTGAAAACTAAAACTCTAGAATATTTGGGAGATGTTCCACTTTACTCTAGAATATTTGGCAATCACCAGTCTCCAATTGTCTTGAAGATGGAACAATTTTCCTATGACCTCTATAAAAAGATATTCCAGCTACATAACAAACTATTATACAAACATATTCAAGGGTGCTCTTCTTGTTTTGAACATGTTATCGGAAAGTTCAATCGAAATTTAATTTGAAAGGATCATCTTTTATGTTTTAAACTTTATGGCATTCAGGCGATGTCAACACTTTTACTGCTTCATGCAATCTTTTTGTGACTGCTTGACGTAGAACCCCGGCGAGCAGGCGGGGGCGATTAGATATTGCCAAAGGTGACGATTTCGTCTGTTACCACCTGAAGCGCGACTCTAATGCAAAAAGAAAAGAAAAACCTAAAAATACGAAATCATGTAGAAACAGCAATTTAACTATTGCACGCAACATGAAGTGTCCATTTAGCAGATAAACGGATCAAATAGAGAGCTATAGCAGTGAACGGATCAGATCGAACGCTATAGCAGTGAACAGTAACGGGCAAACAAATATGCTACAGTACCACACCGTGATGAACCATAAGCCACAAAGTTCGGGGTACAGGGTCGACACTTTATGAAACTACGGTACGAAGGGTATGTCTCAATGGAACAATAAATTACCACATGAAACACATCCTGATTCATCCGGATCCATGCGTCATTATAAAGACATAAACTATATACACATGCTACTATTAAATAAACTAATCTATACAAGTATATTAGAAAAACGCAAAATAGTATATTTGGACTATATATGCGATAAATACTCAATCTATTATCTAACAAAAGGAACACCAATCTTCTATCCTTAATATCCTTATCCCAATTGAACGCCGGCAGCAATAGGCACTACTACAGAAAATATTTTTAGGAACGGATAAAACAGTATTTGTAGGGGTGGGTTCGGTACCCGCCCCTGCTTCTCGCAGCTAAAAATAGCTATTTGCAGGGACGGGTACGTTACCCACCCCTGAGAATCCATTTTTAGAGGCGGGTCACCCCCTAACCCGCCCATAAAAATCTATTTCTAGGGGCGGGTTAGGCGATCACCCGCCCTAATATCCTCCCCCCTAAAATTTCACTAATTTGAATTTAAATTTTCTAAATCTATTTCCCACTACTTTTTAAAATTTTTTTCTCGCCAATTTTGACCTATCAAGCTAGTGCGCGATCAAATATCATAGTGATCAATATGGAATATGTTTCATGGATATAAATAGTTGCACATACAAAATTAAATTATATAGAAATAAAACATGCATATACATATATTATTACAGTATATCATTAAAAATGCTGCTCGAGTACATATTTTTTCCTAGTTTCCAACGCTACTTGAGGCGGCAAGGTGCTGCAGGTTCGCCACTCACGAAGACTAATGTATTTAGGGTCCGTTGCTAATTCGTGGTCTTTACAAAAAATGTGGCCATTGGGTGGATCACTTCATGCATAATAAAACAGCACAAATCGGCTACTACTTCTAGGAGTTGCTTGGGGTCAGCGTCGGTGTTTACTCCTTCCTGTCGGAGCTGCCTACACGGATCATAGGATTCGGCTAGTCATTACGCGTAGTCTATGAAAACATATACTGAAAGCAAGGTGGCAATTAATCTGTTGATGCAAAAATCGGGTGGCGTCTTTCACGTACTAGCACACTGAACCTGAATCAAAGGCGTGCCAGTAAATCTTACCTGTTGATTGATAAGGAAACGAGAGGTTAAATTCAAGAGCGAAACGGCTGGTGTACCGAATCTCTCCGATAGGTCGTAACAGCAAAGCTGCCGATGCATATAAAGACAAAAAGCTAGGGGAGCCAATTGTGATGACGTAAGCAATGTAAAAAGCTACTAAAACGTAACCTAAATAGAGCTTGATAAACAACACTCAAAACAGATCTAAATTGGCTATGAAACAATATATTTTAATAGGTCCGATCTAGCCGATAGAAGCTATTTCAAGCTAGATCAATTGGTTATAAAAACTAAAACTACAAGATTTAAACTAAAACTTGCAGATCTAACAGATATCAATAAATTATGAATGAATCTAGGTAGAACGATAGCGATGCGCCCGAAGTTAAAGCCTAGAAAATATTCAGTGAACGCGGAACTTACCAGCAAGCTGGAGATCAAGGCGATGCAGCCCTGCTAGCTCGAAAGTGCTCGTGGAAAAGAAAAAAAAAGGTTCGACGAAGTCGCCAAGTACAAAAAGTAGATTGCGGAAAAAAGTAGGGTTTGGTTTATGTTGGTGTGTACAAACGTTTTTAGACCATGTAGGGTCGCTATTTATATCCTAGGATACAGACTCCATGTCGATCACGACAAACTCAAAACTTGATGCTAAAGAAATAAATTTCCTAAACAAACTTATCGACCCATACAAGAGTCGGACTCGACACAAAACCCTAATTGACCACAAAACGCCACTAGCCTAATTTGGCCCAATCGTCAGTAATGTTCAATCGGCAACCAGCTGTACCCCTTCTGCAAAATCGGCCAAGCCTCCAATCGGCAACCCCATCGGCCGGTTCCCATCTATCTCCTCTCAGTCATCTGAATCGGCCGATTTTCCTCCTTCATTCCACAAAGGCCTCCTACTTCTTTCCGATGCCGAACTTGACACATGCCAAAAAAATAGTGTCAACACATGCCCCCCCAGTTTCGGAGTAAAATATCATTTTATTTCGAAACTCTTTCTTAATCTATGATTGTTTTCTGAAACGGAGTAGACCTCGAATCCCGCGCTTTTCGCAAATGGCGGTTTTGAAATACCATATATGCCCTCCCCAGAGCAAGACTATAAATACTTACTGTCATCTTCTTCCTCTCGCTGATTCCTCCTCAAGCTAACCTCCATAGATCTGTTCTTGCCTGAGGCGATTTCTCGAGCAACGACCCCGGCGATGAGTTCATTATCAAGCTTGGACGACGCCTCTTCTCGGCGATTCTACAGATCCAATCCGCATTTCTTCCATGGCTACTCTTGATTCGATCCCCGAGGTATGCTCTCCATCTCTACAGTCCCGTTTCTTCCTCCTCCTCTTTCATTCTTTAATCTCAGAGCGATTTCTTTTATTTTCATAATCTTAGGCACAATCTCACAATCCCCATAAGTGACAAACCTGGATTCGTCTGTTTGGGTCCCATGGGTGATCCTGATCCTTCATATTTAATCAACTCAGAAACCAACAGGATTCCCTTCAAATCTAGCCCCATGAATCTAGATGATTGGAACCAAACTTTTAGGTCTTGGCCTAACGTGACCATCGGATGGAAGAACTGGTACCACAGGATGGCCGCTTTCAAAAGAGCCGATTGGGATCAGTATGACATCGGCCAATGCATTACCCTCTCTCTGTCAAACATGGATAGGAACGAGACGATGCTCATAGCAGCCTCATATTTCTGGTCTGATGTATTGAATGCCTTCCTTTTCGGCCACGGGCCGATGACACCAACTCTAGCCGATGTAGTGATGCTAACTGGCTTGGATATCACCATTGCCGATTTGATGCTCAACAAGCCTTCTTTTAGAATAGATTGCAAAAGTATTGGTGGTTGGGAGGGTTAATTTTAAAATATGCCAAGACAGGCAGCATTGACACCAGAGAGCAGACCGCTTTCTTAAACATGTGGCTTGAGAAACATGTTTTCTGCGGGAAATCGGCAGGACCCACTACAAATCCTCTTGCCTTAGCTAAAACCCTAACATTAGGGAATGTGGTTCCTCTAGGGAAGCATCTCCTCGGATCAGTGTACCAGCTACTCCACCAAGTATCGGTTAAATTATCGGCTGGAGAACCTATCGGCAATCCGGGTGGCCCTTGGTGGTTCATCAATTTATGGCTCAACCTGCACCTTAAGGCCATTTTGAAATATGATATTAAAAAACTTCAATTTCCAAAAGAGCAACCAAAAGATGCAGAGCCAGAGACTCGCTGATGCACGTCTTTTGGTGAAGCCATGTCAGTCGTTCCAAGTACTCAGTATACCCCAAGCCATACAGCCGATTTCTTCAGGGCTTTCTATAATGGTCTTACCAAAAATGCAATCATTTGGTTTGCCTATCTTGATGACGAAAATCTCTTTGAGCTGCCCGTCAACTTCAACTTCAACACGGCTACAACCGATGAAGCCAGCAGGAAGAATCTTATTGCATCCATCACACCTGGAATTATCCCAGCTGGTTTCTTTGGAGGAAAAGTACATACAACATCATATGAGTTCTACTATCCATCTGTAGCTGCTCGTCAACTGGCTTTTGGTCAAGTACCAATCAAACTGTTTTTCGCTGATGCTATAAAGCCAAGAGAAATATTGTCTACCGGCCTGGAATGCAGCCGAGTTATGAGCCTAGCTCCAGTTGCCACCAACATTGATCTGGATTCTTGGTGTCTTGTATCTTTCACAACTAAGCCATTTAAACAATGGTGGTCAGAATATCGTCAACACCTCTTCTGTTGTGGCAGAACCGCCCGAATTAATCCACCTCAAGTGCACTAACCATCATCCATAAAGATGAAACGGCTACCATGCACTTCAAATAGAGTAATCCGACAATCTGTCGGGTAATTCGCGATGCGACTACTGAATATTTCGATCGAAACAAGCGTATACTTAACTCGCACGAAGGCAAGTCCAGAGACTACAACATTCCATAGCTTTTACCTCACAAGCCTGACAATTATTTATTACAAGCTGAGTTCCTAAAACAAGTACTTCAGAGTTCAAACATAAAAGCCTTATTCAGAGTTTAAAAGCAGCGGAAAGAAAACACAAACATTAATCGTCGATTCAGATACCACGATGAAGCCTGTACGTGGCATCACTCGGCAGAGTTATCGTTGGCCAGGGACGGATCCCACTCCACGGACCAACCAGGCGGCAAGGTACAAGGCCAAGTCAAACCACATATCATTTCTTCAAAAGACGCACCTGAAAACAATGCCACAAGCAAGGCTGAGTATACTAATACTCAGCAAGGCTTACCCGACTAATGGTATTTACATGACCGACTCCTAAGCATGCATGGCTTTAAGGCTCTTGGTTTCCTTTTTGCTGGAAAGCAACAAAGAGTAAGTCCTTAATTTCAAATTTTAGCTTTCAAGTTTCTAGTTAATTTAACCATTCTAAGTGAGCATCTATCTCTAACGAAACATGGTGGAAAATAGTTAATCATCCAACAAGATTTATCATAACCATCGTTCCTCTTGTTACTCTATGTGGTAGAAGTATTAAGCAGTCTCAATTATCGCGAGAAACGAACGATTCGAATCGAATTTCTTAACCTTGCAAGGTAAACCTAACACACACGCCTGGAGCACTGAAGGGTCACCCCAAGCGACTTTTCCCCTTTCTTTTCGGATTATGGATCAGGGTCACCCTCCCCGACTACATAGCCACGCTCTGCACTCACATGTGTATACGCATCTGAACTTCGTTCAAGTAGGGTGAAAGTAAAGTCCACTTGCCGGGCCAATTAGGTACTTAAGCTTATCGAGTAATATATTTTCGACATTTGGTTAGTACGTTCAAACGCTTAACCACCACTACCACACACTACGGCCTTAGCATTTTTCTCTACTCAGATGGGGCCTCAACCATGAGCATTGTACCACAGCCCCGCCTGTCGACCTTATAGTTGCAGTATGTGGTAAATCATTCAACTCCTATAATTCTCGCGAGTGACAGGAAATCACTCGACTTTTACCGAACCTATTACCAGAGCATCTACTCGAACTCCAGCTCTAGTATTCATTACATAGGTGCCTAGGATAATGAAGCTAGGGTTCCAATCAACTCCTATGAACTTAAATGCACAGGTAAAAAGGAACAGTAGTTGAATCAATTGAAATACTGGGATCATGCACCGGGGCTTGCCTTCTTGGGTAGGGTTAGTCAGCTGATCTTCCAAATTTTGGTTCGGGTCTTCGATGACTTCGGTCACATTTACTTGAGCTTCACGGGATTTGTTCTCGGGCTCCGGCTCCAGTGTGTACGTTCCGTCAGCGAGTTTAGTCGTTTTTATATGGATGCAAACATGTCGGAGTTATTAAGTGGACAAGTTTTATCATTTCCTTCACTATAAAGTTGTAATCCAACAAAACATAGATTTTGTTGTGAAGTTTCTTAGTTAAGATAACTAGGGCAATCATTTATAGGATATACCTTAACTTAGTTATATTCATAGTGAGTTGGGGTCATTTATCAATTTTGCTCTTTAGCTTGTATATATATATATTTGATTTTTAATAAACCTTACTCTTAGAACAAGTTTCTAATGCTAGGATTTTGATAGAAGGTACATTTCACCGTTCTAAAGCTACCGTGTAAAGGTCATAGCTAAACAGTATATGAACTCTACACACAAAATAATCTAACTATTTATTGCACAAATAAACTTTCATTTTACAGGACAAAGTATAGAAGTATTAGGACTCAAACTTTTAGTAAACAAACTTACTTGCATGAGTAGGCTACTGTAAATTTTGTAGATTTTTCCAATGCAAGAATCAGATGCTAAAATTCTAGTTTAACTGGATCTATACCCAACATGAATAAATTTTACAGCGAGTTCTATTCAATAGCTGACTCTCAAACTTTTTCCCTAGCATCAAAACTTTAAGTGGGTACTCATGTAGAAAAATTACAATTTTTCTAGTACAGAAGCTACCATCCAAATCTCCTGAACAGTTCTTTCCTGAAACTCTTGGAACAACTAAAAGACATTTAAACTTGATTTAAATCTACAGCTAAAATTATGTGGAAACAGTCCAAGATCCTTTTACAAAGTTGTAGATCTTAACTTAAGGAGTCCAGAACATTTTAGTTTGTATTTTTAGAATTTTTTTGTTAATTGTTTTGCATTTTCAAATTTCATAGATTGGTTTTCAAAGTTCTAGTTTCTGGTTTACAAATGGGTCCCTGAGATTTTTCGGAAATCTCCCTAAAAATATTGAAATCGAAGCAATTTGGTCCTCCGTGTAGAGGAACGGCGGCGGCCGGCCAAATTCCAGCGACCAGGGCCGCCAGCGGCGAGGGGCGAGGGTGGGAGAGGCAAGAGGGGACCAAACTGCACCTGATTGTGGCCTTGGGTGGGGAAGTTGTGGATCGAGGTGGTTCGCCGGCGTGGCACAGAGCCTGTGGCGGTTGCGGGTGGTGGTGGTGGCACTCTGGTGAGGGAGAGGGCGCGGGGACCGGCTGTGCAGCTTCGGTGTAAGGTGGAGAAGGTGATGGGAGGGTTGGTTTGGGCAATATGGGGGCGGCGAGCTCTGGGGGCCTCAGGTGGGGCTTTTATAGGCGCGAGAAGGAGGATGGGGGCCTGGGCAGGAGCTGCTGGGGGAGGCGTAACCAGGGGGTCCTATTCCGGGGGCGCGGCTACCTCGCTGTCGACGGCGAGGCTCGCTGTGGCGCCAGCAGCGCCCGGGGCAGAAAAATGCCACCGCGTGGAGGGTTCCTGAGGGGGAGAGCGGGATTTTGTGGGCCAGCGGGGGATCTCCAGGGTTCTAAAGGGCCCACATGGCCGGGCGGGTTCGGTTGCACCGGGGTGCGCCAGCCAGCTGGCCTGCCGGCGATGGGACAGGGCAGAGGGAGGAGAGAGGAGGGAGAAGGTGAGGGACTTAAGCGCAAAAAGCAAAAACAGCAGGGGCCTGGGTGAAAAGGGAGCTAAAACTCATTCTTCCTTATGTCAAATCAAAAACATTTGAATACCATTTTTGCTCAACTTTTCAAGATATACATTTTATCTTTCATGACTATGTTCATTTGAGCAATGTATAAAAAGTTATTTTGAATTTCCAAAAACTAGTATTTAAATGACATGTCATTTCATGTGAATTTTTGCACTTTTAGCCCTTGAGTTCAACTAGACTTTTGTTGCTCTTGTTATGACAGATGTGCCATTAAATTTTTAGGGTCATTTGTGATCAACTTTGAAAGTTACAAGGGTTTGTTTGCAAGGGTTCACATGTATATGCATATATACATATACACATTCATTTCCTTGAAAGGTAGATTTTGATAGGTTGTTTTATACTTTTCTTGCTCTTTTATGCCTGATTTCATGATATGGATCTTTGTTTAGCCTTTCAGACACCCAGGGTGTCACATCTGCGAACCGGCAACGGTATATTGTCACATACTTGACCCCACACACAACGTTTCTGATCAGGTAAAGTTCTTTTCCCTTTTTTCTCTCAACCGTATCGTCCTCCTGGTCATGCAACCATACGCTAGCTCTGCATTTGCAACTCCTTCTGGAACTTTGCCAACGCATGGGCAGAGGTCGTACTTGCGCTATGCTCTCACTTTTGGGGCTAGAAGCTTGTAGGTCTTATGCTCTCAATTTCTTTTCAAGCAAGGAGATTTCGGTTAGTTTATAGCGTGCTTGTGCGTCTCAATTAATGAATTATTATGAATATGTTTCAGACATTGATGTGTATGCGGTATGCTCTGCAATTTCTGGTGAAAATTCCAGGGTAAACTTATAAATACCTGGACAACGTATCTGTACGGATCCTAATTAACAAGGAGAGACATGCTTTTTTTCCCATTGATAAGAAAATGAGACGTTGATTGCTTTTTTCCTGCTGTATGCGGTGCCATATTATGGAACCTATTAGTGTTTTATACAGATGAACACCAATACAATTCTTACGCTCCAACACCATCCAACTAAGAAGCACCAACTTTAATTTATTCATTTATTATCTGAGCATTACAGGTGGCCTGGTATGCTAGCCAACTTCCATCATCCGGTTCTGTCGTCAGACCTGATTTTAGCTAGTCTGTCACAAAAAAGGAACTTAACATCAGTTCAACATCGATATTTTAAGCACATTTACTCAGTTCTCTCTAATTGCCTAACTGATCCGAAATTATCTGACCATAACCACCTCTCTACTTGTTTACATGGTCCAACTCCGACATGTGGGCCCTGTCGTTTGAGTTCCAACACGGCATATCACCAATCCAACAATACAAGCTAAAACTCACCTCCGCAGCTCCAGGGGATGGCGACGGCGCACTGCCCGGCGACGTAGAACACCCTGTCCAGGTTGATGTAGTCGAGGGAGCTGAAGTAGTCGCAGACACAGGTCGCGTTGGCGATGCCCCTCACGGTGGCACAGCAATGCGGCGACGGCTGCACCATGGGCCCACCGTCATCCTGGACGTACTGGTAGCAGGTGCTGCGCAGCGCGACAAGGTCGTTGTGGCAGGGTGCTCCCGCCGCAGCAGCTGCAGCAGGTGTGCCGGCTACTTGGGCGGCGGCAAGGAGCAGGAGGAGGAGCGTTGCAGCCAGGCTGCGGCCAGCAGAGCTCATCAGCTGGTACATCTTGATTAGTGTATTGTTGTTGTTGTACTATATTGTGTGGAGTTACACTTGGTATTTATATTGTCTGGTCGTCTTGAAAAAATTGTAGTGCTTGTTGGAGAGGTTTATTTGTTCGATTGGGACTTTTAAATTTTTAAGAACAGCTGCAATACGAAATTTGTGAGCATCTTTTCAGGCTGAGAGTTTGGTCAAGTTAGTGTTCATGCAAATGACATAGGTTTGATTTGACCCCTAAAAGTAGGGCATTCCTACCCTCACTTCTGCAACAATGCCAAGCGTGCTGCCGCCCGCACGGCCGCACCTTCAACTTCCGAGATCCAAGGAAAAAGAAAAAAAGTACACCAACCCCGAATGTGGATTGGATTAGGAAAAAGTCCATTTTATTTCACTCAACAATTCACGTTATCCACTTAACTCCCTAAATAAAATTTAGGCTCAAATTACTTCCCCAAACTATTCCAATTGGTCCAATCTACGCCCTACTAAGATTTCTCTCTTTTATATCTCCGCATACAAGTAGAATTTGAACTTCAAATTTTGCAATGTAACTTATAATATGATGCTCTATGCTAGAAAAATACATTATGATTTTTTGATGAATAGTTTTTATGCATAATTGTATTTTTGTGATAAATTCCGTGTTAAATATTTTCAACTTATGAAAATAACCATGAAAATTTCTTAATATATTTTTTTAACATAGGGCATCATGTTCTCTACCCACTCATAAAATTTGAACTTAAAATGCAATTTTTATGTGGAGAAAAAAAGAAAAATAGCATTAGGGGGTAGATTGTACTAACTGGAATTCTTAGGGGAGTAAATTAAGCCTAAATATTCCTCAGGGGTTTAAGCGAACAAAGTGAACTGTTGAAGAAAGTAAAATGAACTTTTTCCATTGGATTATGCAAATAGGGTCCGATTTGGACATGTTTGGGATAAATTTTCAAATAAATTAGAGAAATTTCAACCGCACTATGTCTAAGGAGTGCATGATATGCTCTTTCTGAAGGTCTGGTGCGTGGTAAAATTGCAACTCCAAAGCTTGCCATTGGAAAATGGTTTTATTTTTCCCTCTTACTTCCCAACTTTCATAGACCTTGCCATCACCTTGGTGCCATTCCTACACCAAATTTGACATATGAAAAACATCAATATGAAGTCAATCCTCTGTAAATGCTTCTCTGAGGCCTTTTCTCATGTATGCTACTTTATAACTGTTGTTCCTATGCATAATATTTCAAGTCCTGCCATAGTTCGGTTCAAATTAAAATGGAATTCAATCATTTTTTTTCCTTCAAGAAGTCCCATTTTTGAAAGACAAGCAGCCCAGGATCGGAAAAATCGTTATGAAAACAGAGGCTAACAATCTTCAACATCACTACCTTACACTACCTCTGAATGGATCACTATCTTCATCTACAAGCAGTTGAGACATAAATTATTATCCATATCTGTTTGAAAATGCTACAAATTTTGAATTGCAAAGTATTTTGCTTGAGAGATTCAACTATAGGGTTAGGACCTGGTCATCTTTCTGTACCTCTTATGCCATCCAATCCAACAGCCAAAGAAACAGAAGCAAACATAGATGCAAATATAAATTTCATAGAGATTTATCAATTCCGACAACATATTTGTTGACATCTAAATTTTGCAAGTAAAATTAAGGAAAAGACAAGGGTCCCGTGAGAAGCCGATTGAGGTTAAGAAGAAGGCCGATAATGCGACCAGGTCAAGGACATCGGAAGCTATGGTCAAAGGTGACATGGTACTGGTCAAAGGCAGAGCAGGGTTCGGTCAAAGGAGCAGTCAGAATGAATTCGAATCGGACTAGAGGATGGCGTCAGTAAAAGATCTTGCCGAAGTCCAGTTTCCTTTTATTTTATCTTATAGATATAGTAACTTTTACGTTTAATTCAAGTTTGTAACAGATAGTGATCGATCAGGAGTCTAGCTTTAGAGTATAAATAGTAGACCTCAAGGTTTGTAAAAGGACAATCATCAATTCAATACAGCTTTTCTCGACACTTTGCCAAAACCCTAGGAGTAGTAGTAGAGTACTTTGTCGCCGAATTCTTCAGCAAGAAGGGCTGCATCGAATCGATCTCCGACTTGTTTGTAAGTTCGCGTTTATCAGATTCTCCAGGCTTTAGCTAGCTACTGGCGTATCATTGTAGTTTCGTCTAGTTTAATCTACCAAGTTATCAATTTCTATCAAGTTCTTGTAAGGTTGCATCGTTCGATCTCTTGCTAGTTCTTAATAGATTTCACAATTTATCCAATGACAATCATCGGGTTATCGGCTCTACTTAACCTTTTTCTGCAGAGACCCTATGGCCGATCTCTCTTTTGATTATCGCTACCACCAACAAGTTATCCATGATCTTGGACATCGTTGCGACGTTTAGATCTGCTGGTTCACTTGAGCTATCGTTGTTATCTTAGGCTATCCCGGTTAAGTCCAATACTTGAGTAATGATGCTGGTTCGAGTCTTATTTGTCATATTTGTCTGTCGGTCAATGATGAAATGATTGAGATGGCTTGATGGTTTCAATCGTCCTCATGGCCGATCATGGGCTTAATTCTAAGAATAGATTCCAATATAATTCAGTGCATCGGTTAGTTATACTCAGTTCGTCGTCCAGTTAGCGTTGTCTCGGTTAAGTCCGATCCGACTAATGGTGACAATGGATTTAGTCTGATTAAACACATATATTTAATTATGAGGTACTTATTCTTAATCCCGCTTCATCATAGAATCGGCTTTGCTGCCGATGGGTGGGATATATGTATTGCGCTTCTAGCCCATGCTCTTCTCGGAACTATTCGGGGATATATGGCCATGGGACTGCGCGAATGGCGCACATTTTCTAGGATAAGGGATGGGAAATGGCCCGCACCCTGCACCAATTGTAATTACTCGTACAGGAGTAAGACTAGTCGAAACAGAAGGAAACTAGCCGAGTAGTACTCAGGTAGGACTCCTAAGCTAGTATCGGGTTAGGACTTCCATGTAACCCTGTCCCCCAGACTATATAAGGGTGGGCAGGGACCCCCTCCAAATGAATACACATCTAAGGCAATACAAACCACCACACAGGACGTAGGGTATTACGCATACTGCGGTCCGAACCTGTCTAAAGTTTCATGTTCTTTGCACCTTCGAGTTCCTGATCTCGGCGACACCCCACCTATAATCTACCACGTCAGGGGTATCCCTTGGTGGGCTTGGAGGTTAAACATCGACAGCTAGCGCGCCAGGTAGGGGGTGTTCATCGACGATCCACCGGAGAACTCGAGGGCATCTTTTAACTTCACCAGCGCTATAGCCGACGAGGGCACATTGTTCACCTTCGGCAGCCACCACGCCGACCCAGGGAATCGAAGGCATCTGCTCCAACACCCTGCCGGGACATCGACACTGTCACCGACGGTTTTGGTAGAATTCGACTTTCCGATCTAATTGGAAGCTACGTGAGCCGCCTCAAGGCAATCTCTTGTCCCTGGATCAGCAACGGCGACCTACTCGCTGGAATAGATCGGGTAGACTCCACCATTGTCGGGTGCATCAAGCTTGCAGAGGCTGCTCTCCAATGTTCTGATGACTCGGATCCCTCGACCCAGAATCGCCCGGTGATACCTCATCACCCTCTCGCCGACACCGGCGACATGTTTTCTTCAATCAATCGAGTCGGCCAAAACATCACCGAAAGCATCAGGCTCATGGAAACTACTCTTCAGCGCTCCAACTCTAATGAGTTGGAAGCATCCACGACAATCTTCGATCGTGACCTTGATGACTTCATCGACTCACTCGACGAGCTACGGCCCCTCGGACCAATTTCAATTTGGTCCAAGGCTACACGCACTAAGCCCCTCTCCAAATTGGAGGAGGACTTGGATTACCTACTACAACTCGGGGAAGGAGAAGCCACCGTACAATGGGAGGCTCCCCTCTTCGATAACTTCTCAAATTCTGATTCAATGCCCTTATTAAGAGGCCGCCAAGGCCCAACGATCGCATCAACTCAGTCGGGCGGGCTCGCGCGTTAGAAGGGCACGAAACCCCTCGAGCTATTCAACATCGTCTTACCCCTCTATGACACCGACTCCGACGAGATCCCGTTCCAGGAAGGCAGGCCCCTCAATCCCTCTGACGGAGAAGAGGAGCAACCTGCTAAGAACTCAACACCGGATCGCGAGGTGATCATGGCATTCATCGAGGAAATCCAGGACGCGGGGGAGGAAGGATCGGAGCACGTTCGATTGGACGACTACTACATCAACAATGACAACTACATCTCTGACACACCTAGTTCAGACCCAGACACAGCGGGGGCATTCGCCGATCATGAGCTACCTGTACATGCTCTCGACACCGTGGGTACCGTGAAGATCGAAGATGAAGATGACGTCCAAAAAGTGTAGCGCCAGCTCAGGAACGCCAAGCGTGCTGCGCGCAAGCAGCGCATATCAGAACAGCACCACCATCAGCCTGGCAACCTCTACGACTTCTCCACTATGGATCTCCGCAACGTCATCAACGTTGGTCGAGACGCTCACAACGTCATCATCGCCAGGAAACTGGAACGCATCAAGGTGGAAGCTTACAGCCCCACTAACTATCACATCCCTCAAGATTGCCTAAATTCAACTTGGAAGCGCAAGCTAGATGCTCCTGATGCAATGACAGAATGATCGACCCGAGGAAAGAGGACGCTCAATTCGCAAGAGCGCTTTGAACAAACCCTCCACAGGTATTGCCCATGGCATCCAAGTTCTAATCATTCCGCTTTCAAGTGCATCCACCTGCGCAGGGTCCTAGGGGCTCCCCCACTCAAGAAAGGCTGGAAAAAAGCTCATGAAGGAAGGCGGCAGGACTACTCGAGCAACAATGTTTAACAAAATTAAGTCCTAATTCAAGGAGGTTTTTTTGAGGATCTTTAAGGGTGCATCTATATAACCATTGTTCGCGTATCAGAACAAGCGGTTCTCGAAACCTAAAGATTTTTTCTTTTTATCACTTAATCAGGAAATTGTTTTGTGGACATCCGATTTTTGCTATTAATTTCAAAGCAATTCTTCTGCTGCCCAACTAACTCAGCAACTAGCGCAAATCCTTTTCCTCCATTGATCTCTTATCACCTATCCTTCATGTCACGAGTTCTCTTCATTTTTGCTCGGGGACTGAGGGTAAGGGTTGGCGGAGATGCGCACCAGGAATTAACGGGCCAGCTTCTTTTTTCGGTTCAAGAACCCTACCACAATCAGGTCCAGATGATTGCCGAGAGGCGTCATGCTATTCATACATGACTCATGTAACCCGATGGTAGAACCCAGTAACACTACGAGTACTAGTTACCGACTAGTACTATACATAGCCTTCGTTACTGAAGAGGTCCTTACACCTAAATTCCAGTAACACGCCCAGTTCTGGTCATCGACTAGTTCTACATGCAGCTTGTTACTAATGGTCGTTACACCCATAACCCACTAACACTATGAGTACTATTTACCGACTAGTACTATAATTAGCCTTTGTTATTGAAGATGTCCTTATACCTAAATTCTGGTAACACGCCAAGT
This sequence comes from Panicum miliaceum, assembly GCA_032594955.1. Classification (NCBI taxonomy): domain Eukaryota; kingdom Viridiplantae; phylum Streptophyta; class Magnoliopsida; order Poales; family Poaceae; genus Panicum; species Panicum miliaceum. The sequence goes on along the minus strand of CM064059.1, from coordinate 25,338,529 downwards.
TCTCGTCATCGACTAGTTCTATGTGCAACTTGTTACTGACGGGGTCGTTACACCCATAACCCAGTAACACTATGAGTACTAGTTACCGACTAGTACTATACGTAGCATCATTACTGAAGAGGTCCTTACACCTAAATTCCGGTGAAACACCGAGTTCTGGTCATCGACTAGTTCTATGTGTAGCTTGTTACTGAAGGAGTCGTTACATCCATATCCCAATAACACTATGAGTATGAGTTACCGACAAGTAATATACATAGCCTTTGTTGCTGAAGAGGTCCTTACACCTAAAATTCGGTTACTCGCCGAGTTCTGGTCATCGACTAGTTCTACGCGCAGCTTCGTTACTTAAGAGGTCCTTACACCTAAATTTTGGTAACACGCCGAGTACTGGTTTCCGACCAGTACTACGCGCATCTTTCGTTACTAAAGGGGTATTTCGTTACTAAAGGGGTATCGGCTAAGTCACAAAGCTATCTGCGCATTCTCCGACTACTTCGAGTACTAGCCTGATGGTTTGTAGCAACCAACGGCATGAGTCACTGCGAGAAAGTCGAAGAGGCTCCCATGCCTATAAAAGCAATCTAGAGTATCGCACGGTGCGAGCAAATCCTGATTCGCTTATTTTCCCTGTATGGGACTTTGCGCTGGACACCAAGTCATCAACTACCTCCAGAAGCGTGGCCTTCTAAGCAGTTCTATATTGGGCGTCCCATATTTCTTTATCTAAGTCCTATGGTTTTCGGTATTACTCTATGAGTAAGCACACCGAACACATCAATAGACAACAACAAATAAAACATGCATACATGTTTACAAACACGGACAGGTTGTTCAGCTGTTACATATCATGTTCACTCCTGCTCCAAGCTATCTATTAATCTTTGAGCCACTGGCTTTGCTTCCTCGACAAATTCTAAGAATTTCTCCTCAGAGCAGTCGGCTGCCATGCCATCTACTAGTGGACTTAGATTGGCCTTCGGCCAGTAGAACTTTACAAGCCCAAGGATGTGCGCTACATAAGTTTTGGTGGCCTCCTAGATGTATCCAGAAATCTTCTGTGGGGCTTCACAGAGTCACTCCAGCAGATTCCTCTTGCTGATTACCCCCTCTTCTGGAGGATCCACCATGTCTACGACTACTTGCGCTGCACCCTTGAGCTCTTCAAGTTCTTTATTTTTCAGCTCCTTTTCAGCGGCCATGTCCCTGATCTGTGTCATACACTCTATGAGTTTCTCATCTGCATCTTGGAGTGCTTTAATCAACTTCTCTGCATCATCTAAACGATGGTACACAAGATCCTTCAAGTATTTGATCTCGTCATCCTTATTTATTATGATATTATTAAGTTTTGCAAGCAAGAGGAGACGAAGAAGTACTCGTATGAGTTTAGATACTACTTTCTTCATATGTCAAAACAAGATAAAGCAGTCGACAGAGTATCACCTTGGTGAGTTTTGGCTTGCTGTCTGTTTTTGTTTTTGAGATGCTCAATCTTCTTCTTCAGCAGCCAGACCTCTCGGGTACGCTCTCGTTTGATGGTGTCGAGTTGATTCCTCAAGTCAACATTCTTGTAAATTTGCTCGCCAATATGGCGATCTTTCTCTTGCAACTAGCGAAGCCCATCTTTGACAGCTCGGAGCTTGTCCGATTTCTTCCGGGAGTGGTTGGCCAATTCCTGTCCAACAAAAGGAAACAATTAGACAAGATTAAGAAAGATTGACAAAGGCAGTCCTCTCCAGTCTAGGATGCTTACCGTGGAAAACTTATACAGGTACCGACGACTCGACAAGCATGGTTGTCGCCGGTACCACACTCGACGCTGCAACATCTGACTCCTTCTCTAGCTCCGGGGCTGGAGTCTCCGTGGCATTGCCAGACTGCTCCAAGCCCAGAGCAGAGGATGGCCTACACATAAGAAAACTACAATGAGATTTGTTCCTCGCGACAATGAACCTACAATATACAAGTGATAGCACTCGGATACTTAAAGTGCGGACTTCTTTACTCCTAACTTCTTCTTTTAGAGTGGTATGGGTGCCAGTCATAGGCAGGGTTTGCTTTGGCGGGGCAGCCACGATGGTCACCAATGAACTCAGGCCAGCCACGGGCGGTGATTGCTCTGGCTCGGCCCCAGCGGAACCTGACAACAGGTGCATTGTGACGGAGGGCACACACTGCTCCCTCATAGTATCATCCTCGGCAGCATCCTCGACCCTTCGCTTCAAGTGCTTGGGGTTTGAGGAGCTAGCGGAGAAGAATCATGAAAAAGGGAAAATTCAACAAAACTTAGCAACTGCAAATTGAGCAAAAGTACTCGCTAGTTCAGGAAAAGCTCTTACCTGGGTGTTTCTTCATGATCACCACCTGGTGAAGCGCTTGCCCTGCGTTTGCAGGCAGTAACGTGCGGCTTCTTTGGGTGACTTGGCAAAAGATCACCACCAGGAGAGCTTGCGCCTTCCTGTGAGGTCTTCAAGGATTTGCTCTTGATCACCTTAGCCAGGGTGCGGTCAGAATCAGTTTCATCACCCTCCTCTTCCTCGTTGTATGCTGGGATGGCAAGAGGATGGGTGGAAGGCATCAAGTGGCTTGGGCGCTCGATGTCTGACATAGGAGACATACTCCTATACACATTTACATCATCCTGCAGTAATATTCCAAGACTTGTCAGTACAAAAACAGACTAAATTATATCAAAACTACTCGATAGAATTATACGACTACTTACCCCTCCCTGTTTGGGAGGATTTTTCGCCGAGTACAGGCTCAGCACATATGGGATGGTTTCAGCGCCCATGAGCACCCGGCTTACTCACAGCAAGGCTTCACCTTTCTCAATACGCTCTGCAGAAAACCGAGGATGATGTGAGACACTACGGTATTCGAAGCCAAAGCGCGTGCGCTTCTGCAGAGGCTGGATCCGCCTGCCAGCCACGTGTACATCACTGATACTCTAGTAACTCCTGCATCTCTGTACTTCTTGATCATTCTGAGTAGCTCCTCGATTTGGCTCATGTCATGGCATGCCATTGTCCACTCGCCACGGATCCTGAGTGCCTCGGCGGTTCTTTCGGGAAGTGAGGGATGATGGTTTCCAATGTAGAACCATCACTCCCTCCACCCAGACAAACTAGTCGGGAATTTGTAGGGGGTGTACTTCTTTTCCATCCCTTGCCACAATTGCAATCTGGCACCACCGACTTCATACATGGTACTCTCGCTGGGCTGTGGTTTGAGATGGAAGAGGTAGCAGAAGAGGTTGAAGTGGGGTTCTATCCCCAAGAAGGCTTCACATAAATGAACAAAGATGGAAATGTGGAGAATAGAATTGGGGTGGAGGTGATGGAGTTGGATGCCATAATAAAAGAGAAAACCGCGAAAGAAATCAGATGCGGGGAGGGCCAATCCGCGTTCAACAAAATATTGAAACAAAACAATCTCCTCATCCCCTTCATATGGTCTCTTATCACTAGTGGCAGAGTGCCACAGGATAATCTCCTTGGGTTGCCGGAGGCATTCATCTACCAGCGTTTGCAGATCAGCTTCGGAGCACTTACTTGTTCTCCACACGTCCCCAGCGGTGGCGGCGGGCTTGGATTCCTTCTCTTTCCCCTTGGTGGGGCCTTTCTTGCCGCCATTCTGGATGTCACGAGCTGCATTGCTCGCATATGCTCAGGGGCTGAGGATGGAGGTGGCGGAGACGCGCTCTGGGGAAGCAGGGGCTCTCAGCGACTACTTTCCGTATAGGGAAAGAGCTGGGAATAACCTAGATCTGATTCTGGGAGCAGCGGCGGCTGCAGGACAGAGGAAGACGAAAGGCTACTGCAGTGAGAGTGCTAGCGAAAGGCTGAGTAAACCGAAAGTTACCATGCGGTTAAATAACCAGCGGTGGCCCCACAATTACTCTGTTGGATGCGAAAGGTTTCTTTCCTCGGGATAAGATTTGTTTTGAGCGGTAATTTCGGGTTACTTTGGAAAAGATATTTGGTTAACCATTTTTTCAGGGATGCTATCCCAAAAGAAGGGCTTTCAAATTTCTGAACCAGTTTAATCATTTTAATCATCAAATCAAATTCTTAATTTTTTCAACAATCCATGCCACGACTCTTTGGATCCTTTTTTTCCTAACCTTGGGATTTGGATTCAAGGCTCGGGAGCTGCGGGACACGTGTCATCGACGGCTTATTTTCTGAATTTTTGAAAGATAAGGAGAAGATTCAAGACTAATTTGACCCTCAGCCTGATTCTTCGATTCAACCTAAGGCTCGGAGGCTACTCTATATGGAGTGCGAGTTTAATTGCACCCCATATAAAAGAAGACTAGAAAACTACTCGGGGCATGAGCACCTCACAGCCTCAATGCATGCAAGGAAGTACTCCAAAGACACCTTCAAGACGAAGTTCGGAAGAACTCAAAGACACCTTCAGATGTACTCGGAAGCTTGCAGTACTCGACTACGAAGAGCTCGGAGGCTTGTCAGACCCAGGGCCACGGGACTGCGCACATGGCGTACATTTTCTAGGATAAGGGATGGGACATGGCCCATACCCTACACCAATCGTAACTACACGTACAAGAGTAAGACTAGTCGGAATAGAAGGAAACTACCTGAGTAGTACTCGGGTAGGACTCCTAAGCTAGTATCGGGCTAGGATTCCCATGTAACCCTGTCCCCCCAGACTATATAAGGGTGGGCAGGGACCCCCTCCAAACGAATACACATCTAAGGCAATACAAACCACCACACAAGACGTAGGGTATTACGCATACTGCGGCCCGAACCTGTCTAAAGTTTTGTGTTCCTTGCACCTTCGAGTTCCTGATCTCGGCGATACCCCACCTACTATCTACAACCTCGGTGGTATCCCTTGGTGGGCTTGTTGGTTAAACACCGACACATAGAGATTTATCAATTCTACAACATATTTGTTGACGCCTAAACTTTGCAAGTAAAATTAAGGAAAAGACAAGGGTCCCGTGAGAAGCCGATTGAGGTTAAGAAGAAGGCTGATTATGCGACCAGGTGAAGGGACATCGGAAGCTGCGGTCAAAGGTGAGGTACTGGTCAAAGGCAAAGCAGGGTTCTGTCAAAGGAGCAGTCTGAAGGAGTTCGAATCGGACTAGAGGATGACGTCAGTAAAAGATCTTGCGAAAGTGTGGTTTCCTTTTGTTTTATATTATACATATAGTAGATTTTACGTTTAAGTCAAGTTTGTAACAGATCGTGATCGATCAGAAATCTAGCTTTAGAGTATAAATAGTAGACCTCAAGGTTTTGTAAAAGGACAATCATCAATTCAATACAACTTTTCTCGGCACTTCGAAAAAACCCTAAGAGTAGTAGTAGAGTACTTTCTCGACGAATTTTTCAGCAAGAAGGGCTGCATCGAATCGATCTCCGGCTTGTTGGTAAGTTTACGTTTATCAGATTCTCTAGGCTTTAGCTAGCTACTGACGTATCATTGTAGTTTCGAGTAGTTTAATCTACCAGGTTATCAATTTCTATCAAGTTCTTGTAAGGCTGCATCCTTCGATCTCTTGCTAGTTTTTAATAGATTTCACAATTTATCCAGTGATAATCATCGGGTTATCGGCTCTACTTAACCTTTTCCTGCAGAGACCCTATAGCCGATCTCTCTTTTGATTATCGCTACCACCATCAAGTTATCCACGATCTTGGACGTCGTTGCGACGGTCAGATCGGATGGTTCGCTTGAGCTATCGTTGTTATCTCAGGGTATCTTAGTTAAGTCCGATACTTGAGTAATGATGCTGGTTTGAGTTTTATTGGTCAGATTTGTCTGTCGGTTAATGATGGCATGATTGAGATGGCTTGATGGTTTCAATCGTCCTCATGGCCGATTATGGGCTTAATGCGAAGAATAGATTCCAATATAATTCAGTGCATCGGTTAGTTATACTCAATTCGTCGTCCTGCTATTAGCATTGTCTCGGTTAAGTCTGATGCGACTAATGGTGACGATGGATTTAGTCTGATTAAATACATTTATTTAATTATGAGGTTTTTATTCTTAATCCTGCTTCGTCATAAAATCGGCTTTGCTGCCAATGGTTGGATATTTGTATTGCGCTTCTAGCCGATGCTCTTCTCGGAACTCTAGCCAATACATTCCCTGTTGTTTTACTGGTCAAATTGACTGGCACGCCCTGAATCCGATTTGCAGGACCTGCACTGGAGATAAGCAGAGCTCCCAGACCTTAGCGCGTGGTGCTCCGCAAGATTAACTATCCGATTTTTGTGGCAACAATATTTTTAATAGAAGGCATTAGAACGACATTAGTATCCATATATCTCTACATGACGGAATATGTCGATGATTCCCGTGGACACATCAGGACTCTTCGCTTGTATTTCCCAACCATCCGTTCGCATTCTCATGTACATGTGCCGTCCTTATATAGTTCAGTTCTGTGAACTGTATAAAATGCCATCGTATCCGTGGGTTGAATTCTTGCATATAAACATCAGGTGTTTCCCTGCTTTTCCTCAGCCTAATGGACCAGTGTCCAATTGATTCAGTTGGACGATGGTTCCCTGAAGGGCTCTATCGTACCTCATAATGGCATATCCTGGTGGGACAAGTAGAAATGTATTAAACAAAAATGTTCTAAATTTAGGTTTCAGAATTTAGATTTAGGTAGGATGTGTGAAACTAAAGTTTCCTGCATATTTACTTTTTGCATATTTGTATGAACTTATTCAAGATGTCGTAGTGTTTTTTATATGACAAGCGGAAGTGAAGGTGTTACTGGCTAAGTTATGTTTTCTTTTTGCAACCGGTGCTGGGTTTGTTGTCCTTAAACTTTTATGCACTCAAAATGTCAGGTCCGTGTATCTTCTCAAGGGGTGTTATAAATTTTGTGTACCTGCGGAACTCAAAACTTTTTGGTCCAATTACATCTTATTTCACAAACTTCACTGTATACTTTTATTGAGAATGTTTTTAGACTTTTCACTAGAAATGCCGGCGCGGGGCTTGCCGCGCCCAGTTTTGATTGAACCAGCGTACTGTATTTTTTTCCGAATGGGACTTTTTCGTTTAATAAACCTTTTTTCTCTTGCTTTCTCCCCACTATTTTCCGTTGGAGCGTCTTAATGAATTCTGATAAGAACAAATATCAAAGCATCACCCATAACAGACCTGCTGTATTATAAAAAGATGAGATGCAAGTGGCAAGTATGGCAAAGAGAAGCATGGTTACTATACAGCCTTTTGCCTGTTATCAGCATAAAATGTTTAATTTTGCCAATCTAATGGATGAACGCTACAAGAAAACAGGACCTTAGTACCAGTTGAAAACCGGCTTTGGTCCCGAATCTTAAACAGGAACTAGAGAACCGAGACTGAAAGTCTCGGTCTAGGACACCGGATATTTTACCCGGTGCCTAAGGCCACCTTGGTACCGGTAGGAAAGACCAACAGGTACTATCGGTTTCTTTTTTTTTTCAAATTCTATTTTTTTAATTATTTATTACTGTTTATGCTTGCAGAATTGCTACGCGTACCCGAGCTATACACTACTATACGTCCTTTAGCCGCGTTCGTGTGAAAATAATGTATGAAAATAACTAAATGTCGTTGACAATTATGTAATTAAGTTATCTAGACATAATAATATTTACAAATACACAAATATCACGATTATATGCACTCGAAATTATTGTAACAAGCAATCATTTTTGTCTCGACTACAAGTTCTAAGTGTCAGACCCGGGCACACGGGACTGTCCACGTGGCACACTTCTCCTAGGATATGGGATGGGGCATGGTCCACGCCCTACATATGTTGTAACTATTTGTAATACAGTAGGATTACTCGTATCGTAGTGAAACTAGTCAGACACGGTAGGAAACTACCCGAGAAGTACTTGGGTAGGACTCCTGGGCTTGTACCCGACTAGGACTTCCATGTAAACCTGTCCCCTCAGACTATATAAGGGAGGACAGGGACCCCCTTGGGGAGAACAATCATCAAAGGGAATACAAACCACACAGGACGTAGGGTATTACGCTCTCAGCGGCCTGAACCTGTCTAAAACCTTGCGTTCCTTTGCACCTTCGAGTTCCTGATCTCGGCGACACCCTACCTACGAACTCACCACCTCGGGGGTATCCCTCGGTGGGCGTGGCGATAAAACACCGACAGCTGGCGTCTTTCAACTTCACCAGCGTTGTGCTCGACGAGGGCACAACTTTCATCTTCGGCTCCTTGATCTGCGTCGCCAACGGTTTGGGTGGCTTCAACAGCCACCTAGCCAACTCCAAGGAGCCGGAGGCCTCTTCATCAACTCCAAGTAGCAATCTTGACGTGTTCATCGACAACCTCTACGATCTGTTGCTTCCCAATCTGGCCCAGCAGATCGAAAAGATGTCCATTTATAACGCGACTTCCACTCGTGACGCACCAGATCTAGTCGGGTCGGATTCAAACCAATATGAAAAGACCACACGATCTAAATCCCTCTCCGACTTGGAGGAGGATTTGGATCTGCTGCTCAAGATCAAGGATGTGGACGCCACCGCTTGTTGGGGCCCCCCCGTTTTCAACACCTACTCGAACTCCAACGAAGAGTACTCCCCGCGCAGTACTACACCTTCAAGCCGGTTCCGAAAAGGAGTCGGAGATGCGGGAGCCACCGCTCATCGGGCGGCCCCCGCCGTTGAAAACCACATGCAACCCGACGGCCACACCGAATCATTTTCGGGCAGCCTTCTGGGTTTAACCATCACATCAATGCCGCAAGGTCTTTGAACCCTACGAACTACTCGATTACGAGTCCCGCCTTGTGGCCTTCATGCAGGAATTGCCCTTCCAGGAGGGCAAACCTCTCTCTCCCATCGCGGAAGAGGGAGAAAGTAGCCCAGAGCTACTCAAGTACAGCCTTAGGGCTAACAACTCGCCGGATCGTCAAGTCTGCATGGCCTCCCTTCGTAACATGGATGACGAGGAGCTGGGTCCCAAGTACGATAACGAACAACTCGCGGACGTCTCAACCGATAAGCCCACAGTTGACCCTCCCTAGGACGAAGACGAGGAGCACCGAAGGATCCGACGGGTAAAAAACTCCAAGCACGCCCAACGTAGGCGCAATGCACAGAATCGCGCCCACAAACCATGGGATCTTAACAACGCTTCTGCAGCAGTCGCGGATCGCGAGTACCGTATGTCGATCGGCGCCATTGCAGAAGCAGCACTCCTAGCTCAACAACTCCCACCCAATCCTCATATACAAAGGCTGCAGTACTTGACCCAGCGCGCGCTCGTGCAACTCGATGGGCAACATCCAGTGTCTTCCATTGGAATCAGCCCTCGAAGTCTGAGCACCATGGTGATACCGCGCTGGTCAGTCGCACCCCTGGAGGAGGCCCCGGGAGCCGTAGTAACGACAACCGCCAGCGCAACGCGGGCCACCTGTCCACGCGTGGCAACAATGAACAAGAAGTACAACAACCCACTCGCAACCAGCGTGGGGCAAGGCATCAAGGCCAAGATCCACTCGAGGCCAACCTTCACGATGCTCCCACGATCGACCTCAGGCAGAGATCAACGAAGGTCAGAAGAGACCGTACCGGCTGGCGGCATGATGACGACTACAGCGACTGCTTCCCCGCCTTCACCACCAGCATCACCGACAAGTCCTATCCAAAGGACTTCAAACCAGTCGGAATCCCCAAGTACGACGGTAAGCAGGACCCACGCCAGTGGATTCGATGCTACTCTATTGCTATTGAAGTTTCAGGGGGATCCAACTCCACCAAATCTCTCTACTTCGCGGTGGCTCTAGAGTCCGCACCCCTCACGTGGCTTGAAAGCCTCAAGCCAAACTCCATCGACTCGTGGGGGGACCTCAAGCGGGCCTTCATTGATAATTTCCAGGGATCCATGATCAAGGTGGGCACTCGCCACAACATATCCTAGTGAAGCAAGAGATGAACGAGACCCTGAGGTCCTACACATGGTGTTTCTTTGAGACACGCGCCACCATCGCCAACATCACCGACGAAGACATCATCTGTTGCTTCCAGAATGGGCTCTTCTCAAAGCACACATACCATGACTTCGGACGCAATCGCCTGACTACTGCCATGGAGCTGTGTGACATGCGGTGGGCTGACCGGGAGGATGAGGAAAATAACCGCTTCTCCAAGCGCAACCACGACAAGCAAGGCAATGGCAACGGCCATATCGACATAAGCTAGCGGAACCACTCGGGAAATACCCGAAAGCGCAAGCTAGACTATGAAGTCGCGGCTATCGAGCGCAACCCGCGTGGTAAGAAGTCGGGGAACAACGACTAGGAATATGAGAAAGTCATGCACAAACAATGCCCGATACACCCGAAGTCGCAGCACACGCTCTTTGAGTGTGTCACAATCCGTAAATCACTCAATGCACCACCCCTCCCTCAAGCAGGAAAGCGAAAAGACAAGGAGGATGACGAAGGAGGTGACAAATCGGGGGCTCAAGACTTCCAGAATCCGAAGAACATCGTCAACGTCATCTTTGGCGGAGACGGAGGATTCCCCTCCAAGCGTTCGCAGAAGTTGACCCTGCGCGAAATACTCTTTATGGAGCCGGCCACAGCTAACCCGAGTACTCATCGACCTCAACCTGCTTTTCGCGAGTACTCTTAAGAAGATGGGACTGGACATCTTCAAGATGCTCACTCCCAGCAAAGCTCCTATGACACCCCAGGTGTCCAAAAGACTAAACAAAGATCCACCACATGAAATCAGTCACAAAAGAGCAAGAGAAGTATGAAACAACCTATCAAATCTACCTTTCAAGGAAATGAATATGTGTATATGTATATATGCATAAATATTTGAACTCTTGCAAACAAACCCTAGTAACTTTCAAAGTTGATCACAGATGACTCTGAAAATGTAATGGCACATCTTTCATATCAAGAGAAACAAAAGTCTAGTTGAACTCAAAGGCTAATAGTGCAAAAATTTACATGAAATGACATGTCATTTAAATATTTGTTTTTGGAAATTCAAAATAACTTTTTATACATTGCTCAAATGCACATAGTCATAAAAGAGAAAAAGTTTTTCTTGAAAAGTTAAATAAAAATGGTATTCAAAAGTTTTTGTTTTGACCTTGGGAAGAATGGGTTTTAGCTCCTTTTTCACCCAAGCCCCTGTTGTTTTTGTTTACTCCACATAAGTCCCATCATCTTCTCCCTGCTCTCTCCTCCCTTGCCCTATCCCATCGCCGTCAGGCCAGCTGGTCGGCGCAAACCAGCGCAGCTGAGGTCGCCCTGCCAAGTGGGCCTGCCAGTGCATCAGAAATCTTCCGAGGACCCACAAAATCTCGCGCTACCTCCTCAGGTAGCCTCCATGCGGCGACTTCCCTCTGCCGTGGGCGCTGCTGGCGCCACGGCGAGCCCCTGCCGGCGCCAGCAAGGCGGCTGCGCCTCCGGTTTTGCCCCTGGTCTCGCCTTCCCCTAAGGCTTGTGCCCAGGCCGCCATTCCCCCTCCAATGCCTATAAAAGCCCACCAGAGGCACCTGAGCTCGACGCCCCAACCTCCAACTCCGGCGAGTCACCACCTGCGCGTGGACGCACCACTCCGCCCCCACATTGTCCAAACCAACCCTCCCACCACCTTCTCCGCCTCACCTCGAGGCTGCACAGCTGTTCCCCACGCCATCTTCCTCTCTGGAGCGCCGCCTCCACCATCCGCACCCGCCGCTCTGAGCCACCGTGGGCAAGCCGTTTCGGTCCACCCCTTTCCCACCCAAGACCTCAAACATGTGCGGTTTGTTCCTCTTTTGCCTCTCCCACCTTCACCCCTCACCACCGGTAACCCTAGTCGCCGGATTTTGGCTGGCAGTCGCCGTTCCCCTGTGCAAAGGACTCTTTAGCTTTGATTTCAATCTTTCCGAGAAGCTTTCTATAAATCTCAGGGACTCATATGTAAACCAGGAACAAGAACTTTGAAAACCAATCTATTAACTTTGAAGATGCAAAATAACTCACAGAAAAACCCTAAGAACACAAACTAAGATGTTCTGGAATCTTTAAGCTAAGATCTACAATTTTGTAAAAGACCTTGGAACTGTTTCGACACACTTTTAGCTATAGATTTAAATCAATTTTAAATCTCTTTTATTTGTTCCAAGAGTTTCAAGTAAGATCTGCTCATGAATTTTGGATGGTAGCCTTAGTGCTAGGAGTAAAGTCTCTCATAAAAATTTCATGCTCTGAATCCAAGCACAACAAGTGGTTTCGAGTACTTTTGTTATAGGCTAGATCCCTTTTAAACTAAAATATTAACCTTTGTTTCTTGCATAAGAAAAATCTGCAAAATTTGCAGTAAACTACTCATGTGAGTAGGTTGGTTCAGTAAAAAGATGAGCACCAGTTCTTGCATAGGTTGTTCTGTGCAAATAAATATTGATCCTAGCAGTAGCCATTTAATGAACTTTTCATGTTTAACCTGCTGTATAAAAATGGCTGAAACTTTTACCGTGAGTTTGTTCTTAAGTAACAAGTTCTGCATAAAAATCTCAAACTACCTCTACGACTAATTTTGCATAAAAATCTCAACCCAGGTACCTCTACAAGTAGTTTTGCAACCTAGAAACTACCTCTACGATTAGTTTTGATTAACCAATGCTTACTGTTAAAAATGACCATTTACAACATGCAAAACCACTCGCTCATTTAATGATATCAGTTAATACAGATAAGTAATCGATAAATGTCTGCCTAGGAAAAAGAAAATGAAGTACTCGAATACTCAACTTAAAGTTTTGACTACTTTATTTTGCAATCTTGTACCAGTTAAAGCACTCATACATGTGCATTCATATAGATTCGACTACTCTCGCCGACGGGATCTACAATCTGGTGCCCGAGTCTGAGAGTGAGCAGCGCGAAGCTCAGGTGAATCTAACAGAAAACGCTGAAGACCCAGACCCATGTTCGGAAGAACCCCCGACTAGTTTTACACAAGAAGGCAAGCCCTGGTGCATGATCCCAGTATTTAAATTATGCAACTGTTGTTCTTTTTTTACCTGTGCATTTAAGTTCATAGGAGTTGATTGGAACCCTAGCTGCATGATCCTAGGCACCTTTATAATGACTACTAGAGCAGGAAGTCGTGTAGTTGCTCTGCTAATAGGTACGGTAAAAGCCGAGTGGTTTCCTGCCACTCGCGAGAACTATAGGAGTTTAATGTTTTACCGCATGCTGCAACTATAAGGTCAACGGGCGGGGCTGTGGTAAAATGCTCATGGTTGAGGCCCTGTCCGAGTAGAGAAAAATGCTAAGGCCGTAGTGTGTGGTAGTGGTGGTTAAGCGTTTGAAAGTACTAACTACGTGCCGAGAATATGGTAATCGGTAAGCTCAAGTATGAGACAAAGATGATGGTTGGAATTAATCAAAGATTATGATCTTGAGGTGCACTACCATCCAGGCAAAGCTAATGTAGTAGCGGATGCACTCAGCCGCAAACCTCATTGCAATTGCCTATCTGCCACATAATACAATGAGATGTTATGCTCTGAAATGCTGAATCTTAGGTTGGAAATGATTCCTCAAAAAACATTGAATCACATCGCTATTGAACCCACTCTTCATGATCGTATCATCATGGCACAATTACATGACGAAACAAAAATTGTCTCAAGGAGAGGAGAAGTACAAATGTTTTCGTCAGGATCACAAGGGAATTTTATGGTTTGAAAGTCGCATTGTCGTTCCGAAAAATCACGAACTCCGAAAGCAAATTCTTGATGAAGCCCATCTCTCCAAATTCTCTATTCATCCAGGCAGTAGCAAAATGTATTAGGACCTTAAACAAAGTTTTTGGTGGACCAGGATAAAGAGGGAAATTGCCCAATATGTAGCAGAGTGTGACACTTGTCAGCGAGTGAAAGCTAGCCACTAAAAAGTAGCTGGTACACTTCAACCTCTGCCAATACCATCCTGGAAATGGGAAGATATCAGTATGGACATCATTGTTGGTTTGCCCAATACATCTCAGAAACACGACTCTATATGGGTTATTGTAGATAGGCTTACAAAGACTGCTCATTTTATTCCCGTACACACCACTTATAATACCAAAAGATGTGCTGAGATATATCTGAATCGAATTGTTTGTCTACACGGTGTCCCAAAGACAATCATTTCTGATCGCGGCACTCAGTTTGTCGCACACTTTTGGGAACAATTGCAAGAATCTCTTGGTACGAAATTAATCCAAAGCTCAGCTTATCATCCTCAAACCGACGGCAAAACTAAAAGAGTGAATCAAATTCTCGAAGACATGCTTAGAGCTTGTGTCATTCATTATGACAAGAATTGGGACAAATGTTTACCTTTAGCAGAGTTCTCCTATAACAATAGCTATCAAGCAAGCCTAAACATGGCACCATTCGAGGCATTGTATGGTCGAAGGTGTCGAACTCCGTTGAGCTGGTCACAAACTGGAGAGCGCAAAATCTTTGGACCAGACTTGGCAGTAGAGGTAGAAGAAAAAGTGAAAGTTATCCAAGGAAATCTTAAAGCAGCCCAATCTAGGCAAAAGAGCTACTTTGACAAGAAGAGAAAACCCTTGAAATTTGATGTTGGTGATCATGTCTACCTTCGGGTTTCACCAAACAAGGGTGTGCAACGATTTGGAGTGAAAGGAAAGTTAGCCCCTCGTTATGTTGGTACATATGAGATCATTGAAGAATGTGGACCCATGGCCTATAGAATGCAACTTTCTTCATAGCTTGCAGCCATTCATGAAGGTTTTCATATCTCTCAACCAAAGAAATGTGTCAGAGTTCCTACCAAAATTGTTGAACAACAAGAAATCACGGTGGAACTAGATCTCTCTTATGTTGAGCAACCCATCAAAATCCTAGACCAGAACGAAAGAAGTGCCCAAAGAGCGGTGATTAAAATGTATAAAATCCAGTGGAACCATCACACTGAAGAAGAAGCCACATGGGAAACCGAAAGTTATCTCAATCAAACTTTTCCTGGTTTTCTTGGTTCCATCCAAGGTACACACTTTTCGCACTTAGTTTTTATCCGAATCTCGGGACGACAATCTTTTTAAGCGGGGTAGGTTGTGACACCCCAAGTGTCTAAAAGACTAAACAAAGATCCACCACATGAAATCAGTCACAAAAGAGCAAGAGAAGTATGAAACAGCCTATCAAATCTACCTTTCAAGCAAATGAATATGTGTATATGTATATATGCATAAACATTTGAACTCTTGCAAAAAAACCCTAGTAACTTTCAAAGTTGATCACAAATGACTGTGAAAATTTAATGGCACATATGTCATATCAAGAGCAACAAAAGTCTAATTGAACTTAAAGGCTAACAATGCAAAAATTCACATGGAATGACGTGTCATTTAAATACTTGTTTTCGGAAATTCAAGATAATTTTTTATACATTGCTCAAATGGACATAGTCATAAAAGAGAAAATGTTTGTCTTGAAAAGTTGAACAAAAATGGTATTCAAAAGTTTTTGTTTTGACCTAGGGAAGAATGGGTTTAGCTCCTTTTTCACCCAGGCCCCCGTTGTTTTTGTTTACTGCACAGAAGTCCCATCATCTTCTCCCTCCTCTCTCCTCCCCTGTCCTATCCCATCTCCGGCAGGCCAGCTGGCCGGCGAAAACCGGCACAGCTGAGGCCACCCGGCCAAGTGGGCCTGCCAGCGCATCAGAAATCTTCCGAGGACCCACAAAATCTCGCGCTACCCCCTGAGGAAGCCTCCACACGGTGACTTTCTTCTGCCGCGGGCGCTGCTGGCTGAAACTTTTACCGTGAGTTTGTTCTTAAGTAACAAGCTCTGCATAAAAATCTCAAACTGCCTCTACGAGTAGTTTTGCATAAAAATCTCAACCCAGAAACTACCTCTACGAGTAGTTTTGCAACCCAGAAACTACCTCGTTAACCAAGGATTACTGTTAAAAATGACCATTTACAACATGCAAAACCACTCGCTCACTTAATAATATCAGTTAATCCAGATAAGTACTCGATAAATGACTTCCAAGGAAAAAGAAAATGAAGTACTCAACTACTTAACTTAAAGTTTTGACTACTTTATAATGCAATCTTGTACCAGTAAAACCACTCATACATGTGCATTCATATAGATTCGACTACTCTCGCCGACGGGATCTACAATCTGGTGCCTGAGTCCGAGAGTGAGCAGCGCGAAGCTCAGGTGAATCTAACAGAAGTCGCTGAAGACCCAAACCCACGTTCGGAAGAACCCTCGACTAGTTTTACACAAGAAGGCAAGCCCCGGTGCATGATCCCCGTATTTAAATTATGCAACTGTTGTTCTTTTTTTACCTGTGCATTTAAGTTCATAGGAGTTGATTGGAACCCTAGCTGCATGATCCTAGGCACCTTTATAATTACTACTAGAGCAGGAAGTGGAGTAGTTCTCTGCTAATAGGTACGGTAAAAGTCGAGTGGTTTCCTGCCACTCGCGAGAACTATAGGAGTTGAATATTTTACCGCATGCTGCAACTATAAGGTCGACGGGCGGGGCTGTGGTAAAGTGCTCATGGTTAAGGCCCCGTCCGAGTAGTGTAAAATGCTAAGGCCGTAGTGTGTGGTAGAGGTGGTTAAGCGTTTGAAAGTACTAACCACATGCCGAGAATATGGTAATCGGTAAGTTTAAATACCCGATTGAACCGGTGCGTGGACAGGTTCCACCGTCTTGACGCTGTCCCATGGGCCCAATGGTGAGTGCAAGAGGGGTCATGGCCCGGCGTCATCCGTGGTTCGTGGACCTCTTGTACTTGAGGCCGGTGGCCGTGATCCATAAAACGGGAATAAAGGGGAAAAGTTGCACGTGTGACTCTGTGAGTAACCACTTGATGTGTGTTTAGGTTTCCCTTACAAGGTTAAGAAATTCGATTCCAATCGTCCGTTTCTCGTGGTAATTGAGACTGCTTAATACTTCTGCCACATAGAGTAACAAGAGGAACTGTGGCTATGATGAAACTTGTTGGATGATTAAATGTTTTTCCACCATGTTTGATTAGAGATAGATGCTCACCTAGACTGGTTAAATGAAGTAGAATATTGAAAGCTAAAATATGAAATTAAGGACTTACTCTTTGTTGCTTTTCAGCAAAAAGAAACCCTAGAACCCTAGAGCCATGCGTACTTAGTAGTCGGTATTTACATACCACTAGTCGGGTAAGCCTTGCTGAGTATTAGAATACTCAGTCTTGCTTGTGGCAATGTTTTCAGGTGTGTCTTTTGAAGATATGATAGCTGGTTTAGCCTGACCGAGTACTTTGCCGACTGGTTGGACAATGGAGTGGGATCCGTCCCCGGCTAACAATGACTCTGCCGAGTGATGTCACATATGGGCTTCATCGTGGTATCCTGAATCGACGGCATCGTCCCGGTTAACATGGCTACACGACTCGGGTCAGTGGTCCTGCCAGTCACCTTTGGGACGAAAGAAGACTAACGCACCGAGTACATCAAGTTTAAGGTGGCGGATTTCGACTCGTCATACCATGCCATCCTTGGCAGACCGGCACTAGCCAAATTCATGGTCGTGCCCCACTACATCTACCTGCTACTCAAAATGCTAGGCAAGACAGGCGTACTCACACTCCGTGGCGACCTGAAGAAGTCGTACGACTGCGACCAGGAGGCGATCGAGTACGCCATGACATCACGCGTGCCAGAACCGTCTGACCAACACAGAGATGGAGATCTCCGACCAGCGCCCTAGCCAGTCGAGGGTTAAACCCAACCCCAGCGACGTTGGCATCAAGGCTATCCAGCTGCAAGAAGGTGACCCATCCAAGACCACATTGATCAGGGGTGGCTTAGGCGATAAATAGGAAGGCGCGCTCGTCAGCTTCCTTAGGGCCAACCGGGACATATTCGCGTGGAAGCCAGCGGATATGCAAGGGTGCCCAAGGAGTTGATCGGGCACTGCCTAAAAGTCGACCCTAAAGCCACCCCCAAGAAGCAACGACTACAACACTTTGCCCCCGACAAGAGGGAGGCCATAAAGAGGTAGCAAAACTACTCGCGGCTGGTTTTATTAAATAAGTGTACCACCCTGAGTGGTTAGCTAACCCTGTACGTGTATTGAAAAAGAATATTAATGACTGGAGGATGTGTGTGGATTATACTGATCACAATAAACACTGCCCGAAGGACCCCTTCGACCTCCCACGCATCGACCAAGTCATCGACTCTACGGCTGGTTGCGTCTTGCTCTCCTTCCTCGACTGCTACTCGGGCTATCATCAGATAGCCCTCAAGGAGGAAGACCAGATCAAAACAACGTTCATCACCCCCTTTGGAGCATACGCTTACACTACAATGTCATTCGAGTTGAAAAACGCAGGAGCCACCTATCAACGGGCCATTCAACTGTGCCTTGCGGACTAGCTACACCGAAACCTTGAAGCTTACGTGGATGACGTGGTCATCAAGAGCAGATCCCACGATGAGTTCATCATTGATCTCAAGGAGACCTTCAAAAGCTTGTGACGGTTTCGATGGAAGCTTAACCCGACAAAGTACATTTTTGGCATGCCTCAAGGCAAACTACTCGGGTTCATTGTCAGTCACCACAGGATAAAAGAAAATCCGGAGAAGATCAACGCCATCACAGCCATGGATGCTCCAAAGATGATCAAGGATGTCCAGAATCTCACAAGCCGCATGGCAGCTTTGAATCGATTCATCTCCCAACTCGGAGAAAGGGGTCTACCATTCTTCAAATTGCTCAAGCTCCACGACAAGTTCAAGTGGACCGAAGAGGCGAACCAGGCGCTGCTAGATCTCAAGCACCATTTGTTGTTGCCACCCATCCTGACGGCTCCCCAACCAAGCGAGAACTCGCTACTCTACATCGCTGCAACTACTCACGTCGTCAGCACGGAGATCGTGGTGGAACGACAGGAAGAAGGCCACGCCTTCAGGGTGCAGCGAGCAGTTTATTTCATCAGCGAAGTCCTCTCTGAATCTAAGGTTCGTTACCCAATGATTTATAAAATACTTTACGGTATACTCATCACTTCTAGGAAGCTTCGCCACTACTTCGATGCATACAATATCCTGGTGGTCTCCGACTTTCCATTGGCGGATATCCTCCACAATCGGGACGCTAGTAGGCACATCTCCAAGTGGGCAGTGGAGCTGGGAGCCCTCAAACTCGACTTCAAGCCCCGGAGAGCCATCAAGTTGCCGGCACTTGTCGATTTCATGGCGGAGTAGCGAGAAAACCAAGTGGAAGCCCCAACCAACCAGCCAGAGCATTGGGTCATGTACTTTGACGGCTCACTCAAGCTCGGTGGCGGTGGTGCGGGAGTACTTTTCATCAGCCCAAGAGGAGAACAGCTCAAGTACATGTTTCAAATACTGTTCGAGGTCTCCAACAATGAAGCCGAGTATGAGACATTATTGCACAGGCTACGCCTGGCAATCTCCCTGGGCCTCTAATGACTACTCGTCTACGGTGACTCCTTACTGGTGGTTCAACAAGTCAACAAGGAGTGGGACATCAACAAGGACACCATGGACGCCTACGTTATAGAAATACGCAAGCTCGAGAATAAGTTCTCGGGGCTGGAAATTCACCATGTGGTTCGCGACAACAATGTGGGCGCGGATGTGCTCTCCAAACTGGGTTCTGATCGAACTGACGTCCCACCAGGAGTTTTCGTTCACGAGTTGCATCACCATTCCATCAGGGCACCAGACTCAAGTTCCATCGCTCAGGGTCCCAAGGAACCCGACCGAGAGGTCTTGATGATCGAGATCGACTGGAGGGTGGCCTTCATCAAGTACATCCAGAAGCACAAACTACCCCCCGGCGTCGACCCAAAAAGCGCTGAAGCTACTCGCATCCTACGGCGCAGCAAAGGCTTTGTTCTAGTCGGGGGCAATCTGTACAAGCGTGGATCAGCATCAAGCATACTCATGAAGTGTGTCAGCACGGAGGAGGGCAAAGAGATACTCCAAGAGGTTCATGAAGGCATGTGCGGGAACCAAGCGGCTTCTCGCGCACTAGTTGGCAAGGCATTTCGATCTGGTTTCTACTGGTCGGCTGCTTTGGCAGATGCCGAAGCACTCGTTCGCCGGTGCACCAATTGCTAATTCTTTGGCAAACAGCGCCATGTTTCGGCTCATAACCTTATCACCATACCACCCTCATGGTCGTTTGCATGCTGGGGCCTAGACATGATAGGGCCCTTAACAACTGCGCCAGGAGGTTTCACACACGTGTTGGTGGCCATCGACAAGTTTACCAAGTGGATCGAGTACAAGCCAATTGCAACGCTCACAGCGGATAGAGTGGTCACTTTCATCTGCGACATCTTACACCACTTTGGCTTCCCCAACACCATCATCACAGATTTGGGATCCAATTTCCACTCGCATCAGTTTTGGGATTTCTGTAAACGCAGCTCCATTGAAGTCAAATATGTTTCGGTGGCTCATCCGTGGGCCAATGGCCAGGTTGAGAGCGCCAACGGCTTGATTCTTGATGGATTGAAGAAAAGACTCTATGACGAGAACATCACAAAGGGCAACAAGTGGATCAATGAGATTTCATCAGTAGTCTGGGGGCTTCGCACACAACCAAGCAAAGCCACAAGACAGCCACCTTTCTTTCTCGTATACGGGTCCGAAGCTATATTACCAGCTGACGTGATGTGGAAGTCTCCACGACTGGAGATGTTTGAAGAAGGCGCAGCTGACACTGCAAGACATCTCGATCTTGACTCTGCTGAGGAAATCCGATGCAATGCATTGTTGCAGTCGACCCGCTACTTACAAGGAGTTCGTCGTTACCACAACAGGAACGTTCAACGACGCTCATTAAATGTTGGAGATATGGTTCTTCGACGAATCCAGGATGATACCGGGCTACACAAGCTTAACTCACGATGGGAAGGACCTTTCATTGTGCACAAGGTTACAGGCTCTGGGTCTTACCGCTTACAGTATCCTGATGGCCATGAGGTACCAAATTCTTGGAATATTGAGCATCTACGTCATTTTCATCCTTGATCAACTGGGGACATCTTTTATTGATGCCTGGAGATGGATACTTCCAGTACAACTCCGTTTTTCTAGTTCACGACTTGTATTACGCGCAAGTTTGCTGAAGGGGCCTCGCTCCCATATTTCCAGTACCTAATTACTAGTTTCCAACTAGTCTCTTGGGTTTCTGAAGGAGCTTTGTGCTCATACTTCCAGTACAACTCTATTTTACAGGTTTGTGACTGGTACTACGCGCAAGTTTACTGAAGGGGCCTCGCTCTCCTTTTTCCAGTAACATATTACTAGTTTTCGACTTGTACATTATGTTATTGAAGGGGCCTCGCTCCCATAAAAAGAAGTTTATTTGTTTACAACTAGCTCCACACCTGTTCGACTAGTTCGACTACTTGTCTTGACTACAATCCTTGTGGCAGAACCACCTGAATTAATCCGGCTCAAGTGTATTAACCATCACCATTAGGGCAATTTTGGTTAACCTTACACTTCAAACGGAGTAATCCACTGGTCTGTCGGGTATAACCTCCCGATACAACCACGGTAATCGGATCGAGCGCCATACATACAAATGCTCACGCGATGATGAGCCCAGAGAATACCACATTCCAGCAAATATTACAACATTAACATAAGTAAATATTACAGACCAAGTTCTGAGTTTAGAAACCAAATACTCCAATGATCATAAATAAGTTTTTCAGAGTTTAAGTTGCAGCGGAAATAAACGACGGAAACTACTCGACGATACAGAATGTCTCGATGAAGCCCGTACGAGACATCACTCGGCATTATCTCCGTTGGACGGGGGCGTATCCCATTCCACCGACCAACCAGGGGGAAGAGTGCAGGGCCAAGTCAAGCTAGCAATCATATCTTCGAAGGTCTCACCTGAAAACGAGCCACAAGCAAGGCTGAGTATACTAATACTCAGCAAGACTTACCCGTGTAGTGGAATCTACTCCACCGACTCTAGACATGCAAGGCTTTTTGGCTCAGGGATTTGTTTTGCCGAAAAGCATCTAGAAGTGGGTCCTTACTTTCAACTTTTTAGCTCAAGATTCTAGTTTCGTTAGCCAGTCCAGATAAGCAGCTATCTAAAAGCATACATGGTGAAGCATTAAATTTTCATCCAACTAGTTCATTCATCATCATTGTTCCTCTTCTTACTCTGTGGGTAAAAATGGTTAAGCAGTCTCAATAGCCGTGAGAAACGGACGATTCGAATCGAATTTCTTAACCTTGCAAGGGAAACCCAAACACACGTCACGTGGTTACTCCCTAGAGTCACACGTGCAACTTTTCCCCTTTCTTTCCGGGTCGTGGATCGGGGCTACCCTCCGAGAGTACAAGAGCCCCACGCCACGGTTCGGCGCCGGGTCGTGACCACTCTCTGCACTCGCCATATGCACATGGGACCAAAGTTCAAAGGGTAGGATGCCGTCCCCTTGCCGGGCCAATCAGGTACTTAAGCTTACCGATTCCCATAATCTCGGCATGTGTTTAGTACGTTCAAAGACTTAACCATCACTACCACACCCTGCGGCCTTAGCATTTTTTTACTAGACAGACGGGCCTCAATCGTAACCATCGTTCCATAGCCCGTCCGTGTCCTTATGATTGCAGCGTGTAGTAGTCATTCAACTCCTATTTTCTCGCGAGTGACAGGAAATCACTCGACTTTTACCGGAGTCCTATTAGCACAGCATTCTATCGAACCTTACGTCTAGTTTTCAAGCAAGGGTTCCTGATATCATGCAACTAAGTTTTCATCCAACTCCTATAAACTTAATGCACAAGCAAAGAGTAATGAGTTGCATAATTTCGGAAGGAATGGGTTATGCTCCGGGGCTTGCCTTCTTGCGAAAAGTTAATCCGGGGCTCTTCCGAACTTGGGCTCGGGTCTTCAACTGCTTCAGTTAAATTCGCTTGAGCTTCACGCTGCTCACTCTCGGACGCGGGCACCAGCTCGTAAGTTCCGTCGGCGAGAGTCGTCGATTCTACATGAATGCACAAGTTTAAGTCGTGGTAATGATACTTGATACGATTTAAGAGGAATTACTACAATGGATAGTTTCTGGTCATGAAATTTTGGATTTAGGCACATCAGGGAAAGATGCGCTTACTGTAAAATTTTTCAGCCGATTTTATGTAACAGATTAATTATGAAAAATATATTACATAGTTGCTGTTAGATCCTTGTTCTTTTTGTACAGAACAATTGGTGCAACAACTGAGTCTAAGCTTTTTACAGAGCTTTCACTTAAGCATGCAGAAGTTACTGTAATTTTTGTAGGATTTATCATGCAGTATTTATCATGCGAGGGGTGAGGGTTGGGGAAGGTTCAGGGGTGCGAGGGCCACCTTGTGGGGGTGTTGTTCAGGTGGGGGACGGCCGGGAAGGGCTCGCCGGCGTTGGAGCAGAGGCGGAGGCGGCGCGGCACCTTCACAGCCAAGAAAGTACTCGGAGGACACCTTCAAGATGAAGTTCGGGAGAACTCGAAGACGCCTTCAGAATTACTCGGACGCCTGCAGTACTTGGCTACGAACAGCTCGGGGGCTTGTCAGACCTGGGCACACGGGACTGTCCACGTGGCACACTTCTCCTAGGATACGAGATCGGACATGGCCCACGCCCTACATCTGTTGTAACTACTCGTAATGCAGTAGGATTACTCGTACGGTAGTGAAACTAGTCAGACACGGTAGGAAACTACCCTAGAAGTACTTGGGTAGGACTCCTGGGCTTGTCACCGACTAGGACTTCCATGTAAACCTGTCCCCCCAGACTATATAAGGGCAGACAGGAACCCCCTTGGGGAGAACAATCATCAAAGGCAATACAACCATACAGGATGTAGGGTATTACGCTCTCAGCGGCCCGAACCTGTCTAAAACCTTGCGTTCCTTTGCACCTTCGAGTTCCTGATCTCGACGACACCCTACCTACAAACTCACCACCTCAGGGGTATCCCTTGGTGGGTGTGGCGGTAAAACACCGACACTAAGCCCCTCACGATGTCGATGCGGATTCTCTAGGCACTAGATGGCCATTGTGGTAGAACTCGCCTTTAGGATCTATGATCTCTGTAAAAATGAATCCTATGAGCTGCTCGGACCTGGCCATGATCCTACCCACATGGAGAACTTCATCCTTGATTCGCATCATCTATCATTTTATCAAAATAAAGCTCGATATATCAATTCTTCGGGATAGTATAATTAGGAACATATTTTTGAATGGTTTGTACGTACTCTAAGGTCCTCCGTCGTAGCAATCCTAAAATGGGTTAGAGTGTGAATGTAATCAGATACGTAGTACCCACACCAATTATTTCATGTTTTTTTCTCGAACACTAAAAAAGAAACAAATTGTATGCGTATACAGAATAGTAAATGAGATATGCAAAGAGTAGCAGACCCACATACCGGGAAGTCCATTCTAACATCCAATTCACTCTTAAAATCACCATTTTGCTTTTTCACAAAAGCTCTCCACACTCTGCGCATAAGAATGAATGGTAAATGTTCGAAGCTTAATCGATCCTAAAATAGTTGTATTTTGTGCAAAATAAACTTACCTATTCAATGGGTCTAAGAAGTGTTTGATTTTCTCCTTTTTGTACCGCTTGGAGTCGTCACTATAACTCTACTAGTCTCCTTGCAAAGTACGAGAAAAATCCAATGGAAGCTGTACATACGGATATACAAGCATATATACATATATATACATACATCATTAAAGTTACTATTTATTTAGGAATAGAAAAGAGTTCCGAGTTGATCAGAACTTACTCATAGTTGTAGGGTATGAATATATAGGGTTTGTAATATTGTTGCATTAGGGCTTGGTACATGTTTGTATACGTTTGCTTATAGTCATCCAGTAAATTTTTCTAATTAATAAGCATGGAAAGCATGAAACCCACCCGATGCTCCCATCCTTCTTTTCGGCACTTTTGAAGCTCCATTCTACATGATACAATATAAATTAGATTATACACAAAGAATAGTGTGTTGATTAATAACACATAACAATGTAGAGATTGGTCGACACTTATAGAATCCAGCAAGACACGAGACAGAAGTCGAGGGTATCTCGATGGTATATTGCGTGCACATCTTCAAAGTCAATCCAGAAGTCATCATCCCCACCGAAGAAATCATGATGGTGATACTTAACTCCAAACGTGTATTGGCTGGCCTTCGAATGTTCCAGGTACAATTTATGAAATGCGCGCATCTGTGTGGGTATGTTGATGAACTCCTCACCAGTGATGAAGGGTTTTCCATGCTCATATGGATGAGCAGCAAATGTGGTGATTGGGAGACCATCATCTTGCCTGGTTGCCTGCTCAATGGTAAAACCCGTTTCTTCCAAAAAAAATCCGTCATGTGTTGCTCTTTCTACGTCGTCACCCGGAGGGGCTCAATTTTTTTTGTTGTGTGCCTAGCTAAAGAACGCCCTTGCCACTTTGCCTCATTCTCTGGTGGGCCTTTATCAGCGTGTGGTCGTAGTCCGAGGGTAGATTTACTAGTCTCTTGGCGATGTCGCTCAAGCAATTGTAGAACTTTTCTACCTCGACTGGATCAACTGGCACCCTCTTCTCTGGTAACTTAGGTTTGAAATGTTCTGTCACCTCTTGGCGCGTTTGCTCCACCAATTCCTCGTCGGCCATCTTGTAAGCTAATTTCTTCTTAGGGCCTATTTTCTTTTCGGCAATCTTCCGCTTCTTGAGGGTTCCAGCTGGTGGGAGGGATGAGGTCTGTTTTTTTCCTTTGGCCGGTGCTGGAGCAGTCGGAGTACTTCTGGCCCTTGGCGGAGATGATGGTGACGGAGCCCGTGGCGGCGGCGATGAAGGACCACCACCAAAGTTGCCATCATCATCATTATCCGGGCCTGGTGGTGAAAGAGGATACACGGGTGTCGCTGTTGTCAGGGGGAAAAGTAAACGGTCATCTAATGACTGTCATGGCAACGATTATGGAGGCCCGGACCGACCCGCGGCAACAGCGACCATCGTCAGCCCAATACAAGGGGGAAGCGCTCCGCTTCGCCCGACCCCGTCCCTCGTGGTCGGACGCTCCCGATCCCCCGGCAGGCGGGCTCCGCCTCGCCCGACCCCTCGCCACGAGGGTCTGCCTCGCCCGACCCCTTGCCACAAGGGTCCGCCTCGCCCGACCCAGGGGGTTAGGGTCGGACTCGCGTGGCCCCGCCGGACGGAAATCGGTCTCGGGCGCAGCTTTGCCTTAAATGCTCCACGGCTCGGGCGTGCGGAAAGGCGTCAAGGAGGTCCCCCTCAACCTTAGCGGTTCCAACGGCCAGACCGTCCGAATCAGCGCTAACCTATCTCCCAAATAGGAAAGCGCGCTCGTCGACTTCCTCCGCGCGAACATCGATGTCTGCGCGTGGAAACCCTCGGACATGCCCGACATTCCGAGGGAAGTCGCCGAGCACTCCTTGAACATCAAGGCCGGCTCCAAGCTAGTGAAGCAAGGTTTGCGCCGCTTCGACGAGGAGAGGCGCAAGGCCATAGGCGAGGAGCTCCAGAAGCTTTTTGCGGCCGGGTTCATCAAGGAAGTGTACCACCCCGAGTGGTTCGCTAATCCTGTTCTTGTACAAAAAAAGAATGGGAAATGGCGAATGTGCATTGACTACACCGGTCTCAACAAGGCGTGCCCAAAGGATCCGTTTCCTTTGCCGCGCATTGACTAGATAGTCGACTCAATCGCCGGGTGCGAGACCCTCAGCTTCCTCGACGCGTATTCCGGCTATCATCAAATCGTGATGAAAGAGTCCGACCAGCTCACGACCTCTTTCATCACCCCATTCGGCCCCTATTGCTACGTTAAGATGCCGTTCGGCCTCAAAAATGTGGGGGCTACATTCCAGCGATGTTTTGGGGACCTCATCGGGCGAACCGTTGAGGCTTATGTCGACGACATTGTAGTCAAGTCCAAGAAGGGTGACCAGCTCATCCCCAACCTCGAACTCGCCTTCGAGAGGCTGAGAGACAAGCACATCAAGCTCAACCCTGAGAAATGCGTTTTTGGGGTTCCAAGGGGAATGCTGCTAGGTTTCATCGTCTCCGTGCGCGGCATCGAAGCCAACCCGGAGAAGATAGCGGCCATCAACGACAAGGGGCCAATCCGAAACATAAAGGGGGTGCAACGTATCACGGGATGCCTGGCGGCCCTGAGTCGCTTCATCTCGCGCCTCGGCGAGCGAGGGCTCCCCCTTTACCGGCTTCTGAAGAAGACTGACCATTTCGAGTGGACCGCTGAGGCCCAGGAGGCACTTGACCGGCTCAAGGAACTCCTGATAAAAGCTCCGGTCCTGGTGCCACCCGCCGACGGGGAACCCCTTCTGCTCTACATCGCGGCAACCACCCAGGTGGTCAGCGCGGCCCTAGTGGTAGAGCGAGAGGAGGAGGGACACACCCTCAAGGTACAGCGCCCAGTCTACTTCGTCAGCGAGGTCTTGTCCGAGTCCAAGACGCGATATCCGCAAATCCAGAAGCTCATCTACGCCGTCCTCATCACGAAGAGGAAGCTGCACCATTACTTCACCTCGCACCCGGTGACAGTCGTCTCGTCTTTTCCCCTCGGCGAGGTGGTCCGGAACCAGGACGCCACGGGTCGGGTCGCGAAGTGGGCGCTCGAGCTCATGGACCAGGGCATCACCTATGCCCCCCGCACCGCCATCAAGTCTCAGGTGCTTGCTGATTTCATGGCAGAATGGACGGAGATACAGACGCCATCAGCACCGGAGAAACAGGAGTACTGGACGATGCACTTCGACGGGTCGCTGATGAAGGCTCGTGCCGGAGCAGGCCTAGTCTTCATCTCTCCACTCGACGTCCGCATGAGGTACATGATCCGCCTCCATTTCCCCACGTCTAATAACGTCGCTGAGTATGAGGCTCTCCTCAACGGGCTCCGCATCGCCATCGAGCTGGGCATCCGACGGCTGGACGTCCGAGGCGACTCCCAGCTAGTCGTTGAGCAAGTCATGAAGGAATGGAGCTGCCACGACCCCAAGATGGCAGCCTACTGCAACGAGGTCCGCAAGCTCGAGGACAAGTTCGACGGACTAGAGCTCAACCACATTGCAAGGCGTTTTAACGGGGCAGCCGACGAACTGGCAAAGGCAGCATCCGGCCGAAAGCCCGTTCCCGATGGTGTCTTCATCAGCGATCAGTTCGAGACCTCGGTCCGTTGTCAAGAACTGGGAAAGGTCGGCGACGCGCCACCTGTCCTGGGCCCGGGCGCCGACCCAGACGTAGCCCGTGCTACGTCCGACCCCGAGGTCATGGAGGTTGACACAGATCCAGCCATGGGGCCCGACCCCCCGCCTGACTGGAGAACTCTGTACCTTGACTACCTCGTCCGCGAGACGCTCCCGAAGGACAAGACGGAGGCACGAAGGATTGCGCGCCGCGCCAAGACATTTGTCGTCATCAACCAGGAGCTCTACAAGCGGAGCCACACCGGCATCCTCCAACGATGCATCCCGATCGAGCAAGGAAGGGCGCTGGTTCACGACATCCACGCAGGGGCCTGTGGCCACCACGCCGCGCCAAGAACCCTCGTCGGGAACGCTTTCCGGCAGGGTTTCTACTGGCCAACGGCGGTCGCCAACACCACCCGTGTGGTCCGCACCTGCGAAGGGTGCCAATTTTTCGCGCGCCAAACTCACATGCCCGCACAAGCGCTCCAGACTATCCCCATCACATGGCCCTTTGCGGTCTGGGGACTGGACCTCGTCGGGCCCTTCAAGAAAGCGCCCGGGGGCTTCACCCACTTGCTTGTCGCCATCGACAAGTTCTCTAAGTGGATCGAGGCACGACCCATCACGCAGATCACATCTGAACAGGCGGCGCGATTCTTCACCGACATCATTCATCACTTTGGGGTCCCCAACTCCATCATCACGGACAACAGCACGCAATTTACCGGGAAGAAGTTCCTCCGGTTCTGCGATGACTACCACATCCGAGTGGACTGGTCGGCCGTGGCACACCCCCGCACGAATGGGCAGGTTGAACGAGCCAACGGCATGATACTCTAGGGTCTCAAGCCACGGATCTTCGACCGCCTCAAGAAGTTCGGCGGCCGGTGGGTTGTGGAGCTCCTCGCGGTCCTATGGAGTTTGAGGACGACCCCCAGCAGGGCAACTGGCTTCACCCCGTTCTTCATGGTCTACGGGTCCGAGGAAATCCTCCCCACCGACCTAGAGTACGGATCGCCGAGGGTCAGGGCGTATGACGAGCAGGGAAACCAGGCGTCGCTCGAGGACGCACAAGACCAATTCAATGAAGCACGCGATATGGCCCTGTTACACTCAGCCAAGTACCAGCAGGCCCTATGACGACACCACAGTCGCAAGGTGCAAGGCCGAGCCTTCAACGTCGGGGACCTGGTGCTCCGCCTCATCCAGGACAACAGGGGTCGGCACAAGCGGACCCCTCCGTGGGAAGGTCCTTTTGTCATCGCACAAGTACTGCGTCCAGGCACGTACAAGCTGGCGACCCCCGATGGACGGATCTTCAACAACGCTTGGAACATAGAATAGCTAAGACGCTTCTACCCTTAAATTCCGTTTCCAAGTTTAAACACACGCATCCTTACAATTTTCTAGTCTGCGGAGAAAAGCAGTTTTGAGTCGACCCTTCTTTGACTCTCGCCACGGGCTCAGGGATATCTGACCCTGACCGTGCCTCAGGGTCGCATATCCCTCGGGGGCTATCAGGGGCTCTGGCCCATGTCACCCGAGGTCCTCCCAAAACAACTTTTCTCCAAGCCGGCCCCCCCTCCTAGACGTTTGGGCATGAAAAGGGGAGAGTGCGCAAACGATGCCCAGGCAAGACTGATCGGACTGCGAGAAAGCCCACGCCCCAGCGGCTACGGTACTGTCGCCCATCAGCGCTTACTGACGCATCCGACCCGTATTCTAAACTTTCCAGACCCAAAAGGACAAGGAAGGGGATCGGAAGTAAACGTTGATAAATTGCAAAAAGGGCGCCCGCGGCCATTACAAAAGCAAGTCCAAAATAAACTAACTTATTTACATGGCCGGGTATCTGAACCCGACCCAGCTGGACCGTTCAGGGCTCATCCGGTAGGACGGCCTCCTCCTCCAGCTGCGCCGCCAAGGCATCCGCCGGGCCGAGCACCGACGCATCGATCTCGTCCAGCTCAGCCTCCGTGTACCCAAGGGCATACCCTTCGCTCATCAAGTCGAAATCGAGGCTGGTGTAATGGGACCCGAACACCCCGAAAGCTCACTTCACGCCAACGCGAAGCGCCTCACGAGCGATCTCGCGGGTCCGCTGGTAGACTCCGAGGGCACGAGCCGCCAGCAAGCTCATCCCTTCCCCCTGGACCACGCCGAGGCCAGTGCAGACAACGCGGACCGCGTCCTGCAGGCTATTGTGCTCGGCGCGCTCCGCATCAAGAGCCCCCTTCAGCTGGTCGACTTCACCCGCAAGACCTGTGCGAAAAAACACGCAGGATCAGAGACCCTCCAACACCACAAAGGAAGAAGGACAGGAGGAACCTTACCCTCGGACTACGCCTTCAACGCGGTCGTAGCGGTCTGAAGCTGACCAACCTCCGTCCCGAGGTTGGCCACCATCTTCTCGGCTTCGACCCTTCGGGTCGCCTCAAGGTCCCGGTCCTGCCAGGCCTGCTGCCACTCCTGGAGGATGCGCTCAACGGTCTTCCGAAGGGCCTCATGCTCCTTCTTCACCCGAAGGAGCTCCGCGGCATCAAGCTGGGCTTTGTCGACAGCGGCCTGGAGGTCCACGCGGGCAGAGCGGGCCTCCTCGACAGCGGTCTGGAGACCATCCCGTGCCGCCTGCTCGCGCCTCCGCAGGTCATCGATGACCTGCTGAGCGGCGGCGACCTGCGCGGCCAGCTCCTTGGACCGCTGCTCCTCCGCAAAGAGGCGCTCCTGCCCGAGCCGAAGGAGATCAGATTTCTCCCGGCTGCACTCCTGGAGGGCCTGCAAAATGACCCACAGTCAACGACAGAACGGCGGAGAAGAGAATGGTCACCGTGAGGAATGGCATACCTGACCAGCGGGAGCAATGACGCCATCCAGCTTCCCCGCCAAGGTAGAAAGGGCAGCACGGGCGCTGTGGAGCGCACCCTGCACTGCCCGCCACGTCTCCTGCTCCTCGGCGTCGCCCAACGTGGGCAGGGGCCCCGGCTCCGCGGTCCTTGGCGTCGCCGCAAGGGCGGGCACGGCCACCACGGGCGCCGCTGGCCTCGACGGCGGCTCCGTCGCATGCGCCACCGTCCCTGCCGGGATTGCTGCGGTCCCCGTCAGCGCCGACGCGCGTCCCGCCTCGCCCGCCGCCGCCGCGGTCTCCGCCGCAACCACCGAGGCAAGCGTCGCCTCCCCCGCAACGGCCGCCGGGGTAGGCACCTCCGTCTCTGCCGCCACCGTCACCCCCGCTGCGACAGGCACCTCCATCTCTGCCGCCACCGTCACCCCCGCCGTGGCGGAATCCTCCTTCCCCGTCGCCACCGCCGGAGCGGCGCGCTCCTCCTCCGCCTCGTCATCGAGGTTTATTACCTCCTCGATCCGAGGGCCCTCGGGGGCAATCCCCCGTCCCGCAGGGTCCGCCGTCGTGGGGGTCACCTCAATGGCAACCTCCACGGTCTCCCCGCTGGCGTCGCCTCTCGCCACCGGTTGGGCCGCGGTCCGCCCCGCAGAGGTGGACGGCGTTCGCGGCATTTTCTTCGGCGCCACCGGCGGAGCCTGAGAGGGGACGCTGCAAGACGACAAATGACATCAACAAAACCAACTTAATGCAGGGAAAGGAAGCAGGTGGACGAGGACTTTTCAACTTACACTTTGTGGGCGCTAGGACGGCGGGCGCACTACGTCTCTAAGCCAGAGGCCGACCCCGAGGCGTCCGGCAACGGCCGCTTGCCACTGCTGCTCTGCTCCTGGGCCAGGGGCAGAGCGGCGGGGGTCGTCCCTCTCGACTCCTGGGGCGCTCCCCGCGCCGACCCTCGGGGCGCGGTCCCGGAGCCCTGTGGGGTTGCGCCTCGGACGGACGGAGCGGGGGTCGGCCCTCCCGACTCCTAGGGCGCACCCCGTGCCGACCCTTGAGGCGCAGCCTCAGGGCCTTGAGGGGTCGGGTCCTGGGTGGACGGGCCGCTCGAGCCGTCCCCTGCGGCCGCCTGGGAGCGCTGCTCCCGGATAACTAACGCGCCCGGCTGAGGGGCCGGGACGCGCTCCTCCTCTTCCTCAACCTCCTCCTCTTCCTCCTCGTCATCATCATCGTCATCATCATCATCATCATCATCGTCGTCGTCATCGTCCGAGAGGACCGGACCCTTCTGCCGCCGCCGAAACTCCTTGATGAGTCTTTTCTGCTTCTTCGCCTCCTTCTCGTCCTTGCGTTTCTTCTGCTTTTCAGCGAAGAGGCGGTTCCGCAGCCGCTGCTTGGCGTCCTCAGGGACGGGCGGGCGCACGCCGACGACATTCGTCAGCTGGCCCTGCAAGCACAAAGACTCTGCGTCAGAATGACGAACCGAGAGGCGCAAGGAGAGGTACCGGGCGCACGAAATACTTACCAGATCGACGAAGCCCCTGTCCGGCCGCATCGGAGGGTGGCCGGGCACAGGGAAGACGACGTCCTTGTCTTCCAGCGCCTCCCGGATGCGCTGACGAATCTCGGAGACGGGGAGCGCGCCCTTCGCGAGGATGGTGCCTTCAGTTGGTGCATCAGGCACCATCCCGGCGAGCGAGCGGACCCGAAGCATCAGCGGCGCCACCTCCGGGAGTGGTACGCCCCGATAAATCCGGCCCTGGTGAGCCCCTTCGCCTTCAGGTGCTCGATAGCGCGGAGGAGGCTGGAGATTCGCTTCTTCTCCTTCTCCACTGGGCCGTACGCCCACACCTCCGGCGCCGCCTCGAAGACGCGGCCGGTGAACTCTGGCAGGGGGGTTCAGAGTAGTTCTTCACGTAGAACCACTGCTGATGCCACCCCTTGTGGGACGCCGCGGTCTTCATCGCCATGTATTCCCTGGCGCGGGACTGGCGAAGGTGGATCCTGGCGCACCCAATCGCCACCGGGGCCGGTCGCTGCTGGCCGCCTCGCTTCTCGATCTTCTGGTACAAACTCACTGTGAAGAAATACTTCCACAGCGAGAAATTGGGCTCGATGCCCAGGAATCCTTCGCACAGCGCGACGAATGCCGCGATGTGCTGGATCCCGTTGGGGTTGAGGTGCTGCAGCTCGAGCCCGTAGTGATGCAGCAGCCCGCGGAAGAAGAGGCTCGGCGGCGCCGCGAACCCCCGCTCATGGAAGTGGGCGAACGAGACGACGTACCCGTTGGGCGGAGCCGGCGCCTCTCATTTTGTAGTTGTTGCACTTTTATGGTCATGTCATCTTGTAAGGCACGGAGTTTGTCCTCCTGTCCTGCCTTGCTTTTGCAATGAGTCTTGTACGTGCTATCTCTTGCCAAAGCAACTTTCCATGGGACCACGCTGATGCCGCAGGCTCGTCCAGGGTGTTCGGGGTTCTATAAGGCCCTGGTTAGCTCATCATTCTCCCTGTGAGGCTCGAATGATCCTTCTTTGGCCTCTTGTATTGCTACCACCAAATTTTGGGCCACTTCTTCCATTGTCAGGAGCAGGACCAAAGTACCATCCTCTTGGTTAATGTGATCCCATTAGCAAACAACCACTGCTTCGATCTTTCAGGCCAGTCCCAAGTCACCGGTTGGATACCTCTATCCATGAGGTCCTGCTCCATCTTCTGCCATTTATGAATCACTTTCTTATATCCACCCGGCCTGAGGCAGTGGTTGTATTTCTTGGTGGTTGCATTGATCTTGTTCTTTTCAGATAACTGCTGAGCATCCTCGGACAACTTGTATTCCTTGAACTCCTCCCAGTAAGACCTGGGGGAAACTGTCCCAGTCCGGTTCCTTGTCCTGCTTGACGTTGTTTCCAAATAATTTCTTCTTAAATTTTGAAAATGCAACGGCCATCTTTTGCAGGGTACATTTCTTCACAAGTTCTTCATCTACTCCTTTAGGAAGTGTGAACATATCCTTGAGTTCTCTCCATAACATCTCCTTTAGGTTTGGAGGCACGGCATAGCGTTCTTCGTCACGATTCTTCATTTTCAGAAGTCTTGTGGTCATTGGCACACGTTCCCGAACAACAACCCCACACTGGGTTGTAAAGTTTGAACTAACCTCCTTGGGAGCACATGGGTAGCCCTCTGCATCCACTTGTGTGATGACCTGTCTTCCCTCCATCTTCTTGGTCTGTCGCCGTTTCCCTTTGGACGTGCTTTTCTTCGATCCGGATGAGGACTGAAAAAAGATATATTAATAATAATACTAATACTAATACAAAATGTAAATCAAGTTTCTGTAGGCATGTATGCATAACATACATATCCCAACAGGATTCTCGCTGGGAACGAGTTGCTCATGCCTCGGCGCAAAGTCATCATCATCTTCTTCTACAATGCCATCTCCGGACATATTTAGGATAGAATTAGCAACCCAGTTCTCTTCTTCACCATATTCTTTATAGACGGCCATACTATCTTGGTCGATTGCATCCATAAGGTACCGTTCGACGTCTTCTCCAACGCCATCCATCTTAACTGAAACCCTAAGACATCAAATATAAATAAATTAGCAAATTTATGTATTGATGTGTGTATGTGTGAGTGTATGTGTGTGTGAGTGTATGTGTATGAGTGTATGTGTGTGTGAGTGTATGTGTGTGAGTGTATGTGTGTGTGTGTGAGTCTGTGAGTGTATGTATGTGTATGTGTGTGTGTGTGAGTGTGTTTGTGTGTGTGTGTGTATGTGTGTGAGTGTATGTGTGTGTATGTGTGTGTGTGAGTGTATGTGTGTGTATGTGTGTGTGTGAGTGTGTGTGTGTGACTGTGTGTGAGTGTTAGAGTGAGTGTGAGTGTGTATATGTGTTTGTTTGTGCGTGCGTGTAATTAATTATTAACTATCGAATAATTAAATCTACAAATTACACATGCACATTCAAGGAACACTTTACCAAGAAATAATATTGTATATATCAATCTTTGAAAATTACATCATTCGAATAATACATGTACATGAAATTCACTATCCAAATTAACTAAAATAACTAAGTAATAAAAGTCTAAAGAAAATTCAAACTAAACTAATTTAATTAAATTTCAAAACTAAATTCAAACTAAGTTCGCCATAATCAATGGAACTTATAATCATCATAAACCTAAATAAAACATATAAAAAAATCTAACTAAACCCTAATCAAAAACGAAAACATAACTATACCCTAATAAAAAAAGCCTAATGTGCCATGCCCTTACATTAGGGTGGTGGGTCGGGCCGAGCGTCGTCGTCGATCGAAGGGCTGGCCGGGGCAGCGGGCGATGGATCAGAGTCGCTGGAGGGGGCGGTGCAACGCGGAGGCTGAGGCGCGGCGCCGACGTGGACGAGGCAGAAGGAGGCGCGCGGGCGGAGGCAGAGGCGAAGGCCGCAGATCGAGGGCACCGCTGGAGGCGGTGAGGGCAAAGGCACTGGCACCAGCGCAGGAGGCGAGAGGCGGCGGCGGGCGCTGCGCCGGCGCAGATGAGGAGGTGCACGGGCGCGGGAGGAGGAGGCTGCCAGCAGAGGCGCGGCGGAACTACAGGGCATACGAGGGGCGCGGTGGCGTGCGGCGGAGGGGCGTCAAGGCCGGCGTGGCATGGAGCGCGGTGCTGGCAGTTGGGGGTGTCGAGACCGAGGCGGCATGGCCGGACGATGCGAGGCCGGCGCGGCATGGCTTGTGGAGAGACGAGGGCCACCGGCGATGTGGCGACGGAGGATGAGGAGTGCGAGGGGGCGCCGGCGGTGTCGATCGAGGGTGTGACGAGGAGTGAAGGATGAAGAGAAGGGAGCAAGAAGGGCCAGGCATATTTATACCCTGTCCCTTAGGTACCGCGTGAAAAGGCCACCCGGTACCTAAAGCAGCCTTGGTACCAGGTGAAAAGGACACCCGGTACCTAAGGAGGCCCAACGGGCGGGAACGAATCCCCCTCCCTTTAGGTACCGAGTGAATATCACCACCCGGTACCTAAGGGGCTATAGGAAATTCGTTTTCCCATTGTTTCATTTTTTCTTTCTTCGTTGGTTTTGTTTTATTTTTGCTTTTCATAAAGTCTTTAATTCCTAAAAAATCAAATTTGGGCTCAAAAATTCACCCAAAAATTTGTAAATGTTGTATTTTTCATATCTAATTACTGAAACGCCGTGGTGGTATGTCTTAACGATTACAGAATCAATCCGCAAGCGCACGGATATACCTTTGTAGAATTTCACCCGTAGAGTATTCGAGTATCTTTATTTATATTTTCCCAAAGGAGGGCATGATGAGTAAGAGATTTACATGATACATAATCGATGATGACATGGATAAGCCATAGACTATAACCTACACAGGGGTAGGTCATGATAAATATATGGATAAGGGTAATGCGACACACACATCTAGACCAATCTTAGGATAAATAATAAACAAATAAACCTACGGGTTAGTAGGAGCATAGGCATACAACAAGGTCCTAATAGCATCTATTCAGGCAAGCAAAGGTCTGTGAGAGAGAGAGAGTGCGTGCGTGTGTGTGATTCATAATATAATAATACAAAATAGTTTAAATGATGAATCAAAATATTACATGATGACTAAAAATATTACATGATTACTAAAAATTGTTCAAGAGATAATTAATCATCTAATGGAAAATTAACGATAGTTTGCTTTACAATCATCATTATGATCATGGCGTACGTAGGGAGCTTCCTGATGGGATAAAAGGATACTTGTGTCAACCTCCACTGCAACGGAGTTATGTCTTCAGCCTCATTGTATTCTTCTTCATCCCTGACATCGTCGACTCCCACAATTTTTCTTTTACCTGCTAGAACTATGTGGCTCTTTGGCTCATCATCTTCTGACTTGTCCTTCATTGATTTTCTAGACCTTTCCTTCTTGGGTTTGCTAGACATGTCCTTCACATAGAAAACTTGAGTGACATTTTTGGATGGGACGAACAGTTCGTCTCGATAGCCAAGCTCTTTGAGATCTACGGTTGTCATTCCGTACGCGTCAATATCGATGCCTTTTCCTGTCAACTTCACTTATTGGCAACGAAATAGAGGAATCTTCAAAGGCCCATAGTCGAGTTCCTAGATCTCCTTAAAGTAACCAAAATATGAGTTGCTTTGGCCATTAGTATCTATGGCATCTATACAGACACCACTATTTTGATTGGTGCTCTTTTTGTCTTGGGATCTTGTGTAAAATGTGTATCCATTAATTTCATATCCCTGGTACATCAAGATTGTATTGGATGGACCCTTGGCCAACCAGGCAAGTTGTTCGTGAATGTCCTTGTTGGCCATATGTTCTGTGCGCAACCAGGTGGCAAAAGTATCAATGTGATGCTTTGTAATCCAGGTTTTAGACTTCCAAGGGTACTGGCTTCGTACGATCTGCTTGTGCTCCTTGATGTACGGTGCCACCAAGGCTAACTGTTGCAAAACCGTGAAATGTGCTTTGCTCAACGAAGCACGATCATTGGCATTTATTGATTTCTTTCCTAGTGTGCCCTTTCCAATCAGCCTCCCCTCATGCCGTGATACTGGAACCCAAATCAGGCAAAGCTCATCCACATAGTCAACACAAAACTCAATGACCTCCTCTGTCACATAACCCTTGACAATGCTTCCTTCTAGATGAGCACAATTACGAACGTATTTCTTTAGGACTACAAAGAATCGTTCAAAAGGAAACATATAATGGAGGAAGACATGCCCGAGAATACCGATCTCTTTCACAAGGTGAACCAGGAGATGCGTCATAATATTGAAAAATGCCCGAGAATATTGAAATATTATCTTAAGGCTAACTATACTTTGGAGAACATCATCTTGTTGCTTTAGTAGACTTATTGGATGGATTGCCTTCTGTGAAATTGCGTCGAGGAATGCACATAGCTTTATGATTGTTGCTCGGACATTATCTGGTAGAATACCTCTCAATGCAACTGGAAGTAATTGCGTCATCAGCACGTGACAGTCATGGGTCTTTACGTCTGCAAATTTCTTCTCTTTCATATTTAGCAGCCTCTTTATATTCGAAGAGTAGCCTAACGGGACCTTGATGTTGTTCAAACATGCAAACATACTTTGTCAGACCCGGGCCACGAGACTGCACACATGGCGTACATTTTCTAGGATAAGGGATGGGACATGGCCCACACCCTACACCCGTTGTAACTACTCGTACTCGATTATGATGTGGTAGAACCACCTGAATTAATCCGGCTCAAGTGCGTTAACCATCAACATGAGGGCAATCAGGGCTAACTCGCACTTCAAATGGAGTAATCCATTGGTCCGTCGGGTAACCTCCTGATACAACAACGAGTTTGCCGATCGAAACAACACATACAAAGTACTCACACGAAGGTGAGCCCAAAGAATACAACATTCCACAAATTTAACATTACAGAGTTCCACATAAACTTAGTATTACAGACCAAGTTCGAATTCGTAAAACAAGTACTTTAGAGTTTAAAAGTAAACGAGTTCTTCAGAGTTCATTGCAGCGGAAAAACAACGATAAACTACTCGACGATACATGATGTCTCGATGAAGCCCGTACGAGACATCACTCGGCATTATCATCATTGGCCGGGGATGCATCCCATTCCACCGACCAACAAGGAGGAAGAGTATACGGCCAAGTCAAACTAGCAACCATGTCCTCAAAAGTATCACCTGAAAACAAGCCACAAGCAAGGCTGAGTATACTAATACTCAGCAAGGCTTACCCGACTAGTGGAATATACTTAGCCGACTCCTAGACATGCAAGGCTTTTGGCTTGAGGGGTTTGTTTTGCCGAAAAGCATATACAAGTAGGTCCTTACTTTCAAATTTTAGCTCCAGGTTCTAGTTTACTTAACCATTATAGGTAAGCAACTATCCAATATCATACAAGGTGAAAGAATTAATTTGCATCCAACAATATTAATCATCATCATTGTTCCATTTCTTACTCTATGTGGTAAAAGGGTCAAGCAATGTCAATACCGCGAGAAACGGACAATTCGAATCGAATTTCTTAACCTTGCAAGGCAGACCTAAACACACATCACATGGTTACTCCTAGAGTCACACGTGCAACCTTTCCCCTTTCTTCCCGGGTTGTGGATCGGGGCCACCATCCGAGACTACAGAGCCCAGCTCTGCACCCACCATGTGCGCGCATGGAACCAAAGTTTGGAGGGTGGGATGCTGTCCACTTGCCGGTCCGATTAGGTACTTAAGCTTACCGATTACCATATTCTCGGCATGTGGTTAGTACGTTCAAAGACTTAACCACCACTAACACACAGTGCGGCCTTAGCATTTTTCACTAAACAGACGGGGCCTCAATCACCAACATGAACATCGCACCATAGCCCCGTCCATCGACCTTATGATTGCATCATGTAGTAAACATTCAACTCCTATATTCTCGCGAGTGACAGGAAATCACTCGACTTTTACCGGGTCTTATTAGCATAGCACTCTATCGAAACTTACATCTAGTGTTCAGAGCATGGGTACCTAGGATCATGCAACTAAGTTATCATTCAACTCCTATAAACTTAATGCACAAGTAAAATAGAGTAATAAGTTGCATAATTTAGAAAAAAATAGGGTTCATGCTCCGGGGCTTGCCTTCTTGAGCAAAGCTAGCCTTGGGCTCTTCCGAACTTTGGTTCGGGTCTTCGAAAACTTCAGTTAGATTCACTTGAGCTTCACACTGCTCACTCTAGGACTCGGGCACCAGTTCGTACGTTCCGTCAGCGAGAGTATTCGATTCTATATGAATGCACAAGTATGAGTTGTAGTGATGTAGAGATTTGTAGCTTATTTCACGATAAACTTGTAATCCAACAAAAGTTAAAGTTTATCTTAAATCATTATTCTTTACTGTTCCTTCGGTAGTCATTTACTGAATATAACTTAGATCAATTAACCTCATTAAATAGATGTGTGTTTTGTCATTTATAATTGTTACCTTTCAAAACCAAGTATGAAATATTCGTAGCCATAGCTAGAAACATTTTATGGTGTTGACATTTTTATACAAGATACCTCTCTGAGCAACTAGACTACTGTATAAATTTCAGCTCTTTATATGAAGTAGATTAAGTATGAAAAATAAAATAAACAGCTACTTCTAGAACCTAGTTATTTTTATACAGAACAACCATGCAAGTATTGATGCTAAAACTTTTAAAGGGTGTTAATCTATCCATATATGTGTTACTGTAAATTTTTCGGATTTTATTGTGCATGATACAGAGCATAATAAATAGGACAAGATACACCTATGTTAATAAAGATTAATTTCTACAGGTGTTAATCTATCCATATATGAGTATGAAACTTTTTATACAATATGTTCTAACCCAAAGTATCCCATAGTAAAAAGATGAACATTTTTCAAGCACAAAAACTAATTACTTTGATTTAATGCATTTTTCCACCACAAAATTTATATGAGTAGGTTACAGAAAGGTAAAAAGTCTCTAAATTTTTCTGTGGTACCTAGGTATCAATGTAACATCACAGAAAAAGTTTCACAACATAAATCACAATATAGCAGCAGGAAAAATTAGTTCTATCCCTTTATGGCATAAAACAAAGTCTAACAAAAAGTTTAGCTAGATATGGGTTCTGGTCCTGAACTTTTTACACTGGCCTACGCATCAAGAAACTAACCTACTGTCCCAAACTCAGGTTCAGCCTTTGTCTACAACAGTGGGTACAAATAAAGGCTTTTAAACCCTTCATTTAATCTATAGCAAAATATAGCAAGCAACTGAAGAAATTCATGTAACAAAAGTTGTAGATTTTCTTCTAAATATTACAGAACAGTTGAGTTTGCATTTTCCAGATTTTTCTACGATTGTATATGAATTTTACAAGTTCACTATTTTTTAATCTAAAGGCAAAACACTAGTTTGCAGATATGCCCCTGGAAACTTGCGTCCAGACCCTTTTAAAGATTTCAATCAAAGCAATTGGGTCCTTGGCGGTGGCTGGCATGCCAGCCGGCCAAATTCCAGCGAGGGGTCTTGTCGGGAGCGAGGGGAAAGGGTCGGGGAGTACCAGGGAGGCAAGAGCTACCTTGTGCGGGCCTTGGTCGGGGTTGGGGATGGCCGAAGGTGGGTCTCCCACGGTGGACAAGGGGCGGCGGGGGTGGTGTGCGGCGGCGGTGGCGCTCCGGCGGACGAGAGCCGGCGGGGGCAAGTCGGTGAGCTTCGCGGCGTTGAGGGGAACCCGTTCCGAGGCTTGGCTCAGGCGGAGGAGTGTCGGGGGATGTGGCTCCACGGCGGGTGGCGCACGGCGGTGGCAATGGCAGTGGGCGGCGGCGTTCTGGTGGTCTGGGCGCGCGAGCAAGGCCCGAGGTGGCCTTTATAGGGGCACAGCAGGGAGAGGAGGGAGTGGACGCGCTGGCAAGGCGGGCAGCGGCTCGGGCACGGCCCGGTCAGCATGGGCGCGCGGCATTGGCTGCCGTGGTGGTGCGTAGGACGCCGGCGTGGCGTGTGGCTGGAGCGGGCAGGGGGTTGGGCGAGCGGGATTCGGCGTGGGGGAGGAGGTGATCACGTAGCACGCAATTGGGTGAGCAGCTGCAGCAGCTGGCTTGCCGGGCGGCGAGCGCGGGGACTGGCGGGGCGCGGC
This sequence comes from Panicum miliaceum, assembly GCA_032594955.1. NCBI lineage: Eukaryota > Viridiplantae > Streptophyta > Magnoliopsida > Poales > Poaceae > Panicum > Panicum miliaceum. The sequence goes on along the minus strand of CM064059.1, from coordinate 25,296,711 downwards.
GTGCGGTACTGGCCGCCCTGGGCGGCGAGCAGGGGCGCGCTTCGCCGGTGTGCGAGTGGCACGGCGGGCTGGGCAGGCTCGCGGCGCGGGGGAGGAACGCGTGCGGCAGGGGCGCGGCCAGCCATTGGCTTGGCACGACGTGGGCTGCAGGCATCGCCGGCGACGTGGCGGCGGCGAGCCTCTGCTGGGCGGGGTGCGAAACAGGGGAGGGAGGGGGCTGAGTCGAAAAGGAGAAAAAGGCAGGGGCTGGATTGCAAAGTCAAGTGTTTCTCAAATTTTTGTGTTGCAACTCATTTTTCTCCGAACATGAAAGTTGTTCAAAAAGAGAAGTTCTACAAGTTTTGTTTCAGGCCAAAGTTCATCTAAGTTATATTTCAAAAGTTATTTTAAAAACTCAAAAACCTTGATTCGAATGACACGTCACTCCCCTAGGCTTCAACTAGACTTTTGATTATCATGTCCTTAATGATGTGCCTATTCAATTTCGTAGTCATTTTTGCATCGATGTGAAAGTAAGTTAATTTGTTTGATTAAGGTACATGTACTTATGCACATATATACATATTTTCAATATAAATGCAAAACCAAATTATAATACATTTCTTTTAAACTTTTCTTAGTTATTTATGCATATTGTTATGCTAATGAGACTTGTTTAGCAAAATAAACACCTGCGGTGTCACATAGGACTAATCGTAATAGAAGGAAACCACCCGAGTAGTACTCGGGTAGGACTCCTAAGCTAGTATCGGGCTACGATTTCCATGTAACCCTGTCCCCCTAGACTATATAAGGGCGGGCAGGGACCCTCTCCAAACCAAGACACAAAAAACATCATCTATGGCAAGACATAGAGTATTACACTCTCGGCGGCCCGAACCTGTCTAAAGTTTCATGTTCCTAGCACTTTCAAGTTCCTGATCTCGGCGACACCCCACCTACAATCTACCACCTCAGGGGTATCCCTCGGTGGGCTTGGAGGTTAAACACCTATAACTGCCAAGCCAGGTAGGGGTGTTCATCGAGCATCCACCGGCGAACTCGATGGCATCTTTCGACTTCACCAGCGCTATGCTTGATTAGGGCACGACCTTCATTTTTGGCTCCTGGAACTGCATCACCAATGACTCGGGTGGTTTCAACAGCCATCTGGCCGACACCAGGGAGTTGGAGGCATCTTTAGCAACCCAACGCAGTCATCTCGGCGAGTTTATCGACAACCTTGACGAGATGCAGGCCAGGGAGATCGAGGAGGAGTCCGTTCTCGACGCGATTTCAACTCGTGTTGTACCAGGACTTCTCGGGTCAGATACAATCTGATCTGGGGAAGAGCGTACCTGACTCCAATTCGGTCTATGCAACGCGGCTCCTATCTACCAGGAGTCCATGCAATTTAGTCCCACCCAATGCTCAAGGCATCTGCTCAACAAAGTTGTGCGGCTGTGCGACTCCGTCTTGCCCTGTACACCGATCTCATCAGACTACGGCGTGTACTGTAGCTACCGCCACTCTTCGCCTACTCGGCATGACTCCAGCTTGCATCGCCGACTACAACGACTACTCGGCACGACTTCAGCTTGCGTTGCTGACTACCTCGACCACTCGGCACTACTCCTGCTCACAACGCTGACACATCGATGACGACCCCGACTACTCCGCTTGACTGAAACTAGTCGGAATCGACTCCGACTAGTTGGCTTCATCGACAACTGTTGAGGCTTCATCGACACATCGCCCACGAATCAAGCTAAGTCATGCTTTATTATTTTTTATATCTCTAGATATTAACCATGTGCCTCCGCGGCCACACCATAATTGCGTTCCCGACTACTCATGCAAGTTTGGGCTTGTAGTCGGGACTACACCTAACGGGTGTATAATATGCACTCCACGAGCGTTCTCTTTTTTCGCGCAGCGCCGACTGCTCTAGTTTTCTCTTAACGGTCGCTAAAATACCCGGGTAGCACACACTTTAATCTGTGAGACCTCGACTCTTCTGTACGCCTATGTTCCTACGCGTGCATGTGGCCATGCTCGCTGCGCTATGGGCTACGGCTATCAGGGATCAGGTGCTTAAACATAATGGGCTACCTACCCGGGGAAATTTTTGACCTAGCAAGAGCAAGACACGAAATAATTTACATGCATTTTACAATGATGGGATTAGCTCCCGACTCGATATCATGTATATCAGTTACAACATATTTTTATGTTTACCTTGTAGGGGACCAGACCTGGATCATGCCGTTGGGTGAGGTATGCTCCCGAGAGCTGCCTTACTTGGCCATCACTTCGTCGGCACAGACCACTCGGCGCGCTAGCGGCGACTCAGCCGACCCCTAGACTCGGGGGCTGGCACCGCCGACCATGTGGCGTATCTCCTCTGACTTGGCCGGTGCCTACACTACTTGGTGTACCTTTGGTGGCTCGTCTAGGTCCCATGCTTGGGGGCTGGGCACGACAAGGCACTCGGTGTACCTTCGGCGGCTCGTCTAGATCCCGTGCTCAGGGGGCTGGGCGCAATAGGGCACTCAGTGTGCTTTCGGCGGCTCGTCTGGCTCCCAAACTCAGGGCTGAAGAGATTTTCTCGGGATAAGAATTGTTTTGAGCGGTAATTTAGGGTTCCAAAAAAAAGGTTTTTAAATTTCTGAACCAATTTTCCCATTTTAACCATCAAGTCAAATTCTTATTTTTTTCCACAATCCATGCCACGACTCTTTGGATCCTTTTCTCCAAACCTTGGGATTTGGATTCAAGGCTCGGGAGCTGCGGGACACGTGTAATCGACGGCTTTTTTTTTAATTTTTTGGAAGATAAAAGCAGAAGATTCAAGACTAATTTGACCCTCAGCCTGATTCTTCGATTCAACCTGAGGTTCGGGGGCTACTCTATATGGAGTGCGAGTTTCATCGCACCCATATAAAAGAAGACTTGAAAACTACTCGGGGCATGAGCACCTCACAGCCCCGATGCAGCCAAGGAAGTACTCGGAAGACACCTTTAAAGATGGAGTTCGGAAGAACTCGAAAATACCTTTAGAAGTACTCTAAAGCCTGCAATACTCAACTATGAAGAGCTTGGGGGCTTGTCAAACCAGGGGCCACGGGACTGCGCACATGGCGTACATTTTCTAGGATAAGGGATGGGACATGGCCCACACCCTACACCCGTTGTAACTACTCGTACAGGAGTAGGACTAGTCGGAACAGAAGGAAACTACCCGAGTAGTACTCGGGTAGGACTCCTAAGCTAGTATCAGGCTAGGATTTTCATGTAACTCTGTCCCCCAGACTATATAAGGGCGGGCAGGGACCCCCTCCAAACCAAGACACAAAAAACATCATCTAAGGCAATACAAACCACCAAACAGAACATAGAGTATTACGCCCTCGGCGGCCCGAACTTGTCTAAAGTTTTGTGTTCCTCTCACCTTCGAGTTTCTGATCTCGGCGACACCCCACCTACAATCTACCACCTCGGGGGTATCCCTCGGTAGGCTTGGAGGTTAAATACTGACATACTTTCCTTCTCTTGCTTGCTTAGAGTGTAGGAGGTAGGAGCTAAGTGACGGCTTCCTTTATCCCACTTCTCTGGATGTAGGGCGGCTCTCTGTTTCATACGTTGCAGGTCTTGCCGCGCTTCTAGTGTATCTTTCGGCTTACCATACACACCAAGGAAGCCTAGCAGATTCACACAAAGATTCTTGGTGAGGTGCATCATGTCAATTGCGTTGCAGACCTCTAAGACTTCCGAATAAGGTAAATCCCAAAATATACTCTTCTTCTTCCACATAGCTGCACGTCCGTCAACACTGGGTACTAATCTGCTACCAGGTCCCTTTCCGAAGACTACTTTCATATCTTTGACCATTTCAAATACCATTTTCCCACAAATGTGCCTAGGCTTCGTATGATGATTTGCCTTTCCACCATAATGAGCATGTTTCTTTCTTAATGGATGCTTGACAGGAAGAAATCGACGATGGCCCATGTATACAATCTTCCTACAGTGCTTCAGATACATACTGTCGGTTTCATGTAAACAATGGGTACATACCCTATAACCCTTATTTGAGTGTGTGGACAGGTTGCTAAGTGCAGGCCAATCATTGATGGTTACAAAAAGCAATGCACGTAGGGTAAAATGTTTCATCTTCATGCGCATCCCACACACGAAACCCCTCCTCTTTCCACAGCAAAATACGATCATCAACCAGTGGTTTTAGGTACACATCAATATCGTTACTAGGTTGCTTCGGTCTGGGGATAAGCACTAGGATCAAAATGAACTTCCGCTTCATACACGACCAAGGAGGAAGATTGTATATACAAAGTGTCACAGGCCAAGTACTATGGCCACTGCTCTGTTCATCGAAAGGATTCATGCCATCCGTACTTAAGCCAAACCTTACATTCCTTGCATCATCTGCAAAAGTTAGAAATGTTTTGTCCACCTTTCTCCACTATGACCCATCAGCGGGGTGTCTCAACATATTGTCTTGCTTCCTCGTTTCTTTGTGCCATCGCATCAACTTTGCATTGGTTTTGTTCATGAACAGACATTTCAAACGTGGTATTATAGGAAAATACCACATCACCTTGGCAAGCACTCTCTTCTTGGAACTCACCCCCTCAACATCGCCTGGATCATCTTTAGGATCTTATACCAACATGCTTTGCATACCAGACATGCATCCAAATTTTCATACTCCTCACCACGATAGAGGATGCAGTCATTAGGACATGCATATATCTTCTGTGCTTCCAATCCTAGAGGACAAACAGCACGTCTTGCCTCGTACATTGTTTCAGGCAATGTGTTACCCTCAAGAGTTTCAGCAACTCTTCGAATCCCTTGTCAGACAAACTGTTTGATGCCTTCCATTGCAGCAATTCTAATGTGGTACCCAACTTTTTTTCCCTTGTTTGCAATCAGGGTACAACAATGTTCTATAGTCCTCCAACATACGCTTCAAATCTCTGGATTCCTTTTCAGTATTGTAGACTTCTTCTGCTCCATGCAACATCTGACCAAGATCATCTTCTGCAACCTGTGCTTCAGCATCTTCTTCAGGCTCACCTATTGTAGTATCTTTAAAGAAGGCACCGTAATCTTCGACAAAGTTAGGAATGGCATCCTCCTCTTCTTTATCATTCTCTAGCATAATCCCTCTTTCTCCATGCTCGGTCCAAATATTGTAGTTAGACATGAAACCATTTTGGAACAAGTGACTGTGAATGGTTCTTGTTGAGAAGTAATTCTTCTCGTTCTTACTGATTCGGCATGGACAACGAAAGAAACCGTCATGCTTGTATTTCTTGGCCGCATCGATAAATTCGTGTACGCCATTAATAAACTCCATTGAACACCAGTCGGTGTTGTACATCCATTGCCAACTCAACTGGGGAAATAAAGAGTAATTCTACTAATTGCTTATGTTCAAATGGATAATTAGAATAACATGAATAAATTCTCATAATTACAATAACATGAATAATTAAAAGGTCCGAAATATCCATCACACAACATGAATTAATTAAAAGGTTCAAATGTCCATCACACATCATGATTAATTAAAAGGTCTAAATTATCCATTACACAACATGATTAATTAAAAGGTCTAAAATACCGAATAAACTCCATGCTCATACAAACTACTCACGAGACCTATCGACCGATGCCTCACGAACCGCCTCGCGAACTCTCGACATTGAACGGTCCATTTCTACCATCCCCATCACTTCGCGCCTCGCATTATGTTGAGCCATCAACTCGCGATCGTCATCCGTACCATGCAACTCGACATCAATTCACACTCAAATTTGTGCCTTGCATTACATAGCGCGAGGCAATCAAATACTTTCTTAATCCAACGACAAATACGACCACTAACAAGTCCAAGACGCTCTTCAGTGCGGAACTCAAGGGAATGCCTGGTGCGTTTAAAATGATTGTGTACCAACACCCGAGCGGATGCACGGTGCTCTAATGCATCATGTTGCAAAGCCATTTCTACGGATTAAACATTAATTACTCACTAACCGATAATTGAATACATAAGTACATGTAAGTACATCTAAATAATTAATAAACTAAATCAATAAGTAAAAAACTAAATCAATTTCTAAGTCAGGGTTTACATGTAAAAAACAATAATAAACTTAATCAATTGTTAAGTACATCAAAATAAATAAGTGTATGCAAAGTAAATTAAATTATTTTGACACTCTTCAGTTTTTTTCGAACCGCGTCTCCACAAATAGACTTTCAGATATGACTGATTGTTTCTGAAAAAATATCCGTGTTTCTTCCAACATAGCCTTCGGAACATTAAAATATTTCAGGCTGACACTAAAATCCTCAAGAATTAAAGATTCCATCAACACTTGCTGCACTGCAGCATATCCAGAAATTGGAGGACACCAAATCAGTGAAGGAGTCATGCACAAAATCTTTAGGAAGATACAACTTTATAACATCATTTATAAAGTTGGATCTGAACAAAAATTGTGTCCATGCCTAGTTCACTGATTTGGTGTCCTCTCTCTTTCTGATAAGGGTCCAGAAGAGGTTCTTCGGTTTCTGGATATGCTGCAGCCATTGTTCATAGAATTTTTACTTCTCAAGGGTTTTAGTATAAGCCTGAAAGATTTAATTGTTCCCAAGTCTATGTTGGAAGGAACACGATTTTTTTTCAGAAACATACCATACATACATCATTAGAGTGTCAAAATAATTCATTTCAGAATACGTAATTACAACCTAAAATTCAATACACTAAAACCACCTCATTAGTGTGTCTAAATAAATTAATTATAATATGTATAACAATTATTATAACTACATCTAAATCACATGGTATCTACATCTAAAAAAATAATTATCATATGGCAAACAATTATTATATCAATAATAAACTAAATCAATAGCTAAAAACATCTAAAATACTTGCAAAAATTAATTGCTAGCTCAAGGAGAAAATTTTTAACTTTTTAGAAAAAATTGCAAAAATTCGCCTCCCCTCCCCTCGCTCGGCTGCCATGAAAAGTGCTGAGTTCATGGCAGCTCGGGGAGGGGGAGGGAGGCTGCTATATATAGGCAACGGCATTAGTACCGGATCATGGCATGACCCAGTGCAAATGGTCAATCATTAGCGCCGGGTTATGCTACAACCCGACACTAATGTCGCTGGAGGTATCAGCACCGAGCCATGGCATGACCCTAGGCACCGGATCGTGCCACGACCCCGCGCTTGTGGCCCCGCGTAGCCTATGGTACCGGGTGGCACGACCCAGTGCCAAAGGTCCTCTCTTGGAAAGCCGCCGTTGCAGCCGGTACCGATGCCTACACCGGCTGCAACAGCAACTGCTACTGCTACTTTTAGCCTGGATCTTTAGTCGGTTTCTCTAGTAGTGGAATGAGCAAAAGAGCATTTAAGAATATGCTCATTTTTTATAATGCAAATGCACACAAAGTATTAACCTTTAAAGCATCCGGTTTCAGCTTTCAAATTCTCTATTTGCAACATTCCTCTTTGATTTTCTTTCAATCCGCAAACAAAAAATTGTTGTTGGAACCTATGTATGATGTAAAGAACAGAACTTGAGTTGGCACAATTATCAGGTCACCATGTCTTGTGTATCCAGATCAGAGTTCTTTACCTGTAGAATGGAATGGTGCAATGTCTTTGTAACTCCGGTCAGCCCTTAATAGCGAGAAAGAAAGAGTTACAAAGATTGCATTGCCAGAATATGAGAACACATGCCGCTACATAGAAGAAAATATTGTCAGGTTTCTGAACTGAATTGGTCTTTCTTTCCACACAATCATAAGGATCGTGACGGTTACAGTTCATTAAATACCTAGTGTAAAATATGTGATGTGATGCAAGGTTATTATAAAGTGGCTTCTATAGGAAACAAGCATATGAGAAATGTAGAATTTGGACATACATATTATAACCTGTAAGGCCAGCCGAACCATAGCAGCTTACTACCTACTTGGATCGGAAGCCCAGCAACACCATTTGACATTCAAGGCATGCACAGAATTGCAACTATATGAGGTATTACTATAAATACTATTTGTTACTGTTGGAAGGTACGAGACGGTACCAACCGGTGTTGTTTTTGTTTGGTCATCGCTGACCGTTGATTTGATATGTGACTTAAAAAAATAAATTAATGTCGGTACTGGTTCCACCTATTTAAGTACCGCTCACACAGATTTGGTACATTTTCCAGATACCCTTTATATCTTAACCGTTAATTTTACCACGATAAACGGCTCTCATTTGTTCCAACTATAGTAAAATTTCTCTTTTTATTTAATATCTTTCTGCGAGTGACAACATAATACATTATTGAAATTCTTTTTCATTTTGTTGAGACAGACAATTTAATTGCACTCTAGAATATTTTTTCTGCAAGTGACAAAAATTATACATTATTGAAGTTCTTTTACATTGTTTCATTGGGCAAAACAATTTAATTGTAGTCTTGATTAGTTTAATTGTCGCAGCTTGATGTCAACATTCTCTTGCAATTTTTTTTTTCCAAAGGTGCTGGATCCCATTAATTAAAAGAGCCAGGATCTTACAGACAGCGCTCTTGAGAAAGTACAAATTACACCCAAGTCCTCAGGACACATTCTCCAGTTGTGCAAAAAAGCAAAAAGGACCCTGAATAACATAGAATTTAACTATGCAATCCTTGGATCCTCGCACATCGCACCTCCTCTAGTTCCGCTGGAGTCGGAGAAGAAGCACGACAGGCAGGAGAGAAGCTCAACCAAGGTGCCCGACGAGACCTCCAGCATTTTGTAGCCGCAAGACGTCTCCCCTCTGGCGCGCATCGGCCGTCATCGTCATGACCTTGGATGAGAAAGAGTCCCGCGCCGCCGACCGAATCGACGACCCAGAAGAAGTCCACAGCTGCCGCATCAAGCAGTAGCCAAGACAAGAGCCCCATAGAAAGGAAATCCAAGCGCCCATCTTTCACAAGAAAGGAGCAGACTAACCTCACAGGGCGAGCCCCGACGAACACCTCGCCGGAATTGCCATGGAGGACCAAAAGCTTCGCAGCTGCCTCGCCGAAGCTGACGCCGGATCCACCGCCATCAACATCGGAGAAGGTCCGGAAGCACTTTATTTGCCGGTTCAGTGGCAGCGCCACCGTCGGAACCCTAAGCTCCATCGCCAACGACGGCGACGAGCAAACCTAGCCTACTAGACTATACACCTAGAAGCTACAAACGACGCCGGACGTCGATCCGCACCGACCCCGGCCACTCCGGCGCCCAAAAGGCCGTCGGAGGGAGGGGAACGGTCGGAGTCGACGCCGGAAACGGCTTCGCCTCTTTTCGCCCTGCTTTTACTGTAGAAGGGGAATAACATTCTCTTGCAGATTAATTCTATTAGATGCATTTCTTCTAAACTCAATGTTCAGAAATTTAATGATTGCGCAAATTATTATCATCGAGGGCATTCTATATCGACTTTCGTCATCAAGAAAATTTTTGTGGACAATATTTTGAGAGTGGCTGATCTCGTGATTCTCTGAAACATGGAAGCAGTTCTAATCGACAAGTTCACACATAAGAAAAGAATCTGAATTCTACTGATTTGTCTTTCTTTTAGCGCAAACTACAACACGAAAGGGAAATAAATAGGAAAAAATAAGAAGATAAAGATTTCCTCTGTAGCATGAGGCCAGCACACAATTCGTTGCTCCCTAAGCGAAGACAATTGAATGCGAGCATGCACATGGCCTGCTTGTAATTGCATGGGTATCGCTGCTGCTGCCAACACCCGCGTGCACCGAGACCGCACCTACGATCCTCACAGCCCCTGATGCACCTCGCAGCACTTCGCTATCTAGGAGGCTGAGCACATCGGCTAACTCTGTGAGGGCCATCAATTGCGAGGTTAACGAGTGAGGGCGCCACGCCGGACGCATCGCGACGCGGGATCCTCCGGCATCTTGCAGAACTCGTCGAGGGCCGTTGTTGCCTTGTGGCGCTCCTGCAGGCTGCCGCAGGCTGTGACGGTGGCCGAGGGGTGCGTCCGGAATTCTGGACGGTGTCGCAGCCGTAGGGATGAAGCTCGGAAGGCCGTCGAGCCATCGCGAAAGCTCGGGAAACCGTAGAGTCGAATCCCGGGATTGACCATGGCAATGGATGGCTGGGATTGAATTTGCCAGAGATCCAATGGAACTGGTTTCTGGACGATGTGGCCCAATCACGATTGAGAAAGTTCACCGGATTTAGGTCTTTAGAGATTGTGTATATGTAGTGTTTTGTGTAAGCATTTGTTCTGGTTCAATGGAAAACGGAAAATCGGACTATAGATAGGAAGCCAATAGGACAGTTACAGTCTCATGAGCCATATATTGAATCTGGCTTTGATACAGAACCACATTAGATGACGACGTGCTAATCACAGCTAGCTCTATATAGGTGAACAACAATAAAGTTCTTATATCTGATCATCATCTAACTAAATGTTGGCCAACTTTATTCATCGATCCGAGCATTACTAGGTGCCTTGCGTATGTCGTGCAACCTCTCCATTCCGCCGGTTCTCTTGTCTCAGACCTGCTTTAAATCTGCAATAAGAAGGAAAATACAATCGAATTTCCAATATTTTATTTTGGCCAATAGAAGAGGTCATCATAAAATGAGATTTACAATAATCCACGTGCATGCAGAGTTGCGGACCGTATTTCATTCTCTATGGCTTGAATGATCCAACAATTCCCTTCTGTTCAATTGGACCTGTTGTTACATAGTCATTCAGTTGAACATTTCATCTGAAAAATCCTAGTGTATGGCTGGCTGTAGTGTTGTTCTATTCTAGTGTATGTATTCCTTCTACTGGTTTAACTGATTTGAGATAATTATCAAACCACAATAAATGCCATGTCACCAAGTCAAGCAAGCTACCCACCTCCGCAGCCCCTGGGGATGGCGACTCCGCAGTGCCTGCCGACGTAGAACACTTTGTCCAGGTCTACGTCGAAGTCGGAGCCAAGGTAGTCGCAGACGCAGGGAACGTTGGTGAGGCCCATCAAGGTGGCGCAGCAGTTGGACGACGGCGGCAGCGCCCGACCACCCTCCTGGACGAACTCGTAGCAGGTGGTCCGCAGGGCGATGATGTCGTTGTGGCAGGCCGTGCCCGCCTGAGCTTGAAGTGGCGCTGCTGCCGCCGCGGCAGCTGCAGAAAGGAGCAGGAGGAGCGTGGTTGCAGCCAGGCTGCTGCTTGCAGAGACGAGCTGCGGCATCTTGGTGGATATGATGGGGAAAATATAAACTCTCCTGATCAATAAGGTCTTGCTGCTGCTGCTGCGGTGATGGTGTGAAGCTGCGTGCACTTGGTAGTATTTATAGTGTCCGGCGATTAGAAAGGTTTATTGTTTGTCTAACGGTGGTCAAGCTAGTGTTCAGGCAAATGCCAAGGGTGTGAACCCCAAAAATTAAGGTATTGGCGTGAAGTCATTGCCAAAATGGCAAGCGTGCTGCCGCCTGGCCTTGCGGTCCCTCACCCAATTCTACATCCAAATCCAAGAATCCAGAAGGGAGAAGGTCATCAAATGGGAATTCGACTGGGGAGGTTTTGATGTATTTGAGGGGGGGCCTTGCTACAGTACTCCAATTACCTCCTAGGAGGTAAGAGGTTCAATAAATCTGGACCTTTGAATTTTAGAAGAGATAAGATAATTAATTAAATGTAAAAAAGATATTACATGCTATTTCGGTTATCATGCATGCGGCCATGCATGCAGACTCTGGCGTGGATTGCTCCCCTTGTTTGCTCAGAGGTTGTTGAATCTACACGTATATGTCACATTTATTTGTTGTCAGTTGGAATAATAAAAAGTGTACAAACATGTTATGTTTCAGTTAGATCTAAATCTAATCTGGCTGTAAATCAGGTAGATTGATTCCACGTATGTATATATATCTTTCAAAACAATTGTCACGTGTATAGGGTCACATATATCTTAAAAATATAACATACATATGCCATATTTTTGTTTTTTGAGTCACGTTATAAAAACAGGGTCACATGCATAGTACATAACATGTGAAGTATCTATTATTTTCTTGATCAAACACTGGGTTAGTACTCATGTCACGTGTTATTATGTCGAATTACGAAAAAAATATATTATAACACACTCATGTCACGTTAGGAAAAAATGTTACAACTCACCCATGTCATGTTAGGAACAAAATGTTACAACACACCCATATCATGTTAGGAACAAAATGTTACAACACACCCATGTCGCAATTAGGGAAAAGATATTACAACACACCTATGTCACAATTAGGGAAAAGATATTACATCCACATTTAAACGGCCAACATGAACATATGGATGTGTGTCACGTTGAAACTGTCACCTTATATGATTTTGGAGGTTAGATCTAATAGGAAGTTAGTTCCTATATTTTCTCTACTTTCAGAATTAAAAATATATAAATACTATTACCTCCTATGTGGTAATACTTCATTTTAACCATCAAGATCTACGGTCCACAGTTATTTTGGAGTACCGCAGCAAAGCCCCATTTGAGGGGAAAGTGCTTGCTAATAAGTTTAATATGAACTTCCCGCCAAAAAAGTTAAGCAATACTATTGTTGCCGTAAAAATCGGACGGTGAATCTTGCGGAGCACGACATGCTATGGCTTGGGAGTTCTGCTTATCTCCAGTGCAGGTTCTGCAAATCAGGTTTAGGGCATGCCAGTCAATTTGACCTACAATTGATAAGGGAAAAGAAATTTAATCAGTAAAACAATGAGGAACGTATCGGCTGGCTGGATTCCGAATAGTTCCAACAAACGCATCAGCCAGGACGCCCGAAGCAAAATACTGAATATCGGCTACAAAGCTGATTTCGTGATGAAATAGGATTAAGGATAAAAATCTCGTAACTAAACACATGCATTTAATTAAGCTAAACTTATTGTCATCATTAGTCGGATCGGATCTAACGTGACGAGGATATGACACCCATGCATATGACCATGATTGGTGCATGGCATGAAAAAGGAGTCCAACAAGGGTATCCAAGTAAAGAAGGAGGCTCGAGGCTAATTCAGTTCGAGTCGCCAAGGTGGAGGCCCAAAGCAATTCAAGTTCGAGCCCACCTCGGAGTCCAGAAGCAGTACGTACCAAAAATGACGCCCGCATATGTAGTCCTTTTTTAAGTTCTTTATATGGATGGAAAGGTAATTTTATAGAGCTTCAAATGGCACCGGTCCCACATCAAAATTCTATATAACTCAACGGGAATCGTCAAAACAAGTGGACGTCCAAAATCTGTCAGGGTGTTGCGCCACCGTCATTTGGGCTGTTGGCCCGTGTATCGTGTTGAAGCCCATAGGGGCGCATCCAGGGGGGTCATCCATGATCTAACCCTCATATATTCGGTAGCCGCCGCCATATTTAGGGTTTGGTTTTTGTTTAGTTCTAGTTTTCCATTGAGAAACATACATCTTTCATTGTATCTATGACGTCGAGTCCCTTTGCTGTGAATAAGGGTCCCGTTCTTGTTCTACACCCCGTATTCATCTTTGCTCCATACACATCTGCAATTTCAAATTGCATGTTTATCCTTTCTTGCTTGTGTTCTTCGATTCGCTTGCAGGAAAAAGCCTTCTTGGCGAGGTCAATCGAGTTGTGCTTGGTTGATAACCACCGGAGCAGCGGTGTAACGCATGCAGGACTTCGAATCGTGATTGATTAGAAACTTGGATCACCAACGTCGAGACTCCACCAATCGAACTTACCATACCTACCAGAAGGTCGGGCTAGTGCTACAACAAGTGGTATCACGATTCAGGTTAATCGTAAGGTATATTATCTTGTGCCCTTTAGATTCATCTTGTTTTCATGACCTATAGTTAAAAAAAAGCCCTACAAAAATATTTCCGCTGTCCTATAACCCCCTTGTGCCCCACAATTTTTCAGTTTGGTTTGCTTTGCTGAATTTTAGTCCCTCGTTGTGTCATTGTGTTCGTCGGGTCTTGGTCTTGTTTAAGGTCTGTTTGGGTCTGTGCTTGTCATCGTGCACTGCAATTCAATCCTTGTGCATGCATCAAGAAGTAAAGTGCAATTTGATTTTATAGGTTACTGTTTTTGGTGTGAGGAGAAAAAGAAGCTTGGGTCTTTGCAAAGTAGAAATACTTTCAGCTCCAATTTTATGTCTTGCAACAATTCTGAAAGAAAACAAATAAAAGGCAAAGAGGTGCAAAGAAAAAGAGAAGAAAAAGCCGCACCTAGAAAGAAAGAAAAAAAGACAAAAATAATTCAGAATAGCTTGCATCCTTTGAGTCCTTGGGCAAGTTGTATCTGAACTAGGTCCGAGACAAGTTTAGTCCTGCGACATAGACTCTCTTGGGACTATTTTTCAGTTTTGCAATTCTAAATTGAATTTTGATATTCCTTGCTACGATATTGTGCCCACCTAAAGCTCCACAATACTTCTGATCAGTACATGTTCATCTTGCAACTGTTACACTCAAGCTTACAACGGATTGTGCCGCCCTGTTGGTTTCGTAAGAACTTGCAAGACGGTGGTAAGCTGCTTGAGATATTGCAGTCCACTTTTCCACCTCTCAGGCCCAGTAGTTGCTAGGGATAATACTTTTTGTGTTGTCTTTTGTTGTCTTCTAATAATGACAGGTTGTTCATATCTACCAACTTATGATGGCATAGGTGCTGATGTGTACATTGAGTGAGAAATAGAAATAGATAAATATTTGCTAATCGTTTTATGTGCGCAAGGAAGAAGGTTAAGAATGCAACTAGTATCTTGCGAGATTCTGCTTTAACTTAGTGGGAGACCTTAAGTCCATCAGATAAACCTCAAACTTGGGATGACATGAATTTATTATGGGAGAAGCTTTTGCTAATCCATCTCATATAATTAGCTCATATGATCAGGTGCATCAGTTAGAGGATCAGTCTATTGTTGTATCTCTTGCTATGCCTAACCTTTTGCAGGATTACGAACAAAAGCTAGAGGACAAGGATGATGTGAAAGAAAATGAGGAGCACAAAATCTCATGTGCAAATTGAGAACCATCACTTCACAATGCACCTATCGCTCCTGCTAAAAATGAGAACACAGGTAATGCCCATGGTGCTACGCTCATGGAAGGTGAGAATTATCTTGATGTGCTGAATTTTTTCACAATTCATGCTATCATAGAGCAATTGTTAGTGGAACCTTCTCTTGATTCATGTTTGTCACAACATGACTCGCTTCCTATTCCTTGTGATAAAGATAAATTTTGTGACAATGTTTATGCTATACAAATTAATAATCATGCTATATGTGTTTTGGAACCCAACGCTTGTGCTGAAAGTAGACATGTTATTCATATTGCTAGTGATAAAGATGAGCTTCAGTTATTATCTTCTTTAAATATTTTGGGTTACATTGAATTTGATATATTGTGTAATCAAAGTTGTTTGGAGGAGAGATTTTTTGGATATGCTGATTTGCCATGGTTTTCTAGACACACATATCATGTTGTTGGCAAATATAATAACAACGGACAATATATGATACACCACGTTTACATTACTACCAATATGGATTCTTCTTTTGTTGTGCA
This sequence comes from Panicum miliaceum, assembly GCA_032594955.1. NCBI lineage: Eukaryota > Viridiplantae > Streptophyta > Magnoliopsida > Poales > Poaceae > Panicum > Panicum miliaceum. The sequence goes on along the minus strand of CM064059.1, from coordinate 25,281,083 downwards.
AGATTGTAATCAAATAAATGGATCCAATACTGCTAATATTCATATGCCATATATTCCTATGCTGCCTCTTGTCAATACTAATCTTTTGCAGGATAGTATTGACACACATCGTGTACATTCCGATCAAGAAGCTTACATGTTTGCTGAAATTTTTGTGCGAGATGACACACTAGAAAATTGGAAACATGGTCACATCCCTTCTCACAATTATTTCGGTTTTCTTTATTTTTGCAACCCCATTTTCTTTTATGTTGTGCAGAATCAGTTTAGAGCACAATCGACGCCGAGGACGGCTTTTCATAAAGAAGGGGAGGATGATGAGGACATGACACCCATGCATATGACCATGATTGGTGCATGGCATGGAAAAGGAGTCCAACAAAGGTGTCCAAGTAAAGAAGGAGGCTCGAGGCTAATTCAATTCGAGTCGCCAAGGTGGAGGCCCAAAGCAATTCAAATTCGAGCCCACCTCGCAGTCCAGGAGCAGCACGCACCAAAAATGACGCCTAGGTCGCATACAGAGTCCATTTTGGACGTTCTTTATGTGGATTTAAAGGTAATTTTATAAAGCTTTCAATGGCACCGGTCCCACATCAAAATTCCATCTGAATCAATAGGAACCGTTAAAACAATTGGACTTCCAGAATCTTTCACGCTGCTGCACCACTGTCTTTTGGGTTGTTGGCCCAGGTATCGTGTTGAAGCTCATAAGGGCGCGTCCAGGGGGGTCATCCATGATCTAACCCTCATATATCCGGTAGCTGCCGCCACATTAGGGTTTGAGTTTTGTTTAGTTCTAGTTTTTCACTGAGAAACATACATCTTTCATTGTAACTGTGACACCGAGTCCTTTTGCTGTGAATATTCCTTGTTCTACACCACTATGGCGACTATTCCTTTTGTGTACAGAGCTTGAACCCCATATTCATCTTTGCTCCACAGACATCTACAATTTTAGATGGCATGTTTATCCTTTCTTGCTTGTGTTTTTCGATTCGTTTGCAGGGAAAACCTTCTTGGTGAGGTTAGTCGAGTTGTGCTTGGTTGATAACCACCGGAGCAGCGGTGTAACGGTTGTAGGGGTTTGAATCGTGACTGATTAGAGGCCCGGATCGCCAACGTCAAGACTCCACCAATCGAATTTACCATACCTACCGAAAGATCGGGCCAGTGCTACATCATAACCGAGGCATTGCTAACAACAGGGCAACAAGCCAAATAGAATTAACCGATGCATCTAATTATTTAGAATTTACACTTATCGTTGAGCTCAGAATCGGCCAGGAAAGCCGATTGATACTACCGAACCATCACCATCGTGCCATCTCTAACTAGTAAATAGATCCAGCTGATAGGACTTGACTCAGCATCATTACTCAAGGATCGGACTTAACTGTGACACCCTAGGTGTCTAAAAGACTAAACAAAGATCCTTAACATGAAATCAGGCATAAAAGAGCAAGAAAAGTATAAATCAATCTATCAAAATCTACCTTCCAAGCAAATGAATATGTGTGTATGTATATATGCATATACATGAGAACCCGTGCAAGCAAACGTTTGTAACTTTCAAAATTGATCACAAACTCTAAAAATTTAATGGCACATCTGTCATAACAAGAGCAACAAAAGTCTAGTTGAACTCAAGGGCTTACAGTGCAAAAATTCACATGAAATCAGGGGTCATTTATATACTAGTTTTTGGAAATTCAAAATAACTTTTTATACATTGCTCAAATGAACACATTCATAAAAGAGAAAAAGTATATCTTGAAAAGTTGAACAAAAATGGTATTCAAATATTTTGGATTTCACCCAGGTCCCCGCTGTTTTTGCTTCTCGCGCTTAAGTCCCATCATCTTCTCCCTCCTCTCTCCTCCCTCTTCCCTGTCCCATCGCCGGCAGGCCAGCTGGCCGGTGCACCCCGGTGCAACCAAGGCCGCTCAGCTTAGTGGACCTGCCAGCGCACGGGAAATCCCCCGCTGGCCCACAAAATCTCGCTCCTCCCCCTCTAGAAGCCTCCACGCGGTGGTTTTCCTCTGCCGCGGGCGCTGCTGGCGCCACGGCGAGCCCCCGTCGGTGCCAGCGAGGCAGCTGCGCCCCTGGTTTTGCTCGCTGGTCGGGCCTTCCCCAGCGGCTCGTGCCCAGGCCGCCATCCTCCCTCTTGCGCCTATAAAAAGCCCCACCAGAGGCCCATGAGCTCGCCGCCCCAACATCAACTCCGGCAAGCAGTCACTCACGCATGGACGCACCACTCCGCCCTCACATTGCCCAAACCAACCCTCCCATCAACTTTCTCCGCCTGACACCGAAGCTGCACAATCGGTCCCCGCGGCCTCTTCCTCACCGGAGCGCCATCACCACCACCCCCACCCGCCGCCGGCTCTGTGCCACCGTCGGCAAGCCGCCTTGGTCCACCACTTACCCACCCAAGGCCTCAAACAGGTGCGGTTTGTTCCCCTCTTGCCTCCCCCACCTTCACCCCTCACCGCCGGCGACCCTAGTCCCCGGAATTTAGCCGGCAGTCGCCGTTCCCCTACGCAAAGGACCCTTTTGCTTCGATTTCAATCTTTTCGAGAAGTTTTCTGCAAAAACTTAGGGACTCATTTGTAAACCAGAAACTAGAACTTTGAAAAATAATCTATTAACTTTGAAAATGCAAAACACCTCACAGAAAAATCCTAAAAATACAAGCTAAGATGTTCTAGACTCCCTAAGTTAAGATCTACAAATTTGTAAAAGAATCTTGGACTGTTTTCACATAATTTTAGCTGTAGATTTAAATCAAGTTTAAATATCTTTTAGTTGTTCCAAGAGTTTCAGGGAAGAACTACTCATAAGTTTTGGATGGTAACTTCAGTACTAAGATTATAGTCTTCCATAAAAATTTCATGCACTGAATCCATTCACAACTCGGTGTTGCAAGTACTTTTGTATATGCTAGATCCAGTTAAACTAGAGGTTTAGCCTCTGATTCTTGCATAGGAAAAATCTACAAAATTTACAGTAGCCTACTCATGCAAGTAAGTTTGTTCAGTAAAATGTGGAGCAAAAATTCTTTCATGGTTTATTCTGCACGACTAGATCTTGATCCTAGCATTAGTCGTTTAATATATTTTTCATGATTAACCTGCTGAATGAAAATGGCTAAAACTTTTACAGTGAGTTTGTACTTAAGTAACGTACTCTGCCTAAAAATCTCAACCCCAGAAACTACTTCTACGAGTAGTTTTGTCTAAACCATTCTTACTGTTAAAAATGGTCGTACGACAGGACAAAACCACTCACTCACTTAGTGAAGTTAGTTAATCCAGATAAGAACTCAATAAATAACTGCCCAAGGAAAAGAAAATGAAGTACTCGACTACTAAACTTAAGTTTTGTTGAATGACTACTTTTTAGTGCAATAATTTGTATCTTGTACCATTAAAACCACTCATACATGTGCATTCATATAGAATCGACTACTCTTGTCGATAGAACCTACGATCTGGTGCCAGAGTCCGAGAGTGAGCAGCGCGAAGCTCAAGTTAATCTAACAGAAGTCGCTGAAGACCCGAACCAACGTTCGAAAGAACCCCTGACTAGTTTTACCCAAGAAGGCAAGCCCCGGTGCATGATCTCAGTGTTTTAAATTTATGCAACTATTGTTCCTCTTTACCTGTGCATTTTAGGTTCATAGGAATTGATTGGAACCCTAGCTGCATGATCCTAGGCACGAATGTAATTAATACTAGAACATGATGTTCGAGTAGTTGATCTGCTAATAGGTTCGGTAAAAGTCGAGTGGTTTCCTGCCACTCGCGAGAATTATAGGAGTTGAATGTTTTACCACATACTGCAACTATAAGGTCGACGAGTGGGGCTGTGGTACGATACTCCTGGTTGAGGCCCCGTCCGAGTAGAGAAAAATGCTAAGGCCGCAGTGTGTGGTAGTGGTGGTTAAGCGTTTGAACGTACTAACCACATGTCGAAAATATGGTACTCAATAATCTTAAGTACTTGATTGGCCTGGCAAGTGGACTTTACTTTCACCCTACTTGAACGAAGTTCAGATGGGTATACACATGCAAGTGCGGAGCGTGGCTCTGTAGTCGGGGAGGGTGACCCTGATCCACAACCCAGAAAGAAAGGGGAAAAGTTGCTTGGGGTGACCCTTCGGTACTCCAGGCATGTGTGTTAGGTTTGCCTTGCAAGGTTAAGAAATTCGATTCGAATCGTCCCTTTCTCGCGGTAATTGAGACTGCTTAATACTTCTGCCACATAGAGTAACAAGAGGAACTATGGCTATGATGAAACTTGTTGGATGATTAAATGTTTCCACCATGTTTGATTAGAGATAGATGCTCACTTAGACTGGTTAAATGAACTAGAATATTGAAAGCTAAAATATGAAATTAAGGACTTACTCTTTGTTGCTTTTCAGCAAAAAGAAACCCTAGAACCCTAGAGCAATGCATGCTTAGGAGTCGGTATTTACATACCACTAGTCGGGTAAGCCTTGCTGAGTATTAGTATACTCAGTCTTGCTTGTAGCAATGTTTTCAGGTGTGTCTTTTGAAGAAATGATAGCTGGTTTGACTTGGTCGTGTACATTGCCGACTGGTTGGTCCGTGGAGTGGGATCCGTCCCCGGCCAACGTTGACTCTGCTGAGTGATGCCACGTATGGGCTTCATCGTGGTATCCGAATCGATGATAGATGATCGTGTTTTCTTTCTGCTGCCTTTTAAACTTTGAATAAAGTTTTTATGTTTGAACTCTGAAGTACTCGTGTATGAACTCGGCTTATAATAAATACTTGTCAGACTGGTGAATTAAAAGCTATGGAATGTTATAATCTCTGGACTTGCCTTCGTGCAAGTTAAGTGTACACTTTGTTTTGATCAAAATATTAGGTGGTCGCATCGGAATTTACCGGACAGACTGTTGGATTACTCCGTTTGAAGTGCATGGTAACCGGTTCATCCTTAGGATGATGGTTAGTTCACTTGAGCCGAATTAATTCGGGCGGTTCTGCCACATTAACTGATCAGACTACATGCAACGAAGTAGATCGTAGATAACTTGGTCGTAGAAGCGATGTTCAGGGATTAAATCGCTATAAGATAACTACATGAAAAGGTTGGACGAAGCCGATAACCCAACAACTACCACTTGATAAATTGAGAAATCTATTAAGAACTAGCAAGAGATCAAACAATGCAGCCTTACAAGAACTTGATAGAAATCGATAACTTGTAGATTGAACTAGACGAAACTACAGCGATGCGCCGAGAGCTAAAGCCTAGAAAATCTGATAAACACGAACTTACCAACAAGCCGGAGATCGATTCGATGCAGCCCTACATGCTGAAGAATTCGCTGAGAAAGTACTCTACTCCTACTCCTAGGGTTTTGGCAAAGTGCCGAGAAAAGTTGTATTGAATGATGATTGTCCTTTACAAAAGCCTAAGGTCCACTATTTATAACCTGAGGCTATGACTCCTAACTTATCACAACTTAACAAACTTATCCTGAAAGAAGGCAACTAAATCTACTGTATTTACAAGATTTTTCACAAAAGAAATCGGACTCCCAGATCTTCTGATGACATCATCTTCTTGTCGGATTCGAACTCCTTTCTGACTGCTTCCTTGACCAAGTCCACATCATCTTTGACCGGCATCATGCCTAACAGACATCTTCGACTCAAACGACTTCTCCCGGACCTTATCGACTTCTTCCCTTCCTAATTTCGGAATAAATAATTTGTTCTGAAATTCTTGCAAGCTATGATGATTCCCTACCAATAGCCGATTCAAACATCTCCTCGATCTTCGCCATGCTGATCGGTTCTTTCAAATGCCGTTAGCTTCCTCGATCCCTGGACCGTTGCTGGGTTCTATCGCACACGCTTTATCTCTTTCTCCCCATTTTCATTTTCCTGCCAAGAAACCCTCCGCTGGCAGTTCTTGTTCGAGCCCCTCATCACCAAACGCCCCTGCATCAATTCACCCATCTACTTCCTTCAACCTCTGGCCGGCGAAGTCGTAGTGCATCTCTTGAATTTGCCAGAGCATCCTTCAATGGCGGCAGCAGGTTCTTCATCGGCGGCGGCGGCCTCGAATTCTTCATTGATGGCAGCTTCAGGAGTTCCGGAGGTAAAATATTTCTTATCTCCTGTGCAATTTCCCCTCACTTTTCTTGAGCCTCCTCTGCATTCCATCAATCCATTTATCGAAAATCCCAGAGTTATTTCGTAACCCTTCCTTCGTGCTTTTCTCTTCCGCCTTGTAGGATCTTAAGAACAAAGTTTTAATTCCTTAGGAATCAGATTCTTCCTTATTCTTCCTGTGTCCAATAGGCAATCCTGACCCTTTTTATTTCATAACCCTAGAGACCAATCGGATCCCTTAAAGACATTCGTCAATGAAATTGACTGATTTGACTCAAAGCTTTAGATCTTGGCCTAGTCTGGTGCTAGGATGGAGAAATTGGTACATGCGTATGTCAGCCAAAAGAACTTTCTGAGAGGAACAACATATTGACCTATGCATAACCCTCTTCCTGGCCGATATGAGCAAAAATGAAAATCTCCTCATAGCTGCTTCTCATTTCTGGTCCGATGGTCTCAATGCTTTCTTGTTTGGCAATGGGCCAATGACTCCCGTGCTTCTGGATCTGATCATGCTCACTGGTCTCAACATATCTGAAGATGATAAACCCTTTGATACCGTCACCAAACCCACTCATCGGGTAGTAACCAAGGGAGTAGGGGGCTGGAAAGGATACATCATCGAGCAAGCTAGAATAGGAACCATTGATAGTAGAGTACACACAACCTTTCTGAATATGTGGTTGGAAAGATTAATCTTGTGTGGGTCGACTTGCGGGCCCACCACCAACATGCAATCGATGGACGAAAGACTTGTTTTGGCCAAATAATTCCTTTGGGCAAACACTTGTCAGAAGTGGTTTATCACTCGCTTCATCAAGTATCTGCAAGACTGGCCACCAACCAGCCGATAAACAATATAGGTGGCCCTTAGTGGCTCATCCAATTGTGGCTGAACATGTATCGGCTATTTCTTAGTCGATGCTTTATTGCTTACATCGGCTCTGACCTTTTCACTTATCAAACACGAAACTAGATTGCTTGCATGTCCTAGCCAGACCAAACCAACAGACTCAAAACTTGCCCCCCGAGGCAATACCAAAATTAGACTGATGCTTTCTTCTCCTAATGCACCGGCCTGTATTACCTTGTGTCCTTTCTAGCCTTCTCGATTAAACTTGTTATTCGTCAAAACAAATTATCTGAGCTGATGGCTCGAATCGGCTTCAATCCCAAATTAGACATATGTAAGAATTCTCCTTCCCATGCTTTTCCTAATAGGCACTCTATCCCATCGAACTCCCAAGTTGGTGCATCGGCCGCAGCAACGCTGGCAGTCGTATCGGCCGATACCACTTCGATGTCATCGCCTTGCCATTTGATGAGACATTGATGCATGGTAGAAGGAACGCAGTAGTTTGCGTGAATCCAATCGCGTTCGAGGAGCAAGCAGTAAGACCCTTTTCCATCGATAACAATGAAAGTTGTAGGTAAAGTCTTACTACCGATGGTGAGCTCCACGTTCAGAACACCTCTGGCCTGCGAGGAACTCCCACCGATGTCCTTGAATTTCATATCGGTCTTGATTAAGTCTTCTTGAGTCTTCCCCAGCTTCCGATATGTAGTGTACGGCATGAGGTTGACGACAGCACCTCCATCTACTAGCATCTTGGTCATCGGCTTCCCATCAACAAAGCCCTTCAGTTACAAAGCTTTGAGATGTCGATACTTCTCTCCGTTTGGCTTGTCGAAGCGTGCTTGCTGAGGGTGCAAAACCAAATGTGCAGCGGCTTCTTCTTCATCCTCTTATCTTGTTGACTCCAATATTCTGCGGGCAAGAAGAAGACCATATTTATATTGGCCAATGTTCCGAGCTCATCGACCTTCCTCTTCGGGCTCCAGACTTTGGCAACCTCAGCCTCTATCTTGAGTTGTTCCTTTTGTCTTAAGCGTTATACTCTCCTCTTTTGTGACCTGGTCAAACCTCCAGGACACCATTGCGAATCGGATTCTGAAATCAACTCGCGGCGGTATGTGGGTTCATCCATCTCTTCTGTGCGACCTTGCCTGGCCGATTGCTCTTGTGGGAATCTTAACCTTTCATGCACCGGAACTCTTTTTTGTGGCCGATCACGACGATCATATTCTTCTTACTGCCTGTCATGCATCGGCGTTTCTCCTTCTCGAGATCAATATTCTATCCTATCATGGAAGGAGTGACGTTGCCTCTTGTAGCCATGGTAATCTCCTTGACACCCGTTGCATTCCGGGCAATCTCGTACCGAGGCTAACCTCAAGCCTTTGTTCCAGCAGTTAGCGATGAAGGGACAGCACCAGTGCGACTCTTGATCGCATCGTTCAGCTTCACGGTGCCTCTGGTCTTTCTCCTGCTGACCCCTGTACTTGTTCAATAGCATCTGTGATGTAACTCTAGGACGGCGTGCAGCTCTAGAAATTCGCCCTGCTTCATGCCGATGGGTGTGATGGTCATCACCCTTGGGGTCAACCGATCCGGACTTTCTTGCCCTTTATGACATCAGCACCATGGTCTTTCCCCTGAGTTCTACCATGTTGACATTTGCTGCAGGGAAGGGATGTTGATCGATCTTCATCGGCTTCTTGTTTTCCTCCAGCTGGATTCTACCTTGCTCAACAGTAGATTGGATCTGCTGGCAAAAGACCTTGCACTCATTTGTACTGTGAGAGTTGGAATTGTGCCACTTGCAGTACTTCTTGTCCTTCAACTCGTCAGCCGATGGGATATTATGATTCGGGGAAAGCTTAATCTGCTTCTCCCTTAGCAGGAAATCAAATATTTGATCGGCTTTATTAACGTCAAATCTATACTTCTCCAAGTTGGCCTTGACCCATGGACATGACATCGGCCTTTTTTTCCTAGTCCATTCAGCCAAGCCGACTTCATTATCATCCTCAGAATCCGAGTCCAGAGAGCCCATGCAAGCAACCTTCTTCTGGTATCGGCCACCCCTGGAATTGTGATAGCGGCTTTCATGAGCCGATACCCTTTGGATGATGTGCCCGAGGCTATCAAATTCTAGGGCAGAGTATCTGTCCTTGATAGCCGGTAGTAACCCCTGAAAAGCTAGCTCTGCCAATTGCCCATCAGTCAAGTTCAAACTGAAGCATCGGCTCCTCACGTCATGAAACCTCTGGATGCACTCTGGGACCAATTCATCATTCCTTGGTCTAACAACGATCAAATCTGCCAGGCGCATCTCATGAAGGCGGACGAAGAAGTATTTATGGAACCGCTTCTCCAAATCGGCCCAGTTGGGGATAGAGTTAGCAGGAAGAGACAAAAACCATGTGAAAGTTGATCCAGACAGAGATAGTGTGAATAGCCGAACCCTTAGAGCATCTTTTGCGGCAGCCTCTCCGCATTATGCCAGGAATCGGCTAATATGCTCGATGGTGGATATATTGTCTTGGCCGGAGAATTTGGAGAAATCCAGCAGCCTGTACCAATTTGGCAAGGGCACATGATCGAACGCCTTAGTGTAAGGGTGCTGATACATGTACGCCTGATCTTTGGGCTTCAAGCCGAAGTGATTCTAGATCACATCGGCTATCTTGCTGGTCCAGTCTTCATTCTGCGTTGCAGGCTGAGGAACTGGTGACACTGGGATTAGTATCGGTATCTAGGCAGTCCCCTGTGGCTGACCCTGATACTCCCTCTAGTTTGATTCCATGTGATACCCTAGGGGCGGCCCTCCACCAGTTTGATTACATGCAGGCTGAAAGTTCGATTCAGGGATGTCTTGAGCATAGAACTGCATATTAGCGTGGGTATTTGACTCATCCCTGAACTATTGGCTAGTTGAAGTTAGCTGTTGCCTACCGATACCCTTGTCTGTGTGGCATCAGCATCTGCTGGTGATGCCCCCCGTGCATGAGAGGCGTCCTATTCTCGGGTGGTGGCGGAGGAGGTTGATGAGGGTATCCACTCATCGGATGAGGACTGGTGTACGGTGGCCTACTCGCTAGCTGTTGTGGTGTCGGGATCGAAGGCGGCATATTGGGAAGCACCATCTCATCCTCTTGGTTCTTTCCTTTGTCGGCAGCCGACAGGCGCACTTGGAAGTATGCGGGGCCCGTTTGCTAATTCGGGCGCCCACCAGCTACTTGTTGGATGAGGTTCGCCAGCGTCTTGACCAAAACTCCAGATTGATTAATCAGCACATGATCAACAGCCATGTCGTCCACCTCTTGGAAGTTCTGCACGTCGGACAATTTAGCAGACCCATCCGTGGTACTGGTCACCGTGATAAATGGTGTCAGCAATTGGCTTTTCTGGATCACCCTGCCTCTAGTCTTACTGAAAGACTCTAGACAGAGCTTGGTCACCATTAGTTGGATCGGACCTAACCAAGACAACGCTAACAGCAGGGCAACAAGCCAAACATAATTAACCGATGCATCTAATTACTTAGAATTTACACTTATCGTTGAGCTCAGAATCGGCCAGGAAAGCCGATTGATATTACCGAACCATCACCATCATGCCATCGCTAACCAGTAAACAGTTCCAGCCGATAAGACTTGACTCAGCATCATTACTTAAGGATCCAACTTAACCGAGATAGCCTGGTATAACGACGGTAAGGCAAGAGAATCATCCGATCAGACTACACGCAACGACGAACAAGATCTTAGATAACTTGGAAGTAGAAGCGATGATCAGGGATTAAATCGGCTATAAGATAACTGCATGAAAAGATTAGATGAAGCTGATAACCCAATGACTACCACTTGATAAATTGTGAAATCTATTAAGAACTAGCAAGAGATCAAATGATGCAGCCTTACAAGAACTTGATAGAAATCGATAACTTGTAGATTGAACTAGACGAAACTACAGCGATGCACCGATAGCTAAAGCCTAGAAAATCTGATAAACACAAACTTACCAACATGCCCGAGATCGATTCGATGCAGCCCTACTTGCTGAAGAATTTGCTGAGAAAGTACTCTACTCCTACTCCTAGGGTTTTGGCGAAGTGTCGAGAAAAGTTGTATTGATTGATGATTGTCCTTTACAAAACCCTAAAGTCCACTATTTATAGATTGAGGCTATGACTCCTAACTTATCACGACTTAACAAATTTATCCTGAAAGAAAGCAACTAAATCTACTATATTTACAAGATTTTTCTCAAAAGAAATCGGACTCCCAGATCTTCTGATGAGATCATCTTCTATTCCAATTCGAACTCTGTCTGACTGCTTCATTGACCAAGTCCACATCATCTTTGACCGGCATCATGCCTGACAGCTTCGACTCAGACGACTTCTCCTAAACCTTATCGGCTTCTTCCATTTCCAAAAATATCTCTGCAAAATTTTGGTATCAACACATGCTCCCCAATTTCAGAATAAATAATTTGTTCCAAAATTCTTGCAAGCTATGATGGTTCCCTACCAATAGCCGATTCAAACATCTCCTCGATCTCCGCCATGCTGATCAGTTCTTTCAAATTATGTCATTAGCTTCCTCGATCCCAGGACCGTTGCTGGGTTCTATCTCTATAAAACCCACTCACTCACGCTTCATCTCTTTCTCCCCATTTTCATTTTCCTGCCAAGAAACCCTCCGCCGGCAGTTCATGTTCGAGACCCTCATCACCAAACGCCCCTGCATCCATTCACCCATCTACTTCCTTCAACATCTGGGGCGGCGAACTCGCAGTGCATTTCCCGAATTCACTAGAGCATCCTTCAATGGCGGCAGCAGGTTCATCATTGGTGGCGGCAGCCTCGAGTTTTTCATCGATGGTGGCTTCAGGAGTTCCAGAGGTAAAATCTTTCTTACCTCCTATGCTATTTCCCCTCACTTTTCTTCAGCCTCCTCTATAAAAATGGCTCATAGAAATTGGTCTCTAACATTCACGATACAGCTAGATCAAGATATGCAAAACCAAACTAGAAATTTGTCTTTAACATTCAACACACTACTCAAGTAAATGAAAATGATGATCACCCTGTGTGGACTTGGGAGAAAAATAAAAAAGATTTCATTGTAAGATCTATGTATTCACATATGCATAGAAACGAATGTGGGCCCACATACCATAAGATTTGGAAAGCTAAGATTCCACAAAAAACAAAGACTTTTTCATGGTTTTCTTCAAAATGCTATTCTAACTAGAGAATAAAGATAACCTAACAAAAAGCTGCAAAATATGCCTGGATGTCCTTGGTACATATTGCTTGCCAAGCTCATTTGAGCAATTTGGACTGGCTTCAGAATATTGTCCTAAATGGGCAATATTTGATATTCACTATGTAAGAAATTATTAAAAAAGACACCATAATAGGAGACGCGGTTTCAAGAAGCGTCTCCTATGACTCATTGGAGACGCGTGTTAACAACCCTCATCTCCTATGAGGCTGCTGAAAACTTCCATAAATAACCCGCGTATTCTATGTACCTATATAGGAGACGCAGGTTGTAAATACGCATCTCCAATAAGTTCATTAGTCATATAGAAGACGCATGTATTTAACACGCTTCTTCTTTGTTGGGCATCCGGATCCGAACTTTTTATACAATGTAGTTAAATCCTTTCGTGTCCGTGCCCCGACCCACCATGCCCCCTTCTCTCTCCGTCTCATCTCTTTGTGTCTGCCGTTCTCTCAACCTCCGCAGGGGAGGCTAGCACCATCCTCCACCCCCGTCTCCCAATCCTCCTCCTTTGCACTTCCCCGCCGCCGCAACCTCCCCTCCTCCCACCCGCCGCCTCCTCCCCTCCTCTCCCCGCCCTGCCGCTGCCTCCTCCACCTCCAGGTCCGCGGCCGTGAACGGGGACTGCCTCCAGGCGGAGCAGATCCAGAAGCAGGTCTCGGACGCCGCAGCAGATAAGTCTCTCCCTTTCCTATTCACCCCCTTTTTCATCTATGTTGGAGTGCATATGTATGCCATGCGTGTGATTGAACAGAGAAAATATAGGCATGTACTTGGAAGTTGGAACTGTGATCCATTGCAATCACTTGTGATTATTCTATTATTTGTTGTTTTCTGACATTCCGTAAGCCTGCAAACATAGACCGATATCTAACACCCAAACTATATCATGTAATTGTTAACTATGCTTCTTTATTTGTGTTCTGACCTATCCAATTTCATTTTTTTGTTATGTCCTCAGTCCATTATTTGCATACATAGTTTTACATGTTGAGATGTTTTCTGCTCCAAGTGTAGCACATTAGCAATATAGAAACCTGACTTAAAGAAAATATGCCCTCTTTTGCATCTCAAAATTGTTGATTCCAAGCTGTACGGTATCAAGACAATATGCCCTGTTTCACATTAGCAATATAGGTCGTGCTGATTATTTGCTTGTAGTAACTCCTGCATGTAGACTCTGAATATTTGTGTAGAAAATATGCCCTCTTTCACATTAGCAATATAGGTCGTGCTGATTATTTGCTTGTAGTAACTCTTGCATGCAGACTCTCAATATTTGTGTAGAAAATATGCCCTCTTTCACATTAGCAACAGTTCTGTGCTTATCCTTTGTACATTGGAGCTCATTCTTTGTAGTTAAATATGACCATATATAAAATACCAATTTGCAAGCTTCTAGCACCTTTTTAATGGGTAGAAGTTAGACAAGTTGGAGGAGCTTACGGTAGGAAGCTAAATTCTGCATGTTTTTGTTGGATTAATTGGGTCAAGGGCCTATTGAGCCAATTAATCATATAATTCCAAGGCCCATAGAAAATGGTGGTAGTTACACTAGTGGTTAAACCACCTTGAAAGTTGAGAGGGTACTTAACCAACTTATAAGGTGGAGTCTATTCACACCTGGTAAGAAGGACAACAAGGGATAGCAGGGTGCCCCGCGCGCGCTCGCTCGTACTGGTAACTTACGCTGGTTGATTGCGTGGCGGCGTGGCGTGGCGTGGCGAGCCGAGCCGAGCCGAGTGTGACGTGATGTGATAGTAACTGACGCTACTTGATGGCAATTGTGACTTGTAACTGAAGAGTGATGGCTGACAACCAATGACCAGCAAGTGAAGGCTATCATGGCATAGGGTTACTTAGGGTTACTGGTAACTTACGCTGGTTGATTGCTGCAATGAAAGGTCTCCCAATGACTACATATATGGCCTGCCTGTCCTCTTTCGCGCGCATATATGGCCTGCCTGTCCTCTTTCGCGCATATGAAAATGCTCCACTGCTGTCGCTGCTTCTCTGCATCTCCATTCCAGAAGTCTAGGCGCATAGGCTTTCTGGAAGGGCAAGCCTCCGGAACTTCGTCCTCTTCGAGACTCTGCACCGAGTGGAGGGCAATCATGTTTCGCTGCGACTACCCCTACAAGCTGTTGCGAACGACTACTTCGTCTACGTCCCGGTGGTGCCTCTGCACTGCGAACACCTGCATGGCATCAGCTTTCGATCGGCTACAACGAATAGGCCCGATCAAAATGCCGACTAGTCAGAATAACGGCACATCTGGTGGCCCCGCCTTTGGGTACATCCTAAACTTCCTCTTTACTTTTGTTGTCGTTGTTGCAAGCACTATGAACCATGCTCCTGTTTGTGTTATGAAATTTTTCATGATTTAACTTGTGTTTCGGATTAATTTAAACTGTAATATGCCTTTAATTCCAACATTCCAAAAACTTGATAGGCCTTTTACGGTTTCTAGTTTTGTTGTTGTGGCAGAACCGCCCGAATTAAGCTGGCTCAAGTGCACTAACCATCATCCTTGTAGATGAACTAGCCACCATGCACTTCAAACGGATTAATCCGATAGTCTGTCGAGTGGATTCCTATGCAACCACTCAATATTTCGATCGAAACCAAGCGTACACATAACTCGCACGAAGGCAAGTCCAGAGATTAAGTCTAGAGATTACAACATTCCACAGATTTTATAAGCATCAGCCAGACATGAATTATTACAATTCGGATAAATAAGAATGTCGTCGATGAAGACCACGACAAACTTGTCAAGCTCCGGCATAAAAACCGAATTCATGAGATACATGAAATAGGCAGGAGCATTTGTGACACCAAAAGACATTTCTAAGTACTCATGTAGTCCATATCGAGTGGAGAAAGCGGTCTTCGGAATATCACATGGTTGAATCTTGATTAGATGATATCCAGAACGAAGATCAATCTTGGAAAAGATTTTTGCTCCAGATAACTGATCGAAAAGAACATCAATGCGAGAAAGGGGATATTTGTTCTTGATAGTCACCGCATTGAGAGACCGGTAGTTTACACATAACCTCAAACTATTATCTTTCTTCTTCACAAATAGGGCTGGACAACCCTAAGGTGAGGCACTTGGACGAATATAACCTTTGTCTAGAAGTTCTTGCAACTATATTTTTAATTCCGCTAATTCCTTGGGTGGCATTTGATAGGGTTATTTAGAGATAGGTGTTGTGCCTGGCTGCAGTTCAATGACAAATTCTATTTCTCGATCAGGTGGCATGCCGGGTAAGTCATCTGGGAAAACATCGGCATACTCGCGTACTACCGGGATTTCTTCTAGTTCTGAATGGAGTTTAGTAAGAGCACATGCATTTGTGTATTCTCGGAAAGGCAAATATAGAGTGGTAGTTCCTTGGGTCGGGGAATTAATTTCCACGGCTCGGGAGGCAAGATCTAAGGTTACTCAATGCCGAGTCATCCAATCTACTCCCAAAATGATATCGATGTCTTCAAGTGCCAAAAGGATCAAGTCGGTGTTGATGACTTTGCTACCCATTTAATTGGTACGTTTCTTATGGGTTGATTTGAAGCAATTTTACCACCCGGTGTAGCTATCATATACGACTTTCTCGTGTCACAGAAATCGAAACCCACTTTTGCACTGAATTTTGCACTAATGAAACTATATTATGCATCAGAGTCGAATAATATAATAGCGGGCTTGCGGTGGATAGAAAATGTACCCATCATGACCGGTACGCCATGAGGAAGTTCTGCTAGAGTGGCAAAATTTATCCACCCTCGCTTGACATGAACAGTCTGCTTCTTGCCTTGGTTTCTATGGTTGGTACTGGAGCCTTGGACTTGAGGTTGCTGTTTGGACTGAGGGCAATCTCGAACAAAGTGAGTGGAACTCCCACAGTTGAAGCATCGGTTGTTGTCGTTCTGGCGGGGTGGCTGCTGGGTATTCGGCCTTGGACCATTTTGCTGTGGAGCAGGGGGTCTTGCCACACCTTGTTGCTGAGGGGGTCCGATAATCCAACGCCCAACGCCCTGGCTGAGGGGCATTCTGAAGAGCTTTAGGTGCTGCATTCTGCACTAAATGATACCTCGGTGGCTAAGCACTCGAGGGTCCGGTGAGAGCCTTCCTCTTCTTCTCTGCACGATGGGCCAAAATGCAATCCTCCTGGGTGATTGCCAAATTAACCAGCTCGTTGTATGTGTCCGTTCTGATAGGATTAAGTCGCTCCTTGAGCTTGGTATTCAGATCTCTATGGAAACGATCACGCTTCCTGGTATCCGTGTCAGCATAATAAGGTACGTACTGAGCAAGGTTATTGAATGCCTAGGCGTATTGAAGCACGGTGTGTGTACCTTGTGTAATAGCCAGAAAGTCATTCAGCTTTCTTTCCACGAGACTTTTAGCGATATGGTGGGCTCGGAATGCACTCTTGAATTCATCCCAAGTAACAACATGATCTGCCGGAAGCATGGCAAAGTAGTTGTCCCAACATATACCCGCAGTACCGCGAAGCTGCCGCGTGGCAAATCGAGCTTTGTTGGCCACAGAACATGGTAGTGTCAATAATGCAAACTTGGATTCAATGGTACGAATCCAGGCGTCCGCACCCAAAGGTTCCTCTGTCCTGTTAAACAGAGGGGGCTACGTCCCAAAGAAATCTGAGTAACCAACAACTTAAGGTTGGGGTGCATGGTGCACACTCCGCTGTTGATGGTGGTGCTGCTGCCCCTGAACAAGTTATCGTAGCAATTCGGTTTGAGCAGTCATCACCTCCACCAGACTGGGTGGTGGTGGTGGGGGCGGCGTCGGCTGTGACCTGCTGCTGCTTGCTCCGAATCCATCAGGGTTGCCACGAGTTGCCCCAACCATCTGAAATATGGAGGTTTAATATCAGCAAAGGCTTCATAAATCTCCCATGATTCAAAAAGATAGTACGGGAAAACAAAATATAGAACTTGATAGGCCTGTTACAAACGGTGTGGAATCTGCGGCTGGTTAGGAGACAATTCCTAGCTCATGTTCTGCTTATCTGAAACCTTCCAAAGTTTGGTAGTGACTAGAAAATGTAGCGACCTAAAACCGTGGTATTCAAAACACCTCTAACTACTCCATCTCCGATTGCATTTCTGACTACCAGGACTAGCAATCCGACTACTATGGCTCCCTCATCGACTACATCGACTAACATACAGCTTCTTTGATTACATCGCCGACTGCTTTGACAACATCTACTACTCCTTCGTCTACATCTTCGACTGCTTGAACTGTACCATCATCGGCTATGGTTATAGTTTAACTACACTGAATTCGAGTACCTCAACTACACATCCGACTGCTTCCACCTTGTTTACTACTACGATTATATCTCCGTCTGCTTCAATCGCACCTTTGTTCAATACGACTACAACTTTGACTACTCTGAATCGATGACTGCTCGACTACTTAAGTTATACTTCCGTTTACTACGACCACACCATGGCCTGCTTTTAGCGCATCTCTGACTCGTTCGACTACTTTTTCGATACAACGACTACTTTTCCGGCTGCTTGAGTGACACTTCCGACTACTATATCTACAATTTCGACCACTTCGACTACTTCTCTGTTTTCCAACTGCTTGTCAATATATACATACTTCCAGTCCTTCTCTAAAGCCTACCTAATTTGAGTGCTCTTAGCTTCTAAGCTACACTCCTTGTATCTGGTAGTACTCAACTCTAAGGTAGCCTATTACTACCTGCACAAAAGTTAGGCTACACTAAGAGGAGTATAAACAAAAGTACTTCAAAGTTGTCTCCTAGTAGTCCTAAAGATTGTTGGCAGACGACTTGCTGCGCGCCGGGTAGTGAGCTCCCATTTGTGCGGGCTGCGGGACTACCATATCGTAGTCAAGGTCAGAGACACCCTCTATCTCCTCGGGTTCTTCATCATTGTCAATGTCCATCACGTCCGGTGGAACGTGAAGGGCTGCTTGTTGTGCGTGATGCATGTCGATATGACCGTTGGCATCTTCCAAATCAATGTTGAGGTCATGAATATGCTCTTCCAAGAACTCGATCATTGCCTCGCGCTCACCCACGGTGGTTTCTAGTGTCTGCACTTGGCCTTCAAGCTGGCCAATCCTAGCGTCTCTATCACCAATCTCCTCAACTAAGTCTTGCATCTGCTCATCCCTTAGGTTAACTGCGCACTGGAAGGATTGAGCAAGGTCTATTACCTGTGCCATCGCTTTACTTTGAAGTGCTTGTAGTCGGTATATTGCATTCATGCACCGGGCTGAAAAGATGATAGTCTCGACTGGAATTTGATCTCCCAAGTGACACAGATGAGCAAACCTGTCCAGCCATAGCGGATCACTCTCATTGACTGTCGGAAACAGACCCGCTGGAACCAGAATCACCTCCAATGGGTGCTGCTCACAAAATGTGGTTAGCGCCTTCATGGCTGCTGCCTCCCACGAATCAATGAGGCGGTGCCCGACTACTTCTGTCTCAATAGCAAGCCACGTAGGGTTGAGTGGGTGCTGGGGAATGGTCATGCGCACCCGGCACTGACGGACACCTGTCTCCATGAACTCTTGCCCCACATAGAGAGGCGGGTTTGGGTAACCGGCGGTGCTCAACACACCCCACAAGATGGAGGAAAAGCCCTCCTAGTGCAGGCACACTGATTGTGCATGGCCCTCCTCATCAACCACCATAAGAACTGGCTCGGCCATCTGCTTCACATGCTTGAAAGGTGAGATAATGAAAATTGATGCTTATTCAAATACACAAATCTGGACAATGCACAAAACTGAGCTTAACCAGTCGCAAAAGTAACCAGAGCGTTCATAAAGTACTCGTGCCCACTTTACTGGTCGAACCCAAGGCTGGATCATACTCTAAGATAGATTGGACTGAAACAACAGAGACTTGGTTGAAATTTAGGTAGTGATTTAGCTATTTTGGGGTGGATTGTTGTACAGTTCATCCATAACTCAATTTATTTATTTGAATTTAAGATATGCAGCATGCACGACCAATAGGAATTTTGCGGTCAAGTTTTAGAAAATTTATTTTTATGGTTTGTTGCAGACTCTAGTGTATGCTTTTCGCTCTGATACCTGCTGTGGGCAGAACCGCTCGAATTAAGCCGGCTCAAGTGCACTAACCATCATCCTTGTAGATGAACTGGCCACCATGCACTTCAAACGGATTAATCCGATAGTGTGTCGGGTAGATCCCGATGCAACCACTCAATATTTCGATCAAAACCAAGCTTACACATATCTCGCACGAAGGCAAGTCCAGAGATTAAAATATTCCACATATTTTATAAGCACCAGCCGGACATGAATTATTACAAGTTGAAACTACCACTTGAGTACTTTTAAAGTTAATCATACAAACATTATTCAGAGTTTTACTGCAGAGGAAAGAAAAACACAATCAACTAGCGTCGGCAGGGTCATTACTAGTCGAGGAAGGATCCCATTCCACTGTCCAACCAGTTGGCAAAGCACTCTACCAAGCCAAACCAGCTACCATATCTTCAATAGATATACCTGAAAATATTGCCACAAGCAAGGCTGAGTATACTAATACTCAGCAAGGCTTACCCGACTAGTGGTATGGAAATACCGACTACTAATCATGCAAGGCTCTAAGGTTCTAGGATGTTCTTTTGCTGAAAAGCAACAAAGAGTAGGTCCTTAATTTCATATTTTAGCTTTCCATACTCTAGTTCATTTAAACAGTTTAGATAAGCATCTAATTCTAATCGAACATGGTGGAAAATAATTAATCATCCAACAAGTTTCATCATCAGCATAGTTCCTCTTGTTACTCTATGTGGCAGAAGTATTAAGCAGTCTCAATCACCGCGAGAAATGGACGATTCTAATCAGATTTCTCAAGGGAAATCTAAACACACATCACGTGGTTACTCCAAGAGTCACACGTGCAACTTTTCCCCTTTATCCCCGTTTTATGGATCAGAACCACCGGCCTCGAGTACAAAAGGTCCATCAACCACGGACGATGCCGGAACATGACCCCTCTTGCACTCACCATTGGGCCCATGGGACAGTGTCAAGACGATGGAACTTGTCCATGCACCGGTTCAATCGAGTACTTAAGCTTACCGATTACCATATTCTCGGCATATGGTTAGTACTTTCAAAAGCTTAACCACCACTACCACACACCGCGACCTTAGCATTTTTCACTACTCAGACGAGGCTTCAACCACGAGTACTCTACCATAGCCCCGCCTGCCAACCTTATAGTTGCAGTATGCGGTAAACATTCAACTCTTATAATTCTCGTGAGTAGCAGGAAACTACTCGACTTTTACCGTACCTATTAGCATAGCATCTACTCGATCTTCCTCTTCTAGTAGTCATTACAAAGGTACCTAGGATCATGCAGCTAGGGTTCCAATCAACTCCTATGAATTTTAAATGCATAGGCAAAAGGAACAACAGTTGCATAATTTAAAAACTGGGATCATGCACCGGGGCTTGCCTTCTTGTGTAAAACTAGCCGGGGCTTTCTCCGAACGTTGGTCCGGGTCTTCAGCGACTGCTGTTAGATTCACCTGAGCTTCGTGCTGCTCACTCTCGGATTCGGGCACCAGATTGTAGATCCCGTCGGCGAGAGTAGTCGAGTCTATATGAATGCACATGTACGAGTGGTTTTACTGGTATAAGATTGCGTTATAAAGTAGTTATGTAGCCGAGTACTTCATTTTCTTTTCCTTGGGCAGTCATTTATCGAGTACTTATCTGTATTTACTGAGTTAATTAAGCAAGCGGGTGGTTATGCATGTTGTCCGGTTATTTTTAATAGGGAGCATTGGTTAACCGAAACTATTCGCAGGGGTAGTTGTGGGTTGCAGAACTACTCGTAAAGGTAGCTCCTGAGATGGGATTTTTGTGTAGAGTTTGTTACTTACGTATAACCTTACTTGTAAAAGATTTATTCATTTTTATTCAACCGGTTACTCATGAAAAAGCTTATTAAACAGCTATTGCTATAAGCATGATCTACTTGCACAGAACAACCATGCAAGAAACTGATGATCAACTTCTTACTAATCAAACCTACTCGAATGAGTAGTTTACTTCAAAATTTTGGAGAGTTTTTTTCGTAAGAGACAGAGGTTAACATTTTAGTTTTTAAAACTAATCTAGCTTATAACAAAAGCACTCGAAACCACTGGTTGTGCTTGGATTCAGAGCATGAGATTTTTATGGAAGACTTTACTCCTAGCACTGAAGATACCATCCAAGTTTCATGAGCAGTTCTTTCTTGAATCTCTTCAAATAATTAAAAGCCATTTAAACTTAATTTAAATCCACATCTAAAAAAAATATATGGAAACAGTTCCAAGGCCCTATTACAAAGTTGTAGATCTCCACTTAAGGATTCCAGAACATCTTAGCCTGTATTTTTAGTATTTTTCTGTGAGTTGTTTTGCATCTTCAAAGTTAATAGATTGGTTTTCAAGTTCTTGTTCCAGGTCTACAGATGAGTCCCTGAGATTTACAGAAAACTTCTCAGAAAGATTGAAATCGACGCATATGGGTCCTGATACAGGAAAAAAGGCTACTGCCGGCCAAAAATCCGGCGACTAGATTTGCCGATAGTGAGGGGTGAAGGTGGGAGGTGCAAGAGAGGAACAAACTGCACCTGTTTGAGGTCTTGGGTGGGGATGGGATGGACCGAGGTGGCCTGCCGACGGTGGCACAGAGCCGACGGCGGGTGCGGATGGCGGGGGCGATGGTTCGGAGAGGAAGATGGCGCGGGGAACGGTTGTGTAGCCTCGGGGTGAGGTGGAGAAGGTGGTGGAAGGGTTGTTTTGGGCAATGTGGGGGTGGAGTGGTGCGTCCATGCGCAGGGGGTGACTCGCCGGAGTTGGAGGGGGTGGCGGAGGAGCTGGACGCGACACAACGGAGGGAACGGAGGGAGGCGTAGCCGGGACAAGGTCGTGGCAAGGGCGCAACTTCGTCGGTGCATCGTGGCTCGACCGTCGGGAATCGTCGGCCGCGTGGCGCGCGCGGGCTCGCCGGGGCGGGATGAGGGGACCGGTAGTAGACTCGGTCGGTGGCTGATCGGGGCCCATTGGGGGTTGCGCCTTGGCGCGGCTCGCCAGCGCAGGGATGCCCTGCCACGTGGCGGCGCCTCACTGCCGGCTGGAGCAGAACAGGGGAGGGGAGAGAAGGCAGAGGGAGGGAGAGAGAAAAGGGCCGGGATTCAAATTAAATTTTCTTAAAATTTCAAACAGGAACTTGAAAAACTCTAAACACGAAAGTTGTAAGGAACTTGAAAATCTACAACTTTTGTTTTAGCCCAAAGTTCATTTAAGCTACGGTTTAAAAGTTATTTTGAAATTCTGAAGCTTAGTTCGGGAAAGACCGTGCGGCTGAAGAACGTGCAGCCTGTCCCCTCAATAAAAAATTTTTTTTTAGCGGATCTCTCCTTTGTAAGGATGGTTTTAAGTTGGTGTTTGAGTCAAACAAATGTGTTGTTTCAAAATTTGGATCTTTTGTTGGTAAAGGATATGACTGTGATGGTTTGTTTCGCTTGTCATTATTCGACTCTTGTAATAAAGTTGTGAATCATGTGTGTAATGATGATGAATCTAATACTTGACATTCACGTCTTTGTCATGTGAATTTTGGTTGTATGTTGTGGCTCTGCCAGTTTGAGTTTAATTCTGAAATTTAGCTTGGTCAAGAATTCTAAGTGTCAAGTATGTTTGCAATTTAAGCAACCACGCAAGCCTCACAAGGCTGCAGAGGCGAGGAACTTGGTACCATTAGAGCTTGTTCATTCTGATTTGTGCGAGATGAATGGTGTGTTGACTAAAGGAGGGAAGAAATATTACATGACTTTGATAGATAATTCAACTAGATATTGCTATGTGTATTTGCTTAAATGCAAAGATGAGGCGTTTCATTTTTTCAAGGTCTATAAAGCCAAAGTTGAAAATCAACTTGAGAGAAAAATAAAACGTTCTAGATCGGATCGAGGTGGAGAGCATTTTTCAAATGAGTTCAATTTGTTTTGTGAGGAGCATGGTATTATTCATGAGAGAACACCACCCTATTCCCCCGAGTCAAATGGAGTGGCTGAAAGGAAGAATGGCACTCTAACTGAGATGGTCAATTCCATGTTAGAAACATTAGGACTTCCTTGGGAATGGTAGAGTGAAGCCATGTTGACTGCTTGTCATACTCTTAACCGAGTTCCTATGAAAAACAAAGAGAAGACACCATTAGAGGAATGGGAAAATAAAAGATTAACGCTCTCATACTTGTGTACTTGGGGTGACTTAGCAAAGGTTAATGTACCAATTGCTAACAAATGCAAGCTCGGACCGAAAACAGTTGATTATATCTTCCTACGCTATGCTTTTCACAGTGTTGGATATAGATTCTTGATAATTAATTCTGGTGTATCTGACATGCATGTTGGTACAATCATGGAGTCCAAAGATGTTACATTCTTTGAAAATATTTTTCCAATGAAAGAGACACCTAGCAGTTCTAGTAATGAATTTGTGAAGACCACCCTAAAAACAATGATGAAGTAGTACACTTTGAACAACCGCTTGAGGAAAACAATGAGAAGGATGATAATGAAGTGACTCGAAAGAGCAAGAGACAAAGGACTGCAAAGTCTTTTGGTGATGACTTCATTGTGTACCTTGTAGACGATACTCCAAGAACCATCGCTGGGGCTTATGGATCATCTGATGCTGACTATTGGAAGGAAGCAATCAGAAATGAGATGGATTCCATAATGTCTAATGGGACTTGGGAGGTGGTCGATTGTCCATATGGGTGCAAACCTATAGAATGCAAGTGGGTTTTCAAGAAGAAGCTTAGGCCAGATGGTACTATTGAGAAGTACAAGGCAAGGCTTGTGGCTAAGGGTTATACCCAGAAAGAAGGTGAAGATTTATTTGACACTTATTCAGTTGTTGCCAGACTGACCACCATTCATGTGCTTACTATGCTTGGCTGCCTCACACGGTCTTTTTGTTCATCAGATGGACGTTAAGACGGCTTTCCTTAATGGAGAGTTGGACGAGGAAATTTATATGGATTAGCTTGATGGATATGTAGTAGAAGGTCAGGAAGGAAAAGTGTGTAAGCTGTTAAAATCTTTGTATGGCCTGAAACAAGCGTCTAAGCAATGGCATGAGAAATTTGACAAGACTCTCACGTCAGCAGGCTTTATTGTGAATGAGGCTGATAAGTGTGTGTACTATCGCTTTGGTGGGGGACAACGAGTGATCATGTGCTTGTACATAGATGACACACTGATCTTTGAGACTAACCTCAATGTGATTAAGGAGGTCAAAGGTTTTTTTCTCAAAGTTTTGAGATGAAAGATATGGGAGTCGATGATGTGATTCTGAACATTAAGCTGCTGAGAGAAGACAAAGGTGGCGTTACACTTGTCCACTCCCACTACGTGGAAAAGATATTGAGTCATTTTGGATATAGTGACTAAAAATCTTTTCCTACGCCTTATGATCCTATTGTGATGTTGCAAAAGAATCGAAGAATCACAAGAGATCAATTGAGATATTCTCAAATCAATGGCTCGCTAATGTATTTAGCTAGCGCCACGAGGCTTGACATTTTGTTTGCTATGAGCAAACTCAACAGGTTTGTCTCAAATCCTGGAGATGAACATTGGTAGGCTCTCGAGAGAGTGATCCGCTATCTAAAGGGCACTACGAGTTATGGAATTCACTATGCTAGGTATCCTAAGGTCTTGAAGGCTACAGTGAATCAAACTGGATATTTGATGCTGATGAAATAAAAGCCACAAGTGGATATTGTCAGACCTGGGCCCACGGGACTGTGCACGTAGCATACATTTTTTAGGATAAGGGATGGGACATGGCCCACGCCCTACATCTATTGTAACTATTCGTAGCATAGTTTGACTGCTCATACAGTAGTAAAACTAGTCGGAGATGATAGGAAACTACCCGAAAAGTACATGGGTAGGACTCCTGGGCTCGTACCCGACTAGGACTTCCATGTAAACCTGTCTCCTTAGACTATTTAAGGGCGGACAGGGACCCCCTCCAAACAGGAGATCACCCGATCATCACCTAAGGCAATACAAACCACACAGGACGTAGGGTATTACGCTCTCGGCGGTCCGAACCTGTCTAAACTTCGTGTTCCTTGCACCTTCGAGTTACTGATCTCGGCGACACCCTACCTACAAACTCACCACCTCGAGGGTGTCCCTCGGTGGGTGTGGCTGTAAAACACTGACAGCTGGCGCGCCAGGAAGGGGTGTTCATCGAGCATCCACCGGAGAACTCGATGGCGTCCTTCAACTTCACTAGCGTCGTGCTCGACGAGGGCACAACTTTCATCTTCGGCTCCTGGATCTGCATCGCCAACGGCTTGGCGGCTTCAACAGCCACCTAGCCGACTCCAGGAAGCCGGAGGCCTCTACATCAACTCGAAGCAGCGACCTCGACGAGTTCATCGACAACCTTGACGAGTTGCTGCTCCCCGATCTTGTCTTGCAGATCGACAACCTCCACTCGTGATGCACCAAAACTAGTCGGATCGGACTCAAACCGATCTGAGGGGACCACACAATCTAAGTCCCTCTCCAACTTGGAGGAGGACTTAGATCTGCTGCTCAAGCTCAAGGATGTGGGAGCCACCGCTTGCCGGGGGGGCCCCCATTTTCGACAACTACTCGGACTCCAACGAAGAGTACTTGTCGTTTAGTACTACACCTCCAAGCCAGAGCCAAGGAGGACTCGCAGACGAGGGAGCCACCGCCCATCGGGGGGCCCCCGCTCTCGAAGACCACACGCAACCCGATGACTACCCCGAATCATTTTTGGGCAATATTTGGGTTTAACCATAACATCTACGATACAAGGCCGTTTCGTGTACTGGAAGGGCTTAGAGCCCTCTGAACTACTCGACTACGACTCCCGCCTTGTGGCCTTCATGTAGGAACTGCCCTTCCAGGAGGGCCAACCTCTCGCTCCCATCGCGGAAGAGGGACACAGTAGCACAGAGCTACTCGAGCACAGCCACACAGCTGACAACTCGCTGGATCATCAAGTCTACATGGCCTCCCTTCGCAACGCTGACGATGATGAGCAGGGTCCCGAGTATGACGACGAACAACTCGCGGACGTGTCTGCCGACAAGCCCACGACAGACGCCCCCTAGGATGAGAATGAGGAGCACTGAAGGATGCGGTGGTTGAAGAACGCCAAGCGCGCCCAGCGCAGATGCAACACGGAAAATCGCGCTTGCAATCCAATGTACCAAAGGAACCTCAACAATGCTTTTGCAGCAGCCACGGATCGGGAGTATCGTACACCGATTGACGCCATCGTACAAGCAACGCTCCTAGCCCAACAATTACCACTAAACCCCCAGATTCAAAGGCTGCAGTATCTAACCCAGCGCGCGCTTGTGCAACTCGATGGGCAGCATCAAGTGTCTTCCACTCGAAACTTGCCCTCGAGATCTGAGCGCCATGGTGACACTGCAATGATCAGTCGCACCCCCGGAGGAGGCCCCGGGAACAGGAAGAACGACAGTCGCTAGCGCAACGAGGGCCACGAGTCTGCACGTGGCAACGCTGAACAAGAAGTACAGCAATCTACTCGCTAACCTCGCAACCAGCATGGCGCAAGGCCTCAAGGCCAAACTCCACTCGAGGCCAGCCTTCACGACGCTCCCATGATCGATCTCAGGCAGAGGAGTAATGACGGCCGCGACGCGTGGCGTATTATCGAAGCAAGGAGAAGGGACCGTCCTGATAGGTACCACGACGACGACGACGACGACAACGACCACTTCGACACCTTCACCTCCAATATCATTGAAAAATCCTATCCCAAGGAGTTTAAACCAGTCGGAATCCCCAAGTACGATGGCAAGCAGGACCCGCACCAGTGGATCCGATGCTACTCTGTTGCCATCGAGGTTTCAGGGGGATCCAACTCCACCAAAGCTCTCTACTTCCCGGTAGCTTTGTAATCCGCGCCCCTCACTTGGCTTGAAAGCCTCAAGCCAAACTCCATCGACTCCTGGGAGGACCTCAAGCGGGCCTTCATCGACAACTTCCACGGATCAATGATCAGAGCAGGCACTTGCCATGATGTGTCCCAAGTAAGGCAAGAGATGAACGAGACCCTGAGGTCCTACACCCAGCGTTTCTTCGAGATACGCGCCACCATCGCCAACATCACCGACGAGGACGTCATCCGCTGCTTCTAGAATGGGCTCTTCTGGAAGCACACATACCACAACTTCGGATGCAACCACCCGACTACCGCCGTGGAGCTACGTGACATGATGACATGGTGGGCTGATCAGGAGGAAGAGGAGAACGACCGCTTCCCCATGCGCAACACGGCAATAGCCACATCAACAAGGGCTAGCGGAACCACTCGGGCAACGCCCAAAAGTGCAAGCCAGATCAAGAAGTCGCGGCTGTTGAACGCAATCCGCGTGGCAAGAAGTCGGGGAACAATGACGCACAATTTGAGAAAGTCTTGCACAAATAATGCTCGATGCACCCAAAGTCACGACACACGCTCTTCGAGTGCGTCAGCCTCCGCAAGTCACTCAATGCTCCACCCCTTCCCCAAGCAGGAAAGCGAAAGGACCAGGAGGACGACGATGAGGATGACAGGTCAGGGGCTCAGGATTTCCAGGACCCGAAGAACGTCGTCAACGTCATCTTTAGCGGAGACAGCGGATTCCCTTACAAGCGCGCGCAGAAGTAGACCCCGCGCGAAATCCTCTCTTTAGAGCCTGCCACGCAAAAGCCTCTGAGATACAGTGAGGTCCTGATCTCCTTGTCCAAGGATGATCGATGGACCAGCTTCTCCGAGCCGGGAAAATTCCCGCTCGTTCTAGATCCTGTCGTAGCGGGCTCACAACTGACTCGAGTACTCTTTGATGGCGGGAGCGGCCTCAATGCTATGGCAATTCCAGCTCGCACCCACTCTGGCCCACCCAACGAGACCCGAGTGCGCTCAGTGGTCAGCCCCTGACGTTAGGAGTCTTTCGCTTTTGCCAGATCTATAGAGATATTACGAGTCCTCCGTCCCAGATTCCCTCGCCGCAAAATAGCTCAGTTTGAGAAAGGGGATAGAGAAGACAAATAAACTATTGATCGAAGAGACGATATAAAATATACATTTATCTCCCTCCTCTCTATATTCTCCGAAATGTAAAAAAGTTTCTCGAGGGTTCTGTTCCAGCCACTTCCCAAAAGCGTCGGCTAGTTCTATTCGATTCTAACTTGACTGACTTCCTCTAAAAGAAGAGTTAACATAGAGAGTGAACGTAATAATATGACAAATTATCACCTCTAGGCATATAGACATCCCGCTTTACCAATAGTGGAGACTCAATCTGGAGACGTTTCCTAACCCCAGGCCAGATCATAAGTGAAATAGTTTGATCGGGCGCAACGCATACCGAAAAAGGGTACGGTATCTATGTTGCCGACCATTAATGACTAGTTCGAAGACCAGGAGCAGGGGCACGTGCCAAGAAAGATTTGTTACTTTCCCTCCCTTGGTTTCTATTAGAGTCGCGAGCTTGTTGTAGTCGGTCCTAAAGGCCTGCTTTTCATGAGTACTCTGAAGAAGATGCTCACCCCTAGCAGAGCTTCGTTCTACAGCATCATCCCGGGAAACGCGGCTACACCACTCGTCTCAGTGGTCCTGCCAGTTACCTTTGGGACGAAGGACAATTACCGCACCGAGTACATCATGTTCGAGGTGGCTAACTTCGAGTCGTCATACCATGCCATCCTTGGCAGACCAGCACTGGCCAAATTCATGGCCGTGCCCCGCTACGTCTACCTGCTACTCAAGATGCCAGGCAAGACAGGCGTACTCATGTTCCATGGAGACCTGAAGAAGTCGTACGACTGCGACCAGGAGGCGATCGAGTATGCCACATCATCACGTGTGCCAAAGCCTTCTGCAGAAGTATTCGCGACCGCACAAAAGCTCACCGATTCAGAGATTGATATCTCTAGCCAGAGGCCTCGCCAGTCGAGGGTTAAACCCAACCCTAGCGACGTCGGCATCAAGGCCATCCAGCTGCAAGAAGGCGACCCATCCAAGACTGCTTTGATCGGAGGCGGCTTGAGTGACAAATAGGAAAGCGCGCTCATCAGCGGATATGCTAGGGGTGCCCAAGGAGTTGATCGAGCATTGCCTAAAAGTTGACCCTAAAGCCACTCCGAAGAAGCAACGACTACGATGCTTGGCTCCCGACAAGAGGGAGGCCATCAAGAAGAAGCTAGAAAAACTACTCGCGGCTGGTTTTATCAAAGAAGTGTACCACCCCGAGTGGTTAGCCAACCCTATACTAGTCCTGAAAAAGAACAATAATGAATGGAGGATGTGTGTGGATTATACTGATCTCAACAAACACTGCCCGAAGGATCCCTTCGCGCTCCCACGCATCGACCAGGTCATCGACTCTACGGCTTGTTGCATCATGCTCTCCTTCCTTGACTGCTACTCTAGTTACCACCAGATCGCTCTCAAGGAGGAAGATCAGATCAAGAAGACGTTCGTCACCCCCTTTGGAGCATTTGCATACACAACAATGTCCTTCGGGTTGAAGAACGCAGGAGCCACCTATCAGCGGGCCATCCAACTGTGCCTTGTAAATCAGCTACAACGCAATGTTGAAGCTTATGTGGACGACGTGGTCATCAAGACCAGATCCCACGATGAGTTCATCCCTAATCTCGAGGAAACATTCAACAGCTTACACAAGTTTTGATGGAAGCTTAACCCAACCAATTGCGTCTTCGGCGTTCCACAAGGAAAACTACCAGGTTTCATCGTTAGTCACCGAGGAATCAGAGCAAACCCGGAGAAGATCACCGCCATCATAGCCATGGATGCTCCACGGATGATGGATGTCTAGAAGCTCACAGGCTGCATGGCAGCCTTGAACAGATTTATCTCCCGACTTGGGGAACGGGGATTACCCTTCTTCAAACTGCTCAAGTGACACGACAAGTTCCACTGGACCGAGGAGGTGTCACACCCGGTTTAAGGATAAAACCGAAAGCATGACTATATGTATGCCAGGATCAAGTTCCATACATATAGTGACATCATTAGTGAATAACAGCAACAGTATCATGTAAAGAAATATAAATAAAGACTTACAAGACTATCAGAGATATGCGCTTATCATGGAAACGAAGGCTCCAAACTTCACAGGCAGACGACTGGGGGTTGCGTACGCCTAGAACTCTTTATCATCTTCAGTAGACTTCACACCTTTTTCTTCTGAGCAGCAGTTGGCAAGGGTGAGTACACTTATGGTTGGTACTCAGCAAGGCCACAAGAAATAACCAGAGTAACGATTTATATCCATCTTTAAGTTTATTAATCATGTGAGGGTCCAGGCCACTCTTAACTGTGAGCACGGCTGTTATAACAGTTTTACACTCTGCAGAGGTTGTACACTTTCACCACAAGTCGCGTAAAAGTTCAAAAGAACTTTAGACCCAACCATGCTGTGCTAGCTAGGCACAATACCACACTTCCGAGGTGTGATTGCATAGGGACGCTACGAGGCCTTTACAAAGATTCCCTAATAAGAAGTAGTCCGCTAGAGTTTCGGTAGCGGCGTGGTCCATAAACCTCCCTAATGGTCAGCACCTTAGCGAAGGCTGCTACCCCAAGAGGACCGGGCTATGACCCCTATCACCGACCCCCTCCTTGCCCTTTCGGTAAGACCGCTTCAAACTAGAGTCTCTAATTAATTAGCCAAGACCAGAGCCATATGGTCCTCGTGGTTGTACTGTTTTCCTGGGTGGTTCTCCATGTTCCGATTTAACACATGGTATTCTTGTAAATAAGCACAGATAGGAGGATGGTTAGGGTCACTTGCCTTTTTCCAACGAAAAGCTACTCTTACTGCTCTTCAGCTCTTGCTTACTTGGAAATCTTGTTCTTCAAGCTTCGTCAGCGATCATTCTACTCGAAGCAAACAACTAGCACAAACATACAAAATAACAAACAAGTATCTGTAACACTATCCTCAAGTGCTCTTCATGTTTTTTTCCCCGTTCTGTGAATACACCAAGATGTCATCAATGAACACAACCACAAACTTGTCAAGGTATTCCATAAAAACCTTGTTCATCAGGTGCATGAGGTATGCTGGTGCGTTGGTCAATCCAAACGACATCATAGTAAACTCGTACAGACCATATCTGGTAGTGAAGGCTGTCTTGGGTATATCCTCCGGTCAGATTCTTAGCTGATGATACCTGATCTCAGATCAACCTTGGAGAATACCTTGGCACCTCTCATCTGATCAAACAAACCTTCAAACCTGGGCAGTGGATACTTATTCTTGATTGTCACATCGTCCATTCTTACAATAGTTCCTCGATCACACTTGTTAATGCTCCACTACCACATAAAATACTTCTTGAATACTTAATCTAATTCCACTTTTAACTATCCATTCCTTCTTTAGCTTCGTTGGCCCATCTTTTGAAGAACCTTCTTCATATATTGATAAAGTGATTTGAATAGAGCTGGATTGATTCCATGATCGCTTTTCCTTGGCTTGACTGTCTTCTTCCAAGATACCCTCAATTCTTCTCAGCCTAAGTTTTACTTGCTTTGGTACCCTATCGACTCGAAGTGGTATGAGAATTGGGCATTGGGGATTGATGGCATTCTTGTCTAGCTGAGGTATCCTGATCATCTGTCCTGCTAAGGGGGCAAACTGATGACATCTGTCTGAGTGCAGGGCTATTAGAACTTTGGTCCAGGGGTTGATTATCATCCTCTTTTGCACACCAACTGGCAAGATGTCCGTCTTCTCCACACTTGAGACAATATAATCCAGTATCACACGACCTAGTCACCTTGCGCTTTGTTGGACATTTATTAACATAGTGACCTTTTTCACCACATTTGAAGCACACTCTTTTAACATATCCATTCTGGCTTCCTTTCTGCTCCACCATAATTCGTGAAGCAATCTGGGCATCAGGATTCTTCTTGATAGAGTTGTCATGCGGAGGTTGAACAACTTTAGGTTGTAGTTGGTTGGAATAGGGTTGAGTACTGCTATGTACCAATGGTTCTGGTAACTCCATCTTCTCTTGGCTTTCTTCGCTTGCTTGTTTCTTGCGTTGCTTGATTCTACTAGGCTGAAATTCCTTGAAAGAAATACTCCAATCCCCAAGGTTCATAGTCTGAGTACCATCTTGATATTGGGTAACTCCCTCTTGGAAAGTCTCTTGGGTAGATAAATCCTTATTAATATCTAAATAGTAACTTTGTCTGGCTTTAGCTGTCATTAGGCTAGCATCCTCTTGAAGGCATGGCTGACCATAATGCTCACAACATTGACATGTTCCTGGGGTCTTGATATCTTTATATTGTCTCTCAATTTCTAGCTCTAGCGCTCCACGACTTTTCTTATTCCTTTGACGGTTCCATGCTTCAGCGACTTGCCTCTTCACTGGTCCGGTAGGAATGTCTAGTTTGGTCAACTTCATGTTATGAGGGGATGATGTATTGGGCTGCATCCTTCCTCGTAAGACTTGAGCCTGCAGGGCTAATAGTTTCCTTTTATCAAATGGTGGCAGAATTGGTGAATTCTGATGGTGACCACTACTAAGGGGGTTGTGGTTCATAGGAGCTGAGGCTTGCTCTGTAATATGCTGATGGATATTAATCATGGTTTGAGCCACTGCTTGTAGACTTTGAGTTTGTGCTGCCATACACTCTAGCATCCTGTGTTCAAATGATGAGGCTACCGGTGGAATGTTGAGGTTACCTTCATTAGCTCTTTCTTCACGATTTCTGTTGGGACTCGCCATCTGGTTGGGTGGTGAGGGTGAGTTTAGAGGAAAAGGAGAATAACTAAAAGAATGATTGGGGAATAAGGTAGAGTCCATGATATCATCCTCTTTTGGAGTAGCGGGGAAGAAACGAAAAGAACAAAGATGTGGGAGATAAGAGAAGAACCCAACTAAGCAACTGATGTCATTGTAGGTTGAAGACCCACAATACACCAACAATCATTACAAAGAAGCGAATCAGGCAAGGTCATAAGGAAAAACAATCATCACACAAACACAGAACTACACTAATCAACACACAGTCAAGGAACGATGCTAAACGTTGTTAATAGGGCTCCAAGGGGTACTCCTAGGCATGGGTCGTCTCTTCAGGTTCAACATTCTTGATAGAGGCATCCTTCAGCTTGTGCAGTGTGGAATCTTGCTCTTCGGGTGAGAGTGACATAGGCTTTCGCTGCCGATCTTGTCTTCTTTGGGCGTGAGGTGATCACTCCTTTCTTCAGCTGTCTTGAGCAGGCTTCGGGTCAGGTGGCACGAATGATCTAAACATTTTGAATAAAAGGAGAGTAGAAGATCTTGGAATGAAAAGGCAACGGAAAGAATCCAAAATGGTCGTGCTTAAGATGCAAGGGGGTCGGAGGTACAATGTGGAGGATAGATAAAATCAAGGAGGGGATATGTTTGAAAAGATATATAGGAATTAATAAGAAAATATTAAGGAGTGGGGGTAAACAATATCACCAAAGAATCAAAAGGAGATCAGATGCAAGAGATAGGAAAATCATTCATCAAATGAGATGTATGATTAAGAGCAACAAGTCATCCATGAGAGAGGAAATAGATGATGGTTGAGGGTTTAGCAAAAACTAGAAAATGTAATTGTCAAGGGGGTCGAGTATCAAAGTAAGTTATCAAGGAAAGAGTAAGTCAATAGATAAGGATGGGGGTTTTACATTTGCAAAACAAGGATGTGCAAATGAAAAAGAAGGTCAGGTGAGAAAGGTGAGTTATCAAGGCGGGTTGAGAAAAGAAAATGGTCAAGGAGCGAGAATATTTATCGGGAAGGTCAAGGGTAAGACAGGAATAAGTTGTATAATAAAATAGACCTTAAGGAGCGACCATTGCTATCTAGGCTTACGTCCTACAGTCGATACAGCTCTGATACCACTTCTGTCACACCCGGTTTAAGGATAAAACCGAATGCATGACTATATGTATGCCAGGATCAAGTTCCATACATATAGTGACATCATTAGTGAATAACAGCAACAGTATCATGTAAAGAAATATAAATAAAGACTTACAAGACTATCAGAGATATGAGCTTATGATGGAAACGAAGGCTCCAAACTTCACAGGCAGACGACTGGGGGTTGCGTACGCCTAGAACTCTTTATCATCTTCAGTAGACTTCACACCTTTTTCTTCTGAGCAGCAGTTGGCAAGGGTGAGTACACTTATGGTTGGTACTCAGCAAGGCCACAAGAAATAACCAGAGTAACGATTTATATCCATCTTTAAGTTTATTAATCATGTGAGGGTCCAGGCCACTCTTAACTGTGAGCACGGCTGTTATAACAGTTTTACACTCTGCAGAGGTTGTACACTTTCACCACAAGTCGCGTAAAAGTTCAAAAGAACTTTAGACCCAACCATGCTGTGCTAGCTAGGCACAATACCACACTTCCGAGGTGTGATTGCATAGGGACGCTACGAGGCCTTTACAAAGATTCCCTAATAAGAAGTAGTCCGCTAGAGTTTCGGTAGCGGCGTGGTCCATAAACCTCCCTAATGGTCAGCACCTTAGCGAAGGCTGCTACCCCAAGAGGACCGGGCTATGACCCCTATCACCGACCCCCTCCTTGCCCTTTCGGTAAGACCGCTTCAAACTAGAGTCTCTAATTAATTAGCCAAGACCAGAGCCATATGGTCCTCGTGGTTGTACTGTTTTCCTGGGTGGTTCTCCATGTTCCGATTTAACACATGGTATTCTTGTAAATAAGCACAGATAGGAGGATGGTTAGGGTCACTTGCCTTTTTCCAACGAAAAGCTACTCTTACTGCTCTTCAGCTCTTGCTTACTTGGAAATCTTGTTCTTCAAGCTTCGTCAGCGATCATTCTACTCAAAGCAAACAACTAGCACAAACATACAAAATAACAAACAAGTACAGCTAAGAACAATACACCAATCACAAAACAAAAGCTTTTAAAAGAGCGTGCTAAAGGATAGGGCTCGCTGCTACGGTTATGAGAGCGCAAGAAACGCGGGAATCGGAGCTAGGGTTGAAAAGACACAGTTATCGGAGATTGGTACTATAAAAGAAACAAAAGAACTATGAGCTTTATTTATTTTATTTGGAAAATAAATGTAAAAAAAATATCCTTGATTATAATTAACTAATATTATATTTTTATTTATAAAAGCGGGGTAGAACTTAGTCATATTTTATTTGTGATTGTCTACGTACAAATTACACTAATTAACAATTAATTAGAAAGAAAACTTGTGAGAGCATCTAAACGCATAACTTTATATTTGGTGTTCAACTAAACAAATCATATTTAGAACACATTTGAGTTGGTATTAATTGAATTGACATTAGTTATGAAAAACCGGAGGTAAAGACCTAGGTGGATTTTAATTAGAAAACTAAGGGAGAGAACTTTAATCAAGTTAAATCTATTTTTAATTTAAAAAAATAGGAACTGAGGCACAACTACACGGCTAAACGGTAGCTTAGGCTTTAGAAGACTTAACGCAACGAGAACGAGTTGGAAAAGAGCTAAAATGACGTAGGTAGGGCTAAAACAAGGCTCCAGGGACTTATCTGCGAAGAAACTGGACTTCCAGGGGCTAAAATATAATTAAACCTTAAACAGAGGGTCGAGGTGCAAAACTATAGGTCCTGGACGGCGGGTATTAATTCTAGAAAGGTCAGGAGTCGGGACAGAAAAAGAAAGGGCACTACTCTAATTATTTTCTACTGATCTGGACTGCGGGTTGATTCCTTGAAAACCTAGGGATCTTCCTGCAAAAGTTTCGGGAACGGCTAGGGTCGGGTGAATCTGGTCCGTTGGATCAGAATCGGCGGCGGATCGGACGAATCGGCGGAGTAAGGGTCGGGCGAATCGGCTGAGTAAGGAAAAGGTCGGGTAAATCGGCCGGGTAAAGTGAACATCGATTCTGGCCATTGGATCTAGATCGAGCGGCAGAGGAAGGGTCGGCTCGATGGGATGAAAAGGGTCGGGCGAATCGGAGTTTTACTGGGTGTCGGCGGGGAGCGAGTGCGGCGGCGGACGGCCGGAGCTTCACCGAATCCGGTGTTCCGGGGCTCAATTCAAGCTGGATTTATGCCGGGGAGTGAGTGGGCGGTACGACGAAGGTGAGGGTGGTCACAGGATGGCTGTGCGGCGGCTGCAAACTGGCGGCCACGGCGGCGGGCGGAAAACAGATCTCCGGCGAGGAATCTGATTTGCGGCGGAGCAAAAGAGAGAGGGGAATCTAGTGCGGCTTGGTGCTCACCAACTTGCGAAGCTCTGGCGAGAGTTGAAGACGACGGGGAAGCAGCGGGTTGGCGAATCGGCGGAGTGGCGGCGACACAGGACGGCGGCGTTCCTCCGATGTGCAACTTCCAGCGGCGTGCGACGATGTTGTGTAGGGAAAGGATTTGAGCTTGGCTCTGGTTGCAAAGCGGGGTTTCAACGGGAATTTATAGGGGCGGATTGGCCGGGATTAGGAAGGCGGCATCGCGGAGTCGATCAGGACTCGGGGTACAAAGAAAGAAAGAAGGGCGCGAACGACAGCACGGAGTCGTTCCGGACTTTGGGTAGGGAAAGAAGAAAGAAGAAGAAGGTACCGACAGGTGGGTCCTAGCTGTCGGTGGAAGAAAGAGTCGGGTGAGGGAATCGGCCACTGGGTCGGCCGCGGAAAAAGAAAAGAAGTAGAGGAAAAGAAATTGGGCTGGTTGAAGGAAAGAATAGGAGAAGAAGGAAGTAAGGATGCATGCACAATTTTAATTTATGATTTTTATGAAAATACTTTTAAAAGTTTCAACTCCTATATTTTTGGGTGTTACAGGAGGCAAAGAAAAAGCTGCAAGATCTCAAGCGTCATTTGCAGTCGCCCCCCATCCTGACGGCTCCCCAACCAGGCGAGAACCTGCTATTCTACATTGCCGCGACTACTCACATTGTCAGTACGGCAATCGTGATGGAGCGCCAGGAGGAAGGCCATGCTTTCAGTGTGCAGCGGCCAATCTACTTCATCTGCGAAGTCCTTTCTGAATCCAAGGTTCGTTACCCGACAATTCAGAAACTACTCTACAGTATACTCATCACCTCCTGGAAGCTTCGCCATTATTTCAACGCATACAACATCTTGGTGGTCACCGACTTCCCATTGGCGGATATCCTCCACAATCGGGATGCCACCGGCGCATCTCCAAGTGGGCAGTGGAACTGGGGCTCTCACCCTCGACTTCAAGGCCCAGGCGGCCATCAAGTCGTAGGCACTAGTCAATTTCATGGCGGAGTGGCGAGAAAACCAAGTGCAAGCCCCGGCCAACCAGCCAGAGCATTTGGTCATGTACTTCGAACCAAGGAGGCTAACGAGGCGCTACAAGACCTCAAACATCACCTGCAGTCGCCGCCCATCTTGACGGCTCCCCAACCAGGCGAGAACCTGTTGCTCTATATCATCGTGAGTACTCACGTCGTCAGCACGGTAATCATGGTGGAACAACCAGGAAGAAGGGCACGCCTTTGGGGTGCAACGACCGGTGTACTTCATCAGCGAAGTCCTCTCTGAATCTAAGGTTCGTTACCCGACGATTCAAAAAATTCTTTATGCTATCCTTATCACTTCCAGGAAGCTTCACCACTACTTCGATGCATACAATATCCTGGTGGTCTCCGACTTCCCATTGGCGGATATCATCCACAATCGGGATGCTACTGGGCACATCTCCAAGTGGGCGGTGGAGCTGGGAGCCCTCACACTCGACTTCAAGCCCCGGAAAACCATCAAGTCACAAGCACTAGTCGATTTCATGGCTGAGTGGCGAGAAAACCAGGTGGAAGCTCCAACCAACCAGCCGGAGCATTGGGTCATGTACTTTGACGGTTCACTCAAGCTCGGTGGCGATGGTGCGGGAGTACTTTTCATTAGTCCGAGAGGAGAACAACTCAAGTACGTGTTCCAAATACTATTTGAGGTCTCTAACAACGAAGCCGAGTACGAGGCGCTATTGCACGGGGTACGCCTGCAGTCTCTGTAGGCATCAAGCGACTGCTTGTCTACGGTGACTCCTTACTGGTGGTCTAACAAGTCAACAAAGAGTGGGACGTCAACAAGTACACACTGGACGCGTACGTTGCGGAGATACGCAAGGTCGAGAAGAAGTTATCGGGGCTAGAAATCCACCACGTGATTTGCGACAACAACGTGGGAGCGGATGTGCTCTCAAAACTAGGTTCTGATCGAGCTAACGTCCCACCGGGAGTTTTCGTTCACGAGTTGCATAACCCCTCCATCAAGGCACCTGATTCAAGTTCCATCGCTCAGGGTCAAAAGGAACCCGATCGAGAGGTCTTGATGATCGAGGTCGATTGGAGGGTGACCTTCATCGACTACATCCAGGAGCACAAACTACCCCCCGGTGTCAACCCAAAAAGCGCTACGGCTACACGCATCCTAAGGCGCAGTAAAGGGTACGTTCTAGTCGGGGGTAACCTGTACAAGCATGGATCAACATCTGGCATACTCATGAAGTGTGTCATTATGGAGGAGGGCAGAGAAATACTCCAAGAGATTGACAAAGGTGTGTGAGGGAACCACGCTGCTTCTCGCACACTAGTCGGCAAGGCTTTTAGATCTGGTTCCTATTGGCCGACTACTTTGGCAGACGCCGAAGCACTCATTTGCCTGTGCACAAACTGCCAGTTCTTCAGCTAACAACCCCATGTCCCGGCTCACAATCTTATTACCATACCACCTTCATGGCCGTTTGTGTGCTGGGGCCTGGACATGATAGGGCCTCTGACCACCGTGCCGGGTGGTTTTACTCACGTGTTGGTGGCCATCGACAAGTTTACCAAGTGGATCGAGTACAAGCCAATCACAACACTCTCTGCAGATCGAGTGGTCACCTTCATCCGCGACATCTTGCACCATTTTGGTTTCCCCATCACCATCATTACGGACCTGGGATCCAACTTCCACTCGCATCAGTTCTGGGATTTCTGTGAACGCAGTTCCATTGAAGTCAAGTATGTTTCAGTGGCTCACCCGCGGGCCAACGACCAGGTTGAGCGCGCCAACAGCTTGATTCTTGATGGCTTGAAGAGAAGACTCTATGATGAGAACAGCAAAAAGGGTAGCAAGTGGATCGACGAGATCTTGTCAGTAATCTGGGGGCTTCGCACACAACCAAGCAAAGCCACAGGACACTCACCTTTCTTCCGTATACGGGTCTAAAGCTACATTACCAGCTGTCATAATGTTGAAGTCTCCTTGACTGGAGATGTTTGAAGAAGGCAAGGCTGACAGCGCAAGACATCCCGAGCTCGACTCAGTTGAGGAAATCAGATGCAACGTCTTGCTCCAGTCGACTCGCTACTTAGAAGGAGTCCGTCGTTACCACAACCGGAACGTTCAACGACGCTCTTTTAATGTTGGAGATATGGTTCTTCGATGAATCCAGGATAAAACCGGGTTACACAAGCTTAACTCACGATGGGAGGGGCCTTGCATCATGCACAAGGTTACAGGCCCTGGATCGAACCGCTGGCCAGAAGGTTTCTAATTCCTGGAATATCAAGCATCTACGCCATTTCCATCCTTAATCAAGCAAGACATCTTCTGTCAGCGCATCGAGATCAATACTTCGAGTATAACTCTGTTTTATTGATTACGACTGGTATTATGCGCATGTTTGCTGAAGGGGCCTCGCTCCCATACTTCCAGTAACAGATTACTAGTTTCCAACTAGTATCTTATGTTACTGAAGAAGCCTCGTGCTTATACTTCCAGTATAACTCCGTTTTACTGGTTTACGACTGGTATTACGCGCAAGTTTGCTGAAGGGGCCTCGTTCCCATACTTCCAGTAACAGATTACTAGTTTCCGACTAGTATCTTATGTTACTGAAGGAGCCTCGCGCTCATACTTCCAGTATAACTCCGTTTTACTGGTTTACGACTAGTATTACGTGCAAGTTTACTGAAGGGGCCTTCCTCCCATCTTCCAGTAACAGATTACTAGTTTTCAACTAGTATCTTATGTTACTAAAGGGGCCTTGCTCCCATGACAAGGAGTTTACTGATTTACGACTAGTTTTATGCGTGCTCGACTACTTCGACTACTCGTCTCGCCTACTAATCTAGTCGAAATTGACTGCGGCAAGACGGCTTCATTGATTGTTCAAGATCCAACAACACCTTGGCCGATGCTTGGGCTCGGGGGCTGGCGCCACCGATTGCTAGGGATATACTATGCTATTCATCTAGCTCCCTAGCTCGGGGGCTGGATGTGACAAGGCACTCAGCGAGTTTTCAGCGACAGTTCTGATGCTTTAAAGTTTGACGCTATAAAACTACTCGGAAGATCCCGATTCAAGAGGCTTTTGAAGATTTATCTTGGGAAGATAATTGTTAACCATTATTTTTTGGATTGTATTCCGAAATAAGGGTTTTTTTAAGATTATTACCCAGAGGTCTTATCTTGTCATTAACTTAGAGAACAAGATGTGATTTGAGCATTAATTTTGGGCATTGTTTGGAGAAGTTATTTGCTTCACCATTTTTTTAGGGAATTCATCCCGAAAAAAGTGGTTTTCCGATCTTAATCATGAGATCTGTATTGTCATATATTGCATGCCACGATTCTTTGGATCCTTTATTCCAAACCTTGGGGATTTGGATTCAAGGCTCGGGGGCTGCGGGACACATGTCATCAGCTACTTATTTTTCAAATCTGTTGTTAGATAAGGACAGAAGACTCAAGATTACATTGACCCTTAGGCTGATTCTAAGAGTCAACCTAAGGCTCGGGGGCTACTTCATATGGAGTGCGAGTTTAATCGCACCCCATATAAAAGAAGATTTGACAACTACTCGGGGCATGGGCATCTCACAGCCTCGATGCAGCCAAGGAAGTACTCGGAGGACACCTTCAAGATGGAGTTCAGCAGAACTCGAAGATGCCTTCAGAAGTCAGTACTCGACTATGAAGAGCTCGAGGCTTGTTAGACCCGGGCCCACGGGATTGTGCACATAGCGTACATTTTCTAGGATAAGGGATGGGACATGGCCAACGCCCTACATCTGTTGTAACTACTTGTAGCGTAGTAGGACTGCTCATACAGTAGTAAAACTAGTCAAAGATGATAGGAAACTACCTAAAAAGTACTCGGGTAGGACTCTTGGGCTTGTACCCGACTAGGACTTCCATGTAAACCTGTCCCCCCACACTATATAAGGGCGGACAGGGACCCCCTCCAAACAGGAGATCACCCGATCACCACCTAAGGCAATACAAACCACACAGGACGTAGGGTATTATGCTCTCAGCGGCTTGAACCTGTCTAAACTTTGTGTTCCTTGCACCTTCGAGTTCCTGATCTCAGCGACACCCTACCTACAAACTCACCATCTCGGGGGTATCCCTCGGTGGGCGTGGCGGTAAAACACAGATAGATATGTGTTCACACATGTAGGTAGCGCTGTTTTCTGGAAGTCTTGCAAGCAGACCATCTTAACGAGGTCAACTATTGAAGCGAAACTCACAGTATTGGATACCGCCACAGTTAAGGCTGAGTGGCTTTGTGAGTTTTGATGGATTTGCCGGCGGTTGAGAAACCAATACCAGCTATTCTAATGAACTGTGATAATCAACTGTGATTGTCAAGGTGAATAGTTCAGAAGACAACATGAAGTCATCAAGGCATGTGAAAAGGCAGTTGAAGTCTGTCAGAAAAATGAGAAACTCTAGAGTAATAGCGTTGGACTATGTTTTGATGGCTAAAAATCTAGCAGATCCTTTTACTAAAGGTCTTTCACGTAATGTGACTGACGAGGCATTGAGGGAGATGGGA
Source organism: Panicum miliaceum (assembly GCA_032594955.1). Lineage (NCBI taxonomy): Eukaryota > Viridiplantae > Streptophyta > Magnoliopsida > Poales > Poaceae > Panicum > Panicum miliaceum. Next base: position 25,238,812 of record CM064059.1, on the reverse strand, counting down.
TTGAGACCGACTTGAGAGTTATGTCATAGTGGTAACCTGTTCTATTTGATCGGATATCCCGTGAAGTAGGACGGCGAAACAAGCTATTGATTAACTGAGAAGGAGAGTATTTTTGTACAAACTCACTCCATTGAAGATGATGTCTGTCACACCTGATTCTAGAAAATACCAGATGCATCTCATATGTGCGCCAGGATCATGATCACACACATATGATAGACAGAAAGTATAATATATCAAAGACAATGCTCAAAAAGTAACTAGATAAAGTGTTTAACAATATTACACTCCGTATAAAAAAGACACAAATGTCTTTAAACGATACACTGATATACCCTATACGAAGTCTGCAACAACTCCGTCTTCCACAGGCGATGACTGGTGAACGCAAAGCCTAGAACTCCTCGAAGTCGACGAAGTTCTCCTCTTCAAAGTTCTCTTCTGAACAGCAGGGGGCAAGGATGAGTACTCTTATGGTTGGTACTCAGCAAGTGGGGTGAATATGCAAGGCCATCAAGGATAGGCTAGGGTTTGCAGCAGCGGTCACTTTTAGTTGGTCAAGTATTTATAAACAAGCACCTATTAACTAGGTTTAAGTTTATAACAACCCACTTTAGTAAAATCATAAGGATTCCATCGACAATAACATAATCCACGAACCACAATATAATTAATCTTCAAGTTTCATTATCATGTGAGGGTCCAAGCCACTCTTAACCGTGAGTACGGCTATTATAACAGTTTTACACTCTGCAGAGGTTGTACACTTTACCCACAAATCGTGTTTCCCTGAGTTGCCCGGGTTTGCAAGGCCCTTAAACACTTCCGAGGTGAGTGGCGAGGGTACACTACGAAGCCTTTACAAAGACATGTCGAGAGCTAGGCAGCCCGCTAGAGTTTCAGTAGCAGTGTGGTCCATAAACCTCCCTAATGGTCAACTCCTTAGTGAAGGCAGCTACCCAAGAGGAGCGGGCTATGACCCCTATCACCGACCCCCTCCTTGCCCTTTCGGTAAGGCCACCAACTAACTTCGCATCTAATTAATTGGCTAAGGTCAGAGCCATATGACTTTGTGGTTGCATTGTTCACTTGGGTGGTTCTCCATGTTCCCATTAAACAAAGTTGATCTTGAAATTACGCGGTATAACAACAATATGAAACGTGATCAACATTGACATAAGAGTCAACCAATACCAATCCCAAAGTTTGCAACTAAGCTTAACTACCCAACATAAATAGTAAAACCAGGTGTTTCAAGGTTTGGGGTAAAAGACTAGGTATGTTCTTAGCATAGATGTTGGCGCTAAAATCGGCCAGACAGGAATCGGCCGATGGTCTTCAGCGTCGGACACACGACCCGGGAGAATCTGCTTAGCTCCTGTTCGGGTTATCGCCCTCGTGCGGTTCGCGCGGCGTGCCAGTCAATCTGACCTGTTGATTGACAAGGAAATAAAGTATTAAATTCCAGGCGCTCCGATCGGCTGGAGTTCCGATCTGTCTTGAGGAGCGCGTCGGCGGCGAATCGGCCGATTTGCTGTAGAGATGATCGGCTATGGATCAGCCGATAATCATGTAGTAATTGTAAAGAAAACTGCTGGAGCGATCTAAACAATTACTATAGAGACAACACTTGAAATAGATCTAATCGGCTGTGAGATGATAAATCGAAGAAGAACGATTACGAAGCCGATTATTCTGATCTCAAGCTGGATAACTGGTGATAATACCAGAATAACAGGTAAAACTTCCAATTCTAGTAAATATCGATAACTGGAGAATAAATCCAAACGAAACCACAGCGACGCGCCCGTAGTTAAGGCTCGAATATTACTCGATAAGAGGAACCTACCAATTGGCCGGAGATCAAGTTGATGCAGCCCTGCCAATCCGTACGAACTCGTGAAAGAAGAAAAGTATTGGCGAAGTCGCCGACTTGAAAGTAAATTGCTGAAAAAGTAGAAGTATTGTTGTTGATTGATGTGTTGATTCCATTGCAAGACCCTGACGAGTCCTATATATATCCTAAAACTAGGACTCCTGGTCGATCACGACTTGTTACAACCTTATTTAAAAAATAGGAAAACTACTATATCTATAATAAGTTTTAAAGGAAACGGACTCCCGCAGAATCTTCCGCCGCCGTCCCCTAATCCAATCAGGATTCTTTTCAATTGCTCCTTGACCGACTTAGAGTTGCCCTGTTGACCAACTTTTGACCAGGACCCTCCGAAATAGTCCCATCCTGTTGGCGCAAGCTGTATCACCAATCGGCCAATTTCCAACTGTCACCTCAATCGGCCGATTCCTTACCGTAGCCTTTAGATCTGCCGCATCGGCCGACCTTCTTTTCCCGACGCCGATTTAACACGTGTCAACATCAGGCGTCAACACATGCCCCCAAGTTTTGGAGTAAAACATAACCTTTCCTTCGAAACTCTTTCTTTAATCCTTTCCTCCGAAACGGGCGCAGTAAAAATCTCCTTCCGTTCCGCGGCACAATGATTGCAATTTCCTCGGACCGAGCCCGCGAAACGACTGCTCCCCTGGAATTCGTGTAGACGGCGCGGTAAGAATACCATCTTTGCCCTTGCTCTCCCGATTTTTTCTTAAGTACTGGCCCTCTCCGCCTACTCTTCCCCACATATCTAGCATTCTCTTCCAGCGAACCACTGTTCGTCTTCTTCCAAGCTCTCATTGATCTCCAAGCGCTTCCCCCCTTCCGGCGATCTCATCCGCGACCTGCTCTAATCCTCCAATGGCGTCACCATCGGCGACCGCTCAATCCACGGAAGCTCTATCGGCAGCCCCTTCAGCGGCGGCGGCCCAATCGGCAGCTCCTCTGGCAGCCCCATCGGCGACGATGATTTCCATCCCAGAGGTAAATGCTTGAAATTTTTCCCCTTTCGTTTTTCTACTGCTTCAGTACTTTCCGGATCTTTTCTCAGTTTCTTCCCCTTTTCTCCCTTTTTAGGCACTTAGGCACCAAATCACCATCCCACTCTCAGAATCCCCTGACCTCATCTGCTTGGGCCCTATGGGGAACCCCGATCCAACAGACCTGATCACTCTAGAAACTCATAGAATCCCATTCAAGCAGTCACCCATGAACCTAGATCACTGGGTAGGCACTTTTAGATCCTGGCCAAATGAAACCCCCGGCTGGAGAGAATGGTACCAGAGGATAGCCAGGTGTAGGAGGGTTCAGTGGGATGAACAAAAAATCGGCCAGTGTATAGACTTATCTTTGTCTCAGATGGAAAGAAATGAACCTCTGGTCATGGCAGCTTCTTATTTTTGGTCTGATGCACTCAATGCATTCCTTTTTGGACATGGACCCATCACCCCGACTCTGGCCGATGTTCTGTTGTTGACCGGCCTCGATGTCTCCTCCGCCGATATCCCTTTCAACTATCTATTCAAGCCATCACATCGGCTAGAGACCAAAGGAATCGGCGGGTGGAAAGGGTATATTAGCAAAAATATGAAGACCGGGACAGTTTCAGAAAGGGAGCATACTGCTTTTCTGATGATGTGGCTAGAAAAGCACTTTTTCTGTGGCAGAGCAGTTGGACCCTCTTCAAACACCCAAGCTTTAGCGGAAGCCTTGTCACAAGGATCGGCCATCCCCCTTGGAAAACATCTGCTGGGATCGGCCTATTACCTGATGCATCAAATCGGCACCAAGCTGTCGAAGGGGGAACCGATCGGAAACCCTAGCGGTCCCTGGTGGTTCATCACCCTCTGGCTCAATTTATACATGAGCAAGGTATCTCAGCAACGTATAGAGACCAAAACTTTCCCTAACATTGAGTCAGAGGAGAATCCATCCGTCCGACGTCGCTGCAGATCTTTTGGAGAAGCGGCATCGGCCTTCCCCGGCTGCCACTTTACTGCTACCCGCACAGCTGAGTACTTCAGATGCTTTTATGATGGCCTTAGTGAAGAGACCGTCAGCTGGCATCCGTATCAAGCAGTGGAGCCGATTTTCGAATTACCCATGAGCTATGACTTCTCCACCCATACTTTTGACAGGGAGCTTATGGATGTCTTGATCAAGCTAGGGATTCTGCCAGCCAATTTCTTCTCAGGAAAGGACTCTCCTACCTATGAGTTTTACAATCCATCGGCTGCAGCAAGGCAACTGGGTTTTGGCCAACTGCCGATTCGGGTCTACTTCGCCGGTCAAGCGAAATTCAGAGATGGGCTGACTTCAAGTCTTGACTACAGTCGGCTGTGCGATCTAGTACCAGATTCCAGTACTATTGATCTGAATAATTGGTTAGTTGCCTCTTTTGCTACCCAGCAATTTAAGTTATGGTGGGCAGAATGGAAGCAATACCTTTTCTGCAAATCTCCATCGATTTATTGCAACATTCTGGATCCAGAAAAAAGGGACCCAAATGCAGCGGTATGCCCTTTCTCCCAGACGATTCCAATACTATTTCTTTCCATATTGTCATCTTGTTATTAACTCACGTTCATCTTCTCAGTCTGAAAGCCAGGTCCCTCCGATGCGGAGCCGAAGCGGCAGGCCGATAGATAGTCACCATCAATACATGCCATATCCACTTATCGGATTCCATGCTCCAACTATCAAGGATATCTCTACTGGCCGATCGAAACGAGCACCGAAAAGGCCAACCTCGAAGATAACCAGCCGTAGAGTGCGAGCCCGCATCGGATCGGCCGATCAGACGGCGATAGCATCGGCTGAGACTCCCCGTATCGGATCGGCCGACTAGATGGCAATGGCATCGGCCGAGACCCCCCGTATCAGATCGGCTGACCAGATGGCGGTGGCATCGGCCGAGACTCCAACCCCTTTACCTTTGCCGGTTGTCGAGATAGCCGATCCTCAAGTCACCGCCGAAGTCGGGGCAGCTGCAGCATCGTTATTAGTAGAAGCTGTTCAGGTAATCTTACTTATCTCATATATTCTTCAAATCTTCCACTGACATTAACTCTCTTCCTCTGCCAGGCTTCACAAGCTATTCCACCGCAGTCTCCGCAGCAATCGGCTACGTCCCAAGTGGAAGCCGAAACTCCAGCAGCTCCTCTCGTCGAGGTAAATGATCTCTTACCTTGATCTCTTAATTTTCAGAGAACTTAACCGATCCTGATGCAGGCCGATTTGGGTACGCTGACTATAACCCCACAACAAACATCGGCCGAAAGATCAACAGAGGCATGACAGATTTCTCACACCATCTTATTTCAATTTCCCATAGCATACTCACAGGATCTTCTTTTATGACTTTTTTCAGGAAGCTGGTCCAAGCGGAGCACTGATAATCGTTGAATCCTCTTCTTCCGACGAGCCAACTGCACCAGCCCCTGAGACAAGGGAGACGCTTCCACCGGCGCAGGCAAGAGAAATTCATTTTAAGGAGGTAACAAACTTTCCATTAGAATCGGCCGATTCCCTTTTACTGCTTGCCTACCCTTTTCTTTATTCCCTCACAGGAGCAAGACACCCCTAACAACAGCATCTTCTCCTTTGCCGTCTCCTTGCCTGATGACGAGGAAATTGCTTCACACCCAATTTCGTCGAGCTCTACCTCCGATGATGTCCGCGCCAAGCTCGAAAGCATGCGTACCCGCCTTCAAGACGACATCGGCCGATTGGTAGAAGATGCTTCGCCGATTCGACGACTTTTCAACGAGATCAAGGGTCGAATCCCGGAAGAAGTATCAGAAAACTTGGCGCATGCTGCCTATATAGAGTATATGCATATTCCGGTTTCCAGGGCGCTGCGCCACATGGCCGATCGTGCCCAGATGGCAAAAACTCGGGAAGAGGTCGATTCATACAAGCACCGGACTCAGGAGGTACACCACAAGATCAACTTCCTCGAAAGCTGCCGTCCGGACATCGTCGGCGCGATAGATCCGCTCAAACGGAGAAGAGCAGAGCTGGCCAAGGAGATGGAGCAGATAACCAAAGAGATAGCCGCTGAAGAAAAGAAACTCCAAGAACTCCCATCCATCATCAGTGAGCTGAAGCAAGAAAGACAGCATTTGGCCCGTGAAACGATAAGGCTTCATCGCCGTGTGTCAGAAGTTCCAGGATCGGCCGATGATGATCAGAGAGTACTAGACTCGGCCGATCAAATTAGACGACAAGCTATTGTAGCCATAGATGCTTTCCTTTGGTTGTAAAGAACATTGTAAACATTTATTGCTCCTTCAATGTTATTGCGCCGATTTGGTCTTGAACTATTTCTTTAGTCAGCTTTGCATTTATGTATGTGTTTACTCCGATAGGACGTGTCTCACCATCCATCTACCTCTCTTTACTTTATAAGTAGACCCTTTACCATCTCCAGAGGCATACGCATTACTTATCTTCTCTTTCCCTCTTTACTGTTCCAAACTGAACGGCAAGATGTCTTCTTCGTCCTCTTCATCTTCTTCCTCTATCAACTAGGTATGAACTCTCCTCTGCCTTTCCCCTAAGCATCTCAATCGCTCTGATGTTGGGTAACCCCTTTTATCTCTGTTTAGCCAAAACGTCTCAGCCCTGATCTAGAACGAGCGATTGAAATCATGCATTCGGAAGAACCACTATCACAGGCAGACACAGATCTGATAAGAGCTCATGCTGAGGAACTCAGAGATCATGTCCCCGCTGTTGTCCAAGAATACTGGGACCTTATAGATGCTCACTTTTTGGTCCGTAAGCGACCATCTTCTGAAAAAAATCCTCCACTTCCTTGTAAAGGTAAGACCGAAGTGGCCATGGAGGATCTGGAGGAGAAGAAGACCCGCCTCCTGATAGAACTTTGCAACCAAGCTGAAATTGGAGCCACTGCAGAGGACCCGAAGGAGAAAGGCTCAGCCTTATGATAGAACTGGGTCGCATCGAGAGAGAAATTCAGCGTAGGCGTAATCAGTAGACATATCGGTATTTTTATTCTAAGGGCGACTTGTACCATGTCGGCCATGTACTCTGTCATTTTCATCCAATAATGAATCCCAATGTTTTTCTTCATCAGATGTGTAGACGAAAACCGATGAAAAATCGGCCATATTATCTTGATATATTTTACTGCAAGTTATGCATCTACCCAAATGCTTGGATAGTACCTATTCAGATATCGTCCGTTTAAAGCTCTTGGGAATTCCTCCCCCTCGACTGTCTCCAGAATATATGCATTCCCAGGGGCACATCGGCCGATTCTATATGGCCCTTCCCAAGTGTGTGACCATTTACCGAATTTGGGATCTTTGGATCCTATCGGCAGCACCAACTTCCACACCAAATCTCCCTGAGAGAATTGTTTAACTTTGACTTTTTGTCATACCATCTGGCCACCCTTTTCTTGTTTTCTTCTATACTAATCAAGGCTTTCAACCGTAAACCTGCCGAATCATCAAGTTCATCCTTCATGAGAAAGGAATAGTCATCGGCCGTTAACTGATCTGGTAACGATATACGTCTTGACCCCGTCCTTATCTCCCAAGGCAAGACCGCCTCATGACCATAAACCAACTGATAAAGGGAAATCTTAGTGGCTCCATGACAAGCCATCCTATATGCCCATAAAGATTCATCCAAAGACATATGCCACTTTTTGGGTTGCTCTTCTATCTTCCTCTTGATCAGTTTGATTATCCCTTTATTGGACGATTCTGCTTGGCCATTGGCTTGAGCATACTATGGAGAAGAATTTAATAATTTAATCCCCATATCGGCGGCAAACTCTCCGAATTCTCCAGAAGTAAACATTGTTCCTTGGTCAGTTGTGATGGTTTGAGGAATACCAAATCGATAGATAATATGGCTTATAACAAATTCAATCATATCGGCCGACGTCACGTTCGTTAAAGGAATTGCCTCCACCCACTTAGTAAAATAATCTGTGGCTACCAATATGAACTTATGCCCTTTGCTTGATGGAGGATGAATCTGTCCGATGAGATCTATTCCCCAACCTCTAAACGGCCACGGCTTAATTATTGGATTCATAGCCGATGCTGGCGCACGCTGCACATTACCAAACTTCTGACAGTCTTGACATCCTTTGTAATACTTGAAACAATCTTCAAGAATAGTTGGCCAATAATACCCATTGTTCCGGAGCATCCATTTTATTTTGTGAGCCGATTGATGAGCTCCACACACGCCCTCATGGATCTCTCCCATCAGAACCTTTGCCTCTTCTATTCCCAGGCACTTGAGAAGAACTCCATCAATCGTCCGATAAAATAAATCATCCTCAAGCAACACATATTTTGTAGCTTGAAAACGTATTCGCCGATCCACTTTTTGGGATGGATTTTTCAAGTAATCGGCGATTTCCTTTCGCCAGTCATCGGCCGCGAGCTCTAGCATCATCACTCCTTGAACCGGCCGATACCTGGAGGCATGTTGGGCCAGCCTGTTGGCCTCTTCATTATAATTCCTGGGGATGTGCTCAATTATTACAGACTTGAACTCTTTTAAAAGCTGAAGGCAATCTTCATAATAAATCCTCAAGATATCATCCTTGCACTCAGATCGCCCCGTCAACTGATCCACAATGAGCATGGAATCTCCAAAAATTTCGACTGCATCAGCTTTGACTTCCCTTAATAATTGGATGCCCTTCAGAACGGCTCGATATTCCGCCTGATTATTAGTTGCAGAAGCTTCTATTGGCAGAGAGAAATCATAACTTGCCCCCCAAGGTGACACAAGAACAATGCCGATTCCTGATCCGACCCCACACGACTATGCATTCTGCCGATAACAAATAGTGCCTGAGCTTGGTACACGAGAAGTATAAACACAAGCATAACCGCTCCACCGGGGATTATCTTGTTTTAGCGTCTAAGAGTCTTCTGCTGACGTAATATACCACTCGTTCTTTCCCCTCAAACTCCTGTACCAACGCCGATCCAATAGCTTGTTCATCAGCCGATAAATATAATTTGAACGGCTTACCAGGCTGTGGTGGGACCAAAACTGGAGATGAAACAAGATACTGCTTGATATTTTCCAATGCCTTGCGTTATTCTTCTCCCCATATGAATTCCTGGTCGGGCTTTAATTTCAATAGAGGAGTAAAAGCCTGAATACGTCCTGACAGGTTGGATATGAATCTTCTGATAAAATTGACCTTGCCGATGAGGGACTGTAGCTCAGTTTTATTTTGTGGGGCAACAACTTTGTTGATGGCGTCTATAGTCTTGCAGTTGACTTCTATCCCACGCTCATGAACCATGAATCCTAAGAATTGCCCAGCCGATACACCAAATGCACACTTGTTTGGGTTCATCTTCAACCCATGCTTCCTTGTGCACTCCAGTACTTCTTGTAAATCGACCAGATGTTCTTGGTGACCTTTTGACTTGACCATGACGTCATCTATATAAATTTCCACCGATGTACCAATGAGCTTGTGGAAGATGTAATTCATGGCCTGCTGATACGTAGCACCGGTGTTCTTCAACCCAAAAGTTATAACAACCCATTCAAATAAACCAAGATGACCTGGACACCTGAAAGCCGTTTTCGAGATATCTTCTTCGGCCATTAATATCTGATTGTACCCTACATTCCCATCCATGAAACTTATGACTTTGTGTCCTGCGGCAGCATCTATCAAGATATCGGCCGTTGGCATCGGATATCCATCCATTGGCGTAGCCTGATTTAAGTTCCTGAAATCGATGCACACGCGTAACTTTCCATTTTTCTTGTATACGGGCACAATATTAGAAATCCATTCGGCGTAGCGGCACTGCCGAATAAATCCGGCTTCAATTAACTTTGTAATTTCGGCCTTTATATCAGGTAGAATCTTGGGGTTACATCGTTGTGCAGGTTGCTGATATGGCCGATATCCTGATTTTATAGGTAACCGGTGTTCAACAATGGACCGTTCTAGACCTGGCATCTCATGATATTCCCAAGCAAAGCAATCCTTGAATTCTTTTAATAAATTTATCAGTTTACACTTATACTCAGGATCCAAATTAGCACTAATATACGTTGGCCTTGATTTGCTGCTATCTTCCAAATCTATCATCTCCAATAAATCGGCCGACGTAAATCCATGCCCAAGCTTCCCGTCTTCTCGGACGAGCTGATCCATCTATTCTGAATCTTCAGAGTCGACTGCTTGGATCGGCTGTAGACCGAAATCGGACACTTTCAGGAAGTCAGTGTCCCAAGCCCTGCCAGATATACATTTGACGTGCTCGCAGCTCCACTGTTGCGTGTCAGCCGTTGCAACGCTGTAGGCGGAATCGGCAGTGACTATCTCTGTGCTATCGCCGACCCATTGCACGAGGCATTGATGCATTGTAGATGGGACACATCAGTTTGCATGTATCCAGTCGCGACCAAGCAGCATGTTGTAGGATCCCTTGCCATTAATAACGAAAAAAGTGGTAGGAAGGGTCTTACTGCCGATGGTGAGGTCGACGCAGAGCGCTCCATGGGCAGGAGACACGTTGCCTTCGAAATCCTTCAGCATCATGTCCGTCTTGGTGAGGTCTTCATCGCCCTTGCCTAGCTTGCGGAACATGGCATACGGCATGATGTTAACTGCGACACCTCCATCTACTAGTAATCTAGTGACGGGCCGTCCGTCAACATAGCCTTTGAGAAACAGCGCTTTAAGATGTTGCCGTTTTTCTTCTTCTGGTTTCTCAAAAGTAGCCGTCATCGGCTCTAACACCAGTTGTGCCATTTGTTCTTCCATTCTTGTTGCTTTGTCTCGATCGTCAGGCGCCATGAATTCCATCGGCAATATGAACACCATGCCGATTCTTGATTGTTTGCTTCCTGATCGTTTCTCTCTGGACGCCACACCCGAGACTTAACATTTCTTTTCTCTGGCACCTGCCTCTGTTCTTCTTCTTGATGCTCCCACTAGCGTAGGTGTTGGATCCTCCGTTTCTGGGATCTGGATAGGCCATCGGGACACTACCTGGGATTTACTGGTTTGGCCGATGATCTGGCGTGTTCCCAATCTGGTTCTCTTCCTAGGGGATTTTCATCCGACACCCTATTATCAGCCATCTCTTCTAGCCGATCGTGCACGCTGATTCTGCCCCCCAGTCCATCTTGTTGGTTGATCCTGCCTTTTGACCGGTGGTACTGGTCAACTCTGTCCCCCAGCCGATCATGCACTGAAACGCGCTGTTCCTCTCGTCCGCGCCGATTTCTGCTGATCGGCTCTGATCCTCTGTCCCTAGAGTGTGGCCTCGGGCGATCGTTGCAACTCGATCCATTACACTCCGGACAGTTATCGGCAGACGGCAATCTGATGTCGTTCTCCCAGCAATGGATGAAGAACGGACATTGCCAGTGATCTTCATGCCGGCGTATCATTTCTTCGTGGTATCTTGATTGTTCTTGCTGCTGCCGATATTTGCTGAGCAAGAACTGGGAGGTAACGGGTTTGCGTGATCGTTCTGGCCCCCGCCTGCTCCTTTTGATTTCTTCCGTCGTGATCTGCCTCCTGGGATCGACGGCGCCGCCCCTTCTTGCCGATTCTGACGTCAGCACCTTGGTTTGGCGTGAATTTCTTCCAGTGTCAACCATGTTGGCCGGGAAGGGATGCTGATCTATCTTCATCGGCTTTGCCGATTTAGCTGGGGTTTCAAATTTAAGCCTCCCCTGTTCGATGGCCGATTGTATCTGCTGACGGAAGACTTTGCATTCATTCGTATCATGAGACGTGGCGTTGTGCCACTTGCAGTATTTCATCTTCTTGAGTTGGTCGGCCGAAGGGATAGTGTGATGTTGAGATAGTTTAATCTGTCCCTCCTGGAGCAATAAATCGAAAATTTTATCGGCCTTTGATGTGTCAAAGCCGAATGTCTCTGGCTCTTTCTTTCCGAAAGGGCATGATATCGGTTTTTTTCCTTTCACCCATTCTGCCAGGCCGATTTCCTCCTCCCCATCGGATTCAGACCCTTCTAGGTATGCCAGCTTCTTTTGGAAATTCCTCCGCTGTTCAAACGGACGGACTTCCTGTCCTGACAACCGGTGGACGATCTGGCTTAGGCTTTCAAACTCTTGCGCAGCATATCTTTCTTTGATTTGTGGCAGGAGGCCTTGGAAAGCGATATCGGCCAACTGTGCATCGATCAGAGCCAGACTGTAGCATTTGTTCCTGACTTCTCTGAACCTCTGTATATATCCCATTACCGGTTCATCGCTCCTCTGCCTGAGGCTGGTCAAATCCGAGAGCTTCATCTCGTGTACTCCTGCGTAGAAGTACTTGTGGAACTGCTTTTCCAAATTGGCCCATGTAACAATAGAATTTGGTGGCAAGGTGGTGAACCACTGGAAGGCCGATCCGGACAGAGACGATGAAAACAAACGCACCCTTAGAGCATCTTGTGTGGCAGCCTCCCCGCACTGGATGATGAATCGGTTGATGTGCTCTACAGTGGATGTATCGTCCGTCCCCGAAAACTTGGTGAAATCAGGAACTTTGTAGCGGTGTGGGAACGGCAGCAAGTCATAGGCCGATGGTTATGGCATCATGTAGGTGTAAGTTTGCACCTTTGGCTTCAATCCAAACTGGTCCTGGATCACTTCTGCTATTCTTGCCGTCCAGTCCACCTGCTGCTGATGAACAACTGTTCGCGGCGCGGGCATGTGCTGAAGAGTTGGCATGGCTGGGTGATGAATCGAAGCATGTGGCGAATTCTGCTGAGCAGCTGATAGTTGATGGCGAAGTGAATCCGCCGCCCCATCAAATGTCATCATTGGCGCTACGCCTCTGAATGCTTCTACAGCGCTTGCCCCCGTACCAATTTATGATGAGATCGGCTGATACTGAGGGACCGTCGGCCGGACGGCCGATTGGTGAGTCACCTGGGTTGGATAGCTTCCATGCCCGGTTGATGGATCGGGGAAAGCCGTTGTCGCCGATATCCCCCAGGGTACTGAGCTTGTAGGCAGCGATTGTACAGAAACGACCTGGACAGGTTGCAACGGTGCCTGTGACGGGAAACATGGTGCACTGCTGTACCTTGGAGACGCTGGAGGCAACGGAGTGTTGTATCCCTCGCGTTGCGTTAATATCGGCTGAGGAGCCGATTGGGATGTGCATGGTGAGCTTCTGGCTGGCAGCGTGATTGGTGGGGCATACGTTGGTCCCTGATAGCCTTGGAATGCTCCGCTCGCCAGAGAACTGACGATTGCATTATACACCGTGTTGGTCATCACCGAGGATTGATCAATGAATGCCTGGTAGACGGACTGTTGGATCATATCGGACATCTTGCCCGAGTCTTCAGCGATGGTGATGTGGCGGGGAACTGGAATAGGAGCCTTTTTGACAGCCTCCCCGCTTCTGGTACGACTGAACGACTGAAGGTACATCTTCTTGTAATCTTCTAGATGTTTAGCTAATTCTTCCCTCTGGTCGTCCTTGACATCCACTTCTGTGACCTCAATGATGTTGGTATCGGAGATTTCTACGTTCTTCGACATATCAGATCTTGGATTGGTCCCACTGGGCGTGCCAAAATTGTGTTGGCGCTAAAATCGGCCAGACAGGAATCGGCCGATGGTCTTCAGCGTCGGACACACGACCCGGGAGAATCTGCTTAGCTCCTGTTCGGGTTATCGCCCTGGTGCGGTTCGCGCGGCGTGCCAGTCAATCTGACCTGTTGATTGACAAGGAAATAAAGTATTAAATTCTAGGCGCTCCGATCAGCTGGAGTTCCGATCTGTCCTGAGGAGCGAGTCGGCAGCGAATCGGCCGATTTGCTGTAGAGATGATCGGCTATGGATCAGCCGATAATCGTGTAGTAATTGTAAAGAAAACTGCTGGAGCGATCTAAACAATTACTATAGAGACAACACTTGAAATAGATCTAATCGGCTGTGAGATGATAAATCGAAGAAGAACGATGACGAAGCCGATTACTCTGATCTCAAGCTGGATAACTGGTGATAATACCAGAATAACAGGTAAAACTTCCAATTCTAGTAAATATCGATAACTGGAGAATAAATCCAAATGAAACCACAGCGATGCGCCCGTAGTTAAGGCTCGGATATTACTCGATAAGCGGAACCGACCAATTGGCCGGAGATCAAGTTGATGCAGCCCTGCCAATCCGTATGAACTCGTGAAAGAAGAAAAGTATTGGCGAAGTCGCCGACTTGAAAGTAAATTGCTGAAAATGTAGAAGTATTGTTGTTGATTGATGTGTTGATTCCATTGCAAGACCCTGACGAGTCCTATATATATCCTAAAACTAGGACTCCTGGTCGATCACGACTTGTTACAACCTTATTTAAAAAACAGGAAAACTAATATATCTATCATAAGTTTTAAAGGAAACGGACTCCCGCAGAATCTTCCGCCGCCGTCCCCTAATCCAATCAGGATTCTTTTCAATTGCTCCTTGACCGACTTAGCGTTGCCCTGTTGACCAACTTTTGACCAGGACCCTCCGAAATAGTCCCATCCTGTTGGCGCAAGCTGTATCACCAATCGACCGATTTCCAACTGTCACCTCAATCGGCCGATTCCTTACCGTAGCCTTTAGATCTGCAACATCGGCCGACCTTCTTTTCCCGACGCCGATTTAACATGTGTCAAAATCTGGCGTCAACAATAGATAACCCATCAAGTTTATGCAAGCAACAGTAAAGTAAAGTGAATTATCATGCTGTTGTTGGGATCAAATAGAATATGCAGGGGGTTAAATCCACTTGCCTTCCTCAAACAGCTGCTGATTCTCTTCCTCTTAAGCTTGCTCTTGATTTTGCTCGAACGTCACGTTGTCTACGCGATCACACAAACAAGCATACACAAATAAATAAGAAACAGTACAACAAACAGTACAAACAGAAAGTAAAAACATGCTAAAGTTGTAGTTCATGATGCAAGGATCGCGTGAGCGCAAGAATCGCTGAAATCGGAGTTGAAACGATGAAGATATGGCTAAAACAGTGATCTAGGGACCTAACTGCGAGAGTTTTGAACTTCAAGGGGCTGAATCTGAAGAAATCAGGGGCTAAAACATAATTAAACCTTATACAGAGGGTTGGGGTGCAAAACTATAGGTTCTGGACAGCGGGTACTAATTCTAGAAAAGTCAGGGGTCGGGATAGAAAAAGAGAGGGCTCAACTCTAATTATTTTTCTACTGATCTGGACTTCGGGTTGATTTCTGGAAAACCTAGGGGTCTTTCTGCAAAGGTTCTGGGAATGGCTACGGTCGGGTGAATCTGGTCCGTTGGATCAGAATCGGGTGGCGGGTTAAGGGTCACACGAATCGGCGGAGTAAGGGTCGATTCTGGCCGTTAGATCTAGATCAAGCGGCAGGAAAAGGGTCGGCTCGACGGAGTGATAAGGGTCGGGCGAATCGGAGTTGTGCTAGGCGCCGGCGGCGAGCGAGTGCGGCGGCGGACGGCCGGAGTTCACCGAATCCGGTGTTCCGGGGCTCGGTTCATGCTGGGTTTATGCCGGGGAGAGAGTGGGCGACATGGCGAAGATGTTGGTGGTCACGGGACGGCTGTGCGGCGGCAGTAGACCGGCGGCCACGGCGGTGGGCGGAAATAGTTCTCCAGAGAGGAATTGGGGTTGCGACAGAGCAAGAGAGAGAGGGGAAACGGGTGCGGCTTGATGCTCACCAACTTGCGGAACTCTGGCGAGAGTTGAAGGCGGCGGAGAAGCAGCTGGTTGGCGAGTCGACGGAGAGGCGGCGACACGGGGCGGCGGCGTTCCTCCAGTGTGCGAATTCTAGTGGCGTGCGATGGTGTTGAGTAGAGGAAAGAGTTTGAGGATGGCTTTGGGTGCAAAGCGGGGCTCCGGTAGGGTTTTATAGGGGCGGAGTGGCCGGGAAAAACGAAGGCGGCGGCTCTTGCGAAGGAAAGGGCGGAACTGCGGCTAGTAAGGCAAACCGGCATCGCGGGGAAGGAAGGAGAGACGCTGGCGACGACGTGGAGTCGATCCGGACTCGGGGTGAGGAAGGAAAAAGGAAGGGGTTGGAGCGCGGCGGGACGTCTGACATCGGGGCGGAGAAAGGAAACAGAGGAGCGGGAGCAGTGCAGAGGAAGAAGAAAGGAAAGAAGAGAGAAGGCGCCGACAGGTGGGTCCCAGTTGGCAGCGAGAGAAAGGTGAGGGTGGGTGAGCAGATTGGGCCGCTGAGTTGGGCCACGGGATTGGAAAAAGAAAAGAAGGAGAAGAGAAGGAATGGGCCAACTGGACTGGGCCGCAAGAAGAGGAGAAAAGAAAGAAGCAGAAGAGAAAGAAGTTTGGGCTGGGCTGAAAGAAAAGAGTCGGAGAAAAAGAAAAGAAAGAAAGATGCATGCACAATTTTATTTTGTGACTTTTATAAAAATATTTTTTTAAAATTTTAATTCCTATATTTTTGGGTGTTACAAAACCTACCCCCCTTAAAGAGAATCTCGTCCTCGAGATTAGGAAGGATTTGGGAACAGCTGAGGGAATTCTGCAATCAGTTCATCTTCTCTTTCCCAAGTAGCCTAATCCTCTGAGTGGTGACTCCACTGTACTTTGCACATTTTGATCACCTTGTTCCGAGTAACCCTCTGAGTTGTTTCCAAGATTCTAACCGGATGCTCTGCATAAGTCAAATCTTCTTGTACATTTAGTTCCTCCAACGGTAACTGCTCCTCCGGCACTCTCAAACATTTCTTTAACTGTGATACATGAAACACATCATGGACATCTGACAATTGTGCCGGTAACTCCAATTGATATGCCACTTCACCTTTCCTTTCCAAGATCTGAAAAGGACCAATATAACGTGGTGACAACTTTCCTTTCACTTTGAATCTACGTAAACCTCTGATGGGTGATACCTTCAAATACACCAAATCTCCAACTTCAAATGTCAATTCCCTTCTTCGTGTATTAGCATAACTTTTCTGTCATGACTGGGAAGTCTTGAGATTATCCCGGATTATCTGGACTTGTCTATCCACTTCTTGAAGAATCTCTGGTCCAAAAACCTGACTTTCTCCTGTCTGATTCTAATACAATGGTGTCCTGCATTTTCTCCCGTATAATGCTTCAAATGGGGCCATCTTGAGACTTGCTTGATAACTGTTATTGTAGGAGAACTCTGCATATGGCAAGCTTTTATCCCAACTACCTCCATGCTTAAGGGCTCATGCTCTCAACATATCCTCCAATACTTGATTCGTTCGCTCAGTCTGACCGTCTGTTTGTGGATGATATGCGGAACTGAAATTGAGCTTTGTATCCATGGATTCATGTAATTTCTGTCAGAAACGCGACGTGAACTGAGTACCTCGATCAGACACTATCTTCTTTGGAACACCGTGCAGACACACAATTCGTGACATGTACAGTTCTGCTAACTTGGCTCCAGTGTATGTTGTTTTGACCGGGATGAAATGTGCGACTTTTGTCAATCTGACCACAATAACCCATATCGAGTCGTAACCATCACGAGTACGGGGTAACCCTACAATGAAATCCATACCAATCTCTTCCCATTTCCATTCAGGTACCTTCAATGGCTGGAGTAAACCTGCTGGTCTCTGGTGTTCTGCTTTCACTCTCTGGCACACATCACACAAAGCTACGTGAGTTGCTACGTCTCTTTTCAAACCACACCAGTACCTTTCTTTCAAATCTTGATACATCTTGGTACTTCCAGGATGAATGGAATAAGCGGAATCATGTGCCTCCTTCAAAATGAGTTCACGAAGGTGATCCATTTCTGCTACACAGATCCTCTTTCTGAACCAAACAGTCCCTTGTTCATCTTCGGTGAAATCCTTAGTCTTGCCTAAACCAATTTGAATCTTGGTCTCTTTGATCTTAGCATCTGTCAAGTGTCCTTTTCTGATCTCTTGTTCTAATGTAGGTTCCATCTCCATAGTCATGGCTTCCGCTTGTGTGACAATTCCCAAGTTCAAACGTGCCATCTCCCAACATAATTCCTGAGGCATCAATCGATCAATCATCATATTAGCTTGTTCTTTCCGGCTTAGGGCATCTGCCACAACATTAGCCTTGCCAGGATGATACTGAATATCCAAATCATAGTGTTTGATTAATTCTGGCCATCTGCGCTGTCTCAGGTTAAGATCTTGTTGCGTGAAGATGTACTTCAGACTCTTATGGTCCGTGAAGATCTGACACTTGTTTCCGATCATGTAGTGCCACCAAATCTTCAATGCGTGCACGACAGCAGCCAATTCCAAGTCATGGGTAGGATAGTTCTTCTCATGCTTTCTCAACTGTCTTGAAGCATAGGCCACAACTTTGCCTTCTTGCATTAACACACATCCAAGTCCCATTCGTGAAGCATCGCAATACACATCAAACCCTTTGTGGATATCCGGCATTATCAACACAGGAGCAGTGGTCAATCTTGTTTTCAGCTCTTCAAAACACTTCTGGCAGGCAACATCCCACTTAAATTCTTTCCCTTTTTCCAACAAGGAAGTCATGGGTTTCACAATCTTTGAGAATCCCTCAATAAATCTGCGGTAGTAACCTGCAAGTCCGAGGAAACTTCTGATTTCAGGCACAGACTTCGGTGGATTCCAATTCAGAATATCCTGAACTATGCTTGGGTCTACTGCAATTCCTCCATCTGTGATAACATGTCCAAGGAAAGAAACTTCTCTCAACCAAAAATCACATTTGCTCAGCTTGGCATATAACTGATTCTCTCAGAGTTTCTGTAACACTATCCTCAAGTGCTCTTCATGTTCTTCCTCGTTCTGTGAATACACCAAAATGTCATCAATGAAAACAACCACAAACTTGTCAAGATATTCCATGAAAACCTTGTTCATCAGGTACATGAAGTACGCTGGTGCGTTGGTCAATCCAAACGACATCACAGTGAATTCGTACAGACCATATCTGGTTGTGAAGGCTATCTTGGGTATATCCTCTGGTCGGATCCTTAACTGATGATATCCTGATCTCAGATCAATCTTGGAGAAAACTTTGGCACCTCTCATCTGATCAAACAAATATTCAATTCTTGGCAGTGGATACTTATTCTTGATCGTCACATCATTCAGCGACCTGTAGTATACACACATCCTTCTGCTGCCATCCTTCTTATCGACAAAGATCACGGGTGCTCCCCACGGGGACGAGCTAGGATAGATAAATACCTTAGCTAACATTTCTTCTATTTGTTTCTTTAGTTCACTTAGATCCTTAACATCCATTCTATAGGGTCTTTTAGAGATAGGTGCAGTACCAGGTAAAAGATCAATACTGAACTCAATGTCACGAACAGGTGGCATACCTGGTAAATCCTCCGGGAAGACGTCGGGGTACTCACAGACAACTCTGATATCTTCTAGAGGCATTCCCTTCATTTGGTTCACTGTCCCAACTCCACTAGGTGAAGCTGATGCCACAAACTCTACTTTATCTCCTTGAGGGCTGGTTAAGAGAACTGACCTCTTGCGACACTGAATGACACCATCACATCCTGATAACCAATCCATTCTGAGGATCACATCAATGCCGCTAGTCTTTAGGACTATTAGATTGGCTAGGAATTCTATCCCCATAATATTCAGGTTGACCCTCGGGGATAATTGACTGGCTTTCAATTCTTTGCCCGGGGAGCTTACTAGAAATATTTGTTTCATAGGGCTCATTGGTAAATTATGTTTTGCAGCGAATTGCTCAGTAATGAATGAATTTGATGCTCCAGAATCAAATAAAACTGATGCAGGTTCAGAATTAACAAGGAGTGTACCGAGCACAACATCGGGAGCCTCTTCAGCTGTTTCTGCAGCCACATGATTCACCTTTCCGCGCACGTAGTTATGTTGTCCTTTGTTGCCCAGTGGTGTCTGGTTGCTGTTGCGCGGCTGCTGCTGCTGCTGAGGAGTCTGCCTTTGTCCACTGTTCCTCTGATTCTGAGGAGTCTGCATGTTACGCTTCGGGCAGTTGTTAGCATAATGACCCAATTCTCCGCATTTGAAACAACCGTTGGGTTGGACCGGTGTGACTGGATTATTCGTCTGCACTGGTGCACCTGTGGCATAGCCTGGACGGTACGGTTGCGGGTTGGAGTTGCGCTGAGTCTGCTAGTTGAAGCGTTGAAGCTGCTGTGGGGTTCGTTGATTCTGTTGACTCTGCGGATATCCTCCACCTTGTCCTCCAAAGCGCGACTGAAATCCCTTGGGTGTGTTGTAGAGGGGACGGGTGTTGCTGTTGGATTGTCCCTGGGACTGAAGTTTTCGCTTGTGTTCCCCAAGCTCCTTGCGCTTGCTCTCCAGACCAATGGCTTTGTCTAGCAGAGTTTGGAAGTTTGGGAAAGTGTGACTGTGTAGCTGATAGTTGAGCGGCCCTATCAGACCTTCCAAGAAGCGCTCCTGTCTCTTTGCGTCACTATCCACCTCATGGGGCGCGTAACGAGACAACTGAGTGAATTTGTCCCGGTACTCACTGACAGTCATGCTAACTTGCTTCAGGTTCAGGAATTCCTTCTGCTTGAGCTTCATTAGTCCTGCTGGGATATGGTGGCTGCGGATGTTGGTTCTGAACTCCTGCCAGGTGATAGTGTTGGCGTTGGCGTGGGCAGCGGTGAAAGCATCCCACCAATCAGCGGCTGCACCTTCCAGACGTCCTGCAGCATACAGGACCCTTTCACGGTCACTGCATTGTGTGATGTCCAGCTTCGTAGTGATGACCTTCAACCAGTCATCAGCATCCAAGGGGTCCACTGAGTGAGAAAAGGTAGGAGGGTGGTGACTCGTGAATTCTCTATGTTTGTCTCTTGGTGGCTCGTTTTGCTACGGTGCTTGCTGATTCGGCTGAGCTTGTATGTTCTGGATGGTGGCAGTGAGGTTCTGCAACACCTGCATCTGTGCTGCCATGAATTGCTCCATTGTTGGGTTGGGCGGTGGTGTCAACTGACTCTGTCGGTTGACAATGCGAGCACGCCTAGTGCTAGGGATATTCTGTCCTCCACCTTTCCTGGTGTTTACCATCTGACAGTTAGGGAATAAACCCATGATAAGACAAGTGTACTAGATATAGGTAGACAGAAGATAAGATCTTAACAAAATATGGATTTATAAGGACTCCAACTTATA
Organism: Panicum miliaceum; assembly: GCA_032594955.1. Lineage (NCBI taxonomy): Eukaryota > Viridiplantae > Streptophyta > Magnoliopsida > Poales > Poaceae > Panicum > Panicum miliaceum. Next base: position 25,217,773 of record CM064059.1, on the reverse strand, counting down.
TTAATGGATAGATTATATCAAGCAATTCTCAAGGTTTCCAACCAAGCACACAAAACAAACATTTGTTCTCAAGCAAACATTATTACATCGTCGTCCTCTTAAGCAAAATGGTTCTAACGAGAAAACTTTAAGAGATACTAGCCTAAAAGCCTAGATGCCTATTCCTCTTGGCGAGTTATGGAGCCGGGTTCGCTGCAGCAAAGCTTCTTGCGGGGCGGTGACAAGGCAGGGAAGCGGGGTTCATCCATCTGTGGTGGTGGCGGCGCCCTTCCTTCAAGTCGGGCCTCCAGTATGCGGATCCTTTCATGGGTCTCCAGTAGCTTGTCCTGAGTATCATCCAGCTCAGTGACGACGCTTTCCAGCTTAGTGTTGAGAGCAGCGGTGACTCGAGCAAGAGTATTGAGGCGGTCTTCATCATCTCCACCCAGAGTAATCACAGTCTCTTCAGTTCCACTGAGGCGGTGAGGAAGGTTGCGATACTCCATGTTCTGAAGCTCCTGGCGGTAGGTGTGGCAGATGGACCACAGAGCTCTCCTAGCGGCGCTGCTGACGGCGGCGTCGTAAGTAGCGTGGGGTGTGGCCGAGTCGTGCGCTGTGAGAGTCCTCAGGCCTCTGGCGCTCTCCGTATCCATCCTGATGTGGACGCGAGTGAGGTAGTAGTCGCCGAGCGCAGGTTCGATGTAGTGGTGCGTGTGGTAGTGGGGTCTCACGCGGTTGCCCAACTCCTGCGGAACTCCCTGCAGCACCAGAGATAAGAGATCGAGCTCTGTCCGAAGTGCGAACACAGCAGAGTTGCCTTATCCCTGGAGGATCATCACTCTGATCGTCGTTGTCTTCATTGTTGTCGTTGTCCTCATCATCATCTCTTCCATCATCAATGCCCCCGGAGTTACCCGGGCTTCCTTCGGCGGCGACCGGTGCTGGAGCGGGAGCTGGAGCAGGGACAACTGGGGGTGGCGGCGGTGCCTCAACAACTGGTGATGCCGGCGGTGTGAACTGATTCCCTTCTTCATCAATCGCCATGATACGGCCATCTTCACCATCCACGAAGTAGTAGGCCTCCTCGGGTTCTTCCTCCATAGCTTCCTCCTCTTCAGCAGGGGCTGGAACTGAGGTGGGAGGAGCTGGCTCAGCTGGGGCAATGCGAACCTGGCGACCTCCGGTGCGCTCACGAGCAGTCTGGTAAGTCCTGGCCATCTGACAGAGCGGGTGTAAAACTCAGAATATATATATATATATTTTAAAAAATAAAATAATAGAAGGTTTATGTAAACATAGGTTTTTATGCGGAAGTATAAAATAAACATAAAGAAATTTTTGATGCTGACATGGCTTGCTAGAAGATAAATCCTTAATTTCGACCATTTCTATTTAGGCTAGCGTCCTACAGTCAACATAGCTCTAATACCACTTCTGTCACACCTGATTCTAGAAAGAACCAGATGCATCTCATATGTGCGTCAGGATCATGTTCACACACATATGATAGACGGAAAGTGTAATATATCAAAGATAATGCTCAAAAAGTAACTAGATAAAGTGTTTAACAATATTACACTCCGTATAAAAGAGACACAAATGTCTTTAAACGATACACTGATATACCCTATACGAAGTCTGCAACAACTCCGTCTTCCACAGGCGATGACTGGTGAACGCAAAGCCTAGAACTCCTCGAAGTCGACGAAGTTCTCCTCTTCAAAGTTCTCTTCTGAACACTAGGGGGCAAGGATGAGTACTCTTATGGTTGGTACTCAGCAAGTGGGGTGAATATGCAAGGCCATCAAGGATAGGCTAGGGTTTGCAGCAGCGGTCACTTTTAGTTGGTCAAGTATTTATTAACAAGCACCTATTAACTAGGTTTAAGTTTATAACAACCCACTTTAGTAAAATCATAAGGATTCCATCAACAATAACATAATCCACGAACCACAATATAATTAATCTTCAAGTTTCATTATCATGTGAGGGTCCAAGCCACTCTTAACCGTGAGTACGGCAATTATAACAGTTTTACACTCTGCAGAGGTTGTACACTTTACCCACAAATCGTGTTTCCCTGAGTCGCCCGGGTTTGCAAGGCCCTTAAACACTTCCGAGGTGAGTGGCGAGGGTACACTACGAAGCCTTTACAAAGACATGTCGAGAGCTAGGCAGCCCACTAGAGTTTCAGTAGCGAAGGCAGCTACCCCAAGAGGACCGGGCTATGACCCCTATCACCGACCCCCTCCTTGCCCTTTCGGTAAGGCCACCAGCTAACTTCACATCTAATTAATTGGCTAAGGTTAGAGCCATATGACTTTGTGGTTGCACTGTTCACTTGGGTGGTTCTCCATGTTCCCATTAAACAAAGTTGATCTTGAAATTACGCGGTATAACAACAATATGAAACGTGATCAACATTGACATAAGAGTAAACCAATACCAATCCCAAAGTTTGCAACTAAGCTTAACTACCCAACATAAATAGTAAACCCAGGTGTTTCAAGGTTTGGGGTAAAAGACTAGGTATGTCCTTCGCATAGGTAACCCATCAAGTTTATGCAAGCAACATTAAACTAAAGTGAATTATCATGCTGTTGTTAGGATCAAATAGAATATGCAGGGGGGGAAATCCACTTGCCTTCCTCAAACAGCTGCTGATTCTCTTCCTCGTAAGCTTGCTCTTGATTTTGCTCGAACGTCACGTTGTCTACGCGATCACACAAACAAGCATACACAAATAAATAAGAAACAGTACAACAAACAGTACAAACAGAAAGTAAAAACATGCTAAAGTTGTAGTTCATGAAGCAAGGATCGCGTGAGCGCAAGAATCGCTGAAATCGGAGTTGAAACGATAAAGATATGGCTAAAACAGTGATCTAGGGACCTAACTACGAGAGTTTTGAACTTCCAGGGGCTAAATCTGAAGAAATCAGGGGCTAAAACATAATTAAACCTTATACAGAGGGTCGGGGTGCAATACTATAGGTTCTGGACGGCGTGTACTAATTCTAGGAAAGTCAGGGGTCGGGATAGAAAAAGAAAGGGCTCAACTCTAATTATTTTTCTACTGATTTGGACTGCGGGTTGATTTCTGGAAAACCTAGGGGTCTCTCTGGAATGGTTCTAGGAACAGCTAGGGTCGGGTGAATCTGGTCCGTTGGATCAGAATCGGGTGGCGGGTTAAGGGTCGGACGAATCGGTGGATTAAGGGTCGATTCTGGCCGTTATATCTAGATCAAGCGGCATGAAAAGGGTCGGCTCGACGGAGTGATAAGGGTCGGACGAATCGGAGTTGTGCTGGGCGCCAGCGAGCGAGTGCGGCGGCGGACGGCCGGAGTTCACCGAATCCGGTGTTCCGGGGCTCGGTTCATGCTGGGTTTATGCCGGGGAGAGAGTGGGCGACATCGCGAAGATGTTAGTGGTCACGGGACGGCTGTGCGGCAGCTATAGACCGGCGGCCACGGAGGCGGGCGGAAACAGTTCTCCTGCGAGGAATTGGGGTTGCGACAGAGCGAGAGAGAGAGAGAGAGGGGAAACGGGTGCGGCTTGATGCTCACCAACTCGCGGAACTCCGGCGAGAGTTGAAGGCGGCGGAGAAGCAGCGGGTTGGCGAGTCGACGGAGAGGCGGCGACACAGGGCGGCAGCGTTCCTCCGGTGTGCGAATTCCAGCGGCGTGCGATGATGTTGAGTAGAGGAAAGAGTCTGAGGATGGCTCTAGGTGCAAAGTGGGGCTCCGACGGGGTTTTATAGGGGCGGAGTGGCCGGGGAAAAATGAAGGCGGCGGCTCTTGCGAAGGACAGGGCGGAACTGCGGCTAGTAAGGCAAGCCTGCATCACGGGGAAGGAAGGAGAGACGCTGGCGACGGCGCGGAGTCGATCCGGACTCGCGGTGAGGAAGGAAAAAGGAAGGGGATGGAGCGCGACGGGATGTCTGGCGTCGCGGCGGAGAAAGGAAACAGAGGAGCGGGAGCGGTGCGGAGGAAGAAGAAAGGAAAGAAGAGAGAAGGTGCTGACAGGTGGGTCCCAGTTGGCGGCGAGAGAAAGGTGAGGGTGGGTGAGCGGATTGGGCCGCTGAGTTGGGCCGCGCGATTGGAAAAAGAAAAGAAGGAGAAGAGAAGGAATGGGCCAATTGGACTGGGCCGCGAGAAGAGGAGAAAAGAAAGAAGGAGAAGAGAAAGAAGTTTGGGCTGTGCTGAAAGAAAAGAGTGGGAGAAAAAGAAAAGAAAGAAAGATGCATGCACAATTTTATTTTGTGACTATTATAGAAATATTTTTTTAAAATTTTAATTCCTATATTTTTGGGTGTTACAATGTCTCTCCTTATCTGCATGGCAGGTTGGTTTATACCTTAATGTGATCCAAGTGGCTTATTTTAAGCAAAGATGTTGTCCTGTAAAGACATCTTTTGAGGAACACAAATATATGAGTTCGACTGCTAGTCACAATCTATGAGATAGGATAATCTCTAGAGACTCATGAAAGGCATAGGAGTACGACTTATATGCTCCAAACAGAGGGGACGCTTTTGCAGCCTGGTATTGGTTAAGGGCTTAAGTGAAACTTGTTCGCACAAAACTATCAATTCAAGGCATAGTCCATTATTCAGTTGTGGACAAGTGTAACTTATGTTCTAGGTGGGTGTTCAACCTTAATCGGGTCTCCATCAAAACACCAGTATATCGAAATAGCAGTGGAAATGAGAATTTCAAATGTATGCCTTGGAATTTGGTGGGGATTACTGGATTAATTGGGTCAAGGTCCTATTAAGCCAATTAATCATATAATTCCAAGGCCCATAGAAAATGGTGGTAGTTACACTAGTGGTTAAACCACCATGAAAGTTGAGAGGGTCCCCAGCCAACTTATAAGGTGGAGTCTATTCACACCTGGTAAGAAGGACAAGAAGGGATAGAAGGGTGCCACACGGGCGCGCGCTCGCTTGCCTCGCTGAGCCGAGGCGAGGCGATGTGAGGCGTCGCGTGGCGTGCTGTGCCGAGCTGAGCCGAGCGCGACATGATGTGACTCTGGTTGATGACTAGTAACTGACGATACTTGATGGCACTTGTGACTGGTAATTGAAGAGTTATGGCTAACAATGACCAGTAGCTGAAGGCTATCATGGCAAAGGGTTACTGCTAACTGACGCTGGTTGATTGCTGCAATGAACATGGACGCCCAAAGGTCTCCCAGTGACTACATATATGGCCTGGCTCTCCTTTTTCGCGCATACGAACGAAAATGCTCCACTGTTGTCGCTGCTTCTCAGCATCTCCATTCCAGAAGTCTGGGCGCACAGGCTTCCATGAAGGGCAGGCCTCCGGAACTCCATCCTCTTCGAGACTCTGCACCGAGTGGAGGGCAATCAAGTTTTTGGGGAGCGCATCTGCGCGACTGCTCGCGGCGACTACCCCAACAAGCTGCTGCGAACGACTACTTCATCTACTTCCCGGCGGCACCTCTGTACTGCGAACACCTGCATGGCATCAGCTTTCGATCGGCTACATCGAACAGGCCCAATCAGAATGTGGACTGATCAGAGTAACGATGCATCTGGTGCCTTCGGCACTGGCCCCGCATCTGGGTACATCCTAAACTTCCTGTTTACTTTTGTTGTCGTTGTTGCAAGCACTATGAACCATGCTCCTATTTCTGTTATGAAATTTGTCATGATTTATCTTGTGTTTCGGATTAATTTAAACCGTAATATGCCTTTAATTCCAACATTTTTTCACTAAACTTTAACTTTGTGCAGGTACTGCCTTCCTTAAGGGAGAAGCATGGTGAGTTTATGTTAGGGAGCTAGTGCAAAGGTGGTCAAACCATAAAGTGATGGATAAAACCTGTGTATAATGGATTTGTATGAGTTCAATTGATTAGGACTGCACTTGTAATGTATATAGTGGATAAAGCATATGAATTTGTGATGTAAAGAATGAATAAAACATGTGTATATGTGATGTATATAAGGGTATATTCTGTCCTCCTTTTTCTTTTTTTGTTTTTTAATTTATCATAGGAGACGCGGATTTTTAAAAACACGTCTTCAATGACCCCTCTTATAGGAGACGCGGAAAAATCGCATCTCCTATTCTATCATAGGAGACGTGGGTTTGTAAAAACGCGTCTCCAATGACCCCTTTCATAGGAAAACCGCGTCTCCTATGACTTCACATCAGATATGTAAATTTGGAGATGCGAAAAAACATGTCTCCTATGTGAGTTAACCCGCGTCTCCTATGAGCTGGCTTACATAGGGATTGTTGGCCTAGCCGCAATTTGTTGGGCAATGTGGAGATCAAGAAATAGTGTTTCTTTTGACAAAAAGAGAGTTTAATGTCCTACTGAGATTGTTTGTCTGCCTTGTTCTTTTCATTTCCTTCTGGACAGGATTGCAGAAATATGGGATTGAGTGCTACTGGACGACGGCGCAATGATGCTCAAACAAGGAAGCACTGGAATGCCACACTCCGATAAGAAAAGCAACAAGCTTAGGGTGAGTAGTTGTCATTGCAGGACAGATCCAGCACGGAGGATGCTAAATAAAAAGCTGACTCTACCCTTGAAAGGAAGACCATTCTGTTTCATGAAAGTGATATTTAAGCTGTGCGTTCCCGGTGGTCTCTTTCCCCTAACTCTAGAGTACCTAGTTTTTGCAGTGTTTGACCGGCACAAATGGCATCCTGTATTGTAATAGAAGTTAACTAGCCTGGAGCCCTCGGTGCTTCTGTCTAGTTAGCACTGTTTCTCTAAATTTACTTTGTATGGAGCTGTTAAAATATAATACTGAAGCCTTTTTGTAATTTCATTATATAGTAAATAATTTCAGCTATATCTTTCTATCCAAAAAAATAAGAGAGGAAATTGGAACAGGTTCATGTCTAAGCAGTGCATAAAAGACCGACTGAATACAAGATGTAATACCCTAAATTTCATCATTGGAAGGTTTAATTACAAGCTAGTGTGAACCGTATGCTTATATAAATTTTATGCTTCAAAAGAATCAATTTTAGGTTAATTAAACACATCGTAGGCTCAAACTTGTGTTGATGCATTCATGCTACTGCATATTTCATTTTTGTTTGAGTGAGTTTAAGCTCTAGAACCTTTCTAGAATTTTTCCCAAATTTTTCCGAGTTTAATTCTATTTTCTAATCTTTTCTGTAATTTCTAGGGAAGGAAAATCTCTTTTTATTTTTCCTCTTTCTTTTCCACATTTTTTTCTTCATTTTCTCCTTTTTCTTCTTTCTTGGGCCGCCGGCCAATCTCCCCGCCAGCCGACCCACTTCCTTCCTCCCCCCCGCCCCGCCCCAAACTCCCGCCTCTCCTTTTTCTCCTTTTCTTTCGGCCCACCCCATTTTTCCCCTCCTCTCTGTCTCTCCCGCTCTCCCCGACAGGCGGACCCCGCCCATCATCCCCGAGCTCCGATCTTGGCCCGGACTCCGGCGCGTCGAGGCCGTGACCGAGCCGGCCTCGTCACCCCTGCGCCTTATTTTACCCCCGCGGGATCCGAAGCCCCCACCGCCCGCGCTGCCCCGCCTTCCCCCGCTCGTGCGTCGTGCACGCATGTGCTTCGTTGCCGTCCGATCAATCCACTTCGTTGCCTTCGATTTCGCCGCCTCAGGCTTCCTCCACGCGCGCTGACATTTCCCCAAGTCTCGTGGTGAGCTCCGCATCGTTTTCCCCATTTTCCGCTCTTATTCCGGTCCCCCATCACACGCCTATGCCTCGCCGGGGTGCGGCAGCCACATCTCCTTGCCGGTAGCCCCCTCAGAACCGCCCCGGCCCTCTAAATCCCCCGCGATGGGTTCACCGCGCCGCGCTCGTGCCATAGTGCTTTTCCATGTTATTTTTGGCGCACCGGAGCCCCCAATCGGGTGTGCTCTGGCGAAGCCTGCCGCGCCGGCGTTCCCTCCCTGGCGCCTGAGCCAGCACCCCCTTCTGTGCCATTCGATCTGCGGTCAACGGCCGCAGATAAGATTCAGCTCGAGGTCGTACCGAGTCGGTCTGGTCAGCCGTGCCATTCTTGTAGAAAGACCCCTAAGTTTTTGTGAAATCAACCCGCGGTCTTGTTCTCTAGGAAAACTCCCTATAGTCTTCTTTATTAGATCCTACCATCCCTTAAGTTAGTCTTTAATGCTTACTCCCTCTTGTTTTATATAAAATTATATTTTAGGCCCTAGTTTCTTTCTATTTAGCCCTTTTTAAATAGTTTTTCTCGTGCTTAAGCCCCTCAGAGCTGTTTTTATTGTATGTTTAGCATTTTAAATCTGTTTAAAGCGTTCTTAGTACCATTTCGATCGTTGTAATGGGTAGAACTAGTTTTAAAGCTTCTTTTCTTTGTTTCTAAATGCTTGGTATACTATTTTAATTTATTTTCACTAGTTTGCTCGTATGTGCTTGTGTTGCTATTGCTTGTTTGTGACACGTAGATGAGTAGTCGTTCGAGCACAAAGAGCAAGAATTTGAAGAATCTGAGGAGCAGCAAGGGACTGAGGAAGGAAAGTATATTCCTTGATCATGCTTTTGTCATAATAACCTTTATTTATATATGTCACACCCGATTCTAGAAAGAACCAGATGCATCTCATGTGTGCGCCAGGATCATGTTCACACACACATGATAGACGGAAAAGTGTAATATATCAAAGACAATGCTCAAAAAGTAACTAAATAAAGTATTTAACAATATTACACTCCGAATAAAAGAGACGCAAAGGTCTTTAAACGATACACCGATATACCCTATACGAAGTCTGCAACAACTCCGTCTTCCACAGGCGATGACTGGTGAACGCAAGGTCTAGAACTCCTCGAATTCGTCGAAGTTCTCCTCTTCAAAGTTCTCTTCTGAACAGCAGGGGGCAAGGGTGAGTACTCTTATGGTTGGTACTCAGCAAGTGGGGTGAAAATGCAAGGCCATCAAGGATAGGCTAAGGTTTGCAGCAGCGAGCACTTTTAGTTGGTCAAGTATTTATTAGCAAGCACCTATTAACTAGGTTTAAGTTTATACCATCCCACTTTATCAAAAACATAAAGGTACCATCAACATAAACATAAACCACGAACCACAATTTAATTAATCTTCAAGTTTCATTATCATGTGAGGGTCCAAGCCACTCTTAACCGTGAGTACGGTTGTTATAACAGTTTTACACTTTGCAGAAGTTGTACACTTTACCCACAAATCGTGTTTCCCTGAGTCGCCCGGGTTTGCAAGGCCCTTAAACACTTCCGAGGTGAGTGGCGAGGGTACACTACGAAGCCTTTACAAAGATATGTCGAGAGCTAGGCAGCCCGCTAGAGTTTCAGTAGCAGCGTGGTCCATAAACCTCCCTAATGGTCAGCTCCTTAGCAAAGGCAGCTACCCCAAGAGGACCGGGCTATGACCCCTATCACCGACCCCCTCCTTGCCCTTTCGGTAAGGCCACCAGCAAACTACACATCTAATTAATTGGCAAAGGTCAGAGCCATATGACTTTGTGGTTGCACTGTTTTCTTGGGTGGTTCTCCATATTCCCATTAAACAAAGTTGATCTTGAATTAACGCGGTATAACAACAATATGAAACCCAAAGTTTGCAACTAAGCGTAACTACCCAACATGAATAGTAAACCCAGGTGTTTCAAGGTTTGGGGTAAAAGACTAGGTATGTCCTTAGCATAGGTAACCCATCAAGTTTATGCAAGAAACAATAAAGTAAAGTGAATTATCATGCTGTTGTTGGGATCAAATAGAATATGCAGGGGGGAAATCCACTTGCCTTCCTCAAACAACTGCTGATTCTCTTCCTCGTAAGCTTGCTCTTGATTTTGCTCGAACGTCACGTTGTCTACGCGATCACACAAACAGCATACACAAATAAATAAGAAACAGTACAACAAACAGTACAAACAGAAAGTAAAAAGATGATGAAGCAAGGATCGCGTGAGCGCAAGAATCGCTGAAATCGGAGTTGAAACGATAAAGATAAGGCTAAAACAGTGATCTAGGACCTAACTACGAGAGTTTTGAACTTCCAGGGGCTAAATCTGAAGAAATCAGGGGCTAAAACATAATTAAACCTTATACAGAGGGTCGGGGTGCAAAACTATAGATTCTGGACGGCGGGTACTAATTCTAGAAAGGTCAGGGGTCGGGACAGAAAAAGAAAGGGCTCAACTCTAATTATTTTTCTACTGATCTGGACTGCGGGTTGATTCCTGGAAAACCTAGGGGCTTTTCTGCAAAAGTTCCAAGGACGGCTAGGGTCGGGTGAATCTGGTCCGTTGGATCAGAATCGGCGGCGGGGTAAGGGTCGGGCGAATCGATGGAGTAAGGGTCGATTCTGGCCGTTAGATCTAGATCGAGCGGCAGGGGAAGGGTTGGCTCGACGGAGTAAAGAGGGTCGGGTGAATAGGAGCTGCGCTGGGAGCCGGCGGCGAGTGAGTGCGGCGGTGGACGACCGGAGCTTCACCGAATCCGGTGTTCCGGGGCTCGGTTCAAGCTAGGATTGTGTCGGGGAGAGAGCGGGCGACACGGCGAAGGTGTTGGTGGTCACGGGATGGCTGTGCGGTGACTGTAGAGCGGCGGCCATGGCGGCGGGCCGAAACAGAGGTCCGGCGAGAAATCAGGGTTGCAGCGGAGCGAGAGAGAGAGAGGGGAAACGGGTGCGGCTTGATGGTCACCAACTCGCGGAACTCCGGCGAGAGTTGAAGGCGGCGGAGAAGCAGCGGGACGGCGAGTCGACGGAGAGGCGGCAACACGGGGTGGCGGCGTTCCTCCGGTGTGCGAATTCCAGCGGTGTGCGACGGTGTGGAGTAGAGGAAGGGATTGAAGACAGCTCTAGGTGCAAAGCGGGGCTCCGGCCGGGTTTTATAGGGGCGGAGTGGCCGGGAATATGGAAGGCGACGGCCTGCGAAGGAAAGGGGCGGAACTGCGGCTAGTAAGGCAAGCCTGCGTCGCGGGGAAGGAAGGAGAGACGCGGGCGATAGCGCGGAGTCGATCTAGACTCGGGGTGAGGAAGGAAAAAGGAAGGAGAAGGAGCGAGGCGGCGCGTTTGGCGTCGCGGCGGAGAAAGGAAACAGGGGAGCGGTGCGGAGGAAGAAGAAAGGAAAGAAGAGAGAAGAAACTGACGAGTAGGACCAACGTGTCGGTGAGAGAGGTGAGGGAGGGTATGGCGGGCTGGGCTGAAAGAAAAGAGGAGAAGAGAAATAGAGAGATGCATGCATAATTTTATTTTGTGACTTTTATATAAAAATGTTTTTAAAATTTTATTTCCAATATTTTTGGGTGTTACAATATATCTTCTTGCATTCATTAAATTGATGGGACCTATTCTATCATTTATTTGTTATCCATGTTCTTGAAGCCGGGTTACTTATTTAATGTTTGGGTTGTTGCTTAGTTGTTAAACAACGGTTACGGATGGTTTCTGAACACAATACTTGATAATTGGCTTATACATTTTGGAACCATTGTGATGAATGATGTTTATGATTAATTTAAACCATGTAGTGACCACCCGGGATAACAGTGCAAGCACAAGAGCTAATGGGGTCTAGTCTTAGCTAAGTAATTGGATGTCTCTTACTGGTTAGTGGTCGTTCCAATGCAAGACGGGGTGCTGGGATGAGGTGTTCGCTGCCTGCCAAGGGTGTACGCATTTGTTTTGTTTTTATCACACCTTGTGGGAGGTTCACTCACACAGCTGCTAAAACCTTAATGGGCTACTGCAGACCCACTAGAACCTCCAATCCCAAAACGTGGATGAATGTATCCCTACCTAAAACTACAGAAGGTAGATGGATTTTGCATATCTCTTGCTGCGCAGCCTCAGCATTTGACCATTGTCAATAGTCGGGGTAGCTTCGCGTCGAAAATGGTGAGGCTGCTACGATGTTGCGGTCATCGTCGATGTTGTGGCGGATCTGGTGCGACGGGCGTCGTCAAAGGGGTACCAGATCTGGTGTAGTGGTAGTCGGCGATGGGGAAGCAGAACCGGAGCGGCAGTAGTGGCCGGCGGGGAAGCAGATCCGGTGCGGCGGTAGTGGCCGACGGGGAAGCAGCTCCGGTGCGCTCAGCGTCGTCGACGCGGTTGAAGCTGCAGCGCGGTGGTCTCCGGTGGAGCGGAGGGGCCGAGTGCTGGCGCAGAGGGGAAGGGCGAGAGAGGTGGAGGGGAAAGGTGAGAGGTGGAGGCAGAACTGGATGAAGGGATGGAAAAGGGGCAATGGATATAGGGCGCGCGAGGGAGATTGTCACAAATACCCTTTAGGGTTTGGTTACCGTTGTAGCGGTGTGGCTTTTGCTTCAAGGTACAAGAGTTGGCGCCCGGTGAAAATTTCGGACGGTGGTGTCCGTCTGACCCATGGACCCCACATGTCGGTGTTCTCAGAATCCCTTATTAATGCCGCGACCATTTCTTGTGAACAAGACTCTTTCTCTTTTTAATCTCCAATTAGAAATTAGATTAGCCGTTCTCCCTCGTACAACCTCAAAATGACTTCACTCTTTTTGTAAAGTGCATCTAAAAGCAAGCTCGATCCAATTGTTGCTCTGTGTCACTCTCCTTCCATGCAAATGCACTCTTTTTTGAAAATGCCATGGTTCCTTTCACTCTAGCCTTTTCCATGAATGTGAAAACATACACATCAAAGTCACTAGTGTTCATCACACACAGATGCACTCATCATCACATAACAAAAGAAAAATCACACCTACATTGTACCTCAACGCATAACCAACTCCCATGGCAACAAGGGCTACAACACACAGATAGAAGAAAATCATAGCTTGGGTCAATTTCTCCACCTTTGCTTCCAATTCGTTGCTCTTCAGCATGCCACCACTTGCTGCAGGGCTCCTAGGAGCATGAATATGCTCCATGGACTGGACTTCTTGAATCTCTTCTTCATCATCAAAACGTAGGTGGACCATCTATTCTTTCACCAACTGATTCAAGTAACCCCTCTGCCATCTGAAGTAGCCACAACACTGAATGAACAAGAAACCCTTGCTTAAACCCTATCAAAGATCTCAAAGCACAAAAGCCAAATCAAAACTGAATCCACTCACTGGGCATTTGACACACACCTGATCGACATTCTCATTCTCCTTCTTCGACCGGGCCTCACGCACCCTTGCCCTCTTGCAGCTCTGGCTTATAAGCATGGGCAAGCTAGTCTCCTCGCCAACAAGCTTTGACATTTGCCTTCTTTCGGATGAGGACTCTGCAACATGCGACATCCTTATGCGCCGGTGGTCAGCAGGGCCAGATTCCAGCAGCAATGGTAGGCGCCGAGCAGAGAAGGAGGAGTGAGGCGTGTCTGGCTCGGGTAAGCCTAAAGGATAAGGACAGAAGGGTCCTTTGGCGTGGGATGTGCCGAGACACGTCAACAACCTAGGCTTAAACGCATTGTGAGTGAAATTCTGAATGGATGAAAATTACTTAAATATCCCTAAGAATCTCCCCCTTCCCTTGCCTACTCCTCCTCCCCTTCCTCTACCTCTTTCGTCTCCAGCAAACAAGGCGAGTGCCTCATCGAGCTAACCAACGACGATGACTCCGACTCCGGCATGGGTTTCCCCAAGGCGGCAGATCTGCCGGTGCCGGTGGCGGGAAGGGACCCAACCTTGCTGCTAGTGCCACCGATGAAGCAGCCCTGCGGTCGCCCACCGAAGTCCATAGAGCTTTTAATGGCCTCGCTGCCAGCCAGGTGCCCCCATGGTTGCCCGCCGAAGGCTGAGTCTCCCTCCTCGGCCTCACCGCTGGCCAAGCACCCCTATGGTGGCCCACCGAAAGCAGACTCGCCCTCCTCAGCTTCGCCATGGGCCAAGCGTCCCTGTGGTCAGCCACTAAAGGTAGACTTGCCCTTCTCGGCCTCGCCGCCGGCCAAGCGCCCCCGTGGTCAGCCGCCGACGGCAAAGTCGCCTTCCTCGGACGTGCCGTTGGCCAAGCATCCATGTGGACGCCCGCCGACGACAAAGCCGGCCTGCATGGCCTCGCTGCCACCTAAGCGGGACCGTGGTCGGCCACCAAAGAAGGTGCCATCCGCGGCCAAGATGTCTGCCTCCATCGACGACTTCTCCACCGGCGATGAAGACTCCTCCGAATCCTTCGATGAATTGGAGTTCATGAGTTGCATGTGTGACACCCTAGGTGTCTAAAAGACTAAAAAAAGATCCACAACATGAAACCAGTCACAAAAGAGCAAGAGAAGTATGAAACAACCTATCAAATCTGACTTTCAAGCAAATGAATATGTGTATATGTATATATGCATAAACATTTGAACTCTTGCAAACAAACCCTGGTAACTTTCAAAGTTGATCACAAATGATTTTGAAAATTTAATGGCACATCTGTCATATCAAGAGCAATAAAAGTCTAGTTGAACTCAAAGGCTAACAATGCAAAAATTCACATGAAATGACGTGTCATTTAAATACTTATTTTCGGAATTTCACAATAACTTTTTATACGTTGCTCAAATGGAAATAGTCATAAAAGAGGAAATGTTTGTCTTGAAAAGTTGAACAAAAATAGTATTCAAAAGTTTTTGTTTTGACCTTGGGAAGAATGAGTTTTAGTTTCTTTTTCCACCCCAACCCCTGCTGTTTTTTTTTCACACTTAAGTCCCATCATCTTCTCCCTCCTCTCTCCTCCCCTGCCCTGTCCCATCATCGACAGGCCAGCTGGCCGGTGCAAACCGGTGCAACCGAGCCCGCCGATCATGTGGTCCTGCCAGCAACCGGAAGAACTCCAGCTGGCCCACAAAATCTCGCTCTCCCCCTCAGGAAGCCTCCACGCGGCGCTTTTCCTCTGCTGCGGGCGCTGCTGGTGCCACGACGAGCCCCTGTCGGCGCCAGCAAGGCGGCTGCGTCCCCAGTTTTGCCCCTGGTCTCGCCTTCCCCAGAGGCTTGTGCCTAGGCCGCCATTCCCCCTCCAGCACCTATAAAATCCCACCCGAGGCACCTAAGCTCGACCCCCAACCTCCAACTCCGGTGAGTTACCAACTGCACGTGGATGCACCACTCCGCCCCCACATTGTCCAAACCAACCCTCCCACCACCTTCTCCACCTCACCCCGAGGCGGCACAGCCGTTCCCCACGCCATTTCCTCACCGGACCGTCGCCCCCACCATGTGCACCTGCCGTCGACTCTGTGCCACCGCGGGCAAGCTACCTCGGTCCACCCCTTCCCCACCCAAGACCTCAAACAGGTGGGGTTTGTTCCTCTCTTGCCTCTCCCACCTCCACCCCTCACCACCGGCAACCCTAGTCGCCGGATTTTGGCCGGCAGTAGCCGTTTCCCAGTGCAGAGGACCCTTTTGCTTCGATTTCAATCTTTCCGAGAAGTTTTCTTTAAAATCTCGGGGACCCATCTGTAAAATAGGAACAAGAACTTTGAAAACCAATATATTAACTTTGTAGATGCAAAGCAACTCACAGAAAAATCCTAAGAACACAAACTAAGATGTTCTGGAATATTTAGGTTAAGATCTACAACTTTGTAAAAGACCTTGGAACTGTTTCCACACACTTTTAGCTATAGATTTAAACCAAGTTTAAATAGCTTTTATTTTGTTCCAAGAGTTTAAGGAAAGAGCTGCTTATCAAATGTGAATGGTAGCTTCAGTGCTAAGAGTTTAGTCTTTCAGAAAAATCTCATACTTTGAATCCAAGCACATCAGTGGTTTCGAGTACTTTCGTTATAAGCTAGATCCCTTTTAAAACTAAAATGTTAACCTCTGGTTCTTGCTTAGGAAAAATCTACAAAAATGTGTATTAAACTACTCATGCAAGTAGGTTTGTTCAGTAAAAAGTGCAACACCAGTTCTTGCATGGTTTGTTTTGTGCAAAATAGATCTTGAATCTAGCAGTAGCCGTGTAATGAACTTTTCATGATTAACCTATTGGATAAAATGGCTAAAACCGTTACAGTGAGTTTGTACTTATGTATCAAGCTCTACATAAAAATCTCAACACAGGAACTACCTATACAAGTAGTTTTGCAACCTAAAAACTACCTCTGCGAGTAGTTTTGGTTAAACAATGCTTCCTGTGGGTAATGACCGTTTACAGCATGCAAAACCACTCGCTCACTTAATGAAGTCAGTTAATACAAATAAGTACTCGATAAATGACTGCCCAGAGAAAAGAAAATAAAGTACTCGACTACTTAACTTAAGTTTTGACTACTTTATAAAGCAATCTTGTACCAGTAAAACCACTCATACATGTGCATTCATATAGATTCGACTACTCTCGCCGACGGGATCTACAATCTGGTGCCCGAGTCCAAGAGTGGGCAACCCGAAGCTCAGGTCAATCTAACAGAAGTCGCTGAAGACCCAGACCAACGTTCAGCAGAACCCCCGACTAGTTTTACACAAGAAGGCAAGCTCCGGTGCATGATCCCAGTATTTAAATTATGCAACTGTTGTTCCTTTTTACCTGTGCATTTAAGTTCATAGGAGTTGATTAGAACCCTAGCTGCATGATCCTAGGCACCTTTGTAATGACTACTAGAACAGGAAGTCGAGTAGTTGCTCTGCTAATAGGTACGGTAAAAGTCGAGTGGTTTCCTGCCACTCGCGAGAATTATAGGAGTTGAATATTTTACCGCATACTGCAACTATAAGGTCGACAGGCGGGGCTGTGGTAAAGTACTCGTGGTTGAGGCCCCGTCTGAGTAGTGAAAAATGCTAAGGCCGTAGTGTGTGGTAGTGGTGGTTAAGCGTTTGAAAGTACTAACCACATGCCCAAAATATGGTAATCGGTAAGCTTAAGTACTCGATTGAACCGGTGCGTGAACAGGCTCCACCTTCTTGACTCTGTCCCATGGGCCCAATGGTGAGTGCAAGAGGGGTTATGGCCCGACATCATCCGTGGTTCGTGGACCTCTTGTACTCGAGGCCGGTGGCCTTGATGCATAAAACGGGAATAAAGGGAAAAAGTGGCACGTGTGACTGTGTGAGTAACCATGTGATGTGTGTTTAGGTTTCCCTTGCAAGGTTAAGAAATTCGATTCGAATCGTCCCTTTCTCGCGGTAATTGAGACTGCTTAATACTTCTGCCACATAGAGTAACAAGAGGAACTATGGCTATGATGAAACTTGTTGGATGATTAAATGTTTCCACCATGTTTGATTAGAGATAGATGCTCACTTAGACTGGTTAAATGAACTAGAATATTGAAAGCTAAAATATGAAATTAAGGACTTACTCTTTGTTGCTTTTCAGCAAAAAGAAACCCTAGAACCCTAGAGCCATGCATGCTTAGTAGTCGGTATTTACATACCACTAGTCGGGTAAGCCTTGCTGAGTATTAGTATACTCAGCCTTGATTGTGGCAATGTTTTCAGGTGTGTATTTTGAAGATTTGGTAGCTGGTTTGTCTTGGCCGAGTGCTTTGCCAACTGGTTGGACTGTGGAGTGGGATCCGTCCCCGGCTAGCAATGACTCTGCCGAGTGATGCCACGTATGGGCTTCATCGGGGTATTAAGATCGACGCTAGATGATCGTGTTTTCCTTTCCGCTGCTGTTAAACTCTGATTAAAGTTTTATGTTGAACTTAAAAGTACTCGTTTGAGGAACTCGACTGGTAATTTTTTATGTCCGACTTGTTGTGAAGATAAAATCTGTCGAATGTTGTAAGCTCTGGACTTGCCTTCGTGCGAGTTATGTGTATGCTTTGTTTCGATCAAAATATTAAGTGGTCGCATCAGGATCTACCCGACAGACTGTCGGATTAATCCGGATCAAAAATGCAAGCCAAGATTGCTGTACTTGAAGATGAACTTTGGATTTGGAAGTCGAAAGTAAAAAAGGCAGAGGGCACTTGTGAAAATGCAAAGGAGTGATGTGGATATCTTATAGTAGCAGTAGCTGTTGATGTTATTTTGGTGATGTGGAATTGCTAGCGTGGACCATGTGGATTTTGTCTGAAAATGTGATGTTCTTTTCTTTGGTGAAGCATGTGCCTTTTGTCTAATTTTGTTAATTTGTGATGGTTCCGACGCACTTGCAAAAAAACAAAAAAGGTTGTTTGCGAAGTTGATTAGTGATTCTACTCCAAGTCTTGCTAATAAAAAATATTTTTACTCCATCACAAATACTCTGGTGGAAAATTGAGTAAATTTGTCATTTTATACCATCACGAATACTCTGGTAGAAAATTGAGTAAATTTGTAAGCAAAAAAGAAGCTCACAGGAATTGAACTGGAGACCACATACTTTGTGGTGGGCTTTCCTTACCAGCAGACCAACTGCATGCTTGTGAAGGTACTGGCTTTTTATAAACTTTAAGTTTATAGTACAGTAGGGAAATGGAAACGTGCCACCCAGGCGGTTAGGAGGCGGGCATCACCTATTGCTCCACGTAGTAGCGCGTGATTGGCTGAGAGGCATAAGAGCTCGTAAATATTCTATCTTTCTCTTTTTAATATGGAATTAAAATTTGTAACTAGTATTTCTTCCTCATAATAACTCCGAATTTGATGATTCTTTTTCCTAATTTTATCAAAAATCACACTCTACCATTTAGTGGTGTCTTTTTTATAGTTATTTTCTATTTCTTAGATCTTTTACATATCACTTAGTTTTTTACACAAAAGTAGAAAAAACAAAATGATATTTCATAAGAATTGCGAATATAACTTCATATTCTCTAATTCTAAGGTCAATATGATTTTGTATCAAAATTTGAGGTGTATATTGGGTCAAAAGTATTCTGAGCTATGCAAACTTCAAAGTTTGAGTTACGTTCTAGGAAATTATGTGGGAGATGTATTCATTTGTGAACAATGTGTGGCCTGACTTTGTTAAAACCATTTGAATTTTTTTCTCATGCTTATGGACCTAAAATATGTTGTTGTGTTAGTTGTAGAATTTCCTAACAAACTTTTGATATTAATAATTTTTTTCTACTACCTTAGACTTAGATGTTTGAACTATCCATATCAAACAATTGAATTTTGTTTCCATATCTCGGACTTGGCTATAATAGTACATAAGACCTTGAATATATTTTTCCAATAATTTTTTGAATCTTATTGGAGGCAGACGTAGTTCAATTTGAGCATACTTTTAAAAGTACTTGTAATAGTAACTATGAAGAACGTCTATGTTAGATGGGCCGAAAAACATACCGTAGGCCATTTTCTAGTCAAGCCCGATTCCTCATAGCCGTTCATCTGCCCATCGAGGCGGTGGACGTCCCGGCTCCTGTTCTCCCGCGCACGTTCTTGGATGAGCCGGCTGCCATCCATGAGCAGTGCCGGTTGCCATAACTTCTCATGGAAGCCTTCCTTCCTAAGGAAGGTGAGGAAGTCTGTTATTTAATCGCCATTTCCCCCACCATCGGCATCCTCGCCAGTTCCACTTCCACTAGACCATCTCTTCGCCTAGAGGCTGCAGCCCGTCCGACACCATGAAGCGAACTGTCTCCCTCTTAGCCGAAGCGTCCGCCGCCCGGTCCCGCCGCTTCTCTCCCTCAGCCCACACCTCCTGCTCCCCGCCACGCATGGAGCCACCCTCTGGTGCCTCGGCATCATCGTCGCGTGGCGGTTTCTCGTTGCGCTCCCATCGCACCGCCGGGTGCACCTTCTCGGGGCGCTACGCCGCACATGCGTCACGGTGCTCGCACACCGATGCCGGTGACCTCAACCCGCTGTCGCCCGCGGATGTAGGCTGCGGAGGCACTGGGGGCTCCCTAGGGCGTTCCCAGCCTCCTCTAGCGGTCATGGCGCCTTCCTCCTCCTCCCCCACGCCCTCGTCATCGCCGCCCTCATTGTTGCCGCCCCGGAGGTTAACCTTCACGGTCACCCTTCCTGCTGATCTGTTCGACTTCGACGACTCCGACACCCAGACTGAGATAGACAAGTCTAACGATGAGCGTCGGGGCTACATCATTCCAGTCCCAGGGGCCCCGCTCTACGCGTCTTCCACCGCGCTGACGGCACCTTTGGGTGCCCTGTCTGCCCCGGCTTGGCACACCGGTGGACAAGGCCGAATAAGGTCAGGGACCACATCGTGGGGAAGGTCAGCTCCTCGTCCCTGAGGGCCAAGAACAAGAAGATGTACAACCGCCACCACGTCCTGGCCCAGAACGAGGGGTGGATGTGAGTGAGCCACACGCTGCGCTGATCACCAGGAACATGGAACGCCACTGCGTTCCACGTTCTGGGAGCGCCGTTCTGGGGACGGGAACGGGGAACATCCCAAGTGCCATTCTCCATTCCTCGTTCCTCGATCTGTCATTCCGGGTACTTCGCGGTGACTGCCTGCGCACCGTGCCTCGCCGCTGCGGCATGTGTCGCCATCGATTGCCTTCGTGGAAACTACCGCTCCACGTGTCCTAAGTTCACACGGGAGCTACTTTCAGCAGTTTGATGTCGTAGCTTAATTAGTGTGTGTCATCTTCATCATCCTAGCTTAGCTTGCAGTTTGATTAGGAACTCGATTGATCGGATTAGGAGCTCCACGTGTGTTGTGTATGTATATATATGTTTTAATGAATGTACTCATCTTAATTTGGAGTTAATTTTTTGAGATCTTCGAGTACTCCGGTGAGGGTTTTCTCACGAGGAAGGCGACGGTTTTCTCATGAGAAAGCTATCAGGCGAGGGTTTTCTTGCATCCTGTGGCGTGCCCGTCATCCACGATGCCATCATCGTCGGAGACCAAACGATCCCCAGTCAACCAATGGTCGTTTGGTTGACCCACATACCTGTCAACCAAGGCTAGCATGTCTATGGTCAACCAAAAGGTCTTTCCCACCACCCAGTCACTAGGTGTTCGTCCCCACCACCCAGTCACTTGTTGGTCATCCAAATCCAAATCCGCAGTCATACTCGAAGGCTACGGCGGCGACAGTCTGGCGCACCCGTCATCCACGATGCCATCATCGTCGGAGACCAAACGATCCCCAGTCAACCAATGGTCGTTTGGTTGACCCACATACCTGTCAACCAAGGCTAGCATGTCTATGGTCAACCAAAAGGTCTTTCCCACCACCCAGTCACTATGTGTTCGTCCCCACCACCCAGTCACTTGTTGGTCATCAAAATCCAAATCCGCAGTCATACTCGAAGGCTACGGCTGCGACAGTCGGATCCTGATTGACGACACCGGGGAGGTGTCCTGGTATCCCCAGCGCCTTGGGCGGAGACATCTCCATGCACTTAGCCTTGTACACATGTCAAATGGGTGTTTAGCAGCTACCTGCCTTGTTTAGGAACTTTGAATATCGATGGACAGAAGATGGATATCTACTGGGAGAAAATTCACACCTTCTTACACCCATGGAGTGAAGCAATTCATGGAGTTTGTTAAGCAATGATTCACTGAACAGAGCAATATACCTTGCCCATGCGGACAATGTCTAAATTTGTTTGGGATGTCAGCTACATATACAAGGTGGACTCATCATGGGGAATCTGCAAATGCTACGCCTGTTGATGAGTTTTCAGAGCAGGTGCATGGACATGAATATGACTATGGGCATGACTTTCAAGAGGATGAATTTGACGACTATGATAGGATTGATGTGGATGAGGAAGCCAATAATGATAATGAAGAAATGCCAGATCTGGAGATAATATCAAAATTGTACACAGCTGCAGAGGAGGATGGGCAGCAGCCAAAATTTATGAGAGTGCTCCAAGATTTGAAGCGGAATCTTTGCCCAGGATCAAGGCACTCAAGATTCTCCTTTATTGTGAGGTTCTTCGTATCAAGTCGCGCTATCGAATCAGCAATACAGCATTCAATGGAATATTGAAGCTGACGTCCTTATCATTCCCTCAGTCCGAATTACCTTCTACATATGATGAGGCAAGGAAGTATCTTCATGAACTTGGCCTTGGACACGACGTGATCCATGTGTGCTGTAATAAGTGTGTTGTTCAGGAAGGATTATGCCAAATTGGATGTCTGCCCAAAATGCAAGGAATCTAGATGGGAAGATAAGGATGGCTGCAAGCGTGTTCCTCGTAAGGTTTTGAGGAATTTCCCATTAATCCCAAGGTTGAAGAGGATGTTTGCTTCAAGCCGAACAACTAAGGACATCCAGTGGCACAAGACGAGGCATGTACTGGTTCATGGCGAAATGAGCCATCTAGCAGATGGGATGGCATGGAGTCACTTCGACGTCAAGTATCCATAGTTTGCAGATGATGCAAGGAACTTGAGACTTGCCGTCGCTACTGATGGTTTCAATCCATTTGGCAAGTTTAGCACGACATATAGCATGTGGCCAGTGCTTGTTATGCCCTTAAATCTTCCACCATGGCATTGTGCCAATCCTTCAAACTGCTTCATGTCTTTACTGATCCCAGGTCCAAAATCTCTAGGAAAGGATTTTGATTTATTCTTGGAGCCTATTATAGAAGAACTTTTTCAGCTCTGGAGTGGTGTCAATACATACGATGCTGCTAGACGTTCAAAGTTCGATTTACGAGCAGCTGTGCTTTGGAGCATAAATTACTATCCAGCATTAAGCACCCTGT
The DNA here is from genome assembly GCA_032594955.1 of Panicum miliaceum. Taxonomy (NCBI): domain Eukaryota; kingdom Viridiplantae; phylum Streptophyta; class Magnoliopsida; order Poales; family Poaceae; genus Panicum; species Panicum miliaceum. Next base: position 25,195,297 of record CM064059.1, on the reverse strand, counting down.
CAGGTCGAACTACAAGAGGTTATTTTGCATGTATTCATTGTGACAAAAACCCAATGTCACGGCCAATAAGGAATAAGTTATGCTACATTGGTCACCGTCGTTACGTTCCAATGACACATTGTTGGCAGAGAAGCACAACTTTCGATGGGACGCGAGAGAACCAGGAGGCACCAGGAATGTTCACTGCAGAAAGAGGTCGATGATCTACTAGAAAGGGTCAGCAATATCAGCCCAGGTTTACATAAATAATGCACAAAACAAGAGAAAGAGTGGTGAGGATGGAGAGCGAGTAATTTATAACCGCAAAGCTGGGTGGTAGAAGCTGCCATATTAGAAATTCCTGCTGCTGCCCCACAATCTTGATGTGATGCACATAGAGAAAAATATATGTGACAACCTCCTTGGCACATTGCTGAAATTGGAGGGGAAGACAAAGGACACAGTGAATGCTACGCTAGATTTGGTTGATATGGGCTTAAGACCTCATTTGCACTGTTACCAGGATGGTAACATGGTAAAAACTCCACAAACTTTCTATGTGTTGAAACCTGCACAACGAAGAGCATTTTATAAGTTCCTGAAAGGTGTCAAGTTTCCAGAAGGATATGCAGCTAACCTAGGAAGATACATTGCTCCTGATGGTTCAAAGCTCCAAGGCTGGACGAAAACTCATTCTTGCCATGTCCTTCTACAAAGAATCATAGCTGCTGGCTTAAGAGGCCTTGTGCATAATGATGTATATGAAGCAATTGCAGAGCTCGGGAACTTCTTTCAGGACCTGTGTAGTAGAAATCTGAGGGCAGTAGTCGTGCAATGCCTGAAAAAAGAGATCCCACTGATTCTATGCAAGCTTGAGAAGATCTTCCCTCCTGCCTTATTTGATGTGATGGTGCACTTGGCAGTCCATCTACCTGATGAGGCACTGCTTAGAGGCCCTATACAGTATGGCTGGATGTATCCGATCGAACGGCGGCTTGGCACATTGAAGAATCTTGTAAGGAATAGGGCTAGGCCTGAAGGATCAATTGTTGAAGCCTACATAGAAAGTGAAGTCTTGGCATTTTGTTCTATGTACACTGATGATGTCGACACATGTCCTGAATTTGATGGGCCATTAGATGGTGACACCTCTGTTTTCATGCATAGTGTTCAACTTATTGGCAAGGATCGGGTGTGATACATCCTTGAAAAAATCATGAACAAACTAGTTTGGTATGTACTAAATAACTGTGAATAAGTTGGCCATATGTGAAGTATGTATATGTTCTACTTTGTCCTTATGTATATTATATATATGTTGACCACTGTTGATTTCTAATAATGCTTAAACTTTGTCATACAGCATGCACAAGGAATTGTTGGTGCAAGAAGCGGTACGTGATTTTCAGAAAAGGCAACGAAAAGAATTTGCTAAATGGTTTGCGGAATATTTAAGTTAATTAATGACATTCTATCATTTTGGAAGTCACTGGCATTACACTAGAGTCAACTACTTTATACGCTTGGCGGTAGATTAAGAAGCTGCGTAAAGAGAATCCTAATCAGGTCAGTGATGGATTGTATGCACGCTCTTGTCATCCTAATCTCCGAGTCAAGACCTGTGCAGCTTGCACTGCCAATGGAGTATGATATAGCATTGTTGACCATGAGAAAAACCTAACAGCACAAAATAGTGGTGTCATGACCGAGGGGACACATAGAGGCGAAGAAATTGAATTTTATGGTGTCATCAAAAAGGTAATTGAGTTGCAATACAACTCTAATCTGGAATTCCGTCGATCAGTGGGTCTATTTTGATGCGATTGGTACAATCAATGGGGCAAGACTGTAGGCATTAGAGATGATGGATATTTCAAGTCCATTAACATCAAGTCATTTTGGTACAAGTTTGATCCTTTTATTTTCGCGATACAAGCCACCAAGATATTTTATTTGCAGGATAATGCTTTAGGCAAAGATTGGCGAGTTGTGCAAAAAATTGAGCATAGGGGCATGTATAACGTTCCTAAAAAGGATGCTGATGTACATGAAGATGATTACTATTCCGATATGGAGCGTGTAGTGCGTGAAGGTGATGCTGAGGCTGAGGATGTGCACCAGGAAGAGAAGGATGGAGAAGACACAGTCATTGAAGTTAGTTTAGCTGACCTTGTAAGAGACAAGAAGCAAGGTCACGCAGAAGAAGATGAGGATGAAGATGACACTATCTTGGAGTATTGTAGTGACAATGATGACAATGTGAATGGTGTAGATGATGTAGCCGAAGACGATGATGATGGTCTATAGGAGTCTGCATTGCTCCGGCCGTGTGTGTTGTGTTGTTGCCTGTTATTGGACATACTAGTAGTTAATTATTGTTATGCTGTTGTACTGGAATTCATGTAATAATGTTGAATTTTTTATGGTGATTACTATTTTGTTATTATGCCTGATGTGTTGAAGTTTGTACTTTAATTTGAGGGTAACATAAGATCTTCATTAATCATATATATATTTAGATTAGAACAAGGACCTCATGAAGCAAAAGTAATAGAAAAGCAATACCTATTACACTAACTCACTATAGAGCTAAACGAACACAAAATCAACCAAAATAAATTGAAAAGCAGCCAGTCCTAGCAACCTAGAGGTCAAATCTCCTTCGGAGAATGTCGACTTCACCTTGAATACTACAGTCCTGTGTGGCAGAACCACCTGAATTAATCCGGCTCAAGCGCGCTAACCATCACCACAAGGGCAATCAAGGCTAACTCGCACTTCAAACGGAATAATCCACTGGTCTGTCGGGTAACCTCCCGATACAACCACGGTTTTTGTCGATCGAAACCTCACATACATGTACTCACACGAAGGTGAGCCAAGAGGATACAACATTCCACAATTTTAAATCATAGGTTCAACACAAATTATTATTACAACGGAGTTCAAATTCTTAAAACAAGGTACTTCAGAGTTCAAAATAAATGAGTTCTTCAGAGTTCAAAATAAATGAGTTCTTCAGAGTTCAAAGCAGCGGAAAAATAACGATAACTACTCGATGATACAGGATGTTTCGATGAATCCCGTACGAGACATCACTCGGCATTATCACCGTTGGCCGGGGGCGTATCCCATTCCACCAACCAACCAGGAGGAAGGGTACAAGGCCAAGTCAAACTAGCGATCATGTCCTCGAAAGTTTCACCAGAAAACAAGCCACAAGCAAGACTAAGTATACTAATACTCAGCAAGGCTTACCCGACTAGTGGAATATACTTAGCCGACTCCTAGACATGCAAGGCTTTTGGCTTGAGGGGTTTGTTTTGCCGAAAAGCATATATAAGTAGGTCCTTACTTTCACATTTTATCTCCAAGTTCTAGTCTTCTTTAACCATTCTAGGTAAGCAACAATCCAATATCATACATGGTGGAAGAATTATTTTGCATCCAACAAGATTAATCATCATCATTGTTCCTCTTCTTACTCTATGTGGTAAAAGGGTCAAGCAGTCTCAATAACCGCGAGAAACGGACGATTCGAATCGAATTTCTTAACCTTGCAAGGGAAACCTAAACATACGTCACGTAGTTACTCACAGAGTCACACGTGCAACTTTTCCCTTCAATTCCCGCTTCACGGAACAGGCCCACCGCCCTCGACTACACGTCCCCATGGCCCGGCCATGGCGGCACATGCACCCGCCATTAGCTAGATGTGAACGAATTCAAGACGGTGGGGAGTATATTCTGGCCTCGGTTCAATCCAGTACTTAAGCTTATCGATTACCATATTCTCGGCATGTGGTTAGTACGTTCAAAGACTTAACCACCACTACCACACACTGCGGCCTTAGTATTTTTCACTAAATAGACGGGGCCCAACATAGCCCTGTCCGTCGACCTTATGATTGCAACATGTAGTAAACATTCAACTCCTATATTCTCGTGAGTGACAGGAAATCACTCGACTTTTACCGAGTCCTATTAGCATAGCATTCTATCGGACCTTACATCTAGTGTTCAAAGCAGGGGTACCTAGGATCATGCGACTAAGTTTTCATTCAACTCCTATAAACTTAATGCACAAGTAAAGTAGAGTAATAAGTTGCATAAGTTTAGGAAAATAGGGTTCATGCTTCGGGGCTTGCCTTCTTGGGTAAAGCTAGCTTGGGGCTCGTCCGAACTCGGGCTCGGCTCTTCGAGAGCTTCAGTTAGATTTACTTGAGCTTCACACTGCTCACTCTCGGACGCGGGCACCAGCTTGTACGTTCCGTCAGTGAGAGTAGTCGATTCTATATGAATGCACAAGTGTAAGTTATAGTGATGGTAAATGACGATTATTTTCCTTCATGATAAGGTTGTAGTCTACAAAATATCGATTTTGTTGGGAAGTCTCTTAGTTAAGATTTCTTTGGGCAATTGTTAATAGAGTATAACTTAACTATTAACTTCATTAAACAAGAAGGGGTTGTGTTATATTGGAAACTTAATTTTCTAAGCACAACATGGATTAAACACAACTTCTGGATTAGGTAACTTCTGGTGATGAAATTTTTATTTAGAGCACATTATGTGGAGACAAAAGCACTGCAAAAATTTCAGACATTTTCACACAGCAGAAAATTTATGAAAAAGTTAATACACAGCTACTGCTAGAACTTAGTTATTATTATACAGAACCAACCATTCATATATTGAAGCTAAAACTTTTACAGGGTGTTAATCTATTCCTATATCTGTTACTGTAAATTTCTTAGATTTTACTGTGCAAGATACAAAGCATAATAAATAGGATAAGATACACCTAGTTTTATAAAGATTAATTTTTCAGGATGTTTTACAGGGTTTCTGTGTATGAAACTTTTATACAGCAAGAGCTACTCTAACGTTTGCTACAGTAAAAAGTTGAACATTTTCCAAGCACAGAAACTAATTATTTTAATTAGTGCATTTTTCTCACCACAAAATTATATGAATAGGTTACAGAAAGGAAAAAGGTTCTAAACTTTTTCTGTGGTATTTATGCATTAATACAATAGCTCTGAAAAAGTTTCACCACATGAATCACAACATAACAGCAGTTACAAATTAGTTTTATTACTTCATGTCATAAACAAGTTCTATTAAGAAGTTTAGCTAGAGATGGGTTCTGGCCCTAATAGTTTTACACAAGCCTAAAAATCAAGCAACCAAACTACTGTTAAATTTTCAGGTTTAGCCTTTGTCTACAACGGTGAGCATAATTAAAGTCTATTAAACCTTCCATTTAATTTAGAGCAAGATTTAGCAAGCAACCGAAGAAAAGCATGTAACACAAGTTGAAGATTTTCATCTAAAGATTCTAGAACAGTTGAGTTTGTATTTTTTTGATTTTTCTACAATTTTACATGAATTTTACAAATTCACTGATTTTGAATCTAGGGTTAAAACTTTCTTTTATAGAGGGGTCCCTGGAAACTTGCGTGCAGACTCTTTTAAAGATTTCAATCGATGCAATTGGGTCCCTAGGCGGTGTTGGCATGGCGGCCTACCAGATTCCGGTGAGGGGGCTCGTCGGCGGCGAGAGAAAAAGGGTCGGGGAGATCCAGGGAGGTGAGAGCTACCTTGGGATGGCCTTGGTCGAGGTTGAGGGTGGCCGGAGGTGGCTCGGCGGCGCGGAGCAGAGGGGTGGCGGCGGGGCGGAACGTCGGCGACGGTGCTCCGGCGAGGACGGGAGAGCGTAGGCTGGTCGAGGAGCTTCGCGGCGTCGAGGGGAACCCATTTCGAGGTTTGTCTGGGATGGAGGAGCTTCGGCGTGGGCTGTCCACGGAGCAGCAAGGAGCGGCGGCGGCGCGGGCGGCGCGGGCGGTGCTCCAGCGGCTCTGGGCGACGATGGGTGGGTCAGTGAGCTGCGGTGGGGTGCTGTGGTGGTGGTGGGAGACTCAGCTCTGGCAATGGGTGGCCGGAGAGGTGAGCTCCACGGTGAGCTGGGCACGACGGCGGTAATGGTGGCGGCGGCGGCGTTCTGGTGTCTGGGCGCGCGAGGGGGACTCAGTGCGGCCTTTTGTAGGCAGCAGAGAGGCGGGAGGAGGGGCGGGACTGGACTACGAGGCGCGGGCGCGGGCGGCAGGACGAGGGTGCGTTACTGGTCACAACGGGCGGCGAACTGCGGGTTGGGCGACGAGTTGCAACAGCTATCTTGCCGGGCGGCGAGCGCGGCGACTATCGGGACACAGCGGAGACACGGGCATGGCGCGACTTGCCCATTGGGCGTGGCGGGCGGTGAGCAGAGGCGCGCGTCGCCGGCGCGCGCGTGGCGTGCATGGACTGGGGAGGAGCGTGTCGTGCGGGCGCAGCCAGGCATTGGCTTGGCGCCTAGCGCCGGCCAGGCATTGCCGGCCAAGTGGCCTGCAGCGACTGCGCGGCGAGCGGGGGTCGGGCGAAGTGAAAGGGTCGGGCGAACGACTGCGCGTCGGAGGGTCGGGCGAGCAAAGGGTCAGGCGAGCAAAGGGTCGGGCGAGGCGGAGAAGAAGGGTCTGCAGTCAAAATAGAAGAAAAGGTAGGGACTTTCAAGTGTTTCTCAAATTTTTGTGTTGTAACTCAAAAATCCTTGAACACGAAACTTGTTCAAAAAGAAAAGTTACACAAGTTTTGTTTGAGGCAAAAGTTCATTTGAGTTCTAGTTTAGAAGTTATTTTAAAAACTCAAAAAGTATAGTTCAGAGGGTACGTCATTTCCTGGGCAAAACTTTGCATTCTCTCCTAGGCTTCAACTAGGCTTTTGTTTATCAAGTTCATAACGATGTGCCTATTCCATTTTGCAGCCATGGTAGCATCAATGTGAAAGCTATTTAATTTGTTTGATTAACGTACATGTACTTATGCACATATACACAACTATTTTTAATTCAAAGCAAAACCAATTTATAATTCATTTCTTTTAACTTTTCTTAGTTGTTTATGCATCGTGTTAAGCTAATGAGGCTTATTTCGTAATTTAAACACCTGAGGTGTTACATCCTGGCTGCAATACTTGGTCAATCCTTCAGGCTGCGATGGATTGACAGGATGGCCGCACATGCCACCTGCGCACGGAAGATCACCGCGCGGCACCGGCGGCGCTGGCTGCACCGCTGGTTCGAAGATCCGGCGCCAATGTGTTCGCCAGATGCGCCATTGGCCTCCCCGCGGCACAGCGAACACCCATCATTGTGAAACTCAGGTCTACCGCCGCTGCTCCGCCGCCGCCACCGCTTCTTCCTCGCTCTCAACCTGTCTCATGTACCACCTCGCAGCGTCGTCGTTCATGGTGTCGTCATTGGCCCTGTGGAGGAGGATGGCGGCCACATAGGCCGCCACATTATACCTGCGCTCGGCAGCGCGTTCGAGCTCGATGTTGCATGCCCGGGCCGAGGGCATGCCTTTACGGAAGGCGACTTCCATCCGGGTGAGGAAGCACGCCTCCGGGTTGCCAATAACAGTCGGGTGAGCAAAGAGGGTGTCGTAGCCATTGGGGTTCTGCCATGCCATGTCATCTACGAATCGCTCTAGTGCGATGTGTCGGCCGACTTGGGCTTCGCTGGACATGCGGCGCATGAGGCGGCAGCTGACCCGTAGGCTGCGGAGGTCGTCCATTGGCCGCCCCGATGTGGTAGCGAGGTGGCCCGCGATCTGAACGGCCACATTGGTAGGGATATCCTCCAGCAACAATGGTCGCCGCCTTGCTGCCATAAGTGGCCGCATCATCGATCTCGCGAAACGAGGAGCACGAGACGAGGCCACCTGAGGGATTGTGCGCTGGCATGGATGGAGCTGCGGTGCGTGGACGTCGGTGAGCCGGAGCACTGGATAGGCGAAGCGGCGTGACATCCGATGGTCATCCGAGAGGAGGTGGTGGATCGGAGGGGGCCGAGCGGGGCTACAGTTGGATTTCTTGAAAAATAAAACCTCTTTTGGTGGGGAGGGGCGAGGACGACGATAGCAGGTGGAGATCTTGAAGACCGCCATCCAGTGCTAGACCTTCTCAACCAAAATCAACACAAAAGAAATACCTAGTTGATGTGCTCCATGTCGTCGGCACTAGGAAGTTTAGGCGGCGCCGCGTCTCGGGGGGATGGCAACCGTCTCGGGAAGGTGGGTGGGAACAGGAGCCGGACTTCTTCGCACCGGGCACCAACAGGTGGAACCCACATGTCGATCTCACAGATGAAACCGCACGCGAGAAGAAGGTGCCTCCTGGTCAGCGTGTCGCGTCACTTGCTTGTGGGCCCCATATGTCAGTGGTTGTTGGGTGAAAACAACTTTCGTGTCCCTATATGTTAGTGGTTGAGAAGCTGAACCGCCGCGGTGCCTTTGTCTTCTTCCCCCAAACCATCCCATCAAACAAGGGGTTTTTCTTCATTCCCTCTCCCATCGCCACCCGCATTGCCTTCTTCCCCTCCCATCATCGCCCGCATCTTTCTCGCCCACCTGCATTGCGAGGATGGCGAGACGCAAGCAGGCGCGTGATGCACAAGATGCCTTCTTGCGAAGTCCCGCGACCTCGAGGTTGTGGGTGAGGTGGCGCGGCCTATCATCCACCACGGGGAGCAGCATGCTAGTCGTCGAGGCGCCACCCGCCATAGTTTTGGACATGGACAACAAGCTCGATGTAGAAGACGTGCCACTGGGCTTTGAACCAATTGCCGCCGCCCACAGGAACCAAGGGATGGAGTGGGAGCAAGGCCCGCCGCCTCATCAGCATTGCAAGTCGTTGATGTGCCGCCCGCCATGGTCTTCAACGCGGACGTCAAGCTCGTAGTCGAAGACGTGCCACCCGGCTTTGAAGCAGTCGCCACCGCCCCCAGGAGCCAAGGGGATGGAGCGGGAGCAAGGGCCGCCGCCTCATCAGCATCGCGCAATAATTACTCGATGAGCGAGACCCTTGCAGTACATAAAGATTCACATTTGCTAGATTCACTTTTGCTAGATTGACATTTGATTTTCTGTTGCAATCAAATTCCAACTAAATATAGAAGGCTCAGTCCATATTTTGGGATTATGATCTTTTAATTTCATGCCACATACTGTCACACCCGGTTTAAGGACAAAACCGAATGCATAACTATATGTATGCCAGGATCAAGTTCCATACATATAGTGACATCATCAGTGAATAACAGCAACAGTATCACGTAAAGAAACATAAATAAGGACTTACAGGACTATCAGAGATATGCGCTTATCATGGAAATGAAGGCTCCAAACTTCACAGGCAAACGACTAGGGGTTGCGTACGCCTAGAACTCTTCATCATTTTCAGTAGACTTCACACCTTTTTCTTCTGAGCAGCAGTTAGCAAGGGTGAGTACACTTATGGTTGGTACTCAGCAAGGCCACAAGATATAACCAGAGTAACGATTTAAATCCATCTTTAAGTTTATTAATCATGTGAGGGTCCAGGCCGCTCTTGACCGTGAGCACGGCTGATATATAAGTTTTAGACACTCTGCAGAGGTTGTACACTTCCACCACAAGTCGTGTAAAAGTTCAAAAGAACTTTGGACCCAACCATGTTGTGCTAGCTAGGCACAATACCACACTTTTGAGGTGTGATTGCATAGGGACGCTACGAGGCCTTTACAAAGATTCCCTAATAAGAAGTAGTCCGCTAGAGTTTAGGTAGCGGCGTGAACCATAACCCTCCCTAATGGTCAGCACTTTGGCGAAGGCTGCTACCCCAAGAGGACCGGGCTATACCCCAATCACTGACCCCCTCCTTGTCCTTTCGGTAAGACTGCTTCAAACTAGAGTCTCTAATTATTTAGCCAAGACCAGAGCCATATGCTCCTCGTGGTTGTACTATTTTCCTGGGTGGTTCTCCACGTTCCAATTAACACATGGTATTCTTGTAAATAAGCATAGAGAGAAGGATGGTTAGGATCACTTACCTTTTTCCAACGAAAAGATACTCTTACTCCTCTTCAGCTCTTGCTTACTTGGAAACCTTGGTCTTCAAGCTTCAACAACGATCATTCTACAAGAAGCAAACATCGAGCACAAACATACAAAACAACAAACAAGTACAGCTAAGAACAATACACCAATCAAAAAACAAAAGCTTTTAAAAGAGCTTGCTAAATGATAAGGCTCGCTGCTACGGTTACAAGAGCACAAGAAACACAGAAAACGGAGCTAGTGTTGAAAAGACACAACTATCGGAAGATTGGTATTATAAAAGAAACAAAAGAACTATAAGTTTTATTTATTTTAATTGGAAAACAATGTAAAAGATATTCAAGACAAAATATCCCTGATTATAATTAACTTATATTATATTTTTATTTATAAAAGCGGAGTAGAACTTAGTCATATTTTATTTATGATTGTCTATGTACAAATTACACTAATTAACAATTAATTAGAAATAAAACTTGTGAGAGCATCTAAATGCATAACTTTATATTTGGTGTTCAACTAAACAAATTATATTTAGAACACATTTGAGTTGGTATTAATTGAATTGACATTAGTTATGAAAACCGGAGGTAAAGACCTAGGTAGATTTTAATTAGAAAAACTAGGTAAGAGAACTTTAATCAAATTAAATCTATTTTTAATTAAAAGACAGGAACTAAGGCACAACAACACGACTAAACGGTAGCTTAGGGTTTTAGAAGACTTAACGCAACGAGAACGAGTTGAAACGGATCTAAAACGACGAAGATAGGGCTAAAGCAATGCTCTAGGGACTTATCTGCGAAGAAACTGAACTTCCAGGGGCTAAATCTAAAGAAATCAGGGGCTAAAACATAATTAAACCTTAAACAGAGGGTCTGGGTCCAAAACTGGAGATCCTGGACGGCGGGTATTAATTCTAGAAAGGTCAGGGGTCAGGACAGAAAAGAAAGGACTTAACTCTAATTATTTTTCTATTGATCGGGACTGCGGGTTGATTGCTGGAAAGCCTAGGGGCTTTTCTGCAAAAGTTTCGGGGACGGCTAGGGTCGGACGAATCTGGTCCGTTGGATCAGAATCGTGTGGTAGGATAAGGGTCGGGCGAGGGCGGCGGCTCGTGCACGGCTCAGATCTGTTCTGGCCGTGAGATCTAGATCGGGAGGCAGGGTGAAGGTCGGGCGAATCGGAGGCGGCTCGGCGAATTAAGGGTTGGGCGAAACAGGTCGACTTGGCAGGCGACGCTGGGCGATGGCTGATGTCGGCGGCGAGCAAGCGCGGCGGCGCCTCGCCGGTGTACACCAGAATCGATGCTCCGGGGCACGGATTGGCACGGGAAAGAGCCGAGGAGCGAGGGTGGGCGACAGGGAACTCTCCTAGGGGCTCGGGACGGCTGTGTGGTGGCCGGAAGCATGCTCACCACGGCGGCGGGCGGAGCAAGAGCTCCGACAAACATTCGTCGATGAGAGAGAGTGCGAAAGAGAGGGGAAAAGGGGCAAGGAGTGTTCTCACCACCTCGTGGAGCGTTTACGAGGGTTGAAGGCGGCGGAGAAGCAGCGGGACGGTGGGTCATCGGCGAAGGGCGGTTCGGGGCAGCGGCATTCACACCTGCGAGGGATTGCAAGTGTGGTGCGTTGGCACGGAGGGGAAGACGAGGCCGGTGACGGTGCGGGGTCCCAGGAGGAGCTCCGGTGAAGGTCAACGTTGACGAAGAGGCAGCGTGAAGGCGGGTCGATGGCGTGGCGGCGTCGGCGAGCTCGAGCTCAGGAAAAATAGCGGCGCAGAGCGGCGGGGTAGTCGGGCGTGCGGTGAAGCCTGAGTGGAAGGGGAGCGCTGGCGCTCGGGCTCGGGTTTTATAGGGCGAGGGAAGGAGGTGGAGCGACCGGGGAAAGGAAGGCGGCGGCTCACACGGCGCCCGGAGATGGCGGCCGTGATTTCCGCGGGCGTAATGGGGGCTGGTCGTCCGGGGGGCGCGTGCCGCGGCCATTATGGCAGGCAAGCGTCGCAGGAAAGGAAGGAGAGGAGGCGCGGGCGACGAGCGCGGGCGCAGGCGCGAGGCAGGACTCGCGGCGAGGAGGGGGGAGAAAGGAAGGCGCTGGTGACGCAAGAAGGAAAGTGGGAGTGAGAGGAAGGGGGTGGTGCCGACATGTGGGTCCATGGTGGCAGTGAGAGACGGGGAGAGGGAGAGAGGGACGAGTTGGGCCGGCTTTTGGGCCGCGGGGGAGAAAAAGAAAAGGAGAAGAGAGAGAGGTTTGGGCCGGGCTAGGAAGAAAGAGGAGGGGGTTCTGGGCTGGGCTGAAAGAGGGGAATGAGAGAGAGAAAGATGGGATGAGGCAAAAGAGATAGGGAAGAGAAAAAAAAGATTTTAGGGTATTTTTTGGGTATTTTTATTTTGCAAACTTAAACACGCAAACAAACAAAAACCAATGCAATGACATGAATGCAACATACATAAAACCATTTTATTTAATTCTAAAAGACAATTATTTATTTTTCCTATACTAAATTCCCTGTAAAGAAAATAAATGTTGAAATTTTTTATATAATTATGAGAAAATCATTGCTTTATTATTATTTTTTTTCTAATCACATCCTGAAATCAAATAATTTTAGGGTGTGACAAAACTACCCCCCTTAAAAGGAATCTCGTCCCGAGATTCGCTAGGGCTAGCAAGAGACAAAGGTTTAGGTGAGTGGCATCCAACTTTCTTCCACATCGTTCATTCTTACAATAGCTCCTCGATCACACTTGTTAATGCTCCACTACCAGATGAAACACTTCTTGGATACTTAGTCTAATTCCACTTTTAACTATCCATTCCTTCCTCAGCTTCGTTGGCCCATCTTTTGAAGAACCTTCTTCATATATTGATAAAGTGATTTGAATAGAGCTGGATTGATTCCATGATCGCTTGTCCTTGGCTTGACTATCTCCTTCCAAGATATCCTCAATTCTTCTCAGCATAACCCTTACTTGCTTTGGTATCTTGGCGACTCGATGTGGTATGAGAAATGGGCATTGGGGATTGATGGCATTCTTGTCTAGCTGAGGTTTCCTGATCATCTATCCTGCTAAGGAGGCAAATTGATGACATCTGACTGAGTGCAGGGCTAATAGGACTTTGGTCCAGGGGTTGATTATCATCCTCTTTTGCACACCAACTGGCAAGATGTCTGTCTTCTCAACACTTGAGGCAATATAATCCAGCATCACATGACCTAATCACCTTACACTTTGTTGGACATTTATTAACATAGTGACCTTCTTCACCACATTTGAAGCACACTCCTTTAACATATCCATTCGGGCTTCCTTTCTACTCCACCATAGCTCTTCGTGAAGCAATTTGGGCATCAGGATTCTTCTTGATAGAGTTGTCATGCGGAGGTTGAACAACTTTAGGTTGTAGTTGGTTGGAACAGGGTTGAGTACTGCTATGTTCTAATGGTTCCGGTAACTCCATCTTCTCTGGGCTTTCTTCGCTTGCTTGTTTCTTGCGTTGCTTGATTCTACTAGGCCAAAATTCCTTGAAAGAAATACGCCAATCCTCAAGGTTCATAGTCTGAGTACCATCTTGATATTGGGTAACTCCCTCTTGGAAAGTCTCTTGGGTAGATAAATCCTTATTAATATCTAAATAGTAACATTGTCTGGCTTCAGCTGTCATTAGGCTAGCATCTTCTTGAAGACATGGCTCACCATAATGCTCACAACATTGACATGTTCCTGGGGTCTTGATATCTTTATATTGTCTCTCAAATTCTAGCTCTAGTGTTCCATGACTTTTCTTATTCCTTTGACGGTTCCATGCTTCAGCGACTTGCCTCTTCACTGGTCCGGTAGGAATGTCTGGTTCGGTCAACTTCATGTTATGAGGGGATGATGTATTGGGCTGCATCCTTCCTCGTAAGACTTGAGCCTACATGGCTAATAGCTTCTTTTTATCAAACGGTGGCAGAATTGGTGAAATCTGATGGTTATCACTACTAAGGGAGTTGTGGTTCATAGGAGTTGAGGCTTGCTCTGTAATATGCTGATGGATATTGATCATGGTTTGAGCCATTGCTTGTAGACTCTGAGTTTGTGCTGCCATATACTCTAGCATCCTATGCTCAAATGATGAGGCTACAGGTGGAATGTTGAGGTCACCTTCATTAGCTCTTTCTTCATGATTTCCGTTGGGACTCACCATCTGGATGGGTGGTAAGGGTGAAATTAGAGGAGAATGAGAATAAATATAAAATATATAATGATAAAGAATGATTGAGGAATAAGGTAGAGTCCATGATATCGTCTTCATTTGCTTGATTTTTGAGATGGTAAGCAAATAAATCAAGGTAGAGAGGAGAATAGCACAGAGGTTACAAAAGGAAATAGAGCATTCTTGGCTTTAGCTTCTTTAATCTGTCGACCACTGCAGATGTTTGTAGGTTTCTACTGATGATGCTGGTGTTGCCTTCAACTTCCTACTGGGTTATTTAGGTCATCATCGAAGTAAGGTAGACTGAAGAATAGCAAGCTGCAAGGTGGTAAAGGAACTAGAGTAGGGTCTTCTTTTCTTTGACTTGCTTCTATCCACGAGGTGGTGACAATAACTTCTGCTTGTTGGCATTGGTGTTGCCTTTAGCTTCCTTCTCGACATCCTCTTTTGGAATAGGGAGAAAGAAAGGAAAACAACAAGGATGTGGGAGGTACAAGAGAAGAACCCAACTAAGCAATTGATGTTATTGTAGGTAGAAGACCCACAATACACCAACAATCATTACAAAGAAACGAATCAAGCAAGATCATAAAGAAAAGCAACATCACGCAAACACAGAACTACACTAGTCAACACACATAATGTGAACGAGGGTTCCCTATCTTCCGAAAGGTTCTGATAACTCTCGATTTGGTGGAGTCGCGACACGAATCGATCCGGCTTCCGGCAACACGTCCCGAAACCCCGCAATCGTAGCACCACGTCTCCTCAGGTTATCGACCGGCGAATACACGGTCGACCTCGCCAAGAAGGCTAATCCCTGCCTGCGAATCGAAGAACACAAGCAAGAACAAGGAAGATTGCAAACCAATTGCAGATGGATGATTAGCTCACGAGTTGGGGTCTCACAAGCCGAGTACGGCGAAACTGTTCTTGACAGAATAATCTAAGTAAAACCCGAATTCTAACGAGGGCGGCGGCTACTGATATATAGGGTTTAGGGTCGTGTCCAAGTACCTGGACGCAACCCTAAAGGACTCGACGACGATACACGGCCCAAAGGCCAAAATACGGTGACGCAGCACCGGGACAGATTCTGGAGCCAACTTCCTCGGACGATTCCCGACGACTCATAACGAATTTGGGCCTCAAACCAACGCCATTGGAAGCTCTATCAAATTGTCTTTCCACCCATATTTAGATTGTCGAAATCGGACTTCGGATGCGGCCTGGGCATCCAATTCAAGTCAAACTGCTCCTGGACTACGAGGTGGACTCGAAGTTGAGTTGTATTGGGCCTCCACGTAGCTTGGACGTCCCTTGCTGTCCCTCCACGACTCCATGCTCCTCTCCATGTGTCATCTTATCTTCTCCTTGGTTTCTAATCACAATATAAACATTAGGTAGCAAACTATTCTCAAAACTATTAAGAGAAACACTTAGGAGCGAGCTCACCTCTAAATTTAATTGTCGCGCGCGAGCTCTTGTGATTGGACCTTGAATGGTTTGGATGTCCAGCGAAGAAGCCTCGTGTATATCCGTAGGAGTGATGTCCTCATCATCCTCCCCCTCTTAAATTTGAGTCGTCCTCGACTCAAGCACATCATCTTCTCCCAAGTAAGGCTTCAAATCTGAAATGTTAAAGGTGGGACTAACCCCGAACTCGGGAGGCAACTCAAGTTTGTATGCATTATCATTAATTTTCTTAATTATTTTGAAAGGACCATCAGCTCTAGGCATTAACTTGGACTTCCTCAATTCTGGAAAACGTTCTTTTCTCAAATGTAACCACACTAGATCACCTTGTTCAAGTTTTAACTCTCTTTTACCTTTGCTACCAGCAACTCTATATTTTTCAGTCATCTTTTCAATGTTGTGCTTAGTTGTTTCATGCATTTTCAATATAAATTCAGCACGTTTCTTAGCATCACTATGAATTCTCTCAGTAGGAGGTAAAGGTAAGATATCAATAGGAGCACGGGGGTTGAAACCATACACTACCTGAAAAGGACTTACCTTTGTGGTAGAATGTGTTGCTCGATTGTATGCAAACTCCACGTGAGGCAAGCATTCTTCCCACATCTTCAAATTCTTCTTCAAAACAGTCCTCAACATGGTGCCCAAGGTACGGTTCACCACCTCTGTTTGTCCATCAGTTTGTGGATGATAAGTGGTAGAAAATAATAATTTTGTCCCCAACTTGTACCACAAAGTACGCCAAAAGTGACTCAAAAATTTCGCATCACGATCTGAAACAATAGTAGAAGGCATACCATGCAAGCGTACAATCTCGTGGAAAAAGAGGTTAGCATTATGAACAGCATCATCACTTTTATGACATGGTATAAAATGAGCCATTTTAAAAAATCGATCCACCACAACAAAAATGCTATCCATCCCCCTCTTAGTCCTAGGCAATCCCAAAACAAAGTCCATAGAAATATCGGCCCAAGGAATAGAAGGAACAGGAAGAGGCATGTACAAACCATGTGGATTCAATCGAGACTTAGCTTTCTGACATGTAGTGCAGCGAGCAACGAACCTCTCAACGTCGGTCGTCATCTTTGGCCAAAAGAAATGTGTGGTCAAAACATCCTCCGTCTTCTTTGCGCCAAAATGTCCCATCAAACCTCCTCCATGTGCTTCCTGTATCAACAAAAGACGAACGGAACCAACTGGAATGCACAGGCGGTTAGCTCTAAACACAAATCCATCATTGACCACAAACTTGTTCCATGTACGTCCCTCTTTACAATTAAGCAACACTTCTGTAAAATAAGGATCAAGCGCATATTGTTCTTTAATTGATTCAAGCCCAAAAATCCGACAATCAAGTTGGGACAGTAAGGTATATCGTCTAGACAAAGCATCAGCAATCACATTATCCTTCCCTTTCTTATGCTTAATAATGTAAGGAAAAGATTCAATGAACTTGTGACAACCCTGGTAATTACATTTCCAAAATCAATGTCATTAGCCTAACTCCATGATTAGATCAGCTAATGAAAGGGTGGAAAGAATTAAAACGAGTTCAGTTGGAATTCAAATTTAATTTGAGCACATTTGGTTACTTTTGAACTTTTAAATTTAACTTTCAAACCATAAGCCAAATGAGATTTTGCCTGAAACCAAAGTTGTAGAACTTTTTATTTTGAACAACCTTCGTGTTCAAAAGTTTTTGAAATTCAAATCAGAAAGAGGAGAAAACACCCTGTTTGCGCCCAGCCCCCTGAAGTTTTCCAAATTCTTGCATCCAGGTCCCTCGTTTCCCCTCCCCTCCTCTGCCGCACCGCGCGCGCTCGCCCGCCTGCCGCGCGCCAGGTGGCCGGCGTCGCCTGACCGGCGCGAAGCGCCAGGCTAGTGGCCGCCGCACCACCCCGCCACGGCCGGCTTTGCCCCGCCCCCACGTCGCGCGGCCAGTGAACGCCCGCGCGTGCTGCCGCGCCCAGCCCGCCGCCCGGCCGCCCAGTAGCCGCGCTCCGCCGTGCCGCCCAGTCGCCCGCGCCCGCTCGCCGCACGCCGCGCCGGCGTTCTGCCGCCGCCCGCCGCAGCCAGTGCACGCCGTTGCCGTGCCCCGCCCCGCGCGTCGCCCAGGCACCTCCACACCCCCTCCTGTCCCTATAAAAGCCCCGCCCCGACCACGCGCGCGAGCCACCGCAGCCCAGAACGCCTCGCCGTCGCCATCGCCGCCGCCGAGCACCACCCGCCCGTGGACAGCCCTCCGTCGCCGCCCACTGCCCAAACTGAGCCCCCAGCCACCACTACATCACCCCACCGCAGCTCGCCGACCCACCCAACGCCACCCAGAGCCACCGGAGCGCCGCCGCCCGCGCTGCCGTCGCCGCCGCCGCCCCTGCTCGCCGTGGACAGCACGACCCCGACCCCCTCCGTCCAAGCCGAGCCCCTGAGTAGCTTCCCCACGCGCCACTGAAGCTCACCGACCGGACCACGCCGCCCCAAGCCCGCCGGAGTACCGCCGTCGACGCGAGCCGCGCCGCCGCCGCCTCTGCTCCAACGCCGGCGAGCCCTTCCCGGGCGTCCCCCACCTGAACAACACCCCCACGAGGTAGCCCTCGCACCCCTGAACCTTCCCCGACCCTCGCCCCTCGCCGCCGGCGAGCCCCCTCGCCGGAATTTCAGCCGGCCGCCGTACCCGAGCCGCTCGAGGACCCAATTGCAAGAATTTAAATCTTTAGAAGGGTCTGCGCGTAAGATTCAAGGACCTAGTTGTAAAAGAAAGTTTCAAACCTAGATTCAAATTCAGTGAACTTGTAAAATTTGTATAAAATCGTAGAAATTCAGAAAAATGCAAACTCAACTGTTCTGGAATCCTCAGAACAAACTCTACCACTTTTGTTACAAAAGTTTTCTCAGAATCTCAAAATATTTGGCTCTACATTAAATAGAAGCTTTAATGGACTTATTTTGTACCCACTGTTCTAGAACAATGCTGACCCTAAATTTTGGGCAGTGAATTAGTTGCTTGATGATTAGGACTGTGTAAAAAGATCAGGCCCAAATTCCATCTCTAGCTTTACTGTTTGTTAAACTTAGTTTTAATTCATGTGTAAGTAGAATGTTTTGTCCCTGCAGTTAGGTGGTGAGTCACCCATTGAAACTTTTCCTATGCTAATGTATTGGTACCTAGAAGCCAGAGAAAAATTAGGAGACTTTTTATCCCACAGTAACCTACTTATTTTATTTATGTGCTAATAACATACATTAAATCAAGCAAATAGTATCTTAGCTTGGAAAATTCTCAAAGTTTTACTAGGAGTTAAACTATGGTAGGGGTTGCTGTGTAAAAAGTTCCAGGGACAAAAACCCTGTGTAGGGTCCTGTAAAAATGAATCTTTGAATAGCCTAGACGTAGAATGTCATAATTTCTATGCTCTGGATACTGCATGATAAATCCTACAAAAATTACAGTAGCTTCTGCATGCTTAAGTGAGAGCTCTGTAAAAATCTTAGGCTCATTTGTTGCACCAATTGTTCTGTACAAAAAGAATAAGGATCTAACAGCAACTATGTAATGTATTTTTCATAATTAATCTGTTACATAAAAATGGCTGAAAATTTTACAGTAAACACATCTTTCCTTGATGTGCCTAAATCCAAAATTTCATGACCAGAAACTATCCCTTGTAGTAATTACTCTTAAATCGTATCAAGCACCATTACCACGACTTAAACTTGTGCATTCATGTAGAATCGACGACTCTCGCCGACGGAACTTACGAGCTGGTGCCCGCGTCCGAGAGTGAGCAGCGTGAAGCTCAAGCAAATCTAACTGAAGCTTTTGAAGACCCGAGCCCCAGTTCGGAAGATCCCCAAGCGAACTGCGAAGGCAAGCCCCGGAGCATAACCCATTCTTTCCGAAATTATGCAACTCATTACTCTTGTTTGTGCATTAAGTTTATAGGAGTTGGATGAAAACTTAGTTGCATGATACTAGGAACCCTTGCTTGAAAACTAGACGTAAGGTTCGATAGAATGCTGTGCTAATAGGACTCCGGTAAAAGTCGGGTGATTTCCTGTCACTCGCGAGAAAATAGGAGTTGAATGACTACTACACGCTGCAATCATAAGGACACGGACGGGCTATGGAACGATGGTTACGATTGAGGCCCGTCTGTCTAGTGAAAAATGCTAAGGCCGCAGGGTGTGGTAGTGATGGTTAAGTCTTTGAACGTACTAAACACATGTCGAGATTATGGGAATCGGTAAGCTTAAGTACCTGATTGGCCCGGCAAGGGGACGACATCCTACCCTTTGAACTTCGGTCCCATGTGCATATGGCGAGTGCAGAGAGTGGTCACGACCCGGCGCCGAACCGTGGCGTGGAGCTCTTGTACTCTCGGAGGGTAGCCCCGATCCACGCCCCGGAAAGAAAGGGGAAAAGTTGCACGTGTGACTCTAGGGAGTAACCACGTGACGTGTGTTTGGGTTTCCCTTGCAAGGTTAAGAAATTCGATTCGAATCGTCCGTTTCTCACGGCTATTGAGACTACTTAACCATTTTTACCCACAGAGTAAGAAGAGGAACAATGATGATGAATGAACTGGTTGGATGAAAAATTTAATGCTTCACCATGTATGCTTTAGATAGCTGCTTACCTAGACTGGTTAACGAAACTAGAATCTTGAGCTAAAAGTTGAAAGTAAGGACCCACTTGTAGATGCTTTTCGGCAAAACAAACCCCAGAGCCAAAAAGCCTGGCATGTCTAGAGTCGGTGGAGTAGTTTCCACTACACGGGTAAGTCTTGCTGACTATTAGTATACTCAGTCTTGCTTGTGACTCGATTTCAGGTGAGCCCTTCGAAGACATGATTGCTAGCTTGACTTGGCCCTGCACTCTTCCCCCTGGTTGGTCAGTGGAATGGGATGCGCCCCCGTCCAACGGAGATAAGGCCGAGTGATGTCTCGTACGGGCTTCATCGAGACATCCTGTATCGTCGAGTAGTTTCCGTTGTTTATTTCCGCTGCAACTTCACTCTGAAGAACTTATTTATGTTAATTGGAGTATTTGGTTTCTAAGCTCAGAACTTGGCCTGTAATATTTACTTATGTTAATGTCGTAATATTTGCTGGAATGTGGTATTCTCTGGGCTCATCGTCGCGTGAGCATTTGTATGTATGGCGCTCGATCCGTTCACCGTGGTTGTATCGGGAGGTTATACCCGACAGACCAGTGGATTACTCCGTTTGAAGTGTAAGGTTAACCGAGAATGCCTTAATGGTGATGGTTAATACACTTGAGCCGGATTAATTCAGGTGGTTCTGCCACAGAACTCAACCCATTTAGCATGTCTACGATTCAGATTATTTTGAGAACGAAGATACTTAAGCGCTTCATGATCAGAGTGTATAACAAATTCTTTAGGCCACAAATAATGACGCCACGTCTCTAAAGAACGTACAAGAGCATACAATTCTTTATCATACGTAGAATAATTCAGAACAGGGCCATTTATTTTTTCGCTAAAGTATGCAACGGGTTTACCATCCTGCATCAAAACACCAAAAATACCAACTCCACTAGCATCACAAGCGAGTTCGAAAGTCTTACCAAAATGCGGAAGTTGCAGCAACGGCGCATGCGTAAGCTTGTCCTTCAAAGTGACAAATGACTCCTCTTGTGCTTTTCCCCAACGAAACACCACACCCTTCATCGTCAACTCATGCAGCGGTGCAGCAATGGTGCTGAAATCTTTGACGAAGCGGCGGTAGAAACCTGCAAGACCAAGAAAACTCCTCACCTGTGTGATGTTTTGGGGCAACGGCCAACTCTCAATGGCTTCAATTTTCGTCTCATCCACCTCAATGCCCTGTGGAGTAACAACATAGCCAAGGAAAGAAACTCGATCGGTGCAAAAGGTGCACTTCTCAAGGTTAGCAAACAATTGCGCTACTCTCAACGCATCAAAAACAGCACGTAAGTGATCCATATGTTCATCCAAAGACTTGCTGTAAATCAATATGTCATCAAAGTAAACCACCACAAATCGACCAATAAAAGCCCTCAAAACCTCATTCATCAAGCGCATGAAGGTACTAGTTGCATTGGTTAAACCAAAAGGCATCACTAACCACTCATACAACCCAAATTTAGTTTTCAAAGCAGTTTTCCATTCATCTCCAAGCTTCATTCTTATTTGGTGGTAACCACTACGCAAATCAATCTTTGTGAAAATTATAGAACCACACAACTCATCAAGCATGTCGTCCAACCTAGGAATAGGATGACGATATCGAATAGTAATATTATTAATGGCTCTATAATCAACACACATACGCCACGAACCATCTTTCTTAGGAACCAAAAGCACAAGAACAGCACAAGGACTAAGGCTCTCACGTACATACCCACGGTCCACAAGGTCTTGGACTTGTCGCTGAATTTCTTTAGTCTCCTCGGGGTTGGTTCTATAGGCAGCACGGTTTGGCAGAGCGGCGCCGGGGATCAAATCAATTTGATGTTCTATTCCTCTCAAAGGTGGCAGCCCCGGAGGTATCTCAGCTGGAAAAACGTCCGCGTACTCCTGCAAAATGTTACTAACCACAGGAGGCAAAGAGCTAGCAATATCATGAAGTGAAAATAAGGTTCGTTTGCAAAACAAGGCATAGCAAATATCATCATCAGAAATTTCAGCGAGGTCACATTTTGTTGCGAGCATAACTTGACCCCCTAATTTAATTCCCTCGGCCTCAGATTTATGAGTGTGTTTCTCCTTTTTAGGTGGGCACATAGAATTAGCAACTTGCTGATTTTCAGATTTATCATTACTCAAACTAGCAGCTCTTTCTTGATCGGCTTGTGCAATTTCAGCAGGTGTCAAAGGAACCAAAGTAATTTTCTTCCCTTTATGCATGAAGGTATAATTATTACTTCTACCATGGTGTGTAGCATCATTATCATGTTCCATGGACGACCCAACAAAAGTGAACAAGCTTGCATAGGTACCACATCGCAATCAGCAAAATCAGCATATGCACCAATGGAAAAAGAAACTCTGCAAGTTTGTGTTACCTTAGCTTTACCGGAGTCATTTAACCACTGAACATAGTATGGATGTGGATGTGGTTGTGTGGTCAAGCCAAGCTTCTTGACCAGATCTGAACTCACCAAGTTGTTGCAGCTTCCTCCATCAATACTCACACGAGCACGTCGCTGCTTGATGACGAAAAAGGTCTAGAACAAATTGTGTCGCTGCAACCTCTCAGGCTGCTGTATTTGCGTGCTGAGTACACGCTGAACAATAATGTTCAAGAAGCCCGCAGTCTGTCCACCATGAATGACCAGGTTGTCGACGTCCTCAGCAGCGACCGCTTCATCATCATCTTCTATGTCGGAGGTGCTTATGTAACCTCCATCTTCTGTCGCCAAATATGCCCGCTGACTTGGGCAATCCTTCTTCACGTGTCCAATCCCATGGCAGCGATAGCATTGAATGCCGGAGGTGCGTCCCGTCGATGCAGCGGATGAAGAACTCTGAGCCGGGGCCTGCACAACATTGTTACCTGAATCTGCAGCACATGAAGAAGATTTGTTTGGTGTAGTCGAAACACCACTCGTCGTTGTTTTCTTGCCCGCTGGTGGAGGTGCTCGAAAACTCGAAGGCTTGGGCACCCCTGAAAGCGCCGGTGTGCGTGAGGCAAAGGATGTCCGGGCGCTGGTCCTGTCCTGTAGCTGACGACCCTGCAATTCCTTCTCTGCAAGCATAGCAAACTGGAACAACTGGTTGATAGTAGTGAAATCCTTATAATCAACTATGTCCTGAATCTCGCGTCTCAGACCCGAATAAAAATGAACGAGAGCATCCTCAGGTCCCTCAACTATCCCGCAACGCATCAAACCCTTCTGAAGCTCACCATAGTAGTCCTGCACAGATTTAGTACCCTGATCTAAACGCATCAAACTGGCACGCAGTTCTCTATGATAAGAAGGAGGAACAAACCTATCACGCATAGCAACCTTGAGGTGTTCCCAAGTAGTAGGTGCAAGACCTGAAGCAACTAAACCAGTCCACCAAATGATAGCAAAATCTTTAAATTCACTAGTGGCTTGTCGAACTCTATGTTGCTCAGGCACTAGGTGGGCACTAAATTTTTGGTCAACCGTCATCTCCCAATCAAGGTATCCCTCAGCATCATAATGTCCAGGAAAAGACGGTATAGTAAATTTAACCTTAGCATAAGGATCAGCGGGGGCACGATTACCTCCTGCGTTGTTCACTCGAACACGCGCTCGTATGCGGGCCTCTCGTGTAGCTGCCTCGTCAATGTTGCCATGGACGTCATACACCACGTCTTGAGGATAGGCTGGCTGAGGTGGTGGACGGTTTTCCAACGCAGCAACTCTGTTAGTTAACGTGGCTATCCGTCCGTTCAACTCCCCAGCGAGGTCAGCAAGTCGGAGTTCGTTGATGTTCTCGGTGACGGCCCTGGTAACTGCCTCGCGTATCTCGTTTCGTGTGTCCTCCATGAAAGCATGCAGCTGAGCTTGGCTAACACACTCGTTTAAGTCCTTGGGAGTGTCTCCATCGTTGCCTGCCATTGTAGACACAAGAACAAACAAACAGTGAGGTTATCCCTAAAAATCTCCTACGCAGGTGTGGTGGTGCCTCTCAATTCAATCTACACAGCAAAGGAAACACCTTACCAAGCTCTTACAAAGTTCTTACCAGCAAGGCAAAGGATACCTGGAAGGCGTAGGCCACGATTGCAAGGGTTAAGAACCGGTGCTGCACAGAAGTAGTATGTGGAGTTCTAGGAAGGCCAAAAATATGTAAGTGGAACACAATTCACTAGCAGATAGCAATGCTGAATAAATGTCCAAAGGTACTTGTCCTTAGGTGCTGGTCTAACCGAGTCCTTAGTCAGTAGTGCCAACAAACAAGGAGGTAAGATGAAAAGGATGATCAGCAATGCGAGAAAATCAGCAATGAACCAGCCACAGCACATAAAACAGCAATTGTACCCTCTCTATGTGCTTCCGTGTTTTGTCTTTTAGCACTAGTAGAAATCAATTTTTTGTTTTTTTGCTTTTATTTTTCTTCTATTTTTTTCACAACCAGGGGCACAAAAATAGGTACACCACAAAGGATCAACTCAATCAGAGGTAAGACATGATCTGGAGAAAATCACGATTGTTCCAAAAAACTGTAGATGGAACTTTAGAGCTCGAATCAAGGACCTTCTGAATTTTTTTTGAGTTTTTTGAATTTTTCGTAACCGGCGAAGCGGGTGAATCATATGTGCAAAATTTCGAGATCTTTCCGGGAAAAAAAAGAACACCTCAATCGGAGGTCCGAGCCGAAAGTTATGCCCGTTTTAAGGAGTACCCTCCGAATTAGGTTTTTGTGATGGCGTTGGTGAAACGGATGCGAATCGGTGGGAAACTTTTTGTGGGATGTTAGCCGGGCAAAGTGGATGCACAAAACCGAACCAAAGACACGGACTCAACCAGCACAAAAAGATGAGTATAGGACACAAACTCAACACTGCGGACTCTGAAAGAGAATTATGCAAAAGGCTAAACACGGTCTAGGACGGGAAAAACCTAACTACAAATTTTTTTGTTTTGCGGCTGTTCTGTGGACTATAGGACAAAGGCGAAAACAAAGGTAAGAGCGAACCTGACGGTAAACCTGTCTCTGAATACCACTTAATGTGAACGAGGGTTCCCGATCTTCCGAAAGGTTCTGATAACTCTCGATTTGGTGGAGTCGCGACACGAATCGATCCGGCTTCCGGCAACACGTCCCGAAACCCCGCAATCGTAGCACCACGTCTCCTCAGGTTATCGACCGGCGAATACACGGTCGACCTCGCCAAGAAGGCTAATCCCTGCCTGCGAATCGAAGAACACAAGCAAGAACAAGGAAGATGGCAAACCAATTCCAGATGGATGATTAGCTCACGAGTTGGGGTCTCACAAGCCGAGTACGGCGAAACTGTTCTTGACAGAATAATCTAAGTAAAACCCGAATTCTAACGAGGGCGGCGGCTACTGATATATAGGGTTTAGGGTGTCCAAGTACCTGGTCAGGTGACATGAATAGTCTAAACACTTTGAATAAAAGTACAGTAGAAGGTCATCTTGGAATGAAAAAGGCAACGGAAAGAATCCAAAATGGTCGTGCTTAAGATGCAAGGGGATCGGAGGTACAATATGGAGGATAGATAAAATCAAGGAGGTGATATGTTTAAAAAGATATATAGGAATTAATAAGAAAATATTAAGGAGTGGGGGTAAACAATATCACCAACAAATCAAAAGGAGGTGAGATGCGATTGCGGTTTTAGTAAAAACCAGAAAGGATAATTGACCAAGGATCGAGTATCAAAATAAGTTATCAATGAAAGAGTAAGTCAATAGATAAGGATGGGGGTTTTACATTTGCAAAACAAGGAAGTGCAAATGAAAAAGAATGTCAGGTGAGAAAGGTGAGTTATCAAGGCGGATTGAGAAAAGAAAATGGTCAAGGAGCGAGAATATTTATCAGAAAGGTCAAGGGTAAGACAGGAATAAGTTGTATGATAAAATAGACCTTAACGAGTGACCATTGCTATCTAGGTTTACGTCCTACAGTCGATACGGCTCTGATATCACTTCTGTCACACCCGGTTTAAGGACAAAACCGAATGCATAACTATATGTATGGCAGAATCAAGTTCCATACATATAGTAACATCATCAGTGAATAACAGTAACAGTATCACGTAAAGAAACATAAATAAGGACATACAAGACTATCAGAGATATGCGCTTATCATGGAAATAAAGGCTCCAAACTTCACAGGCAAACGACTGGGGGTTGCGTATGCGTAGAACTCTTCATCATTTTCAGTAGACTTCACACCTTTTTCTTCTGAGCAGCAGTTAGCAAGGGTGAGTACACTTATGCTTGGTACTCAGCAAGGCCACAAGATATAACCAGAGTAACGATTTAAATCCATCTTTAAGTTTATTAATCATGTGAGGATCCAGGCCGCTCTTGACCGTGAGCACGGCTGATATATCAGTTTTAGACACTCTGCAGAGGTTCTACACTTTCACCACAAGTCGCGTAAAAGTTCAAAAGAACTTTGGACCCAACCATGCTGTGCTAGCTAGGCACAATACCACACTTCCAAGGTGTGATTGCATAGGGATGCTATGAGGCCTTTACAAAGATTCCCTAATAAGAAGTAGTCCGCTAGAGTTTCGGTAGCGGCGTGAACCATAACCCTCCCTAATGGTCAGCACCTTAGTGAAGGCTGCTACCCCAAGAGGACCGGGCTATACCCCAATCACCGACCCCCTCCTTGCCCTTTTAGTAAGACTGCTTCAAACTAGAGTCTCTAATTATTTAGCCAAGACCAGAGCCATATGGTCCTCGTGGTTGTACTGTTTTCCTAGGTGGTTCTCCACGTTCCAATTAATACATGGTATTCTTGTAAATAAGCATAGATAGAAGGATGGTTAGGATCACTTGCCTTTTTCCAACGAAAAGTTACTCTTACTGCTCTTCAGCTCTTGCTTACTTGGAAACCTTGGTCTTCAAGCTTCAACAACGATCATTCTACTCGAAGCAAACATCGAGCACAAACATACAAAACAATAAACAAGTACAGCTAAGAACAATACACCATTCACAAAACAAAAGCTTTTAAAAGAGCGTGCTAAAGGATAAGGCTCGCTGCTATGGTTACAAAAGCACAAGAAACACGGAAAATGGAGCTAGGGTTGAAAAGACACAGCTATCGGAAGATTGGTATTATAAAAGAAACAAAAGAACTATAAGTTTTATTTATTTTAATTGGAAAACAATGTAAAAGATATTCAAGACAAAATATCCATGATTATAATTAACGTATATTATATTTTTATTTGTAAAAGCGGAGTAGAACTTAGTCATATTTTATTTATGATTGTCTATGTACATATTACACTAATTAACAATTAATTAGTAAGAAAACTTGTGAGGGCATCTAAATGCATAACTTTAAATTTGGTGTTCAACTAAACAAATTATATTTAGAACACATTTGAGTTGGTATTAATTGAATTGACATTAGTATTGAAAACCGGAGGTATAGACCTAGGTAGATTTTAATTAGAAAAACTAGGTGAGAGAACTTTAATCAAATTAAATCTATTTTTAATTAAAAGACAGGAACTAAGGCACATTGACACGACTCAACGGTAGCTTAGGGTTTTAGAAGACTTAACGCAACGAGAACGAGTTGAAACGGATCTAAAACGACGAAGATAGGGCTAAAGCAAGGCTCGAGTGTGACGACCCTGGTAATTGCAATTCCAAAAATCAATGACATTAGCCTAATTCTATGTTTTAAACCAACCAATGAGAGGGTGGAAAGAATTAAAACGGGTTCAGTTGGAATTCAAATTTAATTTGGGCACATTTGGACACATTTGAAACATTTAAATTAACTTTAAAACCATAAGCCAAATGAGGTTTTGCCTGAAACCAAAGTTGTAGAACTTTTTATTTTGAGCAACTTTCGTGTTCAAAAGTTTTTGAAATTCAAATCAGAAAGAGGAGAAAACGCCCTGTTTGCACCCAGCCCCCTGAACTTTTTCGAATTTTTGCACTTCGGTCCCTCGTTTCTCCCCCTCCTCTGCCGCGCCGCGCGCGCTCGCCCGCCCGCCACGCGCCAGGTGGCCGGCGTCGCCTGACCGGCGCGAAGCGCCAGGCCAGTGGCCGCCGCACCACCCCGCCACGGCCGGCTTTACCCCGCCCCGACGCCGCGCGGCCAGTCCCCGCCCGCGCGTGCTGCCGCGCCCAGGCCGCCGCCCGCCCGCCCAGTGGCCGCGCTCCGCCGTGCCGCCCCGGCCCCCGCGCCCCGCCAGCTGCCGCGCCTGCCCTCCGCCCGAGCCGCTGCAGCAGCTGCTCCCCAATCCGCACGCCGCGCTATCTCCTCGCGCCCACGCCAAAATCGGGGCCGCCCAGTCGCCCGCGCCCGCACGCCGCACGCCGCGCCGGCGTTCTGCCGCCGCCCGCCGCAGCCAGTGCATGCCGCTGCCGTGCCCCGCCCCGCGCGTCGCCCAGGCCCCTCCACACCCCCTCCTGTCCCTATAAAAGCCCCGCCCGGCCACGCGCGCGAGCCCCCGACCACCAGAACGCCTCGCCGTCGCCATCGCCGCCGCCGAGCACCGCCCGCCCGTGGACAGCTCTCCACAGCCGCCCACTGCCCAAACTGAGCCCCCAGCCACCACTACATCACCCCACCGCAGCTCGCCGACCCACCCAACGCCACCCAGAGCCACCGGAGCGCCGCCGCCCGCGCTGCCGTCGCCGCCGCCGCCCCTGCTCGCCGTGGACAGCACGACCCCGACCCCCTCCGTCCAAGCCGAGCCTCTGGGTAGCTTCCCCATGCGCCACTGAAGCTCACCGACCGGACCACGCCGCCCCAAGCCCGCCGGAGCACCACCGTCGACGCGAGCCGCGCCGCCGCCGCCTCTGCTCCAACGCCGGCGAGCCCTTCCCGGCCGTCCCCCACCTGAACAACACCCCCACAAGGTAGCCCTCGCACCCCTGAACCTTCCCCGACCCCCGCCCCTCGCCGCCGGCGAGCCCC
The DNA here is from genome assembly GCA_032594955.1 of Panicum miliaceum. Lineage (NCBI taxonomy): Eukaryota > Viridiplantae > Streptophyta > Magnoliopsida > Poales > Poaceae > Panicum > Panicum miliaceum. Next base: position 25,166,118 of record CM064059.1, on the reverse strand, counting down.
CTCGCCGGAATTTCGGCCGGCCGCCGTACCCGAGCCGCCGAGGACCCAATTGCAAGGATTTAAATCTTTAGAAGGGTCTGAGCGTAAGATTCAAGGACCTGGTTGTAAAAGAAAGTTTCAAACCTAGATTCAAAATCAGTGAATTTGTAAAATTCGTATAAAATCGTAGAAAATTCAGAAAAATGCAAACTGAACTGATCTGGAATCCTCAGAACAAACTCTACCACTTTTGTTACAAAAATTTTCTCAGAATCTCAAAATATTTTGCTCTACATTAAATAGAAGCTTTAATGGACATATTTTATACCCACTGTTCTAGAACAATGCTGACCCTGAAATTTGGGCAGTGAATTAGTTGCTGGATGATTAGGACTGTGTAAAAAGATCAGGCCCAAATTCCATCTCTAGATTTACTGTTTGTTAAACTTAGTTTTATTTCATGTGTAAGAAGAATGTTTCATCCCTGCAGTTAGGTGGTGAGTCACCCATTGAAATTTTTCCTATGCTAATGTATTGGTACCTAGGAGCCAGAGGAAAATTAGGAGACTTTTTATCTCAGAGTAACCTATTTATTTGATTTATGTGCTAATAACATACATTAAATCAAGAAAATAGTATCTTAGCTTGGAAAATTCCCAAATTATTACTGGGAGTTACACTGTGGTAGAGGTTGCTGTGTAAAAAGTGTCATGGACAAAAACCCTGTGTAGGGTCCTGTAAAAATGAATCTTTAAAAAGCCTAGGTGTAGAATGTCATATTTTCTATGCTCTGAATACTGCATAATAAATCCTACAAAAATTACAGTAGCTTCTGCATGCTTAAGTGAAAGCTCTGTAAAAATCCTAGACGCATTTGATACACCAATTGTGCTGTACAAAAAGAACAATTATCTAACAGCAACAATGTAATATATTTTTCAGAATTAACCGGTTACATAAAATTGGCTGAAACTTTTACAGTAAGCACATCTTTCCTTGATGTGCCTAAATCCAAAATTTCATGACCAGAAACTATCCCTTGTAGTAATTACTCTCAAATCGTAATCAAGTGCCATTTCCACGACTTAAACTTGTGCACTCATGTAGAATCGACGACTCTCGCTGACGGAACCTACGAGCTGGTGCCCGCGTCTGAGAGTGAGCAGCGTGACGCTCAAGCAAATCTAACTGAAGCTTTTGAAGACCCGAGCCCAAGTTCGGAAGATCCCCAAGCGAACTGCGAAGGCAAGCCCCGGAGCATAACCCATTCTTTCCGAAATTATGCAACTCTTTACTCTTTGCTTGTGCATTAAGTTTATAGGAGTTGGATGAAAACTTAGTTGCATGATGTCAGGAACCCTTGCGTGAAAACTAGATGTAAGGTTCGATAGACTGCTGTGCTAATAGGACTCCGGTAAAAGTCGAGTGATTTCCTGTCACTCGCGAGAAAATAGGAGTTGAATGACTACTACACGCTGCAATCATAAGGACACGGACGGGTTATGTAACGATGGTTACGATTGAGGCCCGTCTGTCTAGTGAAAAATGCTAAGGCCGCAGGGTGTGGTAGTGATGGTTAAGTCTTTGAACGTACTAAACACATGCCGAGATTATGGGAATCGGTAAGCTTAAGTACCTGATTGGCCCGGCAAGGGGACGGCATCCTACCCTTTGAACTTCGGTCCCATGTGCATATGGCGAGTGCAGAGAGTGGTCACGACCCGGCGCCGAACCGTGGCGTGGAGCTCTTGTACTCTCGGAGGGTAGCCCCGATCCACGACCCGGAAAGAAAGGGGAAAAGTTGCACGTGTGACTCTAGGGAGTAACCACGTGACGTGTGTTTGGGTTTCCCTTGCAAGGTTAAGAAATTCGATTCGAATTGTCCGTTTCTCACGGCTATTGAGACTGCTTAACAATTTTTACCCACAGAGTAAGAAGAGGAACAATGATGATGAATGAACTGGTTGGATGGAAAATCTAATGCTTCACCATGTATGCTTTAGATAGCTGCTTACCTAGACTGGCTAACGAAACTAGAATCTTGAGCTAAAAGTTGAAAGTAAGGACCCACTTGTAGATGCTTTTCGGCAAAACAAACCCCTGAGCCAAAAAGCCTTGCATGTCTAGAGTCGGTGGAGTAGTTTCCACTACTCGGGTAAGTCTTGCTGAGTATTAGTATACTCAGTCTTGCTTGTGACTCGATTTCAGGTGAGCCCTTCGAAGACATGATTGCTAGCTTGACTTGGCCCTGCACTCTTCCCCCTGGTTGGTCGGTGGAATGGGATGCGCCCCCGTCCAATGGAGATAAGGCCGAGTGATGTCTCGTACGGGCTTCATCGAGACATCCTGTATCATCGAGTAGTTTTCGTTGTTTATTTCCGCTGCAACTTAACGCTGAAGAACTTATTTATGTTAATTGAAGTACTTGTTTTCTAAACTCAGCACATGGTCTGTAATATTTACTTATGTTGATGTTGTAATATTTGCTGGAATGTGGTATTCTCTGGGCTCATCGTCGCATGAGCATTTGTATGTACGGCGCTCGATCCGTTCACCGTGGTTGTATCGGGAGGTTATACCCGACAGACCAGTGGATTACTCCGTTTGAAGTGTAAGGTTAACCGAGGATGCCTTAATGGTGATGGTTAATACACTTGAGCCGGATTAATTCAGGTGGTTCTGCCACAGCTGGTATCAGAGCCGTAGCTGGTGCCACAGCTGGCAACAGCGGATACCAGAGCCGAAATACATACGCCAGAGAATGCTACAAGCCTTAAAAACTCATTTTACTAAAACTTGACTAGAAGGTTGTGTTGCGAAAAGCGTTGGTACGTTAAGGATGGTGCCTAGTTCGTAAAGCCCTAAGGGATTATGGGAAAGTTAGTAGGTGGCTATCTAACTTTTATATATATTATCAACTGACTTCCAGCACATTACTTTCTGTCAAAACTTACTTTCATGCACAACCGACCTTAAATTCTGTAACGACGCACTCGTCGCTAAGGTAAGAAGGTAAGGATCCTCAGCCAACTGAGAGAGCTTGGCCTTCCTGTCGGTGATGCGAACCGAACGCTGCCCTCAAGCAGTGGCTTACTTGAGGTGCTGCCAATATGCCAACTGTTAGTTGAACATATTGGGAGTAGAAGGTTCGGCGCAGGGTATGGCGATCGCTGTTAATACCCCCGTCTCATGACGGTACCCCCGTGAATACGCGATCTCAATAGCGTATGTTAACGTCGTCTGTACGGCGGAAATTGTACAGATATCGTTTCTATAAGTAAACGGTAATGAATACGGACGCTTTCATGAGTGCTGGCATGAAAGGTTCATGAAATATTATGCTTTGTCAATTTTCTGCAGGTACACTAACCGCGATTACGATAAGTTAAGGGACGAGTAGAAAGACTCGACTAGCTATTATAGGAGAGCCGTATTGTGTAAGCCACCGAAACTATCATCGTAAGACCAAAGCTATTTGGCAATTGTTTTATTTGTGAGGACGAATAGGACGTGCATACATCATAAACATGTGTATCTGAAATCAAAAATGCGTTGTGTGAGAGTGGAAAGGTTCTTGCGTATCTAAGCGTGGTTTGCATAAGGACTATCTAGCGAAACTGTCCGAAATCTGCCGTCACCAAAAAGAACGATTTATTGACCCAAGAAAATGACCTTTTCTGGAGAAGTTCATGTTGAAAGAATTGTTCCAAATTTTGTGTTCTATCTCCTGTTCAAAAATGAAAAATTCTGAACTTATGGATAATAAGAAATAACAGAAACCTTGGAGCGTCAGATTTCTGTCCAGAATAAGCACTTCTGCCTCTTAAATTTTTAGGCCCCCTTCCTGCGGTTTTCTGCAAAAGAGCACAACACGAAACTTGTTCCAAATTTACCCAGGAAGCTGCTGTTAAAATTTGGTAAATTTTGGCTGGGTAGATTTTCCCTGGTGTACGAAACTCTAGCCCTCTGTTCACTGAAAATTCTGGGTAGACAGTAAGGTAAAACCTGAAAAGAAAGACCATCTTAGAGACCCAATTAGCTCTAGAGTTGACTAGAAAAGTTGTTCACAAATACCTTAGGAGTGATCTGGTGAAATTTGAGAATTTTTGGATGAGAACTGTGGGAGTTATGATTATTTTTGCACACTATACAGAATCTGTCCTTGTGCTGCTCACAGTTTTTCGCTATCTCACTCCATTTGATCTTTTGTTCAGATGGCCGAGCCTGTTGATATGATGGTGGATGAGGATGGGCGCGTACACTTGCAGTGTCTCCACTGGGAGGGCTTTCCCTCTATTTTGTGGGATGTTCTGCGTACCGCGGGCTATCTAATTCCCCCACGTTACGCCGGACTGGAGTTTGCAGAAAATGGAGTTACCCAGTGCCGTGTCAACGTGACTATCTTTCCGCACCCGCTACACCCGGAGTGGCCCGCCTTGGAGCTTGAGGCTGTTGGTCGCCGTTTGGCCGATACTTGGGAGCTTGCAGCCATGAGGGCGCTCACCACATTTTGTGCGCAGCGTCCCGAGGTTGTCACACTCACTCCCATTGGATTGTTTCCTGCTGCCCAGGACAACGACCCCTTTTGGCTCAACAGGGTGCAGCACGCACAGTATTTGGTAGACTTCCATGCCCAGGAGACTATCCATACCTCCGTGCGGTGCATGAGTGCACTCTACCGGCTTCAGACTCTCCAGAGTCAGGCACTCGAGCAGCTCACCGATCTTGCTCAGGCCTACCATATGATGGCAGATACCAGGGATGAGCAGATAAAGGAGCTCAGTCAGGATCTTGAGGACAGAGATGCTCAGATTGGCCAACTTGAGGGCCAAATCCAAGAGCAGGACACTCTCATGGGTGAGAGAGATACTACGATAGCACAGTTGGAGGAGCAGCTCCACGATCTGAACCTTGAGTTGGAGGATGCTAATGAGCACATTCAGTGGCACCATGATCAGAATGACCATCCCCATGAGGACGACATGGAGGAGGATGAGGAGGAGCCACAGGAGATTGATGGTATCTCAGGTATGGATTTCGAGGGTGAGGTACCACAGGCACCTCGGATGGGAGCTCACTCTCCTGCTCACAGCGAGTCGTCCGTCAACGACTTGGATGATTTCTAGAGGACGACCTAGGAGGACTTTTGCACATACTCCTCGATAGGGTAGCCTAACTTTTGGCAAGTGTTGTAATAGGCTAACTAGGAGTTGAGTAACTCTTTTGTGTTGGGTACACCTGAACCATGTGGATACCCTCAGCATGTAAGGAACGGCGATGAACTTGGGTGAATTCGTTGTAACTTGGTAAACAATGAAATCCACAATCGCTGAGTTTTGTCGGAATTTTTATCCATGTCTCCTTGCATTTATTGGCTGAGTGTTGAATACCAGACTTGTGCTAAGTTTTGTGATCTAGGTTCTCACAAAAATTCAGCATCATTGGACCTCGCTAGTTTGAGATATAGGCGAAACCGTACCGATCAATCTGCTGAAAAACAGCCAAGACAGTAAGGCAAAGGACAAGCTTTTCGACCACCTTAGCCATAGTTCTAGCACCGAAGTTAAATACCAAAGTAGTGCATTCCTAAATTCTTTGACTGCTGCAAAAGTCTGAAATGTTTTGGATGGACCCACAGCAGGCTATGATTTTTCTCGTAGCAAACAGAGATTCTGTCCATACGTCTAGCTGTGACTTCGGAAGTCTATGACTACACCAATTATTTATGAATCAAGGAAGTAATATGGATCGCGTTGCTAATGGTAACCTTTCACGTTTCAGATGGTTGGATCAACACGTGGCAACCCCGAGGGTTTTGGTGCCGGTGGCAGCCGCTCGCGACAATCGCCACCACCCCCGCCCAGTTTGGTGGAAGTGATGGCCGCTCAAACCGAGCTGCTACGTCAGATTGTGCAAGGCCAACACCAGCAGAGGGGTGGGCACAATGCTCACCAACCACAAGCTGCAGGATACACGGATTTCCTGGGGACCCAGCCTCCCTTGTTCCATAAGACCGAGGAACCCTTGGACGCAGATGCATGGATTCGCACCATAGAATCCAAGTTCACACTACTTGTGGCCCCATGCTCAGAAGCCAACAAAGCTCGTTTTGCCGCGCAACAGCTTCGCGGTACCGCTCGACTGTGGTGGGACCACTATTTTGCGATGCTCCCGGCTGATCATGTGGTCGACTGGGATGAATTCAAGACCGCGTTCCGGGCACATCATATCCCCGAGGGTCTCATGGAGAGGAAGTTGAATGAGTTCCTGGCACTCACCCAAGGCACCCGCACCGTGCTGCAGTACGCCCAAGCGTTCAACAACTTATGTCAGTATGCGGGCTATCACGCTGATACGGACGCCAAGAAGCGTGATCGTTTCCGCCGAGGTCTGAGTACCAAGCTCAAGGAACGTCTGAACCTAGCCAGGGCTGACACCTACAACGAGTTGGTCAATATGGCCATTACCCAGGAAGACTGTATCATGGCGCACCGGGCAGAGAAGAAGAGAAAGGCACCCGCGGGACCATCAAGTGTCCAACCACCAAGGTATCGCATCGTGCAAAATACCGCACCCACAGCTCCACCAAGGGCCCCGCAGCCAGGAAGAAGGATTGCCAGACCCCCACAGCAGCCAGGCATGGTACGACCCCCGATGCCTCCACAGAATGGTCCGAGGCCCATTCTTCAGCAGTCTCTTCGACCTAGCCCTGCGAATCGCTGTTTCAAATGCGGGAGTTCCAGCCACTTCGCACGAGAATGCCCTCAGCCTGGACAGCCCAACCAAGGTCAAGGATCCAACCCGAACGCCAAGAACAGGGGCAAGAGACAGACCCTGCAAGTCAAGCAAGGACGGATTAACTTCACCACGCTTGCAGAGCTTCCTGAAGGAGCCCCAGTGATGTCGGGTACATTCTCTATCCATAACAAGCCTGCCGTTATATTATTTGATTCTAGTGCATCGCATAGTTTCATAAGTGCAAAAATTCGGTGCAAAAGTAGGCTTGGATGTTTGTCACACCAAAGGGTCGTATATGATATCAACACCGGGTGGTAAAATTGCTTCAAACCAAATGATCAGACAAGTACCAGTCAAATTGGGTAGTAAAACCATTGACACGGACCTTGTCCTTTTACCCCTTGACGGCATGGACATTATATTGGGAATGAACTGGATGGCTATGCATGGAGTCACACTGGACCTTTCTTTCCGAGCCGTTGAGATAAATTCACCTAGTCACGGAGCCACTACCCTTTACCTACCGTTCCTAGACTGTACTAATTCCTGTGCTTATAAGATGGAAGGACTTAAGCCAGATAATATTCCTGTGGTAAACGAGTATGCCGATGTTTTCCCGGAGGACTTACCCGGAATGCCCCCGGATAGGGATATTGAGTTCGTTATTGAACTACAGCCAGGCACTGCACCTATATCCAAAAGACCATATAGGATGCCCCCTAAAGAGTTGGCAGAGCTGAAAATTCAACTCCAAGAACTGCTGGACAAAGGTTTCATTCGCCCTAGCGCGTCACCTTGGGGATGTCCAGCCCTATTCGTAAGGAAGAAGGATGACAGTTTGAGATTATGTGTGGACTACCGACCTCTCAATGCGGTAACAGTTAAAAATAAATACCCACTTCCTCGCATCGATGTACTCTTCGATCAATTAGCTGGAGCCAGAGTCTTCTCAAAAATTGATCTTCGTTCGGGATATCATCAGATCAAGATTCGCCCGTGCGATATTCCTAAGACTGCCTTCTCCACCCGATATGGACTATATGAATTCTTGGTCATGTCCTTTGGACTCACCAATGCCCCTGCCTACTTCATGTATCTCATGAATTCGGTATTCATGCCCGAACTTGACAAATTCGTCGTAGTGTTCATCGACGACATTCTTATCTATTCCAAGGATGAGGAAGAGCATGCCAAGCACCTTTGCATTGTTCTTCAGCGACTCAGAGACCATCAGCTCTATGCTAAGTTTTCCAAGTGTGAATTCTGGTTGGATACTGTAAAGTTCTTAGGTCACACGATCTCCAGCGAAGGCATAGCTGTTGACCCCCAGCAAGGTACAAGAGGTGATGGATTGGAAACCCCCTACCTCCGTTCATCAGATTCGCAGTTTTCTCGGCTTAGCCGGTTACTACCGTCGCTTCATCCCGGATTTCTCTCGAATTGCTAAGCCCATGACGGAACTATTGAAGAAGGAAGTAAAGTTTGTATGGAATGAGAAGTGTGAAGAAGCCTTCCACACTCTCAGAGAGCATCTGACTACTGCACCTGTGTTAGCTCAACCCGATAATACCAAGCCATTCGATGTGTATTGTGACGCATCAGGTACTGGTCTAGGATGTGTGCTTATGCAAGAGAATCGAGTGATTGCATATGCCTCACGAGCCCTTCGGCCCCACGAACAGAATTATCCCACGCATGACCTTGAGCTCGCAGCCGTCATTCACGCTCTGAAGATATGGAGGCACTATCTCATGGGTACACAGTGCAATATCTACACGGATCATAAGAGTCTCAAGTACATCTTCACACAAGCCGATCTGAATATGAGACAACGAAGATGGCTAGAATTAATCAAAGATTATGACCTTGAAGTGCACTATCACCCCGGTAAGGCTAATGTAGTCGCGGATGCACTAAGCCGCAAGTCCCATTGCCATTGTTTATCCATGGAGTCCTACCATGAGACATTATGTGCAGACATGAGGAAGCTTAACTTGGAAATGGTTTCCCAAGGCACTCTAAATCACAACTCAGTTGAGCCCACTCTTCACGACCAAATCGTCATGGCACAACTACAGGATGAAGAAATTAAGATCATCAAACAGAAACTCTCTCTAGGTGAGGAGAAGTATAAGTGTTTCCGCCAGGACCATAAGGGAGTTCTATGGTTCGAAAGTCGTATAGTCGTTCCGAAGAATCGTGAACTCCGCAGGCAAATTCTTAATGGGGCACACCTCTCCAAATTCTCTATCCACCCCGGCAGTAGCAAAATGTATCAGGACCTAAGGCAAAACTTCTGGTGGACTAGAATGAAAAGGGAAATTGCTACGTATGTCTCGGAATGTGACACGTGCCAGAGAGTAAAAGCTAGCCACTTGAAGGTAGCCGGTACACTTCAACCGTTACCTATACCATCATGGAAATGGGAAGACATAAGTATGGACTTCATCGTGGGACTACCAAACACTTCCCAGAAACATGATTCCATATGGGTTATCGTTGATAGACTCACGAAGACGGCACATTTTCTTCCGGTGCACACCACCTATTCTACCAAGAAATATGCCGAGATTTACCTCGATCGTATTGTTTGCCTGCATGGAATACCTAAGACAATTATTTCCGATCGTGGTCCTCAGTTTGTAGCACGCTTTTGGGAACAACTGCAAACGTCTCTTGGCACAAAGCTGATTCGCAGCTCAGCATACCACCCTCAGACCGATGGACAAACGGAAAGAGTAAACCAAATTCTTGAAGACATGCTGAGAGCTTGTGTCATTCATTATGACAAGAATTGGGACAAATGCCTACCCCTGGCAGAGTTCTCGTACAACAACAGCTACCAAACGAGTTTGAAAATGGCACCATTTGAGGCCCTGTACGGACGAAGGTGTCGAACCCCTTTGAGCTGGTCACAAACCGGAGAACGTAAAATAATTGGACCCGACCTGGTAATCGAGGCAGAGGAGAAAGTAAAAGTAATACAAGCAAATCTTAAAGCCGCACAAGCCCGACAAAAGAGCTATTCTGACAAAAGGAGAAAGCCCCTAAAGTTCAAAGTTGGCGATCATGTCTATCTTCGAGTTTCACCAACCAAAGGAGTGCGAAGATTTGGAATCAAAGGCAAACTAGCTCCCCGTTATATTGGTCCTTACGAAATCATGGAGAGCCGCGGACCCGTAGCCTACAAATTACGACTGCCCCCTCAGCTCACGGCCACCCATGATGTCTTCCACGTATCTCAACTCAAGAAGTGTATTCGAGTCCCTACCGAGATTGTGGAACAACAAGAAATATCGTTGGAACCCGACCTCTCGTATGTCGAACACCCAGTTAAGATTCTGGATCAAAAAGAAAGAGAGACCAGGAGGAAGGTGATTAGAATGTATAAAATACAATGGAATCGCCACACGGAAGAAGAGGCCACCTGGGAAACGGAGAGCTACCTGAACCAACATTTCCCTGGGTTTCTTGTCTCAACCACTGGTATGTGCACCCACGCCCACACTAAGAATTACCGAATCTCGGGGCGAGATTCTTGTTAAGGGGGGAAGGCTGTGACGACCCTGGTAATTGCAATTCCAAAAATCAATGACATTAGCCTAATTCTATGTTTTAAACCAACCAATGAGAGGGTGGAAAGAATTAAAACGGGTTCAGTTGGAATTCAAATTTAATTTGGGCACATTTGGACACATTTGAAACTTTTAAATTAACTTTAAAACCATAAGCCAAATGAGGTTTTGCCTGAAACCAAAGTTGTAGAACTTTTTATTTTGAGCAACTTTCGTGTTCAAAAGTTTTTGAAATTCAAATCAGAAAGAGGAGAAAACGCCCTGTTTGCACCCAGCCCCCTGAACTTTTTCGAATTTTTCCACTTCGGTCCCTCGTTTCTCCCCCTCCTCTGCCGCGCCGCGCGCGCTCGCCCGCCCGCCGCGCGCCAGGTGGCCGGCGTCGCCTGACCGGCGCGAAGCGCCAGGCCAGTGGCCGCCGCACCACCCCGCCACGGCCGGCTTTACCCCGCCCCGACGCCGCGCGGCCAGTCCCCGCCCGCGCGTGCTGCCGCGCCCAGGCCGCCGCCCGCCCGCCCAGTGGCCGCGCTCCGCCGTGCCGCCCCGGCCCCCGCGCCCCGCCAGCTGCCGCGCCTGCCCTCCGCCCGAGCCGCTGCAGCAGCTGCTCCCCAATCCGCACGCCGCGCTATCTCCTCGCGCCCACGCCAAAATCGCGGCCGCCCAGTCGCCCGCGCCCGCTCGCCGCACGCCGCGCCGGCGTTCTGCCGCCGCCCGCCGCAGCCAGTGCACGCCGCTGCCGTGCCCCGCCCCGCGCGTCGCCCAGGCCCCTCCACACCCCCTCCTGTCCCTATAAAAGCCCCGCCCGGCCACGCGCGCGAGCCCCCGACCACCAGAACGCCTCGCCGTCGCCATCGCCGCCGCCGAGCACCGCCCGCCCGTGGACAGCTCTCCACAGCCGCCCACTGCCCAAACTGAGCCCCCAGCCACCACTACATCACCCCACCGCAGCTCGCCGACCCACCCAATGCCACCCAGAGCCACCGGAGCGCCGCCGCCCGCGCTGCCGTCGCCGCCGCCGCCCCTGCTCGCCGTGGACAGCACGACCCTGACCCCCTCCGTCCAAGCCGAGCCTCTGGGTAGCTTCCCCATGCGCCACTGAAGCTCACCGACCGGACCACGCCGCCCCAAGCCCGCCGGAGCACCGCCGTCGATGCGAGCCGCACCGCCGCCGCCTCTGCTCCAACGCCGGCGAGCCCTTCCCGGCCGTCCCCCACCTGAACAACACCCCCACAAGGTAGCCCTCGCACCCCTGAACCTTCCCCGACCCCCGCCCCTCGCCGCAGGCGAGCCCCCTCGCCGGAATTTCGGCCGGCCGCCGTACCCGAGCCGCCGAGGACCCAATTGCAAGGATTTAAATCTTTAGAAGGGTCTGAGCGTAAGATTCAAGGACCTGGTTGTAAAAGAAAGTTTCAAACCTAGATTCAAAATCAGTGAATTTGTAAAATTCGTATAAAATCGTAGAAAATTCAGAAAAATGCAAACTCAACTGATCTGGAATCCTCAGAACAAACTCTACCACTTTTGTTACAAAAATTTTCTCAGAATCTCAAAATATTTTGCTCTACATTAAATAGAAGCTTTAATGGACATATTTTATACCCACTGTTCTAGAACAATGCTGACCCTGAAATTTGGGCAGTGAATTAGTTGTTGGATGATTAGGACTGTGTAAAAAGATCAGGCCCAAATTCCATATCTAGCTTTACTGTTTGTTAAACTTAGTTTTATTTCATGTGTAAGAAGAATGTTTTATCCCTGCAGTTAGGTCGTGAGTCACCCATTGAAATTTTTCCTATGCTAATGTATTGGTACCTAGGAGCCAGAGGAAAATTAGGAGACTTTTTATCTCACAGTAACCTATTTATTTGATTTATGTGCTAATAACATACATTAAATCAAGAAAATAGTATCTTAGCTTGGAAAATTCCCAAATTATTACTGGGAGTTACACTGTGGTAGAGGTTGCTGCGTAAAAAGTTTCATGGAAAAAAACCCTGTGTAGGGTCCTGTAAAAATGAATCTTTAAAAAGCCTAGGTGTAGAATGTCATATTTTCTATGCTCTGAATACTGCATAATAAATCCTACAAAAATTACAGTAGCTTCTGCATGCTTAATTGAAAGCTCTGTAAAAATCTTAGACGCATTTGTTACACCAATTGTGCTGTACAAAAAGAACAAGTATCTAACAGCAACAATGTAATATATTTTTCAGAATTAATCGGTTACATAAAATTGGCTGAAAATTTTACAGTAAGCACATCTTTCCTTGATGTGCCTAAATCCAAAATTTCATGACCAGAAACTATCCCTTGTAGTAATTACTCTCAAATCGTAATCAAGTGCCATTTCCACGACTTAAACTTGTGCACTCATGTAGAATCGACGACTCTCGCTGACGGAACCTACGAGCTGGTGCCCGCGTCTGAGAGTGAGCAGCGTGACGCTCAAGCAAATCTAACTGAAGCTTTTGAAGACCCGAGCCCAAGTTCGGAAGATCCCCAAGCGAACTGCGAAGGCAAGCCCTGGAGCATAACCCATTCTTTCCGAAATTATGCAACTCTTTACTCTTTGCTTGTGCATTAAGTTTATAGGAGTTGGATGAAAACTTAGTTGCATGATGTCAGGAACCCTTGCGTGAAAACTAGATGTAAGGTTCGATAGACTGCTGTGCTAATAGGACTCCGGTAAAAGTCGAGTGATTTCCTATCACTCGCGAGAAAATAGGAGTTGAATGACTACTACACGCTGCAATCATAAGGACACGGACGGGTTATGTAACGATGGTTACGATTGAGGCCCGTCTGTCTAGTGAAAAATGCTAAGGCCGCAGGGTGTGGTAGTGATGGTTAAGTCTTTGAACGTACTAAACACATGCCGAGATTATGGGAATCGGTAAGCTTAAGTACCTGATTGGCCCGGCAAGGGGACGGCATCCTATCCTTTGAACTTCGGTCCCATGTGCATATGGCGAGTGCAGAGAGTGGTCACGACCCGGCGCCGAACCGTGGCGTGGAGCTCTTGTACTCTCGGAGGGTAGCCCCGATCCACGACCCGGAAAGAAAGGGGAAAAGTTGCACGTGTGACTCTAGGGAGTAACCACGTGACGTGTGTTTGGGTTTCCCTTGCAAGGTTAAGAAATTTGATTCGAATCGTCCGTTTCTCACGGCTATTGAGACTGCTTAACCATTTTTACCCACAGAGTAAGAAGAGGAACAATGATGATGAATGAACTGGTTGGATGGAAAATCTAATGCTTCACCATGTATGCTTTAGATAGCTGCTTACCTAGACTGGCTAACGAAACTAGAATCTTGAGCTAAAAGTTGAAAGTAAGGACCCACTTGTAGATGCTTTTCGGCAAAACAAACCCCTGAGCCAAAAAGCCTTGCATGTCTAGAGTCGGTGGAGTAGTTTCCACTACTCGGGTAAGTCTTGCTGAGTATTAGTATACTCAGTCTTGCTTGTGACTCGATTTCAGGTGAGCCCTTCGAAGACATGATTGCTAGCTTGACTTGGCCCTGCACTCTTCCCCCTGGTTGGTCGGTGGAATGGGATGCGCCCCCGTCCAACGGAGATAAGGCCGAGTGATGTCTCGTACGGGCTTCATCGAGACATCCTGTATCGTCGAGTAGTTTCCGTTGTTTATTTCCGCTGCAACTTAACGCTGAAGAACTTATTTATGTTAATTGAAGTACTTGTTTTCTAAACTCAGCACATGGTCTGTAATATTTACTTATGTTGATGTTGTAATATTTGCTGGAATGTGGTATTCTCTGGGCTCATCGTCGCATGAGCATTTGTATGTACGGCGCTCGATCCGTTCACCGTGGTTGTATCGGGAGGTTATACCCGACAGACCAGTGGATTACTCCGTTTGAAGTGTAAGGTTAACCGAGGATGCCTTAATGGTGATGGTTAATACACTTGAGCCGGATTAATTCAGGTGGTTCTGCCACATCGAGGGACTTATCTGCGAAGAAACTGAACTTCCAGGGGCTAAATCTGAAGAAATCAGGGGCTAAAACATAATTAAACCTTAAACAGAGGGTCTGGGTGCAGAACTAGAGATCCTGGATGGCGGGTATTAATTCTAGAAAGGTCAAGGGTCGGGACAGAAAAGAAAGGACTTAACTCTAATTATTTTTCTACTGATCGAGACTGCGGGTTGATTTCTGGAAAGCCTAGGGGCTTTTCTGCAAAAGTTTTGGGGACGGCTAGGGTCGGACGAATCTGGTCCATTGGATCAGAATCGTGTGGCAGGATAAGGGTCGGGCGAGGACGGCGGCTCATGGGCGGCTCAGATCTGTTCGGGCCGTGAGATCTAGATCGAGCGGCAGGGTGAGGGTCGGGCGAATCGGACGCGGCTCGGCGGAGTAAGGGTCGGGCGAATCGGGTCGACTCGGCAGGCGGCGCTGGGCGGCGGCAAACGCCGGCGGCGAGCAGTCGCGGCGGCGCCTCGCCGGTGTACACCGGACACGGTGCTCCGGGGCACGGATTGGCACGGGAAAGAGCTGAGGAGCGAGAGTGGGCGACGGCTGTGTGGCGGCCGGAAGCATGCTCACCACGGCGGCGGGTGGAGCACGAGCTCCGGCAAACATTCATCGATGAGAGAGAGTGCGAAAGAGAGGGGAAAAGGGGATGGGAGTGTTCTCACCACCTCGTGGAGCGTTTACGAGGGTTGAAGGCGGCGGGGAAGCAGCGGGATGGTGGGTCATCGGCGAAGGGCGGTTCGGGGCGGAGGCATTCACACCGGCAAGGGATTGCAGGTGTGGTGCGTTGGCGCGGAGGAGAAGATGAGGCCGGTGACGGTGCGGGGTCCCAGGAGGAGCTCCGGCGAAGGTCAGCGTTGACGAAGAGGCAACGTGAAGGCGGGTCGATGGCATGGCGGTGTCGGCGAGCTCGAGCTTGGGAGAAATAGTGGCGTAGAGCGGCGGGGTAGTCGGGCGTGCGGTGAAATCGGAGTGGAAGGGGAGCGCTGGCGCTCGGGCTCGGGTTTTATAGGGCGAGGGAAGGAGGCAGAGCGGCCGGGGAAAGGAAGACGGCGGCTCACGCGGCGGCCGGAGATGGCAGCCGTGATTGCCGCGGGCGTAATGGGGGCTGGTCGTCCGGGGGGCGCGTGCCGCGGCCATTATGGCAGGCAAGCGTCGTAGGAAAGGAAGGAGAGGACGCGCGGGCGACGAGAGCAGGTGCGAGCGCCGGTGGCGAGGAGGGGGGAGAAAGGAAGGCGCCGGTGGCGCAAGAAGGAAAGTGGGAGCGGGAGGAAGGGGGAGGTGCCGACATGTGGGTCCACGGTGGCAGTGAGAGGTGGGAGAGGGAGAGAGGGACGGGTTGGGCCGGCTTTTTGGCCGCGGGGGAGAAAAAGAAAAGGAGAAGAGAGAGAGGTTTGGGCCGGGCTGGGAAGAAAAAGAGGAGGGGGTTCTGGGCTGGGCTGAAAGAGGGGAAATGAGAGAGAGAAAGATGGGATGAGCCAAAAAAGATAGGGAAGAGAAAAAAAAAGATTTTAGGGTAGTTTTTGGGTATTTTTATTTTGCAAACTTAAACACACAAACAAACAAAAACCAATGCAACGACATGAATGCAACATACATAAAATCATTTTATTTAATTCTGAAAGATAATTATTTATTTTTCCTATACTAAATTCTCTGTAAAGAAAATAAATGTTGAAATTTTTTTATATAATTATGAGAAAGTTATTGCTTTATTATTATTTTTTTTCTAATCACATCCTGAAATCCAATAATTTTAGGGTGTGACACATACTTAATCTTGATTCTGTTACATGTACTTTAAACTTTAATTTGTGATCTCATGATAGGAGCGAGCAATCGGCCGCACATCGGGTCGGCGCCGGAGCCGCGACATCTTCACCGAGGCTATGCCCACCGACTTTGAGCCAGACGTGCCAGCAAGCTCTGAAGCAATCGCCGGCCCTAAAGGGAAGAAGGTGAGTGCCTGAATATGTTTCACAACATTGGGGTTTGGTACGAGGTTCACAGTTTGAGATAAGTAATGATAGATGAAGTTATTATGTGCACAAGACAGTGTAATGAAAGGAGTAAAATGTGCTATAAATATGTAACTGTCATGGATGTTCTATATATTAAGACCCTGTTTTGCTTGTAATGAAGGCTACAGGAGAGAAGTATGACATCGTTTTCCCAAGGTTGGCATGTACGATGATCATCAGCCTTTACAGCGATGATGACGATGATGTTCCTACCTTGTCTGGTAAACAGGTGATGTTCCTACCCTTTAAGTACGACAATTGGCATGAATGCAGTTTATCTTTTCCACACGCTAACTGACCCCCTTTTAAAATGTCAGATCCGAAAGAAGGCGGAGGAGCTTCGCGTTGCTGTCAAGCGAAAGCTAATCGAGCGCGAGTGGTACACTCTGGACACTAACAGCGATGACGACGACTGAGTTGGCTTGTGTTAAGATGAAGAAATATTTGTCCACCAGTCTTTTAGCTTTGATCTTTTGCTTTTGTGTAATGGACAAGCAAATGTTTAGTAATGGGAAGTTTGCAGTACTGTAGTAGTAGCTTAAGAACAAGTAGATGTGTATATATGCTACCTTATATATGCTCACGTCACTTTGCTCATCGATTTATGGTGTGATTATTAGCACTACGTAGCCTATAGGAACTAATCCGCAAGTGCACGGATACCGATGTAGCTTTCACCAGGGAGTTTACTTGGGATATCGAATCCAAGGAATGATAAGCATGACCAGACCTAGAACTATTCAACCGGACCCACCAGGGGAGAAGAGGTAATAGGGTAGAGGGCTTAACTTCAGTCAGCCAACTCGTTACCCAGATAACTTGCTATCTACTAACTTGATCTGCTTTGGCGGCTGTAAGAGGAAGGACTTCAGAAAGGGGTGAGAGGGGAGTCCAACAGCAACCTACTACTACTGCTATGAAAACACCCGAACATGGTGGACTACGAGGGATGGACAGGGCTGTCACCACCTGCCATCTACCACACTGTTCCGTGGGGTGGAACACAACCGGAGATAACTAACCAAGTCTAAGCACCACGCCTAAATTATCGAGTCACTGACTTTCGCCTCACGTTAAGGCTAGAAGAAACCCCAAATGGATAGAACTTGCTTACCAGGCAGACAAGGGATCCCATAGATCAATGAAAGTAAATAAACAAATTACTGAAAATAAGAGAAGACTAGCGAGACACTGAAGATAAACGAGGAACTTACTTGAATAAGCTTTATTCCTCCGAGGTGGCTATAGAGTCGGAGTAGGACCAAGGGAACCCGGCTCCTCTCCTAGCTTGGCTCTCACCAAAGCTCTCACCTCACTCTCTCCCTATTCTACACTAAGGTAGAGTGACTAAACCAAGAACTCAACTTCTCTCCAAGGATGGTGTGTTGTGAATGGAGGTTTGGGCAGCTATTCATAGCTTCTCAAGGTTGGTACTCGCTGCTTAGCTTGTCTTGTAAGCAGGTATGACGGTTAATCTGGCTTGTACGCGAAGATGGACACGTGGCCCTGCAGGTGAAGTTTGGCACGTGTTCACCTCAGTGCTAGGCCGGCCGGCCTAAGGGAGGTCGGTCGGCCTGAGTTTTCTCCCAATTTTGCCAAAATTTATGTAGTGAGCTCCTGAAATCAAATAATCACCAAAACTAGTGGAACTCATCAGGATAAATAAATTAAGCATGATTTTGGCCATAAAAGTATGAAATCCGGGGAAATGTTGGTGGTAAAAATCATGGAAATCGACGGCCAACATGCCCCCACACCTAGACTATGCTTGTCCCGAACAAAAGGGTTGAATTAGATCTAGAGGATCGAGCAAGTCTAGGGTCATGAAAACCAAAGTGTGCTTGAGAATATATTTCGGCTTTTCCTCATACCTTGGATTCCCGGTGGCTAACACCTTTTCCTTTGCCTATTGATCCTCAGAACAAGTCATTGTGGAATGTGATTCATCCGGTTCTCAGTACTCAGAGATTGTGCATGATTTTCAAAATTTAGAGGCATACTCTCATTCTCTCAAAACCACTCAGTCGCTCACAATGTTTGAACCTCATCGGGGCTTTTCACGAAGCCTCTCCTACTTCTAAAAGGTTGTATGTAGGGCTTAAGGTAGGGATTGAGATATGCATATCTTTTACCACCTATGTTGCGAGATCAAAAAGCTTGTCTCTAAGAGGTTATGCCACCCGAGGACTTTGGTCAAGTGCAAATCAGGATTGGTATTTGATTCTAGCTTCTTCCATCTTCCCCTTCTTTTATCTCTCTCTCTTTTTTAATGAGCAAGATAGTTGCTTGCTTTCTTTTTCTCTCAGGGGATGGAGAGTTGCTTGAGAACCACAATTCATGGACTTTGTTTGATGGACGTGTTCGCGTATGGCGAAAGTATCAGGATGCATGACCAATCTTCAGAGGCAATGGTGTTTGATCAAGCTCAAGATATAAAAGATAGCTCTGTGGGTTCAAACTATGTATGGCTCTGGATAGGATTTGGTAAAATTGGGTATGAATGAGAGCTGCCTAATTTTTTTCATAAAAAACTCTCCAAGACTTTGAATTAGGAAGGATCATGCCTCACAAATCATTATATCATGAAGATAAATAAAGAAAAGATCAAGTGATCCTATCATAAAGTTCCAAAGGCAGAGAGTACTTTGCATATGTAATAAAACTTAAACACATTTTGATAATCATGCAAAGATTTCATCTCTTCCTAGGTGGTTTATTCAAATTTTAGTTTCATTAATTCTGGTGCAAAATTGAATCAAACCCAGGATGAGAAAGGATCAGGAGGTCGCAAACCTCTGTGTCCAGCTGGATGGCCGCGAGGGGCCGACAAGTGGGACCGGCCGGCCTGATGTAGGCCGCCGGCCTGCAGTTGTGGCCTGAATATCAAGCTCAGGTTCCACTCGTGCAGGCACGGCTCCAGGGCCATGTATCCCTCAACGCTTGAGCATTTCGATGCAGATGTAGGCTGGCCGGCCTGGGGCAGGCCGCCCGGCCCTGGTTTGCGTCGGAATTCGCCCATTTTCGTCCAGGGGTTCAGTGATGTGCTCCTCATCTCTGTTTGCTGCGCACTTGATGAAAACTCAGAGCAGGGGTGTGGTTGGCACACAAGTGTGCACCAACCACTAGAGACATGGCACTAAACAAGCAAACTCTTTTTATTTTATTGAATTCAAAATGAGGTGCCGCTGGAATTACAAAGTTGGAAACAAAATTTGGAAATGGAAAAAATTAAAGGCAGCACCTAAACCTAGAAGTATTCTAGCCTATACTATCACCTAAACCCTCGAATCTGGGGCCCTATAGAGGTCCTCATTCCCGGCCGCCTTCGCAAGGCGCTTGATCTTGGAGCAAATGGCCTTGCGAAGGGTATCCACCTTGTCATCGAGATCCATACGCTCGATCTCGGACTTGGCCACGTGCTCGTCCATATTGTTTATGATGGGATATGAGGTGGGCTACGCTAGTGATAAATAAAATTTTCCACCGCATAAACCAGGAAAACTGCTGTTATAGATCACGGAATTAGCACTAGACGCGCAAATGCAGAACTTCTGTAGCGCATCGGGGTAGTGTAGTCGGTCACCAGCAGTGTAGTTGCAAGACCTCCTCACGTGCGGCTCGTCCTCGTGCAGCAGATGCAGCACCTCCAAGGTATCCACACGTACGTGGAAGAGGCGTCGCACTCCGGACTGCTTGGTCCGCGAGGGCAACCGTGGGCGCAGGCATGGGAGGCGGCTGCCAGCAGGCATGGAATTAGGGTTAGCCCCTCCATGCGCCCCCACCCCTTCTTTCAGAGGCGCCCACTAATGGGCTTCCTAACCAAGGCCCTTTAGTGCATCTAAGCCCAGTCTAATTCAGATCATATCCTCATTAGGCTTCTTGCCCCTTAAGTGTGTGACCCTATGGGCTCACGTGCGGACAGACATGGCCCGAGTACTCCTACTCGACCAATAGTTGATAGAGGCCTCTAGCAAGACGTGTCAACTCCTATGCGCGCACAAAGGTCATATCAGACGAGCCATCACAATCTCATATACACGCTATTCCCTTTGCCTCACAATATTTGGTCTAGCTCCAAGCTGACCTCTCTTTCTCGATGTCATGATCCGGAATCCTTGGTTAACACTTAACCCTAGCACGGCCATGCATTTGTTGATCCGATCACTCGAGGGGCCCAGAGATATCTCTCTCAAGCAAAGAGGGGCAAATCCCATCTTGATTGATGTAACACCCCAGGTGTTTAAATTGCGAAATAAGCCTCTTTACCTTAAAGCGGTGCATAAATAATTAAGAGAACTTTCAACTAAATAAGTTTTTAAAATAAATTCTAAAAACTAGACCTCAAATAAACTTTGGCATGAAGCAAAACTTGTAGAACTTTCCATTTTGAACAACTTTCGCGTTGAAGGATTTTCGTGTTGCAATACAAAAAGTTGAGAACCACTTGGATTTGCGAACCAGCCCCTGCCTTTTCTTCTATTTCGCTGCAGACCCTTCCGTCTCGCCCGACCCTCCCACGCAGCCGTTCGCCCGACCCTTTCCGTTTCGCCCGACCCTTTCCGTTTCGCCCGACCCTTTTCGCTTCGCCCGACCCTCGCCGCCGCGCAGTCGCCGCAGGCCACTTGGCAGGCGATGCCTGACCGTGCTAGGTGCCAAGCCAATGCCTGGCCGCGCCCGCACGCGCGCCCGCACGCCGCGATCCTCCCCAGTCCGCGCACGCCACGCGCCCGCCGGCGACCCGCGCCCCTGCTCGCCGCCCCCGTGCCCAATGGACGAACCGCGCCGTGCCCGGGTCTCCGCCGCATTCCGCCAGTCGCCGCGCTCACCGCCCGGCAAGGCCGCTGCTGCACCTCTTCGCCCAACCCGTGCGCCGCGTGATCTCCACCTTCACACGCCAAATCCTCACCGCCCAGTCCCCTGCCCGCGCCTGCCGCACGCCGCGCTGGCTTCTGTTCACCGCCCGCTGTGGCCAGTCGCGCGCCCCCGTCGTGCCGCCCGCACCCGCATCTCACAGTCAAGTCCCGCCCCTCCTCCCGCCTCGCTGCTGCATACAAAAGGCCGCGCTGAGTCCCCCCCCCCCCACCCCCTCGCGCGCCCAACCACCAGAACGCCGCCGCCGCCACCATTAACGCCGTCGTGCTCAGCTCACCGTGGAGCTCACCTCTCCGGCCACCCTTTGCCAGAGCTGAGTCTTCCACCACCACCACAGCACCCCACCGCAGCTCACTGCACCACCCATCATCGCCCAGAGCCACCGGAGCACCGCCAGCGCCGCCCGCTCCGCCGCCGCTCCTTGTTGCTCCGTGGACAACCCGCACCGAAGCTCCTCCGTCCCAGACAAGCTTTGAAACGGATTCCCCTCGACGCCGCGAAGCTACTCGACCGGCCCACGTTGTTCCCTTCTCGCCGGAGCACCGCCGCCGACGTTCCGTCCCGTCGCCGCCCCTCTGCTCCGCGCCGACGAGCCACCTTCGGCCACTCCCAACCCCGACCAAGGCCACCCAAGGTAGCTCTCACCTCCCTGGATCTCCCCGACCATTTTTCCCTCGCCGCCAACGAGCCCCCTCGCCGGAATCTGGACGGCCGCCACGCCAGCGCCGCCCAGGGACCCAATTGCTTTGGTTGAAATCTTTAAAAGAGTCTGCACGCAAGTTTCCAGGGGCATATCTGTAAACCTGTGTTCAAACTTTAAAATCAAACACAGCGAACTTGTAAAACTCATTTAAAATCGTAGAAAGACCGGAAAAATACAAACCCCACTGTTCTGGAATCTTTAGATGAAAATCTACAACTCTTGTTACATGCATTTCTTCAGTTGCTTGCTAAATCTTACTATAAGTTAAATGGAAGGTTTAATAGACCTTAAATGTACCCCCTGTGGTAGGCAAAGTCTAAATCTAAAAATTTTACAGTAATACACTTATGGATAGATTAACACCCTGTAAAAGTTTTAGCTTCAATACTTGAATGGTTTGTTCTGTATAAAAATATCTAGGTGCTAGTAGTCGTTGTGTTTTACATTTTTTTTTAATCTACTGCGTAAAAATATCTGAAATTTTTTTTTGCCATGCTTTTGCCTCAGCTTAATGCGCTCTAAATAAAAATTTCATCACCAGAAGTGACCTAATCCAGAAGTTGTGATTAATCCATGTGTGTTTGGAAAATTCAATTTCTATTATAACACAACCCCTTCTTGTTTAATGAAGTTAAAAGTTTAAGTTATACTCTTTTAACAATTGCCCATAGAAATCTCAACTAAGTAACATCACAGCCAAATCGCTATTTTGTGAACTACAACTTTGACGTGAATGAAAATAATCGTCATATACCCTCACTATAACTTATATTGGTGCATTCATATAGAATCGATGACTCTCGCCGACGGAACGTACGAGCTGGTGCCCGCGTCCGAGAGTGAGCAGCGTGAAGCTCAAGTCAATCTAACTGAAGCTCTCGAAAATCCGAGCCCAAGTTCGGACGAGCCCCAAGCTAACTTTTCACAAGAAGGCAAGCCCCGGAGCATGAACCCTATTTTTTTAAACTTATGCCACTTATTACTCTACTTTACTTGTGCATTAAGTTTATAGGAGTTGGATGAAAACTTAGGTGCATGATCCTAGGTACCCATGTTCTGAACACTAGATGCCAGGTTCGATAGAATGCTATGCTAATAGGACTCGGTAAAAGTCGAGTGATTTCCTATCACTCGCGAGAAATCAGGAGTTGATTGTTTACTACATGCTGCAATCATAAGGTCGACGGACGGGGCTACGGTACGATGTTTATGTTGATGATAGAGGCCCCGTCTGTTTAGTGAAAAATGCTAAGGCCGCAGTGTGTGGTAGTGGTGGTTAAGTCTTTCAACGTACTAACCACATGCGGAGAGTATGGTAATCGGTAAGCTTAAGTACTGGATTGAACCGAGGCCGGAATATACTCCCCACTGTCTTGAATTCGTTCACATCTAGCTAATGGCGGGTGCATCGGCCGCCACAGCCCGACGTACCGTGGCCAGTGGGGAGGTGTAGTCGAGGGCGGTGGGCCTGTTCCATGAAGCGGGAATTGAAGGGAAAAGTTGCACGTGTGACTCTGGGAGTAACCACGTGACGTGTGTTTAGGTTTCCCTTGCATGGTTAAGAAATTCGATTCGAATTGTCCGTTTCTCGCAGTTATTGAGACTGCTTGACCCTTTTACCACATAGAGTAAGAAGAGTAACAATGATAATGATTAATCTTGTTGGATGCAAAATAATTCTTCCACCATGTATGATATTGGATAGTTGCTTACCTAGAATGGTTAAAGAAAGTTAGAACTTGGACCTAAAATCTGAAAGTAAGGACCTACTATATATGCTTTTCGGCAAAACAAACCTCTCAAGCCAAAGGCCTTACATGTCTAGGAGTCGGCTAAGTATACTCCACTAGTCGGGTATGCCTTGCTGATTATTAGTATCCTCAGCCTTGCGTGTGTCTTGTTTTCAGGTGAAACATTCGAGGACATGATTGCTAGTTTGACTTGGCCTTGTACCCTTCCTTCTGGTTGGTCGGTGGAATGGGATACGCCCCCGGCCAATGGTGGCGATGCCGAGTGATGCCTCATACGGGCTTCATCGAGACATCCTTTATCGTCGAGTAGTTGTCGTTATCTTTTCCGCTGCTTGAACTCTGAAGAACTCATGTATTTCGAAATCCGAAGTACCTTGTTTTACGAATTTGAACTCCATTGTAATAATAGTTCGTGATGAACCAGAGTCGTGAATTGTGGAATGTTGTATACTCTGGGCTCACCTTCGTGTGAATACATGTATGTGTGGCTTCGATCCGCAACAACCGTGGTTGTATCGGGAGGTTACCCGACAGACCAGTGGATTATTCCGTTTGAAGTGCGAGTTAGCCTTGATTGCCCTTATGGTGATGAATAGCGCACTTGAACCAGATTAATTCAGGTGGTTCTGCCACAGCTAGTATCATAGCCGTAGCTGGTGCCACAGCTGGCACCAGAGCCGAATTTCATACGCCAGAGGATGCAACAAGCCTTAAAAACTTGTTTTCCTAAAACTTGACCACAAAAAATGTGTTGGAAAATGCGTTGGTTCGTTAAGGATGGTGCCTAGTTTGTAAAGCCCTAAGGGATTATTGGGAAAGTTACTAGGTGGCTATCTAACTTACGAATATTTCCAACTGACTTCCAGCACATTACTTTTTGTCAAAACTTACTTTTATGCACAACCGACCCTTAAATTCTGTAACAACACACTCATCGCTAAGGTAAGAAGGTAAGAATCCTCAGCCAACTGAGAGAGCTTGGCCATCCTATCGGTGATGCGAGCCGAACGCTGCCCTCAAGCAGTGGCTTACTTGAGGTGCTGCCAATATACCAACGTTTAGTTGATTATATTGGGAGTAGAAGGTTTGGCGCAGGGTATGGCGATCGCTGTTCATACCCCCGTCTCAAGACGGTACCCCCGTGAATACACTATTTCGATAGCGTATGTTAACGTCGTCTGTACGGCGGGAATTGTACGGATGTTGTTTGTATAGTGAACGGTAATGAATACGGACGCTTTCATGAGTGCTGGCATGAAAGGTTCAGTGGATATATATATGCTATATCAATCTTTTGCAGGTACACTAACTGTGATTGCGATAAGTTAAGAATGGTTAGAGTTTTCTCGACTAGCTATTATAGTGAGAGTCGTATTGTGTATGCCACCCAATCTAACTTCGTAAGACCGAAGCTATTTGGCAATTGTTTATTTTGTGAGGACGAATAGGACATGCATGCATCATGGCTATATAAATCTGAAATTGAAAATGCGATGCGTGAGAGTGGCAAGGTTCATGCGCCCACACGATTGTCATGCATAAGGATTATCAAGCAAATCTGTCACATTTCTTCCTTATCTGAAAAGATGAAATTATTAAGCTGAGAAAATGACCCTTTCTGAAGAAACTCAGGTGAAAGCTTTGTTCCAAAATTCGTATTCTACCTCCTGTCTAAATATGAAAAATTCTGGACATATGGATTGTGACAACCCTGGTAAAAATTTAATTTCTAAAATCAGTATCATTAGCCTAACCCTATGCTTAAACCGACTAATAAAAGGGTGGAAAGAATTAGAACGAATTCAGTTGGAATCCAAAATTTAATTTGAGCACGTTTGGTTACTTTTGAACTTTTAAATTTAACTTTCCGACCATAGGCCAAATGAGATTTTGCCTGAAACCAAAGTTGTAGAACTTTTTATTCTAAACAACTTTCGTGTTCAAAAGTTTTTGAAATTCAAATCAGAAAGAGGAGAAAACGCCCTGTTTGCACCCAGCCCCCTGAAGTTTTCCAAATTCTCGCATTCAGGCCCTCGCACCCCCCCCCCCCCCCTCTCTCTCCTCCCCGCCCGACCGCCGCGCGCCAGGTGGCCGGCGACGCCTGACCGGCGCGAGGCGCCAGGCCAGTGGCCACCGCGCCACCCCGCCACGGCCGGCTTTGCCCCCTCCCCACGCCGCGCGGCCCAGTGAGCGCCCGCGCGTGCGCACGCCGCTGCCGCGCCCAGCCCCGCCGCCCGTCGCGCCCAACCGCCGCGACCCGCCGTGCCGCCCCGGCTCCCGCGTCCCGCCAGTGATGTCGGGTACATTCTCTATCCATAACAAGCCTGCAGTTATATTATTTGATTCTGGTGCATCGCATAGTTTCATAAGTGCAAAATTCGGTGCAAAAGTAGGCTTGGATGTTTGTCACACAAAAGGGTCTTATATGATATCAACTCCGGGTGGTAAAATTGCCTCGAATCAAATGATCAGACAAGTACCAGTCAAGTTGGGTAGTAAAACTATCAACACAAACTTGATTCTTTTACCCCTTGACGGCATGGATCTTATTTTGGGCATGAATTGGATGGTTTTGCACAAAGTCACACTAGACCCCTCATCCCGAGTTGTGGAGATAAATTCACCTAATCACGGAGCCACTACCCTTTACCTACCATTCCTGGATTGCACAAATTCATCTGCTTACATGATGGAAGGACTTAAGCTAGAGGATATTCCTGTGGTAAATGAGTATGCCGATGTCTTTCCGGACGACTTACCCGGAATGCCACCAGACAGGGATATTGAGTTCATCATTGAATTACAGCCAGGCACTGCACCTATATCCAAAAGACCATATAGGATGCCCCCTAAAGAGTTGGCAGAGCTGAAAATTCAACTCCAGGAACTACTGGACAAAGGTTTCATTCGCCCTAGCGCGTCACCTTGGGGATGTCCAGCCCTATTCGTAAAGAAGAAGGATGACAGTTTGAGATTATGTGTGGACTACCGACCTCTCAATGCGGTAACAGTTAAAAATAAATACCCCCTTCCTCGCATCGATGTACTCTTCGATCAATTAGCTGGAGCCAAAGTCTTCTCAAAGATTGATCTTCGTTCGGGATATCATCAAATCAAGATTCGCCCCTGCGATATTCCTAAGACTGCCTTCTCCACACGATATGGACTATATGAATTCTTGGTCATGTCCTTTGGACTCACCAATGCCCCTGCCTACTTCATGTATCTCATGAATTCGGTATTCATGCCCGAACTGGACAAATTCGTCGTAGTGTTCATCGATGACATCCTTATCTATTCCAAGGATGTGACAACCCTGGTAATTAAAATTTCAAAATCAATGTCATTAGCCTAACTCTATGTTTTAAACCCACTAATGAGAGGGTGGAAAGAATTTAAAAAGGGTTCAGTTAGAATTCAAATTTAATTTGGGCACATTTGGGCACATTTGAAACTTTTAAAATAACTTCAAAACCATAAGCCAAATGAGATTTTGCCTGAAACCAAAGTTGTAGAACTTTTTATTTTGAACAACTTTCGTGTTCAAAAGTTTTTGAAATTCAAATCAGAAAGAGGAGAAAACGCCCTGTTTGCACCCAGCCCCCTGAACTTTTTCGAATTTTTGCATTTCGGTCCCTGGCGTCTCCCCCTCTGCTCTGCCGCGCCGCGCGCGCTCGCCCGCCCGCCGCGCGCCAGGTGGCCGGCGTCGTCTGACCGGCGCGAAGCGCCAGGCCAGTCGCCGCCGCACCACCCCGCCACGGCCGGCTTTGCCCCGCCCCGACGCCGCGCGCCCAGTCCCCGCCCGCGCGTGCTGCCGCGTCCAGACCCGCCGCCCTTCGCGCCAGTAGCCGCGCTCCGCCGTGCCGCCCCGGCCCCCGCGCCCCACCAGTCGTCGCGCCCGCCCTCCGCCCGAGCCGCTGCCGCTGCTGCTTCCCCACTCCGCGCCCGGCACTATCTCCTCGCGCCCACGCCAGTATCTCGGCCGCCCAGTCACCGCGCCCGCTCGCCGCACGCCGCGCCGGCGTTCTGCCGCCGCCCGCCGCGCCCAGTGCACGCCGCTGCCGTGCCCCGCCCCGCGCGTCACCCAGGCATCTCCACGCCCCCTCCTGTCCCTACAAAAACGCCACCCCGACCGCCCGCGCGAAGCCCCGCCACCAGAACGCCTCGCCGCGCCATCGCCGCCGCCGAGCACCACCCGCCCGTGGGCAGCCCTCCACAGCCGCCCACTGCCCAAACTGAGCACCCAGCCACCACTACATCACCCCACCGCAGCTCACCGACCCGCCCAACGCCACCCAGAGCCACCGGAGCGCCGCCGCCCGCGCTGCCGTCGCCGCCGCCGCCCCTGCTCGCCGTGGACAGCACGACCCCGACCCCCTCCGTCCAAGCCGAGCCCCGGAGTAGCTTCCCCACGCGCCACTGAAGCTCACCGACCGGACCCCGCCGCCCCAAGCCCGCCGGAGCACCGCCGTCGACGCGAGCCGCGCCGCCGCCGCCTCTGCTCCAACGCCGGCGAGCCCTTTCCGACCGTCCCCCACCTGAACAACACCCCCACAAGGTAGCCCTCGCACCCCTGAACCTTCCCCGACCCCCGCCCCTCGCCGCCGGCGAGCCCCCTCGCCGGAATTTCGGCTGGCCGCCGTACCCGAGCCGCCGAGGACCCAATTGCAAGGATTTAAATCTTTAGAAGGGTCTGAGCGCAAGATTCAAGGACCTAGTTGTAAAAGAAAATTTCAAACCTAGATTCAAATTCAGTGAACTTGTAAAATTCGTATAAAATCGTAGAAAATTCAGAAAAATGCAAACTCAACTGTTCTGGAATCCTCAGAACAAACTCTACCACTTTTGTTACAAAAGTTTTCTCAGAATCTCAAAATATTTTGCTCTACATTAAATAGAAGCTTTAATGGACATATTTTATACCCACTGTTCTAGAACAATGCTGACCCTGAATTTTGGGCAGTGAATTAGTTGCTTGATGATTAGGACTGTGTAAAAAGATCAGGCCCAAATTCCATCTCTAGCTTTACTGTTTGTTAAACTTAGTTTTATTTCATGTGTAAGAAGAATGTTTTATCCCTGCAGTTAGGTGAGGAGTCACCCATTGAAATTTTTCCTATGCTAATGTATTGGTACCTAGAAGCCAGAGAAAAATTAGGAAACTTTTTATCTCACAGTAACCAATTTATTTGATTTATGTGCTAATAACATACAGTAAAACAAGAAAATAGTATCTTAGCTTGGAAAATACTCAAATTTTTACTAGGAGTTACACTTTGGTAGAAGTTGCTGTGTAAAAAGTTTCATGGACAAAAACCCTGTGTAGGGTCCTGTAAAAATGAATCTTTAAAAAGCCTAGGTATAGAATGTCATATTTTCTATGCTCTAAATACTGCATGATAAATCCTACAAAAATTACAGTAGCTTCTACATGCTCAAGTGAGAGCTCTGTAAAACTCTTAGCCACAATTGTTGCACCAATTGATCTGTACAAAAAGAACAAGTATCTAACAGCAACAATGTAATATATTTTTCAGAATTAATCTGTTACATAAAATTTGCTGAAAATTTTACAGTAAGCACATTTTTCCTTGATGTGCCTAAATCCAAAATTTCATAACCAGAAACTATCCCTTGTAGTAATGACTCTCAAATCGTAACCAAGTGCTATTTCCACGACTTAAACTTGTGCACTCATGTAGGATCGACGACTCTCGCCGACGGAACCTACGAGCTGGTGCCCGCGTCCGAGAGTGAGCAGCGTGAAGCTCAAGCAAATCTAACTGAAGCTTTTGAAGACCCGAGCCCAAGTTCGGAAGATCCCCAAGCAAACTGCGAAGGCAAGCTCCGGAGCATAACCCATTCTTTCCGAAATTATGCAACTCATTACTCTTTGCTTGTGCATTAAGTTTATAGGAGTTGGATGAAAACTTAGTTGCATGATGTCAGGAACCCTTGCTTGAAAACTAGATGAAAGGTTCGATAGAATGCTGTGCTAATAGGACTCCGGTAAAAGTCGAGTGATTTCCGGTCACTCGCGAGAAAATAGGAGTTAAATGACTACTACACGCTGCAAATCATAAGGACACGGACGGGTTATGTAACGATGGTTACGATTGAGGCCCGTCTGTCTAGTGAAAAATGCTAAGGCCGCAGGGTGTGGTAGTGATGGTTAAGTCTTTGAACGTACTAAACACATGCCGAGATTATGGGAATCGGTAAGCTTAAGTACCTGATTGGCCCGGCAAGGGGACGGCATCCTACCCTTTGAACTTCGGTCCCATGTGCATATGGCGAGTGCAGAGAGTGGTCACGACCCGGCGCCGAACCGTGGCGTGGGGCTCTTGTACTCTCGGAGGGTAGCCCCGATCCACGACCCGGAAAGAAAGGGGAAAAGTTGCACGTGTGACTCTAGGGAGTAACCACGTGACGTGTGTTTGGGTTTCCCTTGCAAGGTTAAGAAATTCGATTCGAATCGTCCGTTTCTCACGGCTATTGAGACTGCTTAACCATTTTTACCCACAGAGTAAGAAGAGGAACAATGTTGATGAATGAACTGGTTGGATGGAAAATTTAATGCTTCACCATGTATGCATTAGATAGCTGCTTACCTAGACTGGCTAACGAAACTAGAATCTTGAGCTAAAAGTTGAAAGTAAGGACCCACTTGTAGATGCTTTTCGGCAAAACAAACCCCTGAGCCAAAAAGCCTGGCATGTCTAGAGTCGGTGGAGTAGTTTCCACTACACGGGTAAGTCTTGCTGAGTATTAGTATACTCAGTCTTGCTTGTGACTCGATTTCAGGTGAACCCTTTGGAGATATGACTGCTAGCTTGACTTGGCCCTGCACTCTTCCCCCTGGTTGGTCGGTGGAATGGGATGCGCCCCCGTCCAACGGAGATAAGGCCGAGTGATGTCTCGTACGGGCTTCATCGAGACATCCTGTATCGTCGAGTAGTTTCCGTTGTTTATTTCCGCTGCAATTTAACTCTGAAGAACTTATTTATGTTAATTGAAGTACTTGTTTTCTAAACTCAGAACTAGGTCTGTAATATTGACTTATGCAAATGATGTAATACTTGCTGGAATGTGGTATCCTCTGGGCTCATCGTCGCATGAGCATTTGTATGTACGGCGCTCGATCCGTTCACCGTGGTTGTATCGGGAGGTTATACCCGACAGACCAGTGGATTACTCCGTTTGAAGTGTAAGGTTAACCGAGGATGCCTTAATGGTGATGGTTAATACACTTGAGCCGGATTAATTCAGGTGGTTCTGCCACAGCTGGTATCAGAGCCGTAGCTGGTGCCACAGCTGGCAACAGCGGACACCAGAGCCGAAATACATACGCCAGAGAATGCGACAAGCCTTAAAAACTCATTTTACTAAAACTTGACTAGAAGGTTGTGTTGCGAAATGCGTTGGTACGTTAAGGATGGTGCCTAGTTCGTAAAGCCCTAAGGGATTATGGGAAAGTTACTAGGTGGCTATCTAACTTCTATATATATTATCAACTGACTTCCAGCACATTACCTTCTGTCAAAACTTACTTTCATGCACAACCGACCTTAAATTCTGTAACGACGCACTCGTCGCTAAGGTAAGAAGGTAAGGATCCTCAGCCAACTGAGGGAGCTTGGCCTTCCTGTCGGTGATGCGAACCGAACGCTGCCCTCAAGCAGTGGCTTACTTGAGGTGCTGCCAATATGCCAACTGTTAGTTGAACATATTGGGAGTAGAAGGTTTGGCGCAGGGTATGGCGATCGCTGTTCATACCCCCGTCTCATGACGGTACCCCCGTGAATACGCTATCTCGATAGCGTATGTTAACGTCGTCTGTACGGCGGGAATTGTACAGATATCGTTTCTATAAGTAAACGGTAATGATTACGGACGCTTTCATGAGTGCTGGCATGAAAGGTTCATGATATATATATGCTTGTCGATTTTCTGCAGGTACACTAACCGCGATTACGATAAGTTAAGGAACGATTAGAAAGACTCGACTAGCTATTATAGCGAGAGCCGTATTGTGTAAGCCACCGAAACTATCTTCGTAAGACCAAAGCTATTTGGCGATTATTTTATTTTGTGAGGACGAATAGGACGTGCATACATCATGAACATGTGTATCTGAAATCCAAAAAAAATGCGTTGTGTGAGAATGGAAAGGTTCTTGCGTATCTAAGCGTGGTTTGCATAAGGACCATCTAGCGGAACTGTCCGAATTCTGCCATGACCAAAAAGAGCGATTTATTGACCCAAGAAAATGACCTTTTCTGGAGAAGTTCGTGTTGAAAGAATTGTTCCAAATTTTGTGTTCTATCTCCTGTTCAAAAATGAAAAATTCTGAACTTATGGATAATAAGAAATAACAAAAACCTTGGAGCGTCAGATTTCTGTCCAGAATAAGCACTTCTGCCTCTTAAATTTTTAGGCCCCCTTCCTGCGGTTTTCTGCAAAAGAGCACAACACGAAACTTGTTCCAAATTTACCCAGGAAGCTGCTGTTAAAATTTGGTAAATTTTGGCTAGGTAGATTTTCCCTGGTGTACGAAACTCTAGCCCTCTGTTCACTGAAAATTCTGGGTAGACAGTAAGGTAAAACCTGAAAAGAAAGACCATCTTAGAGACCCAATTGGCTCTGGAGTTGACTAGGAAAGTTGTTCACAAATACCTTAGGAGTGATCTGGTGAAATTTGAGAATTTTTGGATGAGAACTGTGGGAGTTATGATTATTTTTGCACACTATACAGAATCTGTCCTTGTGCTGCTCACAGTTTTTCGCTATCTCATTCCATTTGATCTTTTGTTCAGATGGCCGAGCCTGTTGAGATGATGGTGGATGAGGATGGACGCGTGCACTCGCAGTGTCTCCACTGGGAGGGCTTTCCCTCTATTTTGTGGGATGTTCTGCGTACCGCGGGCTATCTAATTCCCCCACGTTACGCCGGACTGGAGTTTGCAGAAAACGGAGTTACCCAGTGCCGTGTCAACGTGACTATCTTTCCACACCCGCTACACCCGGAGTGGCCCACCTTGGAGCTTGAGGCTGTTGGTCGCCGTTTGGCCGATACTTGGGAGCTTGCAGTCATGAGGGCGCTCACCACATTTTGTGCGCAGCGTCCCGAGGTTGTCACACTCACTCCCATTGGATTGTTTCCTGCTGCCCAGGACAACGACCCCTTTTGGCTCAACAGGGTGCAGCACGCACAGTATTTGGTAGACTTCCATGCCCAGGAGACTATCCATACCTCCGTGCGGTGCATGAGGGCACTCTACCGACTTCTGACTCTCCAGAGTCAGGCACTCGAGCAGCTCACTGATCTTGCTCAGGCCTACCATATGATGGCAGATACCAGGGATGAGCAGATAAAGGAGCTCAGTCAGGATCTTGAGGACAGAGATGCTCAGATTGGCCAACTTGAGGGCCAAACCCAGGAGCAGGACACTCTCATGGATGAGAGAGATACCACAATAGCACAGTTGGAGGAGCAGCTCCATGATCTGAACCTTGAGTTGGAGGATGCTAATGAGCACATTCAGTGGCATCATGATCAGAATGACCATCCCCATGAGGACGACATGGAGGAGGATGAGGAGGAGCCACAGGAGATTGATGGTATCTCAGGTACGGATTTCGAGGGTGAGGTACCACAGGCACCTCGGATGGGAGCTCACTCTCCTGCTCACAGCGAGTCGTCCGTCAACGACTTGGATGATTTCTAGAGGACGACCTAGGAGGACTTTTGCACATACTCCTCGATAGGGTAGCCTAACTTTTGGCAAGTGTTGTAATAGGCTAACTAGGAGTTGAGTAACTCTTTTGTGTTGGGTACACCTGAACCATGTGGATACCCTCAGCATGTAAGGAACGGCGATGAACTTGGGAATTTCGTTATAATTTGGTAAACGATGAAATCCACAATCGCTGAGAGCTTGTGTCATTCATTATGACAAGAATTGGGACAAATGCCTACCCCTGGCAGAGTTCTCGTACAACAACAGCTACCAAACGAGTTTGAAAATGGCGCCATTTGAGGCCCTGTACGGACGAAGGTGTCGAACCCCTTTGAGCTGGTCACAAACCGGAGAACGTAAAATAATTGGACCCGACCTAGTAATCGAGGCAGAGGGGAAAGTAAAAGTAATACAAGCAAATCTTAAAGCCGCACAAGCCCGACAAAAGAGCTATTCTGACAAAAGGAGAAAGCCTCTAAAGTTCGAAGTTGGCGATCATGTCTATCTTCGAGTTTCACCAACCAAAGGAGTGCGAAGATTTGGGATCAAAGGCAAACTAGCTCCCCGTTATATTGGTCCTTACGAAATCATGGAGAGCTGCGGACCCGTAGCCTACAAATTACGACTGCCCCCTCAGCTCACGGCCACCCATGATGTCTTCCACGTATCTCAACTCAAGAAGTGTGTTCGAGTCCCCACCGAGATTGTGGAACAACAAGAAATATCGTTGGAACCCGATCTCTCGTATGTCGAACACCCAATTAAGATTCTGGATCAAAAAGAAAGAGAGACCAGGAGGAAAGTGATTAGAATGTATAAAATACAATGGAATCGCCACACGGAAGAAGAAGCCACCTGGGAAACGGAAAGCTACCTGAACCAACATTTCCCTGGGTTTCTTGCCTCAACCACTGGTATGTGCACCCACGCCCACACTAAGAACTACCGAATCTCGGGGCGAGATTCTTGTTAAGGGGGGAAGGCTGTGACAACCCTGGTAATTAAAATTTCAAAATCAATGTCATTAGCCTAACTCTATGTTTTAAACCCACTAATGAGAGGGTGGAAAGAATTTAAAAAGGGTTCAGTTAGAATTCAAATTTAATTTGGGCACATTTGGGCACATTTGAAACTTTTAAAATAACTTCAAAACCATAAGACAAATGAGATTTTGCCTGAAACCAAAGTTGTAGAACTTTTTATTTTGAACAACTTTCGTGTTCAAAAGTTTTTGAAATTCAAATCAGAAAGAGGAGAAAACGCCCTGTTTGCACCCAGCCCCCTGAACTTTTTCGAATTTTTGCATTTCGGTCCCTGGCGTCTCCCCCTCTGCTCTGCCGCGCCGCGCGCGCTCGCCCGCCCGCCGCGCGCCAGGTGGCCGGCGTCGTCTGACCGGCGCGAAGCGCCAGGCCAGTGGCCGCCGCACCACCCCGCCACGGCCGGCTTTGCCCCGCCCCGACGCCGCGCGCCCAGTCCCCGCCCGCGCGTGCTGCCGCGTCCAAACCCGCCGCCCGTCGCGCCAGTAGCCGCGCTCCGCCGTGCCGCCCCGGCCCCCGCGCCCCACCAGTCGTCGCGCCCGCCCTCCGCCCGAGCCGCTGCCGCTGCTGCTTCCCCACTCCGCGCCCGGCACTATCTCCTCGCGCCCACGCCAGTATCTCGGCCGCCCAGTCACCGCGCCCGCTCGCCGCACGCCGCGCCGGCGTTCTGCCGCCGCCCGCCGCGCCCAGTGCACGCCGCTGCCGTGCCCCGCCCCGCGCGTCACCCAGGCATCTCCACGCCCCCTCCTGTCCCTACAAAAACGCCATCCCGACCGCCCGCGCGAAGCCCCGCCACCAGAACGCCTCGCCGCGCCATCGCCGCCGCCGAGCACCACCCGCCCGTGGGCAGCCCTCCACAGCCGCCCACTGCCCAAACTGAGCACCCAGCCACCACTACATCACCCCACCGCAGCTCACCGACCCGCCCAACGCCACCCAGAGCCACCGGAGCGCCGCCGCCCGCGCTGCCGTCGCCGCCGCCGCCCCTGCTCGCCGTGGACAGCACGACCCCGACCCCCTCCGTCCAAGCCGAGCCCCGGAGTAGCTTCCCCACGCGCCACTGAAGCTCACCGACCGGACCCCGCCGCCCCAAGCCCGCCGGAGCACCGCCGTCGACGCGAGCCGCGCCGCCGCCGCCTCTGCTCCAACGCTGGCGAGCCCTTTCCGACCGTCCCCCACCTGAACAACACCCCCACAAGGTAGCCCTCGCACCCCTGAACCTTCCCCGACCCCCGCCCCTCGCCGCCGGCGAGCCCCCTCGCTGGAATTTCGGCTGGCCGCCGTACCCGAGCCGCCGAGGACCCAATTGCAAGGATTTAAATCTTTAGAAGGGTCTGAGCGCAAGATTCAAGGACCTAGTTGTAAAAGAAAATTTCAAACCTAGATTCAAATTCAGTGAACTTGTAAAATTCGTATAAAATCGTAGAAAATTCAGAAAAATGAAAACTCAACTGTTCTGGAATCCTCAGAACAAACTCTACCACTTTTGTTACAAAAGTTTTCTCAGAATCTCAAAATATTTTGCTCTACATTAAATAGAAGCTTTAATGGACATATTTTATACCCACTGTTCTAGAACAATGCTGACCCTGAATTTTGGGCAGTGAATTAGTTGCTTGATGATTAGGACTGTGTAAAAAGATCAGGCCCAAATTCCATCTCTAGCTTTACTGTTTGTTAAACTTAGTTTTATTTCATGTGTAAGAAGAATGTTTTATCCCTGCAGTTAGGTGAGGAGTCACCCATTGAAATTTTTCCTATGCTAATGTATTGGTACCTAGAAGCCAGAGAAAAATTAGGAAACTTTTTATCTCACAGTAACCAATTTATTTGATTTATGTGCTAATAACATACAGTAAAACAAGAAAATAGTATCTTAGCTTGGAAAATACTCAAATTTTTACTAGGAGTTACACTTTGGTAGAAGTTGCTGTGTAAAAAGTTTCATGGACAAAAACCCTGTGTAGGGTCCTGTAAAAATGAATCTTTAAAAAGCCTAGGTATAGAATGTCATATTTTCTATGCTCTAAATACTGCATGATAAATCCTACAAAAATTACAGTAGCTTCTACATGCTCAAGTGAGAGCTCTGTAAAAATCTTAGCCACAATTGTTGCACCAATTGATCTGTACAAAAAGAACAAGTATCTAACAGCAACAATGTAATATATTTTTCAGAATTAATCTGTTACATAAAATTTGCTGAAAATTTTACAGTAAGCACATTTTTCCTTGATGTGCCTAAATCCAAAATTTCATAACCAGAAACTATCCCTTGTAGTAATGACTCTCAAATCGTAACCAAGTGCTATTTCCACGACTTAAACTTGTGCACTCATGTAGGATCGACGACTCTCGCCGACGGAACCTACGAGCTGGTGCCCGCGTCCGAGAGTGAGCAGCGTGAAGCTCAAGCAAATCTAACTGAAGCTTTTGAAGACCCGAGCCCAAGTTCGGAAGATCCCCAAGCAAACTGCGAAGGCAAGCTCCGGAGCATAACCCATTCTTTCCGAAATTATGCAACTCATTACTCTTTGCTTGTGCATTAAGTTTATAGGAGTTGGATGAAAACTTAGTTGCATGATGTCAGGAACCCTTGCTTGAAAACTAGATGAAAGGTTCGATAGAATGCTGTGCTAATAGGACTCCGGTAAAAGTCGAGTGATTTCCGGTCACTCGCGAGAAAATAGGAGTTAAATGACTACTACACGCTGCAAATCATAAGGACACGGACGGGTTATGTAACGATGGTTACGATTGAGGCCCGTCTGTCTAGTGAAAAATGCTAAGGCCGCAGGGTGTGGTAGTGATGGTTAAGTCTTTGAACGTACTAAACACATGCCGAGATTATGGGAATCGGTAAGCTTAAGTACCTGATTGGCCCGGCAAGGGGACGGCATCCTACCCTTTGAACTTCGGTCCCATGTGCATATGGCGAGTGCAGAGAGTGGTCACGACCCGGCGCCGAACCGTGGCGTGGGGCTCTTGTACTCTCGGAGGGTAGCCCCGATCCACGACCCGGAAAGAAAGGGGAAAAGTTGCACGTGTGACTCTAGGGAGTAACCACGTGACGTGTGTTTGGGTTTCCCTTGCAAGGTTAAGAAATTCGATTCGAATCGTCCGTTTCTCACGGCTATTGAGACTGCTTAACCATTTTTACCCACAGAGTAAGAAGAGGAACAATGTTGATGAATGAACTGGTTGGATGGAAAATTTAATGCTTCACCATGTATGCATTAGATAGCTGCTTACCTAGACTGGCTAACGAAACTAGAATCTTGAGCTAAAAGTTGAAAGTAAGGACCCACTTGTAGATGCTTTTCGGCAAAACAAACCCCTGAGCCAAAAAGCCTGGCATGTCTAGAGTCGGTGGAGTAGTTTCCACTACACGGGTAAGTCTTGCTGAGTATTAGTATACTCAGTCTTGCTTGTGACTCGATTTCAGGTGAACCCTTTGGAGATATGACTGCTAGCTTGACTTGGCCCTGCACTCTTCCCCCTGGTTGGTCGGTGGAATGGGATGCGCCCCCGTCCAACGGAGATAAGGCCGAGTGATGTCTCGTACGGGCTTCATCGAGACATCCTGTATCGTCGAGTAGTTTCCGTTGTTTATTTCCGCTGCAATTTAACTCTGAAGAACTTATTTATGTTAATTGAAGTACTTGTTTTCTAAACTCAGAACTAGGTCTGTAATATTGACTTATGCAAATGATGTAATACTTGCTGGAATGTGGTATCCTCTGGGCTCATCGTCGCATGAGCATTTGTATGTACGGCGCTCGATCCGTTCACCGTGGTTGTATCGGGAGGTTATACCCGACAGACCAGTGGATTACTCCGTTTGAAGTGTAAGGTTAACCGAGGATGCCTTAATGGTGATGGTTAATACACTTGAGCCGGATTAATTCAGGTGGTTCTGCCACAAAGGATGAGGAAGAGCATGCCAAGCACCTTCATATTGTTGTTCAGCGACTCAGAGACCATCAGCTCTATGCTAAGTTTTCTAAGTGTGAGTTTTGGTTGGATACTGTAAAGTTCTTAGGTCACACGATCTCCAGCGAAGGCATAGCTGTTGACCCCAGCAAGGTACAAGAGGTGATGGATTGGAAACCCCCTACCTCTGTTCATCAGATTCGCAGTTTTCTCGGCTTAGCCGGTTACTACCATCGCTTCATCCCGGATTTCTCTCGAATTGCTAAACCCATGACTGAACTGTTAAAGAAGGAAGTGAAGTTTGTATGGGATGAGAAATGTGAAGAAGCTTTCCACACTCTCAGAGAGCATCTGACTACTGCACCTGTGTTAGCTCAACCCGATAATACCAAGTCGTTCGATGTGTATTGTGACGCATCGGGTACTGGTCTAGGATGTGTGCTTATGCAAGAGAATCGAGTGATTGCATATGCCTCACGAGCCCTTCGGCCCCATGAGCAGAATTATCCCACTCATGATCTTGAGCTTGCAGCTGTCATTCACGCCCTGAAAATATGGAGGCACTATCTCATGGGTACACAATGCAATATCTACACGGATCATAAGAGTCTCAAGTATATCTTCACCCAAGCCGATCTGAATATGAGACAACGGAGATGGCTAGAATTAATCAAGGATTATGACCTTGAAGTGCACTATCGCCCCGGTAAGGCTAACGTAGTCGCGGATGCACTAAGCCGCAAGTCCCATTGCCATTGCTTATCCATGGAGTTCTACCATGAGACATTGTGTGCAGACATGAGGAAGCTTAACTTGGAAATGGTTTCCAAAGGCACACTAGATCACATCTCAGTTGAGCCCACTCTTCACGACCAAATCGTCATGGCACAACTACATGACGAAGGAATTAAGATCATCAAACAAAAACTCTCTCTAGGTGAGGAGAAGTATAAATGTTTCCGCCAGGACCATAAGGGAGTTCTATGGTTCGAAAGTCGTATAGTCGTTCCGAAGAATCATGAACTCCGCAAGCAAATTCTCGATGAGGCACACCTTTCCAAATTCTCTATCCACCCCGGCAGTAGCAAAATGTATCAAGACCTAAGGCAAAACTTCTGGTGGACTAGAATGAAAAGAGAAATTGCTACGTATGTCTCGGAATGTGACACGTGCCAAAGAGTGAAAGCTAGCCACTTGAAGGTAGCCGGTACACTTCAACCGTTACCTATACCATCATGGAAATGGGAAGACATAAGTATGGACTTCATCGTTGGACTACCAAACACTTCCCAGAAACATGATTCCATATGGGTTATCGTTGATAGACTCACAAAGACGGCACATTTTCTTCCGGTACACACCACCTATTCTACCAGGAGATATGCCGAGGTTTACCTCGATCGTATTGTTTGCCTGCATGGAATACCTAAGACAATTATTTCCGATCGTGGTCCTCAATTTGTAGCACGCTTTTGGCAACAACTGCAAACGTCTCTTGGCACCAAACTGATTCGCAGCTCAGCATACCATCCTCAGACTGATGGACAAACGGAAAGAGTAAACCAAATCCTTGAAGACATGCTGAGAGCTAGCGTCATTCACTATGACAAGAATTGGGACAAATGCCTAACCCTAGCAGAGTTCTCGTACAACAACAGCTATCAAACGAGTTTGAAAATGGCACCATTTGAGGCCCTGTACGGACGAAGGTGTCGAACTCCTTTGAGCTGGTCACAAACCGGAGAACGTAAAGTAATTGGACCCAACCTGGTAATCGAGGCAGAGGAGAAAGTAAAAGTAATACAAGCAAATCTTAAAGCCGCACAAGCCCGACAAAAGAGCTATTCTGACAAAAGGAGAAAGCCCTAAAGTTCGAAGTTGGCGCTCATGTCTATCTTCGAGTTTCGCCAACCAAGGGAGTGCAAAGATTCGGAATCAAGGGCAAACTAGCTCCCCGTTATGTTGGTCCTTACGAAATCATTGAGAGCTGCGGACCCGTAGCCTACAGATTACGACTGCCCCCTCAGCTCACGGCCACCCATGATGCCTTCCACGTATCTCAACTCAAGAAGTGTATCCGAGTCCCTACCGAGATTGTGGAACAACAAGAAATATCGTTGGAACCCGACATCTCATATGT
This sequence comes from Panicum miliaceum, assembly GCA_032594955.1. Lineage (NCBI taxonomy): Eukaryota > Viridiplantae > Streptophyta > Magnoliopsida > Poales > Poaceae > Panicum > Panicum miliaceum. Next base: position 25,125,642 of record CM064059.1, on the reverse strand, counting down.
CGAACACCCAGTTAAGATTTTGGATCAAAAAGAGAGAGAGACCAGGAGGACAGTGATTAGAATGTATAAAGTACAATGGAATCACCACACGGAAGAAGAAGCCACCTGGGAAACTGAGAGCTACCTGAACCAACATTTCCCTGGGTTTCTTATCTCCACCACTGGTATGTGCACCCACGCCCACACTCAGAATTACCGAATCTCGGGGCGAGATTCTTGTTAAGGGGGGAAGGCTGTGACAACCCTGGTAAAAATTTCATTTCTAAAATCAGTATCATTAGCCTAACCCTATGCTTAAACCGACTAATAAAAGGGTGGAAAGAATTAGAACGAATTCAGTTGGAATCCAAAATTTAATTTGAGCACGTTTGGTTACTTTTGAACTTTTAAATTTAACTTTCAGACCATAAGCCAAATGAGATTTTGCCTGAAAGCAAAGTTGTAGAACTTTTTATTCTGAACAACTTTCGTGTTCAAAAGTTTTTGAAATTCAAATCAGAAAGAGGAGAAAATGCCCTATTTGCACCCAGCCCCCTGAAGTTTTCCAAATTCTCGCATTCAAGGCCCTCGCACCCCCCCCCCCCCCTCTCTCTCCTCCCCGCCCGACCGCCGCGCGCCAGGTGGCCGGCGACGCCTGACCGGCGCGAGGCGCCAGGCCAGTGGCCACTGTGCCACCCCGCCACGGCCGGCTTTGCCCCCTCCCCATGCCGCGCGGCCCAGTGAGCGCCCGCGCGTGCGCACGCCGCTGCCGCGCCCAGCCCCGCCGCCCGTCGCGCCCAACCGCCGCGACCCGCCGTGCCGCCCCGGCTCCCGCGTCCCGCCAGTCGCCGCGCCCGCCCTCCGCCCGAGCCGCTGCAGCTGCTGCTCCACCACTCCACGCCCAGCGCTATCCCCTCGCGCCCACGCCATATCCCGACCGCCCAGTCACCGCGCCCGGACGCCGCACGCCGCGCCGGCGTTCCGCTGCCGCCCGCCGTGGCCAGTACGCGCCGTGCCGTGCCCCCGCCCCGCGCGTTGCCCAGGCCCCTCCGCACCCCCTCCTGCCCCTATAAAAGCCAAGCCCCGGCCGCCCGCGCGAGCCACGCACCAGGACGCACTCGCCGTCGCCATAGCCGCCGCCGAGCGCCGCCCGCCCGTGGACAGCTCTCCACCGCCGCCCACCGCCCAAACTGACGCTTCAGCCACCACTACATCATCCCCCTGAAGCTCGCCGACCCACCCAACGCCGCCCAGAACCACAGGAGCGCCGCCGCCGCCGCCGCCCCTGCTCGCCGTGGACAGCGCGACCCCGACCTCTTCCGTCCAAGCCAAGCCCCTGAGCAGCTTCCCCACGCGCCACCGGAGCTCGCTGACCGGACCAGGCCGCCCCAAGCCCGCCGGAGCACCGCCGTCGACGCGTGCCGCGCCGCCGCCGTCTCTGCTCCAACGCTGGCGAGCCCTTCCTAGCCGTCCCCCACCTGAATAACACCCCCACAAGGTAGCCCTCGCACCCCTGAACCTTCCCCGACCCTCACCCCTCACCACCGGCAAGCCCCTCGCCGGAATTTCGGCCGGCCGCCGTACCCGAGCCGCCCGAGGACCCAATTGCAAGAATTTAAATCTTTAGAAGGGTCTGCGCGTAAGATTCAAGGACCTAGTTGTAAAAGAAAGTTTCAAATCTAGATTCAAATTCAGTGAACTTGTAAAATTCGTATAAAATCGTAGAAAATTCCGAAAAATGCAAACTCAACTGTTCTGGAATCCATAGAACAAACTCTACCACTTCTGTTACAAAAAGTTTCTCAGAATCCCAACATATTTTGCTCTACATTAAATGGGAGCTTTAATAGACTTATTTTGTACCCACTGTTGTAGAACAATGATGACCCTAAATTTTGGGCAGTGAGTTAGTTGCTTGATGTTTAGGATTGTGTAAAAAGATCAGGCCCAAATTCCATCTCTAGCTTTACTGTTTATTAAACTTAGTTTCATACCATGTTTAAGTAAAATATTTTATCCCTGCAGTTAGGTGATGAATCACCTAATGAAACTTTTTCTCTACTAGTATATTGGTACCTAAAAGCCAGAGAAAAATTAGGAGACTTTTTATCTCACAGTAACCTATTTATTGGATTTATGTGCTCATAAAATACGTTAAATCAAGAAAATAGTATCTTAGCTTGGCAAATTCTCAAATTTTTACTAGGAGATACACTGTGGTAGAGGTTGCTGTGTAAAACGTTCCAGGGACAAAAACCCTGTGTAGGGTCCTGTAAAAATGAATCCTTGAATAGTCTAGGTGTGGAATGTCATATTTTCTATGCTCTGAATACTGCATGATAAATCCTACAAAAATTACAGTAGCTTCTGCATGCTTAAGTGAAAGCTCTGTAAAACTCTCAGACTCAGTCGTCGCACCAATTGTTCTGTACAAAAAGAACAAGGATCTAACAGCAACTATGTAATATATTTTTCATAATTAACCTGTTACATAAAATTGGCTGAAAATTTTACTGTAAGCACATCTTTACCTGATGTGCCTAAATCCAAAATTTCAGGACCAGAAACCATCCGTTGTAGTAATTACACTTAAATCGTATCGATTACCATTACCACGACTTAAACTTGTGCACTCATGTAGAATCGACGACTCTCGCCGACGGAACTTACGAGCTAGTGCCCGCGTCCGAGAGTGAGCAGCGTGAAGCCCAAGCGAATCTAACTGAAGCTCTTGAAGACCCGAGCCCAAGTTCGGAAGAGCCCCAAGCGAACTGCGAAGGCAAGCCCCGGAGCATAACCCATTCTTTCCGAAATTATGCAACTCATTACTCTCTGCTTGTGCATTAAGTTTATAGGAGTTGAATGAAAACTTAGTTGCATGATATCAGGAACCCTTGCTTGAACAGTTGAGTTTGTTCTGAGGATTCCAGAACAGTTGAGTTTGCATTTTTCTGAATTTTCTACGATTTTATACGAATTTTACAATTTCACTGAATTTGAATCTAGGTTTGAAACTTTCTTTTACAACTAGGTCCTTGCATCTTACGCTCAGACCCTTCTAAAGATTTAAATTCTTGCAATTGGGTCCTCGGGCGGCTCGGGTACGGCGGCCGGCCGAAATTCCGGCGAGGGGGCTCGCCGGCGGCGAGGGGCGAGGGTCGGGGAAGGTTCAGGGGTGCGAGGGCTACCTTGTGGGGGTGTTGTTCAGGTGGGGGACGGCCGGGAAGGGCTCGCCGGCGTTGGAGCAGAGGCGGCGGCGGCGCGGCTCGCGTCGACGGCGGTGCTCCGGCGGGCTTGGGGCGGCGTGGTCCGGTCGGTGAGCTTCAGTGGCGTGTGGGGAAGCTACTCAGGGGCTCGGCTTGGACGGAGGGGGTCGGGGTCGTGTTGTCCACGGCGAGCAGGGGCGGCGGCGGCGGCGGCAGCGCGGGCGGCGGCGCTCCGGTGGCTCTGGGTGGCGTTGGGTGGGTCGGCGAGCTGCGGTGAGGTGATGTAGTGGTGGCTGGGGGCTCAGTTTGGGCAGTGGGCGGCGGCGGAGGGCTGTCCACGGGTGGATGGTGCTCGGCGGCGGCGATGGCGACGGCGAGGCGTTCTGGTGGCCGGGGGCTCGCGCGGGCGGTCGGGGCGGGGCTCTTATAGGGGCAGGAGGGGGTGTGGAGGTGCCTGGGCGACGCGCGGGGCGGGGCACGGCATCGGCGTGCACTGGGCGCGGCGGGCGGCGGCAGAACGCCGGCGCGACGTGCGGCACGCGGGCGCGGCGACTGGGCGGCCGTGATACGGCGCGGGCGCGGAGGGATAGCGCGGGGCGCGGAGTGGTGGAGCAGCAGCGGCAGCGGCTCGGGCGGAGGGCGGGCGCGGCGACTGGTGGGGCGCGGGGGCCGTGGCGGCACGGCGGAGCGCGGCGACTGGGCGGCCGGGCGGCGGGCTGGGCGCGGCAGCACGCGCGGGCTCTGACTGGCCGCGCGGCGTGGGGGCGGGGTGGTGCGGCGGCCACTGTCCTGGCGCTCCGCGCCGGTCAGGCGACGCCGGCCACCTGGCGCGCGGCGGGCGGGCGAGCGCGCGTGCGGTGCGGCAGAGGAGGGAGGGACCGAAGTGCAAAAATTCGAAAAACTTCAGGGGGCTGGGTGCAAACAGGGCGTTTTCTCCTCTTTCTGATTGGAATTTCAAAAACTTTTGAACACGAAAGTTGTTCAAAATAAAAAGTTCTACAACTTTGGTTTCAGGCAAAATCTCATTTGGCTTATGGTTTGAAAGTTAAATTTAAAAGTTCAAAAGTAACCCAATGTGCTCAAATTAAATTTGAATTCCAACTGAACTCGTTTTAATTCTTTCCACCCTCTCATTAGTTGGTTTAAAACATAGAGTTAGGCTAATGACATTGATTTTGGAATTTTAATTACCAGGGTTGTCACAGCCTTCCCCCCTTAACAAGAATCTCGCCCCGAGATTCGGTAATTCTTAGTGTGGGCGTGGGTGCACCTACCAGTGGTTGAGATAAGAAACCCGGGGAAATGTTGGTTCAGGTAGCTCTCCGTTTCCCAGGTGGCTTCTTCTTCCGTGTGGCGATTCCATTGTATTTTATACATTCTAATCACTTTCCTCCTGGTCTCTCTTTCTTTTTGATCCAAAATCTTAACTGGGTGTTCGACATACGAGAGGTCGGGTTCCAACGATATTTCTTGTTGTTCCACAATCTCGGTAGGGACTCGAATACACTTCTTGAGTTGAGATACGTGGAAGACATCATGGGTGGCCTTGAGCTGAGGGGGCAGTCGTAATTTGTAGGCTACGGGTCCGCAGCTCTCAATGATTTCGTAGGGACCAATATAACGGGGAGCTAGTTTGCCTTTGATTCCAAATCTTCGCACTCCCTTGGTTGGTGAAACTCGAAGATAGACATGATCGCCATCTTCGAACTTTAGGGGCTGTCTCCTTTTGTCCGAATAGCTCTTTTGTCGGGCTTGTGCGGCTTTAAGATTTGCTTGTATTACTTTTACCTTCTCCTCTGCCTCGATTACCAGGTCGGGTCCAATTATTTTACGTTCTCCGGTTTGTGACCAGCTCAAAGGAGTTCGACACCTTCGTCCGTACAGGGCCTCAAATGGTGCCATTTTCAAACTCGTTTGGTAGCTGTTGTTGTACGAGAACTCTGCCAGGGGTAGGCATCTGTCCCAATTCTTGTCATAATGAATGACACAGGCTCTCAGCATGTCTTCAAGAATTTGGTTTACTCTTTCCGTTTGTCCATCGGTCTGAGGGTGGTATGCTGAGCTGCAAATCAGCTTGGTGCCAAGAGACGTTTGCAGTTGTTCCCAAAAGCGTGCTACAAACTGAGGACCACGATCGGAGATAATCGTCTTAGGTATTCCATGCAGGCAAACAACACGATCGAGGTAAATCTCGGCATATTTCTTGGTAGAATAGGTGGTGTGTACCGGAAGAAAATGTGCCGTCTTCGTGAGTCTATCAACGATAACCCATATGGAATCATGTCTCTGGGACGTGTTTGGTAGTCCAACGATGAAGTCCATACTTATGTCTTCCCATTTCCATGATGGTATAGGTAACGGTTGAAGTGTACCGGCTACCTTTAAGTGGCTAGCTTTTACTCTCTGGCACGTGTCACATTCCGAGACATACGTAGCAATTTCCCTTTTCATTCTAGTCCACCAGAAGTTCTGCCTTAGATCCTGATACATTTTGCTACTGCCGGGGTGGATAGAGAATTTGGAGAGGTGTGCCTCATCAAGAATTTGCTTGCGGAGTTCACGATCCTTCGGAACGACTATACGACTTTCGAACCATAGAACTCCCTTATGGTCCTGGCGGAAACATTTATACTTCTCTTCACCTAGAGAGAGTTTTTGTTTGATGATCTTAATTCCTTCATCATGTAGTTGTGCCATGACGATTTGGTCGTGAAGAGTGGGCTCAACTGAGATGTGATCTAGAGTGCCTTGGGAAACCATTTCCAAGTTAAGCTTCCTCATGTCTGCACATAATGTCTCATGGTAGAACTCCATGGATAAGCAATGGCAATGGGACTTGCGGCTTAGTGCATCAGCGACTACGTTAGCCTTGCCGGGGTGATAGTGCACTTCAAGGTCATAATCCTTGATTAGTTCTAACCATCTCCGTTGTCTCATATTCAGATCGGCTTGTGTGAAGATATACTTGAGACTCTTATGATCCGTGTAGATATTGCACTGTGTACCCATGCGATAGTGCCTCCATATCTTCAGAGCGTGAATGACGGCTGCAAGCTCAAGGTCATGCGTGGGGTAATTCTATTCGTGGGGCCGAAGGGCTCGTGAGGCATATGCAATCACTCGATTCTCTTGCATAAGCACACATCCTAGACCAGTACCTGATGCGTCACAATACACATCGAATGGCTTGGTATTATCGGGTTGAGCTAACACAGGTGCAGTAGTCAGATGCTCTCTGAGAGTGTGGAAAGCTTCTTCACATTTCTCATCCCATACAAACTTTACTTCCTTCTTTAACAGTTCAGTCATGGGCTTAGCAATTCGAGAGAAATCCGGGATGAAGCGACGGTAGTAACCGGCTAAGCCGAGAAAACTACGAATCTGATGAACAGAGGTAGGGGGTTTCCAATCCATCACCTCTTGTACTTTGCTGGGGTCAACAGCTATGCCTTCGCTGGAGATCGTGTGACCTAAGAACTATACTGTATCCAACCAGAATTCACACTTAGAAAACTTAGCATAGAGCTGATGGTCTCTGAGTCGCTGAAGAACAATGCGAAGGTGCTTGGCATGCTCTTCCTCATCCTTGGAATAGATAAGAATGTCGTCGATGAACACTACGACGAATTTGTCAAGTTCGGGCATGAATACCGAATTCATGAGATACATGAAGTAAGCAGGGGCATTGGTGAGTCCAAAGGACATGACTAAGAATTCATATAGTCCATATCGTGTGGAGAAGGCAGTCTTAGGAATATCGCACGGGCGAATCTTGATCTGATGATATCCCGAACGAAGATCAATCTTTGAGAAGACTCTGGCTCCAGCTAATTGATCGAAGAGTACATCGATGCGAGGAAGGGGGTATTTATTTTTAACAGTTACCGCATTGAGAGGTCGGTAGTCCACACATAATCTTAAACTGTCATCCTTCTTCTTTACGAATAGGGCTGGACATCCCCAAGGTGACGCGCTAGGGCGAATGAAACCTTTGTCCAGTAGTTCTTGGAGTTGAATTTTCAGCTCTGCCAATTCTTTAGGGGGCATCCTATATGGTCTCTTGGATATAGGTGCAGTTCCTGGTTGTAGTTCAATAACGAACTCAATGTCCCTATCCGGTGGCATTCCGGGTAAGTCATCCGGGAAAATATCGGCATACTCGTTTACCACTGGAATATTATCTAGCTTGAGTCCTTCCATCTTATAAGCACAGGAATTTGTAACATCTAGGAACGGTAGGTAAAGGGTAGTGGCTCCGTGACTAGGTGAATTTATCTCAACGGCTCGGGAAGAAAGGTCCAGTGTGACTCCATGCATAGCCATCCAGTTCATTCCCAAAATAATGTCCATGCCGTCAAGAGGTAAAAGGACAAGGTCCGTGTCAATGGTTTTACTACCCAATTTGACTGGTACTTGTCTGATCATTTGGTTTGAAGCAATTTTACCACCTGGTGTTGATATCATATATGACCCTTTGGTGTGACAAACATCCAAGCCTACTTTTGCACCGAATTTTGCACTTATGAAACTATGCGATGCACCAGAATCAAATAATATAACTGCAGGCTTGTTATGGATAGAGAATGTACCCGACATCACTGGGGCTCCTTCAGGAAGCTCTGCAAGCGTGGTGAAGTTAATCCGTCCTTGCTTGACTTGCAGGGTCTGTCGCTTGCCCCTGTTCTTGGTGTTCGGGTTGGATCCTTGACCTTGGTTGGGCTGTCCAGGCTGAGGGCATTCTCGTGCGAAGTGGCTGGAACTCCCGCATTTGAAACAGCGATTCGCGGGGCTAGGTCGAAGAGACTGTTGAAGAATGGGCCTCGGACCATTCTGTGAAGGCATCGGGGGTCGTACCATGCCTGGTTGCTGTGGGGGTCTGGCAATCCATCTTCCTGGCTGCGGGGCCCTTGGTGGAGCTGTAGGTGCGGTATTTTGCACGATGCGATACCTTGGTGGTTGGACACTTGATGGTCCTGCGGGTGCCTTTCTCTTCTTCTCTGCCCGGTGTGCCATGATACAGTCTTCCTGGGTAATGGCCATATTGACCAACTCGTTGTAGGTGTCAGCCCTGGCGAGGTTCAGACGTTCCTTGAGCTTGGTACTCAGACCTCGGCGGAAACGATCACGCTTCTTGGCATCCGTATCAGCGTGATAGCCCGCATACTGACACAAGTTGTTGAACGCCTGGGCGTACTGCAGCACGGTGCGGGTGCCCTGGGTGAGTGCCAGGAACTCGTTCAACTTCCTCTCCATGAGACCCTCGGGGATATGATGTGCCCGGAACGCGGTCTTGAACTCATCCCAGTCGACCACATGATCAGCCGGGAGCATCGCAAAATAGTGGTCCCACCACAGTCGAGCGGCACCGCGAAGCTGTTGCGCGGCAAAACGAGCTTTGTTGGCTTCTGAGCACGGGGCCACAAGTAGTGTCAACTTGGATTCTATGGTGCGAATCCATGCATCTGCGTCCAGGGGTTCCTCGGTCTTATGGAACAAGGGAGGCTGGGTCCCTAGGAAATCCGTGTATCCTGCGGCTTGTGGTTGGTGAGCATTGTGCCCACCCCTCTGCTGGTGTTGTCCTTGCACAATCTGACGCAGCAGCTCGGTTTGAGCGGCCATCACTTCCACCAAACTGGGCGGGGGCGGTGGCGATTGTCGCGAGCGGCTGCCACCGGCACCAAAACCCTCGGGGTTGCCACGTGTTGATCCAACCATTTGAAACGTGAAAGGTTACCATTAGCAACGCGATCCATATTACCTCCTTGATTCAAAAATAATTGGTGTAGTCATAGACTTCCGAAGTCACAGCTAGACGTATGGACAGAATCTCTGTTTGCTACGAGAAAAATCATAGCTTGCTGTGGGTCCATCCAAAACATTTCAGACTTTTGCAGTAGTCAAAGAATTTAGGAATGCACCACTTTGGTATTTAACTTCGGTGCTAGAACTGTAGCTAAGGGGGTCGAAAAGCTCGTCCTTTGCCTTATTGTCTTAGCTGTCTTTCAGCAGATTGACCGGTACGGTCTCGCCTATATCTCAAACTAGCGAGGTCCAATGATGCTGAATTTCTGTGAGAACCTAGATCACAAAATTTAGCACAAGTCTGGTATTCAACACTCAGCCAAGAAATGCAAGGAGACATGGATAAAAATTCCGACAAGTCTCAGCGATTGTGGATTCCGTCGTTTACCCAATTACAACGAAATCACCCAAGTTTATCGCCGTTCCTTACATGCTGAGGGTATCCACATGGTTCAGGTGTACCCAACACCAAAGAGTTACTCAACTCCTAGTTAGCCTATTACAACACTTGCCAAAAGTTAGGCTACCCTATCGAGGAGTATGTGCAAAAGTCCTCCTAGGTCGTCCTCTAGAAATCATCCAAGTCGTTGACGGACGACTCGCTGTGAGCAGGAGAGTGAGCTCCCATCTGAGGTGGCTGTGGTACCTCACCCTCGAAATCCATACCGGAGATACCATCAATCTCCTGTGGCTCCTCCTCATCCTCCTCCATGTCGTCCTCATGGGGATGGTCATTCTGATCATGGTGCCACTGAATGTGCTCATTAGCATCCTCCAACTCAAGGCTCAGATCATGGAGCTGCTCCTCCAACTGTGCTGTCGCGGCATCTCTCTCACCCATGAGAGTGTCCTGCTCCTGGATTTGGCCCTCAAGTTGGCCAATCTGAGCATCTCTGTCCTCAAGATCCTGACTGAGCTCCTTTATCTGCTCATCCCTGGTATCTGCCATCAAGTGGTAGGCCTGAGCAAGATCAGTGAGCTGCTCAAGTGCCTGACTCTGGAGAGTCTGAAGCCGGTAGAGTGCACTCATGCACCGCACGGAGGTATGGATAGTCTCCTGGGCATGAAAGTCTACAAATACTGTGCGTGCTGCACCCTGTTGAGCCAAAAGGGGTCGTTGTCCTGGGCAGCAGGAAACAATCCAATGGGAGTGAGTGTGACAACCTCGGGACGCTGCGCACAAAACGTGTTGAGCGCCCTCATGGCTGCAAGCTCCCAAGTATCGGCCAAACGGCGACCAACAGCCTCAAGCTCCAAGTTGGGCCACTCCGGGTGTAGCGGGTGTGGAAAGATAGTCACGTTGACACGGCACTGGGTAACTCCATTTTCTGCAAACTCCAGTCCGGCGTAACGTGGGGGAATTAGATAGCCCGCGGTACGCAGAACATCCCACAAAATAGAGGGAAAGCCCTCCCAGTGGAGACACTGTGAGTGTACGCGTCCATCCTCATCCACCATCATATCAACAGCCTCGGCCATCTGAACAAAAGATCAAATGGAGTGAGATAGCGAAAAACTGTGAACAGCACAAGGACAGATTCTGTATAGTGTGCAAAAATAACCATAACTCCCACAGTTCTCATCCAAAAATTCTCAAATTTCACCAGATCCCTCCTAAGGTATTTGTGAACAACTTTTCTAGTCAACGCCAGAGCTAATTGGGTCTCTAAGATGGTCTTTCTTTTCAGGTTTTACCTTACTGTCTACCCAGAATTTTCAGGGAACAGAGGGCTAGAGTTTCGTGCACCAGGGAAAATCTACCCAGCCAAAATTTACCAAATTTTAACAGCGGCTACCTGGGTAAATTTGGAACAAGTTTCGTGTTGTGCTCTTTTGCAGAAAACCGCAGGAAGGGGGCCTAAAAATTTAAGGGGCAGAAGTGCTTATTCTGGACAGAATTCTGACATTTCAAGGTTTCTGTTATTTCTCACTATCCATAAGTTCAGAATTTTTCGTTTTTGAACAGAAGATAGAACACAAAATTTGGAACAATTTCTTCAACATGAACTTTATCAGAAATGGTCATTTTCTTTGGCCAATAAATCGCTCTTTTTGGTCATGGCAGAATTCGGACAGTTTGGCTAGATGGTCCTTATGCAAACCACGCTTAGATACGCAAGAACCTTTCCACTCCCACACAACGCATTTTTAATTTCAGATACATATGTTCATGATGTATGCACGTCCTATTCGTCCTCACGAAATAAAACAATTGCCAAATAGCTTTGGTCTTACGAAGATAGTTTTCGGTGGCTTACACAATACGGCTCTCCTATAATAGCTAGCCGAGTCTTTCTACTCGTCCCTTAACTTATCGTACTCGCGGTTAGTGTACCTGCAGAAGATGATAGAGTATATATATTTCATGAACCTTTCATGCCAGCACTCATGAAAGCGTCCGTATTCATTACCGTTTACTTATAGAAACGATATCTGTACAATTTCCGTCGTACAGACGACGTTTAACATACGCTATCGGGATAGCGTATTCACGGGGGTACCGTCATGAGACGGGGGTATGAACAGCGATCGCCATACCCTGCGCCAAACCTTCTACTCCCAATATGTTCAACTAACAGTTGGCATATTGGCAGCACCTCAAGTAAGCCACTGCTTGAGGGCAGCGTTCGGTTCGCATCACCGACAGGAAGGCCAAGCTCCCTCAGTTGGCTGAGGATCCTTACCTTCTTACCTTAGCGACGAGTGCGTCGTTACAGAATTTAAGGTCGGTTGTGCATGAAAGTAAGTTTTGACAGAAGGTAATGTGCTGGAAGTCAGTTGATAATATATATAGAAGTTAGATAGCCACCTAGTAACTTTCCCATAATCCCTTAGGGCTTTACGAACTAGGCACTATCCTTAACGTACCAACGCATTTCGCAACACATCCTTCTAGTCAAGTTTTAGTAAAATGAGTTTTTAAGGCTTGTCGCATTCTCTGGCGTATGTATTTCGGCTCTGGTGTCCGCTGTTGCCAGCGTGGCACCAGCTACGGCTCTGATACCAGCTGTGGCAGAACCACCTGAATTAATCCGGCTCAAGTGTATTAACCATCACCATTAAGGCATCCTCGGTTAACCTTACACTTCAAACGGAGTAATCCACTGGTCTGTCGGGTATAACCTCCCGATACAACCACGGTGAACGGATCGAGCGCCGTACATACAAATGCTCATGCGGCGATGAGCCCAGAGAATACCACATTCCAGCAAATATTACGATATTAACATAAGTAAATATTACAGGCCAAGTTCTGAGCTTAGAAACCAAATACTTCAATTAACATAAATAAGTTTTTCAGAGTTAAGTTGCAGCGGAAAATAAACAACGGAAACTACTCGACGATACAGGATGTCTCGATGAAGCCGGTACGAGACATCACTCGGCCTTATCTCCGTTGGACGGGGGCGCATCCCATTCCACCGACCAACCATGGGGAAGAGTGCAGGGCCAAGTCAAGCTGGCAATCATGTCTTCGAAGGGCTCACCTGAAAACGAGTCACAAGCAAGACTGAGTATACTAATACTCAGCAAGACTTACCCGTGTAGTGGAAACTACTCCACCGACTCTAGACATGCCAGGCTTTTTGGCTCAGGGGTTTGTTTTGCCGAAAAGCATCTACAAGTGGGTCCTTACTTTCAATTTTTAGCTCAAGATTCTAGTTTCGTTAGCCAGTCTAGGTAAGCAGCTATCTAAAGCATACATCGTGAAGCATTAAATCTTCCATCCAACCAGTTCATTCATCATCATTGTTCCTCTTCTTACTCTGTGGGTAAAAATGGTTAAGCAGTCTCAATAGCCGTGAGAAACGGACGATTCGAATCGAATTTCTTAACCTTGCAAGGGAAACCCAAACACATGTCACGTGGTTACTCCCTAGAGTCACAAGTGCAACTTTTCCCTTTTCTTTCCGGGTCGTGGATCGGGGCTACCCTCCGAGAGTACAAGAGCTCCACGCCACGGTTCGGCGCCGGGTCGTGACCACTCTCTGCACTCGCCATATGCACATGGTGCTCGGCGGCGGCGATGGCGACGGCGAGGCGTTCTGGTGGCCGGGGGCTCGCGCGGGCGGTCGGGGCGGGGCTCTTATAGGGGCAGGAGGGGGTGTGGAGGTGCCTGGGCGACGCGCGGGGCGGGGCACGGCATCGGCGTGCACTGGGCGCGGCGGGCGGCGGCAGAACGCCGGCGCGACGTGCGGCACGCGGGCGCGGCGACTGGGCGGCCGAGATACGGCGCGGGCGCGGAGGGATAGCGCGGGGCGCGGAGTGGTGGAGCAGCAGCGGCAGCGGCTCGGGCGGAGGGCGGGCGCGGCGACTGGTGGGGCGCGGGGGCCGGGGCGGCACGGCGGAGCGCGGCGACTGGGCGGCCGGGCGGCGGGCTGGGCGCGGCAGCACGTGCGGGCTCTGACTGGCCGCGCGGCGTGGGGGCGGGGTGGTGCGGCGGCCACTGGCCAGGCGCTCCGCGCCGGTCAGGCGATGCCGGCCACCTGGCGCGCGGTGGGCGGGCGAGCGCGCGTGCGGTGCGGCAGAGGAGGGAGGGACCGAAGTGCAAAAATTCGAAAAACTTCAGGGGGCTGGGTGCAAACAGGGCGTTTTCTCCTCTTTCTGATTGGAATTTCAAAAACTTTTGAACACGAAAGTTGTTCAAAATAAAAAGTTCTACAACTTTGGTTTCAGGCAAAATCTCATTTGGCTTATGGTTTGAAAGTTAAATTTAAAAGTTCAAAAGTAACCCAATGTGCTCAAATTAAATTTGAATTCCAACTGAACTCGTTTTAATTCTTTCCACCCTCTCATTAGTTGGTTTAAAACATAGAGTTAGGCTAATGACATTGATTTTGGAATTTTAATTACCAGGGTTGTCACATGTGGTATTCTCTGGGCTCATCTTCGCGTGAGCATTTGTATGTACGGCGCTCGATCCGATTACCGTGGTTGTATAGGGAGGTTATACCCGACAGACCAGTGGATTACTCCGTTTGAAGTGTAAGGTTAACCGAAATTGCCCTAATGGTGATGGTTAATACACTTGAGCCGGATTAATTCAGGTGGTTCTGCCACATGGATAATGAGAAACAACAAAGACCTTGGTGTGTCAGTTTTCTGTCCAAAATGAGCAGTTCAGCCACATAAATTTTTATGCCCCCTTACTACCGTTTTCTGCAAAAGTGTTCAACACAAAACTTGTTGTGAATTTACTCAGGCAGCTACTGTTAAAATTTGGTAATTTTTGGCTGGGTAGATTTTCCTTGGTGCGTGAAACATCGGCCCTTTGTTCGCTGAAATTTCTGGGTAGATAGTAAAGTAAAACCTGAAAAGAAAGACCATTTTAGGAACTTATCTAGCTCTGGAGTTGACTAGCAAAGTTGTTCACAAATACCTCATGAATGCTCTGGTAAAATTGAGAATTTTTGGACCAGAACTGTTGAAGTTATGGCTAATTTAGTGCACGGTCCAGAACCTGTTCGCTATACTATTCACAGTTTTTCGCTATCTCACACTATTTGATCTTTTCTTCAGATGGCCGAGCCTGTTGCCATGATGGTGGATGAGGATGGACGCGTTCAATCGCAGTATCTCCACTGGGAGGGCTTTCCCTCTATCTTGCGGGATGTCCTGCGCACCGCGGGTTATCCAATTCCCCACGTTACGCCGGACTGGAATTTGCAAAGAATGGAGTTACCCAGTGCCGTGTCAACGTGACCATTTTTCCGCACCCGCTACACCCGGAGTGGCCCGCCTTGGAGATTGAGGCTGTTGGTCGCCGTTTGGCCAATACTTGGGAGCTTGCTGCCATGAGGGCGCTCACCGCTTTCTGTGCGCAGTGCCCGAGGCTGTCACGCTCGCTCCTATTGGTTTGTTCCCTGCTGCCCAGGACAACGACCCCTTTTGGCTCAACAAGGTGCAGCACTCACAGTACTTGGTGGACTTCCATGCCCAGGAGACCATTGATACCTCCGTGCGGTGCATGAATGCACTCTACCAACTTCAGACTCTCCAGAGTCAGGCGCTTGTGCAGCTCACTGATCTTGCACAGGCCTACCACATGATGGCAGATACCAGGGATGAGCAGATTAAGGAACTCAGTGAGGAACTCGAGGATAGAGACACCCGTATTGGCCAACTTGAGGGCCAAGTGCAGGAGCATGACACGCTCATGGGTGAGAGAGATGATATGATAGCACACTTGGAGGAGCAGCTCCATGATATGAACCTTGAGTTGGAGGATGCTAATGAGCACATTCAGTGGCACCATGATCAGAATGCCCCTCCCGACATGGTGGCTATGGAGGAAGATGAGGAGGAGCCACAGGAGATTGATGGTGTTTCAGGAATGGACTTTGAGGGTGAGGCACTGCAGCCACCTCAGATGGGAGCTCACTCTACTACTCAAAGCGAGTCGTCCGTCAACAACCTCGACGACTTCTAGCCGATGACCTAGGACGACTTTTGCATATACTCCTCGATAGTGTAGCCTAACTTTTGGAAAGAGTTGTAATAGGCTAACTAAGAGTTGAGTACCTCTTTTGGGATGGGTACAACTTGACCATTGGCTACTCAAATCATGTAGGCCATGGCTAAAAACTTGGTGGTTTGATTGCGATATTGGAAAGCAGTCGAATCTGCGATTGCAGAAACTTGTCGGAATTTTTACCCATGTCTCTCTACATTTCTGGGCTGAGTGTTGAATACCAAACTTGTCCTAAATTTTGTGATCTAGGTTCTCACAAAATTTCAACACTATTGGATCTTGCTAGTTTGAGTTATAGGGAAGATACTATAACTCGTTCTGCTGAAAAACAGCCAAACCAGCGACGCAAGGAGTAAATCGTTTGACCATCTTAGCCATCGATTTAGCATCTTGGCTGAATACCAAAGTTGTACATCTCTAAATTCCCTACCCCCTTCCAAAATATGAGAAATTTTGGATGAACCTAGATCTACTTTTCCGCGTTAAATCTTTTGTATCATGGAAGAAATAGGGATCACGTTGCTAATGATAAGCATTCACCTTTTCAGATGGTTGGAGCAACCCGTGGTAACCCGGATGGTTTTGGTGCTAGCGCAAGTGGATCACAACCACAGCCGCCACCACCACCCAGCTTGGTTGAAGTAATGGCCGCTCAAACCGAGTTGCTTCGCCAGATCGTGCAAGGACAGCACCAGCAGCGGGGTGGGCACAATGTTCACCAACCCCAAGTAGCCGGTTACACGGATTTCCTTGGGACCCAGCCTCCTTTGTTTCACAAGACGGAGGAACCCTTGGATGCGGACGCTTGGATTCGCATAATCGAGTCCAAGTTTTCTCTACTTGTGGCCCCATGTTCGGATGCAAACAAGGCCCGCTTTGCCGCGCAGCAGCTTCACGGTACGGCTCGTCTATGGTGGGACCACTATTTTGCTATGCTCCCCGCTGATCACGTTGTCACCTGGGATGAATTCAAAACTGCGTTCCGGGCACACCATATCCCCGAAGGTCTCATGGAAAGAAAGCTAAATGAGTTTTTAGCTCTCACTCAGGGTAACCGCACTGTGCTTCAGTATGCTCAGGCCTTCAACAACCTATGCCAATACGCGGGCTATCACGCAGACACAGATGCCAAGAAGCGTGATCGTTTCCGCATAGGTCTGAATACTAAACTCAAGGAACGGCTGAATCTTGTCAAAGCCGATATATTAATGAGCTAGTCAACATGACCATCACTCAAGAGGATTGTATTGAGGCTCATCGTGCCGAAAAGAAGAGAAAGGCGCCAGCTGGACCCTCGGGTGCTCAGCCACCGAGGTATCACTTGGTGCGAAATGCTGCGCCTACAGCTCCACCGAAAGCCCCTCAGCCAGGGCGATGGATTATTAGGCCCCCACCACAACAAGGTGTTGCACGACCCCCTATGCCTCAACAAACTGGACCCCAGCCAGCTACTCAGCAGTTTCTTCGACCGAGCATCACCAATCGTTGTTCAAGTGCGGGAGTTCCAGTCATTTCGCTCGCGAATGCCCTCAACCCAGACAGCCAAATCAGGGCCAGGACTCTGACCAGAACAATAAGAACAAAGGCAAGAGGCAAACCCTCCAGGTCAAACAAGGACGGATCAATTTCACCACCCTTACAGAACTTCCTGAAGGAGAACCAGTGATGACGGGTACATTCTCTATCCATAACAAGCCTGCAGTCATATTGTTTGATTCTGGTGCATCACATAGTTTCATTAGTGCAAGGTTTGGTGCAAAAGTAGGCTTGAATGTTTGTCACACCAAAGGGTCGTATATGATATCAACACCGGGTGGAAAAATTGCTTCCAACCAAATAATAAGGCTGGTACCGATAAAATTGGGAAGTAAAATCATCAACACAGACCTTGTTCTTTTACCCCTTGACGGCATGGATGTTATTTTGGGAATGAACTGGATGACTATGCATGGAGTCACACTGGACCTTTCTTCCCGAGCCGTTGAGATAAATTCACCTAGTCACGGAGCCACTACCCTTTACCTACCGTTACGGGAGTGCACAAATTCTTGTGCTTTCGTGATGGAAGGGATCAACCTAGAGAATATTCTAGTGGTATGCGAGTATGCCGATGTCTTCCTGGATGACTTACCCGGAATGCCACCAGATAGGGACATTGAGTTCGTTATTGAACTGCAGCCAGGCACTGCACCTATCTCCAAAAGACCCTATAGGATGCCACCTAAGGAATTGGCCGAACTTAAAACTCAACTCCAAGAACTACTTAACAAAGGCTTCATTCGTCCTAGCGCATCACCTTGGGGATGTCCGGCCCTTTTTGTAAAGAAAAAGGATGAAAGTTTAAGATTATGTGTGGACTACCGACCTCTCAATGCGGTAACTGTTAAAAATAAATACCCACTTCCCCGCATCGATGTTCTCTTTGATCAATTATCTGGAGCTAGAGTTTTCTCCAAGATTGATCTTCGATCGGGATATCATCAGATAAAGATTCGTCCATGCGATATTCCGAAGACTGCCTTTTCCACACGATATGGACTATATGAATTCTTGGTCATGTCCTTTGGTCTCACCAATGCCCCTGCCTACTTCATGTATCTCATGAATTCGGTATTCATGCCCGAACTCGACAAATTTGTCGTAGTTTTCATTGACGACATCCTGATCTATTCCAAGAATGAGGAAGAGCACGCTAAGCACCTGCACGTTGTTCTTCAGCGTCTCAGAGACCATCAGCTGTATGCTAAATTTTCTAAGTGCGAATTCTGGTTGGATAGTGTGAAGTTCTTGGGTCACACTATTTCCAGCAAAGGCATAGCCGTTGACCCCAGCAAGGTACAAGAAGTGATGGATTGGAAACCTCCCACCTCTGTTCATTAGATTCGCAGTTTTCGTGGTTCAGCCGGCTAGTATCGCCGTTTCATTCCGGATTTCTCCAGGATTGCTAAGCCTATAACTGAACTATTGAAAAAGGGAGTAAAGTTTGTGTGGGATGAGAAATGTGAAGAAGCTTTCCACACTCTCAGAGAACGCTTGACTACAGCCCCTGTGTTAGCTCAACCCGATAACACCAAGCCATTCGATGTTTACTGCGACGCATCTGGCACTGGTCTTGGTTGTGTGCTTATGCAAGAGAATCAAGTTATCGCCTATGCTTCACGAGCCCTTCAGCCCCATGAGCAGAATTATCCGACCCATGATCTCGAGTTAGCAGCAGTCATTCATGCTCTAAAAATATGGAGACATTATCTCATGGGCATTCGTTGTAACATCTACACCGATCACAAGAGTCTCAAATATATCTTCACCCAAGCCGATCTGAATATGAGGCAAAGGAGATGGCTAGAATTAATCAAGGATTATGATCTCGAGGTGCACTATCACCCCGGCAAGGCTAATGTAGTCGCGGATGCGCTCAGCCGCAAGGCCCATTGCCATTGCCTATCATTGGAAAACTATAATGAGGCATTATGTTCGGAATTGAGAAAGCTTCATTTGGAAATGACCTCCCAGGGCGCTCTGAATGACATCTCAGTCGAGCCCACTTTTCACGACCAGATCATCATGGCTCAACTACACGATGAAGGAGTTAAGATCATCAAACAAAAACTCTCTCTAGGAGAAGAGAAATACAAATGTTTTCGCCAGGACCTTAAGGGAGTTCTATGGTTCGAAAGTCGCATAGTCGTTCCGAAGAATCATGATCTCCGTAAGAAAATTCTGGATGAGGCACACCTTTCCAAATTTTCCATTCACCCCGGCAGTAACAAAATGTATCAAGACCTTAGGCAAAATTTCTGGTTGACTAGGATGAAAAGAGAAATCGCTAAATATTTCTCAGAATGCGACACATGTCAGAGAGTAAAAGCCAGCCACTTGAAAGTAGCCGGTACACTTCAACCGTTGCCTATACCCTCATGGAAATGGGAGGACATAAGTATGGATTTCATTGTTGGATTGCCAAGTACCGCGCAGAAACACGATTCCATATGGGTTATCGTTGATAGGCTCACAAAGACGGCACATTTTCTTCCGGTACACACCACCTATACCGCCAAGAAATATGCTGAGATTTATCTCGATCGCATTGTTTGCCTACATGGAGTGCCGAGGACTATTATTTCCGATCGTGGTACTCAGTTTGTAGCACGTTTCTGGGAACAATTGCAAGCTTCTCTTGGTACTAAATTGATTCGAAGCTCAGCTTATCATCCTCAAACTGACGGACAAACGGAAAGAGTAAACCAAATTCTCGAAGACATGCTTAGAGCTTGCGTCATTCACTATGACAAGAGTTGGGACAAATGCCTATCCCTAGCAGAGTCCTCATATAACAATAGCTATCTAGTGAGTTTGAAAATGGCACCATTTGAGGCCTTATACGGACGAAGGTGTCGAACCCCTTTGAGTTGGTCACAGACCGGAGAACGCAAGATATTTGGACCAGACTTGGTAATCAAGGCAGAAGAAAAAGTGAAAGTGTTGGCGCTAAAATCGGCTGGATAGGAATCGACCGATGGGTCTTCAGCGTCGGACACATGACCCGGGAGAATCTGCTTAGCTCCTGTTCGGGTTATCGCCCTGGTGCGGTTCGCGCGGCGTGCCAGTCAATCTGACCTGTTGATTGACAAGGAAAAAGAGTATTAAATTCCAGGCGCGTCGATCGGCTGGATTTCCGATCTGTCCTGAGGAGCGCGTCGGCGGTAAATCGGCCGATTTGCTGTAGAGATGATCGGCTATGGGTCAGCCGATGATCGTATAGTAATTGTAAAGAGAACTGCTAGAGCAATCTACACGAGGTAAATGCCCAAAAATTTTTCTCCGCCTCTCCTCCTCCACGAATCCAGCATCCTTTCTGTCGCATTACTGTTCATCTTCCTCCAAGTTCCTTCGATTCCCAAGCGCTCCCCCTTCTCCGGCGATCTCATCCGCAGCCTGCTCCGACCTCCAATGGCGTCTCCATCGGTGACCACCCCATCTACAGAGGCTCCATCGGCTGCTCCTTTGGCGGCGGCGGCCCAATCGGTGGCTTCCCCAGCGGCGTCATCGGCGACGATGGCTTCCATCCCAGAGGTAAATGCCCGAAAATTTTTTCTTTTCGCCTTTCTACTGCTTCAGTATTTTCCGGTCCCTTTCTTAGTTTCTTCCCTTTTTCCCTTTCTTTTTAGGCCTTTAGGCACAGGATCACCATTCCTCTCTCAGAGTCTCCTGATCTCATCTGTCTAGGCCCTATGAGGAGCCCTGATCCAACGGATCTAATCAATTTAGAAACTCATAGGATCCCCTTTAAGCAGTCACCCATGGATTTAGATCACTGGCTAGGCGCATTCAGATCCTGGCCGAACGAGACACCCAGGTGGAGAGAATGGTACCAAAGGGTAGCCGGGTCTTGGAAAGTCCAATGGGAAGAACTTAAAATCGGCCAGTGCATAGATTTATGCCTGTCTCAGATGGAAAAGAACGAACCTTTGGTTATGGCAGCCTCTTACTTCTGGTCCGATGCACTTAACGCATTTCTTTTTGGACACGGACCCATGACCCCGACCTTAGCCGATGTCCTGCTACTGACCGGCCTAGATGTTTCCTCCGCCGATACCCCCTTCAATTATCTGTTCAAGCCATCTCATCGGTTGGAGACAAAAGGAATTGGCGGGTGGAAAGGATACATCAGTAAAAACATGAAGACAGGGACAGTCTCTCAGAGGGAGCACACCGCCTTCTTGATGATGTGGCTGGAGAAACACTTCTTCTGTGGCAGAGCGGTCGGGCCCACTTCCAACACTCAAGCTTTGGCAGAGTCTCTTGCACAAGGGTCGGCCATCCCCCTCGGTAAACATTTGCTGGGATCGGCATACCATCTGATGCATCAAATCGGCGTCAAGCTGTCCAAAGGAGAGCCGATAGGGAATCCAGGCGGTCCTTGGTGGTTCATCACCCTCTGGCTCAATCTACACATGAGCAAGGTCTCTCAGCAGAGGATAGAGACAAAGACCTTTCCCAACATCGAGTCAGAGGAGAATCCATCGGTCCGTCGCCGCTGCAGATCTGTTGGAGAAGCGGCATCGGCCTTTCCTGGCTGCCAATTCACCGCTACCCGCGTAGCCGAATATTTCAAATGTTTCTACAATGGACTTAGTGAGGAGATGATCATCTGGTATCCATATCGGACCGCAGAGCCAAGTTTTGAATTGCCTGTATGCTTCGACTTCTCCACCCATACATTTGACAGAGTATTGATGGACGTCTTGATTAAGCCGGGAATTCTGCCGGCCAACTTCTTCTCAGGAAAGGACTCACCCACTTATGAGTTCTACTGCCCGTCGGCTGCAGCAAGGCAACTAGGTTTTGGCCAATTGCCGATTCGAGTCTATTTCGCCGGCCAAGCAAAACTCAGAGACGGATTAACTTCAAGTCTTGACTACAGCCGATTGTGCGATTTAGTACCCGACTCTAGCACCATTGACTTGAACGGCTGGTCAGTTGCCTCTTTCGCCACCCAGCAGTATAAATTATGGTGGGCAGAATGGAAGCAGCATCTTTTCTGTAAGTCCCCATCAACTTACTGCAACATTCTGGACCCAGAGAACATCGACCCAAATGTTGCGGTATGTCCCTTTCTCCTTAGCCGATTTCAATGTTGCATTATCATCTCGCTGTTAACTTATGTTTACCTCTTCAGTCTGAAAGCCATGCTCCCCCAATGCGGAGCCGAAGCGGCCGGCCGATCGATAGCCATCACCAATACACAGCGTACCCACTCATCGGCTTCCATGCTCCATCTATCAGAGATATCTCCACCGGCCGATCAAGACGAGCGCCCAAAAGACCAACACCAAAGATATCCAGCCGTCGGATGCGGGCTCGCATTGGATCGGCCAATCAGGCGACAATAGCATCGGCTGAAATCTCCCGTATCGGATCGGCTAGCCAGATGGCAGCAGTATCGGCCGAGACTCCCCATGTTGGATCAGCCGATCAGGTGGAAGTGATACTCGCCGAGACCTCAGGTCCTTCACCCCTACCAATCGTCGAGACGGCCGATCCCCAAGTCACCGCCGAAGCCGGGGCTGCTGCAGCATCGCTCTTAGTAGAAGCTGTCCAGGTAACTCTATTTATCTCATATATTCCCCAAATCTTCTACTGACATCAATTCTATCCCTTTGCCAGGCTGCACAAGTTGTCCCACCACAGTCCCCGCAACTATCGGCCACGTCTCAAGTAGGGACTGAGATTACAGCAGCTCCTGTTGCCGAGGTACATGATCTCTTACTCTGCATCCTTAATATTCAGGAAACTTAACCAATTTTGATGCAGGTCGACTTGGGTACACCGATTGTAACTCCACAGCAGGAATCGGCCGGGAGACCCACAGAGGCATGACAAATTTCCACTACCTTCTCATTTCATTTTTCCATAGTATTTTCACGGGAATTTATGCCTTTCTCAGGAAGCTGGTCCAAGCGGAGCACTGATAACGATCGAATCCTCTTCTTCTGGCGAACCAAGTGCACCAGTCCCTGAAACAAGGGAAATACTTCCACTGGCGCAAGCAAGAGAGATTCGTTTTAAAGAGGTAACAATCTTACCATCAGGATCGGCCGATTTCCTTTCACCGCTTGCTTACCCTTTGCTTCGTTCCCTTACAGGAGCAAGATACTCCTAACAATAGCATCTTTTCTTTCGCTGTCTCCTTGGCCGATGAAGAAGAAATCGCCTCACACGCAGCTCCATCGAGCTCTGCCTCCGACGATGTCCGCTCTAAGCCCGAAAGCATTCGTACTCTCCTCCAAGGTGACATCGGCCGACTGGTGGAAGATGCATCGCCGATCCGACAACTTTTCAATGAGGTCGTAGATCACATCCCGGATGAAGTGTCGGAAGACTTGGGGTATGCTGCCTATATAGAGGGCATGCGGATTCCGGTCTCGCGGGTGCTGCAACGTATGGCCGATCGCGCTCCGATGGCCAAAACTCAAGAGGAGGTTGACTCGTACAAGCATCAGACCCAGGAAGTTCATCACAGAATCAACTTCCTCGAGAACTACCGTCCGAACATCGTTGGCACAATAGATCAGCTGAAATGGAGGAGAGGACAACTAGCCAAGGAGATGGAACAGATAACCAAAGAGATAGCCGCTGAGGAGAGAAAGCTCCAAGAACTCCCAACCATGATCAGCGAGCTGAAGCAAAAAAGACAACATCTGGCCCGTGAAAACAATAAGACTCCGTCGCCGCGTGTCAGAAGTACCAGGATCGGCCGAAAATGATCAGAGGATAGTAGAATCGGCCGATCAAATTAGACGACGAGCGATTGTAGCCATAGATGCTTTCCTTGGGCTGTAAACAATATGTTAAACATTATTGCTCCTTTAATGCCACTGCGCCGATTTGGTCTTGAACTGCTTCATGCAATCCGTAATTTCCAGCTAATAATGAATCCCAATATTTCTTTCACCAGATGTGTAGCTAGAAAACCGATGAGAAATCGGCCATGTTAACTTGACATGTTTTCCTTTTGTACTCAGAATCCAAATTGGCACTAATGTACGTCGGCCTTGATTTGCTGCTATCTCCCAAATCTACCATCTCTAATGAATCGGCCGACGTGAACCCATGCCCCAGCTTCTCATCTTTTCGAACGAGCTGAATCTTCAGAGCCGACTGCTTGGATCGGCTGTAGACCGAAATCAGACACTTTCAGAAAGTCAGTGTCCCAAGTCCTGCCAGATATACACCTGACGTGCTCGCAGCTCCACTGTTGTGTGTCGGCCGATTCAACGCTGTAGACGGAATCGGCAGCAACTATCTCTGTACTGTCGCCGACCCATTGCACAAGGCATTGATGCATTGTAGAAGGGACACAACAGTTTGCGTGTATCCAGTTGCGACCAAGCAGCATATTATAGGACCCTTTGCCATTAATGACGAAGAAAGTAGTAGGGAGGGTCTTACTGCCGATGGTGAGGTCGACGCAGAATGCTCCACGGGCGGGTGACACGTTGCCTTCGAAATCCTTCAGCATCATATCCGTCTTGGCGAGGTCGTCATCGCCCTTGCCCAGCTTGCGAAACATGGCATACGGCATGATGTTGACTGCCGCGCCTCCATCTACCAGTAATCTGGTGACGGGTCTTCCGTTGACATAACCCTTGAGAAACAACGCTTTGAGATGCTGCCGTTTTTATTCTTCTGGTTTCTCAAACGTAGCCGTCATCAGCTCTAACACCAGTTGTGCCATTTGCTCTTCTTCTGTTCTTGTTGCTTTATCTCGATCGTTGGGCGCCATGAACTCCATCGGCAGCATGAAAACCATATCAATCTCGGCTTCCGATTCTTGGTTGTCTGTTTCTTGATCGCTTTTCTTTGGGCGCCAAACTCGAGATTTAACATTCCTTTTCTCTGGCACGTGTCTTTGTTCTTCTTCTTGATGCTCCCACTGGCGTAGGCGTTGGATCCTTCGCTTTTGGGATCTGGATAGGCCATCGGGACACCACCTGGGATTCACTGGTTTGGCCGATGATCTGGTGTGTTCCCACTTTGGTTCCTTCCCTAGGGGATCTTCGTCTGATACCCTATCATCGGCCATCTCTTCCAGCCGATCGTGTGCGTTGATCCTGCCCCCCAGTCTATGTTGCTGGCCGATCTTGCTTTTTGACCTGCTGTACTGGTCAACTCTGCCCCCCAGCCGATTATGCACCGAAACGCGCCGTTCTTCGCGCCGATTTCTGTTGATCGGCTCTGATCCTCTGTCCCTAGAGTGTGGCCTCGGGCGATCGTTGCGGCTTGGTCCGTTACACTCTGGACAGTTATCGGCAGATGGCAACCTGATATCGTTTTCCCAGCAGTTGATGAAGAACGGACACTGCCAGTGATCTTCATGCCGGCGTATCATCTCTTCCTGGTGTTGTGCTTGTTCTTGCTGCTGCCGATATTTACTGAGTAGAAATCGGGAGGTGACAGGCCTGTGTGGTCGTTCTGGCCTTCGCCTATTCCTTCTGATTTCTTCCGTCATGATCTGCATCCTGGGGTCGACAGCGCCACCTCTTCTCGCCGATTCTGACGTCAGCACCTTGGTTTGACTTGAGGTTCCTCCAGCGTTAACTGCGTTGGCCGGGAAGGGATGCTGATCTATCTTCATCGGCTTTGCCGATTGGCTTGGAGTTTCAAACTTGAGCCGCCCCTGCTCGATGGCCGATTGTATCTGCTGGCGGAAGACTTTACACTCATTTGTGTCATGAGAAGTAGCGTTGTGCCACTTGCAGTATTTTATCTTCTTAAGTTGATCGGCCGTAGGAATGGTGTGATGTTGCGACAGCTTAATCTGTCCCTCCTGAAGCAGTAGATCAAAAATTTTATCGGCCTTTGACGTGTCAAAGCCGAATGTCTCTGGCTCCTTCTTGCCAAAGGGGCAGGATATCGGTTTTTCCCCTTTTACCCATTCTGCCAGGCCGATTTCTTCCTCCGCGTCAGATTCAGATCCCTCCAAGTGTGCCACCTTCTTCTGGAAGCTCCTCCGATGCTCAAACGGTCGGACCTCCTGCCCTGACAATCGGTGGACGATTTGACTCAGGCTCTCAAACTCTTGGGCAGCATATCTCTCTCTGATTTGCGGTAAGAGGCCCTGGAAAGCGATATCGGCCAACTGTGCATCGGTCAGAGCTAGACTGTAGCACTTGTTCTTGATTTCTCTGAACCTTTGTATATACCCTGTCACTGGTTCATCGCTCCTCTGTCTGAGGTTGGTTAAATCTGAGATCTTCATCTCGTGTACCCCTGCGTAGAAGTACTTGTGGAATTGTTTCTCCAGATCGGCCCATGTGACGATAGAATTTGGCGGTAAAGTGGTGAACCACTGGAAGGCCGATCCGGATAGAGATGATGAAAATAATCACACCCTCAGAGCATCTTGCGTGGCAGCTTCTCCGCACTGGATGATGAATCTGTTAACGTGTTCCACAGTGGATGTGTCGTCCGTCCCTGAGAACTTGGTGAAATTAGGAACTTTGTAGCGGTGTGGGAACGGCAGCGAGTCATAGGCCGGTGGATACGGCGTCTTGTAAGTATAAGTTTGAACTTTCGGCTTCAGTCCAAACTGATCTTGGATTACTTCTGCTATTCTTGCCGTCCAGTCCACCTGTTGCTGATGAACAGTTGTTCGCGGCACGGGCATATGCTGAAGGGCTGGTACGGCTGGGTGATGAATCGGCGAATTTTGCTGAGCAGCCGATGGTATGGCACCTGAAACGGATAAGTGCCATGCCCGTTCGCTGGCTCGGGAAAATACGCCGTGGCTGACGTCCCCCAACGCGCTAAGCTCGTAGGTAGTGTTTGCACAGAAGCCATCTGAACGGGTTGAAACGGCGCTCGCGATGGGAGACATGGTGCACCGCTGTACCTTGGAGACGCCGGAAGTGGTGGAGAACAGTATCCCTCGCGCTGCGTCAATATCGGCTGAGAAGCCGATTGGGATGTGTACGGTAAGTTTCTGGCCGGCAGAGTAGTTGGAGGGGCATATGCCGGTCCCTGATAACCTTGAACGGCTCCGCTGGCCAGAGAGTTGACGACGGCGTTGTACACCGTGTTGCTCATCACCGAGGATTGGTCAATGAATGCTTGATACACGGACTGTTGAATCATCTCTGACATCTTGCCCGAGTCTTCAACACTGGTGATGTGGCGAGGTGCTGGAATAGGAGCCTTCTTAACTGCTTCCCCGCTTCTGGTACGACTGAACGATTGGAGGTACATCTTCTTGTAATCTTCCAGATGTTTGGCCAATTCCTCCCTCTGGTCGTCCTTGAGATCAGCTTCTGTGACCCCAATGATGTTGCTGTTAGAGATTTCCGCGTTGTTCGACATATCAGATCTTGGATGTGTCCCACTGGGCGTGCCAAAAGTGTGTTGGCGCTAAAATCGGCCGGATAGGAATCGGCCGATGGGTCTTCAGCATCGGACACACGACCCGGGAGAATCTGCTTAGCTCCTGTTCGGGTTATCGCCCTGGTGCGGTTCGCGCGGCGTGCCAGTCAATCTGACCTGTTGATTGACAAGGAAAAAGAGTATTAAATTCCAGGCGCGTCGATCGACTGGATTTCCGATCTGTCCTGAGGAGCGCGTCGGCGGTAAATAGGCCGATTTGCTGTAGAGATGATCGGCTATGGGTCAGCCGATGATCGTATAGTAATTGTAAAGAGAACTGCTAGAGCAATCTAAACAATTACTATAGAAGCAACACTTGAAACAGATCTAATCGGCTGTATGATGATAAATCGAAGGAGAACGATGACGAAGCCGATTACTCTGATCTCAACCTGAATAACTGGTGATAATACTAGAATAACAGGTAAAACTTGCAATTCTAGTAAATATCGATAACTGGTGAATAAATCCAAACGAAACCACGGCGATGCGCCCGTAGTTAAAGCTCGGATATTATTCGGTAAGCGGAACCTACCAATTGGCCGGAGATCAAGTTGATGCAGCCCTGCCAATCCGTACGAACTCGTGGAATAAGAAAATATTGGCGAAGTCGCCGACTTGAAAGTAAAGTACTGGTAAAAAGTAGAAGTATTTTGTTGATTGATGTGTTGATATTTCGCAAAGCCCTAGCGACTCCTATTTATACCCTGAAACTAGGACTCCTGGTCGATTACGACTTGTTACAACCTTATTTAAAAAACAGGAAAACTACTATATCTATAATAACTTTTAAAAAGGAAACGGACTCCCGCAGAATCTTCTGCCGCCGTTTCCTAATCCAATCAGGACCTCTTCAATTGCTTCCCGACCGACTTAGCATGCCTTGTTGACCAGCTTTTGACCAGGATCTTCTGGAATAATCCCATCCTGTTGGCATAGGCTGCGCCACCAATCGGCCGATTTTCAACTGTTACCTCAATCGGCCGATTCCTTACTGTAGCTTTCAGATCTGCTTCATCGGCCAATCTTCTCCTCCTGACGCCGATTCAATACGTGTCAAAATCTGGCGTCAACAGAAAGTAATACAAGAAAACCTCAAAGCCGCACAATCCAGACAAAAGAGCTATTTCGAGAGAAGGAGAAAGCCACTGAAATTCGAAGTTGGTGACCACGTCTACCTTCGAGTTTCACCAACCAAGGGTGTCCAACGATTCGGAGTCAAAGGAAAACTATCTCCCCGTTATGTTGGTCCCTACAAAATCATCGAAAGCTGTGGACCCGTAGCCTATAGAATTTGACTGCCCCCTCAGCTTGCAGCCATCCACGATGTCTTTCACGTATCTCAACTCAAGAAGTGTGTTCGGGTCCCTACCGAGGTTATTAAACAACAGGAGATCTTAGTCGAGCCCGACCTCTCATACGTTGAGTACCCTATCAAAATCATGGATCAAAAAGAAAGAAGCACTAGGAGGAAAGTGATTAAAATGTACAAAATTTAATGGAATCATCACACTGAGGGAGAAGCCACATGGGAAACTAAAAGTTTTCTAAAACAGAACTTTCCGGGTTTTCTCAACTCCACCGAAGGTACACACCCCCTCCACCTTAAGCCTATTGTCCGAATCTCGGGGCGAGATTCTTTTTAAGGGGGGAAGGCTGTAACACCCTAGGTGTTTAAATTGCGAAATAAGCCTCTTTACCTTAAAGAGGTGCATAAATAATTAAGAAAAATTTCAACTAAATAAGTTTTTAAAATAACTTCTAAAATCTAGACCTCAAATAAACTTTGGCCTGAAGCAAAACTTGTAGAACTTTCCATTTTGAACAACTTTCACGTTGAAGGATTTTCGTGTTGCAACACAAAAAGTTGAGAACCACTTGGATTTGCGAACCAGCCCCTGCCTTTTCTTCTATTTCGCTGCAGACCCTTCCGTCTCGCCCGACCCTCCCACGCAGCCGTTCGCCCGACCCTTTCCGTTTCGCCCGACCCTTTCCATTTCGCCCGACCCTTTTCGCTTCGCCCGACCCTCGCCGCCGCGCAGTCGCCGCAGGCCACTTGGCCGGCGATGCCTGACCGCGCTAGGTGTCAAGCCAATGCCTGGTCGCGCCCGCACGCGCGCCCGCACGCTGCGCTCCTCCCCAGTCCGCGCACGCCACGCGCGCGCCAGCGACCCGCGCCCCTGCTCGCCGCCCACGAGCCCAATGGACGAACCGCGCCGTGCCCATGTCTCCGCAGCATTCCGCCAGTCGCCGCGCTCGCCGCCCGGCAAGGCAGCTGCTGCACCTCTTCGCCCAACCCGCGCGCCGCGTGATCTCCAGCTTCACACGCCAAATCCTCACCGCCCAGTCCCCTGCCCGCGCCTGCCGCACGCCGCGCTGGCTTCTGTTCATCGCCCGCTGTGGCCAGTCGCGCGCCCCCGTCGTGCCGCCCGCACCCGCGTCTCACAGTCAAGTCCCGCCCCTCCTGCCGCCTCGCTGCTGCATACAAAAGGCCGCGCTGAGTTTCCCCCTCCCCCCCCCCCCCTCGCGCGCCCAACCACCAGAACGCCGCCGCCGCCACCATTAACACCGTCGTGCTCAGCTCACCGTGGAGCTCACCTCTCCGGCCACCCTTTGCCAGAGCTGAGTCTTCCACCACCACCACAGCACCCCACCGCAGCTCACTGCACCACCCATCGTCGCCCAGAGCCACCGGAGCACCGCCAGCGCCGCCCGTGCCGCCGCCGCTCTTTGTTGCTCCGTGGACAGCCCACACCGAAGCTCCTCCGTCCAGACAAGCTTTGAAACAGATTCCTCTCGACGCCGCGAAGCTACTCGACCGGCCAACGTTGTTCCCTTCTCGCCGGAGCACCACCGCCGACGTTCCGCCCCGTCGCCGCCCCTCTGCTCCGCGCCGACGAGCCACCTTCGGCCACTCCCAACCCCGACCAAGGCCACCCAAGGTAGCTCTCACCTCCCTGGATCTCCCCGACCATTTTTCCCTCGCCGCCAACGAGCCCCCTCGCTGGAATCTGGACGGCCGCCATGCCAGCGCCGCCCAGGGACCCAATTGCTTTTGTTGAAATCTTTAAAAGAGTCTGCACGCAAGTTTCCAGGGGCATATCTGTAAACCTGTGTTCAAACTTTAAAATCAAACATAGCGAACTTGTAAAATTCATTTAAAATCGTAGAAATACCGGAAAAATACAAACCCCACTGTTCTGGAATCTTTAGATGAAAATCTACAACTCTTGTTACATGCATTTCTTCACTTGCTTGCTAAATCTTACTATAAGTTAAATGGAAGGTTTAATAGACCTTAAATGTACCCCCTGTGATAGGCAAAGTCTAAATCTGAAAACTTTACAGTAATACACTAATGGATAGATTAACACCCTGTAAAAGTTTTAGCTTCAATACTTGAATGGTTTGTTCTGTATAAAAATATCTAGGTGCTAGCAGTGGTTGTGTTTTACATTTTTTTTAATCTACTGCGTAAAAATATCTGAAATTTTTTTTTGCCGTGCTTTTGCCTCAGCTTAATGCGCTCTAAATAAAAATTTCATCACCAGAAGTTACCTAATCCAGAAGTTGTGATTAATCGATGTGTGTTTGGAAAATTCAGTTTCTATTATAACACAACCCCTTCTTGTTTAATGAAGTTAAAAGTTTAAGTTATACTCTTTTAACAATTGCCCACAGAAATCTCAACTAAGTAACATCACAACCAAATCGCTGTTTTGTGAACTACAACTTTGACGTGAATGAAAATAATCGTCATATACCCTCACTATAACTTATATTGGTGCATTCATATAGAATCGACGACTCTCGCCGACGGAACGTACGAGCTGGTGCCCGCGTCCGAGAGTGAGCAGCGTGAAGCTCAAGTCAATATAACTGAAGCTCTCGAAGACCTGAGCCCAAGTTCGGACGAGCCCCAAGCTAACTTTTCACAAGAAGGCAAGCCCCGGAGCATGAACCCTATTTTTCTAAACTTATGCCACTTATTACTCTACTTTACTTGTGCATTAAGTTTATAGGAGTTGGATGAAAACTTAGTTGCATGATCCTAGGTACCCATGCTCTGAACACTAGATGTCAGGTTCGATAGAATGCTATGCTAATAGGACTCGGTAAAAGTCGAGTGATTTCCTGTCACTCGCGAGAAATCAGGAGTTGATTGTTTACTACATGCTACAATCATAAGGTCGACGGACAGGGCTACGATACGATGTTTATGTTGATGATAGAGGCCCCGTCTGTTTAGTGAAAAATTCTAAGGCCGTAGTGTGTGGTAGTGGTGGTTAGGTCTTTGAACGTACTAACCACATGCCGAGAATATGGTAATTGGTAAGCTTAAGTACTGGATTGAACCGAGGCCGGAATATACTCCCCACTGTCTTGAATTCGTTCACATCTAGCTAATGGCGGGTGCATCGGCCGCCACAGCCCGACGTACCGTGGCCTGTGGGGAGGTGTAGTCGAGGGCGGTGGACCTGTTCCGTGAAGCGGGAATTGAAGGGAGAAGTTGCACGTGTGACTCTGGGAGTAACCACGTGACGTGTGTTTAGGTTTCCCTTGCAAGGTTAAGAAATTCGATTCGAATTGTCCGTTTCTCGCGGTTATTGAGACTGCTTCCTTTTACCACATAGAGTAAGAAGAGTAACAATGATAATGATTAATCTTGTTGGATGCAAAATAATTCTTCCACCATGTATGATATTGGATAGTTGCTTACCTAGAATGGTTAAAGAAAGTTAGAACTTGGAGCTAAAATCTGAAAGTAAGGACCTACTATATATGCTTTTCGGCAAAACAAACCTCTCAAGCCAAAGGCCTTACATGTCTAGGAGTCGGCTAAGTATACTCCACTAGTCGGGTATGCCTTGCTGAGTATTAGTATACTTAGCCTTGCGTGTGGCTTGTTTTCAGGTGAAACATTCGAGGACATGATTGCTAGTTTGACTTGGCCTTGTACCCTTCCTCCTGGTTGGTCGGTGGAATGGGATACGCCCCCGGCCAATGGTGGCGATGCCGAGTGATGCCTCGTACGGGCTTCATCGAGACATCCTTTATCGTCGAGTAGTTGTCGTTATCTTTTCCGCTGCTTGAACTCTGAAGAACTCATGTATTTCGAAATCCGAAGTACCTTGTTTTACGAATTTGAACTCCATTGTAATAATAGTTCGTGATGAACCGGAGTCGTGAATTGTGGAATGTTGTATACTCTGGGCTCACCTTCATGTGAGTACATGTATGTGTGGCTTCGATCTGCAACAACCGTGGTTGTATCGGGAGGTTACCCGACAGACCAGTGGATTGTTCCGTTTGAAGTGCGAGTTAGCCCTGATTGCCCTTGTGGTGATGAATAGCGCGCTTGAACCGGATTAATTCAGGTGGTTCTGCCACAATTGACCATGTCTCACAGCATGCTTCTTGACAATCCGAGAACCACCTTTATAACTACCTAGTTATGGAGTAGCGTTTGATGGCTCCTAAGTAGGTCGGTTCATATCTTGAGTACATGCGACAATCTCAGGTCTAAGGACACACGTACACATTGTGTAATGAGAAATCACTATTTCTCGAGTTGGATCGGTCCAGCCTCATGTCATACATGCGGCTACATTATTAGTTTGACTTGTCCATGTCTATGACTTGTGAAACACAGTCATCAACTAATACATGTGCTAGTCTAATATTCATGTGTGTCCATACATGAACTCCGACTAGGAACAACTTTAGAATAATCATACAAATAAAGAGTCTCACAAACAATTCACATAATTGCCAATCAATACAAGTTTCCTTTCATGCATATTCAATGAACACATAATACATCATGGATACAACGAAATATGATCATTTCTATGATTACCTCTAGGGCAAATTTCTAACAGTTTAGCCTCCACTTGAGCGTGGCGAGCTGTTCTCTCAACTCCTTGATCTCATCGCCCTCCTCCTCCTCCTCCTCCTCCTCGCTATTATCTGTATGTGCCCAAATCTCTGGAGGACCATGGATCGGTGGCGGTGAGCGGGTGCGCCGTACCGAACCCGGAGTGGAGTCAATGGACTCCCTCTCCCCACTATCTAGGGAAGGCGAGAGCACCTTCCCAATGCCCACCTATCCATGCATGCGATGGCATGGCGGACTTGGGCTGGCCGGTGTGTACTCCGGCGACTTGGGCTCCACTATCTGTAGGGTGGCAACTCACGCCACGCGCCCTCCTTAAAAGGAAGGCACGAGGTGCTTGCCGATTGCCTTCTTGGGGGATAAAACCCCTATGGTTGGGCGTGTAGGCGTGCGCGCTCCGGAGCGCGCATTGGGCCCCACTCCTGAACTATTGGAGGGGACCCCGCACGAGATGGCGACGAACGGCGCGAAGGCGAGGCTGGCCGGCCTCCCCTAGGCCGGCCCTCCTGAGGCTGGCGCTCCTGGCGTGTAGGCGGTGAGGTGAAGGCCTCGGCCATCGCCCAGGGTTCGACAATGCGGATGCTACTAGAGGACGCTCGGCTACGGTTTGATTTGGAAGGTGGCGAAGGGGAAGGAATGGACAAGGGTGCCGATTTCGGTGTTGTGGGGGAGGATGACGAGGCCATGACGGTGATCTCAGAGAGTTTTGGAATGAGGAAGGTTTGAAAGGTTTGAGAAGAAGATGAAGGGGGACCCTTTCGATTTAAAACGACGCTCCTCCTCATTTTCTCAGAGATGCGAAGGGGATACCAATAACGCCAATTCAAGTACGAATGTTTCAATTCGGGCTCGAGGCCAGGCCGGCCCCACCTTGTCAGGTGCGGCCTTCAGTCTTCTTGAAGCATCTTTCCCTCACTCCTATCTCTGGTTTTTGGTTGCACAACAGGCTAGAAAAGGGCAAAAGAAAGAAAAAGAAGAAAAGGGAAGAAATCTAGCCTAAGATATGGCATATTTAAGGTCCGGCGATGACCATAGATGAGGGCTCTAGATCGGATAACTCGTAGATGTCTATTTCTTCGAGTTCCGGTATTACAGGCTCAAGGAATATTTTCAATCTTTGGCCATTGGCCTTGAAAACGTTCCCGTCGTCATCCTGGAGGGTTATAGCGCCGTTATAGGGCGGCATTAATTACTAAGTAAGGCTCTTCCCACTTACTTCTAAGCTTACCATGACCAAACAAATGAATGCGAGAGTTAAAGAGTAGTACCTTATCTCCCACTTTGCAGTGCTTGATCTCGATTCTCTTATCGTGCCATCACTTCGTTCGCTCGTTATAGAGCTTGGAGTTGTGGTAGGCCTTCTCCCTCCATTCAATCCAATTCAGCTAATTGGATTTGTCTCTTGACTCCAACTCATTGGAGATCTATATTCCACCTTTTGATTGCCTAGTGGGATTTGAACTCAAGTTTAACTGGAAAATGGCAAGTTTTGCCATAAACCAGTTGGTACGGTGTCATTCCTATCAGGGTCTTGAATGTTGTTTGATATGCCTAGAGTTCCTCGGGTAACTTGCTCTTCCATCCCTTCCCCATGGCATTAAATATCTTCTGCAAAATATTCTTGATTTGTTTGTTGGACGTTTTTGCTTGACGACTTGTCTGGGATGGTATGGAGTTGCATCTCGGTGATCTACTCCCAACTCGCTAAGACACTTCCTGAATGTTCTATCAATGAAGTGTGAGCCTCCATCACTGACCACGACTCTAGGAACTCCGAAGCGAGGAAATATGATTTCCAGAAACAGTTTCTTCGAGTTCCTTGAGTTGGCCGCAACGTAGGGAAGTGCTTCAACCCATTTGGACACGTAGTCCACTGCCACCAAGATGTATTCACACTGCTCTGACATAGGGAAAGGACCCATGAAGTCGATTCCCCATACGTCGAAGATCTCCACTTGAAGGTTGTTCTTCAGTGGCATAGTATCTCGGGAATTGATGTTCCCGTGTTTCTAACATCTTGGGCATCGCCGCACAAACTCTTTGGCATCCCCATACATGTTCGGCTAGAAGAATCCACTCTGCCAAACTTTAGCATGGTTTCGGAATGCTCCGTAGTACCCTCCATATGACGAGGAGTGACAAAGCTCCATAATTTTGCGCGTCTCACATAGCGGGATGCAGCGGCAGAGTAAACCATCAACACAGACCTTGA
Source organism: Panicum miliaceum (assembly GCA_032594955.1). Classification (NCBI taxonomy): domain Eukaryota; kingdom Viridiplantae; phylum Streptophyta; class Magnoliopsida; order Poales; family Poaceae; genus Panicum; species Panicum miliaceum. Next base: position 25,090,156 of record CM064059.1, on the reverse strand, counting down.
ATAGATAGGGGTCATCCCAAAGGTGATATCTGCTGCGGTGAATCAACTTCTTCTTGTCTTCTCCTCGAGGTATATACCCAGTCACCATGAAATTCACTAAGTTGGCATACCATGGACTGGATGTAGTGATCTTCGGAAGAGTATCATCTCTCAAGTAGTCATCAATTGGTAAATCCAATCCTTTGACTTGCATCCTTGAGAGATGATCAGTCACACAGTTATCTGCTCCTTTCTTATCTTCGATTTCCAAATCAATAGCCTCCCAATGACTTGGATTAATACTGCCAATTTAACTCAAGATTATGGCATTGATTGCACATTAATCACGTCTAATGACTGTTGTCAAAGATTATTACGCAGATGGCAAATGGTTTACACCAACTTCGCTTGGCTGCTCGCTGCGTCCCAAGTCACAAGTCACGCAGTCCATCACACGAAAACATACACGTATATACGCGCGTGCGTGCATTGTGTTGTGTAAACCAGCCCCATTATACCCTTTATTGACTATTCCACCATGGGAGAGAGCTCTCCTATTTAAGTTGGCTAGCACCAACTCAAACTAGCAGTATGGGACTATTGGATGCCATGCACTCTTTTGTCAGACCCGGGCACACGAGGCTGTGCACATGGCGTACATCTTACAGGATAAGGGGTGGGACCTGGCCCACGCCCTAAACCAGTTGTAACTACTCGTAACATAGTAGAACTACTCGTATCGTAGTAGAACTAGTCGGAACAAAAGGAAACTACTCGAAAAGTACTCAGGTAGGACTCCTGAGCTCATATCCGGTAAGGATTCCCATGTAACCCTGTCGCCCCAAACTATATAAGGGCGGGCAGGGACCCCTCCAAACAGAGATCAACCCGATCAACACCTAAGGCAATACAAACCACACACAAGACGTAGGGTATTACGCTCTCGGTGGCCTGGACCTTCGAGTTCCGGATCTCCGCGACACCCTACCTACAAACTCACCATCTCGAGTGTATCCCTCAGTGGGCGTGGCGGTAAAACACCGACAGCTGGTGCGCCAGGTAGGGGTGTTCATCGAGCATCCACTGGACAACTCAATGGCATCTTTCTGCTTCACCAGCACCATGCTCGATGAGGGCACAACTTTCATCTTCGGCTCTTGGATCTGCGTCGCCAACGGCTTGGGTGGTTTCAACGGCCACTTAGCCGACTCCAGGAAGCCAGAGGCCACTTCACCAACTCAAAGCAGCGACCTCGACAAATTTGTCGATAGCCTCGACGAGTTGCTGCTCCCCGATCACACCGGGGAGACCGAGATGACGTCCGTTTTCAACACGACTTCAACTCACGCTGCACCAGGACTAGTCGGATCGGATTCAAACCGATCTGAGGAGGCTACTGTTGACGCTAGATTTTGACACGTGTTAAATCGGTGTCGGGAGAAGAAGGTTGGCCGATGCGGCAGATCTAAAGGCTACAGTAAGGAATCGGCCGATTGAGGTAACAGTTGGAAATCGGCCGATTGGCGATGCAGCTTGTGCCAACAGGATGGGACTATTTCGGAGGGTCCTGGTCAAAAGTTGGTCAACAGAGCAACGCTAAGTCGGTCAAGGAGCAATTGAAAAGAGTCCTGATTGGATTAGTAGACGGCGGCGGAAGATTCTGCGGGAGTCCGTTTCCTTTAAAAGATATTATAGATATAGTAGTTTTCCCGTTTTTTAAATAAGGTTGTAACAAGTCGTAATCAATGAGGAGTCCTAGTCTTGGGGTATAAATAGGAGTCGTCAGGGTCTTGCAAAAAAAAACAACACATCAATCAACAACAATACTTCTACTTTTTTCAGCAATTTACTTTCAAGTCGGCGACTTCGCCAATACTTTTCTTCTTTCACGAGTTCGTACGGATTGGCAGGGCTGCATCAACTTGATCTGCGGCCAATTGGTAGGTTCTGCTTATCAAGTAATATCCGAGCTTTAACTACGGGGGCATCGCTGTGGTTTCGTTTGGATTTATTCACCAGTTATCGATATTTACTAGAATTGCAAGTTTTACCTGTTGTTCTAGTATTATCACCAGTTATCCAGCTTGAGATCAGAGTAATCGGCTTCATCATCGTTCTTTTTTGATTTATCGTCTCATAGCCGATTAGATCTATTTCAAGTGTTGCATCCGTAATAATTGTTTAGATCGCTCCAGCAGTCTTCTTTACAATTATTACGCGATTATCGGCTGATCCATAGCCGATCATCTTTACAGCAAATCGGCCGATTCGCCGACGCGCTCTTCCGGAAATATCGGAACTCCAGCCGATCGGAGCGCCTGGAATTTAATACTCTTATTTCCTTGTCAATCAACAGGTCAGATTGACTGGCACGCCGCGCGAAACGTACCAGGGCGATAACCCGAATAGGAGCTAAGCAGATTCTCCCGGGTCGTGTGTTCGACGTTGAAGACCATCGGTCGATTCCTTTTTGGCCGATTTTAGCGCCAACACACTTTTGGCACGCCTGGTGGGACAATTCAAGATCTGATATGTCGAAGAACGCATAAATCTCCGATAGCAACATCATTGAGGTCACAGAAGCGGATCTCAAGGACGACCAGAGGGAAGAATTAGCTAAAAATCTAGAAGATTACAAGAAGATGTACCTTCAGTCGTTCAGTCGTACCAGAAGCGGGGAGGCTGTCAAGAAGGCTCCTATTCCAGTTCCTCGCCACATCACCATTGCTGAGGACTCGGGCAAGATGTCAGATATGATCCAACAGTCCGTCTACCAGGCATTCATTGACCAATCCTCAGTGATGACCAACACAGTGTATAACGCCGTCATCAGCTCTCTGGCCAGCGGAGCAGTCCAAGGCTATCAGGGACCAGCGTATGCCCCGCTAATCACGCTGGCAGCTAGAAGCTTACCATGCACATCCCAATCGGCTCCTCAGCCGATATTGACGCAACGCGAGGGGCACAACACTCCGCTGCCTCCAGCTACTCCAAGATACAGCGACACACCATGTTTCCCATCACAGGCATCGCTTCAACCCGTCCAGATTGCTTCTGTGCAATCGCTACCCACAAGTTCGGTGCCCTGTGGGACATCAGCGACAATGGTTTTTCCCGAGCCAACAACCGGATACGGGAGTTATCCAATCCAGGCACCGCACCAATCGGCCGTCCGGCTGACGGTCCCTCAGTATCAGCCAATCTCATCAGAAATCGGCAGGGGGGCAAGCGCTGTGGAAGCATTCAGAGGCGCGGCGCCAATGATAACATACGATGGGGCGTCGGATTCACTTCGCCATCAACTATCAGCTGCTCAGCAAAATTCGCCGCATGCTTCGATTCATCACCCAGCCGTGCCAGCTCTTCAACACATGCCCGCGCCGCGAACAGTCGTTCATCAGCAGCAGGTGAACTGGATGGCAAGAATAGCAGAAGTGATCCAAGACCAGTTTGGATTGAAGCCAAAAGTGCAGACTTACACCTACAAGACGCCATACCCATCGGCCTATGACTTGCTGCCGTTCCCACACCGCTACAAAGTTCCCGATTTCACCAAGTTTTCGGGGACGGACGACACATTCACCGTTGAGCACGTCAACAGATTCATCATCAAGTGCGGAGAAGCCGCCACGCAAGATGCTCTGAGGGTGCGGCTATTTTCATCGTCTCTCTCCGGATCGGCCTTCCAGTGGTTTACCACTTTGCCGTCAAATTCTATTGTCACTTGGGCCGATCTGGAGAAACAGTTCCACAAATACTTCTACGCAGGAGTACATGAGATGAAGCTCTCAGATCTGACCAGCCTCAGGCAAAGGAACGATGAACCAGTAACTGGATATATACAGAGGTTCAGAGAAGTCAGGAACAAATGCTACAGTCTGGCTTTGACCGATGCACAGTTGGCCGATATCGCTTTCCAAGGCCTCCTGCCACAAATCAAAGAAAGATATGTTGCGCAAGAGTTTGAAAGCCTAAGCCAGATCATTCACCGATTGTCAGGACAGGAAGTCCGTCCGTTTGAACAGCGGAGTAATTTCCAAAAGAAAGTGGCATACCTAGAAGGGTCTGAATCCGATGGGGAGGAGGAAATCGGCCTGGCAGAATGGGTGAAAGGCAAAAAACCGATATCATGCCCTTTCGGAAAGAAAGAGCCAGAGACATTCGGCTTTGACACATCAAAAGCCGATAAAATTTTCAATTTATTACTCCAGGAAGGGCAGATTAAGCTATCTCAGCATCACACCATCCCTTCGGCCGATCAACTCAAGAAGATGAAATACTACAAGTGGCACAATGCCACGTCTCATGATACGAATGAATGCAAAGTCTTCCGTCAGCAGATACAATCGGCCATCGAACAGGGGAGGCTTAAATTTGAAATCCCGGCTAAATCGGCAAAACCGATGAAGATAGATCAGCATCCCTTCCCGGCCAACATGGTTGACACCGGAGGACATTCACGCCAAACCAAGGTGCTGACATCAGAATCGGCAAGAAGGGGCGGCGCCGTCGATCCCAGGAGGCAGATTACGGCGGAAGAGATCAGAAGGAACAGGCGGGGGCCAGAACGACCACGCAAACCCGTCACCTCCCAGTTCTTGCTCAGCAAATATCGGCAGCAGCAAGAACAATCAAGATACCATGACGAGATGATACGCCGGCATGAAGATCACTGGCAATGTCCGTTCTTCATCCATTGCTGGGAAAATGACATCAGATTGCCGTCTGCTGATAACTGTCCGGAGTGTAACGGATTGAGTTGCAACGATCGCCCGAGGTCACACTCTAGGGACAAAGGATCAGAGCCGATCAGCAGAAATCGGCGCGGACGAAAGGAACAGCGCATATCGGTGCTTGATCGGCTGGGGGGCAGATATGACCAGTACCACCGGTCAAAAGGCAGGACCAACCAACAGGATGGACTGGGGGGCAGAATCAGCGTGCATGATTGGCTGGAAGAGATTGCTGATGACAGGGTGTCAGACGAGGACCCCCTGGGAAGGGAACCGGATTGGGAACACGCCAGATCATCGGCCAAACCAGTATACCCCAGGTGGTGTCCAGATGGCCTATCCAGATCCCAGAAATGAAGGATCCAACGCCTGCGCTAGTGGGAGAACCCAGAGGAAGAACAGAGGCAGGCGCCAGAGAAAAGAAATGTTAAGTCTCGGGTGTGGCGCCCAAAGAAAAACAACAGTCAAAAAGCAGACAATCAAGAATCGGCAGCCGACATCAACATGGTGTTCATATTGCCGATGGAATTCATGGCGCCTGACGATCGAGACAAAGCTACAAGGATGGAAGAGCAAATGGCTCAACTGGCTCAACCAGAAGAAGAAAAATGGCAACATCTCAAGGCGCTGATTCTCAAAGGCTACGTTGACGGGCGACCCGTCACCAGATTACTAGTAGATGGAGGCGCCGCAGTCAACATCATGCCGTATGCCATGTTCCGCAAGTTAGGCAAGAGCGAGGAAGATCTCACCAAGACGGACATGATGCTAAAGGACTTCGAAGGCAACGTGTCTCCCGCCCGTGGAGCGCTCTACGTCGACCTCACCATCGGCAGTAAGACCCTTCCTACCACCTTTTTCATTATTAATGGCAAGGGATCCTACAACATGCTGCTTGGTCGCGACTGGATACATGCAAACTGCTGTGTCCCATATACAATGCATCAATGCCTCGTGCAATGGGTTCGCGACAGCACAGAGATAGTCACTGCCGATTCCGCCTACAGCGTTGCAGCGGCCGACACGCAACATTGGAGCTGCGAGCACGTCAAATGTATATCTGGCAGGACTTGGGACACTGACTTCCTGAAAGTGTCTGATTTCGGTCTACAGCTGATCCAAGCAGTCGGCTCTGAAGATTCAGAATAGATGGATCAACTCGTCCGAGAAGACGGGAAGCTTGGGCATGGATTTACGTCGGCCGATTTATTGGAGATGGTAGATTTGGGAGATAGCAGCAGATCAAGGCCGACGTATATTATTGCTAATTTGGATCCTGAGTATAAGTGTAAACTGATAAGTTTATTAAAAGAATTCAAGGATTGCTTTGCTTGGGAATATCATGAGATGCCAGGTCTAGACCGGTCCATTGTTGAACACCGGTTACCTATAAAATCAGGATATCGGCCATATCAGCAACCTGCACGACGGTGTAACCCTAAGATTCTACCTGATATAAAGGCCGAGATTACAAAGTTAATTGAAGCAGGATTTATTCGGCAGTGCCGCTTCGCCGAATGGATTTCTAATATTGTGCCCGTATATAAAAAGAATGGAAAGTTGCGCGTGTGCATCGATTTCATAAACTTAAATCAGGCCACGCACATGGATGGATATCCGATGCCAACGGCCGATATCTTGATAGATGCTGCCCCAGGACACAAAGTCATAAGTTTCATGGATGGGAATACTGGGTACAATCAGATATTAATGGCTGAAGAAGATATCTCGAAAACGGCTTTCAGGTGTCCAGGTCATCTTGGTTTATTCGAATGGGTTGTGATGACTTTTGGGTTGAAGAACGCCGGTGCTACGTATCAGCGGGCCATGAACTATATCTTCCACAAGCTTATTGGTACATCGGTGGAAATTTATATAGATGACGTCGTGGTCAAGTCAAAAGGTCACCAAGAACATCTGGCCAATTTACAAGAAGTACTGGACTGCATAAGGAAGCATGGGTTTAAGATGAACCCAAACAAGTGTGCATTTGGTGTATCGGCTGGGCAATTCTTAGGATTCATGGTTCATGAGCGCGGGATAGAAGTCAACCGGAAGACTATAAACGCCATCAACAAAGTTGTGGCCCCACAAAATAAAACTGAGCTACAGTCCTTCATCGGCAAGGTCAATTTTATCAGAAGGTTCATATCCAACCTGTCAGGACGTATTCAGGCTTTTACTCCTCTGTTGAAATTAAAGCCCGACCAGGAATTCATATGGGCAGAAGAACAACGCAAAGCATTGGAAGATATCAAGCAATATCTAGTTTCACCTCCGGTGTTGGTCCCACCACAGCCTGGTAAGCCGTTCAAATTATATTTATCGGCTGAGGAACAGGCTATTGCATCGGCGTTGGTACAAGAGTTTGAAGGGAAAGAACGAGTGGTATATTACATCAGCAGAAGACTCCTAGACGCCGAAACAAGATATTCCCCGGTGGAGCGGCTGTGCTTGTGTTTATACTTCTCGTGTACCAAGCTCAGGCACTATTTGCTATCGGCAGAATGCATGGTTGTATGCAAGGATGATGTGGTGAAGTATATGCTATCATTGCCGATTTTGAAAGGACGGATTGGAAAATGGATCCTGGCTCTATCAGAATTCGACTTAAGGTACGAATCGGCCAAAGCTATCAAAGGTCAAGTAATGGCCGATTTCGTAGCTCAGCATTGTGGACCAGAAATTGCCGCCGTTGAACCGGTTCCATGGGCTCTATATTTTGATGGTTCTTCGTGTGGGGTCGGATCAGGAGTCGGCATTGTTCTTGTGTCGCCTCGGGGGGCAAGTTATAATTTCTCTCTGCCGATAGAAGCTTCCGCAACTAATAATCAGGCAGAATATCGAGCCGTTCTGAAGGGCATCAAATTATTAAGGGAAGTCAAAGCTGATGCAGTCGAAATTTTTGGAGATTCCATGCTCATTGTGGATCAATTAACGGGGCGATCTGAGTGCAAGGATGATATCTTGAGGATTTATTATGAAGATTGTCTTCAGCATTTAAAAGAGTTCAAGTCTGCAATAATTGAGCTGTTGGCGCTAAAATCAGCCGGATAGGAATCAGCCGATGGGTCTTCAGCGTCGGACACACGACCCGGGAGAATCTGCTTAGCTCCTGTTCGGGTTATCGCCCTGGTGCGGTTCGCGCGGCGTGCCAGTCAATCTGACCTGTTGATTGACAAGGAAATAGAGTATTAAATTCCAGGCGCGTCGATCGGCTGGAGTTCCGATCTGTCCTGGGGAGCGCGTCGGCGGAGAATCGGCCGATTTGCTGTAGAGACGATCGGCTATGGATCAGCCGATGATCGTGTAGTAATTGTAAAGAAGACTGCTAGAGCGATCTAAACAATTACTACAGAAGCAACACTTGAAATAGATCAAATCGGCTGTATGATGATAAATCGAAGGAGAACAATGATGAAGCCGATTACTCTGATCTCAAGCTGGATAACTGGTGATAATACTAGAATAACAGGTAAAACTTGCAATTCTAGTAAATATCGATAACTGGTGAATAAATCCAAACGAAACCACAGCGATGCGCCCGTAGTTAAAGCTCGGATATTACTCGGTAAGCGGAACCTACCAATTGGCCGGAGATCAAGTTGATGCAGCCCTGCCAATCCGTACGAACTCGTGAAAGAAGAAAAGGTATTGGCGAAGTCGCCGACTTGAAAGTAAATTGCTGGAAAAGTAGAAGTATTGTTGTTGATTGATGTATTGATTTTTCAAAGCCCTAGCGACTCCTATTTATACCCTGAAACTAGGACTCCTGGTCGATTACGACTTGTTACAACCTTATTTAAAACAAGAAAACTACTATATCTATAATATCTTTTAAAAAGGAAACGGACTCCCGCAGAATCTTCCGCCGCCGTTTCCTAATCCAATCAGGACTTTTTTAATTGCTTCCCGACCGACTTAGCGTCGCTCTGTTGACCAACTTTTGATCGGGACCGTCCGAAGTAGTCCCATCCTGTTGGCGCAAGCTGCATCACCCATCGGCCAATTTCCAACTGTTACCCCAATCGGCCGATTCTTTACTGTAGCCTCCAGATCTGCCGCATCGGCCAATCTTCTCCTCCTGACGCCGATTCAACACGTGTCAAAATCTGGCGTCAACACATGCCCCCCAGTTTCGGAGTAAAATATAATTTTTCCTTCGAAACTCCTTCCATAATCTTTCCCTTTAAGCTTCCCAATTGTGACAGGAGTAAGCCTGAAAGTCAATTGCGCTACTTTTTCCTCTGCATCTGATCCTTTCTCTAGAATCGGCTCAATGACATGAAATCCTATAACAGGATAAACATCATGTTGGCGTGCGGACTCAAACTTTGACCATCTCCCTGGCAGCTTTACATTTATCAATGCCGTCACTTCATTAATGTTCTTTCTGCAAGCGTGGCATCTCTCCTGGCAGCTTTATATTTACTGATGCCTTTACTCCGATGACACACATCTTGCCAACCCTTCGTCTCTTCCTTTCTATAAATACGATTCTCCGTACTATTTCCAAAAATACCTACCTTGTTCGTCTTCTTTTCCTTCTGAATCCCGACCTTCGCCTTCTTCGGTCAGACATTAAAATGTCTTCTCGATCCTCTTCTTCTGTTAACCAGGTATTAATTTTCCCTCTATCCCTTCCTGAGATATCTTACTTTGTTCGGACATGTTTGTCTGTTCTTTCTTTCAGCCGAACCATCTTAACCCTAGTTTGGAAAGAGCGATCGAAATCGTACATTCAGACAAACCATTATCGCAAGCTGATATAGATCTGATAAAAGCTCATTCTGAAGAACTCAAAGATCATGCTCCTGCCAATATCCGACCAATCTTGGACTATATGGATTTTGCCTGCTTTGAACAAATGCCATTCTTTGACGAGAATCCCCCATTTTCACATCGACTTGCTGAAGCTGAAGCGGCCTTGAAAGATATAGAAAAGAAAAGTGCCCACCTCTTGAAGAAATTAGATCGGTTTGAGAAAGAGACCAAGAAGAAACGTAACCCTTAGTCATATCGGTATTTTTACTCTAAGGGCGAATTATACCATGTCGGCCATGTAATCTGTAATTTCCATTTAATAATGAGTCCCAATGTTTCCTTCACCAGATGTGTAGCCAGAAAACCGATGAGAAATCGGCCATGTTACCTTGACATATTTTGTTGTAAGTTATGCGTCTACCCAAATGCTTGGATAGTACCTCTTCAGATATCGTCCATTCAAAGCTCTTGGGAATTCCTCCCCTTCTATTGTCTCTAGAATGTATGCATTCCCAGGGGCACATCGGCCGATTCTATACGGCCCTTCCCAAGTGGGTGACCATTTACCGAATTTGGGATCTTTAGACCCTATCGGCAGCACCAACTTCCATACCAAATCTCCTTGAGAGAACTGTTTAACCTTGACCTTTTTATCATACCATCTGGCCACCCTTTTCTTGTTTTCTTCCATACTGATCAGGGCTCTTAACCGCAAACCCGCCGAATCGTCAAGTTCATCTTTCATGAGAAAGGAATAGTCATCGGCCGTTAACTGATCCTGTAGCGATATGCGTCTTGACCCTGTCCTTATCTCCCATGGTAAGACCGCTTCATGACCATAAACCAAATGATAAGGGGATATTTTAGTGGCCCCATGACAAGCCATGCGGTATGCCCATAAAGATTCAGCCAAAGACATATGCCACTTCTTAGGTTGCTCTTCTATCTTCCTCTTGATTAGCTTGATTATCCCCTTGTTAGACGATTTTGCTTGGCCATTAGCTTGAGCATAGTATGGAGAAGAATTTAATAATTTAATTCCCATATCGGCGGCGAACTCTCCGAATTCTCCAGAAGTGAACATCGTCCCTTGATCGGTTGTGATGGTTTGAGGAACGCCAAATCGATATATAATATGGCTTTTAACAAATTCAATCATATCGATCGATGTCACGTTCCTTAAAGGAACTGCCTCCACCCACTTAGTAAAATAATCTGTAGCCACCAATATGAACTTATGCCCTTTGCTGGATGGAGGATGAATCTGTCCGATGAGATCTATTCCCCACCCTCTGAACGGCCACGGCTTAATTATTGGATTCATAGCCGATGCTGGTGCGCGCTGCACATTGCCAAACCTCTGACAGTCTTGGCATCCTTTGTAGTACTTGAAACAATCTTCAAGGATGGTCGGCCAGTAATATCCATTGTTCCTGATCATCCATTTCATTTTGTGAGCCGATTGATGAGCTCCACACACGCCTTCATGGATTTCTCCCATCAGAACCTTTTCTTCTTCTGTTCCCAGGCATTTGAGAAGAACTCCATCAATCGTCCGATAAAATAAATCATCCTCAAGCAACACATACTTTGTAGCCTGAAAACATGTTCGCCGATCCACCTTTTGGGATGGATTTTTCAAGTAATCGGCGATCTCCTTTCGCCAGTCATCGGCCGCGAGTTCTAGCGTCATCGCTCCCTGAATCGGCCGATACCCAGAAGCATGTTGAGCCAGTCTGTTGGCTTCTTCGTTATAGTTCCTGGGGATATGCTCAATTATTGCAGATTTGAATTCTTTCAAAAGTTGAAGACAATACTCATAATAAATCCTCAAGATGTCATCCTTGCATTCAGATCGTCCTGTTAACTGATCCACAATGAGCATGGAGTCCCCAAAGATTTCGACTGCATCAGCTCTGACTTCCCTTAATAATTGGATGTCTTTCAGAACAGCTCGATATTCCGCCTGGTTATTAGTTGCAGAGGCTTCTATCGGCAGAGAGAAATCATAAGTTGCCCCCCGAGGCGACACAAGAACAATGCCGATTCCTGATCCGACCCCACACGAAGAACCATCAAAATATAGAGTCCATGGAACTGGTTCGACGGTGGCAATTTCTGGTCCACAATGTTGAACTACGAAATCGGCCATCACTTGACCTTTGACGGCTTTGGCCGATTCGTACCTTAGATCGAATTCTGACAAAGCCAGGATCCATTTTCCAATCTGTCCCTTCAAAATCGGCAATGATAGCATATACTTCACCACATCATCCTTGCACACGACTATGCATTCTACTGATAGCAAATAGTACCTGAGCTTGGTACACGAAAAGTACAAGCACAAGCATAATCGCTCTACCGAGGAATATCTTGTTTCGGCGTCTAACAGTCTTCTGCTGACGTAGTATACCACTCGTTCTTTCCCTTCAAACTCCTGTACCAACACCGATCCAATAGCCTATTCGTCAGCCGATAAATATAACTTGAACGGCTTACCAGGCTGTGGCGGGGCTAACACCGGAGGTGAAACCAGATACTGCTTGATATTCTCCAGTGCCTTGCGCTGTTCTTCTCCCCACGTGAATTCCTGGTCGGGCTTTAATTTCAACAGAGGGGTAAAAGCCTGAATACGTCCTGATAGATTGGATATGAATCTTCTGATGAAATTGACCTTGCCGATGAGGGACTGCAGTTCAGTTTTATTTTGTGGGGCCACCACTTTGTTGATGGCGTCTATGGTCTTGCGGTTGACTTCTATCCCACGCTCATGGACCATAAATCCTAAGAATTGTCCGGCCGATACACCAAATGCACACTTGTTTGGGTTCATCTTCAGCCCATGTTTCCTTGTGCACTCCAGCACTTCCTGTAAATCGGCCAGATGATCTTGGTGACCTTTTGACTTGACCACGACGTCATCTATATAAATTTCCACCGATGAACCAATGAGCTTGTGGAATATGTAGTTCATGGCCCGTTGATATGTAGCGCCGGCGTTCTTCAAGCCGAAAGTCATAACCACCCATTCAAATAAACCAAGATGGCCTGGGCACCTAAAAGCCGTTTTCGAAATATCTTCCTCGACCATTAATATGTGATTGTACCCGGCATTCCCATCCATGAAGCTTATGACTTTGTGGCCTGCGGCAGCATCCACCAAGATATCGGCCGTTGGCATCGGATATCCATCCATCGGCGTAGCCTGATTTAAGTTCCTGAAATCAATGCACACACGCAATTTTCCATTCTTTTTGTATACAGGCACAATGTTAGAAATCCATTCGGCGTAGCGGCACTGCCGAATAAATCCTGCCTCAATCAACTTTGTAATCTCGGCCTTTATGTCAGGTAGAATCTTGGGGTTACACCGTCGTGCAGGTTGCTGATACGGCCGATATCCTGATTTTATAGGTAACCAGTGTTCAACAATAGACCGGTCTAGTCCTGGCATCTCATGGTATTCCCAAGCAAAGCAATCCCTGAACTCTTTCAATAAACTTATCAATTTACATTTGTACTCCGAATCCAAATTGGCACTAATGTACGTCGGCCTTGATTTGCTGCTATCTCCCAAATCTACCATCTCTAATAAATCGGCCGACGTAAACCCATGTCCAAGCTTCCCATCTTCTCGGACGAGCTGATCCATTTATTCTGAATCTTCAGAGCCGACTGCTTGGATCGGCTGTAGACCAAAATCGGACACTTTCAGGAAGTCAGTGTCCCAAGTCCTGCCAGATATACACTTGACGTGCTCGCACCTCCACTGTTGTGTGTCGGCCGCTGCAACGCTGTAGACGGAATTGGCAGCGACTATCTCTATATTGTCGCCGACCCATTGCACAAGGCATTGATGCATAGTAGATGGGACACAGCAGTTTGCGTGTATCCAGTCGCGACCAAGTAGCATATTATAGGACCCCTTGCCATTAATAACGAAGAAAGTAGTGGGGAGGGTCTTACTGCCGATGGTGAGGTCGACGCAGAGCGCTCCGCGGGCGGGTGACACGTTGCCTTCGAAATCTTTCAGCATCATGTCCGTCTTGGTGAGGTTGTCATCGCCCTCGCCCAGCTTGCGGAACATGGCATACGGCATGATGTTGACTGCCGCGCCTCCATCTACCAGTAATCTGGTGACGGGCCTTCCGTTGACATACCCTTTGAGAAACAGCGCCTTAAGATGCTGTCATTTTTCCTCTTCTGGTTTCTCAAACGTAGCCGTCATCGGCTCTAACACTAGTTGTGCCATTTGTTCCTCCTCTATTCTTGTTACTCTATCCCGATCGTTGGGCGCCATGAACTCCATCGGCAGTATGAATACCATATCAATTTCGGCTGCCGATTCTTGGTTGCTCAATTTCGGCTGCCCCCCAGTCCATCTTGCTAGCCGATCTTGCTTTTTGACCTGTTGCACTGGTCAACTCTGCCCCCAAGCCGATCATGGACCGAAACGCGCCGTTCTTCGCGCCGATTTCTGTTGATCGGCTCTGATCCTCTGTCCCTAGAGTGTGGCCTCAGGCGATCGTTGCAGCTCAATCCGTTACACTCTGGACAGTTGTCGGCAGATGGCAATCTGATATCATTCTCCCAGAAGTGGATGAAGAACGGACATTGCCAGTGATCTTCATGCCGGCGTATCGTCTTTTCTTGGTATCTTGCATGTTCTTGCTGCTACCGATATTTACTGAGCAAGAATTGGGAGGTGACGGGTTTGCATGGTCGTTCTGGCCCTCGCCTATTTCTTCTGATTTCCTCCGTCGTGGTCTGCCTCCTGGGGTCGACAGCGCCGCCTCTTCTCGCCGATTCTGACGTCAGCACCTTGGTTTGACTTGAGGTTCCTCCACCGTTGACCGTGTTGGCCGGGAAGGGATGCTGATCTATCTTCATCGGCATTGCCGATTTGGTTGGAGTTTCAAATTTAAGCCGCCCCTGTTCAATGGCCGATTGTATCTGCTGGCGGAAGACTTTACATTCATTTGTGTCATGAGAAGTAGCGTTGTGCCACTTGCAGTATTTCATCTTCTTGAGTTGATCGACCGTGGGGATGGTGTGATGTTGAGACAGCTTAATTTGCCCTTCCTGAAGCAGTAGATCAAAAATTTTATCGGCCTTTGACGTGTCAAAGCCGAATGTCTCTGGCTCCTTCTTGCCAAAGGGGCAAGCCGAAAGCCATCTGAACGGGCTGAAGCAGCGCTTGCAACGAGAGACATGGTGCACCACTGTATCTTGGAGACGCCGGAAGTAGTGGAGAGCTGTACCCCTCGCGTTGCGTCAATATCGGCTGAGGAGCCGATTGGGGTGTGTATGGTAGGCTTCTGGCTTGCAGAGTAGTTGGAGGGGCATATGCTGGTCCCTGATAGACTTGAACGGCTCCGCTGGCCAGAGAGTTGACGACGGCGTTATACACCGTGTTGCTCATCACCGAGGATTGGTCGATGAATGCTTGATACACGGACTGTTGAATCATCTCTGACATCTTGCCCGAGTCCTCAGCAATGGTGATGTGGCGAGGCACTAGGATAGGAGCCTTCTTGACTGCCTCCCCGCTTCTGGTACGACTGAACGACTGGAGGTACATCTTCTTGTAATCTTCTAGATGTTTGGCCAGTTCTTCCCTCTGGTCGTCCTTGAGATCAGCTTCTGTGACCTCAATGATGTTGCTGTCGGAGATTTCTGCGTTCTTCGACATATCAGATCTTGGATTGTCCCACCGGGCGTGCCAAAAGTGTGTTGGCACTAAAATCGGCCGGATAGGAATCGGCCGATGGGTCTTCAGCGTCGGACACACGACCGGGGAGAATCTGCTTAGCTCCTGTTCGGGTTATTGCCTTGGTGCGGTTCGCGCGGCGTGCCAGTCAATCTGACCTGTTGATTGACAAGGAAATAGAGTATTAAATTCCAGGCGCGTCGATCGGCTGGAGTTCCGATCTGTCCTGGGGAGCGCGTCGGCGGAGAATCGGCCGATTTGCTATAGAGACGATCGGCTATGGATCAGCCGATGATCGTGTAGTAATTGTAAAGAAGACTGCTAGAGCGATCTAAACAATTACTACAGAAGCAACACTTGAAATAGATCTAATTGGCTGTATGATGATAAATCGAAGGAGAACAATGACGAAGCCGATTACTCTGATCTCAAGCTGGATAACTGGTGATAATACTAGAATAATAGGTAAAACTTGCAATTCTAGTAAATATCGATAACTGGTGAATAAATCCAAACGAAACCACAGCGATGCGCCCGTAGTTAAAGCTCGGATATTACTCGGTAAGCGGAACCTACCAATTGGCCGGAGATCAAGTTGATGCAGCCCTGCCAATCCGTACGAACTCGTGAAAGAAGAAAAGGTATTGGCGAAGTCGCCGACTTGAAAGTAAATTGCTGGAAAAGTAGAAGTATTGTTGTTGATTGATGTATTGATTTTTCAAAGCCCTAGCGACTCCTATTTATACCCTGAAACTAGGACTCCTGGTCGATTACGACTTGTTACAATCTTATTTAAAACAAGAAAACTACTATATCTATAATATCTTTTAAAAAGGAAATGGACTCCCGCAGAATCTTCCGCCGCCGTTTCCTAATCCAATCAGGACTTTTTTAATTGCTTCCCGACCGATTTAGCGTCGCTCTGTTGACCAACTTTTGACCGGGACCGTCCGAAGTAGTCCCATCCTGTTGGCGCAAGCTGCATCACCCATCGGCCGATTTCCAACTTGTGACAACCCTGGTAAAAATTTCATTTCTAAAATCAGTATCATTAGCCTAACCCTATGCTTAAACCAACTAATAAAAGGGTGGAAAGAATTAGAACGAGTTCAGTTGGAATTCAAAGTTAATTTGAGCACATTTGGTCACTTTTGAACTTTTAAATTTAACTTTCAAACCATAAGCCAAATGAGATTTTGCCTGAAACCAAAGTTGTAGAACTTTTTATTTTGAACAACTTTCGTGTTCAAAAGTTTTTGAAATTCAAATCAGAAAGAGGAGAAAACGCCCTGTTTGCACCCAGCCCCCTGAAGTTTTTCAAATTTTTGCACTTAGGTCCCTCCCTCACCCCTCCCTCCTCTGCTGCACCGCACGCTCGCCCGACCGCCGCCGGCCACCTGGCCCTCGACGCCTGCGCGGCCCCAGGCGCCGAGCCAACCCCGGCGCCCTGCCTGCTGCCCGCCCCCGCTCGGCCAACCGCGGCCGCGCTTTCTTCTCCCTCCCGCACGGCATGCCCCTGCCCAACCGCTGCCCCCTGCACCACCGCACTGCCTCCCAGTCGCTGGCCGCCGCCGCCTGCCCAATAGCGCACCTCTACCCACCGCCGGCAGCGCCCAATGCCTCTGCTCGCCGCCCAGCTCGCCCGACCCGTGGCCGTGCCCTCCTTCTTCCTCGCGCGGCAGGCCACACGGCCAGTACGACGCCACCCGCCCCGACGCCCAATGGCGTGCCGCACGCCGCACGCCTCTGGCCGCCGCCCCCCTCCACCCTGTGCCCCCGTCGTGCCGCCCCAGCTCCCCAACCGCCCGCCCGCGTCGCATACACGCGACGTCGCGCCCCAGACGCGCCCAGCGCACGCACGCCACGCGCACGACGCGCCTCTGGCCGCTGGTCACCGCCGGCCGCACCAATGGCGCCCAGCCTCGCCGCCCCCTCCACCTCGCGCCCCGGCCGTGCCGAGCCCGCCCCCACGAGCTCCACCAGCTATAAAGCCGGCACAGCGCCCCTCCCTCCCCTCCTTTCTTCTTCCCCGCCAGAACAGAGTAGTGCAGCGCTCCATTGCCGCCGGCCCCCCCCACCTCGCCGTGGAACCCCCTGCTCCGGCCCACCTCCGCCCGAGACAAGCACTGAAACGGATTCCCCTCAGTGCGCTGAAGCTCCCTAGCCCGAGCCCCGTCGCCCTCATCGCCGGAGCGCCGCCGTCCGCGCCGCCCCACCGCCGCCGCCCCTGCTCGCCGCGGGCAGCCCTGCTCAGACCACCTCCGCCCCAACCGTGACCACCCAAAGGTAGCCCCCAACTTCCTCTTGCTCCTCCCCCACCTTGCCCTCGCCGCCGGCGACCGAGCTCGCCGGAATTTGGCCGGACAGGATGACCCCGCCGTGAAATTGCGACCAGGGACCACATTGCAAACGCCCAAATCTTTCTAGGGGGTTTTCTGCTAGTTTTCAGGGACCCCTCTGTAAAGAAAGTTTTAACCAAATCAGTGAATTTGTAAAATTCGTATAAAATCGTAGGAAACTCATAAAAATGCAAACTCAACTGTTTTGGAATCCTTAGAAGAAACTCTACAACTTTTGTTACATAAAGTTCCTCAGATTCTCAATATATTTTGCTCTAGATTAAATGGAAGGTTTAATGGACTTCTTTTGTACCCACTGTTGTAGATCATTGCTGACCCTAATTTTTGGGCAGTGAGTTACTTGCTTAATGTTTAGGGCTGTGTAAAAAGATCAGGACCAAAAGCCATCTCTAGATACACTTTTTGTCCAACCTTGTTTTATGCCATAAAGTGATAGAACTAATTTTTTCTGCTGTTCTGTGATGTTTAATGTCATGAAACTTTTTCTGTGTTGTTTTAGTAATACCTAGAGGCCATAGAAAAATTTAGAAACATTTTTACTATATGTAACCTGTTCATATGAATTTGTGGTAGGAAAACTTCACTAATTCAAAATAATTAGTAAAGTGCTTAGAAAATGTTCATCTTTTTACTATGAAACACATTAGAGTATCTCAAGCTGTACAAAAAGTTTCATACATAGAAACCCTGTATAACATCCTGTAGAAAATAATCTTTAATAACATGAGTGTAGCTTGTCCCATTTATTATGCTCTAAATCATGTACAATAAAATCTGAAAAATTTATAGTAGCACAAATCTGGTTATAACAACACCCTGTAAAATGTTTAGCATCAATACTTGCATGGTTTGTCCTATATAAAAATAACTAGATTCTAGCAGTGGCTGTGTATTACATTTTTCATATTTAACATGCTACACCAAAATGTCTGAAATTTTTACAGTGATCTTATCTCTGCGTAATGTACTTGGAATAAAAATTTTATTACCAGAAGCTAACTAGATTAGTAATTGTGTTCAACTCATGTTTGTGTTTAAAAAGAAACTAAGTTTTCAATATAACACAACCCCTTCTTCTTTAATGAAGTTAAATAGATTAAGATAAACTCTATTAACGATTGCCCAGGAAAGGTTAAAGTAAATAACTTCACAGCAAAACTTATGCCCTATGAACTGCAACTTTATCGTAAAGGAAATAATGTCTTTTACCATCACCACTACTTAAACCTGTGCATTCATGTAGAAACGACGACTCTCGCCGACGGAACGTACGAGTTGGTGCCCGCGTCCGAGAGTGAGCAGCGTGAAGCTCAAGTGAATCTAACTGAAGTTGCCGAAGACCCGAGCCCAAGTTCGGAAGAGCCCCAGACTAACTTTTCGCAAGAAGGCAAGCCCCGGAGCATGAACCCTATTTCCTAAACTTATGCAACTTATTACTCTACTTTACTTGTGCATTAAGTTTATAGGAGTTGGATGGAAACTTAGTTGCATGATCCTAGGTACCCATGCTCTGAACACTAGATGCAAGGTTCGATAGAATGCTATGCTAATAGGACTCGGTAAAAGTCGAGTGATTCCCTGTCACTCGCGAGAAATTAGGAGTTGATTGTTTACTACACGCTGCAATCATAAGGACGACGGACGGGCTATGGTACGATGTTTATGTTGATGATTGAGGCCCGTCTGTTTAGTGAAAAATGCTAAGGCCGCAGTGTGTGGTAAGTGATGGTTAAGTCTTTGAACGTACTAACCACATGCCGAGAATATGGTAATCGGTAAGCTTAGTACTGGATTGAACCGAGGCCGGAATATACTTCCCACTGTCTTGAATTCGTTCACATCTAGCTAATGGCGGGTGCATCGGCCGCCATGGCCCGGCTGCGTCCGTGGTCCATGGGGAGGTGTAGTCGAGGGCGGTGGGCCTGTTCCGTGAAGCGGGAATTGAAGGGAAAAGTTGCACGTGTGACTCTAGGGAGTAACCACGTGACGTGTGTTTAGGTTTCCCTTGCAAGGTTAAGAAATTCGATTCGAATCGTCCGTTTCTCACGGCTATTGAGACTGCTTAACCACTTTTACCCACAGAGTAAGAAGAGGAACAATGATGATGAATAAACTTGTTGGATGAAAATTTAATGCTTCACCATGTATGATATTGGATAGTTGCTTACCTAGAATGGTTAAAGAAAGCTAGAACTTGGAGCTAAAATCTGAAAGTAAGGACCTACTATATATGCTTTTTGGCAAAACAAACCCCTCAAGCCAAAAGCCTCGCATGTCTAGGAGTCGGCTAAGTATACCCCAATAGTCGGGTAAGCCTTGCTGAGTATTAGTATACTCAGCCTTGCTTGTGGCTCGTTTTCAGGTGAGACTGTCGAAGACATGATTGCTAAGTTGACTTGGCCTTGTACTCTTCTCCCTGGTTGGTCGGTGGAATGGGATACGCCCCCGACCAATGGAGATAATGCCGAGTGATGTCTCGTACGGGCTTCATCGAGACATCCTGTATCGTCGAGTAGCTATCGTTGTTTTATTTTCCGCTGCAACTTAAACTCTGAAGAAATTATTTAGTGATGATCATTGAAGTACTTGGTTTCTAAAACTCAGAACTTGGTCTGTAATATTTACTTATGCTAATGTTGTAATATTTCCTGGAATGTGGTATTCTCTGGGCTCATCGTCGCGTGAGCATTTGTATGTATGGCGCTCGATCCGATTACCGTGGTTGTATCGGGAGGTTATACCCGACAGACCAGTGGATTACTCCGTTTGAAGTGTAAGGTTAACCGAAATTGCCCTAATGGTTATGGTTAATACACTTGAGCCGGATTAATTCAGGTGGTTCTGCCACAGCTGGTATTAGATCCGTAGCTGGTGACATAGCTGGCAACAGCTGGCGCCAGAGCCAAAATACATACGCCAGAGAATGCGACAAGCCGTAATAACTTATTTTCATAAAACTTGACTAGAAGGATGTGTTGCGAAATGCGTTGGTACGTTAAGGATGGTGCCTAGTTCGTAAAGCCCTAAGGGATTATGGGAAAGTTACTAGGTGGCTATCTGACTTATGAAATATAATCAACTGACTTCCAGCACATTACTTTCTGCCAAAACTTACTTTCATGTACAACCGACCTTAAATTCTGTAACGACGCACTCATCGCTAAGGTAAGAAGGTAAGGATCCTCAGCCAACTGAGAGAGCTTGGCCTTCCTGTCGGTGATGCGAACCGAACGCTGCCCTCAAGCAGTGGCTTACTTGAGGTGCTGCCAATATGCCAACTGATAGTTGAACATATTGGGAGTAGAAGGTTTGGCGCAGGGTATGGCGATCGCTGTTCATACCCCCGTCTCATGACGGTACCCCTGTGAATACGCTATCTCGATAGCGTATGTTAACGTCGTCTGTACGGCGGAAATTGTACAGATATCGTTTCTATAAGTAAACGGTAATGAATACGGACGCTTTCATGAGTGCTGGCATGAAAGGTTCATGAAATATATATGCGTTGTCAATCTTCTGCAGGTACACTAACCGCGATTACAATAAGTTAAGGGACGATTAGGAAGACTCGACTAGCTATTATAGCGAGAGCCGTATTGTGTATGCCACCGAAACTCTCTTCGTAAGACCAAAAGTATTTGGCAATTATTTTTCTTTGTGAGGACGAATAGGACGTGCATGCATCATGACCATATATATCTGAAATTGAAAAATGCGTTGTATGAGAGTGGTAAGGTTCTTGCGTATCTAAGCGTGGTTTGCATAAGGACTATCTAGCGAATCTGTCACAAATCTGCCATGACCGAAAAGAAAGATTTATTGACCCAAGAAAATGACCTTTTCTGGTAAAGTTCATGTGGAAAGAATTGTTCAAATTTCGTGTTCTATCCCCTATTCAAAAATCAAAAATTCTGAACTTATGGACAGTGAGAATTAACACAAACCTTGGAATGTCAGAATTCTGTCCAGGATAAGCCCTTCTGCCTCTTAAATTTTTAGGCCCCTTCCTGCGGTTTTCTGCAAAAGAGCACAACACAAAACTTGTTCAAAATTTACCCAGGACGCTTCTGTTAAAATTTGGTAAATTTTGGCTGGGTAGATTTTCCCTGGTGCACGAAACTCTAGCCCTCTGTTCACTGAAAATTCTGGGTAGACAGAGAGGTAAAACCTGAAAAGAAAGAGCATCTTAGAGACCTATCTAGCTCTGGAGTTGACTAGAAAAGTGGTGCACAAATACCTTAGGAATGCTCTGGTAAAAGTTGAGAATTTTTGGACCAGAACTGTTGAAGTTATAGGCCAGATACTATAACTCGTTCTGCTGAAAAACAGCCAAAGCAGGGAAGCAAAGAGTGAATCGTTTGACCATCTTATCCATCGATTTAGCATCTTGGCTGAATATCAAAGTTGTACATCCCTAAATTCCCTATCCACTGCCAAAATATGAGGAACTTTGGATGAACCTACAAGGAGTTATAAAATTCTTATGGCAGACAGTTTTTATGCCCATGATTCCATCCATGACGTTTCGGAAGTCTTCTATTCCGCGTTAGATCTTTTTGAGTCATGGAAGCAATATGGATCATGTTGCTAATGAAGAACCTTCGCCTTTTCAGATGGTTGGAGCAACCCGTGGTAACCCGGATGGTTTTGGTGCTAGCGCAAGTGGATCACAACCACAACCACAGCCACCACCTGGTTTAGTGGAAGTAATGGCCGCTCAAACCGAGTTGCTCCGCCAGCTCGTGCAAGGACAGCACCAGCAGCGGGGTCGGCACAATGCTCCCCAACCCCAAGTTGCAGGATACACGGATTTCCTAGGGACCCAGCCTCCCTTGTTTCACGAGACGGAGGAACCCTTGGATGCGGACGCTTGGATTCGCACAATCGAGTCCAAGTTTTCTCTACTTGTGGCCCCATGTTCGGATGAAAACAAGGCCCGCTTTGCCGCGCAGCAGCTTCGCGGTACGGCTCGTCTATGGTGGGACCACTATTTTGCTATGCTCCCCGCTGATCACATTGTCACCTGGGATGAATTCAAGACTGCGTTCCGGGCACACCATATTCCCGAAGGTCTCATAGAAAGAAAGCTAAATGAGTTTTTAGCTCTCACTCAGGGTAACCGCACTGTACTTCAGTATGCTCAAGCCTTCAACAACCTGTGCCAATACGTGGGCTATCACGCAGACACAGATGCCAAGAAGCGTGATCGTTTCCGTAGAGGTCTGAGTACTAAACTCAAGGAACGATTGAATCTTGTCAAAGCCGATACATATAATGAGCTAGTCAACATGGCCATCACTCAAGAGGACTGTATTGAGGCTCATCGTCCTGAAAAGAAGAGAAAGGCGCTAGTTGGACCCTCGGGTGCTCAGCCACCGAGGTATCGCTTGGTGCGAAATGCTGCGCCTACAGCTCCACCGAAGGCCCCTCAGCCAGGGCGTTGGATTATCAGGCCCCCGCAGCAGCCAGGCATGGTACGACCCCCGATGCCTCCACAGAATGGTCCGAGGCCCACTCTGCAACAGCCTCTTCGACCCAGCCCCGCGAATCGTTGTTTCAAATGCGGGAGTTCCGGTCATTTCGCTCGCGAATGCCCTCAACCTAGGCTGCCAAATCAGGGCCAGGACTCTAACCAGAACAATGAGAACAAAGGCAAGAAGCAGACCCTCCAGGTCAAACAAGGACGGATCAACTTCACCACCCTTGCAGAACTTCCTGAAGGAGCACCAGTGATGACGGGTACATTCTCCATCCATAACAAGCCTGCAGTCATATTGTTTGATTCTGGTGCATCACATAGTTTCATTAGTGCAAAGTTTGGTGCAAAAGTAGGCTTGAATGTTTGTCACACCAAAGGGTCGTATATGATATCAACACCGGGTGGAAAAATTGCTTCCAATCAAATAATAAGGCTGGTACCGATAAAATTGGGAAGTAAAGTCATCAACACAGACCTTGTTCTTTTACCCCTTGACGGCATGGATATTATTTTGGGAATGAACTGGATGACTAGGCATGGAGTCACACTGGACCTTTCTTCCCGAGCCGTTGAGATAAATTCACCTAGTCACGGAGCCACTACCCTTTACCTACCATTCCTGGATTGCACGAATTCCTGTGCTTACATGATGGAAGGACTTAAGCTAGAGGATATTCCAGTGGTAAACGAGTATGCCGATGTTTTTCCGGATGACTTACCAGGAATGCCCCCGGATAGGGATATTGAGTTCGTTATTGAACTACAGCCAGGCACTGCACCTATATCCAAGAGACCATATAGGATGCCCCCTAAAGAATTGGCCGAGCTGAAAATTCAACTCCAAGAACTACTGGACAAAGGTTTCATTCGCCCTAGCGCGTCACCTTGGGGATGTCCAGCCCTATTCGTAAAGAAGAAGGATGATAGTTTGAGATTATGTGTGGACTACCGACCTCTCAATGCGGTAACTGTTAAAAATAAATACCCACTTCCTCGTATCGATGTACTCTTCGATCAAGTAGCTGGAGCCAGAGTCTTCTCAAAGATTGATCTTCGTTCGGGATATCATCAGATCAAGATTCGCCCGTGCGATATTCCTAAGACTGCCTTCTCCACACGATATGGACTATATGAATTCTTGGTCATGTCCTTTGGACTCACCAATGCCCCTGCCTACTTCATGTATCTCATGAATTCGGTATTCATGCCCGAGCTTGACAAATTCGTCGTAGTGTTCATCGACGACATCCTTATCTATTCCAAGGATGAGGAAGAGCATGCCAAGCACCTTCGCATTGTTCTTCAACGACTCAGAGACCATCAGCTCTATGCTAAGTTTTCTAAGTGTGAATTCTGGTTGGATACTGTAAAGTTCTTAGGTCACACGATCTCCAGCGAAGGCATAGCTGTTGACCCCAGCAAGGTACAAGAGGTGATGGATTGGAGACCCCCTACCTCTGTTCATCAGATTCGCAGTTTTCTCCGCTTAGCCGGTTACTACCGTCGCTTCATCCCGGATTTCTCTTGAATTGCTAAGCCCATGACTGAACTGTTAAAGAAGGAAGTAAAGTTCGTATGGAATGAGAAATGTGAAGAAGCTTTCCACACTCTCAGAGAGCATCTGACTACTGCACCTGTATTAGCTCAACCCGATAATACCAAGTCGTTCGATGTGTATTGTGACGCATCGGGTACTGGTCTAGGATGTGTGCTTATGCAAGAGAATCGAGTGATTGCATATGCCTCACGAGCCCTACGGCCCCCCGAACAGAATTATCCCACTCATGATCTTGAGCTTGCAGCCGTCATTCACGCTCTAAAAATATGGAGGCATTATCTCATGGGTACACAGTGCAATATCTACACGGATCATAAGAGTCTCAAGTACATCTTCACACAAGCCGATCTGAATATGAGACAACGGAGATGGCTAGAATTAATCAAGGATTATGACCTTGAAGTGCATTATCACCCCGGCAAGGCTAATGTAGTCGCGGATGCACTAAGCCGCAAGTCCCATTGCCATTGCTTATCCATGGAGTTCTACCATGAGACATTGTGTGCAGAGATGAGGAAGCTTAACTTGGAAATGGTTTCCCAAGGCACACTAGATCACATCTCAGTTGAGCCCACTCTTCACGACCAAATCGTCATGGCACAACTACATGACAAAGGAATTAAGATCATCAAACAAAAACTCTCTCTAGGTGAGGAGAAGTATAAATGTTTCCGCCAGGACCATAAGGGAGTTCTATGGTTCGAAAGTCGTATAGTCGTTCCGAAGAATCGTGAACTCCGCAAGCAAATTCTCGATGAGGCACACCTTTCCAAATTCTCTATCCACCCCGGCAGTAGCAAAATGTATCAAGACCTAAGGCAAAACTTCTGGTGGACGAGAATGAAAAGAGAAATTGCTACGTATGTCTCGGAATGTGACACGTGCCAGAGGGTAAAAGCCAGCCACTTGAAGCTAGCCGGTACACTACAACCGTTACCTATACCATCCTGGAAATGGGAGGACATAAGTATGGACTTCATCGTTGGACTACCAAACACCTCCCAGAAACATGATTCCATATGGGTTATCGTAGACAGACTCACAAAGACGGCACATTTCCTTCCGGTACACACCACCTATACCACCAAGAAATATGCCGAGATTTACCTCGATCGTGTTGTTTGCCTGCATGGAATACCTAAGACAATTATTTGCGATCGTGGTCCTCAGTTTGTAGCACGCTTTTGGGAACAACTGCAAACGTCTCTTGGCACTAAACTGATTCGCAGCTCAGCATACCATCCTCAGACTGATGGACAAACAGAAAGAGTAAACCAAATTCTTGAAGACATGCTGAGAGCTTGCGTCATTCACTATGACAAGAATTGGGACAAATGTCTACCCCTAGCAGAGTTCTCGTACAACAACAGCTATCAAACGAGTTTGAAAATGGCACCATTTGAGGCCCTGTACGGACGAAGGTGTCGAACTCCTTTGAGCTGGTCACAAACCGGAGAACGTAAAATAATTGGACCCGACCTAGTAATCGAGGCAGAGGAGAAAGTAAAGGTAATACAAGCAAACCTTAAAGCCGCCCAAGCCCGACAAAAGAGCTATTCTGACAAAAGGAGAAAGCCCCTAAAATTCGAAGTTGGCGATCATGTCTATCTTCGAGTTTCACCCACCAAGGGAGTGCGAAGATTTGGAATCAAAGGCAAACTAGCTCCCCGTTATGTTGGCTCTTACGAAATCATTGAGAGCTGCGGACCCGTAGCCTACAGATTATGACTGCCCCCTCAGCTCACGGCCACCCATGATGTCTTCCACGTATCTCAACTCAAGAAGTGTATTCGAGTCCCTACCGAGATTGTGGAACAACAAGAAATATCGTTGGAACCCGACCTCTCATATGTCGAACACCCAGTTAAGATTTTGGATCAAAAAGAAAGAGAGACCAGGAGGAAAGTGATTAGAATGTATAAAGTACAATGGAATCACCACACGGAAGAAGAAGCCACCTGGGAAACCGAGAGCTACCTAAACCAATATTTTCCTGGGTTTCTTATCTCAACCACTGGTATGTGCACCCACGCCCACACTAAGAATTACCGAATCTCGGGGCGAGATTCTCGTTAAGGGGGGAAGGCTGTGACAACCCTGGTAAAAATTTCATTTCTAAAATCAGTATCATTAGCCTAACCCTATGCTTAAACCAACTAATAAAAGGGTGGAAAGAATTAGAACGAGTTCAGTTGGAATTCAAAGTTAATTTGAGCACATTTGGTCACTTTTGAACTTTTAAATTTAACTTTCAAACCATAAGCCAAATGAGATTTTGCCTGAAACCAAAGTTGTAGAACTTTTTATTTTGAACAACTTTCGTGTTCAAAAGTTTTTGAAATTCAAATCAGAAAGAGGAGAAAACGCCCTGTTTGCACCCAGCCCCCTAAAGTTTTTCAAATTTTTGCACTTAGGTCCGTCCCTCACCCCTCCCTCCTCTGCTGCACCGCACGCTCGCCCGACCGCCGCCGGCCACCTGGCCCTCGACGCCTGCGCGGCCCCAGGCGCCGAGCCAACCCCGGCGCCCTGCCTGCTGCCCGCCCCCGCTCGGCCAACCGCGGCCGCGCTTTCTTCTCCCTCCCGCACGGCATGCCCCTGCCCAACCGCTGCCCCCTGCACCACCGCACTGCCTCCCAGTCGCTGGACGCCGCCGCCTGCCCAATAGCGCAACTCTACCCACCGCCGGCAGCGCCCAATGCCTCTGCTCGCCGCCCTGCTCGCCCGACCCGTGGCCGTGCCCTCCTTCTTCCTCGCGCGGCAGACCACACGGCCAGTACGACGCCACCGCCCCGACGCCCAATGGCGTGCCGCACGCCGCACGCCTCTGGCCGCCGCCCCCTCCACCCTGTGCCCCCGTCGTGCCGCCCCAGCTCCCCAACCGCCCGCCCGCGTCGCATACACGCGACGTCGCGCCCCAGACGCGCCCAGCGCACGCACGCCACGCGCACGACGCGCCTCTGGCCGCTGGTCACCGCCGGCCGCACCAATGGCGCCCAGCCTCGCCGCCCCCTCCACCTCGCGCCCCGGCCGTGCCGAGCCTGCCCCCACGAGCTCCACCAGCTATAAAGCCGGCACAGCGCCCCTCCCTCCCCTCCTTTCTTCTTCCCCGCCAGAACAGAGTAGTGCAGCGCTCCATTGCCGCCGGCCCCCCCCACCTCGCCGTGGAACCCCCTGCTCCGGCCCACCTCCGCCCGAGACAAGCACTGAAACGGATTCCCCTCAGTGCGCTGAAGCTCCCTAGCCCGAGCCCCGTCGCCCTCATCGCCGGAGCGCCGCCGTCCGCGCCGCCCCACCGCCGCCGCCCCTGCTCGCCGCGGGCAGCCCTGCTCAGACCACCTCCGCCCCAACCGTGACCACCCAAAGGTAGCCCCCAACTTCCTCTTGCTCCTCCCCCACCTTGCCCTCGCCGCCGGCGACCGAGCTCGCCGGAATTTGGCCGGACAGGATGACCCCGCCGTGAAATTGCGACCAGGGACCACATTGCAAACGCCCAAATCTTTCTAGGGGGTTTTCTGCTAGTTTTCAGGGACCCCTCTGTAAAGAAAGTTTTAACCAAATCAGTGAATTTGTAAAATTCGTATAAAATCGTAGGAAACTCATAAAAATGCAAACTCAACTGTTTTGGAATCCTTAGAAGAAACTCTACAACTTTTGTTACATAAAGTTCCTCAGATTCTCAATATATTTTGCTCTAGATTAAATGGAAGGTTTAATGGACTTCTTTTGTACCCACTGTTGTAGATCATTGCTGACCCTAATTTTTGGGCAGTGAGTTACTTGCTTAATGTTTAGGGCTGTGTAAAAAGATCAGGACCAAAAGCCATCTCTAGATACACTTTTTGTCCAACCTTGTTTTATGCCATAAAGTGATAGAACTAATTTTTCCTGCTGTTCTGTGATGTTTAATGTCATGAAACCTTTTCTGTGTTGTTTTAGTAATACCTAGAGGCCATAGAAAAATTTAGAAACATTTTTACTATATGTAACCTGTTCATATGAATTTGTGGTAGGAAAACTTCACTAATTCAAAATAATTAGTAAAGTGCTTAGAAAATGTTCATCTTTTTACTATGAAACACATTAGAGTATCTCAAGCTGTAAAAAAAGTTTCATACATAGAAACCCTGTATAACATCCTGTAGAAAATAATCTTTAATAACATGAGTGTAGCTTGTCCCATTTATTATGCTCTAAATCATATACAATAAAATCTGAAAAATTGATAGTAGCACAAATATGGTTATAACAACACCCTGTAAAATTTTTAGCATCAATACTTGCATGGTTTGTCCTATATAAAAATAACTAGATTCTAGCAGTGGCTGTGTATTACATTTTTCATATTTAACATGCTACACCAAAATGTCT
The DNA here is from genome assembly GCA_032594955.1 of Panicum miliaceum. Lineage (NCBI taxonomy): Eukaryota > Viridiplantae > Streptophyta > Magnoliopsida > Poales > Poaceae > Panicum > Panicum miliaceum. Next base: position 25,061,205 of record CM064059.1, on the reverse strand, counting down.
GAAATTTTTACAGTGATCTTATCTCTGCATAATGTACTTGGAATAAAAATTTTATTACCAGAAGCTAACTAGATTAGTAATTGTGTTCAACTCATGTTTGTGTTTAAAAAGAAACTAAGTTTTCAATATAACACAACCCCTTCTTCTTTAATGAAGTTAAATAGATTAAGATAAACTCTATTAACGATTGCCCAGGAAAGGTTAAAGTAAATAACTTCACAGCAAAACTTATGCCCTATGAACTGCAACTTTATCGTAAAGGAAATAATGTCTTTTACCATCACCACTACTTAAACTTGTGCATTCATGTAGAAACGACGACTCTCGCCGACGGAACGTACGAGTTGGTGCCCGCGTCCGAGAGTGAGCAGCGTGAAGCTCAAGTGAATCTAACTGAAGTTGTCGAAGACCCGAGCCCAAGTTCGGAAGAGCCCCAGACTAACTTTTCGCAAGAAGGCAAGCCCCGGAGCATGAACCCTATTTCCTAAACTTATGCAACTTATTACTCTACTTTACTTGTGCATTAAGTTTATAGGAGTTGGATGGAAACTTAGTTGCACGATCCTAGGTACCCATGCTCTGAACACTAGATGCAAGGTTCGATAGAATGCTATGCTAATAGGACTCGGTAAAAGTCGAGTGATTCCCTGTCACTCGCGAGAAATTAGGAGTTGATTGTTTACTACACGCTGCAATCATAAGGACGACGGACGGGCTATGGTACGATGTTTATGTTGATGATTGAGGCCCGTCTGTTTAGTGAAAAATGCTAAGGCCGCAGTGTGTGGTAAGTGATGGTTAAGTCTTTGAACGTACTAACCACATGCCGAGAATATGGTAATCGGTAAGCTTAGTACTGGATTGAACCGAGGCCGGAATATACTCCCCACTGTCTTGAATTCGTTCACATCTAGCTAATGGCGGGTGCATCGGCCGCCATGGCCCGGCTGCGTCCGTGGTCCATGGGGAGGTGTAGTCGAGGGCGGTGGGCCTGTTCCGTGAAGCGGGAATTGAAGGGAAAAGTTGCACGTGTGACTCTAGGGAGTAACCACGTGACGTGTGTTTAGGTTTCCCTTGCAAGGTTAAGAAATTCGATTCGAATCGTCCGTTTCTCACGGCTATTGAGACTGCTTAACCACTTTTACCCACAGAGTAAGAAGAGGAACAATGATGATGAATAAACTTGTTGGATGAAAATTTAATGCTTCACCATGTATGATATTGGATAGTTGCTTACCTAGAATGGTTAAAGAAAGCTAGAACTTGGAGCTAAAATCTGAAAGTAAGGACCTACTATATATGCTTTTTGGCAAAACAAACCCCTCAAGCCAAAAGCCTCGCATGTCTAGGAGTCGGCTAAGTATACCCCAATAGTCGGGTAAGCCTTGCTGAGTATTAGTATACTCAGCCTTGCTTGTGGCTCGTTTTCAGGTGAGACTGTCGAAGACATGATTGCTAAGTTGACTTGGCCTTGTACTCTTCTCCCTGGTTGGTCGGTGGAATGGGATACGCCCCCGACCAATGGAGATAATGCCGAGTGATGTCTCGTACGGGCTTCATCGAGACATCCTGTATCGTCGAGTAGCTATCGTTGTTTTATTTTCCGCTGCAACTTAAACTCTGAAGAAATTATTTAGTGATGATCATTGAAGTACTTGGTTTCTAAAACTCAGAACTTGGTCTGTAATATTTACTTATGCTAATGTTGTAATATTTCCTGGAATGTGGTATTCTCTGGGCTCATCGTCGCGTGAGCATTTGTATGTATGGCGCTCGATCCGATTACCGTGGTTGTATCGGGAGGTTATACCCGACAGACCAGTGGATTACTCCGTTTGAAGTGTAAGGTTAACCGAAATTGCCCTAATGGTTATGGTTAATACACTTGAGCCGGATTAATTCAGGTGGTTCTGCCACACAACTGTTACCCCAATCGGCCGATTCTTTACTGTAGCCTCCAGATCTGCCGCATCGGCCAATCTTCTCCTCCTGACGCCGATTCAACACGTGTCAAAATCTGGCGTCAACATGAGCATATCCCCAGAAATTGTAATGAAGAGGCCAACAGGCTGGCCCAACATGCCTCCGGGTATCGGCCGATTCAAGGAGCGATGATGCTAGAGCTCGCGGCCGATGGCTGGCGAAAGGAAATCGCCGATTACTTGAAAGATCCATCCCAAAAAGTGGATCGGCGAATACGTTTTCAAGCTACAAAATATGTGTTGCTTGAGGATGATTTATTTTACCGGACGATTGATGGAGTTCTTCTTAAGTGCCTGGGAACAGAAGAGGCAAAGGTTCTCATGGGAGAAATCCATGAGGGTGTGTGTGGAGCTCATCAATCGGCTCGCAAAATGAAATGGATGATCCAGAACAATGGGTATTATTGGCCAACTATTCTTGAAGATTGTTTCAAGTATTACAAAGGATGCCAAGACTGTCAGAAGTTTGGCAGTGTACAGCGCGCGCCAGCATCGGCTATGAATCCAATAATTAAGTCGTGGCCGTTCAGAGGTTGGGGAATGGATCTCATCGGACAGATGCACCCTCCATCGAGTAAAGGGCATAAATTCATATTGGTAGCCACAGATTATTTTACTAAGTGGGTAGAGGTAGTTCCTTTAAAGAACGTGATATCAGCCGATATGATTGAATTCGTTAAGAACCATATTATCTATCGATTCGGTATTCCTCAGACTATCACAACTGATCAGGGAACAATGTTCACCTCTGGAGAATTCGGAGAATTCGCCGCCGATATGGGGATCAAATTATTAAATTCTTCTCCATACTATGCTCAAGCCAATGGCCTGGCAGAATCGTCAAATAAAGGGATAATCAAGTTGATCAAGAGGAAGATAGAGGAACAACCAAAAAAGTGGCACACGTCTTTGGCTAAATCTCTATGGGCTTATAGGATGGCTTGCCACGGAGCCACCAAGATATCTCCTTATCAGCTAGTTTATGGTCATGAGGCAGTATTGCCTTGGGAATTAAGGATGGGGTCAGGACGTATATCGCTTCAAGATCAGTTGACGGCCGATAACTATTCCTTCCTCATGAAAGATGAGCTCGATGACTCAGCAGGTCAGCGGTTGAGGGCCCTAATTAGCATAGAAGAGAACAAGAAAAGGGTGGCCAGATGGTATGACAAAAAGGTCAAAGTTAAACAATTCTCTCAGGGAGATTTGGTATGGAAGTTGGTATTGCCGATAGGGTCTAAAGATCCCAAATTCGGTAAATGGTCACCCACTTGGGAAGGGCCGTACAGAATCGGCCGATGTGCCCCTGGGAATGCATATATTCTGGAAACAATTGAAGGGGAGGAATTCCCAAGAGCTTTAAACGGACGATATCTGAAGAGGTACTATCCAAGCATTTGGGTAGATGCATAACTTGCAGTAAAATATATCAAGATAATATGGCCGATTTTCCATCGGTCCCCGTTTGCATATCTGATACAGAAATGACATCGCCTGAAGAAAGAAATATTGGGGTTCATTTCGACTAGTTCACTATTGGGTGAAAATGACAGAGTACATGGCCGACATGGTACAAGTCGCCCTTAGAATAAAAATACTAATACGTCTATTTATTACGCCTACTCTGGATTTCTCTCTCGACGCGACCCAGCTCTATCATAAGGCGGATCCTATTCTCCTTCGGGTCCTCTACAGTGGCTCCAGTCTCAGCTTGGTTGCAAAGTTCTATCAGGAGGCGGGTCTTCTTCTCCTCCAGATCCTCCATGGCAACTTCAGTCTTAACTTTACAAGGGAGTGGAGGATTTTTTTTCAGAAGATGGTCGCTTACGGACCAAACAGTGAGCATCTATAAGGTCCCAGCATTCTTGGACAACAGCGGGAAAATGATCTCTGAGTTCCTCAGCATGAGCTCTTATCAGATCTTTGTCTGCCTGTGACAGTGGTTCGTCTGAATGCATGATTTCAATCGCTCATTCTAGACCAGGGCTGAGACGCTTTGGCTAAACAGAGATAAAAGAGATTACCCAACATCAGAGCGATTGAGATGCTTAGGGGAAAGGCAGAGGAGAGTTCATACCTGGTTGACAGAGGAAGAAGATGAAGAGGACGAGGAAGACATCTTGCTGTTAAGTTTGGGATGGTAAAGAGAAGAGAGAAGACAAGTAATGCGTGGGCCTCTGGAGATGGTGAAGGGTCTACTTATAAAGGAAAGAGAGGTAGATGGATGGTGAGACACGTCCTATTAGAGTAAAAGCGTACATAAATGCAAAGCTGACTAAAGAAATAGTTCAAGATCAAATTGGCGCAGTAGCATTGAAGGAGCAATAAATGTTTACAGTATTCTTTATAGCCCAAGAAAAGCATCTATGGCCGCAATAGCTTGTCGCCTAATTTGATCGGCCGAGTCTAGTACTCTCTGGTCATCATCAGCCGATCCTGGAACTTCTGACACATGGCGACGAAGCCTTATCGTTTCACGGGCCAAGTGCTGCCTCTCTTGCTTCAGCTCACTGATGATGGATGGGAGTTGTTGAAGTTTCTTTTCTTCAGCGGCTATCTCTTTGGTTATCTGCTTCATCTCCTTGGCCAGCTCTGCTCTTCTCCGTTTGAGCCGATCTATCGTGCCGACGATGTCCGGGTGGCAGCATTCGAGGAAGTTGATCTTTTGGTGTACCTCTTGAGTCCGGTGCTTGTATGAATCGGCCTCTTCCCGGGTTTTTGCCATCTGCGCGCGATCGGCCATGTGGCGCAGCGCCCTGGAAACCGGAATCTGCATGTGCTCTATATAAGCAGCATGCGCCAAGTTTTCTGATGTTTCTTCCGGGAGTTGACCCTTGATATCATTGAAAAGTCATCGAATCGCCGAAGCGTCTTCTACCAATCGGCTGATGTCATCTTGAAGGAGAATACGCATGCTTTCGAGCTTGGCGCGGACATCATCGAAGGCAGAGCTCGACGAAATTGGGTGTGAAGCGATTTCCTCGTCATCAGGCAAGGAGAAAGCAAAGGAGAAGATGCTGTTGTTAGGGGTGTCTTGTTCCTGTGGGGAAAATAAAGAGAAGGGTTGGCAAGCAGTAAAAGGGAATCGGCCGATTCCAATGGTAAGTTTGTTACCTCCTTAAAACGAATTTCTCTTGCTTGCACCGGTGGAAGCGTCTCCCTTGTCTCGGGGGCTGGTGCAGTTGGCTGGTCAGAAGAAGAAGATTCAACAATTATCAGTGCTCCGCTTGGACCAGCTTCCTGGAAAGACATGGAAAACAGATCCTGATCGGTTAAGTTCTCTGAGAATTAAGAGATCAAGGTAAGAGATCATTTACCTCGACGGGAGGAGCTGCTGGAGTTTCGGCTTCCACTTGGGACGTAGCCGATTGCTGCGGAGACTGCGGTGGAATAGCTTGTGCAGCCTGGCAGAGGGAGAGAGTTAATGTCAGTAGAAGACTTGAAGAATATATGAGATAAGTAAGATCACCTGAACAGCTTCTACTAGTAGTGATGCCGCAGCTGCCCCGACTTCGGCGGTGACTTGAGGATCGGCTATCTCGGCAGCTGGCAAGGGTAAAGGGATTGGAGTCTCGGCTGATGCCACCACCGTGTGGTCGGCCGATCCGATACGAGGAGTCTCGGCCGATGCCACCGCCGTTTGGTCTGCCGATCCGATACGGGGAGTCTCGGCCGATGCCACCGCCGTCTGGTCGGCCGATCCGATGCGGGCTCGCACTCGACGGCTTGTTATCTTCGAGGTTGGCCTTTTCGGTGCTCGTTTCGATCGGCCAGTGGAGATGTCCTTGATGGTTGGAGCATGGAAGCCGATAAGTGGATATGGTGTATATGGATGGTGACTATCTATCGGCCTGCCGCTTCGGCTCCGCATCGGAGGGACCTGGCTTTCAGACTAAGGAGATAAATGCGAGTTAATGATAAAATGAAAGTATGGAAAGAAATGGTATTGGAATCGGCTGGGAGAAAGGACATACCGCTGCATTTGGGTTGATATTTTCTGGATCCAGAATGTTGCAATAAATTGATGGAGATTTGCAGATAAGGTATTGCTTCCATTCTGCCCACAATAATTTAAATTGCTGGGTGGCAAAAGAGGCAACTGACCAATTATTCAGATCAATAGTGCTAGAATCTGGCACTAGATCACACAGCCGATTGTAGTCAAGGCTTGAAGTCAGCCCATCTCTGAATTTCGCTTGACCGGCGAAGTAGACCCGAATCGGCAGTTGGCCAAAACCAAGTTGCCTTGCTGCAGCCGATGGATTGTAGAACTCATAGGTGGGAGAGTCCTTTCCTGAGAAGAAATTGGCTGGCAGAATCCCTATCTTGATCAAGATATCCATAAGCTCCCTGTCAAAGGTATGAGTGGAGAAGTCGTAGCTCACGGGTAATTCGAAAATCGGCTCCCCTGCTTGATACGGATACCAGCTGATGGTCTCTTCACTAAGGCCATTGTAAAGGCATCTGAAGTACTCAGCTGTACGGGTAGCAGTAAACTGACAGCCAGGGAAGGCTGATGCCGCCTCTCCGAAGGATCTGCAGCGTCGTCGGACGGATGGATTCTCCTCTGACTCGATGTTAGGGAAAGTTTTGGTCTCTATCCATTGCTAAGAGACCTTGCTTATATATAAATTGAGCCAGAGGGTGATGAACTACCAGGGACCGCCAGGGTTCCCAATCGGCTCCCCCTTCGACAGCTTAGTGCCGATTTGGTGTATCAGGTGATAGGCCGATCCTAGCAGATGTTTTCCAAGGGGGATGGCCGATCCTTGTGATAGAGTTTCTGCTAAAGCCTGAGTGTTAGAAGAAGGTCCAACTGCTCTGCCATAGAAAAAGTGCTTTTCTAGCCACATCATCAGAAAAGCAGTATGCTCCCACTCTGAAACTGTCTCGGTCTTCATATTTTTGCTAATATACCCCTTCCACCCCCCGATTCCTTTGGTCTCTAGCCGATGTGATGGCTTAAACAGATAGTTAAAAGGGATATCGGCAGAGGAGATGTCGAGGCCGGTCAACAGCAGAACATCGGCCAAAGTCGGGGTCATGGGTCCATGTCCAAAGAGGAACGCATTGAGTGCAATGGACCAAATATAAGAAGCTGCCATGACCAGAGGTTCATTTTTTTCCATCTGAGACAGAGATAGGTCTATGCACTGGCCGATTTTTTGTTCATCCCACTGAACCTTCCTAGATCTGGCTATTCTTTGGTACCATTCTCTCCAGCCGGAGGTTTCATTTGGCCAGGATCTAAAGGTACCTACCCACTGATCTAGGTCCATGGGCGATTGCTTGAACGGGACTCTGCGAGTCTCTAGACTGATCAGGTCACTTGGATCAGGGTTCCCCATAGGGCCTAAGGAGATAAGGTCAGGGGATTCTAAGAGGGGGATGGTGATTTGGTGCCTAAGTGCCTAAAAAAGGAGAAAAGGGGAAGAAACTAAGAAAAGATCCGGAAAGTACTGAAGCAGTAGAGAAACGAAAGGGGAAAAATTTCAAGCATTTACCTCTGGGATGGAGATCATCGTCGCCGATGGGGCTGCCAGAGGAGCCGCCGTTTGGGCCGCCGCCGCTGAAAGGATCGGCGATAGAGCTTCCGTGGATGGAGCGGTCGTCGATGGTGATGCCATTGGAAGGTTGGAGCAGGTCGCGGATGAGATCGCCGGAAGGGGGGGAGCGTTTGGAGATCAAAAAAGCTCGGAGGAAGACGAACAGTGGTTCGCTGGGAGAAAATGCTAGTTTTGTGGGGAAGAGTAGGCGGAGAAGGCCAATACTTAAGGCAAACCGGGAAGGCAAGGGTAAAGACGGTATTCTTGCCGCGCCGTCTACGCGAATTCCAGGGGAGCGGTCATTTCGCGCGCTCGGTCCGAGGAAATTGCAATCATTGTGCCGCGGAACGGAAGGAGAATTTTACTGCGCCCGTTTCGGAGGAAAGGATTAAAGAAAGAGTTTCGAAGAAAAAGTTATGTTTTACTCCAAAACTAGGGGGCATGTGTTGACGCCAGATTTTGACACGTGTTAAATCGGCGTCGGAAGGAGAAGGTTGGCCGATGCGGAAGATCTAAAGGCTACAGTAAGGAATCGGCCGATTGAGGTAACAGTTGGAAATCGACCGATTGGCGATGCAGCTTGCGCCAACAGGATGGGACTATTTCGGAGGGTCCTAGTCAAAAGTTGGTTAATAGAGCAACGCTAAGTCGGTCAAGGAGCAATTGAAAAGAGTCCTGATTGGATTAGGAGACGGCGGCGGAAGATTCTGCGGGAGTCCGTTTCCTTTAAAAGATATTATAGATATAGAAGTTTTCCCGTTTTTTAAATAAGGTTGTAACAAGTTGTAATCAACCAGGAGTCCTAGTCTTGGGGTATAAATAGGAGTCGTCAGGGTCTTGCAAAAAAAAACAACACATCAATCAACAACAATACTTCTACTTTTTTCAGCAATTTACTTTCAAGTCGGCGACTTCGCCAATACTTTTCTTCTTTCACGAGTTCATACGGATTGGCAGGGCTGCATCAACTTGATCTCCGGCCAATTGGTAGGTTCCGCTTATCGAGTAATATCCGAGCTTTAACTACGGGCGCATCGCTGTGGTTTCGTTTGGATTTATTCACCAGTTATCGATATTTACTAGAATTGCAAGTTTTACCTGTTGTTCTAGTATTATCACCAGTTATCCAGCTTGAGATCAGAGTAATCGGCTTCGTCATCGTTCTTCTTTGATTTATCGTCTCATAGCCGATTAGATATTAGATCTATTTCAAGTGTTGCATCCGGTAATAATTGTTTAGATCGCTCCAGCAGTCTTCTTTACAATTATTACGCGATTATCGGCTGATCCATAGCCAATCATCTTTACAGCAAATCGGCCGATTCACCGACGCGCTCTTCAGGACAGATCGGAACTCCAGCCGATCGGAGCGCCTGGAATTTAATACTCTTATTTCGTTGTCAATCAACAGGTCAGATTGACTGGCACGCCGCGCGAACCGTACCAGGGCGATAACCCGAACAGGAGCTAAGCAGATTCTCCCGAGTCGTGTGTTCGACGCTGAAGACCATCGGCCGATTCCTGTCTGGCCGATTTTAGCGCCAACAGCTACACAGTCCAAGTCCCTCTCCGACTTGGAGGACTTGGATCGTCTTCTCAAGTTTGCAGACGAGAGAGCCACCGGCTGTCGGGGGGCCCCATTTTCGACAACTACTCGGACTCCGACGAAAAATACTCATTAACTAGTACTATACCTTCAAGTTGGACCTTGGGAGGACTCGGGGGCACGGGAGCCACCGCTTGTCGGGAGGCCCCTGTTCTCGACAACCACCCAGAATAGGATGATGATCTTGAATCCTTTTCGGGTAATCACCTGGGTTTAACCATAACGTCTACGCCGCAAAGCCGTTTCGTGTATTGGAAGGGCTTAGAGCCCTCTGAACTACTCGAGTACGACTTCTGCCTTGTGGCCTTCACGCAAGAACTGCATTTTCAGGAATTCCTGAAATGGGCCTATTTTCCAGCAATCCCCCACCAATACCAAAGTAAGAATAAGGAGGACAAAGGATCAATGTGCTGTAATACTGTTAATATACCAGCATTTTAGCATAAGTCCCGTATGGGTTGAACTTACACCTACAACAACAAGATTCATCTTCTTGCGGCTAGAGAATGGACTAATCCTTGAATTCCCAGATTTAGTGCAGTCAAACTTCACTTGAAGTCATAGTTGATACTAGGCTGCCAAAGAGACCTCGCCTAACCAGAGCGTTAAAGGTCTACTCCCATATCTTTTAGTGAGTTTTCAATAAGAGCGCCTTGTCTTGAGAACTGCGACCTAAAAAGGTGTGAAAATAGGTATGCTGAACGAACCCTAAAAAGGGAGGAAATTTTTGCTGCTGCATGGGTTCGAACATGGGCCAAGGCCAATTCGGCAGTGGCTATCCACCACTGCACTAGTGAAGTGTTTTCGCCTAACTCCACACTCGCATTCTCTTTGAACAAATAAATGTATGATTATTAATGAAGATCTTATGTTGCCCTAAAAAAATAGAAACACAACATATTTAATTTGGATGTGCCTTTGTTTAAATTCCTAAACCACTACTCCAAAGAATTGGTGTTTTTGTGAATTCCACCGGTGTCGGTGTTTTACCAACAAGCCCACCGTGAGATACCCCCGAGGTGGTGAGTTGTAGGTGAGGTGTCGCCGAGATCAGGAACTCGAAGATGCAAGGAACACAAAGTTTAGACAGGTTCGGGCTGCCAAGAGCGTAATACCCTACGTCCCGTGTGGTGGTTTGTATTGCCTTAGGGTCCCTGCCCGCCCTTATATAGTCTGGGGGACAGGGTTACATGGAAATCCTAACCAGATACGAGCTCAGGAGTCCTACTCGAGTACTTTTCGGGTAGTTTCCTTTTGTTCCGACTGGTTCTACTATGGTACGAGTAGTTCTACTACGATACGAGTAGTTACAACTGATGTAGGGCGTGGGCTATGTCCCATCCCTTATCCTAGAATATGTATGCCTTGTGCGCATTCTCGTGGCCCTGGGTCTGACAAGCCCCCGAGCTCTTCGTAGTCGAGTGCTACAGGCTTCCGAGTACTTCTGAAGGCATCTTCAAGTTCTCCCGAACTCCATATTGAAGGTGTCTTCCGAGTACTTCATTAGCTGCTTCGTGGCTTTGAGCATCTCATGCCCCTAGTAGTTTGTCAAGTCTTCTTTTATATGCCCCGAGGCTTAGGTTGAAACGAAGAATCAGGCCGAGGGTCAAATTAGCCTTGAATCTTCTATCCTTATCTTCCAAAAGACTTGAAAAATAAGTCACTGATGACACCAGTCCCGCAGCCCCCGAGCCTTGAATCCAAATCCTCAAGGTTTGGAAAAAAGGATCCAAAGAATCGTGGCATCTAATATATGACGGTAAGGATTTGATGATTAAGATGGGCAAATTGGTTCAGAAATTCGAAAACCGCTTTTTTCAAAATTAATTCCCTGAAAAAATGGTTAAACAAATAACTTCTCCAAAAACTACCCTCAATTATGACTCAAATCAAACCTTTTTCCTTGATTTAAAGGCTAGATAAGACCTCTAGGTTAAAAATTTGAAAAACCCATTATCTCGGAATAAAATCCCTGAAATAATGGTTAAACATATATCATCCCGAGATAAATCCTCAAAAGCCTCTTAAATCGGGTTCTTCTACGAGTCTTCCGAGTAGTTTTGCAGCGTCCAGCCTCCGAGCGTGAAAGCTTAAACGATCCACCGAAAGCACACTGAGTGCCCTGTTGAGCCCAGCCCCCGAGCATGGGAGCTAGAGGAGTCTGCCAAAAAAGCACTCATAATGTCTTGTTTGTAGTGGTAACATGTTATCGAGTTTGCTGACGGCGCGTAATACTAGTCAGGAACTAGTAAACGCGGTGTTATGGGACTGAGGCCCCTTCAGTAAACTACGCGTAGTACCAGTCGAGAACTAGTAAACGGAGTGTTACTGGAAATATGGGAGCGAGGCCCCTTCAGTAAACCACACGTAGTACAAGTTAGGAACTAGTAAACGGAGTATTACTGGAAGTATGGGAGTGATGCCTCTTCAGTAAACCACGTGTAGTTCTAGTCGAGAACTAGTAAATGAAGTGTTACTGGAAGTATGGGATCGAGGCCCCTTCACTAAACTACGCGCAGTACTAGTCGGGAACAAGTAAACGGAGTATTACTGGAAGTATGGGAGTGATGCCTCTTCAGTAAACCACGTGTAGTACTAGTCGAGAACTAGTAAATGAAGTGTTACTGGAAGTATGGGAGCGAGGCCCCTTCACTAAACTACGCGCAGTACTAGTCGGGAACAAGTAAACGGAATGTTACTGGAAGTATGGGTGCGAGGCCCCTTGAGTAAACCACGCGTAGTACTAGTCGAGAACTAGTAAACGGAGTATTACTGGAAGTATGGGAGCGATGCCCCTTCAGTAAACGAGGCGTAGTACTTGTCGAGAACTAGTAAACGGAGTATTACTGGAAGTATGGAAGCGAGGCCCCTTCAGTAAACCATGCGTAGTCCTAGTCGAGAACTAATAAACTGAGTGTTACTGGAAGTATGGGAGCGAGCCCCCATCAGTAAACTATGCGTAGTACTAGTCCAGAATTTGTAAACGGAGTGTTGCAGGAAGTATGGGAGTGGGGCCCCTTCAGTAAACCACACGTAGTACTAGTCAAGAACTAGTAAACGGAGTATTACTGGAAGTATGGGAGCGATGCCCCTTCAGTAAACCACGCATAGTACTAGTCGAGAACTAGTAAACGCAGTGTTACTGGAAGTATGGGAGTGATGCCCCTGTAGTAAACTACACGTAGTACTAGTCGGAAACTAGTAAACGGAGTATTACTCTCAAGTAGTCAAGTTGAGACTAATTCAAATACTTATTGATGGCAATATGTTGCGCTGCAGCTGACAACTTGGGATACAAGTTAGCTAAGGGTAAAAATGGCGTAAGGGCTCGATATTCCAGGAGTTTGGGTTCTCCTGGCCATTAGGGTACTGTAAGCAATACGACCCTGGCCCTGTAACCTTGAGCACAATGAAGTGTCCCTCCCACCGTGAATTAAACTTGTGCAGCCCGGTTTCATCTCGGATGCAGCGAAGGACCAAATCTCCAACGTTGAAACACCTTGTTTGAACATTCCGGTCATGTTAACGATGGACGCCTTGTAAGTAGCAAGCCAACTGAAGCAAAACATTGCATTTGACTTCTTCTATCGAGTCAAGTTCGAGATGTCTTGCGTCATTAGCCTTGCCTTCTTCGTACATCTCTAGTCCAGGAGATTGCCACATGACATCAGCCGGTAATATAGCTTCGGACCTGTAGACGAGGAAGAAAGGTGACTGTCCTGTGGCTTTGCTTGGTTATCTGCGTAGCCTCCAAACTACTGATGAGATCTCATTGATCCACATGGCACCCTTTTTGCTGTTCTCATCGTAGAGTCTTTTCTTCAGGCCATCAAGGATCATGCCGTTGGCGTGCTCAACCTGGCCGTTGGCCCGCGGGTGAGCCACTGAAACATACTTGACCTCAATACTGATGCGAGTGGAAGTTGGATTCCAGATCCATGATAATAGTGTTGGTGAAGCCGAATCGGTGCAAGATGTCACAGATGAAACTAACCACTCGATCTGCAGAGAGCTTTGTAATTGGCTTGTACTCGATCCACTTCGTGAACTTGTCGATGGCTACCAATACGTGAGTAAAACCTCCTAGCGCAGTTGTCAAGGGCCCTATCATGTCAAGGCCCCAACATGCGAACGACCATGAAGGTGGTATGGTAATAAGGTTGTGGGCTGGGACGTGAGGCTGCTTACTGAAGAACTGGCAGTTTGTACACCGGCGAATGAGTGCTTCAGCGTCTGCCAAAGCAGTCGACCAGTAGAACCCGGATCTTAAGGCTTTCCTAACCAGCGTGCGAGAAGCAGCATGGTTTTGTAACACCTCAAGTGTTTAAATTACGAAATAAGCCTCTTTAGCTTAACATGGTGCATAAATAATTAAGAGAAGTTTCAATGAAATGAGTTATAAATTGGTTTTGCCTTGAATTGAAAATAGTTGTGTATATGTGCATAATTACATGTACTTTAATCAAGCCATTGAAATAACTTTCACATTGAGGCAAACATGGCTACGAAATTGAATAGACGTATCGTTATTGACTTGATAATCAAAAGTCTAGTTGAAGCCTGGGAGAGAATACAAAGTTTTGCCCAAGAAATGACGTGCCCTCCGAGTTATACTTTGGCCTGAAAATAACTTCTAAACTAGAACTCAAATGAAATTTGGCCTGGAACAAAACTTGTGTAACTTTTCATTTTGAACAACTTTCATGTTCAAGGATTTTTGAGTTGCAACACGAAAACTTGAGGAACACTTGGATTTGCAAACCAGCCCCTGCCTTTTCTTCTATTTTCACTGCAGACCCTTCTTCTCCGCTCGCCCGACCCTCGGCTTCGCCTGACCCTTTCGCTTCGCCCGACCCTTTCGCTTTGCCCGACCCTTCGCTTCGCCCGACCACTCGCTTCGCCCGACCCTCCGCCGCCGCGCAGTCGCCGCAGGCCACTTGGCCAGCGATGCCTGACGGCGCTAGGCGCCAAACCAATGCCTGGCCGCGCGCGCACGCCACGCTTCTCCCCGCGCCGCGCTTCTCCCCACGCCGCGCTCCTCCCCAGTCCGCGCACGCCACGCGCGCGCCGGCAACGCGCGCCTCTGCTCGCCGCCCGCTGCGCCTAATGGACAAGCCGCGCCGTGCCTGTGCCTTCGCCGCGTCCCGCCAGTTGATGTTTTGTGGACTACAATTTTATCGTGAAGGAAAAATAATCGTCTTATACCATCGCTATAACTTACACTTGTGCATTCATATAGAATCGACTACTCTCGCCGACGGAACGTACGAGCTGGTGTCTGCGTCCGAGAGTGAGCAGCGTGAAGCTCAAGTAAATCTAACTGAAGCTTTCGAAGACTCGAACCCGAGTTCGGATGAGCCCCAAACTACCTTTACCCAAGAAGGCAAGCCCCGAAGCATGAACCCTATTTTTCTAAACTTATGCAACTTATTCCTCTACTTTACTTGTGCATTAAGTTTATAGGAGTTGGATGAAAACTTAGTTGCATGATCCTAGGTACCCATGCTCTGAACACTAGATGTAAGGTTCGATAGAATGCTATGCTAATAGGACTCGGTAAAAGTCGAGTGATTTCCTGTCACTCGCGAGAATATAGGAGTTGAATGTTTACTACATGCTGCAATCATAAGGTCGACGGACGGGGCTATGGTACGATGTTTATGTTGATGATTGAGGCCCCGTCTGTTTAGTGAAAAATGCTAACGCCGCAGTGTGTGGTAGTGGTGGTTAAGTCTTTGAACGTACTAACCATATACCGAGAATATGGTAATCGGTAAGCTTAAGTACCGGATCAGACCGGCAAGTGGTGGGTACAGAGCTAGGCTCTGTAGTCTCGGATGGTGGCCCTGATCCACAACCCAGGAAGAAAGGGGAAAAGTTGCACGTGTGACTCTTGGAGTAACCACGTGACGTGTGTTTAGGTTTCCCTTGCAAGGTTAAGAAATTCGATTCGAATTGTCCGTTTCTCACGGTTATTGAGACTGCTTGACCCTTTTACCACATAGAGTAAGAAGAGGAACAATGATGATGATTAATCTTGTTGGATGCAA
Source organism: Panicum miliaceum (assembly GCA_032594955.1). NCBI lineage: Eukaryota > Viridiplantae > Streptophyta > Magnoliopsida > Poales > Poaceae > Panicum > Panicum miliaceum. The sequence goes on along the minus strand of CM064059.1, from coordinate 25,046,021 downwards.
ATTAATTCTTCCACCATGTATGATATTGGATAGTTGCTTACTTAGAATGGTTAAAGAAAACTAGAACTTGGAGCTAAAATTTGAAAGTAAGGACCTACTTATATATGCTTTTTGGCAAAACAAACCCCTCAAGCCAAAAGCCTTGCATGTTGTTGACGCCAGATTTTGACACGTGTTGAATCGGCGTCAGGAGGTGAAGATTGGCCGATGCGGCAGATCTGAAGGCTACAGTAAGGAATCGGCCGATTGAGGTAACAGTTGAAAATCGGCCGATTGGTGATACAGCCTGCGCCAACAGGATGGGACTATTTCGGAGGGTCCTGGTCAAAAGTTGGTCAACAGGGCACGCTAAGTCGGTCAAGGAGCAATTGAAGGGAATCCTGATTGGATTAGGGAACGGCGGCGGAAGATTCTGCGGGAGTCCGTTTCCTTTTAAAGTTCTTATAGATATAGTAATTTTCCTGTTGTTTAAATAAGGTTGTAACAAGTCGTGATCAACCAGGAGTCCTAGTTTTAGGATATAAATAGGAGTCGCCAGGGTCTTGCAAAGAACATAAACACATCAATCAACAACAATACTTCTACTTTTCTAGCAATTTACTTTCAAGTCGGCGACTTCGCCAATATTTTTCTTCTTTCACGAGTTCGTACGGATTGGCAGGGCTGCATCAACCTGATCTCCGGCCAATTGGTAGGTTCCGCTTATCGAGTAATATCCGAGCTTTAACTATGGGCGCATCGCTGTGGTTTCGTTTGGATTTATTCACCAGTTATCGATATTTACGAGAATTGCAAGTTTTACCTGTTATTCTAGTATTATCATCAGTTATCCAGCTTGAAATCAGAGTAATCGGCTTCGTCATTGTTCTTCTTCAACTTATCATCACACAGCCGATTAGATCTATTTCAAGTGTTGCTTCTGTAGTAATCGTTTAGATCGATCCAGTAGTTTTCTTTATAATTACTACACGATTATCGGCTGATCCATAGCCGATCATCTCTACAGCAAATCGGTCGATTTGCCGCCGACGCGCTCCTCAGGACAGATCGGAATCCCAGCCGATCGATGCGCGTGGAATTTAATACTCTATTTCCTTGTCAATCAACAGGTCAGATTGACTGGCACGCCGCGCGAACCGCACCAAGGCGATAACCCGAACAGGAGCTAAGCAGATTCTCCCGGGTCGTGTGTCCGACGCTGAAGACCGTTGGCCGATTCCTATCCGGCCGATTTTGGCGCCAACACACTTTTGGCATGCCCGGTGGGACAAATCCAAGATCTGATATGTCGAAGAACGCAGAAATCTCCGACAGCAACATCATTGAGGTCACAGAAGCGGATCTCAAGGACGACCAGAGGGAAGAATTGGCCAAACATCTAGAAGATTACAAGAAGATGTACCTCCAGTCGTTCAGTCATACCAGAAGCGGGGAGGCGGTCAAGAAGGCTCCTATTCTAGTTCCCCATCACATCACCATTGCTGAGGACTCGGGCAAGATGTCAGAGATGATCCAACAATCCGTTTATCAGGCATTCATCGACCAATCCTCAGTGATGACCAACACGGTGTATAACGCCGTCGTCAGCTGTCTGGCCAGCGGAGCAGTCCAAGGCTATCAGGGACCAGCATATGCCCCGCCAACCACTCTGCCAGCTAGAAGCTTACCATACACGTCCTAGTCGGCTTCTCAGCCGATATTGACGCAACGCGAGGGGTACAACTCTCCATTACCCCCAGCGTCTCCAAGATACAGCGGTGCACCATGTCTCCCATCACAAACACCGCTTCAACCCGTCCAGATTGTTTCTGTGCAATCGCTGCCCACAAGCTCAGCACCTTGGGGAACATCGGCGATGACGTACTTTCCCGAGCCAGCGAATGGGTATGGGAGTTATTCAGTCCATGTGCCACACCAATCGGCCGCCCGACCGACGGTTCCCCAGTATCAGCCGATCTCATCAGAAATCGGCAGGGGGGCAAGCACTGTAGAAGCATTCAGGGGCACGGCGCCAACGATGACATACGATGGGGGGGCAGATTCACTTCGCCATCAATTATCGGCTGCTCAGCAAAATTCGCCGATTCATCACCCGGCCGTACCAGCCCTTCAGCACATGCCCACGCCGCGAACAGTTGTCCATCAGCAGCAGGTGGACTGGACAGCAAGAATAGCAGAAGTGATCCAGGATCAGTTTGCATTGAAGCCAAAAGTGCAAACTTACACCTACAAGACGCCATATCCATCGGCCTATGACTTGCTGCCGTTCCCACACCGCTACAAAGTTCCTGATTTCACCAAGTTTTCAGGGACGGACGATACATCCACTGTGGAGCATATCAACCGATTCATCATCCAGTGCGGGAAGGCTGCCACGCAAGATGCCCTAAGGGTGCGTTTGTTCTCATCGTCTCTGTCCGGATCGGCCATCCAGTGGTTCACCACCTTGCCACCAAATTCTATTGTTACATGGGCTGATCTGGAGAAACAATTCCACAAGAACTTGTACGTAGGAGTACACGAGATGAAGCTCTCGGATTTGACCAGCCTCAGGCAGAGGAGCGATGTACCAGTGATGGGATATATACAGAGGTTCAGAGAAATCAGGAACAAATGCTACAGTCTGGCTCTGACCGACGCACAGTTAGCCGATATCGCTTTCCAAGGCCTCTTGCCACAAATCAAAGAAAGATATGCTTCCCAAGAGTTTGAAAGCCTGAGCCAAATCGTCCACCGATTGTCAGGACAAGAGGTCTGACCATTTGAACAGCGAAGGAACTTCCAAAAGAAGGTGGCATACTTGGAAGGATCTGAATCTGATGCGGAAGAGGAAATCGGCCTGGCAGAATGGGTCAAAGGGAAAAAACCAATATCATGCCCTTTTGGCAAGAAGGAGCCAGAGACATTCGGCTTTGACACGTCAAAGGCCGATAAAATTTTTGATCTATTGCTTCAGGAAGGACAGATTAAGCTGTCTCAACATCACACCATCCCTACGGCCGATCAACTTAAGAAGATGAAATACTGCAAGTGGCACAACGCTACTTCTCATGATACAAATGAATGCAAAGTCTTCCGTCAGCAGATACAATCGGCCATCGAGCAGGGGCGACTTAAATTTTGAGACTCCAGCTAAATCGGCAAAACCGATGAAGATAGATCAGCATCCCTTCCCGGCCAACATGGTTAACGCTGGAGGAGACTCAAGTCAAACCAAGGTGCTGACGTCAGAACCGGCGAGAAGAGGCGGCGCCGTCGATCCCAGGAGGCAGATCACGACGGAAGAAATCAGAAGGAACAGGCGGGGGCCAGAACGACCACGCAAGCCCGTCACCTCCCAATTCTTACTCAGTAAGTATCGGCAGCAGCTAGAACAAGCAAGATACCAGGAAGAGATGATACGCCGGCATGAAGAGCACTGGCAATGTCCATTCTTCATCCATTGCTGGGAGAACGACATCAGATTACCGTCTGCCGATAACTGCCCGAAGTGTAACGGATTGAGCTGCAACGATCGCCCGAAACCACACTCCAGGGCAGAGGATCAAAGCCGATCAGCAGAAATCGGCGCGGACGAGAAGAACAGCGCGTTTTGATGCATGATCGGCTGGGGGGCAGAGTTGACCAGTACCACCGGTCAAAAAAGCAAGATCGGCTAGCGGGATGGACTGGGGTTAGGATCAGCGCGCACGATCGGCTGGAAGAGATGGCCGATGACAGGGTATCAGACGAGGATCCCATGGGAAGGGAACCAGATTGGGAACACGCCAGATCATCGGCCAAACCAGCAAATCCCAGGTGGTGTCCCGATGGCCTATCCAGATCCCAGAAGCGAAGGATCCAACGCCTACGCCAGTGGGAGCATCAAGAAGAAGAATAGAGACAGGTGCCAGAGAGAAGGAATGTTAAGTCTCGAGTGTGGTGCCCAAAGAAAAACGATCAAGAAGCAAACAACCAAGAATCGGCAGCCGAAATTGATATGGTGTTCATACTGCCGATGGAGTTCATGGCGCCCAACGATCGGGATAAAGTAACAAGAACAGAAGAGGAGCAAATGGCACAACTAGTGTTGGAGCCGATGACGGCTACGTTTGAGAAACCAGAAGAGGAAAAACGACAGCATCTTAAAGCGCTGTTTCTCAAAGGCTATGTCAACGGAAGACCCGTCACCAGATTACTGGTAGATGGAGGCGCTGCAGTTAACATCATGTCGTATGCCATGTTCCGCAAGCTAGGCAAGGGCGATGAAGACCTCACCAAGACGGACATGATGCTGAAGGATTTCGAAGGCAACGTGTCACCCGCCAGCGGAGCGCTCTGCGTCGACCTCACCATCGGCAGTAAGACACTCCCTACCACTTTTTTCATTATTAATGGCAAGGGGTCCTACAACATGCTGCTTGGTCGCGATTGGATACATGCAAACTGCTGTGTCCCATCTACAATGTATCAATGCCTTGTGCAATGGGTCGGCGACAGCACGGAGATAGTCGCGGCCAATTCCGTCTACAGTGTTGTGGCGGCCGACACGCAACAGTGGAGCTGCGAGCACGTCAAGTGTATATCGGGCAGGACTTGGGACACTGACTTCCTGAAAGTGTTCGATTTCGGTCTACAGCCGATCCAAGCAGTCGGCTCTGAAGATTCGGAATAAATGGATCACCTCGTCCGAGGAGATGGGAAGCTTGGGCATGGGTTTACGTCGGCCAATTTATTGGAGATGGTAGATTTGGGAGATAGCAGCAAATCAAGGCCGACGTACATTAATGCTAATTTGGATCCTGAGTACAGATGTAAATTGATAAGTTTATTAAAAGAGTTCAAGGATTGCTTTGCTTGGGAATATCATGAGATGCCAGGACTAGACCGGTCTATTGTTGAACACCGGTTACCTATAAAATCAGGATATCAGCCATATCGGCAACCTGCACGACGGTGTAACCCCAAGATTCTACCTGATATAAAGGCCGAAATTACTAAGTTGATTGAAGCAGGATTTATTCGGCAGTGCCGCTACGCCGAATGGATTTCTAATATTGTGCCCGTATACAAAAAGAATGGAAAATTACATGTGTGCATCGATTTCAGGAACTTAAATCAGGCTACGCCGATGGATGGATATCCGATGCCAACGGCCGATATCTTGGTGGATGCGCCGCAGGTCACAAAGTCATAAGTTTCATGGATGGGAATGCTGGGTACAATCAGGTATTAATGGCCGAAGAAGATATCTCGAAAACGGGTTGAATGACTTTCGGGTTGTTATGACTTTCGGGTTGTTATGACTTTCGGGTTGAAGAACGCCGGCGCTACGTATCAACGGGCCATGAATTACATCTTCCACAAGTTCATTGGTTCATCAGTGAAAATTTATATAGATGACGTAGTGGTCAAATCAAAAGGTCAACAGGATCATGTGGCCGATTTACGAGAAGTACTGGAATGCACAAGAAAACATGGGTTGAAGATGAACCGAACAAGTGTGCATTTGGTGTATCGGCTGGGCAATTCTTAGGATTCATGGTTCATGAGCGCGGGATAGAAGTCAACCGCAAGACCATAGATGCCATCAACAAAGTGGTGGCACCACAAAATAAAACTGAGCTACGGTCCCTCATCAGCAAGGTCAATTTTATCAGAAGATTCATATCCAACCTGTCAGGACGTATTCAGGCTTTTACCCCTCTGTTGAAATTAAAGCCCGACCAGGAATTCATATGGGGAGAGGAACAGCGCAAGGCACTGGAGAACATCAAGCAGTATCTGGTTTCACCTCAGGTATTGGTTCCACCACAGCCTGGTAAGCCGTTCAAATTATATCTATCGGCTGATGAACAGGCTATTGGATCGGCGTTGGTACAGGAGTTTGAGGGGAAAGAATGAGTGGTATACTACGTCAGCAGAAGACTCTTAGACGCCGAAACAAGATATTCCCGGGTTGAGCGACTATGCTTATGTTTATACTTCTCATGTACCAAGCTCAGGCACTATTTGTTATCGGCAGAATGCATAGTCGTATGCAAAGATCATGTGGTGAAGTATATGCTATCGTTGCCGATTTTGAAAGGACGGATTGGAAAATGGATCCTGGCTTTGTCAGAATTCGACTTAAGGTACGAATCGGCCAAAGCCGTCAAAGGTCAAGTGATGGCCGATTTCGTAGTTCAGCATTATGGACCAGAAATCGCCACTGTTGAACCAGTTCCATGGACTCTATATTTTGATGGTTCTTCGTGTGGGGTTGGATCAGGAATCGGCATTGTTCTTGTGTCGCCTCGGGGGCCAAGTTATAATTTCTCTCTGCCGATAGAAGCCTCCGCAACTAATAACCAGACAGAATATCGATCTGTTCCGAAAGGCATCCAATTATTAAGGGAAGTCAGAGCTGATGCAGTCGAAATTTTTGGAGATTCCATGCTCATTGTGGACCAGTTGACGGGGCGATCTGAGTGCAAGGATGATATCTTGAGGATTTATTATGAGGATTGTCTTCAACTTTTAAAAGAGTTCAAGTCTGCAATAATTGAGCATAGCCCCAGGAATTATAATGAAGAGGCCAACAGACTGGCCCAACATGCTTCTGGGTATCGGCCGATTCAGGGAGCGATGACGCTAGAGCTCGCGGCCGATGACTGGCGAAAGGAGATCGCCGATTACTTGAGAAATCCATCCCAAAAGGTGGATCGGCGAACACGTTTTCAGGCTACAAAATATGTGTTGCTTGAGGATGATTTATTTTATCGGACGATTGATGGAGTTCTTCTCAAATGCCTTGGAACAAAAGAGGCAAAGGTTCTGATGGGAGAAATCCATGAAGGTGTGTGTGGAGCTCATCAATCGGCTCACAAAATGAAATGGATGATCCGGAACAATGGATATTACTGGCCGACCATCCTTGAGGATTGTTTCAAGTACTACAAAGGATGCCAAGACTGTCAGAAGTTTGGCAATATACAGCGCGCGCCAGCATCGGCTATGAATCAAATAATCAAGCCATGGCCGTTCAGAGGTTGGGGAATAGATCTCATCGGACAGATTCATCCTCCATCAAGCAAAGGGCATAAGTTCATATTGGTGGCTACAGATTATTGTACTAAGTGGGTGGAGGCAGTTCCTTTAAGGAACGTGACATCAGCCGATATGATTGAATTTGTTAAAAGCCATATTATTTATCGATTTGGTATTCCTCAGACCATCACAACTGATTAAGGGACGATGTTTACTTCTGGAGAGTTCGGAGAGTTTGCTGCCGATATGGGGATTAAATTGTTAAATTCTTCTCCATACTATGCTCAAGCCAATGGTCAAGCAGAATCGTCCAATAAAGGGATAATCAAACTAATCAAAAGGAAGATAGAGGAGCAACCCAAAAAGTGGCATTTGTCTTTGGCTGAATCTTTATGGGCATATAGGATGGCTTGTCATGGAGCCACTAAAATATCCCCTTATCAGTTGGTTTATGGTCATGAGGCAGTCTTGCCATGGGAGATAAGGACAGGGTCAAGACGTATATCGTTACAAGATCAGTTAACGGCCGATGACTATTCCTTTCTCATGAAAGATGAACTTGACGATTCGGCGGGTTTACGGTTGAGAGCCCTGATCGGTATAGAAGAAAACAAGAAAAGGGTGGCCAGATGGTATGACAAAAAGGTCAAAGTTAAACAGTTCTCTCAGGGAGATTTGGTATGGATGCTGGTGCTGCCGATAGGATCCAAAGATCCCAAATTCGGTAAATGGTCACCCACTTGGGAAGGGCCGTATAGAATCGGCCGATGTGCCCCTGGGAATGCCTATATTCTGGAGACAGTCGAAGGGGAGGAATTCCCAAGAGCTTTAAACGGGCGATATCTGAAGAGGTACTATCCAAGCATTTGGGTAGATGCATAACTTGCAGCAAAATATATCAAGATAACATGGCCGATTTCTCATCGGTTTCTGTCTACACATCTGGTGAAGGAAACATTGGGATTCATTATTGAATGGAAATGACAGATTACATGGCCGACATGGTACAAGTCGCCCTTAGAATAAAAATACTGGTGTGTCTACTGATTACGCCTACGCTGGATTTCTCTCTCGATGCGACCCAGTTTTATCATAAGGGTGAGCCTTTTCTCCTTCAGGTCCTCTGCAGTGGCTCCAGTTTCAGCTTGGTTGCAAAGTTCTTTCAGCAGGCCGGTCTTCTTCTCCTCCAGATCTTCCATGGCAACTTCGGTTTTAGCTTTACAAGGAAGTAGAGGACTTTTTTCAGAAGGTGGTCGCTTGCAGACCAAAAAGTGAGCATCTATAAGGTCCGAGTATTCCTGGACAGCGGCAGGGACATGATCTCTGAGTTCCTCAGCATGAGCTCTTATCAGATTTCTGTCTGCCTGTGATAGTGGCTCTTCTGAATGCATGATTTCTATCACTCGTTCTAGACCGGGGCTGAGACGTTTCGGCTAAACAGAGATAAAAGGAGTTACCCAGTATCGGAGCGATTGAGATGCTTAAGGGAAAGGCAGAAGGGAAGTTCATACCTGGTTGACAGAGGAAGAAGATGAGGAGGACGAAGAAGACATCTTGCCGTTCAATTTGGGACAGTAAAAGAGGGAGAGAAGATAAGTAATGTGTATGCCTCTGGAAATGGTGAATGGTCTGCTTATAAATGAAGAGGAGGTAGATGGATGGTGAGACACGTCCTATCGGAGTAAATACATACATAAATGCAAAGCAGACTGAAGGAGCAGTTCAGAACCAAATCGGCGTAGTGACATTGAAGGAGCAATAATGTTTAACATATTCTTTACAACCCAAGGAAAGCGTCTATGGCTACAATAGCTCGTCGTCTAATTTGATCGGCCGAGTCTAGTACTCTCTGATCATCATCGGCCGATCCTGGTACTTCTGACACACGGCGACGGAGCCTAATTGTTTCACGGGCCAGATGCTGTCTTTCTTGCTTCAGCTCGCTGATGATGGATGGGAGTTCTTGGAGCTTCTTCTCTTCAGCGGCTATCTCTTTGGTTATCTGTTCCATCTCCTTGGCCAGTTCTGCTCTCCTCCGTTTCAGCCGATCTATTGCGCCGATGATGTCCGGACGGCAATTTTCGAGGAAGTTGATCCTGTGGTGTACTTCCTGAGTTCGGTGCTTGTATGAATCGACCTCCTCCTAAGTTTTTGCCATCTGAGCACGATCGGCCATATGACGTAGCGCCCTGGAAACCGGAATCTGCATGCCTTCTATATAGGCAGCATACGCTAAATTTTCTGATACTTCTTCCGGGATTCGACCTTTGATCTCGTTGAAAAGTCATCGAATCGGCGATGCATCTTCTACCAATTGGCCGATGTCGTATTGAAGGAGAGTACGCATGCTTTCGAGCTTGGCGCGGACATCGTCGGAGGTGGAGCTCGATGGAATTGGGTGTGAAGCAATTTCTTCGTCATCGACCAAGGAGACGGCAAAAGAGAAGATGCTGTTGTTGGGGGTATCTTGCTCCTGTGAGGAAATAAAGTAAAGGGTAGGCAAGCAGCGAAAGGAAATCGGCCGATTCTGATGGTATGTTTGTTACCTCCTTAAAGCGAATTTCCCTTGTCTCAGGGACTGGTACATTTGGCTCGTCGGAAGAGGAAGATTCAACGATTATTGGCGCTACACTTGGACCAGCTTCCTGAAAAAGACATAAAAGAAGATCCTGTGAATATGCTATAGGAAATTGAAGTAAGATGGTGACAGAAGTTTGCCATGCCTCTGTGGATCTCCCGGCGGATGCCTGTTGTGGGGTTGTAGTTGGTATACCCAAATCGGCCTGCATCAAGATTGGTTAAGTTTTCTGAGAATTAAGAATTTAAGGTAAGAGATCGTTTACCTCGATGACAGGAGCTGCTGGAGTCTCGGTTCCCACTTGGGACGTGGCCGATTGCTGCGGAGATTGTGGTGGGATAGCTTGTGCAGCCTGGCAGGGGAAGAGAGTTAAAGTCAGTGGAAGATTTGAAGAATATATGAGATAAGTAAAATTACCTGAACAGCTTCTACTAATAGCGATGCTGCCGCTGCCCCGATTTCAGCAGTGACTTGGGGATCGGCCATCTCGACAACCGACAAAGGTAAAGGACCTGGAGTCTCGGCTGGTGTCACCACTACTTGGTCGGCCGATCCGATGCGGGAAGTGTCGGCCGATACCACTGCCATCTGGCTCGCCGATCCGATACGGGGAACTTCAGCCGATGCTATTGCCGTTTGAAAGGCCGATCCAATGCGAACTCGCACCCGACGGCTGGTTATCTTTGATGTTGGCCTTTTCGGTGCTCGCTTCGATCGACCAGTGGAGATATCTTTGACCGTTGGAGCATGGAAGCCGATGAGTGGATACGGCGTGTATTGGTGATGACTATCTATCGGCCGGCCGCTTCGGCTCCGCATCGGAGGGACATGGCTTTCAGACTGAGGAGATGAACATGAGTTAGTAACAAGATTACAATATAGAAGAAAATAGCATTGGAATCGGCTGAGAAAAAGGACGTACCGCTGCATTTGGGTCAATGTTCTCTGGGTCCAAGATGTTGCAGTAAGACGATGGAGATTTACAGAAAAGGTGTTGCTTCCATTCTGCGCACCATAATTTGAATTGCTGGGTGGCAAAAGAGGCAACTGACCAATTATTCAGGTCAATAGTACTGGAATCGGGTACTAGATCGCACAGCCGACTGTAATCAAGACTTGAGGTCAGACCATCTCTAAATTTCGCATGACCGGCGAAGTAGACCCGAATCGGCAGTTGGCCAAAACCCAGTTGCCTTGCCGCAGCCGATGGATTGTAGAACTCGTAGGTGGGTGAGTCCTTTCCTGAGAAGAAATTGGCCGGCAGAATCCCCGGCTTGATCAAGATGTCCATAAGCTCTCTGTCAAAAGTGTGGGTGGAGAAATCGTAGCTTATGGGTAATTCAAAAATCGGCTCTACTGCCTGATAGGGGTACCAGCTGATCATCTCTTCACTAAGGCCATTGTAAAAACATCTGAAGTACTCAGCTGTGCGGGCAGCAGTAAACTGGCAGCCGGGGAAGGCCGATACCGCTTCTCCAAAAGATCTGCAGCGGCGACGGATTGATGGATTCTCCTCTGACTCGATATTGGGAAAGGTTTTTGTCTCTATCCGTTGCTGAGAGACCTTGCTCATGTGTAAATTGAGCTAGAGGGTGATGAACCACCAAGGACCACCATGGTTCCCGATCGGTTCCCCCTTCGACAGCTTGGTGCCGATTTGGTGCATCAGGTAATACGCCGATCCCAGTAAATGTTTTCCAAGAGGGATGGCCGATCCTTGTGATAAAGCCTCTGCTAAAGCTTGAGTGTTTGAGGAGGGGCCGACTGCTCTGCCACAAAAGAAATGCTTTTCCAGCCACATCATCAAAAAGGCAGTATGCTCCCTCTGTGAAACTGTCCGGGTCTTCATGTTTTTGCTAATATATCCTTTCCACCCGCCGATTCCTTTGGTCTCCAGCCGATGTGATGGCTTGAATAGATAATTGAAAGGGGTATCGGCGGAGGAGACATCGAGGCCGGTCAACAGCAGAACATCGGCCAAGGTCGGGGTCATGGGTCCGTGTCCGAAAAGGAACGCATTAAGTGCATCGGACCAAAAATAAGAGGCTGCTATGACCAGAGGTTCGTTTCTTTCCATCTGAGACAAAGATAAGTCTATGCACTGGCCGATTTTTAGTTCTTCCCACTGAACCTTCCAAGACCCGGCTACCCTCTGGTACCATTCTCTCCACCCGGGTGTTTCATTTGGCCAGGATCTGAAAGTGCCTACCCAGTGATCTAAATCCATAGATGATTGCTTAAAAGGGATCCTATGGGTTTCTAAGCTGATCAGGTCCGTTGGATCGGGGTTCCCCATAGGGCCCAAACAGATGAGGTCAGGAGATTCTGAGAGAGGAATAGTGATTCGGGGTCTAAGTGCCTAAAAAAGGGGAAAGGGGGGAAACTGAGAGAGGGTCCGGAAAATACTGAAGCAGTAAAAAGGCGAAAAGGAGAAAATTTCGAGCATTTACCTCTGGGATGGAGATTATCGTCGCCGATGAGACCGCTGGGGAAGCCGCCAATTGGGCCGCCGCCGCCGAAGGGGTAGCCGATGGAGCCTCTGTAGATGGAGCGGTCGCCGATGGTGACGCCATTGGGGGGTTGGAGCAGGACGCGGATGAAATCGCCGGAAAGGGGGAAGCGCTTGGAGATCGAGAGAGCTTGGAGGAAGACGAACAACGGTTCGTTGGAAGAGAATGCTAGATTCGTGGGGAAGGATAGGCGGAGAAGGCCAGTACTTAAGAAAAATCAGGGAAGCGAGGGCAAAGATGGTATTTTTACCGCACCGTCTACACGAGTTCCAGAGGAGCGGTCGTTTCGCGCGCTCGGTTCGAGGAAATTGCAATCATTGTGCCGCGGAACGGAAGGAGATTTTACTGCGCCCATTTCGGAAGAAAGGATTAAAGAAAGAGTTTCGAAGAAAAAGTTATATTTTACTCCGAAACTGGGGGGCATGTGTTGACGCCAGATTTTGACACGTGTTGAATCGGCGTCAGGAGGTGAAGATTGGCCGATGCGGCAGATCTGAAGGCTACAGTAAGGAATCGGCCGATTGAGGTAACAGTTGGAAATCGGCCGATTGGTGATACAGCCTGCGCCAACAGGTTGGGACTATTTCGGAGGGTCCTGGTCAAAAGTTGGTCAACAGGGCACGCTAAGTCGGTCAAGGAGCAATTGAAGGGAATCCTGAATGAATTAGGGAACGGCGGTGGAAGATTCTGCGGGAGTCCGTTTCCTTTTAAAGTTCTTATAGATATAGTAATTTTCCTATTGTTTAAATAAGGTTGTAACAAGTCGTGATCGACCAGGAGTCCTAGTTTTAGGGTATAAATAGGAGTCGCCAGGGTCTTGCAAAGAACATAAACACATCAATCAACAACAATACTTCTACTTTTCTAGCAATTTACTTTCAAGTCGGCGACTTCGCCAATATTTTTCTTCTTTCACGAGTTCGTACGGATTGGCAGGGCTGCATCAACCTGATCTCCGGCCAATTGGTAGGTTCCGCTTATCGAGTAATATCCGAGCTTTAACTGCGGGCGCATCGCTGTGGTTTCGTTTGGATTTATTCACCAGTTATTGATATTTACTAGAATAGCAAGTTTTACCTGTTATTCTAGTATTATCACCAGTTATCCAGCTTGAAATCAGAGTAATCGGCTTCGTCATTGTTCTTCTTCAACTTATCATCACACAGCCGATTAGATCTATTTCAAGTGTTGCTTCTGTAGTAATCATTTAGATGGATCCAGCAGTTTTCTTTACAATTACTACACGATTATCGGCTGATCCATAGCCGATCATCTCTACAGCAAATCGGTCGATTTGCCGCCGACGCGCTCCTCAGGACAGATCGGAATCCTTGCCGATCGACGCGCCTGGAATTTAATACTCTATTTCCTTGTCAATCAACAGGTCAGATTGACTGGCACGCCGCGTGAACCGCACCAGGGCGATAACCCGAACAGGAGCTAAGCAGATTCTCCCGAGTCGTGTGTCCGACGCTGAAGACCGTCGGCCGATTCCTATCCGGCCGATTTTAGCGCCAACACATGTCTAGGAGTCGGCTAAGTATATTCCACTAGTCGGGTAAGCCTTGCTGAGTATTAGTATACTCAGCCTTGCTTATGGCTTGTTTTCAGGTGATACTTTTGAGGATGTGATTGCTAGTTTGACTTGGCCGTGTGCCCTTCCTCCTGGTTGGTCGGTGGAATGGGATACGCCCCCGGCCAACGGTGATAATGCCGAGTGATGTCTCGTACGGGCTTCATCGAGACATCCTGTATCGTCGAGTAGTTTATCGTTATTTTTCCGCTGCATTGAAGTCTGAAGAACTCAATTATTTTGAACTCTGAGTACCTTGCTTCACGAATTTGAACTCCGTTGTAATAATAATTTGTGATGAACCCTGTGGTGTAAAATTTGTGGAATGTTGTATACTCCGGGCTCACCTTCATGTGACTACATGTATGTGTGGTTTCGATCGGCAAAAACCGTGGTTGTATCGGGAGGTTACCCGATAGATCAATGGATTATTCCGTTTGAAGTGCGAGTTGGCCCTGATTGCCCTCGTGGTGATGGTTAGCGCACTTGAGACGGATTAATTCAGGTGGTTCTGGCACAGCTGGTACCAGAGCCGAAATGCATACGCCAGAGAATGCAACAAGCCTTAAAAACTTGTTTTCATAAAACTTGACCAGAAAAATGTGTTTGCAAAATGTGTTGGTTCGTTAAGGATTGTACCTAGTTCGTAAAGCCCTAAGGGATTATGGGAAAGTTACGAGGTGGCTATCTAACTTATGAATACTATCAACTAAGTTCCAGCACATTACTTTCTGTCAAAACTTACTTTTATGCAAAACCGACCCTTAAATTCTGCAACGACGCACTCATCGCTAAGGTAAGAAGGTAAAAATCCTCATCCAAGTGAGAGAGCTTGGCCTTCCTGTCGGTGATGTGAGCCGAACGCTGCCCTCAAGCAGTGGCTTACTTGAGGTGCTGCCAATATACCAACTATTAGTTGATTATATTGGCAGTAGAAGGTTTGGCGCAGGGTATGGCGATCGCTGTTCATACCCCCGTCTCAAGATGGTACCCCCCGTGAATACGCTATCTCGATAGCGTATGTTAACATCGTCTGTACAACGGGAATTGTACGGATGCCATTTCTATAGTGAACGGTAAAGAATACGGACGCTTTCATGAGTGCTGGCATGAAAGGTTCAATGGATATATATATGTTATATCAATCTTCTGCAGGTACACTAACCGCGATTACGATAAGTTTAAGAACGGTTAGAGTTTTCTCGACTAGCTATTATAGTGAGAGACGTATTGTGTATGCCACCGAAACTAACTTCGTAAGACAAAAGCTATTTGGCAATTATTTTATTTTGTGAGGACGTGTTGGCGCTAAAAATCGGCCGGGAATCGGCCGATGACCTTTAGCGTCGGACACACGACCCGAGAGAATCTTCTTAACTCCTGTTCGGGTGATTGCCCTGGTGCGGTTCACGCGGCGTGCCAGTCAATCTGACTTGTTGATTGACAAGGAAATAAACGTATTAAATTCCGGGGTTCCGATCAGCTAGAGTTCCGATATGTCCCGAAAAGCGTATCAGCGAATTGGCCGATTTGCTATGAAGATGACCGGCTATGGACCAGCCGATAATCACATAACGATTGCCAAGAAACTACTGGAGTAACTTAAATAATTATTACAGATACAACACTCGAAATAGATCTAATCGGCTATACGATGGTAAATAAGGAGAAATAATGGTGAAGCCGACAGTTCGATCTCAAGCTGGATAACTGGTGATAAAACTAGAACAATAGGTAAAACCTATAATTCTAGTAAATATCGATAACTGGTGAATAAATCTAAACGAAACAACGGCGATGCGCCCGAAGTTAAAGCTTAGATGTTATTCGATAAACGGAACCTACCAATTGGCCGGAGATCGTGTCGATGCAGCCCTGCCAATCCGTACGAACTCGTGAAAGGAAAAGAAGTATTGGCGAAGTCGCCGACTTGAAAGTAAAGTACGATGAAAAAGTAGATTGTTTGTGTTGATTGATGTGTCTCTACTAAACTCTGACTGCTTCTATTTATACCCTAGGACTAACACTCCTGACTATTACGATCCGCTACAAACTTGTTTAAATAAACACTACTATATCTATAAAACTTTCCTAAAGGAAACGGACTCCCGCAGAATCTTCTGCTGTCATCTCCAAGTCCAATCCGGACTCCTTTCATTGCTCTTCGACCGAGTCGGCGTCGTTCTTTGACTAACGTCAGGTCATCTTTGACTGGGATCTTCTGTTGGGATTCCATTGGCTTCATCCCCTATATGTTGGCGCGAGCCCATATTGGCCCAAACGCTCTAGCCTTTCAATCGGCCGACCCCTACCAACTCCATTCGGCAATCGCACGAAACACTGCAGCGCCAATCGGCCAATTCCCAACTATAACCTTTAAATCTGCCGCATCGGCCAATCTCTTCCTCTCCTGACGCCGATTCAACACGTGTCAAAATCTGGCGTCAACACATGCCCCCAGTTTCGGAGTAAAACATATCTTTTACTTCGAAACTCTTTTTTAATCTCTCCAAAACAAACGCGGCAAAAATCTCCTTCCGTCTCGCGGTCTTCTACATGATGATTGCAATCTTTTTGATCTGGGCGCCTGAGACAACTGTTCCCCTGGAATTCGTGTAAAATGCGCGACAAAAATCCCACTTTTACCCTTTCTCTCTGGAACTGTCTTTAAGTACTGTCGTTCTCTGCCGCTTCTTCTCCACGAGCTTAGTAAATTCCTCCCCAGCGAATCACTTTCTATCTTCTCCCAGCGCCCTCTTTGTTTCCAACCCTACTCTCCGGCGATCCTCCTTTCATCTACACTCCGCTTAATTCCTCCAATGGCGGCATCATCGGCAACTCCAATAACCACGGAGGCTCCGCCAGCGACTCCATCGGCGACGGCGGTTCCATCAGCGACTCCATCGGCGACGGCGGTTTCATTAGCAATTCCAATGGCGACGGCGGTTCCATCAGCGACTCCATTGGCGACGATGAGCTTCATCCCGGAGGTAAACACCCAAAACTTTCCCCTTTTACTTTTTATTGCACATGTACCTTTTAGATCCATTCTTAGCTCTTCCCTTTTCACCTTTTTTAGGCAGTTAGACACCAAATCACTATTCCCCTTTCCAAAGCTCCTGGTCTCATCTGCTTAGGCCCCATGGGGAATCCAGGCCCGACTGATCTGATTAACTTAGAAACCCATAGAATCCCTTTCAAGCAATCACCTATGGATTTGGGTCAGTGGTCAGGCGCTTTCAGATCTTGGCCAAATGAAACCCCCGGCTGGAAAGAGTGGTACCAAAGATTAGCTAACTCTAAGAGAGTTCAATGGGATGAATTAAAAATCGGCCAGTGCATCAATCTCTCTTTGTCCCAGATGGAGAAGAATGAATCCCTGGTAATAGCAGCCTCCTATTTCTGGTCTGACGCGCTTAACGCGTTTCTCTTTGGGCACGGACCCATGACCCCAACTCTGGCCGATGTACTGATGCTAACCGGCCTTGACATTTCCTCCCCCGATACATCCTTTGATTATCTGATCAAACCAACCCATCGGCTAGAGACAAAAGGAATCAGCGGGTGGAAAGGGTATATCAATAGAAACATGAGGACCGGGATGATTTCGGAGAGAGAACATACAACATTCTTGATGATGTGGCTAGAAAAGCACCTTTTCTGCGGCAGAGCGGTTGGTCCTTCTTCCAATACACAAGCTCTGGACGAAGCCCTGTCAATAGGATTCATCATCCCCCTTGGGAAGCATCTTCTAGGATCGGCCTACCACATGATGCACCAGATCGACGTCAAATTATCAAAAGGAGAGCCGATTGGTAACCCTGGTGGCTGTGACAACCCTGGTAAAAATTTCATTTCTAAAAATCAGTATCATTAGCCTAACCCTATGCTTAAACCAACTAATAAAAGGTCTATGCTTAAACCAACTAATAAAAGGGTGGAAAGAATTAGAACGAGTTCCGTTGGAATTTGAATTTAAATTGAGCACATTTGGTTACTTTCGAACTTTTAAATTTAACTTTCAAACCATAAGCCAAATGAGATGTTGCCTGAAACCAAACTTGTAGAACTTTTTATTCTGCACAACTTTCATGTTCAAAAGTTTTTGAAATTCAAATTAGAAAGGGGAGAAAACGCCCGGTTTGCACCCAGCCCCCTGAAGTTTTTCAAATTTTCGCAATCAGGCCCCTCGCACTCCCCCCTCTCTCTCCTCCCCGCCCGACCGCCGCGCGCCAGGTGGCCGGCGACGCCTGACCGGCGCGAGGCGCCAGGCCAGTGGCCGCCGCGCCACTCCACCACAGCCGGCTTTGCCCCCTCCCCACGCCGCGCGGCCCAGTAACCGCCCGCGCGTGCGCACGCCGCTGCCGCGCCCAGCCCCACCGCCCGTCGCGCCCAGTCACCGCGCTCCGCCGTGCCTCCCCGGCTCCCGCGCCCCGCCCGTCACTGCGCCCGCCCTCCGCCCGAGCCGCTGCAGCTGCTGCTCCACCACTCCACGCCCAGCGCTATCCCCTCGCGCCCACGCCATATCCCGGCTGCCCAGTCACCGCGCCCGCTCGCCGCACGCCGCACCGGCGTTCTGCTGCCGCCCGCCGCGCCCAGTGCTGCGCCGTGCCGTGCCTCCGCCCCGCACACCGCCCAGGCCTCCACACCCCCTCCTGCCCCTATAAAGGCCGAGCCCCGACCGCCCGCGCGAGCCACGCACCCAGAACGCCCTCGCCGTCGTCATTACCGCCGCCGAAAGTAAGACCAAAAGTATTTGGCAATTATTTTATTTTGTGAGGACGAATAGGACGTGCATGCATTATAACCATATATATCGGAAAGTGAAAATACGTTGTATGAGAGTGGTAAGGTCCTCGCATATCTAAGTATGGTTTGCATAAGGATTATCTAGAGAATCTGTCCGAAATCTGCCATGACCGAAAACAGCGATTTATTGATCAAAGAAAACGGCCTTTTCTGGTAAGGTTCATGTTGAAAGAATTGTTCCAAATTTTGTGTTCTATCTCCTGTCTAAATATGAAGAATTTTGGACATGTGGGTAATAGCAAACAACAGAAACCATGGGATATCAGATTTCTGTCCAGAATAAGCGCTTCTGCCTCTTAAATTTTTAGGCCCCCTTCCTGCGGTTTTCTGCAAAAGAGCACAACACAAAACTTGTTCCAAATTTACCCAGGTAGCTTCTGTTAAAATTTGGTAATTTTTGGCTGGGTAGATTTTTCCTGATGCACGAAACTCTAGCCCTCTGTTCACTGAAAATTCTGGGTAGACAGAGAGGTAAAACCTGAAAAGAAAGACCATCTTAGAGTCCTATCTAGGTCTGGAGTTGACTAGCAAAGTTGTTCACAAATACCTTAGGAGTGACCTGGTGAAATTTGAGAATTTTTGGATTAGAACTGTGGAAGTTATGGTTATTTTTGCACACTATACAGAATCTGTCCTTGTGCTGTTCACAGTTTTTCGCTATCTCACTCCATTTGATCTTTTGTTCAGATGGCCGAGCCTGTTGCTATGATGGTGGATGAGGATCGACACGTACACTCGCAGTGTCTCCACTGGGAGGGCTTTCCCTCTATTTTGTGGGACGTTCTGCGTACCGCGGGCTATCTAATTCCCCCACGTTACGCCGGACTGGAGTTTGCAGAAAATGGAGTTACCCAGTGCCGTGTCAACGTGACCGTTTTTCCGCACCCGCTACACCCAGAGTGGCCCGCCTTGGAGCTTGAGGCTGTTGGTCGCCGTTTGGCCGATACTTGGGAGCTTGCAGCCATGAGGGCGCTCACCACTTTTTGTGCGCAGCGTCCCGAGGTTGTCACACTCGCTCCCATTGGATTGTTTCCTGCTGCCCAGGACAACGACCCCTTTTGGCTCAACAGGGTGCAGCACGCACAGTACTTGGTAGACTTTCACGCCCAAGAAACTATTCATACCTCCGTGCGGTGCATGAGTGCACTCTACCGACTTCAGACTCTCCAGAGTCAGGCGCTTGAGCAGCTCACTGATCTTGCTCAGGCCTACCACATGATGGTAGATACCAGGGATGAGCAGATTAAGGAGCTCAGTCAGGATCTTGAGGACAGAGATGCTCAGATTGGCCAACTTGAGGGCCAAATTCTGGAGCAGGACACTCTCATGGGTGAGAGAGATGCCACGATAGCACAGTTGGAGGAACAGCTCCATGATCTGAGACTTGAGTTGGAGGATGCTAATGAGCACATTCAGTGGCACCATGATCAGAATGACCACCCCCATGAGGAGGACATGGAGGAGGATGAGGAGGAGCCACAAGAGATTGATGGTATCTCTGGTATGGATTTCGAGGGTGAGGTACCACAGGCACCTCAGATGGGAGCTCACTCTCCTGCTCACAGCGAGTCGTCCGTCAACGACTTGGATGATTTCTAGATGATGACCTAGGAGGACTTTTGCACATACTCCTCGATAGGGTAGCCTAACTTTTGGCAAGTGTTGTAATAGGCTAACTAGGAGTTGAGTAACTCTTTTGCGATGGGTACACTTGAACCATGTGGACACCCTCAACTTGTAAGGAACGGCGATAAAATTGGGTGATTCGTTGTAAGTTGGTAAACGATGAAATCCACAATCGCTGAGACTTGTCGGAATTTTTATCCATGTCTCCTTGCATTTCTTGGCTGAGTGTTGAATACCAAACCTGTCAGGAATTTTGTGATCGTGGTTCTCACAAAAATTCAGCACCCTTGGACCTCGCTAGTTTAAGTTATAGGCGAAACAGTACCGATCAATCTGCTGAAAAACAGCTAAGACAGTAAGGCAAAGGACGAGCCTTCCGACCACCTTAGCTATAGTTCTAGCGCCGAAGTTAAATACCAAAGTGGTGCATTCCTAAATTCTCTGACTACTGCCAGAGTATGAGATGTTTTAGATGGACCCACAGCAAGCTATGATTTTCCTCGTAGCAACCAGAGATTCTGTCCATACTTCTAGCTGTGATTCCGGAAGTCTATGACTACACCAATCATTTATGAATCAAGGAAGTAATATGGATCACGTTGCTAATGGTAACCTTTCACGTTTCAGATGGTTGGATCAACCCGTGGCAACCCCGAGGGTTTTGGTGCCGGTGGCAGCCGCTCGCGACAATCGCCACCACCCCCGCCCAGTTTGGTGGAAGTGATGGCCGCTCAAACCGAATTGCTGCGTCAGATCGTGCAAGGACAGCACCAACAGAGGGGTGGGCACAATGCTCACCAACCCCAAGCTGCAGGATACACGGATTTCCTAGGGACCCAGCCGCCCTTATTCCATAAGACAGAGGAACCCCTGGACGCAAATGCATGGATTCGCACCATTGAATCCAAGTTCACGCTACTTGTGGCCCCATGCTCAGAGGCCAACAAAGCTCGTTTTGCCGCGCAACAGCTTCGCGGTACCGCTCGGCTGTGGTGGGACCACTATTCTGCGATGCTCCCGGCTGACCATGTGGTCGACTGGGGTGAGTTCAAGACCGCGTTCCGGGCACATCATATTCCCGAGGGTCTCATGGAGAGGAAGTTGAATGAGTTTCTGGCACTCACCCAGGGCACCCGCAACGTGCTGTAGTACGCCCAAGCATTCAACAACCTATGCCAGTATGCGGGCTATCACGCTGATACGGATGCCAAGAAGCGTGATCGTTTCCGCCGAGGTCTGAATAACAAGCTCAAGGAACGTCTGAATCTAGCCAGGGCTGACAACTACAACGAATTGGTCAATATGGCCATAACCCAGGAAGACTGTATCCTGGCACACCGGGCAGAGAAGAAGAGAAAGGCACCCGCTGGACC
The DNA here is from genome assembly GCA_032594955.1 of Panicum miliaceum. Lineage (NCBI taxonomy): Eukaryota > Viridiplantae > Streptophyta > Magnoliopsida > Poales > Poaceae > Panicum > Panicum miliaceum. The sequence goes on along the minus strand of CM064059.1, from coordinate 25,024,544 downwards.
ATCAAGTGCCCAACCACCAAGGTATCGCATCGTGCAAAATGCCGCACCCACAGCTCCACCTAGGGCCCCTCAGCCAGGGAGATGGATTGCCAGACCCCCACAGCAGCCAGGCATGGTACGACCCCCAATGCCTCCACAGAATGGTCCGAGGCCCATTCTTCAGCAGTCTCTTCGACCTAGCCCCGCGAATCGCTGTTTCAAATGCGGGAGTTCCAACCACTTCGCACGAGAATGCCCTCAGTCTGGACAGCCCAACCAAGGTCAAGGATCCAACCCGAACACCAAGAACAGGGGCAAGAGACAGACCCTGCAAGTCAAGCAAGGACGGATTAACTTCACCACGCTTGCAGAGCTTCCTGAAGGAGCCCCAGTGATGTCGGGTACATTCTCTATCCATAACAAGCCTGCAGTTATATTATTTGATTCTGGTGCATCGCATAGTTTCATAAGTGCAAAATTCAGTGCAAAAGTAGGCTTGGATGTTTGTCACACAAAAGGGTCATATATGATATCAACACCGGGTGGTAAAATTGCTTCAAACCAGATGATCAGACAAGTACCAGTCAGGTTGGGTAGTAAAACCATCGACACAGACCTTGTCCTTTTACCCCTTGACGGCATGGACATTATTTTGGGAATGAACTGGATGACTATGCATGGAGTCACATTGGACCTTTCGTCCCGAGCCATTGAGATAAATTCACCTAGTCACGGAGCCACTACCCTTTACCTACCATTCCTAGATTGCACGAATTCCTGTGCTTACAAGATGGAAGGACTTAAGCTAGATGATATTCCTGTGGTAAACAAGTATGCCGACGTTTTTCCGGATGACTTACCAGGAATGCCACCAGATAGGGATATTGAGTTCATCATTGAACTACAGCCAGGCACTGCACCTATATCCAAAAGACCATATAGGATGCCCCCTAAAGAGTTGGCAGAGCTGAAAATTCAACTCCAAGAACTGCTGGACAAAGGTTTCATTCGCCCTAGCGCGTCACCTTGGGGATGTCCAGCCCTATTCGTAAAGAAGAAGGATGACAGTTTGAGATTATGTGTTGACTACCGACCTCTCAATGCGGTAACTGTTAAAAATAAATACCCCCTTCCTCGCATCGATGTACTCTTCGATCAATTAGCTGGAGCCAGAGTCTTCTCAAAGATTGATCTTCGTTCGGGATATCATCAAATCAAGATTCGCCCCTGCGATATTCCTAAGACTGCCTTCTCCACACGCTATGGACTATATGAATTCTTGGTTATGTCCTTTGGACTCACCAATGCCCCTGCCTACTTCATGTATCTCATGAATTCGGTATTCATGCCTGAACTTGACAAATTCGTCGTAGTGTTCATCGACGACATCCTTATCTATTCCAAGGATGAGGAAGAGCATGCCAAGCACCTTCATATTGTTCTTCAGCGACTCAGAGACCATCAGCTCTATGCTAAGTTTTCTAAGTGTGAGTTTTGGTTGGATACTGTAAAGTTCTTAGGTCACACGATCTCCAGCGAAGGCATAGCTGTTGACCCCAGCAAGGTACAAGAGGTGATGGATTGGAAACCCCCTACCTCTGTTCATCAGATTCGTAGTTTTCTCGGCTTAGCCGGTTACTACCGCCGCTTCATCCCGGATTTCTCTCGAATTGCTAAGCCCATGACTGAACTGTTAAAGAAGGAAGTCAAGTTTGTATGGAACGAGAAATGTGAAGAAGCTTTCCACACTCTCAGAGAGCATCTGACTACTGCACCTGTGTTAGCTCAACCCGATAATACCAAGTCATTCGATGTGTATTGTGACGCATCAGGTACTGGTCTAGGATGTGTGCTTATGCAAGAGAATCGAGTGATTGCATATGCCTCACGAGCCCTTCGGCCCCACGAACAGAATTATCCCACTCATGATCTTGAGCTTGCAGCCGTCATTCATGCTCTGAAGATATGGAGGCACTATCTCATGGGTACACAGTGCAATATCCACACAGATCATAAGAGTCTCAAGTATATCTTCACACAAGCCGATTTGAATATGAGACAACGGAGATGGCTAGAATTAATCAAGGATTATGACCTTGAAGTGCACTATCACCCCGGCAAGGCTAATGTAGTCGCGGATGCACTAAGCCGCAAGTCCCATTGCCATTGCTTATCCATGGAGTCCTTCCATGAGACATTGTGTGCAGAAATGAGGAAACTTAACATGGAAATGGTTTCCCAAGGCACTCTATATCACATCTCAGTTGAGCCCACTCTTCACGACCAAATCGTCATGGCACAACTACATGATGAAGGAATTAAGATCATCAAACAAAAACTCTCTCTAGGTGAGGAGAAGTATAAATGTTTCCGCCAGGACCATAAGGGAGTTCTATGGTTCGAAAGTCGTATAGTCGTTCCGAAGAATCGTGAACTCCGCAAGCAAATTCTTGATGAGGCACACCTTTCCAAATTCTCTATCCACCCCGGCAGTAGCAAAATGTATCAAGACCTAAGGCAAAACTTCTGGTGGACTAGAATGAAAAGAGAAATTGCTACGTATGTCTCGGAATGTGACACGTGCCAGAGAGTAAAAGCTAGCCACTTGAAGGTAGCCGGTACACTACAACCGTTACCTATACCATCCTGGAAATGGGAAGACATAAGTATGGACTTCATCGTTGGACTACCAAACACTTCCCAGAAACATGATTCCATATGGGTTATCGTGGACAGACTCACGAAGACAGCACATTTTCTTCCGGTACACACCACCCATTCTACCAAGAAATATGCCGAGATTTACCTCGATCGTATTGTTTGCCTACATGGAATACCTAAGACAATTATTTCCGATCGTGGTCCTCAGTTTGTAGCACGCTTTTGGGAACAACTGCAAACGTCTCTTGGCACTAAACTGATTCGCAGCTCAGCATACCATCCTCAGACTGATGGACAAACGGAAAGAGTAAACCAAATCCTTGAAGACATGCTGAGAGCTTGCGTCATCCACTATGACAAGAATTGGGACAAATGCCTACCCCTAGCAGAGTTCTCGTACAACAACAGCTATCAAACGAGTTTGAAAATGGCACCATTTGAGGCCCTGTACGGACGAAGGTGTCGAACTCCTTTGAGCTGGTCACAAACCGGAGAACGTCAAATAATTGGACCCGACCTGGTAATCGAGGCAGAGGAGAAAGTAAAAGTAATACAAGCAAATCTTAGAGCCGCACAAGCTCGACAAAAGAGCTATTCTGACAAAAGGAGAAAGCCCCTAAAGTTCAAAGTTGGCGATCATGTCTATCTTCGAGTTTCACCAACCAAGGGAGTACGAAGATTTGGAATCAAAGGCAAACTAGCTCCCCGTTATGTTGGTCCTTACGAAATCATTGAGAGCTGCGGACCCGTAGCCTACAAATTACGACTGCCCCCTCAGCTCACGGCCACCCATGATGTCTTCCACGTATCTCAACTCAAGAAGTGTATTCGAGTCCCTACTGAGATTGTGGAACAACAAGAAATATCGTTAGAGCCCGACCTCTCGTATGTCGAACACCCAGTTAAGATTTTGGATCAAAAAGAAAGAGAGACCAGGAGGAAAGTGATTAGAATGTATAAAGTACAATGGAATCACCACACGGAAGAAGAAGCCACCTGGGAAACCGAGAGCTACCTAAACCAACATTTCCCTGGGTTTCTTATCTCAACCACTGGTATGTGCACCCACGCCCACACTAAGAATTGCCGAATCTCGGGGCGAGATTCTTATTAAGGGGGGAAGGCTGTGACAACCCTGGTAAAAATTTCATTTCTAAAAATCAGTATCATTAGCCTAACCCTATGCTTAAACCAACTAATAAAAGGTCTATGCTTAAACCAACTAATAAAAGGGTGGAAAGAATTAGAACGAGTTCCGTTGGAATTTGAATTTAAATTGAGCACATTTGGTTACTTTCGAACTTTTAAATTTAACTTTCAAACCATAAGCCAAATGAGATGTTGCCTGAAACCAAACTTGTAGAACTTTTTATTCTGAACAACTTTCGTGTTCAAAAGTTTTTGAAATTCAAATTAGAAAGGGGAGAAAACGCCCGGTTTGCACCCAGCCCCCTAAAGTTTTTCAAATTTTCGCAATCAGGCCCCTCGCACCCCCCCCTCTCTCTCCTCCCCGCCCGACCGCCGCGCGCCAGGTGGCCGGCAACGCCTGACCGGCGCAAGGCGCCAGGCCAGTGGCCGCCGCGCCACTCCGCCACGGGCGGCTTTGCCCCCTCCCCACGCTGCGCGGCCCAGTAACCGCCCGCGCGTGCGCACGCCGCTGCCGCGCCCAGCCCCACCGCCCGTCGCGCCCAGTCACCGCGCTCCGCCGTGCCGCCCCGGCTCCCACGCCCCGCCCGTCACTGCGCCCGCCCTCCGCCCGAGCCGCTGCAGCTGCTGCTCCACCACTGCACGCCCAGCGCTATCCCCTGGCGCCCACGCCATATCCCGGTCACCCAGTCACCGCGCCCGCTCGCCGCACGCTGCGCCGGCGTTCTGCTGCCGCCCGCCGCGCCCAGTGCCGCGCCGTGTCGTGCCTCCGCCCCGCGCACCGCCCAGGCCTCCACACCCCCTCCTGCCCCTATAAAGGCCGAGCCCCGACCGCCCTCGCGAACCACGCACCCAGAACGCCCTCGCCGTCGCCATTACCGCCGCCGAGCGCCGCCCGCCCGTGGACAGCTCTCCACCACCGCCCACCGCCCAAATTGAGCCTCCAGCCACCACTACATCATCCCCCTGAAGCTCGCCGACCCGCCCAACGCCGCCCAGGACCACCGGAGCGCCGCCGCCTGCGCTGCCGCCGCCGCCGCCCCTGCTCGCCGTGGACAGCTCGACCCCGACCTCCTCCGTCCAAGCCAAGCCCCTGAGCAGCTTCCCCACGCGCCACTGAGGCTCGCTGACCGGACCAGGCCGCCCCAAGCCCGCCGGAGCACCGCCGTCGACGCGTGCCGCGCCGCCGCCGCCGCTGCTCCAACGCCGGCGAGCTATTCCCGGCCGTCCCCCACCTGAACAACACCCCCACGAGGTAGCCCTCACACCCCTGAACCTTCCCCGACCCTCACCCCTGCTCTACATTAAATGGGAGCTTTAATGGACTTATTTTGTACCCACTGTTGTAGAACAATGCTGACCCTAAATTTTGGGTAGTGAGTTAGTTGCTTGATGTTTAGGATTGTTTAAAAAGATCAGGCCCAAATTCCATCTCTAGCTTTACTGTTTATTAAACTTAGTTTCATACCATGTTTTAGTAGAATGTTTTATCCCTGCAGTTAGGTGATGAATCACCTAATGAAACTTTTTCTCTGCTAGTGTATTGGTAACTAGAAGCCAGAGAAAAATTAGGAGACTTTTTATCTCACAGTAACCTATTTATTGGATTTATGTGCTAATAAAATACATTAAATCAAGAAAATAGTATCTTAGCTTGGCAAATTCTCAAATTTTTACTAGGAGATACACTGTGGTAGAGGTTGCTGTGTAAAAAGTTCCAGGGACAAACACCCTGTGTAGGGTCCTGTAAAAATGAATCCTTGAATAGCCTAGGTGTAGAATGTCATATTTTCTATGCTCTGAATACGGCATGATAAATCCTACAAAAATTACAGTACCTTCTGCATGGTTAAGTGAAAGCTCTGTAAAAATCTTAGACTCAGTTGTTGCACCAATTGTTCTGTACAAAAAGAACAAGGATCTAACAGCGACTATGTAATATATTTTTCATAATTAATCGGTTACATAAAATTGGCTGAAAATTTTACAGTAAGCACATCTTTCCCTGATGTGCCTAAATCCAAACGTTCATGACCAGAAACTATCCATTGTAGTAATTACTCTTAAATTCGTGTCGAGTACCATTACCACGACTTAAACTTGCGCATTCATGTAGAATCGACGACTCTCGCCGACGGAACTTACGAGCTGGTGCCCGAGTCCAAGAGTGAGCAGCGAGAAGCCCAGGCGAATCTAACTGAAGCTCTTGAAGACCCGAGCCCAAGTTCGGAAGAGCCCCGGACTAACTTTTCGCAAGAAGGCAAGCCCCGGAGCATAACCTATTTCTTTCCTAATTATGCAACTCATTACTCTTTGCTTGTGCATTAAGTTTATAGGAGTTGAATGAGAACTTAGTTGCATGATGATAGGAACCCATGCTTGAAAACTAGACGTAAGGTTCGATAGAATGCCGTGCTAATAGGACTCCGGTAAAAGTCGAGTGATTTCCTGTCACTCGCGAGAAAATAGGAGTTGAATGTCTACTACACGCTGCAATCATAAGGACACGGACGGGCTATGGAACGATTGTTACAATTGAGGCCCGTCTGTCTAGTGAAAAATGCTAAGGCCGCAGGGTGTGGTAGTGATGGTTAAGTCTTTGAACGTACTAAACACATGCCGAGATTATAGGAATCGGTAAGCTTAAGTACCTGATTGGCCCGGCAAGGGGACGGCATCCTACCCTTTGAACTTCGGTCCCATGTGCATATGGCGAGTGCAGAGAGTGGTCACGACCCGGCGCCGAACCGTGGCGTGGGGCTCTTGTACTCTCGGAGGGTAGCCCCGATCCACGACCCGGAAAGAAAGGGGAAAAGTTGCACGTGTGACTCTAGGGAGTAACCACGTGACGTGTGTTTGGGTTTCCCTTGCAAGGTTAAGAAGTTCGATTCGAATCGTCCGTTTCTCACGGCTATTGAGACTGCTTAACCATTTTTACCCACAGAGTAAGAAGAGGAACAATGATGATGAATGAACTGGTTGGATGAAAATTGAATGCTTCACCATGTATGCTTTTGGATAGCTGCTTATCTAGAATGGTTAACGAAACTAGAATCTTGAGCTAAAATCTGAAAAGTAAGGACCCACTTGTAGAAGCTTTTCGGCAAAACAAACCCCTGAGCCAAAAGCCTTGCATATCTAGAGTCGGTGGAGTAGATTCCACTACTCGGGTAAGTCTTGCTGAGTATTAGTATACTCAGCCTTGCTTGTGGCTCGTTTTCAGGTGAGACCTTCGAAGATATGATTGCTAGCTTGACTTGGCCCTGCACTCTTCCCCCTGGTTGGTCGGTGGAATGGGATACGCCCCCGTCCAACGGAGATAAGGCCGAGTGATGTCTCGTACGGGCTTCATCGAGACATCCTGTATCGTCGAGTAGTTTCCGTTGTTTTATTTTCCGCTGCAACTTAAACTCTGAAGAACTTATTTATGATCATTGAAGTATTTGGATTCTAAACTCAAAACTTGGTCTGTAATATTTACTTATGTTAATGTTGTAATATTTGATGGAATGTGGTATTCTCTGGGCTCATCGTCGCGTGAGCAATTGTATGTATGGCGCTCGATCCGATTACCGTGGTTGTATCGGGAGGTTATACCCGACAGACCAGTGGATTACTCCGTTTGAAGTGTAAGGTTAACCGAAATTGCCCTAATGGTGATGGTTAATACACTTGAGCCGGATTAATTCAGGTGGTTCTGCCACAGTGGCCCCTGTTGGTTCATCACCCTCTGGCTTAACTTGTACATGAGCAAGGTCTCCCAGCAGCATATAGAGACCAAAACATTCCCCAACATCGATTCAGAGGAGAATCCCACCATACAACGACGGTGCACTTCTTTCGGCGAAGCAGCATCAGTTTTCCCTGGTTGCCAGTTCACCGCCACCCAAACAACCGAGTATTTCAGATATTTTTACAATGGCTTTAGTGAAGAAACCACCAGTTGGTATCCGTATCAGAGGACAGAGCCACTTTTTGAGCTTCCCTACTGCTATGACTCATCGTCCAACTCCTTCGATAATGATCTTATGGACATCTTGATCAAACCAGGGATTTTACCAAATAACTTCTTCTCCGGAAAAGATTCCCCAACTTATGAGTTTTACAACCCATTAGTCGCAGCACGGCAGTTCGGCCTTGGTCAGCTGCCGATTCAAATTTATTTTGCCGGTCGCGCAAAATTCCGAGATGAGCTCACTAAGGGCCTTGACTACAGTCGGCTGTGCAATTTAGTGCCGGATTCCAGTACCATTGATCTAAACAATTGGATAGTAGCTCCTTTTGCTGTCGAACAATTCAAGTTATGGTGGGCAGAATGGAAACAGCATCTCTTCTGCGCATCTCCTTCAACATATTGCAATAATCTGGATCCTGACAACATCAACTCAAATGCAGCGGTACTGCCCTTCTCCCGGCCGATTTCGATATTATCCCTTTTTATGCTACAAATTTGCCGCTAACTCTTATTTTCCTTTTCTGTTCGAAAATCAACTTCCTCCGACACGGAGCCGAAGTGGTAGGCCGATAGAGAATAGCCGCCCATACACACCATTACCACGCCCCAACTATCAAAGACATCACCAGCGGCCGATTGAAGCAAACACCGAAAAGACCCTCTTTAAAGAAGACGAGCCGCCGAGTGTGTGCCTGTATAGAACCGGCTGATCAATCGGCGGCGGCATCGGCTGAACCTCCTCCAACTGCACCAACTCTGCCGATTATCGAGGAAGTCGATCTCCAGGCTGCTAAAGAAGTTGGAGCGGCTGCTGCATCATTGCTAGTAGAAGCTGTTCAGGTAATTTTGCACACTTCACATACTTCTAAGTATTCTATCGATATTAACTTCTTCTTTCTGCCAGGCCGCGCAAATCGCCCCAGTGCAGTCTCCGCAGCAGTCGGCTACATCCCAGGCGGAAACCGGAACGACAGCAATTCCCCTTACCGAGGTAAAGAGTTTCTTAACTCAATTGCTTGATACTCAACCAAAAACTAACCAATTTTTTGATGCAGGCTACTCTGAGTGCATCGATTGTTCCTTCCCAACAAACAACGGCCAGAGGATTCACGGAGGTACGGCAGGCATCATATATCATTAGACTTAATCATTTGCATTATGCTTATAAAATCCGTTTCCCATACCTTTCCAGGAGGCTGGCCCGAGCAGAGCACTGATAGTCGTCGAATCTTCTTCTTCTGATGAGCCAATCGCACCAGTTCCTGAGATGAGGATGGCACTTCCGCCGGCGCAAGCAAAAGAAATCCGTTTCAAAGAGGTAAGGAACTTGTCACCCAAATCAGTCAATTTCCACTTACCGTCGGCTAATCTGTATTTTTATCTCTTTTATTCTCTCGCAGGAGCAGGACACTCCCAACAACAGTCTTTTTTCCTTCACGGTTGCCCTTTCTGACGATGAAGAGATTGCTTCACGCCAAGTCACACTGAGCTCAATCCCTGATGACGTCCGCGCCAAGCTCGAGAGAATACAGACCCTCCTCCAAGACGACATCGGCCGATTAGTGGCAGATGCCTCGCCGATTCGGCAACTTCTTAGTGAAATCAGAGGCCGAATTCCAGAGGAAGCGACAGAGGCTCTAGATCCTGCTGCATATATAGAGTCAATGCAGACTTCAGTGTTCAGGGCCTTGCGCCATATGGCCGATCGCGCCAAACTAGCGAAAGCCCGCGAGGAGGAAGACTCCTACAAACATCGAGCTCAAGAGGTGCATCAGCGAATCAGCTTCCTTGAGAACTCTCGTCCAGATATCGTTGGTGCCATAGACCGCCTTAAACGGTGAAAAGTGGAGCTAGCCAAAGAGATGGAGCAGGTGACCAATGCCATAGCTGCTGAAGAAAAAAGACTCCAAGACCTCCCATCTGTCATCGCCGAGCTGAAGCAGGAAAGGCAGAACCTGGCCCGTGAAGCAATAAAAATCCATCGTCATATGCCAGAAGTCCCCGGATCGGCTGATGACGACCAAAGAATTGTAGACTCGGCCGATCAAGTTAGGCAACGAGCGATAGCGGCTATTGATGCCCTCCTTGGGTGAACTGTAAAAGTTTTGTAAACATTTAATGTCTTCTTGCCGTTGATGCGCAGATTCAAACTTGGACCATCCTTTTTGGCAGCTTTTCATTTGTTTACCGTTTTATTCCAATGGGACGCATCCTACCATCCCTTCACCCCCTTCCTTCCATAAGTATGAGATCCCGTCTCGTTTCCAAAGGCGTCCGTATTACCCATCTTCTTCCCCTCTAACAATTCGATCTCCGTCCTCCCAGACTAGACGTCAAGATGTCCTCTTCATCTTCTTCTTTGTTCGTCAACCAGGTGCGAAATCCTCCTCCATTTCCTCTCTTGACATTTAAATCATTCTGAAGCTGGATGGTTGTTTGCTCTCCTTTTAGCCGAAACGCCTTAGTCCTAGTCTGGAACGAGCGATTGAAGTCATGCATTCAGACGAACCATTATTGCAGGCAGACACAGATCTGATCAAAACCCATTTCGAAGAACTCAAAGGTCATGTCCCTGCTGATGTCCAGAAGGTCTGGAACTATGTAGACGCTAATTGCTCCAAGCGGCCGCCAACTGAAAAGAGTCATCCACTCCCTCGCTCAATCGCCCTTGAAGATGCTGCGGCGGGGACATCCCAACCACCTCTCGACAGGAGCCACCCACTCCCTCATCAAGTCGAAGCTGAAGTCGCCATGGAGGATCTGGAGGAAAAGAGCATCTGCCACTTGATAAAATTAGGCCGAATCGAGAGAAAGATTAAGAAAAAACATGGTCAATAAAAATGTTGGTACTTTTGTTCTAAGAGTGACTTGTACTGTGTCGGCCATGTACCCTGCCGTTCTTACCGAATAATGAATCGGTCAGACTAAATCGAACATTTCATCCTTAAGGCGATGTCATCTTCACATCGGCTATATAGACAGGAGCCAACAAGAGTTGGCCACGTTGTCTTGATGTACCCTATTGTAAGTTATGCACCCACCCATATACTTGGATAGTACCTCTTCAGATATCTCCCGTTTAAGGCTCTTGTGAATTCTTCCCCTTCAATAGTTTCTAGTATATATGCATTTCCTGGAGCACATCGGCCGATTTTATACGGCCCCTCCCAAGTGGGCGACCATTTACCGAATTTGGGATCCTTAGACCCTATCGGCAGCACCAACTTCCATACCAAATCTCCTTGGGAGAATTGTTTAACTTTGACCTTCTTGTCGTACCACCTGGCCACCCTTTTCCTGTTTTCTTCGATGCTAATCAGGGCCCTCAATCGCTGACCCGGCAAATCGTTGAGCTCTCCCTTCATGAGGAGGGAATAGTCATCGGCTGTCAACTGATCTTGAAGCGATGTGCGCCTTGACCCCGTCCTTAATTCCCAAGGCAATACTGCCTCGTGACCATATACCAACTGATAAGGAGATATCTTAGTGGCCCCGTGGCAAGCCATCCTATAAGCCCATAGAGATTCAGTTAAAGACATGTGCCACTCCTTGGGTTGTTCCTCTATCTTGCTCTTGATCAACTTGATTATCCCCTTATTGGATGATTCGGCCTGGCCGTTGGCTTGAGCATAATACGCAGAAGAATTCAACAATTTAATCCCCATATCGGCGGCGAATTCTTCGAACTCCCCTGAGGTGAACATCGTTCCTTGACCAGTTGTGATAGTTTGAGGGATGCCGAACCGATAAACAATGTGGTTCTTCACGAAATCGATCATATCGGCCGATGTCACGGTCCTCAACGTAACTGTCTCCACCATTGGTAAAATAATTAGTGGCTACTAATATAAACTTGTGCCCTTTGCTTGATGGAGGGTAAATCTGCCCGATGAGGTCTATCCCCCAACCTCTAAACGGCCATGGTTTGATTATCGGATTCATAGCCGAGGCTGGCGCACGCTGCACATTGCCAAACTTCTGACAGTCTTGACAACCTTTATAATATTTAAAACAATCTTCGAGAATCGTCAGCCAATAATACCCGTAGTTTCTGATCATCCACTTCATCTTGTGAGCCGATTGATGAGCTCCGCATACGCCTTCGTGGATTTCTCCCATCAGGACCTTTGCTTCTTCCGCTCCCAGGCATTTGAGAAGAACCCCATCAATCGTCCGGTAAAACAAATCATCTTCGAGCAATACATATTTCGTGGCCTGAAAACGCACTCGCCGATCCACTTTCTGGGACGGATCTTTCAAGTAATCGGCAATCTCCTTTCGCCAATCGTCGGCCGCAAGTTCCAGAAACATGGCCCCTTGAATCGGCCGGTACCCGGACGCGTGTTGGGCAAGTCTATTGGCCTCTTCATTGTAATTTCTGGGAATGTGCTCAATAACAACAGACTTGAATTCCTTTAACAGCTGGATGCAATCTTCATAGTAAATCCTTAAGATATCATTTTTGCATTCAGATCTCCCCGTCAATTGATCTACAATGAGCATGGAATCTCCAAAAATTTTAACCGCATCAGCTTTGACTTCCCTTAACAATTGGATACCTTTTAGGATGGCTCGGTATTCCGCCTGGTTGTTGGTTGCGGATGCCTCTATCGGCAGAGAGAAATCATAGCTTGCCCCCCGAGGCGATACAAGAACGATTCCTGATCCGGCTCCACACGAGGAACCATCGAAGTATAGAGTCCATGGAACTGGTTCAACGACAGCAATTTCCGGTCCACAATGCTGAGCCACGAAATCGGCCATGACTTGACCCTTGACAGCCTTGGCCGATTTGTACCTTAGGTCAAACTCTAACAGAGCCAGGATCCACTTTCTAGTCCGTCCTTTCAAAATTGGCAGTGATAGAATATATTTTACCACATCGTCCTTGCATATGACTATGCACTCTGCCGATAAAAAATAGTGCCTGAGCTTGGTACACGAGAAATATAGACACAGGCACAGCCGTTCCACCGGGGAATATCTCGTTTCGGCGTCCAGGAGTCTTCTGCTGACATAATATACCACCCGTTCTTTTCCTTTGAAATCCTGTGCCAGCGCTGATCCGATAGCCCGCTCGTCGGCCGATATGTATAGTTTGAACGGCTTGTCAGCCTGTGGCGGGACTAATACAGGTGGTGAAATTAGATATTGCTTGATATCTTCTAACGCTTTGCGTTGTTCTTCTCCCCACACGAATTCCTGATCGGGCTTCAATTTCAACCAAGGAGTGAAAGCTTGAATACGCCCGGACAAGTTGGATATGAATCTTCTGATAAATTCGACCTTGCCGATTAGGGAATGCAGCTCAGTTTTATTCTGCGGGCCCACAACCTTATTGATGGCAGCTATGGTTTTCCGGTTGACTTCTATCCCACGCTCATGGACCATGAATCCTAAGAATTGCCCGGCCGACACACGGAATGCACACTTGTTCGGGTTCATTTTCAACCCATGCTTCCTTGTGCACTCCAACACCTCTTATAAATCGACCAGATGTTCTTGATGACCTTTTGACTTGACTACAACATCGTCGATGTAGATTTCCACTGATACACCAATAAGCTTGTGAAAGATATAATTCATGGCCCGTTGGTATGTAGCGCCGGCGTTCTTTAATCCAAAGGTCATTACCACCCACTCGAATAAACCGAGGTGGCCCAGACACCTGAAAGCCGTTTTCGAAATATCTTCTTCGGCCTTGAATATTTGATCGTACCCAGCATTACCGTCCACGAAACTGATGACTTTATGTCCTGCGGCAGCATCTATCAAAACGTCGGCTGTCGGCATTGGATACCCGTCCATTGGTGTAGCCTGATTTAGGTTCCTGAAGTCGATGCATACGCGCAACTTTCCGTTTTTCTTTTATACGGGTACAATATTAGAAATCCATTCGGCATAACGGCACTGCCGAATAAATCTTGCTTCAATCAATCTTGTCATCTCGGCCTTTATATCAGGTAGAATTTTAGGGTTGCATCGTCGTGCAGGCTGCTGATATGGCCGATATCCTGGTTTTATAGGCAACCGGTGTTCGATAATGGACCGGTCGAGACCAGGCATCTCATGGTATTCCCAAGCAAAGCAATCTTTGAATTCTTTTAATAAACTTATCAATCTACATTTGTAGTCGGGATCCAAGCTAGCACTAATATACGTCGGCCTTGGCTTGCTACCATCTCCTAAATCCACCATCTCTAATGAATTAGCCGACGTAAATCCATGCCCAAGCTTCCCGTCTTCTCGGATGAACTGATCCATCTAATCTGAATCTTCAGAGCCGACTGCTTGGATCGGCTGTAGGCCAAAATCGGACACTTTCAGAAAATCAGTGTCCCAAGTCCTACCTGATATACACTTGACGTGTTCGCAGCTCCAATGTTGCGTATCGGTCACCGCAACACTGTAGGTGGAATCGGCGGTGACTATCTTGGTACTGTCGCTGACCCACTGTACGAGGCATTGGTGCATTGTAGACGGGACGTAGCAATTTGCGTGTATCCAATCGCGACCGAGCAACATGTTGTAGGACCCCTGCCATTAATAATAAAGAAGGTAGTGGGAAGGGTCTTACTGCCGATGGTGAGGTCGACGCAGAGCGCTCCGCAGGCGGGAGACACGTTGCCTTCGAAGTCTTTGAGCATCATGTCCGTCTTGGTCAGATCTTCATCGCTTTTGCCCAACTTCCGGAACATGGCATATGGCATGATATTGACTGCAGCGCCTCCGTCCACTAGTAGCCTGGTAACGGGTCGTCCGTTAACGTGTCCTTTGAGAAATAGAGCCTTGAGATGTTGCCGTTTTTCGTCTTCCGGTTTCTCAAAAGCGGCTGTCATCGGCTCTAAAACCAATTGTGCCATCTGCTCCTCCATCCTTGTCGCGTTGTCTTGATCGGCGGGTGCCATGAACTCCATCGGCAAGATGAACACCATGTTGACATCAACTGCTGATTCTTGATTGTCGCCCTCATCGTTGTTGTTTCTTTTGGGGCGCCAGACTCGAGACATGTCATTTTTCTTATCCACCACCTGCCTCTGCTCTTCCTCTTGTTGTTCCCATTGGCGCAGACGTTGGATCCTTCATTTTTGAGATTTGGACAGTCCATCAGGGCACCATCTGGGGTTCACTAGTTTGGCCGGTGGTTCGGCGTGCTCCCAGTCTGGTTCCCTTCCTAGGGAGTTCTCATCTGACACTCTAGCATCGGCCATTTCTTCTAGCCGATCGTGTACGTTGGTTCTGCCCCCCAGTCGCTTCTGCTGGTTGATCCTGCCCCTCGACAGGTCATACCGGTCAACTCTGCCCCCCAGCCGATCATGCACTAAAGGCGCCGACCCTCTTGTTCACGCCAGTTTCTGCTGATCGGCTCTGATCCTCTGTCTCTGGAGCGCAATCTTT
This sequence comes from Panicum miliaceum, assembly GCA_032594955.1. Lineage (NCBI taxonomy): Eukaryota > Viridiplantae > Streptophyta > Magnoliopsida > Poales > Poaceae > Panicum > Panicum miliaceum. The sequence continues at coordinate 25,009,405 of CM064059.1, read as the reverse complement.
TGAGCGGGTGATCGTTGCGATTTGATCCGCTGCACTTAGGGCAATTATCAGCTGATGGCAATCTAAGGTCGTTTTCCCAGCAATGGATGAAGAACGGAAATCGCCAATGATCTTCGTGTTGGCGTGTCATCTCTTCGCGGTGTCTCGATCTTTCCTGCTGCCGCTGATATTTGCTGAGTAAGAATTGGGAAGTGACGGGTCTACGCGATCGTTCTGATCCTTCGCCCTCGTCTTCAACCCGTCTTTTCCCTTTGACATCGTCCACCGTAACCGGCTTTTGGGGGTCCACGGCGCCGCTTCTCTTAGCCGATTCCGACGTTAGCACCTTAGTTTGAAGCGAGTTTTTTTCCCGTGTCAACCATGTTAGTAGGGAAAGGATGCTTATCAATTTTCATCGGCTTTGCTGGCTTCGTCGGGACTTCAAATTTAAGTCTGCCTTGCTCAATGGCCGACTGTATCTGCTGAAGGAAGATTTTGCACTCATTTGTTTCGTGAGACGTGGCATTGTGCCACTTGCAATATCTCATCTTTGTGAGCTGATCGGCCGAGGGAATGGTGTTGTAAGGTGAGAGCTTGATCTGCCCCTCTTGGAGACGTAAGTCGAAGATTTTATCGGCCTTTGACGTGTCAAAGCCGAACGCCTCTGGTTCTTTCTTCCCGAAAGGGCATGATATCGGCTTCTTCCCTTTGACCCATTCTGCTAGGCCGATTTCCTCTTCTTCTTCAGATTCAGACCCTTCTAAATATGCCACTTTTTTCTGGAAATTCCTCCGCTAATCAAACAGACGTACTTCTTGACCGGCCAATCGGTGAACGATCTGACTTAAACTTTCAAACTCTTGTGAGGCGTACCTCTCCTTGATATGTGGCAGGAGACCTTGGAAGGCGATGTCGGCCAACTGAGTGTCGGTCAGGGCTAGGGTATAGGATTTGTTTCTGACCTCTCTGAACATCTGTACGTAATTAGTTACTGGTTCGTCGCTCCTTTGCCTGAGGCTGGTCAGATCTTAAAGCCTCATCTCGTGGACTCCCGCATAGAAGTACTTATGGAATTGCTTTTCCAGATCAGCCCAAGTAACGATGGAGTTGGGTGGTAGGGTAGTGAACCACTAGAAGGCTGACCCAGATAGAGATGACGAGAACAGACGCACCTGTAGAGCATCTTGTGTGGCGTCCTCCCCGCACTGGATGATGAATCAATTTACGTGCTCCACAGTTGAGGTGTCATCCAGCCCTGAAAATTTGGTGAAGTCAGGAACTTTGTACCGATGGGGAAACGGCAGTAGATCGTAGGCGGGTGGGTATGGCGTTTTGTACATATAGGTTTGTACTTTCGGCTTTAACCCGAATTGGTCTTGAATTACCTCCGCTATCCTCCTTGTCCAATCCACTTGCTGCTGATGAACAACTGGTCGGGGCATCGGCCCATGTTGGTGGATCGGTGGCGGGACGGCCGGGTGATGGATCAAAGCGTGTGGCGGATTCTGCTGCATTGTGGCCGGCTGAGCAGTTGACAGCTGGTGGCGTAGCGAATCTGCCGCGCATCTGAGTGTCTCTGCGGCATCTGCCCCCCTGCCGATTTCTGACGTGGCCGGTTGATACCGAGGGACCGTCAGCAGGACAGCCGAATGGAACGGTGCCTGTATCGGAGAGCTCCCATGACCGGTTGATGGGTCCGAAAAAGCCGCCGTTGCTAGTGCCCCCCAAGGTACTGAGTTTGAGGGCAGTGATTGCACGGAAGCAATCTGGACAGGCTGAAGCAGCGCTTGTGATCAAGCATGGTGCATCGTTATATCCTGGAGGCATTGAAGGCAATGAAGTGTTATATCCTTCGTGTTGCGTCGATATCGGCTGAGGAGCCGAGTGAGACGTGCCTGGTAAGCTTCTGGCTGGAGCTACAATCGGTGGGGCATATGCTGGCCCCTGATATCCCTGAGCTACTCCGCTGACCAAAGAACTGATGACGGCATTGTATACCGTGTTGGTCATTACTGAGGATTGGTCGACGAAAGCCTGATAAACGGACTGTTGAATCATATCGGACATCTTGCCCGAGTCCTCAGCGATGGTGATCTGGCGGGGAATTGGAAGAGGAGCTTTCTTGATGGTCTCCCCGCTTCTGGTACGACTGAAAGATTGCAGATATACCTTCTTATAGTCCTCCAGATGTCTTGCCAGTTCTTCTTTCTTGTCGTCCTTGAGATCTGCCTCCGTAACCTCAATGATGTTGTTCTCAGAGATTTCGGTGGTCTTTTACATGTTGGATGTTGAGGTTGTCCCACCGGGCGTGCCAAAAGTGTGTTGGCGCTAAAAATCGGCCGGGAATCGGCCGATGACATTCAGCGTCGGACACACGACCCGGGAGAATCTGCTTAACTCCTGTTTGGGTGATTGCCCTGGTTCGGTTCGCGCGGCGTGCCAGTCAAGCTGACCTGTTGATTGATAAGGAAATAAACGTATTAAATTCCGGGGTTCCGATTGGCTAGACTTCCGATCTGTCCCGAAAAGCGTATCAGTGAATCGGCTGATTTGCTATGAAGATGACCGGCTATGGACCAGCCGATAATCACGTAAGGATTACCAAGAAACTACTGGAGTAACTTAAACAATTGTTACAAATACAACACTCGAAATAGATCTAATCGGCTATACGATGGTAAATAAGGAGAAATAATGGTGAAGCCGACAGTTCGATCTCAAGCTGGATAACTGGTGATAAAACTAGAACAATAGGTAAAATCTATAATTCTAGTAAATGTCGATAACTGGTGAATAAATCTAAACGAATAAACGGCGATGAGCCCGAAGTTAAAGCTTAGATGTTATTCGATAAACGGAACCTACCAATTGGCCGGAGATCGTGTCGATGCAGCCCTGCCAATCCGTACGAACTCGTGAAAGAAAAAGAAGTATTGGCGAAGTCGCCGACTTGAAAGTAAAGTACGATGAAAAAGTAGATTGTTTGTGTTGATTGATGTGTCTCTACAAAACTCTGATTGCTTCTATTTATACCCTAGGACTAAGACTCCTGATCTATTACGATTCGCTACAAACTTGATTTAAATGAACACTACTATATCTATAAAACTTTCCTAAAGGAAACGGACTCCCGCAGAATCTTCTGCTGCCATCTCCTAGTCCAATCCGCACTCCTTTCATTGCTCTTCGACCGAGTCGGCGTCGTTCTTTGACTAACGTGAGGTCATCTTTGACAGGGATCTTCTGTTGGGATTCCATTGGCTTCATCCCCTATCTGTTTTCGCGAGTCCATATTGGCCCAAATGCTCTAGCCTTTCAATCGGCCGACCCCTACCAACTCCATTCGCCAATCGCACGAAACACTATAGTGCCAATCGGCCGATTCCTAGCTGTAGCGTCAATTGGCCGATTCCTAACTATAACCTTTAAATCTGCCGCATCGGCCAATCTCTTCCTCTCCTGACGCCGATTCAACACGTGTCAAAACCTGGCGTCAACAGGACGAATAGGACATGCATGCATCATGACTATATAAATCTGCAATTGAAAATACGATGCGTGAGAGTGGTAAGGTTCACGCGCCCACACATTTGACCTTGCATAAGGATTATCTAGCAAATCTGTCACATTTCTGCCATATCTAAAAAGATGGATTTATTAAGCTTAGAAAATGACCCTTCCTGAAGAAACTCATGTTGAAAGTTTTGTTCCAAAACTTATATTCTACCTCCTGTATAAATATGAAAAATTCTGGACATATAGATAATGAGAAACAACAAAGACCTTGAGATGTCAGTTTTCTGTCTAAAATGAGCAGTTCTGCCACATAAATTTTTATGCCCTCTTACTACAGTTTTCTGAAAAAGTGTTCAACACAAAACTTGTTGTAAATTTACTCAGGCAGCTAATGTTAAAATTTTATAATATTTTGCTGGGTAGATTTTCCCTGGTGCACGAAATCTTGGCCCACTGCTCACTGAAATTTCTTGGTAGACAGTAAAGTAAAACCTTAAGAGAAAGACCATCTTAGAGCCTTATCTAGCTCTGGAGTTGACTAGAAAAGCTGTTCACAATTACCTTAGGAATGATCTGGTAAAAGTTGGGAATATTTGGACAAGAACTGTTGAAGTTATGGCTATTTTAGTGCACTGTCCAGAACCTGTTCACTGTGTTGTTAACGGTTTTTCGCTATCTCACCCATTTGATCTTTTGTTCAGATGGCCGAGCCTGTTGCCATGATGGTGGATGAGGATGGACACGTTCACTCGCAGTGTCTCTACTGTGAGGGCTTTCCCTCTATCTTGTGGGAGGTACTACGCAACGCGGGCTATCCAATTCCCCCATGTTACACCAGACTGAAGTTTGCAGAGAATGGAGTTACCCAGTGCCGTGTTAACGTGACCATCTTTCCGCACCCGCTACACCCGGAGTGGCCCGCCTTGGAGATTGAGGCTGTTGGTCGCCGTTTGGCCGATACTTGGGAGCTTGGTGCCATGAGGGCGCTCACCACTTTCTGTGCGCAGTGCCCCGAGGCCGTCACGCTCACTCCTATTGGTTTGTTTCCTGCTGCCCAGGACAACGACCCCTTTTGGCTCAACAGGGTGCAACACTGTGGCAGAACCACCTGAATTAATCCGGCTCAAGTGTATTAACCATCACCATTAGGGCAATCTCGGTTAACCTTACACTTCAAACGGAGTAATCCATTGGTCTGTCGGGTAACCTCCCAATACAACCACGGTAAAGCGGATCGAATGCCATACATACAAATGCTCAGGCGACGATGAGCCCAGAGAATACCACATTCCAGCAAATATTACAAAATTATCATAAGTGAATATTACAGACCAAGTTTGAGTTTAGAAACCAAGTACTTCAGTGATCATAACTAATAAGTTCTTCAGAGTTAAGTTGCAGCGGAAATAAAACAACGAAAGCTACTCGACGATAAGGATGTCTCGATGAAGCCCGTACGAGACATCACTCGGCATTATCTCCATTGGACGGGGGCGTATCCCATTCCACCGATTACCATATTCTCGGCATGTGGTTAGTACGTTCAAAGACTTAACCACCACTACCACACACTGCGGCCTTAGCATTTTTTTACTAAACAGACGGGCCTCAATCGTAAACATCGTAACATAGCCCGTCCGTTGTCCTTATGATTGCAGCGTGTAGTAAACAATCAACTCCTAATTTCTCGCGAGTGACAGGAAATCACTCGACTTTTACCGAGTCCTATTAGCATAGCTTTCTATCGAACCTTGCATCTAGTGTTCAGAGCATGGGCACCTAGGATCATGCAACTAAGTTTTCATCCAACTCTTATAAACTTAATGCAGAAGTAAGGTAGAGTAATAAGTTGCATAAGTTTAGAAAAATAGGGTTCATGCTCCGGGGCTTGCCTTCCTGAGCTAAGCTAGCCTTGGGCTCTTCCGAACTTGGGTTCGGGTCTTCGGCAACTTCAGTTAGATTCACTTGAGCTTCTCGCTGCTCACTCTCGGACGCGGGCACCAACTCGTACGTCCCGTCGGCGAGAGTAGTCGTTTCTACATGAATGCACAAGTTTAAGTAGTGGTGATGGTAAACGACATGATTTCCTTCACGATAAAGTTGCAGTTTGTAAAACACGAGTTTGTTGTGAAGTGAGTTACTTTATCATTCGTGGGCAATCGTTAATAGAGTAGATTGGTACAATAAGTAATGTCGTTAAGCAAGGTGGGGTGGGTGTTCATGGGAACTTATGTTTCTCATGGAAACATGATTTAAGTGTAACTACTACAGCGAGTAGCTTCTGGTCATGAAATCTTGGATCTAGGCACAACAGGGAAAGATATGCTTACTGTAAAATTTGCAGATATTTTCATGCAGCAGATTAATTATGAAAAATATAACACATGGTGGCTGCTAGATTCTTGTTCTTTTTGTACAGAACAAATGGTGCAACAGCTGAGTCTAATATTTTTACAGGGTTTTCATATAACCATGCAGGAGCTACTGTAATTTGTATAGGATCTATCATGCAGTTTTCAGAGCATGGTAAAAATGACATTACTTACCTAGGTTATTCAAGGATTTATTTTTACAAGATCCGACACAGGGTTTTTGTCCATGAAACTTTTTACACAGCAACCTCTACCACTGAGTATCTTTTAGTAAAAATTTGAGAATTTTCCAAGCTAAGATACTAGTTTCTTGATTTAATGCATGTCATTAGCACATAAATCAAATAAATAGGTTCCTGTGAGATAAAAAGTCTCTAAATTTTTCTCTGGCATCTAGGTACCATTACACCAGTATAGAAAAAGTTTCATTAGGTGATTCATAACCTAACTGCTGGGATAAAATATTTAGCCACTTATGGTATGAAACTAAGTTTAATAAACAGTGTAGATAGAGATAGAATTTGAGCCGGATCTTTTTACACAGTCCTAAACATCAAGCAACTAACTCACTGCCCAAAATTTAGGGTCAGCATTGATCTACAACAGTGGGTACAAAAGAAGTCCATTAAAACTTCCATTTAATGTAGAGCAAAATATATTGAGAATCTGAGAAACTTTACGTAACAAAAGTTCTAGAGTTTATCCTAAAGGTTCCAGAACAGTTGACTTTGCATTTTTCTGAATTTTCTACGATTTTATACGAATTTTACAAGTTCACTGATTTGGTTAAAACTTTCTTTACAGAGGGGTCCCTGAAAACTAGCAGAAAACCCCCTAGGAAGATTTGGGCGATTGCAATGTGGTCCCTGGCCGCGATTCACGGCGGGGAACATCAAATCCGGCCGAATTCCGGCGGGCTTGGTCGCCGGCGGCGAGGGCAAGGTGGGGGAGGAGCAAGAGGAGGTTGGGGGCTACCTTTGGGTGGGTTTTGTGCGAGTTGGGGCGGCCGGGAAGGGGTGCCGCGGCGTGGAGCAGCGGCTCCGTCGAGGTGCGGCCGGGATTCCGGCGAACTCCGGCGAGCTGGGCGGCGGGGCTCGGCTCGGGAGCTTCAGTGCGTCGAGGGGAATCCGTTTCAGAGTTTGGTTTGGGTGGAGGGGGGCCGGGACGGCGGTTCCGCGTGGGGCGGTGGTGGCCGGCGGCGGAGCAGCGGTATGGGCAGCAACGGTGGCGCTGTTCTGGTGAGGGAGGTGGTCTGACGATGGTGGCGCTGCTCCTTGGACCACGAGGGATGCGGCTGAGGGTGGTTTGGGTAGTGGTGGTGCAAAGAAGAGGGCTCGGCGTGGAGGGACTGCTGATGCGCGACAATGGAGACCGCCAGGAGTTCACGCGCGAGCAGTACGCTGGGTGTTGTCTTTGTAGGCGCTGGGAGAGGAAGGGGAGGGGGTAGAGGCGCCGGGCAAGGTGGGCAGGAGGCTCGGGCACGGCCCGGGCAGCGGCAGACGTTCCATTGGGCGCTGCCGGCGGTGGATAGAGGTGCGCCATTGGGTGGCGAGGCGGCGGCCAGAGGTGCGCCATGCGCGTGGCGTGCGTGCGCTGGGCGAGCAGGTTGGCGCACCGGGGCGCGACGTCGCGTGCGGACGACGCGGGCGGGCGATTGGCGGGCTGGGGCGGCGTGGGCGGCAGGAATCACCGGCGACGTGGCGTGCGGCTGTCGGGCAAGGGAGGCGGTGCAGCAGAGGAGGGGGAGGTGAGGGAGGGACCTATGTGCGAGAATTTGAAAAGTTCCAAGGGGCTGGTTGCAAACAGGATGTTTTCTCCACTTTCTAATTTGAATTTCAAAAACTTTTGAACATGAAAGTTGTTCAAAATAAAAAGTTCTACAAGTTTGGTTTCAGGCAACATCTCATTTGGCTTATGGTTTGAAAGTTAATTTAATAATTCGAAGGTATTCATATGTGCCCACTTTAAATTTGAATTTCAACTTAACTTGTTCTAATTCTTTTTACCCTTTTATTAGTTGGTTAAGCATTGGGTTGGGCTAATGAAATGGCTTTAGAATTGTAATTTATTAGGGTTGTTACAAACACTCACAGTACTTGGTGGACTTTGATGCCCAGTAGACCATCGAGGCCTCCGTGCGGTGCATGAATGCACTGTACCGACTTCAGACTCTCCAGAGTCAGGCGCTTGTGCAGCTCATTGATCTTGCACAGGCCTACCACATGATGGCAGATACTAGAGATGAGCAGATTAAGGAACTCAGTGAGGAACTTGAGGACAGAGACACCCGGATTGGCCAACTTGAGGGCCAAGTTCAGGAGCACGACACTCTCATGGGCGAGAGAGATGACATGATAGCAGTCTTGGAGGAGGAGCTCCATGATCTGAACCATTAGTTGGAGGATGCTAATGAGCACATTCAGTGGCACCATGATCAGAATGCCCCTCCCGACGTGGTGGCAATGGAGGAAGATGAGGAGGAGCCACAGGAGATTGATGGTGTTTCAGGAATGGACTTTGAGGGTGAGGCACCACAGCCACCTCCGATGGGAGCTCACTCTCCTACTCACAGCGAGTCGTCCATCAACAACCTCGACGACTTCTAGATGATGACCTAGGAGGACTTTTGCATATACTCCTCGATAGTGTAGCCTAACTTTTGGAAAGTGTTGTAATAGGCTAACTAAGAGTTGAGTACCTCTTTTGTGATGAGTACAACTTGACCATTGGATACTCTAATCATGTAGGCCATGGCTAAAAACTTGGTGGTTTGATTGAGATATTGGAAAGCAGTTGAATCTGCGATTGCAGAAACTTGTCGGAATTTTTACCCATGTCTCCTTACATTTCTGGACTGAGTGTTGAATACCAAACTTGTCCTAAATTTTGTGATATAGATTCTCAAAAAATTTCAGCACTATTGGATCTTGCTAGTTTGAGTTATAGGCAAGATACTATAACTCATCCTGCTGAAAAACAGCCAAACCAGCGAAGCAAAGAGTGAATCTTTCGACCATCTTGGCCATCGATTTAGCATCTGAGCTGAATACCAAAGTTGTACATCTCTAAATTCCCTACCCACTTCCAAAATATGAGAAATTTTGGATGAACCTACCAGGAGTTATAAATTTCTTAAGGGAGACAGTATTCTGTCCACGATTCTATCCATGATCTTTCGGAAGTCTACTTTTCCGCGTTAATCCTTTTGAATCAGGGAAGCAATATGGATCACATTGCTAATGGTAAACATTCACATTTCAGATATTTGGAGCAACCCGTGGTAACCCGGATGGTTTTGGCGCTAGCGCAAGTGGATCACAACCACCACCACCACCACCACCCAGTTTGGTGGAAGTAATGGCCGCTCAAACCGAGTTGCTTCGCCAGCTCGTGCAAGGACAGCACCAACAGCGGGGTGGACACAATGTTCACCAACCTCAAGCTGCCGGTTACACGGATTTCCTTGGGACCCAGCCTCCCTTGTTTCACAAGATGGAGGAACCCTTGGATGCGGACGCTTGGATTCGCACAATCGAGTCCAAGTTTTCTCTACTCGTGGCCCCATGTTCGGATGCAAACAAGGCTCGCTTTGCCGCGCAGCAGCTTCGCGGTACAGCTAGTCTTTGGTGGGACCACTACTTTGCTATGCTCCCTGCTGATCACGTTGTCACCTGGGACGAATTCAAAACTGCGTTCCGGGCACACCATATCCCAGAAGGTCTTATAGAAATAAAGCTAAATGAGTTTCTAGCACTCACTCAGGGTACCCGCACTATACTTCAGTATGCTAAGGCCTTCAACAATCAGTGCCAGTACGCGGGCTATCACGCAGACACGGATGCTAAGAAGCGTGATCGTTTCCTCAGAGGTCTGAGTACCAAAGTCAAGGAACGACTGAATCTGGTCAAGGCCGATACATACAATGAGCTAGTCAACATGGCCATTACCCAAGAGGATTGTATTATGGCTCACCGTGCCGAGAAGAAGAGAAAGGCGCCAGTTGGACCCTCTGGAGCTCAGCCACCGAGGTATCCCTTAGTGCAAAATGTTGCGCGTACAGCTCCACAGAAGACCCCTCCGCTAGGGCGTTGGATTATCAGGCTCCCACAGCAGCAAGGTGTTGTACGAACCCCTGTGCTTCAACAAACTGGACCAAGGCCAGCTACACAGCAGTTTCTTCGACCGAGCATCACCAATCGTTGTTTCAAGTGCGGGAGTTCCAGTCATTTTGCTCACGAATGCCCTCAGCCCAGGCAGCCAAATCAGGGCCAGGACTCTAACCAGAACAATAAGAACAAAGGCAAGAGGTAGACCCTTCAGGTCAAACAAGGACGGATCAATTTCACCACAATTGCAGAACTTCCTGAAGGAGCACCAGTGATGACTGGTACATTCTCTATCCATAACAAGCCTGCAGTTATATTGTTTGATTCTGGTGCATCACATAGTTTCATTAGTGCAAAGTTTGGTACAAAAGTAGGCTTGGATGTTTGTCACACAAAAGGGTCGTATATGATATCAACACCGGGTGGTAAAATTGTTTCAAATCAAATGATAAGGCAAGTACCAATCAAGTTGGGTAGTAAAACCATCAACACGGACCTTGTTCTTTTACCACTTGACGGCATGGATATTATTTTGGGAATGAATTGGATGACTATGCATGGAGTCATACTGGACCTTTCTTCCCGTGCTGTTGAAATAAATTCGCCTAGTCACGGAGCCACTACCCTTTACCTACCGTTCTGGGAGTGCACGAATTCTTGTGCTTTCGTGATGGAAGGGATCAACCTAGAGGATATTCCAGTGGTATGCGAGTATGCCGATGTTTTTCCGGACGATTTGCCAGGAATGCCACCAGGTAGGGACATTGAGTTCGTTATTGAACTGCAACCAGGCACCGCACCTATCTCCAAAAGACCCTATAGGATGCCACCTAAGGAATTGGCCGAACTGAAAACACAACTCCAAGAACTACTGGACAAAGCCTTCATTCGTCCTAGCGCATCACCTTGGGGATGTCCAGCCCTTTTTGTAAAGAAAAAGGATGACAATTTAAGATTATGTGTGGACTACCGACCTCTCAATGCGGTAACCGTTAAGAATAAATACCCACTTCCCCGCATCGACATTCTCTTTGATCAATTATCTGGAGCTAAAGTCTTCTCAAAGATTGATCTTCGATCTGGATATCATCAGATAAAGATTAGTCCATGCGATATGTTGGCGCTAAAATCGGCCGGATAGGAATCGGCCGATGGGTCTTCAGCGTCGGACACACGACCCGGGAGAATCTGCTTAGCTCCTGTTCGGGTTATCGCCCTGGTGCGGTTCGCGCGGCGTGCCAGTCAATCTGACCTGTTGATTGACAAGGAAATAGAGTATTAAATTCCAGGCGCGTCGATCGGCTGGATTTCCGATCTGTCCTGAGGAGCGCGTCGGCGGTAAATCGGCCGATTTGCTGTAGAGATGATCGGCTATGAGTCAGCCGATGATCGTATGGTAATTGTAAAAACTGCTGGAGCAATCTAAACAATTACTATAGAGGCAACACTTGAAACAGATCTAATCGGCTATATGGCGATGAATCGAAGGAGAACGATGACGAAGCCGATTACCCTGATCTCAAGCTGGATAACTGGTGATAATACTAGAATAACAGGTAGAACTTGCAATTCTAGTAAATATCGATAACTTGTGAATAAATCCAAACGAAACCACAGCGATGCGCCCGTAGTTAAAGCTCGGATATTACTCGATAATCGGAACCTACCAATTGGCCGGAGATCAGGTTGATGCAGCCCTGCCAATCCGTATGAACTCGTAAAAGAAGAAAATATTGGCGAAGTCGCCGACTTGAAAGGTAAAGTACTGGTAAAAAGTAGAAGTATTTTGTTGATTGATGTTGGTTCTTTCTTTGCAAAACCCTAGCGACTCCTATTTATACCCTGAAACTAGGACTCCTGGTCGATTACGACTTGTTACAACCTTATATAAAACAGGAAAACTACTATATCTATAATAACTTTAAAAGGAAACGGACTCCCGCAGAATTTTCCGCCGCCGTTTCCTAATCCAATCAGGACCTCTTCAATTGCTTTCCGGCCGACTTAGCATGCCGTGTTGACCAGCTTTTGACTAGGATCCTCTGGAATAATCCTATCCTGTTGGCATAGGCTGCGCCACCAATCGGCCGATTTTCAACTGTTACCCCAATCGGCCGATTCCTTACTGTAGCTTTCAGATCCGCTTCATCGGCCAACCTTCTCCTCCTGACGCCGATTCAATACGTGTCAAAATCTGGCGTCAACACGATATTCCTAAGACCGCCTTTTCCACACGATATGGACTATATGAATTCTTGGTCATGTCCTTTGGTCTCACCACTGCCCCTGCCTACTTCATGTATCTCATGAATTCGGTATTCATGCCCGAGCTCGACAAATTCGTCGTAGTTTTCATTGACGACATCCTTATCTATTCCAAGAATGAGGAAGAGCACGCTAAGCACCTGCACATTGTTCTTCAGCGTCTCAGAGACCACCAACTCTATGCTAAATTTTCTAAGTGCAAATTCTGGTTGGATAGTGTGAAGTTCTTGGGTCACACTATTTCCAGCAAAGACATAGCCGTTGACGCCAGCAAGGTACAAGAAGTGATAGATTGGAAACCTCCTACCTCCGTTCATCAAATTCGCAGTTTTCTTGGTTTAGCCGGTTACTATCACCGTTTTATTCCAGATTTCTCCAGGATTTCTAAGCCTATGACCGAACTATTGAAAAAGGGAGTAAAGTTTGTGTGGGATGAGAAATGTGAAGAAGCTTTCCACACTCTCAGAGAACGTTTGACTACAGCCCCTGTGTTAGCTCAACCCGATAACACCAAGCCGTTTGATGTTTACTGTGATGCATCTGGCACTGGTCTTGGTTGTGTGCTTATGCAAGAAAATCGAGTTATCACCTATGCTTCACGAGCCCTTCGGCCCCATGAGCAGAATTATCCGACCCATGATATCGAGTTAGCAGCAGTCATTCATGCGCTAAAAATATGGAGACATTATCTCATGGGCACTCATTGTAATATCTACACTGATCACAAGAGTCTCAAATATATTGTCACCCAAGCCGATCTGAATATGAGACAAAGAAGATGGCTAGAATTAATCAAGGATTATGATCTCGAGGTGCACTATCACCCCGACAAGGCTATTGTAGTCGCAGATGCACTAAGCCGCAAGGCCCATTGCCATTGCCTATCACTGGAATTCTATAAAGGGACATTATGTTCAGAAATGAGGAAGCTTAGTTTCGGAATGATCTCCAAGGCACCTTGCATCACATCTCAGTTGAGCCCACTCTTCACGACCAGATCATCATGGCACAACTACATGATGAAGGAGTTAAGATCATCAAACAAAAACTCTCTCTAGGAGAAGAGAAATACAAATGTTTCCGCCAGGACCATAAGGGAGTTCTATGGTTCGAAAGTCGCATAGTCGTTCCGAAGAATCATTAGCTCCGTAAGAAAATTCTTGATGAGGCACACCTTTCAAAATTTTCTATGCACCCCGGCAGTACCAAAATGTATCAAGACCCCGGCGATGCTGCCAAACACCAGAACGCCGCCGCCGCCACCATTACCGCCGCCGTGCACCGCCCGCCCATGGAGCCCCACTTCCCAGCCTCCCACTACCCAAACCGATCGCCCAGCGAGCTTGACCTCCCTCCACTGAAGCTCACCGGCCTCTTCCCCGGCCAGCTTAACCGCCGGAGCACCGCCATCATCGCCGCACCGTCGCCGCTCCCCTGCTGCTCTGTGGACAGCCTACTCCGAAGCTCCTCCGACCAAGCCAAGCCTCGAAACGGGTTCCCCTCGACGCCGCGAAGCTCATCGACCAGCCCACGCTCTCCCCTCCTCGCCGGAGCACCGTCGCCGACGCTCCGCCCCACCGCCGCCCCACTGCTCCACGCCGACGAGCCACCTCCGGCCACTCCCAACCCCGACCAAGGCCACCCCAAGGTAGCTCTCACCTCCCTGGATCTCCACGACCCTTTTTCCCTCGCCGCCGATGAGCCGTCTTGCCGGAATCTGGCCGGCCACCATGCCAGCGCTGCCCAGGGACCACATTGCTTTGATTGCAATCTTCCTAGGGGCCTGCACGCAATTTCCAGGGACCCCTCTGTAAAAGAAAGTTTTTAAACCTAGTCTCAAAAACAGCGAACTTGTAAAATTCATATAAAATCATAGAAAAATCGGAAAATTTCAAACTCAACTGTTCTGGAATCGTTAGATGAAAATCTACAACTTTTATTACATGAATTTCTTCAGTTGCTTGCTAAATCTTGCTCTAAATTAAATGGAAGGTTTAATATATTTTAATTGTACCCACTGTTGTAGGCAAAGGCTAAATCTAAAAATTTAATAGTAGATTGGTTGCATGAATTGTAGTCTAGTGTAAAAATATTAGGACCAGAACCTATGTCTGGCTAAACTTTTTGTTAAACCTTGTTTATGCCATGAAATAATAAAACTAAATTGTAACTGCTGTTATATTGTGATTCATATTGTAAAACTTTTCCAGAGCTGTTATAATGATGCCTTCATACCACAGAAAAAGATTAGAACCTTTTTCCTCCCTGTAACTTATTTATATAATTTTGTGGTGGGAAAAATGCACTAAATAAAGATAATTAGTTTCTCTTCTTGGAAAATGTTCAACTTTTTACTGTATCACACTTTAGAGTAGCTCTTGCTGTATAAAATGTTTTATACACAGAAACCCTGTAAAACATCCTATAGAAATTAATCTTCATTAAAGTAGGTGTATATTGTCCTATTTATTATGTTGTGTATCTTGCACAGTAAAATCTGAAAAATTTGCAATAACACATATATGGATAGATTAATCTCCTGTAAAATTGTTGGTGTCAATACGTGCATGGTTTGTCCTGTATAAAAATAACTAGGTTCTAGCAGTGGTTGTGTAATATATTTTTCTAAATTATTCTGCTGCGCGAAAATGTCTGAAAGTTTTACAGTGCTTTTGTCTCTGCATAATGTGCTCTAAATAAAAATTTTATCACCAGAAAATACATAGTCCAGAAGTTGTGGTTAATCCATGTTGTGCTTAGAAAATTAAGTTCCCAATATAACACAACCCCTTCTTGTTTAATGAAGTTAACAGTTTAAGTTATACTCTATTAACAATTGCCCAAAGAAATCTTAACTATGTAACTTCACAACCAAATCGATGTTTTGTGGACTACAATTTTATCGTGAAGGAAAATAATCGTCTTATACCATCGCTATAACTTACACTTGTGCATTCATATAGAATCGACTACTCTCGCCGACGGAACGTACGAGCTGGTGCCTGCGTCCGAGAGTGAGCAGCGTGTGAAGCTTTCGAACACTCAAACCCGAGTTCGGACGAGCCCTAAACTAGCTTTACCCAAGAAGGCAAGCCCCGGAGCATGAACCCTATTTTTCTAAACTTATGCAACTTATTACTCTACTTTAGTTGTGCATTAAGTTTATAGGAGTTGGATGAAAACTTAGTTGCATGATTCTAGGTACCCATGCTCTCAACACTAGATGTAAGGTTCGATAGAATGCTATGCTAATAGGACTCGGTAAAAGTCGAGTGATTTCCTGTCACTCGCGAGAATATAGGAGTTGAATGTTTACTACATGCTACAATCATAAGGTCGATGGATGGGGCTATGGTATGATGTTTATGTTGATGATTGAGGCCCCGTCTGTTTAGTGAAAAATGCTAAGGCCGCAGTGTGTGGTAGTGGTGGTTAAGTCTTTGAACGTACTAAGCACATGACGAGAATATGGTAATCGGTAAGCTTAAATACCTAATCGGACCGGCAAGTGGACAGCATCCCACCATCTCAACTTCGGTTCCATGCGCGCACATGGTGGGTACAGAGCTAGGCTCTGTAGTCTCGGATGGTGGCCCTGATCCACAACCCAGGAAGAAAGGGGAAAAGTTGCACGTGTGACTCTTGGAGTAACAACGTGACGTGTGTTTAGGTTTCCCTTGCAAGGTTAAGAAATTCGATTCGAATTGTCCGTTTCTCGCGGTTATTGAGACTGCTTGACCCTTTTACCACATAGAGTAAGAAGAGGAACAATGATGATGATTAATCTTGTTGGATGCAAATTAATTCTTCCACCATGTATGATATTGGATAGTTGCTTACCTAGAATGGTTAAAGAAAACTAGAACTTGGAGCTAAAATTTGAAAGTAAGGACCTACTTATATATGCTTTTCGGCAAAACAAACCCCTCAAGCCAAAAGTCTTGCATGTCTAGGAGTCGGCTAAGTATATTCCACTAGTCGGGTAAGCCTTGCTGAGTATTAGTATACTCAGCCTTGCTTGTGGCTTGTTTCCAGGTGATACTTTCGAGGATGTGATTGCTAGTTTGACTTGGCCGTGTAGCCTTCCTCCTGGTTGGTCGGTGGAATGGGATACGCCCCTGGCCAACGGTGATAATGTCAAGTGATGTCTCGTACGGGCTTCATCGAGACATCCTATATCGTCGAGTAGTTTATCGTTATTTTTCCGCTGCATTGAACTCTGAAGAACTCAATTATTTTGAACTCTAAGTACCTTGTTTTACGAATTTGAACTCCATTGTAATAATAATTTTTGATGAACCCTGTGGTGTAAAATTTGTGGAATGTTGTATACTCTGGGCTCACCTTCGTGTGAGTACATGTATGTGTGGTTTCGATTGGCAAAAACCGTGGTTGTATCGGGAGGTTACCCGACAGACCAATGGATTATTCCGTTTGAAGTGCGAGTTAGCCCTGATTGCCCTCGTGGTGATGGTTAGCGCACTTGAACCAGATTAATTCAGGTGGTTCTAGCACAGTTTTCTGCACGTGCCTTCGTGAATCTACTGGAGTATTTCTCTGCCTTCCTCCGTGTAGACACACTTCATGAGTATGCCTGATGCTGATCCATGCTTGTATAAGTTGTCCCCAACCAGAACGTACCCTTTGCTCCGCCTTAGGATGCGTGCGGCCTCAGTGCTTTTTGGGTCAACACCGGGAGGTAGTTTGTACTCCTTGATGAAGTCGAGAAAAGTCACCCGCTAGTCGACCTTCATCATCAAGACCTCTCGGTCGGGTTCTATTGGACTTTGAGCGATGGTGCCGTGATCTGGTATCTTGATGGATGGGTCATGCAACTCGTGGAAGAAAACTCCTGGTGGGACATTAGCTGGATTGGAACTTAGTTTTGAGAGCACATCCGCTCCCACGTTGTTGTCACGGATCACATGATGAATTTCTAGGCCCGAGAACTTGTTCTCGAGCTTGCGTATTTCCGCGACATACGCGTCCATGGTGTCCTTATTGATATCCCACTCTTTGTTGACTTGTTGGATCACCAGCAAGGAGTCGCCGTAAATAAGTAGTCGCTTGATGCCTGGAGAGACTGCCAGGCATAGTCCGTGCAGTAGTGCCTCATACTCGGCTTCATTGTTCGAGACCTCAAATAGTATTTCGAATACATATTTGAGTTGTTCTCCTGTTGGACTGACGAAGAATACTCCAGCGCCACCGCCTCCGAGCTTGAGTACGCCGTTGAAGTACATCACCCAATGCTCTGGCAGGTTGGATGGACCTTCCACTTGGTTTTCTCGCCATTCTGCCATAAAGTCGACTAGTGCCTGCGACTTGATGGCCGTTCGAGGCTTAAAGTCGAGAGTAAGAGCCCCCAGTTCCACTGCCCACTTGGAGATGTGCCTAGTGGCATCCCGATTGTGGAGAATATCTGCCAATGGGAAATCAGTGACAACCGAGATCTTGTCTGCATCGAAATAGTGGCGAAGCTTCCTGGAGGTGATGAGTATAGTGTAAAGTAATTTCTGAATTGACAGGTAACGAGCCTTGGATTCAGAAAGAACTTTGATGACAAAGTAGACTGGCCGCTGCACACCGAAAACATGGCCTTCCTCCTGGCGGTCCGCCACGATTGCCATGCTAATGACATTAGTAGTCGCGGTGATGTAGAGTAATAGGTTCTCACCTAGTTGTGGAGCTGTCAAGATGGGGGCGACTGTAGATGAAGCTTGAGATTTTCCAGCGCCTGCTTCGCCTCCTCGGTCCACAGAAACTTGTTGTGTCATTTCAGCAGTTTGAAGAAGGGTAGTCCCCGTTCTCCAAGTCGCGAGATGAATCTATTCAGGGCTGCCATAGAGCCTGTGAGCTTCTAGACATCCTTGATCGTCCGTGGGGCATCCATGTCTATAATGGCGGTGATCTTCTCCGGGTTCGCTTCAATTCCTCGGTGACTAACGATGAAACCGAGTAGTTTCCCTTGTGGTGCGCCGAAGACGCACTTCGTTGGGTCGAGCTTCCACCAAAACTTGCGTAAGCTGTTGAAGGTTTCTTCAAGATCAGGGATAGACTTGTCGTGGACTCTGGTCTTGATGACCACGTCTGTTAGTGTTTTACCGCCACGCCCACCGAGGGATACCCCCGAGGTGGTGAGTTCTTAGGTAGGGTGTCGCCGAGATCAGGAACTTGAAAGTGCAAGGAACACAAGATTTAGACAGGTTCGGGCCGCCGAGAGCGTAATACCCTACGTCCTGTGTGGTTTGTATTGCCTTAGGTGGTGATCGGGTGATCTCCTCTGTTTGGAAGGGTTCCTTGTCCGCCCTTATATAGTTCGGGGGGACAGGTTTACATGGAAGTCCTAGTCGGGTACAAGCCCAGGAGTCCTACCCGAGTACTTCTCGGGTAGTTTTCTACCATGTCCGACTAGTTTCACTACTGTATGAGTAGTCCTACTGCACTACGAGTAGTTATAACAGATGTAGGGCGTGGGCCATGTCCCATCTCGTATCCTAGGAAAAGTACGCCACGTGCACAGTCCCGTGTACCCGGGTTTGACAACGTCGTCCACGTAGGCTTCAACATTGTGATATAGCTGGTCAGCAAGGCATAATTGGATAGCCCGCTGATAGGTGGCTCCTGCGTTCTTCAACCCGAAGGCCGCGAGTAGTTTTGCTAACTCCTTCTTGATGGCCTCCCTCTTGTCTGGGCGAAGCATCGTAGTTGCTGCTTCTTTGGAATGGCTTTGGGAGGTAATGCTCAATCAACTCCTTGGGCACACTTGGCATATCAGCTGGTTTCCACGTGAATATGTTGCTATATGTTGCTTTCCTATTTGTCGCTCAAGCTGCCTCCAATCAACGCAGTCTTGGACGAGTCGCCTTCTTGCAGCTGGATGGCCTTGATGCCGACATCATCGGGGTTGGGTTTTACCCTGGACTGGCTAGGCCTCTGATTTAGGATCTCAATCTCTAAGTCGGTGAGCTTTTGTGCGCCCGCGAAGACTTCCGCAGAAGGTTCTAGCACGCGTGATGTCGCGGCGTACTCGATCGCCTCTTGGTCGCAGTCGTGCGACTTCTTCAAGTCACCATGGAACATGAGTACCCCTGTCTTGCCTGGCATCTTGAGTAGTAAGTAGACATAGTGAGGTACGGCCATGAATTTGGCCAAAGCTGGTCTGCCGAGGATGGCGTGGTATGATGACTCAAAGTCAACCACCTCAAACTTGATGTACTTCGTGCGGTAGTTGTCTTTCATTCCGAAGGTGACTGGCAGGACCACTGAACCAAGTGGTGTAGCCGTGTTTCCTAGGATGATGCCGTAGAATGGAGCTCTGCTGGTGGTAAGCATCTTGGAGATGTTCAGCCCCATCTTCTTCAATGTACTCGCAAAGAGCATGTTGAGGCCGCTCCCGCCGTCTATGTGTACTCGAGTCAACTGTGAGCCTGCCATAACAGGATGTAGGACGAGTAGGAATTTTCCTGGCTCAGAGAAGCTGGTCTACTGGTCGTCCCTAGAGAAGGAGATCGGGACCTCGCTGTATCTCAGAGGTTTCTGTATGGCCGGCTCGATAGAGAGAATCTCGCGCAGGGTCAGCTTCTGCGCACGCTTCGAGGGGAAGCCACCGTCTCTGCCGAAGATGACGTTGATGACATTCTTCGGATCTTGGAAATCTTGAGCCCCTGACTTGTCACCCTCCTCGTCGTCCCTCGGAAACTTTCACTTTCCGCCTTGAGGAAGGAGTGGAGCGTTGAGTGACTTGCGAAGGTTGACACACTCAAAGAGCATATGCTATGACTTCGAGTGCATCGAGCATCACTTGTGCATCACTTTCTCAAACTGTGCTTGATTGTTCCCCGACTTCTTGCCCCATGGATTGCGCTCAACAGTCGCGACTTCTTGGTCTGACTTGCATTTTCAAGGATTCCCCGAGTTGTTCCACTAGCCTTTGTCGAAGTGGTTGTTGTTGTTTCCCTGCTTGTCATCATGTTGCGCAGTTCCACGGCAGTAGTCAGGCGATTGCGTCCGAAGTCGTGGTAGGTGTGCTTCGAGAAGAGGCTGTTCTGGAAGAAGCAGATGACGTCCTCATCGGTAATGTTGGCGATGATGGCTCGCATCACGAAGAAACACCGGGTGTAGGACCTTAGGGTCTCATTCAACTCCTGCTTAACCTGGGACAAATCATGACGAGTACCTGCTTGGATCATGGATCCCTGGAAGTTGTCAATGAAGGCCCTCTTGAGGTGCTCCCAGGAGTCGATGGAGTTTGGTTTAAGGCTTTCGAGCCAAGTGAGGGGTGCAGATTCCAAGGCTACTGGGAAGTAGAGTGCTTTGGTGGAGTTGGATCCGATAGATACCTCGGTGGTGACTCAGCAACGAATCCACTAGCCGTCATACTTGGGGATGCCGATTGGTTTGAAGTCCTTGGGGTAGGACCGGTCGGTGATGTTGGAGGTGAACGTGGGGAAGCGGTCACTGTCGTCGGTATCGTAATATCTGTCGGGTCGGTCCCTTCTCCTTTCCTCAATGATGCGACATGCGTCGCGACCGTTGTGGATCTTGTGGCAGAACTGCCCGAATTAACCTGACTCAAGTGCACTAACCATCATCCTTATAAATAAACTGGCCACCATGCACTTCAAACGGATTAATCCAACAGTCTGTCGGGTAGATCCCGATGCAACCACTCAATATTTCGATTGAAACCAAGCATACACATAAATCGCACGAAGGCAAGTCAAGAGGGTACAACATTCCATAGATTTTATAGGCACCATTCGGGCAAGAATTATTACAAGTCAAAAATACCACTCGAGTACTTTTGAAAGTTCAACATACAAACTTTATTCAGAGTTTTACTGCAGCGGAAAGAAAATCACGATCAACTATCGTTGGCAGGGTCGTTACTAGTTGGGGAAGGATCCCATTCCATTATCCAACAAGTCGGCAAAGCACTCGGCCAAGCCAAACCGGCTACCATATCTTCAACAGATATACCTGAAAACATTTCCACAAGCAAGGCTGAGTATACTAATACTCAGCAAGGCTTACCCGACTAGTGGTATGGAAATACCGACTACTAATCATGTAAGGCCCTAAGGTTCTAGGGTTTTCTTTTTGCTGAAAAGCAACAAAGAGTAGGTCCTTAATTTCGTATTCTAGCTTTCCATATTCTAGTTCATTTAACCAGTCTAGATGAACATCTGATTCTAATCAAACATGGTGGAAAACAATTAATCATCCAACAAGTTTCATCATATCCATAGCTCCTCTTATTACTCTATGTGGCCGAAGTATTAAGCAGTCTCAATCACCACGAGAAATGGATGATTCGAATCGAATTTCTTAACCTTGCAAGGGAAACATAAACACACGTCACGTGGTTACTCCAAGAGTCACACGTGCAACTTTTCCCCTTTATCCCCGTTTTATGGATCAGGACCATCGGCCTCGGGTACAAAAGGTCCATGAACCACGGACGATGCCGGAACATGACCCCTCTTGCACTCACCATTGGGCCCATGGGATAACGTCAAGACGGTGGAACCTGTCCACACACCGGTTCAATCGAGTACTTAAGCTTACCGATTACCATATTCTCGGCATGTGGTTAGTACTTTCAAAAGCTAAACCACCACTACCACACACTGTGACCTTAGAATTTTTCACTACTCAGACAGGGCTTCAACCACGAGTACTTTACCACAGCCCCGCCTGCCAACCTTATAGTTGCAGTAGGCGGTAAATCAATCAACTCCTATAGTTCTCGCGAATAGCAGGAAACTACTCGACTTTTACCGTACCTATTAGCATAGCATCTACTCGATCTCCCTGTTCTAGTAGTCATTACAAAGGTACCTAGGATCATGAAGCTAGGGTTCCAATCAACTTTTATGAACTTTAAATGCATAGGCAAAAGGAACAACAGTTGCATAATTTAAAAACTGGGATCATGCACTGTGGCTTGCCTTCTTGTGAAAAACTAGCCGCGGGCTCCTCCGAACGTTGGTCTGGGTCTTCAGCGGCTGTTGCTGGATTACACTGAGCTTCTTGCTGCTCACTCTCAGACTCCGGTACTAGTCGAGTCTATATGAATGCACAAGTATGAGTGGTTTTACTGGTACAAGATTGCTTTATAAAGTAGTCAAAACTTAAGTTAAGTAGTCAAGTACTTTATTTTCTTTTTCCTAGGCAGTCATTTATCGAGTACTTATCTGTATTAACTGACTCCATTAAGTGAGCGGGTGGTTGTGGATGTTGTACGGCCATTTTTAACAGGGAGCATTGGTTGACCCAAACTACTCGCAGGGGTAGTTTCTGGGTTGCAGAACTGCTCGTAAAAGTAGCTCCAGAGTTGGGAGTTTTATGTAGAGTTTGTTACTTAAGTATATCCTTACTGTAACAGATTTAGCCATTTTTATTCAGCAGGTTACTCATGAAAAGCTTATTAAACAGTTATTTTTATGATTCGGATTTACTTGCACAGAACGACCATGCAAGAAACTGGTGTTCCACATTTTACTGAACAAATTTACTTGCATGAGTAGTTTACTTCACATTTTTGAAGAGTTTTCTTGTGCAAGAAACAGAGGTTAACAGTTAGTTTTAAAAGGGATCTAGCTTATAACAAAAGCACTCCAAACCACTGGTTGTGCTTGGATTTAAAGCATGAAACTTTTATAACAGATTAAACTTTTAGTACTGAAGCTACCATCAACATTTTATGAGCAGTTCTTTCTTGAATCTCTTAGAAAATTAAAAGACATTTAAACTTGATTTAAATCCAAAGCTAAAAACATGTGGAATAGATCCAAGGTTCTGTTACAAAGTTGTAGATCTATACTTAAAGGTTCCAGAACATCATAGCTTGTATTTTTAGGATTTTTCTGTGAGTTGTTATGCATCTTTAAAGTTAGTAGATTTTTTTTCAAGTTCTTGTTTCAGGTTCACAGATGAGGCCTGAGATTTACAGTAAACTTCTCAGAAAGATTGCAATCAACCCAGATGGGTCCTTGCTACAAGGGAAATGGCTACTGCCGGCCAAAATCCGGCGACTAGAGTTGCCGATGGTGAGGGGTGAAGGTGGGAGATGCAAGAGAGAAACAAACCGCACCTGTTTGAGGTCTTGGGTGGGGAAGGGATCGACCGACGCGGCCTGCCGACAGTGGCACAGAGCCGGCGGCGGGGCAGTTGGTGGGGGATGGCTGTGCAGCTTCGGGGTGAGGTGGAGAAGGTGGGGAAAGGGTTGTTTTGGGCAATGAGGGGGTGGAGTGGTGCGTCCACGCACGGGAGGCTGCTCGTCGGAGTTGGAGGTTGGGGGCGACGAACAGAGGTGCCTTGGGGTGTGCTTTTATAGGCACGGGATGGGGAAATGGGGGCCTGTGCTTGAGCCGGAGGGGGAAGACGAGACAAGGGGCAAAACAGGGGGTGGATGGCCCAGTTGGCGCCGGTGGGGGCATCGCCGTGGTGCCAGCAGCGCTTGCGATAAAGGAATGTCGCCGCATGGAGAGTTCTGGAGGGGAGAGCGTGATTTTGTGGGCCAGCTGGAGATCTTCCAGTTGCTGGCAGGACCACATGATCGGCAGGCTCGGTTGCGCCAGTTTGTGCCGGCCAGCTGGCGTGCCGGCGATGGGACAGGGCAGTGGAGGAGAGAGGAGGGAGAAGATGATGGGACTGATGTGTAAAACACAAAACTGTAGGGGTGTGGGTGGAAAAAAATGTTAAAACTCATCCTTCCCGGGGTCAAATGAAAACCATTTGAATACCAATTTTGTTCAACTTTACAAGATATACATTTTCTCTTTTATGACCATGTTCAATTGAGCAATGTATAAAAAGTTATTTTGAAATTCTGAAAACAAGTATTTAAATGGCATGTCATTTCATGTGGATTTTTGCACTGTTAGCTTTTGAGTTCAATTTAACTTTTGTTGCTCCTGTTATGACAAAGGTGCCATTAAAATTATAGGTTCAAATGTTATCAATTTTGAAAGTTACCAGACTTTGGTTGCAAGAGTTTAATTGTTTATGCATAAAATACATATACACATATTCATTTGGCTATGAGGTATAATTGATAAGTTGTTTCAAAATTTTCTTGCTCTTTTGTGACTGATTTCATGGTTTGGATCTTTGTTTTAGTCTTTTAGACACCTAGGGTGTCACAGATCTTCTGCCTTAGATCAATCGTAGGAGCGTTCTGGAGGCTGGCCTCAGGTGGAGCTTTGTCCTAAGGCCTTGCATCGTGCCGGGTACGGGGTGGGTGCATCGATTGTTGCACCTCTTGTTCGACTTTGCCACGCATGGACTGCTGGTTCTAGATTGTCCTAGTTGCGCTGGCGATTGTCATTCCCCATGTCGGTGTTTTACCGCCACGCCCACTGAGGGATACCCCCGAGGTGGTGAGTTTGTAGGTAGGGTGTCACCGAGATCAGGAACATAAGGTTTAGACAGGTTCGGGCCGCCGAGAGCGTAATACCCTACGTCCTGTGTGTGGTTTGTATTGCCTTAGGTGTTGATCGGGGTGATCTCGCATGAGGCACGAGTTGTCCCTCATGATCCTGTTCGAGGAGGGTCCCTACCCGCCCTTATATAGCTAGGGGGGACAAGGTTATATGGAAATCCTAGTTAGATACGAGCTTAAGAGTCCTACTCTACTTGGGTAGATTCCTTCTATTCCAACTAGTTCTACTATTGCTCGAGTAGTTCTACTGTAGTACGAGTAGTTATGACTGGTGTAGGGTGTGGGCCATGTCCCACCCCGTATCCTGTAACATGTACGCCATGTGCACAGTCCCATGGGCCCAGGTCTTACAAGCCCCGAGCTCTTCGTAATCGAGTACTGCAAGCTTCCGAGTACTTCTGAAGGCGTCTTTGAGTTCTCCCGAACTCCATCTTGAAGATGTCTTCTGAGTACTTCCTTGGCTGCCTCAAGGCTATGAGGTGCTCATGCCCCGAGTAGTTGTCAAGTCTTCTTTTATATAGGGTGCGATTGAACTCGCACTCCATATGGAGTAGCCCCCGAGCCCTAGGTTGACTCGGAGAATCAGGCTGAGGGTCAATTTAGTCTTGAGTCTTTTGTCCTTATCTTCCAAAAGATTTGAAAAATAAGTTGCTGATGACACGTGTCCCTGCAGCCTCCGAGCCTTCAATCCAAATCCTCAAGGTTTCGAATAAAGGATCCAAAGAATCATGGCATGCAATATATGAAAGTAAAGATTTGATGGTTAAGATGAGCAAATTGGTTCAAAAATTCAAAAACCGCTCTTTTCAGGATGAATTCCGTGAAAATTGGTTAAACAAATAACTTCTCCAAAAAGCGCCCTAAATTACCACTCAAATCAAACCCTTTTTCCCTGAGTGCAGTGTCGCATCCAGCCCCCGAGCCTGGGAGCCAGATGAGTCGCACGAGATACACCTAGTAGTCGGTGGCACCAGCCCCCGAGCCTAGGCATCGAACAAGTTGCTACTGAATCTTGAACCGTCAATGAAGCCGACTAGTCGGAGCCGATTCCGAGTAGTTTTGTAGGCGAGATGAGTAGTCGAAGTAGTCGACGACGCGTAAAACTAGTTGGAAACTAGTAAATGCAGTGTTATGGGAGTGACACCCCTACGTTAAACTGCACGTAGTACTAGTCGTGAACTAGTAAACGGAGTAGCACTGGAAGTATGGGAGCGAAGCCCCTTCAGTAACATACAATATTAGTCGAGAACTAGTAATCTGGGCATTACTGGAAGTATGGGAGCGAGGCCCCTTAAGTAAACTTGCACGTAGTACCAGTCATGAACCAGTAAACGGAGTAGTACTGGAAGTATGGGAGCGAGGCCCCTGCAGTAAACTCCATGCAGTACCAGTCGTCAACTAGTAAACGGAGTGTTACTGGAAGTATGGGAGCGAGGCCCCTTCAGTAAACTTGCACGTAGTACCAGTCGTGAACCAGTAAACGGAGTAGTACTGGAAGTTTGGGAGCGAGGCCCATGCAGTAAACTCCACGTAGTACCAGTTGTAAACTAGTAAACGGAGTGTTACTGGAAGTATGGTAGCGAGGCCCCTTCAGTAAACTTGCACGTAGTACCAGTCGTGAACCAGTAAACCAAGTAGTACTAAAAGTTTGGGAGCAAGGACCATGCAGTAAACTACACGTAGTACTAGTCGTAAACTAGTAAACAAAGAGTTACTGGAAGTATGGGAGCGAGGCCCCTTCAGTAAACTTGCACGTAGTACCAGTCATGAACCGGTAAACAGAGTAGTACTGGAAGTATGGGAGCGCAGCCCATGTAGTAAACTACACGTAGTACTTGTCGTAAATTAGTAAACGAAGTGTTACTGGAAGTATGGGATCGAGGCCCCTTCAGTACCAGTCGGAAACTGCTAAATGGAGTAGTACTAGAAGTATGTGAAGGTGACTGGAGGTCAATTAGCAAGGAAAAATAAATCTTGCTGGAAGTTCAATCGATTCCTTGGGCAGACCATGAGAATTCACATGTTGCCATGCGAAAACATCACGGTTGGCCCGAAGGAATTGACGACGAGGTCCTTCACGTGGGGTGAACAATTCCTTGGGCGGGCCAAGACAGGTCGTATGTCGCCATGCGAAGATGTCTCGGTTGGTCTGAAGGAATAGATTACGCAATCCTTCACATGCGTTGTTACAAAAGTAGTAGTTGTGCGAAAATGACTCGGTTGGCCCGAAGGACCTCCTTGGGCAGGCGAAGATGTGGCAGAACCACCTGAATTAATCTGGCTCAAGTGCTCTAACCATCGCCACAAGGGCAATCAGGGCTAATTCGCACTTCAAACGGAGTAATCCATAGGTCTGTCGGGTAACCTCCTGATACAACCATGGGTTTGCAGATCGAAACAACACATACAAAGTACTCACATGAAGGTGAGCCTAGAGAATACAACATTCCACAAATTTTACATCACAGGGTTCAACATAAATTTATTATTACAATCAGAATTCGTAAAACAAAGTACTTCAGAGTTTAAAAAGTAAACGAGTTCTTCAGAGTTAAAAGCAGCGGAAGAACAACGATAAACTACTCGACGATACATGATGTCTCGATGAAGCCCGTATGAGACATCACTCGGCATTATCATCATTGGTCGGGGACGCATCCCATTCCACCGACTAACCAGGAGGAAGAGTACACGGCCAAGTCAAACTAGCGATCATATCCTCGAAAGTATCACCTGAAAACAAGCCACAAGCAAGGCTGAGTATACTAATACTCAGCAAGGCTTACCGGACTAGTGGAATATACTTAGCCGACTCCTAGACATGCAAGGCTTTTGGCTTGAGGGGTTTGTTTTGCCGAAAAGCATATACATGTAGGTCGTTACATTCAAATTTTAGCTCCAGGTTCTAGTTTCCTTAACCATTCTAGGTAAGCAACTATCCAATATCATACATGGTGAAAGAATTAATTTGCATCCAATAAGTTTAATCATCATCATTGTTCTATTTCTTACTCTATGTGGTAAAAGGGTCAAGCAGTCTCAATACCGTGAGAAACGGATGATTCGAATTGAATTTCTTAACCTTGCAAGGGAAACCTAAACACACGTCACGTGGTTACTCCCGGAGTCACACGTGCAACTTTTCCCTTCAATTCCCGCTTCACGGAACAGGCCCACCGCCCTCGACTACACGTCCCCATGGACCACGGACCCGGCCGGGACATTGCGGCACATGCACCCGCCATTAGCTAGATGTGAACGAATTCAAGACGGTGGGGAGTATATTCCGGCCTCGGTTCAATCCAGTACGTAAGCTTACCGATTACCATATTCTCCGCATGTGGTTAGTATGTTCAAAGACTTAACCACCACTACCACACACTGCGGCCTTAGCATTTTTTCACTAAAAAGACGGGGCCATAATCATCAACATGAACATCGCACCATAGCCCCGTCCGTCGACCTTATGATTGCAGCATGTAGTAAACATTCAACTCCTATATTCTCGCGAGTGACAGGAAATCACTCGACTTTTACCGGAGTCCTATTAGCATAGCATTCTATCGAACCTTATATCTAGTGTTCAGATCATTGGAACCTAAGATTATGCAACTAAGTTTTCATTCAACTCCTATAAACTTCATGCACAAGCAATATAGAGTAATAAGTTGCATAATTTGAAAAATAGGGTTCATGCTCCGGGGCTTGCCTTCCTGAGCAAAGCTAGCCTTGGGCTCTTCCGAACTCGGGTTCGGGTCTTCAAAAACTTTAGTTAGATTCGCTTGAGCTTCACACTGCTCACTCTCGGACTCGGGCACCAGCTCGTACGTTCCGTCGGCGAGAGTAGTCGATTCTATATGAATGCACAAGTATGAGTTGTAGTGATGGTATAAGACATTTATTTTCTTCACGATAAAGTTGAAGTCCACAAAACATAGATTTGGTTGTAAATTTACTTAGTTTAGATTTCTTGAGCAATCATTAATAGAGTATAACTTAAATTAATTAACTCCATTAAACAAGAAGGGGTGGTTATCTTCTTTTGGAAACTAAATTTTCTAAGCACAACATGGATTAAACACAACTTCTGGACTAGGTAACTTCTGGTGATGAAATTTTTATTTAGAGTACATTATGTAGAGGCAATAGCACTGTAAAAATTTTAGAAATTTTTGTCCAGCAGATTAATTTTGAAAATTGTTATACACAGCCATTGCTATAACCTAGTTATTTCTATACTGAACAAACTATACAAGTATTGATGCTAAAGATTTTACACGGTGTTAATCTAGCCATATGTGCATTCCTGTAAATTTTTCAGATTTTATCGTGCATGACACAAAGTATAATAATTAGGACAAGATACACCTATTTTAATAAATATTAATTTTCTACAGGATGTTTTACAGCATTTTCTAATCCTAAGTATCCCATAGTAAAAATATAAAACTTTTCCAAGCACAAAAACTAGTTACTTTGATTTAATGCATTTTTCCAACACAAAAATTACATAAGTGGTTACGGACAGATAAAAAGTCCCTAAATATTTTTTGTGGGATCTAGGTATCAATATAACAGCTCTGGAAAAGTTTCACAACATAAATCACAATATAACACTAGGTGAAATTAAATCTACCCATTTATGGCATCAACCAAAGTCTAACAAAAAGCTTAGCTAGAGATGGGTTTTGGTCCTAAGATTTTTACATTGGCCTACACATCAAGAAACTAAGCCACTGTCCAAAACTCAGATTCAGCACTGGTCTACAACAGTGGGCACAATTAAAACCTATTGAACCTTCCATTTAATGTAGAACAAAATATAGCAAGCATCTGAAGAAATGCATGACACAAAAGTTGTATATTTTCTTCTAAAGATTCCAGAACAGTTGAGTTTGTGTCTTTCTGATTTTTCTACGATTTTATATGAATTTTACAAATTCACTGTTTTTGAAACTAAAGTTAAAACACTGGTTTGCAAATATGCCCCTGGAAACTTGCGTGCAGACCCTTTTAAAGGTTTCAATCGTTGCAATGTGGTCTCTGGGCAGCGCTGGCATGGCGGCCGGCCAAATTCCGATGAGGGGGCTCGTTGTCGGCGAGGGAAAAAGGGTCGGGGAGAACCAGGGAGGCAAGAGCTATCTTGTGGGGGCCTTGGTCGGGGTTGGGGGTAGCCGGAGGTGGCTCGTCGGCGCGGAGCAGGGTGTTGGGCACTGAGGATTTGACGTGGGGAGCAGGAGATCACGCGGCGCACGGGTTGGGCAAGCAGCTGCAGCAGCGGGCTTGTCTGGCGGCGAGCGCGGGGACTGGCGGGACGCGGCGGGGGCTCGGGCACGGTGCGGCCTGGCCATTGGGCGTGGTGGGCGTTGAGCAGAGGCGGGCGACGACGTCGCGCACGTGGCACGCTCGGGCTGGGCAGGCTTGCGGCGTGGGGAGGGAGGCGTGCGGCCGGGGCGCAGGTCAGCGGGCTTGGCCCTGGTTGGCTTGTCGCGGCACGGGCTGCAGGCACCGCCGGCGACGTGGCGGCCGGCTCTGCTGGCTGTCGGGGCAGAGCAAGGGAAAGGAGGGACTGAACGGGAAAATAGAAGAAAACCGAGGGGCTGATCTGTAAAACCATGTTTCTGTCCTATTTTTGTGTTGCAACTCGAAAATCTATGAACATGAAAGTTGCTCAAAATAAAAAGTTGCACAAGTTTGGTTTCAGGCCAAAGTTCATTTGAGTTCTAGTTTGAAAGTTAATTCGAAAACTAAAAAAGCTTGATTCGGAGGGCACGTCATTTCCTGGGCAAAAAATTGTATTCTCCCCTAGGCTTCAACTAGACTTTTGTTTATCATGTCCTTAATGATGTGCCTATTCAATTTCGTAGCCGTATTTTCTTTGATGTGAAAGTTATTTAATTTGTTTGATTAAAGTACAGGTACTTATGCACATATACACATACTTTCAAATCCAAGCAAAACCAACTCATAATTTATTTCCTTTAAATTTTTTTCTAAGTTAGTTAAGCATATTGCTATGCTAATGAGACTTGTTTAGTAATTTAAACACCTGAGGTGTCACAGCCTTCCCCCGTTAAAAGAATCTCGTCCCGAGATTCGGACAATATGCTTAGTGTGGGCAGTGTGTGTACCTTTGGTAGAGTTGAGAAAACCGGGGAAATTTTGGTTTAGATAGCTTTCAGTTTCCCATGTGGCTTCTTCCTCAGTGTGATGATTCTATTGAATTTTATACATTTTAATCACTTTCCTTCTAGTGCTTCTTTCTTTTTGATCCATGATTTTGATAGGGTACTCAACATATGAGAGGTCGGGCTCTACCAATATTTCTTGTTGTTCCACAACCTCGGTAGGAACTCGAACACACTTCTTGAGTTGAGACACATGAAAGACATCATGGATGGCTGCAAACTGAGGGAGCAGTCGTAGTCTATAGGCTACAGGTCCACAATTCTCGATGATTTTATAGGGACCAACATATCAGGGAGCTAATTTTCCTTTGATTCCGAATCGTTGTACACCCTTGGTTGGTGAAACTCGAAGGTAGACGTGGTCACCAACTTCAAATCTCAGAGGCTTTCTTCTTCGGTCAAAATAGCTCTTCAGCCTGGTGTGGCAGAACCACCTGAATTAATCCGGCTAAAGCGCGCTAACCATCACCACAAGGGCAATCAGGGCTAACTCGCACTTCAAACGGAGTAATCTACTGGTCTGTCGGGTAACCTCCCGATAAGACCACGGTTTTGCCAATCGAAACCACACATACATGTACTCACACAAAGGTGATCCCAGAGGATACAACATTCCACAAATTTTACACCACAGGGTTCATCATAAATTATTATTACAACTGAGTTCGGATTTGCAAAACAAGGTACTTCAGAGTTCAAAATATTTGAGTTCTTCAGAGTTCAATGCAGTGGAAAAATAACGATAACTACTCGACGATACACGATGTCTCGATGAAGCCCGTACGAGACTTCACTCGGCATTATCACCGTTGGACGGGGGCGTATCCCATTCCACCGACCAACCAGGAGGAAGGGTACAAGGCCAAGTCAAACTAGCGATCATATCCTCGAAAGTTTCACCTGAAAACAAACCACAAGCAAGGCTTACCCGACTAGTGGAATATACTTAGCCGACTCCTAGATATGCAAGGCTTTTGGCTTGAGGGGTTTATTTTGCCGAAAAGCATATATAAGTAGCTCCTTACTTTCAGATTTTAGCTCCAAGTTCTAGCTTTCTTTAACCATTATAGGTAAGTGACTATCCAATATCATACATGGTGAAAGAATTAATTTTTCATCCAACAAGATTCATCATCATCATTGTTCCTCTTCTTACTCTATGTGGTAAAAGGGTCAAGCAATCTCAATAACCACGAGAAACGGACGATTCGAATCGAATTTCTTAACCTTGCAAGGGAAACCTAAACACACATCACGTGGTTACTCCAAGAGTCACACGTGCAACTTTTCCCCTTTCTTCCTGGGTTCTGGATCAGGGCCACCATCCGAGACTATAGAGCCCGGCTCTGTACCCACCATGTGCGCGCATGGAACTGAAGTTGAGATGGTGGGATGCTGTCCACTTGCCGGTTCGATTAGGTACTTAAGCTTACCGATTACCATATTCTCGGCATGTGGTTAGTACGTTCAAACGCTTAACCACCACTACCACACACTGCGGCCTTAGCATTTTTCACTATACAGACGGGGCGTCAATCATCAACATAAACATCATACCATAGCCCCGTCCGTCGACCTTATGATTGCAGCATGTAGTAAATATTCAACTCCTATATTCTCGCGAGTGACAGGAAATCACTCGACTTTTACCGGAGTCCTATTAGCATAGCATTCTATCGATCCTTACACCTAGGGTTCAGAGCATGGGTACCTAGGATCATGCAACTAAGTTTCCATTCAACTCCAACAAACTTAATGCACAAGTAAAGTAGAGTAATAAGTTGCATAAGTTTAGAAAAATAGGGTTCATGCTCCGGGGCTTGCCTTCTGGGGAAAAGCTAGCTTGGGGCTTGTCCGAACTTGGGCTAGGGTCTTCGAGAGCTTAAGTTAGATTTACTTGAGCTTCACATTGCTTACTCTCGGACGCGGGCACCAGCTCGTACGTTCCGTCGGCGAGAGTAGTCGATTCTATATGAATGGACAAGTGTAAGTTATAGAGATGATATATGATGATTATTTTTCTTCACGATAAAGTTGCAGTCCACCAAACATTGATTCAGTTGTGAAGTTACTTACTTAAGATTTCTTTGGGCAATTGTTAATAAAGTATATTATTAACTTCATTAAACAAGAAGGGGTTGTGTTATATTAGAAACTTAATTTTCTAAGCACAACATGGATTAAACACAACTTCTGGATTAGGTAACTTCTGGTGATGAAACTTTTATTTAGAGTGCATTATGCAGAGACAAAAGCACTGTAAAGATTTCTGATATTTTCATGCAGCAGAATAATTATGAATAATGTAAAACACAACCACTGCTAGAACCTAATTATTTTTATATAGAACAAACCATTCAAGTATTGAAACCAAAAATTTTACAGGGAAATAATCTATCCATATGTGTGTTACTGTAAATTTTTCAGATTTTACTGAGCAGGATACAAAGCATAATAAATAGGACAAGATACACCTAGTTTAATAAAGATTAATTTCTACAGGATGTTTTACAGGGTTTCTATGTATGAAACTTTTTATACTGCAAGAGCTACTCTAAAACATGCAAATTTATAGTAAGATTTAGCAAGCAACTGAAGAAAATCATGCAACAAAAGTTGTAGATTTTCATCTAAATATTCCCGAACAGTTGAGTTTGTATTTTTCCAATTTTTCTATGATTTTACATGAATTTTACAAGTTCCCTATTTTTGAATTCGAAGTTTAAACACAGGTTTACAGATATGCCCATGAAAACATGCATGCAGACTCTTTTAAAGATTTCAATCGATGCAATTGGATCCCTGGGCGGCGTTGGCACGGCGGCCGGCCAGATTCCGACGAGGGGAAAAGGGTCAGGGAGATCCAGGGAGGTGAGAGCTACCTCAGGATGGCCTTGGTCGGGGTTGGGGGTGGCCGGAGGTGGCTCGTCGGCGCAGAGCAGAGGGGCGGCGGCAGGGCGGAGCGTCGGCGACGGTGCTCCGGCGAGGAGGGGAGAGTGTGGGCTGGTCAATGAGTTTCGTGGCGTCGAAGGGAACCCATTTTGAAGCTTGGCTTGGACGGCGGAGCTTCGAAGTGAGCTGTCCACGGAGCAGCAAGGAGCAGCGGCGGCGCTGGCGGTGCTCCGGCGGTTCTTGGCGAGGATGGGTGCTGTGGTGGTGGTGGGAGACTCAGCTCTGGCAAGGGGTGGCCGAAGAGGTGAGCTCCACGGGGAGCTGGGCACGACGGCGGTAATGGTGGCGGCGGCGGCGTTCTGGTGTCTGAGCGCGCGAGGGGGACTCAGTGCTGCCTTTTGTAGGCAGCAGAGAGGCGGGAGGAGGGGCGGGACTCGACTGCGAGGCACGGGCGCGGGCGGCACGACGGGGGCGCGTTACGGGTCGCGGCGGGCAGGCGAACAGAGCTGGCGCAGCGTGCATCGGGCGCGGGCAGGGGATTGGGTGCTGAGGATTTGGCGTGTGGAGCTGGAGATCACGCCGCGAGCGGGTCGGGCGACGAGCTGTAGGAGCTGTCTTGTGGAGCTGGAGATCACGCCGCGAGCGGGTCGGGCGACGAGCTGCAGGAGCTGTCCTGCCGGGCGGTGAGCGCGGCGACTGGCAGGACGCGGTGGAGACACGGGCACGGCGCGACTTGCCCATTGGGCGCGGCGGGCGGCGAGCAGAGGCGCGCGTCACCGGCGCGCGCGTGGCGTGCGCGGACTGGGGAGGAGCACGGCGTGTGGTCACAGCCAGGCATTGGCTTGGCGCCTAGCGCCATCAGGCATCGCCGGCCAAGTGGCCTGCGGCGACTGCGCGTCGGCCGACGGTCGGGCGAGTGAAAGGGTCGGGCGAAGCCGAGGGTCGGGCGACGCGAGGGTCGGGTGAGCGGCTGCGCGTCGGAGGGTCGGGCAAGGCGGAGAAGAAGGGTCTGCAGTGAAAATGGAAGAAAAGGCAGGGACTGGTTTGCAAATCTAAGTGTTTCTCAAATTTTCGTGTTGCAACTCAAAAATCTCTGAACACGAAGGTTGTTCCAAAATGAAAAGTTACACAAGTTTTGTTTCAGGCCAAAGTTCATTTGAGTTCTAGTTTAGAAGTTATTTTAAAACTCAAAAAGTATAAATCGGAGGGCACGTCATTTCCTAGGCAAAACTTTGCATTCACTCCTAGCCTTCAACTAGACTTTTGTTTAACATATCAAAAACGATGTGCCTATTCAATTTTGTAGCCATGTTTGCCTCAATGTGAAAGTTATTTAAATGGCTTGATTAAAGTACATGTACTTACGCACATATACACAACTATTTTCAATTCAAGGCAAAACCAATTTATAACTCGTTTCCTTTAAATTTTTCTTAGTTAGTTAAGCACATTGTTATGCTAATGAGGCTTATTTCGTAAATTAAACACCTGAGGTGTTACAGCCTTCCCCCCTTAAAAAGAATCTCGCGCCGAGATTCGGACAATAGGCTTAGGGTGGATAGGGTGTGTACCTTCGGTAGAGTTGAGAAAACTCGGGAAAATTTTGGTTTACATAGCTTTCAGTTTCCCATGTGGCTTCTTCCTCAGTGTGATGATTCCATTGAATTTTGTACATTTTAATCACTTTCCTCCTAGTGCTCCTTTCTTTTTGATCCATGATTTTGATAGGATACTCGACATATGAGAGGTCGGGCTCTACTAAGATTTCCTGTTGTTTAATAACCTCGGTAGGGACTCGAACACACGTCTTGAGTTGAGATACGTGAAAGACATCATGGATGGCTGCAAGCTGAGGGGGCAGTCGATATCTATAGGCTACTGGTCCACAGCTCTCGATGATTTCGTAGGGACCAACATAACGGGGAGATAGTTTTCCTTTGACTCTGAATCGTTGGACACCCTTGGTTGGTGAAACTCGAAGGTAGACGTGGTCACCAACTTCAAATTTCAGTGGCTTTCTCCTTCTGTCGAAATAGCTCTTTTGCCTGGATTGTGCGGCTCTAAGGTTTTCTTGTATTACTCTCACTTGTTCTTCTGCCTCGATTACCAAGTCTGGTTTAAATATTTTGCATTCTCCGGTCTGTGACCAACTCAAAAGGGTCCGACACCTTCGTCCGTATAAGGCCTCAAATGGTGCCATTTTCAAACTCGCTTGATAGCTATTGTTGTATGAGAACTCTGCTAGGGATAGTCATTTGTCCCAACTCTTGTCATAGTGAATGACGCAAGCTCTAAGCATGTCTTCAAAAATTTGGTTTACTCTTTCAGTTTGTCCGTCAGTTTGAGGATGATAGGCTGAGCTTCGAATCAACTTAGTACCAAGAGAAGCTTGCAATTGTTCCCAAAAATGCGCTACAAACTGAGTACCACGATCGGAAATAATAGTCTTCGGTACTCCATGTAGGCAAACAATGCGATCGAGATAAATCTCGGCATACTTCTTGGCAGTATAGGTGGTGTGTACCGGAAGAAAATGTACCATCTTTGTGAGTCTATCAACGATAACCCATATGGAATTGTGTTTCTGTGCAGTACTTGGCAATCCAACAATGAAATCCATACTTATGTCTTCCCATTTCCATGAGGGTATAGGCAAAGGTTGAAGTGTACCGGCTACTTTCAAGTGGCTGGCTTTTACTCTCTGGCAGGTGTCGCATTCTGAGACATATTTAGCGATTTCTCTTTTCATTCTAGTCCACCAGAAATTTTTTTTAAGGTCTTGAAACATTTTGCTACTGCCGGGGTGAATAAAAAATTTGGAAAGGTGTGCCTCATCCAGAATTTGCTTACGGAACTCATGATTCTTTGGAACGACTATGCGACTTTCGAACCATAGAACTCCCTTATGGTCCTGGCAGAAACATTTGTATTTCTCTTCTCCTAGAGAGAGTTTTTGTTTGATGATGTTAACTCCTTCATCGTGTAGTTGTGCCATGATGATCTGGTCATGAAGAGTAGGCTCGACTGAGATGTGATTCAGAGTGCCTTGGGAAATCATTTCCAAACTAAGCTTCCTCATTTCCGAACATAATGTCTCATTATAGATTTCCACTCATAGGCAATGGCAATGGGCCTTAAGGCTGAGTGCATCCACGACTACATTGGCCTTGCCGGGGTGATAGTGCACCTCGAGATCATAATCCTTGATTAATTCTAGCCATCTTCTTTGTCTCATATTCAGATTGGCCTGGGTGAAGATATATTTGAGACTCTTGTGATCGGTGTAGATGTTACAATGAGTTCCCATGAGATAATGTCTCCATATTTTTAGAGCATGAATGACTGCTGCTAACTCGAGATCATGGGTCGGATAATTCTGCTCATGGGGCCGAAGGGCTCGTGAAGCATAGGCGATAACTCGATTTTCTTGCATAAGCACACAACCAAGACCAGTGCTAGATGCGTCACAGTAAACATCGAACGGCTTGGTGTTATCGGGTTGAGCTAACACGGGGGCTGTAGTCAAACGTTCTCTGAGAGTGTGGAAAGCTTCTTCGCATTTCTCATCCCACAAAAACTTTACTCCCTTTTTCAATAGTTTGGTCATAGGCTTAGCAATCCTGGAGAAATCCGGAATGAAACGACGATAGCAACCGGCTAAACCAAGAAAATTGCGAATCTGATGAACGGAGGTAGGAGGTTTCCAATCCATCACTTCTTGTACCTTGTTGGGGTCAACGGCTATGTCTTCGCTGGAAATAGTGTGACCCAAGAACTTCACACTATCCAACCAGAATTCGCACTTAGAAAATTTAGCATAGAGCTGATGGTCTCTAAGACGCTGAATAACAATGTGCAGGTGTTTAGCATGCTCTTGCTCATTCTTGGAATAGATAAGGATGTCGTCAATGAAAACTACGACGAATTTGTCGAGCTCGGGCATGAATACCGAATTCATGAGATACATGAAGTAGGCAGGGGCATTGGTGAGACCAAAGGACATGACCAAGAATTCATATAGTCCATATCGTGTGGAAAAGGCGGTCTTAGGAATATCGCATGGATGAATCTTTATCTGATGATATCCAGATCGAAGATCAATCTTCGAGAAAACTCTAGCTCCACATAATTGATCAAAGAGAACATCGATGCGGGGAAGTGGGTATTTATTTTTAACGGTTACAGCATAGAGAGGTCGGTAGTCCACACATAAGCTTAAACTGTCATCCTTTTTCTTTACAAAAAGGGCTGGACATCCCCAAGGTGATGCACTAGGACGAATGAAACCTTTGTCCAGTAGGTTTTGGAGTTGTGTTTTTAGTTCGGCCAATTCCTTAGGTGGCATCCTATAGGGTCTTTTGGAGATAGGTGCAGTGCCTGGTTGCAGTTCAATTACGAACTCAATTTCCCTATCTGGTGGCATTCCTGGTAAGTCATCCGGAAAAACATCAGCATACTCGCATACCACTGGAATATCATCTAGCTTGATTCCTTCCATCACGAAAGCACAAGAATTTGTGCACTCCCGGAACGGTAGGTATAGGGTAGTGGCTCCGTGACTAGGTGAATTTATTTCAACAGCACGGGAAGAAAGGTCCAGTGTGACTCCATGCATAGTCATCCAATTCATTCACAAAATAATATCCATGCCGTCAAGGGGTAAAAGAACAAGGTCCGTGTTGATGATTTTACTACCCAACTTGATTGGTACTTGCCTTATCATTTGATTTGAAGCAATTTTACCACCCGGTGTTGATATCATATATGAACCTTTTGTGTGACAAACATTCAAGGCTACTTTTGCACCGAACTTTGCACTAATGAAACTATGTGATGCACCAGAATCAAACAATACAACTGCAGGCTTGCTATGGATAGAGAATGTACCCGTCATCACTGGTGCTCCTTCTGGAAGTTCCGCAATGGTGGTGAAATTGATCCGTCCTTGTTTGACCTGAAGGGTCTGCCTCTTGCCTTTGTTCTTATTGTTCTGGTTAGAGTCCTGGCCCTGATTTGGCTGCCTGGGCTGAGGGCAATCGCGAGCAAAATGACTGGACCACCCACACTTGAAACAACGATTAGTGATGCTCGGTCAAAGAAACTGCTGAGTAGCGGGCCTTGGTCCAGTTTGCCGAGGCACAGGGGGTCGTACTGCACATTGCTGCTGTGGGGGCCTGTTAATCCATTGCCCTGGCTGAGGGGCCTTCTATGGAGCTGTAGGCGCAGCATTTTGCACTAAGCGATACCTCGATGGCTGAGTACCCGAGGATCCAGCTGGTGCCTTTCTCTTCTTCTCGGCACGGTGAGCCATAATACAATTCTCTTGGGTAATGGCCATGTTGACTAGCTCATTATATGTATCGGCCTTGACAAGATTCAGTCGTTCCTTGAGTTTGGTACTCAGACCTCTACGGAAACAATCACGCTTCTTAGCATCCGTGTCTGCGTGATAGCCCGCGTACTGGCACAGGTTGTTGAAGGTCTGAGCATACTGAAGTACAGTGCGGGTACCCTGAGTGAGTGCCAAAAACTCATTTAGCTTTCTTTCTATAAGACCTTCTGGGATATGGTGTGCCCGGAACGTAGTTTTGAATTCGTCCCAGGTGACAACGTGATCAGCAGGGAGCTTAGCAAAGTAGTGGTCCCACCAAAGACGAGCTGTACCGCGAAGGTGCTGCGCGGCAAAGCGAGCCTTGTTTGCATCCGAACATGGGGCCACGAGTAGAGAAAACTTGGAATCGATTGTGCGAATCCAAGACTCTGCATCCAAGGGCTCCTCCGTTTTGTGAAACAAGGGAGGCTGGGTCCCAAGGAAATCCGTGTAACCAGCAACTTGAGGTTGGTGAACATTGTGCCCACCCCGCTGTTGGTGCTGTCCTTGCATGAGCTGACGAAGCAACTCGGTTTGAGCGGCCATTACTTCCACCAACCTGGGTGGTGGTGGTTGCTGTGGTTGTGATCCACTTGCGCTAGCACAAAAACCATCCGGGTTACCACGGGTTGCTCCAACCATCTGAAAAGGTGAATGTTTATCATTAGCAACATGATCCATATTGCTTCCATGATTCAAAAGGAATAACGCGGAAAAGTAGACTTCCGAAAGATCATGGATAGAATCGTGGGCATAACTCCTGGTAGGTTCATCCAAAATTTCTCATATTTTGGCAGTGGGTAGGGAATTTAGAGATGTACAACTTTGGTATTCAGCCAAGATGCTAAATCAATGGCTAAGATGGTCAAACGATTCACTCTTTGCTTCGCTGATTTGGCTGTTTTTCAGCAGAACGAGTTATAGTATCTTGCCTATAACTCAAACTAGCAACATCTAATAGTGTTGAAATTTTGTGAGAACCTAGATCACAAAATTTAGGACAAGTTTGGTATTCAACACTCAGCCCAGAAATGAAAAGAGACATGGGTAAAAATTCTGACAAGTTTCTGCAATCGCAGATTCAACTGCTTTCCAATATCACAATCAAACCACCAAGTTTATATAGCCATGGCCTACATGATTAGAGTATCCAATGGTCAAGTGGTACTCATCACAAAAGAGGTACTCAACTCTTAGTTAACCTATTACAGCACTTCCCAAAAGTTAGGCTACACTATCGAGGAGTATATGCAAAAGTCCTCCTAGGTCATCGGCTAGAAGTCGTCGAGGTTGTTGACGGACGACTCGCTGTGAGTAGGAGAGTGAGCTCCCATCGGAGGTGGCTGCAGTGCCTCACCCTCAAAGTCCATTCCTGAAACACCATCAATCTCTTGTGGCTCCTCCTCATCTTCCTCCATAGCCACCACATCGGGAGGGGCATTCTGATCATGGTGCCACTGAATGTGCTCATTAGCATCCTCCAACTCAAGGTTCAGATCATGGAGCTGCTCCTCCAAGTGTGCTATCATGTCATCTCTCTCACCCATGAGAGTGTCGTGCTCGTGAACTAGGCCCTCAAGTTGGCCATTCCGGGTTTCTCTGTCCTCGAGTTCCTCACTGAGTTCCTTAATCTGCTCATCCCTGATATCTGCCATCATGTGGTAGGCTTATGCAAGATCAGTGAGCTGCACAAGCGCCTGACTCTTGAGGGTCTGAAGTCGGTAGAGAGCATTCATGCACTGCACGGAGGTCTCGATGGTCTCCTGGGCATGAAAGTCCACCAAGTACTGTGAGTGCTACACCCTGTTGAGCCAAAAGGGGTCGTTGTCCTGGGCAGCAGGAAACAAACCAATAGGAGTGAGCGTGACGGCCTCGGGGCACTGCGCACAGAAAGTGGTGAGCGCCCTCATGGCAGCAAGCTCCCAAGTATCGGCCAAACGGCGACCAATAGCCACAATCTTCAAGGCGGGCCACTCCGGGTGTAGCGGGTGCGGAAAGATGGTCACGTTGACACGGCACTGGGTAACTCCATTCTCTGCAAACTCCAGTCCGGTGTAACGTGGGGGAATTGGATAGCCCGCGGTGCGCAGAACATCCCACAAGATAGAGGGAAAGCCATCCCAGTGGAGACACTGCGAGTGAACACGTCCATCCTCATCCACCATCATGGCAACAGGCTCGGCCATCTGAATAAAAGATCAAAGGGGTGAGATAGCGAAAAACCGTTAACAACACAGTGACAAGTTCTAGACAGTGCACTAAAATAGCCATAACTTCAACAGTTCTTGTCCAAAAATTCTCAACTTTTACCAAAACATTCCTAAGGTATTTGTGAACATCTTTTCTAGTAAACTCCAAAGCTAGATAAGGCTCTAAGATTGTCTTTCTCTTAAGGTTTTACTTTACTATCTACCCAGAAATTTTAGTGAGCAGTGGGCCAATGTTTCGTGCACCATGGAAAATCTAACCAGCCAAAAATTACCAAATTTTAACAGTATCTGCCTGACTAAATTTAAAACAAGTTTTGTGTTGAACACTTTTGCAGAAAACTGTAGTAAGGGGGCATAAAAATTTATGTAGCTGAACTGCTCATTTTGGACAGAAAACTGACAGCTCAAGGTCTTTGTTGTTTCTCATTATCCACATGTCCAGAATTTTTCATATTCAGATAGGAGGTAGAATACGAATTTTGGAACAAAGCTTTCAACATGAGTTTCTTCAGAAAGGGTCATTTTCTAAGCTTAATAAATCCATCATTTTAGATAAGGCAGAAATATGACAGATTTGCTAGATAATCCTTATGCAAAGTCAAATGTGTGGGCGCATGAACATTACCACTCTCACGCATCGCATTTTCAATTTCAGATTTATATAGTCATGATGCATGCACGTCCTATTTGTCCTCACAAAATAAAACAATTGCCAAATAGCTTTGGTCTTACGAAGTTAGTTTCGGTGGCATACACAATACGGCTCTCACTATAATAGCTAGTCGAGAAATCTTTAGCCGTTCTTAAACTTATCGTAATCGCGGTTAGTGTACCTGCAGAAGATTGATATAGCATATATATATCCATTGAACCTTTCATGCCAGCACTCATGAAAGCGTCCGTATTCATTACCGTTCACTATAGAAACGGCATCCGTACAATTCCCGTCGTACAGACGACGTTAACATACGCTATCGAGATAGCATATTCACGGGGGTACCGTCTTGAGACGGGGGTATGAACAGCGATCGCCATACCCTGCGCCAAACCTTCTACTCCCAATATAATCAACTAATAGTTGGTATATTGGCAGCACCTCAAGTAAGCCACTGCATGAGGGCAGCGTTCGGCTCGCATCACCGACAGGAAGGCCAAGCTCTCTCAGTTGGCTGAGGATTCTTACCTTCTTACCTTAGCCATGAGTGCGTTGTTCTAAAAATTAAGGGTCGATTGTGCATAAAAGTAAGTTTTGACAGAAAGTAATGTGCTGGAAGTCAGTTGGTAATATTCATAAGTTACATAGCCACCTAGTAACTTTCCCATAATCCCTTAGGGCTTTACGAACTAGGCACCATCCTTAATGAACCAACGTATTTTGCACAACGCCTTTTTCTGTTCAAGTTTTATTAAAATAAGTTTTTAAGACTTGTTGCATTCTCTGGCGTATGCTTTTCGGCTCTGATACCAGTTGTGGCAGAACCACCTGAATTAATCCGGCTCAAGCGCGCTAACCATCACCACAAGGGCAATCAGGGCTAACTCGCACTTCAAACGGAGTAATCCACTGGTCTGTCAGGTAACCTCCCGATACAACCACGGTTTTTGCCGATCGAAACCACACATACATGTACTCACATGAAGGTGAGCCCAGAGGATACAACATTCCACAAATTTTACACCACAGGGTTCATCATAAATTATTATTACAACTGAGTTCGGATTCGCAAAACAAGGTACTTCAGAGTTAAAAATATTTGAGTTCTTTAGAGTTCAATGCAGCGGAAAAATAACGATAACTACTCGACGATACACGATGTCTCGATGAAGCCCGTACGAGACATCACTCGGCATTATCACCGTTGGCCGGGGGCGTATCCCATTCCACCGACCAACCAGGAGGAAGGGTACAAGGCCAAGTCAAACTAGCGATCATATCCTCGAAAGTTTCACCTGAAAACAAGCCACAAGCAAGGCTGAGTATACTAATACTCAGCAAGGCTTACCCGACTAGTGGAATATACTTAGCCGACTCTTAGACATGCAAGGCTTTTGGCTTGAGGGGTTTGTTTTGCCAAAAAGCTTTCAGATTTAGCTCCAAGTTCTAGCTTTCTTTAACTATTCTAGGTAAGCAACTATCCAATATCATACATGGTGAAAGAATTAATTTTTCATCCAACAAGATTCATCATCATTATTGTTCCTCTTCTTACTCTATGTGGTAAAAGGGTCAAGCAATCTCAATAACCACGAGAAACGGACGATTCGAATTGAATTTCTTAACCTTGCAAG
The DNA here is from genome assembly GCA_032594955.1 of Panicum miliaceum. Taxonomy (NCBI): domain Eukaryota; kingdom Viridiplantae; phylum Streptophyta; class Magnoliopsida; order Poales; family Poaceae; genus Panicum; species Panicum miliaceum. Next base: position 24,965,769 of record CM064059.1, on the reverse strand, counting down.
GGAAATCTAAACACACGTCATGTGGTTGCTCCAAGAGTCACACGTGTAACTTTTCCCCTTTCTTCCTGGGATGTGGATCAGGGCCACCATCCGAGACTACAGAGCCCGGCTCTGTACCCACCATGTGCGCGCATGGAACCGAAGTTGAGATGGTGGGATGCTATCCACTTGCCGGTCCGATTAGGTACTTAAGCTTACCGATTACCATATTCTCGGCATGTGGTTAGTACGTTCAAACGCTTAACCACCACTACCACACACTGCGGCCTTAGCATTTTTCACTATACAGACGGGGCGTCAATCATCAACATAAACATCGTACCATAGCCCCGTCCGTCGACCTTATGATTGCAGCATGTAGTAAACATTCAACTCCTATATTCTCGCGAGTGACAGGAAATCACTCGACTTTTACCGGAGTCCTATTAGCATAGCATTCTATCGATCCTTACACCTAGGGTTCAGAGCATGGGTACCTAGGATCATGCAACTAAGTTTCCATTCAACTCCTACAAACTTAATGCACAAGTAAAGTAGAGTAATAAGTTGCATAAGTTTAGAAAAATAGGGTTCATGCTCCGGTGCTTGCCTTCTAGGGAAAAGCTAGCTTGGGGCTCGTCCGAACTTGGGCTCGGGTCTTTGAGAATTTTAGTTGGATTTACTTGAGCTTCACGCTGCTCACTCTCGGACGCGGGCACCAGCTCGTACGTTCCGTCGGCGAGAGTAGTCGATTCTATATGAATGCACAAGTGTAAGTTATAGAGATGATATATGACGATTATTTTTCTCCACGATAAAGTTGCAGTCCACCAAACATCAATTTGGCTGTGAAGTTACTTAGTTAAGATTTCTTTGGGCAATTGTTAATAAAGTATATTATTAACTTCATTAAACAAGAAGGGGTTGTGTTATATTAGAAACTTAATTTTCTAAGCACAACATGGATTAAACAGAACTTCTGGATTAGGTAACTTCTGATGATGAAATTTTTATCTAGAGCACATTATACAGAGACAAAAACACTGTAAAGATTTCAGACATTTTCATGCAGCAGAATAATTATGAAAATGTAAAACACAACCAATGCTAGAACCTAGTTATTTTTATATAGAACAAACCATTCAAGTATTGACACCACAAATTTCGCAAGGAAATAATCTATCCATATGTGTGTTACTGTAAATTTTTCAGATTTTACTGAGGAAGATACAAAGCATAATAAATAGGACAAGATATACCTAGTTTAATAAAGATTAATTTCTACATGATGTTTTACAGGGTTTCTGTGTATGAAACTTTTTATACAGCAAGAGCTACTCTAAAACATGCTACAGTAATGAGTTGAACATTTTCCAAGCACAAAAACTAACTATTTGAATTAGTGCATCTCTCCTACCACAAAATTATATAATTAGGTTACAGGAAGGAAATAGGTTCTAAACTTTTTCTGTGGTACTTAGGCATTAATGCAACAGTTTTGGAAAAGTTTCACCACATGAATCACAATATAACAGCAGTTACAAATTAGTTTTATTACTTCATGTCATAAACAAGTTTTATTAAGAAGTTTAGCTAGAGATGGGTTCTGGCCCTAATATATTTACACTGGCCTACAAATCAAGCAACGAAACTACTATTAAATTTTCACGTTTAGCCTTTGTAAACAACAGTGGGTACAATTAAAGTCTATTAAACCTTCCATTTAATTTATAGTAAGATTTAGCAAGCAACCGAAGAAAAGCATGCAACAAAAGTTGTAGGTTTTCATCTAAAGATTCCAGAAAAGTTGAGTTTGTATTTTTCTGTTTTTTCAACGATTTTACATGAATTTTACAAGTTCGCTATTTTTGAATTCAAAGTTTAAACATAGGTTTACAGATATGCCCCTGGAACTCTTTTAAAGATTTCAATCGATGCAATTGGGTCCCTGGGTGGCGTTGGCACGGCTGCCGGCCAGATTCCGGTGAGGGGGCTCGTCGGCGACGAAGGGCTCGTGAGGCATAAGCAATAACTCGATTTTCTTGCATAAGCACACATCCAAGACCAGTGCCAGATGCGTCACAGTAAACATCAAACGGATTGGTGTTATCTGGTTGAGCTAACACAGGGGCTGTAGTCAAACGTTCTCTGAGAGTGTGGAAAGCTTCTTCACATCTCTCACCCCACACAAACTTTACTCCCTTTTTCAATAGTTCTGTCATAGGCTTAGCAATTCTGGAGAAATCCGGAATGAAGCGGCGATAGTAACCGGCTAAACCAAGAAAACTACGAATCTGATGGACAGAGGTAGGTGGTTTCCAATCCATCACCTCTTGTACCTTGCTAGGGTCAACAGCTATGCCTTTGCTGGAAATTGTGTGACCCAAGAATTTCACACTATCCAACCAGAATTCGCACTTAGAAAATTTAGCATAGAGCTGATGGTCCCTGAGGCGCTGAAGAACAATGTGCAGGTGCTTAGCGTGCTCTTCCTCATTCTTAGAATAGATAAGGATGTCGTCACTGAAAACTATGATAAATTTGTCGAGCTCGGGCATGAATACCGAATTCATGAGATACATGAAATAGGCAGAAGTATTTGTGAGACCAAAAGACATGACCAAAAATTCATATAGCCCATATCGTGTGGAAAAGGCAGTCTTAGGAATATGGCATGGACGAATCTTTATCTGATGATATCCAGAACGAATATCAATCTTTGAGAAAATTCTAGCTCCGGATAATTGATCGAAGAAAACATCAATCCGGGGAAGTGGGTATTTATTCTTAATGGTCACCGCATTGAGAGGTCGGTAGTCAACACATAACCTCAAACCGTTATCCTTTTTCTTTACAAATAGGGCTCGACATCCCCAACGTGATGCGCTAGGGCGAATGGAGCCTTTGTCCAGTAGTCCTTGGAGTTGTGTTGTTAGTTCGGCCAATTCCTTAGGTGGCATCCTATAGGGTCTTTTGGAGATAGGTGCAGTGCCTGGTTGCAGTTCAATAACGAACTCAATATCCCTATCTGGTGGCATTTCGGGTAAGTCATTTGAGAAAATACTCGCATACCACTGGAACATCCTCTAGTTCGATTCCTTCCATCACGAAAGCACAAGAATTGGTGCACTTTCGGAATGGTAGGTAAAGTGTAGTGGCTCCGTGACTAGGTAAATTTATTTCAACAACTCGGGAAGAAAGGTCCAGTATGACTCCGTGCATAGCCATCCAATTCATACCCAAAATAATATCCACGCCTTCAAGGGGTAAGAGAACAAGGTTCGTGTTGATGATTTTACTACCCAATTTTATCAGTACCAGTCTTATTATTTGGTTGGAAGCAATTTTTCCACCCGGTCTTGATATCATATACGACCATTTTGTGTGACAAAAATCCAAGCCTACTTTTGCACCAAACTTTGCACTAATGAAGCTATGTGATGCACCAGAATCAAACAATATAACAGCAGGCTTGTTATGGATAGAAAATGTACCCTTCATTACTGGTGCTCCCTCAGAAAGTTCTGCAAGAGTGGTGAAATTGATCCGCCCTTGTTTGACCTGAAGGGTCTGCCTCTTGCCCTTGTTCTTATTGTTCTGATTAGAGCCTTGGCCCTGATTTGGCTGCCTAGGCTGAGGGCATTCTCGAGCAAAATGACTGAAACTTCCACAATTGAAACAACGATTGGCGATGGTTGGACGAAGAAACTGCTGAGTAGCGGGCCTTGGTCCAGTTTGCTGAGGCACAGGGGGTCGTACAACACCTTGCTGCTGTGGGGGCCTGCAATCCAACGTCCTGGCTGAGGGGACTTCTGTGGAGCTGTAGGCGCAACATTTTGCACTAATCGATACCTCGGTGGCTGAGCTCCCGAGGGTCCAGTTGGCGCCTTCCTCTTCTTTTCAGCACGATGAGCCACAATACAATCCTCTTGAGTGATTGCCATATTGACCAGCTCATTGTATGTATCGGCCTTGACAAGGTTCAGCCGTTCCTTGAGTTTGGTACTCAACCCTCTGCGGAAGTGATCACGCTTCTTAGCATCCGTATCAGCATGATAGCCCGCATACTGGCACAGATTGTTGAAGACCTGAGCATACTGAAGTATAGTGCGGGTACCCTGAGTGAGAGCCAGAAACTCATTTAGCTTTCTTTCCATAAGACCTTCTGGAATATGGTGTGCCCAGAACGCAGTTTTGAATTCGTCCCAGGTGACGACATGGTCAACAGGGAGCATAGCAGAGTAGTTGTCCCACCAAAGACGAGTTGTACCGCAAAGCTGCCGAGCGGCAACGCGAGCCTTGTTTGCATCCGAGCATGGGACCACAAGCAGAGAAAACTTGGACTCGATTGTGCGAATCCAAGCGTCCGCATCCAAGGGCTCCTCCATCTTGTGAAACAAGGGAGGTTGAGTCCCAAGGAAATCCGTGTAAGCGGCAGCTTGGGGTTGGTGGACGTTGTGCCCACCCCGCTGTTGGTGCTGTCCTTGCACGAGCTGACGAAGCAACTCGGTTTGAGTGGCCATTACTTCCACCAAACTGGGTGGTGGCGGTGGCTGCTGTTGTGATTCACTAGCACTAGCACCAAAACCCTCCGGGTTACCACGGGTTGCTTCAACCATCTGAAATTTGAAGGTTTATCATTAGCAACGTGATCCATATTGCTTAAATGATTCAAAAGGAGAGCGCGGAAAATGTAGAATCTCAAAAGATCATGGGTTGAATCGTGGTCAGAAAACTGTCTGCCATAAGAAACTTATAGCTCCTGGTAGATTCATCCAAAATAGCTCATATTTTGTAAGTTGGTAGGGAATTTAGAGATGTACAACTTTTGTATTCAATTCAGACGCTAAATCGATGGCCAAGATGGTCGAAAGATTCACTCTTTGCTTCGCTGGCTTGGCTGGTTTTCATAAGAACGAGTTATAGTATCTTGCCTATAACTCAAACTAGCAAGATCCAATAGTGCTGAAATTTTGTGAGAACCCAGATCACAAAATTTAGGACAAGTTTGGTATTCAACACTCAGCTCAGAAATGTAAGGAGACATGGGTAAAAATTCCGACAAGTTTCTACAATGGCAGATTCAACTGCTTTCCAACATCATAATCAAACCACCAAGTTTTTAGCCATGGCCTACACGATTAGAGTATCCAATAGTTGAGATGCACTCATCTCAAAAGAGGTACTCAACTCTCAGTTAGCCTATTACAACACTTGTCAAAAGTTAGGCTACACTATCGAGGAGTATATGCAGAAGTCCTCCTAGGTCATCAACTAGAAATCGTCGAGGTCGTTGACGGACGACTCGCTGCAAGCAGGAGAGTGAGCTCCCATCGGAGGTGGCTGCGGTGCCTCACCCTCAAAGTCCATGCCTGAGTCACCGTCAATCTCCTGTGGCTCCTCAACACCTTCCTCCATATCCACCACATCGTGAGGGGCATTCTGATCATGGTGCCACTGAATGTGCTCATTCGCATCCTCCAACTCAAGGTTCAGATCATGGAGCTGTTCCTCGAAGTGATCTCATGTCCTTTCTCTCGGCCATGAGACTGTCGTGCTCCTGAATTTGGCCCTCAAGTTGACCAATCCAAGCATCCCTATCCTCAAGGTCCTTGTTGAGCTCCTGAATCTGCTCATCTCTGTTGTTGGCCATTATGTGATAGGTCTGTGCAAGGTCTGCGAGTTGCACAAGTGCCTGACTCTGGAGAGCCTGGAGTCAGTACAGTGCATTCATGCACTACACTGAGGTCTTGATGGTCTCCTGGGCGTGGAAGTCTACCAAGTACTGTGAGTGCTGTACCCTGTTGAGCCAAAAGGGGTCGTTGTCCTGGGCAGCAGGAAACAAACCAATAGGAGTGAGCGTGACGACCTCGAGGCACTGTGCACAGAAAGTGGTGAGTGCCCTCATGGCAGCAAGCTCCCAAGTATCGGCCAAACGGTGACCAACAGCCTCAATCTCCAAGGCGGGCCACTCCGGGTGTAGTGGGTGCGGAAAGATGGTCATGTTAACACGGCACTGGGTAACTCCATTCTCTGCAAACTCCAGTACCGCGTAACGTGGGGGAATTGGATAGCCCGCGGTGCTCAGAACATCCCACAAGATAGAGGGAAAGCCCTCCTAGTGGAGACACTGCAAGTGAACGCATCCATCCTCATCCACCATCATGGCAACAGGCTCGGCCATCTGAACAAAAGATCGAATGGGTAAGATAGTGAAAAACTGTGAACAACATAGTGGACAGGTTCTGGATAGTGCGCTAAAATAGTCATAGCTTCAACAGTTCTTGTCCAAAAATTCCTAAAATTTTCCAAAACATTCCTAAGGTATTTGTGCACAACTTTGCTAGTCAACTCCTAAGCTAAATCAGGCTCTAACATGGTTTTCCTCTTAAGGTTTTACTTTACTGTCTACCCAGAAATTTCAGTGAACAGAGAGCCAGTGTTTTGTGCACCAGGGAAAATCTACCTAGCCAAAAATTACCAAATTTTAGCAGTAGCTGCCTGAGTAAATTTACAACAAGTTTTGTGTTGAAAACGTTTGCAGAAAACTGTAGTAAGAGGGCATAAAAATTTATGTGGCAGAAGTGCTCATTTTTGACAGAAAACTGACATCTCAAGGTCTTTGTTGTTTCTCATTATCCATATGTTCAGAATTTTTGATATTTAAACAGGAGGTGGAATACAATTTTTGGAACAAAACTTTCAACATGAGCTTCTTCAGAAGGGATCATTTTCTATGCTCAACAATTTCAGCTTTCCAGACACGATAGGAAGAGACAGATTGCTAGATAATCCTTACGTAAGACAATCTTGTGTACGCATGAACCTTAGAACTCTCAATCACGCATTTTCAATTTCAGATATATATGGTCATGATGCATGCACATCCTATTCATCCTCACAAAATAAAATAATTGCCAAATAGCTTTGGTCTTACGAAGTTAGTTTTGGTGGCATACATAATACGTCTCTCACTATAATAGCTAGTCGAAAATTCTCTAACCGTTCTTTAACTTATCGTAATCGCGGTTAGTGTACCTGCAGAAGATAGAGCACATATATATATATATATATCCATTGAACCTTTCATGCCAGCACTCATGAAAGCATCCGCATTCATTACCGTTTACTATAGAAACGGCAACCGTACAATTCCCGCCGTACAGACGACGTTAACATACGCTACCAAGATAGCGTATTCACGGGGTACCGTCTTGAGACGGGGGCATGAACAGCGATCGCCATACCCTGCGCCAAACCTTCTACTCCCAATATAATCAACTAATAGTTGGTATATTGGCAGTACCTCAAGTAAGCCATTGCTTGAGGGCAGCGTTCGGCTCGCATCACCGACACGAAGGCCAAGCTCTCCCAGTTGGCTGAGGATTCTTACCTTCTTACCTTAGCGATGAGTGCGTCGTTTCAGAAATTAAGGGTCGATTGTGCATAAAAGTAAGTTTTGACAGAAAGTAATGTGCTGGAAGTCAGTTGATAATATTCATAAGTTAGATAGCCACCTAGTAACTTTCCTGTAAACCCCTAGGGCTTTACGAACTAGGTACCATCCTTAACGAACCAACGCATTTTGCAAACGCATTTTTCTGGTCAAGTTTTATGAAATCAAGTTTTCAAGGCTTGTCGCATTCTCTAGTGTATGCATTTCGGCTCTGATACTAGCTGTGGCAGAACCACCTGAATTAATCCGGCTCAAGCGCGCTAACCATCACCACGAGGGCACTCAGGGCTAACTGGCACTTCAAATGGAATAATCCATTGGTCTGTCGGGTAACCTCTTGATACAACCACGGTTTTTGCCGATCAAAACCACATATACAAGTACTCACACGAAGGTGAGCCCAGAGGATACAACATTCCACAAATTTTACACCACAGGGTTCATCATTACAGAAATTAAAGGTCGGTTGTTCATAAAAGTAAGTTTTGACAGAAAGTAATGTGCTGGAAGTCAGTTGATAATATACATAAGCTAGATAGCCACCTAGTAACTTTCCCGTAATTCCTTACGGCTTTAAGAACTAGGTACCGTCCTTAACGAACCAACACATTTTGCAAACACGATTTTTGTGGTCACATTTTATGAAATAAGTTTTTAAGGCTTGTCGCATTCTCTGGTGTATGCATTTCGGCTTTGATACCAGCTGTGGCAGAACCACCTGAATTAATCCGGCTCAAGTGCGCTAACCATCGCCACGAGGGCAATCAGGGCTAACTCGCACTTCAAACGGAGTAATCCATAGGTCTGTCGGGTAACCTCCCGATACAACCACGAGTTTGCCAATCGAAACAACACATATAAAGTACTCACACGAAGGTGAGCCCCGAGAATACAACATTCCATAAATTTTACATCACAGGGTTCAACATAAATTTATTATTACAAATAGAATTCGTAAAGCAAAGTACTTCAGAGTTTAAAAAGTAAATGAGTTCTTCAGAGTTCAGAGCAGCGGAAGAACAACGATAAACTACTCGACGATACATGATGTCTCGATGAAGCCCGTACAAGACATCACTCAGCATTATCACCATTGGCCGGGGACGCATCCCATTCCACCGACCAACCAGGAGGAAGAGTACACGGCCAAGTCAAACTAGCAACCATATCCTCGAAAGTATCACCTGAAAACAAGCCATAAGCAAGGCTGAGTATACTAATACTCATCAAGGCTTACCCGACTAGTGGAATATACTTAGCCGACTCCTAGACCTGCAAGGCTTTTGGCTTGAGGGGTTTGTTTTGCCGAAAAGCATATACAAGTAGGTCCTTACTTTCAAATTTTAGCTCCAGGTTCTAGTTTACTTAACCATTCTAGGTAAGCAACTATCCAATATCATACATGGTGAAAGAATTAATTTGCATCCAATAAGTATAATCATCATCATTGTTCCATTTCTTACTCTATGTGGTAAAAGGATCAAGGAGTCTCAATACCGCGAGAAACGGATCATTTGAATCCAATTTCTTAACCTTGCAAGGCAGACCTAAACACACGTCACGTGGTTACTCCCGGAGTCACATGCAACTTTTCCCTTCAATTCCCGCTTCACGGAACAGGCCCACCGCCCTCGACTACACGTCCCCATGGACCACGGACCCGGCCGGGCCATGGCGGCACATGCACCCACCATTAGCTAGATGTGAACGAATTCAAGACGGTGGGGAGTATATTCCGGCCTCGGTTCAATCCAGTATGTAAGCTTATCAATTACCATATTCTCAGCATGTGGTTAGTACGTTCAAAGACTTAATCACCACTACCACACACTGCGGCCTTAGCATTTTTCACTAAACAGATGGGGCCTCAATCATCAACATGAACATCGCACCATAGCCCCGTCCGTCGACCTTATGATTGCAGCATGTGGTAAACATTCAACTCCTATATTCTCGCGAGTGACAGGAAATCACTCGACTTTTACCGGAGTCCTATTAGCATAGCATTCTATCGAACCTTATATCTAGTGTTCAGATCATTGGAACCTAAGATTATGCAACTAAGTTTTCATTCAACTCCTATAAACTTCATGCACAAGCAATATAGAGTAATAAGTTGCATAATTTGAAAAATAGGGTTCATGCTCCGGGGCTTGCCTTCCTGAGCAAAGCTAGCCTTGGGCTCTTCCGAACTCGGGTTCGGGTCTTCAAAAACTTTAGTTAGATTCGCTTGAGCTTCACACTGCTCACTCTCGGACTCGGGCACCAGCTCGTACGTTCCGTCGGCGAGAGTGGTCGATTCTATATGAATGCACAAGTATGAGTTGTAGTGATGGTATAAGACATTTATTTTCTTCACGATAAAGTTGAAGTCCACAAAACATAGATTTGGTTGTAAAGTTACTTAGTTTAGATTTCTTGAGCAATCATTAATAGAGTATAACTTAAATTAATTAACTCCATTAAACAAGAAGGGGGGGTTATCTTCTTTTGGAAACTAAATTTTCTAAGCACAACATGGATTAAACACAACTTCTGGACTAGGTAACTTCTGGTGATGAAATTTTTATTTAGAGTACATTATGTAGAGGCAACAGCACTGTAAAAATTTCAGAAATTTTTGCCCAGCAGATTAATTTTGAAAATTGTTATACACAACCATTGCTATAACCTAGTTATTTCTATACTGAACAAACTATACAAGTATTGATGCTAAAGATTTTACACGGTGTTAATCTAGCCATATGTGCATTCCTGTAAATTTTTCAGATTTTATCGTGCATGACACAAAGTATAATAATTAGGACAAGATACACCTATTTTAATAAATATTAATTTTCTACAGGATGTTTTACAGCATTTTCTAATCCTAAGTATCCCATAGTAAAAATATAAAACTTTTCCAAGCACAAAAACTAGTTACTTTGATTTAATGCATTTTTCCAACACAAAAATTACATAAGTGGTTACGGACAGATAAAAAGTCCCTAAATATTTTTTGTGGGATCTAGGCATCAATATAACAGCTCTGGAAAAGTTTCACAACATAAATCACAATATAACACTAGGTGAAATTAAATCTACCCATTTATGGCATCAACCAAAGTCTAACAAAAAGCTTAGCTAGAGATGGGTTTTGGTCCTAAGATTTTTACATTGGCTTACACATCAAGAAACTAATCCACTGTCCAAAACTCAGATTCAGCACTGGTCTACAACAGTGGGCACAATTAAAACCTATTGAACCTTCCATTTAATGTAGAACAAAATATAGCAAGCATCTGAAGAAATGCATGACACAAAAGTTGTATATTTTCTTCTAAAGATTCCAGAACAGTTGAGTTTGTGTCTTTCTGATTTTTCTACGATTTTATATGAATTTTACAAATTCACTGTTTTTGAAACTAAAGTTAAAACACTGGTTTGCAAATATGCCCCTGGAAACTTGCGTGCAGACCCTTTTAAAGGTTTCAATCGTTGCAATGTGGTCTCTGGGCAGCGCTGGCATGGCGGCCGGCCAAATTCCGGTGAGGGGGCTCGTTGTCGGCGAGGGAAAAAGGGTCGGGGAGAACCAGGGAGGCAAGAGCTATCTTGTGGGGGCCTTGGTCGGGGTTGGGGGTAGCCGGAGGTGGCTCGTCGGCGCGGAGCAGGGTGTTGGGCACTGAGGATTTGACGTGGGGAGCAGGAGATCACGCGGCGCACGGGTTGGGCAAGCAGCTGCAGCAGCGGGCTTGTCTGGCGGCGAGCGCGGGGACTGGCGGGACGCGGCGGGGGCTCGGGCACGGCGCGGCCTGGCCATTGGGCGTGGTGGGCGTTGAGCAGAGGCGGGCGACGACGTCGCGCACGTGGCACGCTCGGGCTGGGCAGGCTTGCGGCGTGGGGAGGGAGGCGTGCGGCCGGGGCGCAGGTCAGCGGGCTTGGCCCTGGTTGGCTTGTCACGGCACGGGCTGCAGGCACCGCCGGCGACGTGGCGGCCGGCTCTGCTGGCTGTCGGGGCAGAGCAAGGGAAAGGAGGGACTGAACGGGAAAATAGAAGAAAACCGAGGGGCTGATCCGTAAAACCATGTTTCTGTCCTATTTTTGTGTTGCAACTCGAAAATCTATGAACATGAAAGTTGTTCAAAATAAAAAGTTGCACAAGTTTGGTTTCAGGCCAAAGTTCATTTGAGTTCTAGTTTGAAAGTTAATTCGAAAACTAAAAAAGCTTGATTCGGAGGGCACGTCATTTCCTGGGCAAAAAATTGTATTCTCCCCTAGGCTTCAACTAGACTTTTGTTTATCATGTCCTTAATGATGTGCCTATTCAATTTCGTAGCCGTATTTTCTTTGATGTGAAAGTTATTTAATTTGTTTGATTAAAGTACAGGTACTTATGCACATATACACATACTTTCAAATCCAAGCAAAACCAACTCATAATTTATTTCCTTTAAATTTTTTTCTAAGTTAGTTAAGCATATTGCTATGCTAATGAGACTTGTTTAGTAATTTAAACACCTGAGGTGTCACAGCCTTCCCCCGTTAAAAGAATCTCGTCCCGAGATTCGGACAATATGCTTAGTGTGGGCAGTGTGTGTACCTTTGGTAGAGTTGAGAAAACCGGGGAAATTTTGGTTTAGATAGATTTCAGTTTCCCATGTGGCTTCTTCCTCAGTGTGATGATTCTATTGAATTTTATACATTTTAATCACTTTCCTTCTAGTGCTTCTTTCTTTTTGATCCATGATTTTGATAGGGTACTCAACATATGAGAGGTCGGGCTCTACCAATATTTCTTGTTGTTCCACAACCTCGGTAGGAACTCGAACACACTTCTTGAGTTGAGACACATGAAAGACATCATGGATGGCTGCAAACTGAGGGAGCAGTCGTAGTCTATAGGCTACAGGTCCACAATTCTCGATGATTTTATAGGGACCAACATATCAGGGAGCTAATTTTCCTTTGATTCCGAATCGTTGTACACCCTTGGTTGGTGAAACTCGAAGGTAGACGTGGTCACCAACTTCAAATCTTAGAGGCTTTCTTCTTCGGTCAAAATAGCTCTTCAGCCTGGTGTGGCAGAACCACCTGAATTAATCCGGCTAAAGCGCGCTAACCATCACCACAAGGGCAATCAGGGCTAACTCGCACTTCAAACGGAGTAATCTACTGGTCTGTCGGGTAACCTCCCGATAAGACCACGGTTTTGCCAATCGAAACCACACATACATGTACTCACACAAAGGTGATCCCAGAGGATACAACATTCCACAAATTTTACACCACAGGGTTCATCATAAATTATTATTACAACTGAGTTCGGATTTGCAAAACAAGGTACTTTAGAGTTCAAAATATTTGAGTTCTTCAGAGTTCAATGCAGTGGAAAAATAATGATAACTACTCGACGATACACGATGTCTCGATGAAGCCCGTACGAGACTTCACTCGGCATTATCACCGTTGGACGGGGGCGTATCCCATTCCACCGACCAACCAGGAGGAAGGGTACAAGGCCAAGTCAAACTAGCGATCATATCCTCGAAAGTTTCACCTGAAAACAAACCACAAGCAAGGCTGAGTATACTAATACTCTGCAAGGCTTACCCGACTAGTGGAATATACTTAGCCGACTCCTAGATATGCAAGGCTTTTGGCTTGAGGGGTTTATTTTGCCGAAAAGCATATATAAGTAGCTCCTTACTTTCAGATTTTAGCTCCAAGTTCTAGCTTTCTTTAACCATTCTAGGTAAGTGACTATCCAATATCATACATGGTGAAAGAATTAATTTTTCATCCAACAAGATTCATCATCATCATTGTTCCTCTTCTTACTCTATGTGGTAAAAGGGTCAAGCAATCTCAATAACCACGAGAAACGGACGATTCGAATCGAATTTCTTAACCTTGCAAGGGAAACCTAAACACACATCACGTGGTTACTCCAAGAGTCACACGTGCAACTTTTCCCCTTTCTTCCTGGGTTCTGGATCAGGGCCACCATCCGAGACTATAGAGCCCGGCTCTATACCCACCATGTGCGCGCATGGAACTGAAGTTGAGATGGTGGGATGCTGTCCACTTGCCGGTTCGATTAGGTACTTAAGCTTACCGATTACCATATTCTCGGCATGTGGTTAGTACGTTCAAACGCTTAACCACCACTACCACACACTGCGGCCTTAGCATTTTTCACTATACAGACGGGGCGTCAATCATCAACATAAACATCATACCATAGCCCCGTCCGTCGACCTTATGATTGCAGCATGTAGTAAATATTCAACTCCTATATTCTCGCGAGTGACAGGAAATCACTCGACTTTTACCGGAGTCCTATTAGCATAGCATTCTATCGATCCTTACACCTAGGGTTCAGAGCATGGGTACCTAGGATCATGCAACTAAGTTTCCATTCAACTCCAACAAACTTAATGCACAAGTAAAGTAGAGTAATAAGTTGCATAAGTTTAGAAAAATAGGGTTCATGCTCCGGGGCTTGCCTTCTGGGGAAAAGCTAGCTTGGGGCTTGTCCGAACTTGGGCTAGGGTCTTCGAGAGCTTAAGTTAGATTTACTTGAGCTTCACATTGCTCACTCTCGGACGCGGGAACCAGCTCGTACGTTCCGTCGGCGAGAGTAGTCGATTCTATATGAATGCACAAGTGTAAGTTATAGAGATGATATATGATGATTATTTTTCTTCACGATAAAGTTGCAGTCCACCAAACATCGATTCAGTTGTGAAGTTACTTACTTAAGATTTCTTTGGGCAATTGTTAATAAAGTATATTATTAACTTCATTAAACTAGAAGGGGTTGTGTTATATTAGAAACTTAATTTTCTAAGCACAACATGGATTAAACACAACTTCTGGATTAGGTAACTTCTGGTGATGAAACTTTTATTTAGAGTGCATTATGCAGAGACAAAAGCACTGTAAAGATTTCTGATATTTTCATGCAGCAGAATAATTATGAAAAATGTAAAACACAACCACTGCTAGAACCTAGTTATTTTTATATAGAACAAACCATTCAAGTATTGAAACCAAAAATTTTACAGGGAAATAATCTATCCATATGTGTGTTACTGTAAATTTTTCAGATTTTACTGAGCAGGATACAAAGCATAATAAATAGGACAAGATACACCTAGTTTAATAAAGATTAATTTCTACAGGATGTTTTACAGGGTTTCTATGTATGAAACTTTTTATACTGCAAGAGCTACTCTAAAACATGCAAATTTATAGTAAGATTTAGCAAGCAACTGAAGAAAATCATGCAACAAAAGTTGTAGATTTTCATCTAAATATTCCCGAACAGTTGAGTTTGTATTTTTCCAATTTTTCTATGATTTTACATGAATTTTACAAGTTCCCTATTTTTGAATTCGAAGTTTAAACACAGGTTTACAGATATGCCCATGAAAACATGCGTGCAGACTCTTTTAAAGATTTCAATCGATGCAATTGGGTCCCTGGGCGGCGTTGGCACGGCGGCCGGCCAGATTCCGACGAGGGGAAAAGGGTCAGGGAGATCCAGGGAGGTGAGAGCTACCTCAGGATGGCCTTGGTCGGGGTTGGGGGTGGCCGGAGGTGGCTCGTCGGCGCAGAGCAGAGGGGCGGCGGCAGGGCAGAGCGTCAGCGACGGTGCTCCGGCGAGGAGGGGAGAGTGTGGGCTGGTCGATGAGTTTCGTGGCGTCGAAGGGAACCCATTTTGAAGCTTGGCTTGGACGGCGGAGCTTCGAAGTGAGCTGTCCACGGAGCAGCAAGGAGCAGCGGCGGCGCTGGCGGTGCTCCGGCGGTTCTTGGAGAGGATGGGTGCTGTGGTGGTGGTGGGAGACTCAGCTCTGGCAAGGGGTGGCCGAAGAGGTGAGCTCCACGGGGAGCTGGGCACGACGGTGGTAATGGTGGCGGCGGCGGCGTTCTGGTGTCTGAGCGCGCGAGGGGGACTCAGTGCTGCCTTTTGTAGGCAGCAGAGAGGCGGGAGGAGGGGCGGGACTGGACTGCGAGGCACGGGCGCGGGCGGCACGACGGGGGCGCGTTACGGGTCGCGGCGGGCAGGCGAACAGAGCTGGCGCAGCGTGCATCGGGCGCGGGCAGGGGATTGGGTGCTGAGGATTTGGCGTGTGGAGCTGGAGATCACGCCGCGAGCGGGTCGGGCGACGAGCTGCAGGAGCTGTCTTGTGGAGCTGGAGATCACGCCGCGAGCGGGTCGGGCGACGAGCTGCAGGAGTTGTCTTGCCGGGCGGTGAGCGCGGCGACTGGCAGGACGCGGTGGAGACATGGGCACGGCGCGACTTGCCCATTGGGCGCGGCGGGCGGCGAGCAGAGGCGCGCGTCGCCGGCGCGCGCGTGGCGTGCGGCGGACTGGGGAGGAGCACGGCGTGTGGTCGCGGCCAGGCATTGGCTTGGCGCCTAGCGCCATCAGGCATCGCCGGCCAAGTGGCCTGCGGCGACTGCGCGTCGGCCGACGGTCGGGCGAGTGAAAGGGTCGGGCGAAGCCGAGGGTTGGGCGACGCGAGGGTCGGGTGAGCGGCTGCGCGTCGGAGGGTCGGGCGAGGCGGAGAAGAAGGGTCTGCAGTGAAAATGGAAGAAAAGGCAGGGACTGGTTTGCAAATCCAAGTGTTTCTCAAATTTTCGTGTTGCAACTCAAAAATCTCTGAACACGAAGGTTGTTCAAAATGAAAAGTTACACAAGTTTTGTTTCAGGCCAAAGTTCATTTGAGTTCTAGTTTAGAAGTTATTTTAAAACTCAAAAAGTATAAATCGGAGGGCACGTCATTTCCTAGGCAAAACTTTGCATTCACTCCTAGCCTTCAACTAGACTTTTGTTTAACATATCAAAAATGATGTGCCTATTCAATTTTGTAGCCATGTTTGCCTCAATGTGAAAGTTATTTAAATGGCTTGATTAAAGTACATGTACTTACGCACATATACACAACTATTTTCAATTCAAGGCAAAGCCAATTTATAACTCGTTTCCTTTAAATTTTTCTTAGTTAGTTAAGCACATTGTTATGCTAATGAGGCTTATTTCTTAAATTAAACACCTGAGGTGTTACAGCCTTCCCCCCTTAAAAAGAATCTCGCGCCGAGATTCGGACAATAGGCTTAGGGTGGATAGGGTGTGTACCTTCGGTAGAGTTGAGAAAACTCGCGAAATTTTGGTTTACATAGCTTTCAGTTTCCCATGTGGCTTCTTCCTCAGTGTGATGATTCCATTGAATTTTGTACATTTTAATCACTTTCCTCCTAGTGCTCCTTTCTTTTTGATCCATGATTTTGATAGGATACTCGACATATGAGAGGTCGGGCTCTACTAAGATTTCCTGTTGTTTAATAACCTCGGTAGGGACTCGAACACACGTCTTGAGTTGAGATACGTGAAAGACATCATGGATGGCTGCAAGCTGAGGGGGCAGTCGATATCTATAGGCTACTGGTCCACAGCTCTCGATGATTTCGTAGGGACCAACATAACGGGGAGATAGTTTTCCTTTGACTCTGAATCGTTGGACACCCTTGGTTGGTGAAACTCGAAGGTAGACGTGGTCACCAACTTCAAATTTCAGTGGCTTTCTCCTTCTGTCGAAATAGCTCTTTTGCCTGGATTGTGCGGCTCTAAGGTTTTCTTGTATTACTCTCACTTGTTCTTCTGCCTCGATTACCAAGTCTGGTTTAAATATTTTGCATTCTCCGGTCTGTGACCAACTCAAAAGGGTCCGACACCTTCATCCGTATAAGGCCTCAAATGGTGCCATTTTCAAACTCGCTTGATAGCTATTGTTGTATGAGAACTCTGCTAGGGATAGTCATTTGTCCCAACTCTTGTCATAGTGAATGACGCAAGCTCTAAGCATGTCTTCAAAAATTTGGTTTACTCTTTCAGTTTGTCCGTCAGTTTGAGGATGATAGGCTGAGCTTCGAATCAACTTAGTACCAAGAGAAGCTTGCAATTGTTCCCAAAAATGCGCTACAAACTGAGTACCACGATCGGAAATAATAGTCTTCGGTACTCCATGTAGGCAAACAATGCGATCGAGATAAATCTCGGCATACTTCTTGGCAGTATAGGTGGTGTGTACCGGAAGAAAATGTACCATCTTTGTGAGTCTATCAACGATAACCCATATGGAATTGTGTTTCTGTGCAGTACTTGGCAATCCAACAATGAAATCCATACTTATGTCTTCCCATTTCCATGAGGGTATAGGCAAAGGTTGAAGTGTACCGGCTACTTTCAAGTGGCTGGCTTTTACTCTCTGGCAGGTGTCGCATTCTGAGACATATTTAGCGATTTCTCTTTTCATTCTAGTCCACCAGAAATTTTTTTTAAGGTCTTGAAACATTTTGCTACTGCCGGGGTGAATAAAAAATTTGGAAAGGTGTGCCTCATCCAGAATTTGCTTACGGAACTCATGATTCTTTGGAACGACTATGCGACTTTCGAACCATAGAACTCCCTTATGGTCCTGGCAGAAACATTTGTATTTCTCTTCTCCTAGAGAGAGTTTTTGTTTGATGATGTTAACTCCTTCATCGTGTAGTTGTGCCATGATGATCTGGTCATGAAGAGTAGGCTCGACTGAGATGTGATTCAGAGTGCCTTGGGAAATCATTTCCAAACTAAGCTTCCTCATTTCCGAACATAATGTCTCATTATAGATTTCCACTGATAGGCAATGGCAATGGGCCTTACGGCTGAGTGCATCCACGACTACATTGGCCTTGCCGGGGTGATAGTGCACCTCGAGATCATAATCCTTGATTAATTCTAGCCATCTTCTTTGTCTCATATTCAGATTGGCCTGGGTGAAGATATATTTGAGACTCTTGTGATCGGTGTAGATGTTACAATGAGTTCCCATGAGATAATGTCTCCATATTTTTAGAGCATGAATGACTGCTGCTAACTCGAGATCATGGGTCGGATAATTCTGCTCATGGGGCCGAAGGGCTCGTGAAGCATAGGCGATAACTCGATTTTCTTGCATAAGCACACAACCAAGACCAGTGCTAGATGCGTCACAGTAAACATCGAACGGCTTGGTGTTATCGGGTTGAGCTAACACATGGGCTGTAGTCAAACGTTCTCTGAGAGTGTGGAAAGCTTCTTCGCATTTCTCATCCCACAAAAACTTTACTCCCTTTTTCAATAGTTTGGTCATAGGCTTAGCAATCCTGGAGAAATCCGGAATGAAACGGCGATAGCAACCGGCTAAACCAAGAAAATTGCGAATCTGATGAACGGAGGTAGGAGGTTTCCAATCCATCACTTCTTGTACCTTGTTGGGGTCAACGGCTATGTCTTCGCTGGAAATAGTGTGACCCAAGAACTTCACACTATCCAACCAGAATTCGCACTTAGAAAATTTAGCATAGAGCTGATGGTCTCTAAGACGCTGAATAACAATGTGCAGGTGTTTAGCATGCTCTTGCTCATTCTTGGAATAGATAAGGATGTCGTCAATGAAAACTACGACGAATTTGTCGAGCTCGGGCATGAATACCGAATTCATGAGATACATGAAGTAGGCAGGGGCATTGGTGAGACCAAAGGACATGACCAAGAATTCATATAGTCCATATCGTGTGGAAAAGGCGGTCTTAGGAATATCGCATGGACGAATCTTTATCTGATGATATCCAGATCGAAGATCAATCTTCGAGAAAACTCTAGCTCCACATAATTGATCAAAGAGAACATCGATGCGGGGAAGTGGGTATTTATTTTTAACGGTTACAGCATAGAGAGGTCGGTAGTCCACACATAAGCTTAAACTGTCATCCTTTTTCTTTACAAAAAGGGCTGGACATCCCCAAGGTGATGCACTAGGACGAATGAAACCTTTGTCCAGTAGGTTTTGGAGTTGTGTTTTTAGTTCGGCCAATTCCTTAGGTGGCATCCTATAGGGTCTTTTGGAGATAGGTGCAGTGCCTGGTTGCAGTTCAATAACGAACTCAATTTCCCTATCTGGTGGCATTCCTGGTAAGTCATCCGGAAAAACATCAGCATACTCGCATACCACTGGAATATCATCTAGCTTGATTCCTTCCATCACGAAAGCACAAGAATTTGTGCACTCCCGGAACGGTAGGTATAGGGTAGTGGCTCCGTGACTAGGTGAATTTATTTCAACAGCACGGGAAGAAAGGTCCAGTGTGACTCCATGCATAGTCATCCAATTCATTCACAAAATAATATCCATGCCGTCAAGGGGTAAAAGAACAAGGTCCGTGTTGATGATTTTACTACCCAACTTGATTGGTACTTGCCTTATCATTTGATTTGAAGCAATTTTACCACCCGGTGTTGATATCATATATGAACCTTTTGTGTGACAAACATTCAAGGCTACTTTGCACCGAACTTTGCACTAATGAAACTATGTGATGCACCAGAATCAAACAATACAACTGCAGGCTTGCTATGGATAGAGAATGTACCCGTCATCACTGGTGCTCCTTCAGGAAGTTCCGCAATGGTGGTGAAATTGATCCGTCCTTGTTTGACCTGAAGGGTCTGCCTCTTGCCTTTGTTCTTATTGTTCTGGTTAGAGTCCTGGCCCTGATTTGGCTGCCTGGGCTGAGGGCATTCGCGAGCAAAATGACTGGACCACCCACACTTGAAACAACGATTAGTGATGCTCGGTCAAAGAAACTGCTGAGTAGCGGGCCTTGGTCCAGTTTGCCGAGGCACAGGGGGTCGTACTGCACATTGCTGCTGTGGGGGCCTGTTAATCCATTGCCCTGGCTGAGGGGCCTTCTATGGAGCTGTAGGCGCAGCATTTTGCACTAAGCGATACCTCGGTGGCTGAGTACCCGAGGATCCAGCTGGTGCCTTTCTCTTCTTCTCGGCACGGTGAGCCATAATACAATTCTCTTGGGTAATGGCCATGTTGACTAGCTCATTATATGTATCGGCCTTGACAAGATTCAGTCGTTCCTTGAGTTTGGTACTCAGACCTCTGCGGAAACAATCACGCTTCTTAGCATCCGTGTCTGCGTGATAGCCCGCGTACTGGCACAGGTTGTTGAAGGTCTGAGCATACTGAAGTACAGTGCGGGTACCCTGAGTGAGTGCCAAAAACTCATTTAGCTTTCTTTCTATAAGACCTTCTGGGATATGGTGTGCCCGGAACGTAGTTTTGAATTCGTCCCAGGTGACAACGTGATCAGCAGGGAGCTTAGCAAAGTAGTGGTCCCACCAAAGACGAGCTGTACCGCGAAGGTGCTGCGCGGCAAAGCGAGCCTTGTTTGCATCCGAACATGGGGCCACGAGTAGAGAAAACTTGGAATCGATTGTGCGAATCCAAGACTCTGCATCCAAGGGCTCCTCCGTTTTGTGAAACAAGGGAGGCTGGGTCCCAAGGAAATCCGTGTAACCAGCAACTTGAGGTTGGTGAACATTGTGCCCACCCCGTTGTTGGTGCTGTCCTTGCATGAGCTGACGAAGCAACTCGGTTTGAGCGGCCATTACTTCCACCAAGCTGGGTGGTGGTGGTTGCTGTGGTTGTGATCCACTTGCGCTAGCACAAAAACCATCCGGGTTACCACGGGTTGCTCCAACCATCTGAAAAGGTGAATGTTTATCATTAGCAACATGATCCATATTGCTTCCATGATTCAAAAGGAATAACGCGGAAAAGTAGACTTCCGAAAGATCATGGATAGAATCGTGGGCATAAACTGTCGGCCATAAGAAATTTATAACTCCTGGTAGGTTCATCCAAAATTTCTCATATTTTGGCAGTGGGTAGGGAATTTAGAGATGTACAACTTTGGTATTCAGCCAAGATGCTAAATCAATGGCTAAGATGGTCAAACGATTCACTCTTTGCTTCGCTGGTTTGGCTGTTTTTCAGCAGAACGAGTTATAGTATCTTGCCTATAACTCAAACTAGCAACATCTAATAGTGTTGAAATTTTGTGAGAACCTAGATCACAAAATTTAGGACAAGTTTGGTATTCAACACTCAGCCCAGAAATGAAAAGAGACATGGGTAAAAATTCTGACAAGTTTCTGCAATCGCAGATTCAACTGCTTTCCAATATCACAATCAAACCACCAAGTTTATATAGCCATGGCCTACATGATTAGAGTATCCAATGGTCAAGTGGTACTCATCACAAAAGAGGTACTCAACTCTTAGTTAACCTATTACAGCACTTCCCAAAAGTTAGGCTACACTATCGAGGAGTATATGCAAAAGTCCTCCTAGGTCATCGGCTAGAAGTCGTCGAGGTTGTTGACGGACGACTCGCTGTGAGTAGGAGAGTGAGCTCCCATCGGAGGTGGCTGCAGTGCCTCACCCTCAAAGTCCATTCCTGAAACACCATCAATCTCTTGTGGCTCCTCCTCATCTTCCTCCATAGCCACCACGTCGGGAGGGGCATTCTGATCATGGTGCCACTGAATGTGCTCATTAGCATCCTCCAACTCAAGGTTCAGATCATGGAGCTGCTCCTCCAAGTGTGCTATCATGTCATCTCTCTCACCCATGAGAGTGTCGTGCTCGTGAACTAGGCCCTCAAGTTGGCCAATCCGGGTTTCTCTGTCCTCGAGTTCCTCACTGAGTTCCTTAATCTGCTCATCCCTGGTATCTGCCATCATGTGGTAGGCCTGTGCAAGATCAGTGAGCTGCACAAGCGCCTGACTCTTGAGGGTCTGAAATCGGTAGAGAGCATTCATGCACTGCACGGAGGTCTCGATGGTCTCCTGGGCATGAAAGTCCACCAAGTACTGTGAGTGCTACACCCTGTTGAGCCAAAAGGGGTCGTTGTCCTGGGCAGCAGGAAACAAACCAATAGGAGTGAGCGTGACGGCCTCGGGGCACTGCGCACAGAAAGTGGTGAGCGCCCTCATGGCAGCGAGCTCCCAAGTATCGGCCAAACGGCGACCAACAGCCACAATCTTCAAGGCGGGCCACTCCGGGTGTAGCGGGTGCGGAAAGATGGTCACGTTGACACGGCACTGGGTAACTCCATTCTCTGCAAACTCCAGTCCGGTGTAACGTGGGGGAATTGGATAGCCCGCGGTGCGCAGAACATCCCACAAGATAGAGGGAAAGCCATCCCAGTGGAGACACTGCGAGTGAACACGTCCATCCTCATCCACCATCATGGCAACAGGCTCGGCCATCTGAATAAAAGATCAAAGGGGTGAGATAGCGAAAAACCGTTAACAACACAGTGACAAGTTCTAGACAGTGCACTAAAATAGCCATAACTTCAACAGTTCTTGTCCAAAAATTCTCAACTTTTACCAAAACATTCCTAAGGTATTTGTGAACATCTTTTCTAGTAAACTCCAAAGCTAGATAAGGCTCTAAGATGGTCTTTCTCTTAAGGTTTTACTTTACTATCTACCCAGAAATTTTAGTGAGCAGTGGGCCAATGTTTCGTGCACCATTGAAAATCTAACCAGCCAAAAATTACCAAATTTTAACAGTATCTGCCTGACTAAATTTAAAACAAGTTTTGTGTTGAACACTTTTGCAGAAAACTGTAGTAAGGGGGCATAAAAATTTATGTAGCTGAACTGCTCATTTTGGACAGAAAACTGACAGCTCAAGGTCTTTGTTGTTTCTCATTATCCACATGTCCAGAATTTTTCATATTCAGATAGGAGGTAGAATACGAATTTTGGAACAAAGCTTTCAACATGAGTTTCTTCAGAAAGGGTCATTTTCTAAGCTTAATAAATCCATCATTTTAGATAAGGCAGAAATATGACAGATTTGCTAGATAATCCTTATGCAAAGTCAAATGTGTGGGCGCATGAACATTACCACTCTCACGCATTGCATTTTCAATTTCAGATTTATATAGTCATGATGCATGCACGTCCTATTTGTCCTCACAAAATAAAACAATTGCCAAATAGCTTTGGTCTTACGAAGTTAGTTTCGGTGGCATACACAATACGGCTCTCACTATAATAGCTAGTCGAGAAATCTTTAGCCGTTCTTAAACTTATCGTAATCGCGGTTAGTGTACCTGCAGAAGATTGATATAGCATATATATATCCATTGAACCTTTCATGCCAGCACTCATGAAAGCGTCCGTATTCATTACCGTTCACTATAAAAACGGCATCCGTACAATTCCCGTCGTACAGACGACGTTAACATACGCTATCGAGATAGCATATTCACGGGGGTACCGTCTTGAGACGGGGGTATGAACAGCGATCGCCATACCCTGCGCCAAACCTTCTACTCCCAATATAATCAACTAATAGTTGGTATATTGGCAGCACCTCAAGTAAGCCACTGCATGAGGGCAGCGTTCGGCTCGCATCACCGACAGGAAGGCCAAGCTCTCTCAGTTGGCTGAGGATTCTTACCTTCTTACCTTAGCCATGAGTGCGTTGTTCTAAAAATTAAGGGTCGATTGTGCATAAAAGTAAGTTTTGACAGAAAGTAATGTGCTGGAAGTCAGTTGGTAATATTCATAAGTTACATAGCCACCTAGTAACTTTCCCATAATCCCTTAGGGCTTTACGAACTAGGCACCATCCTTAATGAACCAACGTATTTTGCACAACGCCTTTTTCTGGTCAAGTTTTATTAAAATAAGTTTTTAAGACTTGTTGCATTCTCTGGCGTATGCTTTTCGGCTCTGATACCAGTTGTGGCAGAACCACCTGAATTAATCCGGCTCAAGCGCGCTAACCATCACCACAAGGGCAATCAGGGCTAACTCGCACTTCAAACGGAGTAATCCACTGGTCTGTCAGGTAACCTCCCGATACAACCACGGTTTTTGCCGATCGAAACCACACATACATGTACTCACATGAAGGTGAGCCCAGAGGATACAACATTCCACAAATTTTACACCACAGGGTTCATCATAAATTATTATTACAACTGAGTTCGGATTCGCAAAACAAGGTACTTCAGAGTTAAAAATATTTGAGTTCTTTAGAGTTCAATGCAGCGGAAAAATAACGATAACTACTCGACGATACACGATGTCTCGATGAAGCCCGTACGAGACATCACTCGGCATTATCACCGTTGGCCGGGGGCGTATCCCATTCCACCGACCAACCAGGAGGAAGAGTACAAGGCCAAGTCAAACTAGCGATCATATCCTCGAAAGTTTCACCTGAAAACAAGCCACAAGCAAGGCTGAGTATACTAATACTCAGCAAGGCTTTCCCGACTAGTGGAATATACTTAGCCGACTCCTAGACATGCAAGGCTTTTGGCTTGAGGGGTTTGTTTTGCCGAAAAGCTTTCAGATTTAGCTCCAAGTTCTAGCTTTCTTTAACTATTCTAGGTAAGCAACTATCCAATATCATACATGGTGAAAGAATTAATTTTTCATCCAACAAGATTCATCATCATTATTGTTCCTCTTCTTACTCTATGTGGTAAAAGGGTCAAGCAATCTCAATAACCACGAGAAACGGACGATTCGAATTGAATTTCTTAACCTTGCAAGGGAAACCTAAACACACGTCATGTGGTTACTCCAAGAGTCACACGTGTAACTTTTCCCCTTTCTTCCTAGGATGTGGATCAGGGCCACCATCCGAGACTACAGAGCCCGGCTCTGTACGCACCATGTGCGCGCATGGAACCGAAGTTGAGATGGTGGGATGCTATCCACTTGCCGGTCCGATTAGGTACTTAAGCTTACCGATTACCATATTCTCGGCATGTGGTTAGTACGTTCAAACGCTTAACCACCACTACCACACACTGCGGCCTTAGCATTTTTCACTATACAGACGGGGCGTCAATCATCAACATAAACATCGTACCATAGCCCCGTCCGTCGACCTTATGATTGCAGCATGTAGTAAACATTCAACTCCTATATTCTCGCGAGTGACAGGAAATCACTCGACTTTTACCGGAGTCCTATTAGCATAGCATTCTATCGATCCTTACACATAGGGTTCAGAGCATGGGTACCTAGGATCATGCAACTAAGTTTCCATTCAACTCCTACAAACTTAATGCACAAGTAAAGTAGAGTAATAAGTTGCATATGTTTAGAAAAATAGGGTTCATGCTCCGGTGCTTGCCTTCTGGGGAAAAGCTAGCTTGGGGCTCGTCTGAACTTGGGCTCGGGTCTTTGAGAGTTTCAGTTGGATTTACTTGAGCTTCACGCTGCTCACTCTCGGACGCGGGCACCAGCTCGTACGTTCCGTCGGCGAGAGTAGTCGATTCTATATGAATGCACAAGTGTAAGTTATAGAGATGATATATGACGATTATTTTTCTCCACGATAAAGTTGCAGTCCACCAAACATCAATTTGGCTGTGAAGTTACTTAGTTAAGATTTCTTTGGGCAATTGTTAATAAAGTATATTATTAACTTCATTAAACAAGAAGGGGTTGTGTTATATTAGAAACTTAATTTTCTAAGCACAACATGGATTAAACAGAACTTCTGGATTAGGTAACTTCTGATGATGAAATTTTTATCTAGAGCACATTATACAGAGACAAAAACACTGTAAAGATTTCAGACATTTTCATGCAGCAGAATAATTATGAAAATGTAAAACACAACCACTGCTAGAACCTAGTTATTTTTATATAGAACAAACCATTCAAGTATTGACACCACAAATTTCGCAAGGAAATAATCTATCCATATGTGTGTTACTGTAAATTTTTCAGATTTTACTGAGGAAGATACAAAGTATAATAAATAGGACAAGATATACCTAGTTTAATAAAGATAAATTTCTACATCATGTTTTACAGGGTTTCTGTGTATGAAACTTTTTATACAGCAAGAGCTACTCTAAAACATGCTACAGTAATGAGTTGAACATTTTCCAAGCACAAAAACTAACTATTTGAATTAGTGCATCTCTCCTACCACAAAATTATATAATTAGGTTACAGGAAGGAAATAGGTTCTAAACTTTTTCTGTGGTACTTAGGCATTAATGCAACAGTTTTGGAAAAGTTTCACCACATGAATCACAATATAACAGCAGTTACAAATTAGTTTTATTACTTCATGTCATAAACAAGTTTTATTAAGAAGTTTAGCTAGAGATGGGTTCTGGCCCTAATATATTTACACTGGCCTACAAATCAAGCAACGAAACTACTATTAAATTTTCACGTTTAGCCTTTGTAAACAACAGTGGGTACAATTAAAGTCTATTAAACCGTCCATTTAATTTATAGTAAGATTTAGCAAGCAACCGAAGAAAAGCATGCAACAAAAGTTGTAGGTTTTCATCTAAAGATTCCAGAAAAGTTGAGTTTGTATTTTTCTGTTTTTTCAACGATTTTACATGAATTTTACAAGTTCGCTATTTTTTAATTCAAAGTTTAAACACAGGTTTACAGATATGCCCCTGGAACTCTTTTAAAGATTTCAATCGATGCAATTGGGTCCCTGGGTGGCGTTGGCACGGCTGCCGGCCAGATTCCGGTGAGGGGGCTCGTCGGCGACGAAGGGCTCGTGAGGCATAAGCAATAACTCGATTTTCTTGCATAAGCACACATCCAAGACCAGTGCCAGATGCGTCACAGTAAACATCAAACGGATTGGTGTTATCTGGTTGAGCTAACACAGGGGCTGTAGTCAAACGTTCTCTGAGAGTGTGGAAAGCTTCTTCACATCTCTCACCCCACACAAACTTTACTCCCTTTTTCAATAGTTCTGTCATAGGCTTAGCAATTCTGGAGAAATCCGGAATGAAGCGGCGATAGTAACCGGCTAAACCAAGAAAACTGCGAATCTGATGGACAGAGGTAGGTGGTTTCCAATCCATCACCTCTTGTACCTTGCTAGGGTCAACAACTATGCCTTTGCTGGAAATTGTGTGACCCAAGAATTTCACACTATCCAACCAGAATTCGCACTTAGAAAATTTAGCATAGAGCTGATGGTCCCTGAGACGCTGAAGAACAATGTGCAGGTGCTTAGCGTGCTCTTCCTCATTCTTAGAATAGATAAGGATGTCGTCACTGAAAACTATGATAAATTTGTCGAGCTCGGGCATGAATACCGAATTCATGAGATACATGAAATAGGCAGAAGTATTTGTGAGACCAAAAGACATGACCAAAAATTCATATAGCCCATATCGTGTGGAAAAGGCAGTCTTAGGAATATGGCATGGACGAATCTTTATCTGATGATATCCAGAACGAATATCAATCTTTGAGAAAATTCTAGCTCCGGATAATTGATCGAAGAAAACATCAATCCGGGGAAGTGGGTATTTATTCTTAATGGTCACCGCATTGAGAGGTCGGTAGTCAACACATAACCTCAAACCGTTATCCTTTTTCTTTACAAATAGGGCTCGACATCCCCAAGGTGATGCGCTAGGGCGAATGGAGCCTTTGTCCAGTAGTCCTTGGAGTTGTGTTGTTAGTTCGGCCAATTCCTTAGGTGGCATCCTATAGGGTCTTTTGGAGATAGGTGCAGTGCCTGGTTGCAGTTCAATAACGAACTCAATATCCCTATCTGGTGGCATTTCGGGTAAGTCATTTGAGAAAATATCGGCATACTCGCATACCACTGGAACATCCTCTAGTTCGATTCCTTCCATCATGAAAGCACAAGAATTGGTGCACTTTCGGAATGGTAGGTAAAGTGTAGTGGCTCCGTGACTAGGTAAATTTATTTCAACAACTCGGGAAGAAAGGTCCAGTATGACTCCGTGCATAGCCATCCAATTCATACCCAAAATAATATCCACGCCTTCAAGGGGTAAGAGAACAAGGTTCGTGTTGATGATTTTACTACCCAATTTTATCAGTACCAGTCTTATTATTTGGTTGGAAGCAATTTTTCCACCCGGTCTTGATATCATATACGACCATTTTGTGTGACAAAAATCCAAGCCTACTTTTGCACCAAACTTTGCACTAATGAAGCTATGTGATGCACCAGAATCAAACAATATAACAGCAGGCTTGTTATGGATAGAAAATGTACCCTTCATTACTGGTGCTCCCTCAGAAAGTTCTGCAAGAGTGGTGAAATTGATCCGCCCTTGTTTGACCTGAAGGGTCTGCCTCTTGCCCTTGTTCTTATTGTTCTGATTAGAGCCTTGGCCCTGATTTGGCTGCCTAGGCTGAGGGCATTCTCGAGCAAAATGACTGAAACTTCCACAATTGAAACAACGATTGGCGATGGTTGGACGAAGAAACTGCTGAGTAGCGGGCCTTGGTCCAGTTTGCTGAGGCACAGGGGGTCGTACAACACCTTGCTGCTGTGGGGGCCTGCAATCCAACGTCCTGGCTGAGGGGACTTCTGTGGAGCTGTAGGCGCAACATTTTGCACTAATCGATACCTCGGTGGCTGAGCTCCCGAGGGTCCAGTTGGCGCCTTCCTCTTCTTTTCAGCACGATGAGCCACAATACAATCCTCTTGAGTGATTGCCATATTGACCAGCTCATTGTATGTATCGGCCTTGACAAGGTTCAGCCGTTCCTTGAGTTTGGTACTCAACCCTCTGCGGAAGTGATCACGCTTCTTAGCATCCGTATCAGCATGATAGCCCGCATACTGGCACAGATTGTTGAAGACCTGAGCATACTGAAGTATAGTGCGGGTACCCTGAGTGAGAGCCAGAAACTCATTTAGCTTTCTTTCCATAAGACCTTCTGGAATATGGTGTGCCCAGAACGCAGTTTTGAATTCGTCCCAGGTGACGACATGGTCAACAGGGAGCATAGCAGAGTAGTTGTCCCACCAAAGACGAGTTGTACCGCAAAGCTGCCGAGCGGCAACGCGAGCCTTGTTTGCATCCGAGCATGGGACCACAAGCAGAGAAAACTTGGACTCGATTGTGCGAATCCAAGCGTCCGCATCCAAGGGCTCCTCCATCTTGTGAAACAAGGGAGGTTGAGTCCCAAGGAAATCCGTGTAAGCGGCAGCTTGGGGTTGGTGGACGTTGTGCCCACCCCGCTGTTGGTGCTGTCCTTGCACGAGCTGACGAAGCAACTCGGTTTGAGTGGCCATTACTTCCACCAAACTGGGTGGTGGCGGTGGCTGCTGTTGTGATTCACTAGCACTAGCACCAAAACCCTCCGGGTTACCACGGGTTGCTTCAACCATCTGAAATTTGAAGGTTTATCATTAGCAACGTGATCCATATTGCTTAAATGATTCAAAAGGAGAGCGCGGAAAATGTAGAATCTCAAAAGATCATGGGTTGAATCGTGGTCAGAAAACTGTCTGCCATAAGAAACTTATAGCTCCTGGTAGATTCATCCAAAATAGCTCATATTTTGTAAGTTGGTAGGGAATTTAGAGATGTACAACTTTTGTATTCAATTCAGACGCTAAATCGATGGCCAAGATGGTCGAAAGATTCACTCTTTGCTTCGCTGGCTTGGCTGGTTTTCATAAGAACGAGTTATAGTATCTTGCCTATAACTCAAACTAGCAAGATCCAATAGTGCTGAAATTTTGTGAGAACCCAGATCACAAAATTTAGGACAAGTTTGGTATTCAACACTCAGCTCAGAAATGTAAGGAGACATGGGTAAAAATTCCGACAAGTTTCTACAATGGCAGATTCAACTGCTTTCCAACATCATAATCAAACCACCAAGTTTTTAGCCATGGCCTACACGATTAGAGTATCCAATAGTTGAGATGCACTCATCTCAAAAGAGGTACTCAACTCTCAGTTAGCCTATTACAACACTTGTCAAAAGTTAGGCTACACTATCGAGGAGTATATGCAGAAGTCCTCCTAGGTCATCAACTAGAAATCGTCGAGGTCGTTGACGGACGACTCGCTGCAAGCAGGAGAGTGAGCTCCCATCGGAGGTGGCTGCGGTGCCTCACCCTCAAAGTCCATGCCTGAGTCACCGTCAATCTCCTGTGGCTCCTCAACACCTATTTTAATAAATATTAATTTTCTACAGGATGTTTTACAGCATTTTCTAATCCTAAGTATCCCATAGTAAAAATATAAAACTTTTCCAAGCACAAAAACTAGTTACTTTGATTTAATGCATTTTTCCAACACAAAAATTACATAAGTGGTTACGGACAGATAAAAAGTCCCTAAATATTTTTTGTGGGATCTAGGCATCAATATAACAGCTCTGGAAAAGTTTCACAACATAAATCACAATATAACACTAGGTGAAATTAAATCTACCCATTTATGGCATCAACCAAAGTCTAACAAAAAGCTTAGCTAGAGATGGGTTTTGGTCCTAAGATTTTTACATTGGCTTACACATCAAGAAACTAATCCACTGTCCAAAACTCAGATTCAGCACTGGTCTACAACAGTGGGCACAATTAAAACCTATTGAACCTTCCATTTAATGTAGAACAAAATATAGCAAGCATCTGAAGAAATGCATGACACAAAAGTTGTATATTTTCTTCTAAAGATTCCAGAACAGTTGAGTTTGTGTCTTTCTGATTTTTCTACGATTTTATATGAATTTTACAAATTCACTGTTTTTGAAACTAAAGTTAAAACACTGGTTTGCAAATATGCCCCTGGAAACTTGCGTGCAGACCCTTTTAAAGGTTTCAATCGTTGCAATGTGGTCTCTGGGCAGCGCTGGCATGGCGGCCGGCCAAATTCCGGTGAGGGGGCTCGTTGTCGGCGAGGGAAAAAGGGTCGGGGAGAACCAGGGAGGCAAGAGCTATCTTGTGGGGGCCTTGGTCGGGGTTGGGGGTAGCCGGAGGTGGCTCGTCGGCGCGGAGCAGGGTGTTGGGCACTGAGGATTTGACGTGGGGAGCAGGAGATCACGCGGCGCACGGGTTGGGCAAGCAGCTGCAGCAGCGGGCTTGTCTGGCGGCGAGCGCGGGGACTGGCGGGACGCGGCGGGGGCTCGGGCACGGCGCGGCCTGGCCATTGGGCGTGGTGGGCGTTGAGCAGAGGCGGGCGACGACGTCGCGCACGTGGCACGCTCGGGCTGGGCAGGCTTGCGGCGTGGGGAGGGAGGCGTGCGGCCGGGGCGCAGGTCAGCGGGCTTGGCCCTGGTTGGCTTGTCGCGGCACGGGCTGCAGGCACCGCCGGCGACGTGGCGGCCGGCTCTGCTGGCTGTCGGGGCAGAGCAAGGGAAAGGAGGGACTGAACGGGAAAATAGAAGAAAACCGAGGGGCTGATCCGTAAAACCATGTTTCTGTCCTATTTTTGTGTTGCAACTCGAAAATCTATGAACATGAAAGTTGTTCAAAATAAAAAGTTGCACAAGTTTGGTTTCAGGCCAAAGTTCATTTGAGTTCTAGTTTGAAAGTTAATTTGAAAACTAAAAAAGCTTGATTCGGAGGGCACGTCATTTCCTGGGCAAAAAATTGTATTCTCCCCTAGGCTTCAACTAGACTTTTGTTTATCATGTCCTTAATGATGTGCCTATTCAATTTCGTAGCCATATTTACTTTGATGTGAAAGTTATTTAATTTGTTTGATTAAAGTACAGGTACTTATGCACATATACACATACTTTCAAATCCAAGCAAAACCAACTCATAATTTATTTCCTTTAAATTTTTTTCTTAGTTAGTTAAGCATATTGCTATGCTAATGAGACTTTTTTAGTAATTTAAACACCTGAGGTGTCACACAAGACAGCTCATACAGCGCTGAAATGTGGATGAACGGACAAAGGCCCTGTTTTGTGTAAATTTATTGAGTCCCTGACCGAGTGGTTGAACGAATTCTTTCAGAAAAAACCCCTTGTTTCGAGATAAAACTCAAGACAATGGTTAAATAAGTTCCCCAAAGATGTCTGTAAAATATCCTTGAATCGGGTCTGAGTCTTCACGTGCCCCTGAGCTTGGGACCTGGCGGAGCTGCCAAAAGCACATAGAGTGCCTTGTTGCACCCAGCCCCCGAGCGTGGGTTGTTGTCGATCTTGATTCATGGGTGATTGCCGACAAAGCCATATCACTCGTTGATGGAGCCACGACAGTTTGTTGATGATACCCGACTAGTCGGAATCAATTCCAACTAGTCACTTATGGAGTGAGTCCCGCTCCCGACTAGTTTTATAGTCGAAGTAGTCGTCGGCGGGTCGCCGAGTGCCCTCCCAAAGGTGAAGTAGTCATTGAGCTGGATGCGATCCGATGTGTCTGCCTCCGTGAATGGGATTTCTTCAATAAAAACCAAAAAGACCTCACGATCCGGCGAGGAGCTTTTGGTGATCCACCCCTCTTCTTTATCGGAGGAATCGAGGGGCCTGCCTTCCTGTAACGGTTCTATGCTCTAAAGGTTGTCGAGGTTGATAGTGCAGAAAAGTGGGCTGAGGTCGGGTAACTTGGAGGACTCTGTGCCCTTCCGATGCCCGAGCCCACCCAACCAAGTTGAAAGCACAGAAAGGTGGGCTGAGTCGGGTAGCTTGGAGGACTCCGTGCCCTTCTGATGCCCGGTGATATGGCAGGGGCTGATCCTGATCTTTCGATGAGAGGAGGGGTAACTTTGATTTTGGGTGGAATCAACGTTGGCTGTCCGACTACGACAATCACAGGATGTTGCGCCTTAGCAACAGGTACACCGATTCCGACGTTGGCTGTTCTTGCCGAGCCAAGAACACCCTTGAACCTTCTAGCAATCGAGAACGAGCAAGAACAAGATGAACAAGCAAATAAACTCACGAATCTGAACCAAATGAAACCAGAATCACGAGTTGGGGTCTTGAATCAAGTAAATCGTTTGGTCTAGTCGACACACGCGTTCACTAGGAAGTAGCAGTAGCTAAACTTGCATCTAAACAAAACCCAAGTTCATCCTGGCGGCTGCTACATGTATTTATACAATTGCAACAGCAAGGAGGCGTGGGAGGGTGTAAACCCTAAGCTGGAATGGGCCCCTAGTGGGCCACACGAGATATAAGGGTTTCAGCCCAAGACTGGAAGGCCGAACGTCTCTTTGTCAATCCATCTAAAAGTAGACTTCAAGATCTTTCCAACGAGTACTCATATGCCTCAAACAACATCCGGAGATGAGAATTATTGCCACGTCAAATTGATGTTGCCTAGCTGTACGAACTTGAAGTCTGAACTTGATGTCCAATCTTGTGCTTTCTTATTGTGAGATCTTGATGCCCAAACTGATTGGTTGATCCATTAGACTCCTCTCCATCATTCCTAATAGTAATAAAATCATCACAATAATTTAGTAGCATCCAATTCTAAGATGAGGGTTTATGGACGGCGAGGAACGAGTTTACCTGATAATTTAGTTCTTGTGCACGGGCTCTTGTCATTGGTCCTTGCTGTGTAGTAGGCGTGGTTGTATCATTGGAAGGGATGTCCTCATCATCCTCCCCTTCTTTCATTTGAGTCATCCTCGACTCAAGTTCATCTTCCTCGCCCAAATATGGTTTCAAATCTGCAATGTTAAATGTGGGGCTAACCCCAAAATCTGCAGGCAACTCAAGTTTGTATGCATTATCATTGATCTTAGCTACAACTTTAAAAGGACCATCAGCTCTCGGAAGCAACTTTGACTTTCTCAAATCAGGAAACCGATCCTTTCTCAAGTGCAATCAAACCAAATCACCCGGTTTGAAAGTAACATGCTTCTTTCCCAAGCTACCAACAAGTTTATATTTAGCATTCATGTTTTGTATGTTCTCTTTTGTGGTCTCATGCATTTTTAACATCAACTCAGCACGTTGTTTAGCATCAAAATTCAATCTGTCAAAAGTTGGTAAAGGCAGCAAGTTAATAGGGGCATGAGGCACAAAACCATAAACAATCTCAAAAGGGCTCCTTTTAGTAGTGGAGTGTTGTGAACGATTGTAAGCAAACTCAACATGAGGCAAACAGTCTTCCCACATTTTTATGTTCTTTTTCAAAATTGCCCTAAGCATGGTAGATAAAGTTCTATTCACAACCTCAGTTTGTCCAACAGTTTGAGGATGACAAGTAGTGGAAAATAGCAACTTAGTACCCAATTTAGCCCACAAGGTTCTCCAAAAATGACTAAGAAATTTTGCATCACGATCTGAAACAATTGTGTTTGGCACACCATGTAAACGAACAATCCCACGAAAGAACAAATCAGCAACATGAGTAGCATCATCGGTCTGATGACATGGTATAAAATGTGTCATCTTAGAAAATCTATCCACAACCACAAAGACACTATCCCTCCCCTTCTTTGTTCTAGGCAGTCCTAAAACAAAGTCCATAGAAATATCCTCCTATGGTGCATTAGGGACAGGTAGAGGCATGTACAAACCGTGAGGATTAAGGCGTGACTTAGCTTTTTGACATGTTGTGCAGCGAGCAATGAATCTCTCCACATCCCTCCGCATCTTGGGCCAAAAGAAATGATCAGCAAGGATGTTTTCCGTCTTCTTCGCACCAAAGTGTCCCATCAGCCCTCCTCCATGCGCTTCCTGCAACAATAACATACGCACAGAGCTAGCTGGAATGCATAGCTTGTTAGCTCGAAATACAAACCCGTCACTGAGGACAAATTTGTTCCATGTTTTTCCCTCCTTGCAATTCAGCAACACATCTTTAAAATCACCATCATGGGCATATTGCTCTTTTATTGTTCCCAAGCCAAAAATTTTGAAATCAAGTTGTGAAAGCATGGTATAATGCCTAGACAAAGCATCAGCAATTACATAAGGAAAAGACTCAATAAATTCAACCCAGCGAGCATGCCTACGGTTCAGTTTTGCTTGACTTCGAATATGCTTCAATGATTCATGATCAGAATGTATAACGAATTCTTTGGGCCATAAATAATGCTGCCATGTTTCTAAAGTCCGAACTAGAGCAAGCAATTCTTTATCATAAGTAGAATAGTTCAAAGTAGGCCCACTCAACTTCTCGCTAAAATATGCTATAGGTTTTCCCTCTTGTAACAAAACACCTCCCAAACCAATTCCACTAGCATCACATTCAAGTTCAAAAGTTTTAGTGAAATCAGGGAGTTGGAGCAAAGGGGCATGCGTTAACTTATCTTTCAATGTGTCAAAAGCACTCTTGTGTGCTGCAGCCCAAGTGAATGTAACGCCCTTCTTGGTGAGTTCGTGCAATGGGGCTGCAATGGTGCTGAAATCCCTCACAAAACGGCGATAGAATCCAGCAAGCCCGAGAAAACTTCTCACTTGTGTGACCGTTGTGGGAACCGGCCAGCTATGTATTGCTTCAACCTTGGCTTGATCAACTTCAATTTCCTGTGGGGTCACAACATAGCCAAGAAAAGAGACTCTATCTGTGCAAAAGGTGCACTTCTCAAGGTTACCAAACAAACGTGCATCACGTAGAGCATTAAAAACATCACGCAAATCATCAAGATGTTCCTCAAGTGATCTGCTGTATATCAAGATGTCATCAAAATATACCACAACAAATCTGCCAATGAAAGCGCGTAAAACTTCATTCATAAATCTCATGAAAGTGCTGGGTGCATTAGTGAGACCAAAAGGCATAACTAACCACTCATATAGACCGAATTCAGTTTTAAACGCTGTTTTCCATTCATCCCCTAGCTTCATGCGAATCTGGTGGTAACCACTACGCAAATCAATTTTTGAGAACACAATTGAGCCACTTAATTCATCAAGCATATCATCTAGCCTAGGAATAGGATGACGATATCTGATTGTAATGTTATTAATCGCTCGGCAATCTACACACATGCGCCAAGATCCATCTTTCTTAGGAACCAAAAGAACAGGAACAACGTAGGGGCTAAGAGACTCACGCGCATAACCTTTATCGAGCAATTCTTGCACTTGGCGCTGAATCTCTTTAGTTTTCTCGAGGTTGGTCCTGTATGGCGCACGGTTGGGCAATGAGGCTCCGGGAATAAGGTCAATCTGGTGCTCAATCCCACGGGTTGGTGGCAGCCTCGGTGGCACCTCCTTTGGAAAAATGTCCGCATACTCCTGCAAAAGGTTAGTAACTGCAAGAGGCAAAGAAGAAGGTATCTCCTCAAGTGAAAACAAAGTTTGTTTGCAAATCAAAGCATAGCAAACAACAATATTAGCATCAATCTCATCCAAATCAGATTTGGTTGCAATGAAACATGACCCTTTCAGCTTGATCTCATTTTTATTATTGTGTGCAGATTTGGTGTTCTTCTTTTTGTGCTTTTCAAGTTCATTTGCTACAATATGATTTTCACTCTTAGCATGTTCCTGATTCTTTACTTTACTAGCTCTAGCAAGTTCATTTTTCCAAATAGCTTCAGGAGGCATTGGGTGCAAAACAAGTTTCTTGTCATTATGCATAAAAGAGTATTGATTTGTTTTACCATGATGCAAGGAATTAATGTCAAACTGCCATGGTCTTCCGATCAACATAGAGCATGCTTGCATGGGCACAACATCACAGTAAATAGAATCATGATAAGAACCAATAGCAAAATTAACTCTCACCAACCGTGTTACCTTCACCTTACCGCTACTGTTTAGCCATTGAATGTAGTAAGGTTGTGGATGTGGCTGGGTGCACAATGCAAGCTTCTCCACCATTTCAGCACTTGCCAAGTTGTTGCAGCTCCCTCCATCAATGATGACTCAGCAAGAACGCTCCTTGATCACACACTTGGTTTGAAACAAAGTGTGGCGCTGATTTTGTTCAGCCTTCTCTATTTGTGCACTCAACACTCGCTGCACCACGAAGCTCTCATTGTGTTCAACATGTTCCGTTCCAATGTGCTCCTCATTTTTGTT
Organism: Panicum miliaceum; assembly: GCA_032594955.1. Classification (NCBI taxonomy): domain Eukaryota; kingdom Viridiplantae; phylum Streptophyta; class Magnoliopsida; order Poales; family Poaceae; genus Panicum; species Panicum miliaceum. The sequence goes on along the minus strand of CM064059.1, from coordinate 24,928,723 downwards.
GTGCTTCTCATCTTCGCCTAGATTGTTAGCTGCAAGCAAAGCATATGTTTCTTCATCTAAATCACTAGCAGAGAAAATACTCACCATCAGGACGCACAACTAGCACGCGTGCGCTTGGGCAGTCCTTGCGTACATGACCGAAACCTTTGCAGCGGAGGCATTGAATGACCGAAACCTTAGCAGCGGAGGCATTGAATGTCTCTCATTTGCCCCGAAGATGAAATTGAGGATGAACTCTTGGTTGGTGCAGCAGCTGCCCCCTTTGTTGGTTCGGGAGGGCATGGTGAGGAGTTCGTTGTCGAAGGTCGTGGTTTGCTGCTTGATGAAGATGCGGCAGCAGCTCGGTAGAGTTGGCCAGCGGGGTTGGATGGCATCCAAGAGGTAGCACGACCTGCAGACATGTTAGTTCTCGTGCTAGCTCTCCGTCCCTGTACTACCCTTTCAGCTTTACAAGCAAGATGAAACAAACGAGTGATCGAATTGTATTCTTTGTAAGCCAAAATATCCTGAATTTCCCGATTCAGCCCACCCATAAACCTAGCCATAGCTGCATCCTCATTTTCTACCAAACCACAACGAAGCATCCCTGTTTGCAACTCTTGATAGTACTCTTCTACAGATTTGTTTCCCTGTCTCAAAAGGTGAAGCTTATGCAAAAGATCACGTGCATGATAAGAAGGAACAAATCTAGCTCGCATAACTCTTTTCATAGCATCCCAAGTTTGTGGAGTGTTGTTTGGGTGGCTGCGCACATATTCGCTCCACCAAATAGAAGCAAAATCAGTAAACTCACTAGTAGCAGCCCTAACACGTTTGTTTTCAGGAAAATCATGACATGCAAATTTTTGATCAACAGCTAGCTCCCAAGTAAGATATGCATTGGGGTCATATTTTCCATCCGTTGGCGCTAAAAATTGGCCGGAAATCGGCCGATGACCTTCAGCGTCGGACACACGACCCAGGAGAATCTGCTTAACTCCTGTTCGGGTGATCACCCTGGTGCGGTTAGCGCGGCGTGAAAGTCAATCTGACCTGTCGATTGACAAGGAAAGAAACGTATTAAATTACGGGTTCTCGATCGGCTAAAGTTCCGATCTGTCGTGAAAAGCGTATCAGCGAATCGGCGATTTGCTATGAAGATGACCGGCTATAGATCAGCCGATAATCACGTAGCGATTGCAAAGAAACTACTGGAGCAACTTAAACAATCGCCACTGATGCAACACTCGAAATAGATCTAATCAACTATATGATGATAAATAAGAAGAAATAATAATAAAGCCGACAGTTCGATCTCAAGCTGGATAACTGGTGATAAAACTAGAACAATAAGTAAAACCTATAATTCTAGTAAATATCGATAACTGGTGAATAAATCTAAACGAAACAACGGCGATGCGCCTGAAGTTAAAGCTTAGATATTATTCGATAAACGGAACCTACCAATTGGCTGGAGATCGTGTCGATGCAGCCCTGCCAACCCGTACGAACTTGTGAAAGAAAAAGATGTATTGGCGAAGTCGCCGATTTGAAAGTAAAGTACGATGAAAAAGTAGATTGTTGGTATTGGTTGATGTGTATCTCTCTACAAAACCCTGATTGCTTCTATTTATACCCTAGGACTAAGACTCCTGATCTATCACGATCCGTTACAAACTTGATTTAAATGAAAACTACTAAATCTATAAGACTTTCCTAAAGGAAACGGGCTCCCACAGGATCTTCTGCTGCCATCTCCTAGTCCAATCCGAACTCCTTCCATTGCTTCTCGACCGAGTTGGCGTCGTTCTTTGACCAACGTCAGGTCATCTTTGACTGGGATCCTCTGTCATCTTGACTCTACATCCCCTCTTGGGATTCCATTAGCTTCATCCCCTATTTGTTGGCGCAAGCCCATATTGGCCCAAACGCTCCAGCCTTTCAATCGGCCAACCCCCACCAACTCCATTCGCCAATTGACCGAAACACTGCAGCGCCAATCGGCCAATTCTTAATTGTAGCGTCAATCGGCCGATTCCCAATTGTAGCCTTTAAGTCTGCCGCATCGGCCAATCTCCTCCTTCCCTTACGCCGATTCAACACGTGTCAAAATCTGGCGTCAACACATGCCCCCCAGTTTCGGAGTGAAACATGACTTTTTACTTCAAAATTCTTTTTTAATCTCTCCTCCAAAACAAATGCGGCAAAAATCCCCTTCCGTTTCGTGGTCTTCTACATGATGATTGCAATCTTTTCGAACTAGGCGCTAGAGACAACTGTTCCCCTAGAATTCGTGTAGACGGCGCGGCAAAAATCCCGCCTTTACCCCTTCTCTCTCGGACCGTCTTTAAATACTTGTGACAACCCTGGTAAAAATTTCATTTCTAAAATCAGTATCATTAGCCTAACCCTATGCTTAAACCAACTAATAAAAGGGTGGAAAGAATTAAAACGAGTTCAGTTGGAATTCAAATTTAATTTGAGCACATTAGTTACGTTTGAACATTTAAATTTAACTTTCAAACCATAAGCCAAATGAGATTTTGCCTGAAACCAAAGTTGTAGAACTTTTTATTTTGAACAACTTTCGTGTTCAAAAGTTTTTGAAATTCAAATCAGAAAGAGGAGAAAACGCCCTGTTTGCACCCAGCCCCCTGAAGTTTTCCAAATTCTTGCATCCAGGTCCCTCGTTTCCCCCCCCCCCCCTCCTCTGCCGCACCGCGCGCGTTCGCCCGCCCGCCGCGCGCCAGGTGGCCGGCGTCGCCTGACCGGCGCGAGGCGCCAGGCCAGTGGCCGCCGCACCACCCCGCCACGGCCGGCTTTGCCCCGCCCCCACGCCGCGCGGCCAGTGAACGCCCGCGCGTGCTGCCGCGCCCAGCCCGCCGCCCGGCCGCCCAGTAGCCGCGCTCCGCCGTGCCGCCCCGGCCCCCGCGCCCCGCCAGCTGCCGCGCCTGCCCTCCGCCCGAGCCGCTGCAGCAGCTGCTCCCCAATCCGCACGCCGCGCTATCTCCTCGCGCCCACGCCAAAATCTCGGCCGCCCAGTCGCCCGCGCCCGCTCGCCGCACGCCGCGCCGGCGTTCTGCCGCCGCCCGCCGCAGCCAGTGCACGCCGTTGCCGTGCCCCGGCCCGCGCGTCGCCCAGGCACCTCCACACCCCCTCCTGTCCCTATAAAAGCCCCGCCCCGACCACGCGTGCGAGCCACCGCAGCCCAGAATGCCTCGCCGTCGCCATCGACGCCGCCGAGCACCGCCCGCCCGTGGACAGCCCTCCACAGCCGCCCCCTGCCCAAATTGAAGCGCCAGCCACCACTACATCACCACACCGAAGCTCGCCGACCCGCCCAACGCCACCCAGAGCCACCTGAGCGCCGCCGCCCGCGCTGCCGCCGCCGCCGCCGCCCCTGCTCGCCGTGGACAGCACGACCCCGACCCCCTCCGTCCAAGCCGAGCCCCTGAGTAGCTTCCCCACGCGCCACTGAAGCTCACCGACCGGACCACGCCGCCCCAAGCCCGCCGGAGCACCGCCGTCGACGCGAGCCGCGCCGCCGCCGCCTCTGCTCCAACGCCGGCGATCCCTTCCCGGCCGTCCCCCACCTGAACAACACCCCCACAAGGTAGCCCTCGCACCCCTGAACCTTCCCCGACCCTCGCCCCTCGCCGCCGGCGAGCCCCCTCGACGGAATTTCGGCCGGCCGCCGTACCCGAGCCGCCCGAGGACCCAATTGCAAGAATTTAAATCTTTAGAAGGGTCTGAGCGTAAGATTCAAGGACCTAGTTGTAAAAGAAAGTTTCAAACCTAGATTCAAATTCAGTGAACTTGAAAAATTCGTATAAAATCGTAGAAAATTCATAAATCTGCAAACTCAACTGTTCTGGAATCCTCAGAACAAACTCTACCACTTTTGTTACAAAAGTTTTCTCAGAATCTCAATATATTTTGCTCTACATTAAATAGAAGCTTTAATGGACTTATTTTGTACCCACTGTTCTAGAACAATGCTGACCCTAAATTTTGGGCAGTGAATTAGTTGCTTGATGATTAGGACTGTGTAGAAAGATCAGGCCCAAATTCCGTCTCTAGCCTTACTGTTTGTTAAACTTAGTTTTAATTCATGTGTAAGTAGAATGTTTTGTCCCTGCAGTTAGGTGGTGAGACACCCATTGAAACTTTTCCTATGCTAATGTATTGGTACCTAGAAGCCAGAGAAAAATTAGGAGACTTTTTATCCCACAGTAACCTACTTATTTGATTTATGTGCTAATAACATACATTAAATCAAGAAAATAGTATCTTAGCTTGGAAAATTCTCAAATTTTTACTAGGAGTTACACTATGGTAGGGGTTGCTGTGTAAAAAGTTCCATGGACAAAAACCTTGTGTAGGGTCCTGTAAAAAATGAATCTTTGAATAGCCTAGGTGTAGAATGTCATATTTTCTATGCTCTGAATACTGCATGATAAATCCTACAAAAATTACAGTAGCTTCTGCATGCTTAAGTGAGAGCTCTGTAAAAATCTTAGACTCAATTGTTGCACCAATTGTTCTGTACAAAAAGAACAAGGATCTAACAGCAACTATGTAATGTATTTTTCATAATTAATCTGTTACATAAAATTGGCTAAACATTTTTCAGTAAGCACATCTTTCCCTGATGTGCCTAAATCAAAAAGTTCATAACCAAAAACCATCCATTGTAGTAATTACTCTTAAATCATATCGATTGCCATTTCCACGAATTAAACTTGTGCATTCATGTAGAATCAACGACTCTCGCCGACGGAACTTACGAGCTGGTGCCCGCGTCCGAGAGTGAGCAGCGTGAAGCTCAAGCAAATCTAACTGAAGCTTTTGAAGACCCGAGCCCAAGTTCGGAAGATCCCCAAGCGAACTGCGAAGGCAAGCCCCGGAGCATAACCCATTCTTTCCGAAATTATGCAACTCATTACTCTTGTTTGTGCATTAAGTTTATAGGAGTTGGATGAAAACTTAGTTGCATGATACTAGGAACCCTTGCTTGAAAACTAGACGTAAGGTTCGATAGAATGCTGTGCTAATAGGACTCCGGTAAAAGTCGGGTGATTTCCTGTCACTCGCGAGAAAATAGGAGTTGAATGACTACTACACGCTGCAATCATAAGGACACGGACGGGCTATGGAACGATGGTTACGATTGAGGCCCGTCTGTCTAGTGAAAAATGCTAAGGCCGCAGGGTGTGGTAGTGATGGTTAAGTCTTTGAACGTACTAAACACATGCCGAGATTATGGAAATCGGTAAGCTTAAGTACCTGATTGGCCCGGCAAGGGGACGGCATCCTACCCTTTGAACTTCGGTCCCATGTGCATATGGCGAGTGCAGAGAGTGGTCACGACCCGGCGCCGAACCGTGGCGTGGAGCTCTTGTACTCTCGGAGGGTAGCCCCGATCCACGCCCCGGAAAGAAAGGGGAAAAGTTGCACGTGTGACTCTAGGGAGTAACCACGTGACGTGTGTTTGGGTTTCCCTTGCAAGGTTAAGAAATTCGATTCGAATCGTCCGTTTCTCACGGCTATTGAGACTGCTTAACCATTTTTACCCACAGAGTAAGAAGAGGAACAATGATGATGAATGAACTGGTTGGATGAAAAATTTAATGCTTCACCATGTATGCTTTAGATAGCTGCTTACCTAGACTGGCTAACGAAACTAGAATCTTGAGCTAAAAGTTGAGAGTAAGGACCCACTTGTAGATGCTTTTCGGCAAAACAAACCCCTGAGCCAAAAAGCCTGGCATGTCTAGAGTCGGTGGAGTAGTTTCCACTACACGGGTAAGTCTTGCTGAGTATTAGTATACTCAGTCTTGCTTGTGACTCGATTTCAGGTGAGCCCTTCGAAGACATGATTGCTAGCTTGACTTGGCCCTGCACTCTCCCCCCTGGTTGGTCGGTGGAATGGGATGCGCCCCCGTCCAACGGAGATAAGGCCGAGTGATGTCTCGTACGGGCTTCATCGAGACATCCTGTATCGTCGAGTAGTTTCCGTTGTTTATTTCCGCTGCAACTTAACTCTGAAGAACTTATTTATGTTAATTGGAGTATTTGGTTTCTAAGCTCAGAACTTGGCCTGTAATATTTACTTATGTTAATGTCGTAATATTTGCTGGAATGTGGTATTCTCTGGGCTCATCGTCGCATGAGCATTTGTATGTACGTCGCTCGATCCGTGCACCGTGGTTGTATCGGGAGGTTATACCCGACAGACCAGTGGATTACTCCGTTTGAAGCGTAAGGTTAACCGAGAACGCCTTAATGGTGATGGTTAATACACTTGAGCCGGATTAATTCAGGTGGTTCTGCCACAGCTGGTATCAGAGCCGTAGCTGGTGCCACAGCTGGCAACAGCGGACACCAGAGCCGAAATACATACGCCAGAGAATGCTACAAGCCTTAAAAACTCATTTTACTAATACTTGACTAGAAGGTTGTGTTGCGAAATGCGTTGGTACGTTAAGGATGGTGCCTAGTTCGTAAAGCCCTAAGGGATTATGGGAAAGTTTACTAGGTGGCTATCTAACTTCTATATATAGTATCAACTGACTTCCAGCACATTACCTTCTGTCAAAACTTACTTTCACGCACAACCGACCTTAAATTCTGTAACGACGCACTCTTCGCTAAGGTAAGAAGGTAAGGATCCTCAGCCAACTGAGAGAGCTTGGCCTTCCTGTCGGTGATGCGAACCGAACGCTGCCCTCAAGCAGTGGCTTACTTGAGGTGCTGCCAATATGCCAGCTATTAGTTGCGCATATTGGGAGTAGAAGGTTTGGCGCAGGGTATGGCGATCGCTGTTCATACCCCCGTCTCATGACGGTACCCCCCGTGAATACGCTATCTCGATAGCGTATGTTAACGTCGTCTGTACGGCGGAAATTGTACAGATATCGTTTCTATAAGTAAACGGTAATGAATACGGACGCTTTCATGAGTGCTGGCATGAAAGGTTCATGAAATATATATATGCTTGTCGATTTTCTGCAGGTACACTAACCGCGATTACGATAAGTTAAGGGACGAGTAGAAAGACTCGACTAGCTATTATAGGAGAGCCGTATTGTGTAAGCCACCGAAACTATCTTCGTAAGACCAAAGCTATTTGGCAATTATTTTATTTTGTGAGGACGAATAGGACGTGCATACATCATAAACATGTGTATCTGAAATCAAAAATGCGTTGTATGAGAGTGGTAAGGTTCTTGCGTATCTAAGCGTGGTTTGCATAAGGACCATCTAGCAAAACTGTCCGAATTCTGCCATGACCAAAAAGAGCGATTTATTGACCTAAGAAAATGACCTTTTCTGGAGAAGTTCATGTTGAAAGAATTGTTCCAAATTTCGTGTTCTATCTTCTGTTCAAAGATGAAAAAAAAAATTCTGAACTTATGGATAGTAAGAAATAACAGAAACCTTGGAATGTCAGAATTCTGTCCAGAATAAGCCCTTCTGCCTCTTAAATTTTTAGGCCCCCTTCCCGCAGTTTTCTGCAAAAGAGCACAACACAAAACTTGTTCCAAATTTACCCAGTTAGCTTCTGTTAAAATTTGGTAAATTTTGGCTGGGTAGATTTTCCCTGGTGCACGAAACTCTAGCCCTCTGTTCACTGAAAATTCTGGGTAGACAGTAAGGTAAAACCTGAAAAGAAAGACCATCTTAGAGACCTAATTAGCTCTGGAGTTGACTAGCACAGTTGTTCACAAATACCTTAGGAGTGATCTGGTGAAATTTGAGAATTTTTGGATTAGAACTGTGGGAGTTATGGTTATTTTTGCACACTATACAGAATCTGCCCTATTGCTGTTCACAGTTTTCACTATCTCACTCCATTTGATCTTTTGTTCAGATGGCCGAGCCTGTTGATATGATGGTGGATGAGGATGGACGCGTACACTCGCAGTGTCTCCACTGGGAGGGCTTTCCCTCTATTTTGTGGGATGTTCTGCGTACCGCGGGCTATCTAATTCCCCCACGTTACGCCGGACTGGAGTTTGCAGAAAATGGAGTTACCCAGCGCCGTGTCAACGTGACTATCTTTCCGCACCCGCTACACCCGGAGTGGCCCGCCTTGGAGCTTGAGGCTGTTGGTCGCCGTTTGGCCGATACTTGGGAGCTTGCAGCCATGAGGGCGCTCACCACGTTTTGTGCGCAGCGTCCCGAGGTTGTCACACTCACTCCCATTGGATTGTTTCCTGCTGCCCAGGACAACGACCCCTTTTGGCTCAACAGGGTGCAGCACGCACAGTATTTGGTAGACTTTCATGCCCAGGAAACTATTCATACCTCCGTGCGGTGCATGAGTGCACTCTACCGGCTTCAGACTCTCCAGAGTCAGGCACTCGAGCAGCTCACTGATCTTGCTCAGGCCTACCATATGATGGCAGATACCAGGGATGAGCAGATAAAGGAGCTCAGTCAGGATCTTGAGGACAGAGATGCTCAGATTGGCCAACTTGAGGGCCAAATCCAGGAGCAGGACACTCTCATGGGGGAGAGAGATGCCACGATAGCACAGTTGGAGGAGCAGCTCCATGATCTGAACCTTGAGTTGGAAGATGCTAATGAGCACATTCAGTGGCATCATGATCAGAATGACCATCCCCATGAGGACGACATGGAGGAGGATGACGAGGAGCCACAGGAAATTGATGGTATCTCAGGTATGGATTTCGAGGGTGAGGTACCACAGGCACCTCAGATGGGAGCTCACTCTCCTGCTCATAGCGAGTCGTCCGTCAACGACTTGGATGATTTCTAGAGGACGACCTAGGAGGACTTTTGCACATACTCCTCGATAGGGTAGCCTAACTTTTGGCAAGTGTGTAATAGGCTAACTAGGAGTTGAGTAACTCTTTTGTGTTGGGTACACCTGAACCATGTGGACACCCTCAGCATGTAAGGAACGGCGATAAACTTGGGTGATTTCGTTGTAATTTGGTAAACGATGAAATCCACAATCGCTGAGACTTGTCGGAATTTTTACCCATGTCTCCTTGCATTTCTTGGCTGAGTGTTGAATACCAGACTTGTGCTAAGTTTTGTGATCTAGGTTCTCACAAAAATTCAGCATCATTGGGTCTCGCTAGTTTAAGATATAGGCAAAACCGTACCGATCAATTTGCTGAAAGACAGCTAAGGCAGCAAGGCAAAGGACGAGCTTTTCGACCACCTTAGCTACAGTTCAAGCACCGAAGTTAAATACCAAAGTGGTGCATTCCTAAATTCTCTGACTACTGCAAAAGTTTGAAATGTTTTGGATGGACCCACAGCAGGCTATGATTTTTCTCGTAGCAAACAGAGATTCTGTCCATACGTCTAGCTGTGACTTCGGAAGTCTATGACTACACCAATTATTTATCAAGGAAGTAATATGGATCGCGTTGCAAATGGTAACCTTTCACGTTTCAGATGGTTGGATCAACACGTGGCAACCCCGAGGGTTTTGGTGCCGGTGGCAGCCGCTCGCGACAATCGCCACCACCCCCGCCCAGTTTGGTGGAAGTGATGGCCGCTCAAACCGAGCTGCTGCGTCAGATTGTGCAAGGACAACACCAGCAGAGGGGTGGGCACAATGCTCACCAACCACAAGCCGCAGGATACACGGATTTCCTAGGGACCCAGCCTCCCTTGTTCCATAAGACCGAGGAACCCCTGGACGCAGATGCATGGATTCGCACCATAGAATCCAAGTTCACACTACTTGTGGCCCCATGCTCAGAGGCCAACAAAGCTCGTTTTGCCGTGCAACAGCTTCGCGGTACCGCTCGTCTGTGGTGGGACCACTATTTTGCGATGCTCCCGGCTGATCATGTGGTCGACTGGAATGAATTCAAGACCGCGTTCCGGGCACATCATATTCCCGAGGGTCTCATGGAGAGGAAGTTGAATGAGTTTCTGGCACTTACCCAGGGCACCCGCACCGTGCTGCAGTACGCCCAGGCGTTCAACAACTTGTGTCAGTATGCGGGCTATCACGCTGATACGGATGCCAAGAAGCGTGATCGTTTCCGCCGAGGCCTGAATACCAAGCTCAAGGAACGTCTGAACCTAGCTAGGGCTGACACCTACAACGAGTTGGTCAATATGGCCATTACCCAGGAGGACTGTATCATGGCACACCGGGCAGAGAAGAAGAGAAAGGCACCCGCAGGACCATCAAGTGCCCAACTACCAAGGTATCGCATTGTGCAAAATACCGCACCCACAGCTCCACCAAGGGCCCCACAGCCCGGAAGATGGATTGCCAGACCCCCACAGCAGCCAGGCATGGTACGACCCCCGATGCCTCCACAGAATGGTCCGAGGCCCATTCTTCAGCAGTCTCTTCGACCTAGCCCCGCGAATCGCTGTTTCAAATGCGGGAGTTCCAGCCACTTCGCACGAGAATGCCCTCAGCCTGGACAGCCCAACCACGGTCAAGGATCCAACCCGAACACCAAGAACAGGGGCAAGAGACAGACCCTGCAAGTCAAGCAAGGACGGATTAACTTCACCACGCTTGCAGAGCTTCCTGAAGGAGCCCCAGTGATGTCGGGTACATTCTCTATCCATAACAAGCCTGCAGTTATATTATTTGATTCTGGTGCATCGCATAGTTTCATAAGTGCAAAATTCGGTGCAAAAGTAGGCTTGGATGTTTGTCACACCAAAGGGTCATATATGATATCAACACCGGGTGGTAAAATTGCTTCAAACCAAATGATCAGACAAGTACCAGTCAAATTGGGTAGTAAAACCATCGACACGGACCTTGTCCTTTTACCCCTTGACGGCATGGACATTATTTTGGGAATGAACTGGATGGCTATGCATGGAGTCACACTGGACCTTTCTTCCCGAGCCGTTGAGATAAATTCACCTAGTCACGGAGCCACTACCCTTTACCTACCGTTCCTAGATTGTACTAATTCCTGTGCTTATAAGATGGAAGGACTTAAGCCAGATAATATTCCTGTGGTAAACGAGTATGCCGATGTTTTCCCGGAGGACTTACCAGGAATGCCCCCGGATAGGGACATTGAGTTCGTTATTGAACTACAACCAGGCACTGCACCTATATCCAAAAGACCATATAGGATGCCCCCTAAAGAATTGGCCGAGCTGAAAATTCAACTCCAAGAACTACTGGACAAAGGTTTCATTCGCCCTAGCGCGTCACCTTGGGGATGTCCAGCCCTATTCGTAAAGAAGAAGGATAACAGTTTGAGATTATGTGTGGACTACCGACCTCTCAATGCGGTAACTGTTAAAAATAAATACCCCCTTCCTCGCATCGATGTGCTCTTCGATCAATTAGCTGGAGCCAGAGTCTTCTCAAAGATTGATCTTCGTTCGGGATATCATCAGATCAAGATTCGCCCGTGCGATATTCCTAAGACTGCCTTCTCCACACGATATGGACTATATGAATTCTTGGTCATGTCCTTTGGACTCACCAATGCCCCTGCCTACTTCATGTATCTCATGAATTCGGTATTCATGCCCGAACTTGACAAATTCGTCGTAGTGTTCATCGACGACATTCTTATCTATTCCAAGGATGAGGAAGAGCATGCCAAGCACCTTCGCGTTGTTCTTCAGCGACTCAGGGACCATCAGCTTTATGCTAAGTTTTCTAAGTGTGAATTCTGGTTGGATACTGTAAAGTTCTTAGGTCACACGATCTCCAGCGAAGGCATAGCTGTTGACCCCAGCAAGGTACAAGAGGTGATGGATTGGAAACCCTCTACCTCTGTTCATCAGATTCGCAGTTTTCTCGGCTTAGCCGGTTACTACCGCCGCTTCATCCCGGATTTCTCTCGAATTGCTAAGCCCATGACTGAACTGTTAAAGAAGGAAGTAAAGTTTGTATGGGACGAGAGATGTGAAGAAGCTTTCCACACTCTCAGAGAGCATCTGACTACTGCACCTGTGTTAGCTCAACCCGATAATACCAAGCCATTAGATGTGTATTGTGACGCATCAGGTACTGGTCTAGGATGTGTGCTTATGCAAGAGAATCGAGTGATTGCATATGCCTCACGAGCCCTTCGGCCCCACGAAAAGAATTATCCCACGCATGACCTTGAGCTCGCAGCCGTCATTCACGCTCTGAAGATATGGAGGCATTATCTCATGGGTACACAGTGCAATATCTACACGGATCATAAGAGTCTCAAGTACATCTTCACACAAGCTGATCTGAATATAAGACAACGGAGATGGCTAGAATTAATCAAGGATTATGACCTTGAAGTGCACTATCACCCCGGCAAGGCTAATGTAGTCGCGGATGCACTAGGCCGCAAGTCCCATTGCCATTGCCTATCCATGGAGTCCTACCATGAGACATTGTGCGCAGATATGAGGAAGCTTAACTTGGAAATGGTTTCCCAAGGCACACTAGATCACATCTCAGTTGAGCCCACTCTTCACGACCAAATCGTCATGGCACAACTACAGGATGAAGGAATTAAGATCATCAAACAGAAACTCTCTCTAGGTGAGGAGAAGTACAAATGTTTCCGCCAGGACCATAAGGGAGTTCTATGGTTCGAAAGTCGTATAGTCGTTCCGAAGAATCGTGAACTCCGCAAGCAAATTCTTGATGAGGCACACCTCTCCAAATTCTCTATCCACCCCGGCAGTAGCAAAATGTATCAGGACCTAAGGCAAAACTTCTGGTGGACTAGAATGAAAAGAGAAATTGCTACGTATGTCTCAGAATGTGACACGTGCCAGAGAGTGAAGGCTAGCCACTTAAAGGTAGCCGGTACACTTCAACCGTTACCTATACCATCATGGAAATGGGAAGACATAAGTATGGACTTCATCGTTGGACTACCAAACACGTCCCAGAGACATGATTCCATATGGGTTATCGTTGATAGACTCACGAAGACGGCACATTTTCTTCCGGTACACACCACCTATTCTACCAAGAAATATGCCGAGATTTACCTTGATCATATTGTTTGCCTGCATGGAATACCTAAGACAATTATTTCCGATCGTGGTCCCCAGTTTGTAGCACGCTTTTGGGAACAACTGCAAACGTCTCTTGGCACAAAGCTGATTCGCAGCTCAGCATACCACCCTCAGACCGATGGACAAACGGAAAGAGTAAACCAAATTCTTGAAGACATGCTGAGAGCCTGTGTCATTCATTATGACAAGAATTGGGACAAATGCCTACCCCTGGCAGAGTTCTCGTACAACAACAGCTACCAAACGAGTTTGAAAATGGCACCATTTGAGGCCCTGTACGGACGAAGGTGTCGAACTCCTTTGAGCTGGTCACAAACCGGAGAACGTAAAATAATTGGACCCGACCTGGTAATCGAGGCAGAGGAGAAAGTAAAAGTAATACAAGCAAATCTTAAAGCCGCACAATCCCGACAAAAGAGCTATTCTGACAAAAGGAGAAAGCCCCTAAAGTTCGAAGTTGGCGATCATGTCTACCTTCGAGTTTCGCCAACCAAGGGAGTGCAAAGATTCGGAATCAAGGGCAAACTAGCTCCCCGTTATGTTGGTCCCTACAAAATCATTGAGAGCTGCGGACCCGTAGCCTACAAATTACGGCTGCCCCCTCAGCTCACGGCCACCCATGATGTCTTCCACGTATCTCAACTCAAGAAGTGTATTCGAGTCCCTACCGAGATTGTGGAACAACAAGAAATATCGTTGGAACCCGACCTCTCGTATGACGAACACCCAGTTAAGATTCTGGATCAAAAAGAAAGAGAGACCAAGAGGAAAGTAATTAGAATGTATAAAATACAATGGAATCACCACACGGAAGAAGAAGCCACCTAGGAAACGGAGAGCTACCTGAACCAACATTTCCCTGGGTTTCTTATCTCAACCACTGGTATGTGCACCCACACCCACACTAAGAATTACCGAATCTCGGGGCGAGATTCTCGTTAAGGGGGGAAGGCTGTGACAACCCTGGTAAAAATTTCATTTCTAAAATCAGTATCATTAGCCTAACCCTATGCTTAAACCAACTAATAAAAGGGTGGAAAGAATTAAAACGAGTTCAGTTGGAATTCAAATTTAATTTGAGCACATTAGTTACGTTTGAACATTTAAATTTAACTTTCAAACCATAAGCCAAATGAGATTTTGCCTGAAACCAAAGTTGTAGAACTTTTTATTTTGAACAACTTTCGTGTTCAAAAGTTTTTGAAATTCAAATCAGAAAGAGTAGAAAACGCCCTGTTTGCACCCAGCCCCCTGAAGTTTTCCAAATTCTTGCATCCAGGTCCCTCGTTTCCCCCCCCCCCCCCCCCTCCTCTGCCGCACCGCGCGCGCTCGCCCGCCCGCCGCGCGCCCGGTGGCCGGCGTCGCCTGACCGGCGCGAGGCGCCAGGCCAGTGGCCGCCGCACCACCCCGCCACGGCCGGCTTTGCCCCGCCCCCACGCCGCGCGGCCAGTGAACGCCCGCGCGTGCTGCCGCGCCCAGCCCGCCGCCCGGCCGCCCAGTAGCCGCGCTCCGCCGTGCCGCCCCGGCCCCCGCGCCCCGCCAGCTGCCGCGCCTGCCCTCCGCCCGAGCCGCTGCAGCAGCTGCTCCCCAATCCGCACGCCGCGCTATCTCCTCGCGCCCACGCCAAAATCTCGGCCGCCCAGTCGCCCGCGCCCGCTCGCCGCACGCCGCGCCGGCGTTCTGCCGCCGCCCGCCGCAGCCAGTGCACGCCGTTGCCGTGCCCCGCCCCGCGCGTCATCCAGGCACCTCCACACCCCCTCCTGTCCCTATAAAAGCCCCGCCCCGACCACGCGCGCGAGCCACCGCAGCCCAGAACGCCTCGCCGTCGCCATCGCCGCCGCCGAGCACCGCCCGCCCGTGGACAGCCCTCCACAGCCGCCCCCTGCCCAAATTGAAGCGCCAGCCACCACTACACCACCACACCGAAGCTCGCCGACCCGCCCAACGCCACCCAGAGCCACCGGAGCGCCGCCGCCCGCGCTGCCGCCGCCGCCGCCGCCCCTGCTCGCCGTGGACAGCACGACCCCGACCCCCTCCGTCCAAGCCGAGCCCCTGAGTAGCTTCCCCACGCGCCACTGAAGCTCACCGACCGGACCACGCCGCCCCAAGCCCGCCGGAGCACCGCCGTCGACGCGAGCCGCGCCGCCGCCGCCTCTGCTCCAACGCCGGCGAGCCCTTCCCGGCCGTCCCCCACCTGAACAACACCCCCACAAGGTAGCCCTCGCACCCCTGAACCTTCCCCGACCCTCGCCCCTCGCCGCCGGCGAGCCCCCTCGCCGGAATTTCGGCCGGCCGCCGTACCCGAGCCGCCCGAGGACCCAATTGCAAGAATTTAAATCTTTAGAAGGGTCTGAGCGTAAGATTCAAGGACCTAGTTGTAAAAGAAAGTTTCAAACCTAGATTCAAATTCAGTGAACTTGAAAAATTCGTATAAAATCGTAGAAAATTCATAAAAATGCAAACTCAACTGTTCTGGAATCCTCAGAACAAACTCTACCACTTTTGTTACAAAAGTTTTCTCAGAATCTCAATATATTTTGCTCTACATTAAATAGAAGCTTTAATGGACTTATTTTGTACCCACTGTTCTAGAACAATGCTGACCCTAAATTTTGGGCAGTGAATTAGTTGCTTGATGATTAGGACTGTGTAGAAAGAACAGGCCCAAATTCCGTCTCTAGCCTTACTGTTTGTTAAACTTAGTTTTAATTCATGTGTAAGTAGAATGTTTGGTCCCTGCAGTTAGGTGGTGAGACACCCATTGAAACTTTTCCTATGCTAATGTATTGGTACCTAGAAGCCAGAGAAAAATTAGGAGACTTTTTATCCCACAGTAACCTACTTATTTGATTTATGTGCTAATAACATACATTAAGTCAAGAAAATAGTATCTTAGCTTGGAAAATTCTCAAATTTTTACTAGGAGTTACACTATGGTAGGGGTTGCTGTGTAAAAAGTTCCATGGACAAAAATCTTGTGTAGGGTCCTGTAAAAAATGAATCTTTGAATAGCCTAGGTGTAGAATGTCATATTTTCTATGCTCTGAATACTGCATGATAAATCCTACAAAAATTACAGTAGCTTCTGCATGCTTAAGTGAGAGCTCTGTAAAAATCTTATACTCAATTGTTGCACCAATTGTTCTGTACAAAAAGAACAAGGATCTAACAGCAACTATGTAATGTATTTTTCATAATTAATCTGTTACATAAAATTGGCTAAAAATTTTTCAGTAAGCACATCTTTCCCTGGTGTGCCTAAATCAAAAAGTTCATAACCAGAAACCATCCATTGTAGTAATTACTCTTAAATCGTATCGATTGCCATTTCCACGAATTAAACTTGTGCATTCATGTAGAATCAACGACTCTCGCCGACGGAACTTACGAGCTGGTGCCCGCGTCCGAGAGTGAGCAGCGTGAAGCTCAAGCAAATCTAACTGAAGCTTTTGAAGACCCGAGCCCAAGTTCGGAAGATCCCCAAGCGAACTGCGAAGGCAAGCCCCGGAGCATAACCCATTCTTTCCGAAATTATGCAACTCATTACTCTTGTTTGTGCATTAAGTTTATAGGAGTTGGATGAAAACTTAGTTGCATGATACTAGGAACCCTTGCTTGAAAACTAGACGTAAGGTTCGATAGAATGCTGTGCTAATAGGACTCCGGTAAAAGTCGGGTGATTTCCTGTCACTCGCGAGAAAATAGGAGTTGAATGACTACTACACGCTGCAATCATAAGGACACGGACGGGCTATGGAACGATGGTTACGATTGAGGCCCGTCTGTCTAGTGAAAAATGCTAAGGCCGCAGGGTGTGGTAGTGATGGTTAAGTCTTTGAACGTACTAAACACATGCCGAGATTATGGGAATCGGTAAGCTTAAGTACCTGATTGGCCCGGCAAGGGGACGGCATCCTACCCTTTGAACTTCGGTCCCATGTGCATATGGCGAGTGCAGAGAGTGGTCGCGACCCGGCGCCGAACCGTGGCGTGGAGCTCTTGTACTCTCGGAGGGTAGCCCCGATCCACGCCCCGGAAAGAAAGGGGAAAAGTTGCACGTGTGACTCTAGGGAGTAACCACGTGACGTGTGTTTGGGTTTCCCTTGCAAGGTTAAGAAATTCGATTCGAATCGTCCGTTTCTCACGGCTATTGAGACTGCTTAACCATTTTTACCCACAGAGTAAGAAGAGGAAACTAGAATTTAATGCTTCACCATGTATGCTTTAGATAGCTGCTTACCTAGACTGGCTAACGAAACTAGAATCTTGAGCTAAAAGTTGAGAGTAAGGACCCACTTGTAGATGCTTTTCGGCAAAACAAACCCCTGAGCCAAAAAGCCTGGCATGTCTAGAGTCGGTGGAGTAGTTTCCACTACACGGGTAAGTCTTGCTGAATATTAGTATACTCAGTCTTGCTTGTGACTCGATTTCAGGTGAGCCCTTCGAAGACATGATTGCTAGCTTGACTTGGCCCTGCACTCTCCCCCCTGGTTGGTCGGTGGAATGGGATGCGCCCCCGTCCAACGGAGATAAGGCCGAGTGATGTCTCGTACGGGCTTCATCGAGACATCCTGTATCGTCGAGTAGTTTCCGTTGTTTATTTCCGCTGCAACTTAACTCTGAAGAACTTATTTATGTTAATTGGAGTATTTGGTTTCTAAGCTCAGAACTTGGCCTGTAATATTTACTTATGTTAATGTCGTAATATTTGCTGGAATGTGGTATTCTCTGGGCTCATCGTCGCATGAGCATTTGTATGTACGTCGCTCGATCCGTGCACCGTGGTTGTATCGGGAGGTTATACCCGACAGACCAGTGGATTACTCCGTTTGAAGTGTAAGGTTAACCGAGAACGCCTTAATGGTGATGGTTAATACACTTGAGCCGGATTAATTCAGGTGGTTCTGCCCCAATACTGGCGTTCTCCGCTGCTTCTTCTCCACGAGCTTAGTAATTTCCTCTCCAGCGAATCACTTTCTATCTTCTCCGAACGCCCTTTTGGTTTCCAACCGCATTCTCCGGCGATCCTTCTTTCGTCTACATTCCGCTTCATTCCATCAATGGCGGCACCATCAGCAACTCCACCAACCACAGAGGCTCCGCCAGCAACTCCATCGGCGACAATGAGCTTCATCCCGGAGGTAAACATCCGAAACTTTCCCCTTTTACTTTTTACCGCCCATGCACCTTTTAGATCTATTCTTAGTTCCTCCCTTTTTACCTTTTTTAGGCAGTTAGACACCAAATCACTATTCCCCTTTCCGAAACTCCTGGTCTCATCTGGTTAGGCCCTATGGGGAATCCAGACCCGACTGATCTGATTAACTTAGAAACCCATAGAATCCCTTTCAAGCAATCACCTATGGATTTGGGTCCGTGGTCAGGCACTTTTAGATCTTGGCCGAATGAAACCCCCGGCTGGAAAGAGTGGTACCAAAGAATGGCCAACTCTAAGAGAGTTCAATGGGATGCATTAAAAATCAGCCAGTGCATCAATCTCTCTTTGTCCCAGATGGAGAAGAATGAACCCCTGGTAATAGCAGCGTTCTATTTCTGGTCTGACGCGCTCAACGCGTTTCTCTTTGGGCACGGACCCATGACCCCATCTCTGGCCGATGTCCTGATGTTGACCGGCCTCAACATTTCCTCCCCCGATACACCCTTTGATTATCTGATCAAGCCGACCCATCGGCTAGAGACAAAAGGAATTGGCGGGTGGAAAGGGTATATCAACAGAAACATGAGGACTGATACGATTTTGGAGAGAGAACATTCAGCGTTCTTGATGATGTGGCTAGAGAAGCACCTCTTCTGCGGCAGAGCGGTTGGCCCTTCTTCCAACACACAAGCTCTGGCCGAAGCCCTGTCAAGAGGATCCACCATCCCTCTCGGGAAACATCTGCTAGGATCAGCCTATGCACTAGATCGGCGTTAAACTATCAAAGGGAGAGCCGATTGGTAACCCTGGTGGCCCCTGGTGGTTCATCACCCTCTGGCTCAACTTGTACATGAGCAAAATCTCCCAGCAGCAGATAGAGACCAAGACATTCCCCAACATTGAGTCAGAGGAAAACTCCACAGTACAACGACAGTGCACTTCTTTCGGCGAAGCGGCATCAGCTTTCCCTGGTTGCCAGTTCACCGCCACCCAGACAGCCGAGTATTTCAGATGCTTTTACAATGGCTTCAGTGAAGAAACTACTAGTTGGTACCCGTACCAGAGAACAGAGCCACTTTTTGAGCTTCCCTTCTGCTATGACTCGTCGTCCAACTCCTTTGATAATGATCTTATTGACGCCTTGATCAAACCAGGGATTTTACCGGCGAACTTCTTCTCTGGGAAAGACTCCCCAACTTATGAATTTTATAACCCATCAATTGCAGCACGGCAGTTCGGCCTTGGTCAGCTGCCGATTTAAGTTTATTGTGCCGGCCGCGCAAAAATCCAAGATGAGCTCACTAAAGGCCTTGACTACAGTCGGCTGTGCATTTAGTGTCGGGCTCCAGTACCATTGATCTAAGCAATTGGATAGTGGCTCCTTTTGCTGTCCAACAATTCAAGTTATGGTGGGCAGAATGGAAGCAACATCTCTTTTGTGTATCTCCTTCAACATATTGCAATGATCTGGATCCTAACAACATCGACCCAAATGCAGCGGTACTGCCCTTTTCTCGGCCGATTTCGATGTTATTCCTTTTTATGCTACAAATTTGCCACTAACTCTTGTTTCCCTTTTCAGTCCGACAGTCGACTTCCTCCAATGCGGAGCCGAAGTGGTAGGCCGATAGAGAATAGCTGCCCATACACACCATTCCCACTCATCGGCTACCATGCCCCAACCATCAAAGACATCACCACCGGCCGATCGAAACAAACGCCAGAGAAACCCTCTCTAAAGAAGACGAGCCGCCGAGCGCATGCCCGTATAGAACCGGCTGATCAGTCAGCGGCAGCATCAGCTGAACCTTTAGCTGCGCCGATTTTGCCGATTATTGAGGAAGTCGATCCCCAGGCTGCTACAGAAGCTGGAGCGGTTGCTGCATCATTGCTAGTAGAAGCTATTCAGGTAATTTTGCATACCTCACATCCTTCTAAGTATTCTATCGATATTAACTTCTTCTTTCTGTCAGGCTGCGCAAATCTCCCCAGTGCAGTCTCCGCAGCAATCGGCTACATTCTAGGCGGAATCCGGAACGCCAGCAATTCCTCCCACCGAGGTAGAGAGTCTCTTAACCCTTTTTTGATACTTAACCAAAAACTAACCGATTTTTGATGCAGGCTACCCTGGGTGCATCGATTGTACCTTTCCAACAACCATCGGCCGGACGACTCACAGAGGTACGACAGTAATTATATATCATCAGACTTAATCATTTGCATTATACTTATAAAATCCGCTTCCCATACCTTTCCAGGAGGCTGGCCCGAGCAGGGCACCTATAGTCATCGATTGTTCTTCTTCCGATGAGCCAATCGCGTCAGTTCCCGAGATGGGGTTGGCACTCCCGCCGGCGCAAGCAGAAGAAATCCGCTTCAAAGAGGTAAGGAACTTGTCACCCAAATCAGTCGATTCCCCTACCATTGGCTAATCCGCATTTTTATTATTTTTTTCGCAGGAGCAGGACACTCCCAACAACAATCTTTTTTCTTTTGCGGTTGCACTTTCTGACGATGAAGAGGTTGCCTCACGCCAAGTCACACAGAGCTCGATCTTGATGACGTCCGTGCCAAGCTTGAGAGCATACGGACCCTCCTCCAAGACGACATCGGCCGACTAGTGGAAGACACCTCGCCGATTCGGCAACTTCTTAGTGAAATCAGAGGCCGAGTTCCAGAGGAAGCGAAAGAGGCTCTGGTACCTGCCGCATACATAGAGTCAATGCAGATTCTAGTGTTCAGGGCCTTGCACCGTATGGCCGATTGCGCCGAACTAGTGAAAGCCCGCGAGGAGGAAGACTCCTACAAACATCGAGCTCAAGAGGTGCATCAACGAATCAGCTTCCTTGAAAGCTCTCGTCCAGCTATCGTCGGTGCCATAGACCGCCTTAAACGGCGAAGGGCAGAGCTAGCCAAGGTGATGGAGCAGGTGACCAAGGCCATAGCTGCTGAAGAGAAAAGACTCCAAGACCTCCCATCCGTCATCGCAAAGCTGAAGCAGGAGAGGCAGAACCTGGCCCGCGAAGCAATAAAAATCCATCGTCAAATGCCAGAAGTCCCTGGATCGGCTGATGATGACCAGAGAACCTTAGATTCGGCCGATAAAGTTAGGCAACGAGCGATTGCGGCTATTGATGCCCTCCTCGGGTGAACTGTAAAAGTACTAAATGTTCTGTAAACATTTAATGTCCTGTTGCCGTTGACGTGCGGATTCAAACTTGGACCGTCCTCTTTGGCAGCTTTTCATTTATTAACCCTTTTATCCCGATGGGACGCATCCTACCATTCCTTCACCCTCTTCCTTCTATAAGTATGAGGCCCCGTATCGTTTCCAAAGGCATTTGCATCGCCCGTCTTCTTTTCCTCTAACGACTTGATCTCCATCCTCCCAGACTAGACACCAAGATGTCTTCTTCGTCTTCTTCCTTCTCCATCAACCAGGTACGAAATCTTCCTTTGTTTCTTCTCTTGACATTTCAATCAATCTGACGTTGGGTCGTTGTTTGCTCCCCTTTTAGCCAAAACGCCTTAGCCCCAGTCTGGAACGAGCGATTGAAGTCATGCATTCAGACAGACCATTGTCGCAGGCGGACAGAGATCTGATCAAGGCTCATCTCGAAGAATTCAAAGATCATGTCCCCGCTGACGTCCAGAAGATCTGGGACCATATAGACCTTAACTGCTCTAGGCGGCCGCCAACTGAAAGGAGTCATCCACTCCCTCGCTTAGTCGCCCTTGAAGATGTTGTGGCGGGGACATCCCAACCACCTCTCGACAGGAGCCACCCACTCCCTTGTCAATTCGAGGTTGAAGCCGCCATGGAGGATCTAGAGGAAAAGAGCATCTGCTTCTTGATAGAATTAGGCCGGATCGAGAGGGAGATTAAGAAAAAGCATGGTCAATAAATATGTAGGTACTTTTGTTCTAAGGGCGACTTGTACCCTGTCGGCCATGTACCCTGCTGTTCTTACCGAACAATAAATCGATCAGACTAATTGAATGTTTCATCCTTAAGGCGATGTTATCTTTGCATCGGCTATATAGACAGGAGCTAATAGGAGTTGGCCACGTTGTCTTGATGCACCCTATCGTAAGTTATGCACCCACCCATATACTAGGATAGTACCTCTTCAGATATCTCCCGTTTAAGGCTCTTGTGAATTCTTCCCCTTCGATAGTTTCTAGTATATATGCATTTCCCGGAGCACATCGGCCGATTTTATACGGCCCTTCCCAAGTGGGCGACCATTTACCGAATTTGGGATCTTTAGACCCTATTGGCAGCACCAACTTTCATACCAAATCTCCTTGGGAGAATTGTTTGACCTTGACCTTCTTGTCGTACCACCTAGCCACCCTTTTCTTGTTTTCTTCAATGCTGATCAGGGCCCTTGATCGCTGACCCGCGAAATCATCGAGCTTTCTCTTCATGAGGAGGGAATAGTCATCGGCCGTCAACTGATCTTGAAGCGATGTGCGCCTTGACCCCATCCTTAATTCCCAAGGCAATACTGCCTCGTGACCATATACCAACTAATAAGGAGATATCTTAGTGGCCCCGTGGCAAGCCATCCTGTAAGCCCATAGAGATTCGGTTAAAGACAGGTGCCACTTCTTGGGTTGTTCCTCTATCTTCCTCTTGATCAACTTGATTATCCCCTTATTGGACGATTTGGCCTGGCTATTGGCTTGAGCATAATACGGAGAAGAATTCAACAATTTAATCCCCATATCAGCGGTGAATTCTTCAAAGTCTCCTGAGGTGAACATCGTTCCTTGATCAGTCGTGATGGTTTGAGGGATGCCGAACCGATAAACAATATGGTCCTTTATGAAATCGATCATAGCAGCCGATGTCACGGCCTTTAAGGGAAATGCCTCCTCCCATTTGGTAAAATAGTCAGTGGCTACTAATATAAACTTGTGCCCTTTGCTTGATGGAGGGTAAATCTGTCCGATGAGGTCTATTCCCCAGCCTCTAAACGGCCATGGTTTGATTATCGGATTCATAGCCGAGGCTGGTGCACGCTGCACATTGCCAAACTTCTGACAGTTTTGACAACCTTTATAATATTTAAAACAATCTTCGAGAATCGTCGGCCAATAATACCCGTTGTTTCTGATCATCCACTTCATCTTGTGAGCCGATTGATGAGCTCCGCATACGCCCTCGTGCATTTATCCCATCAGGACCTTTGCTTCTTCCGTTCCCAGGCATCTGAGTAGAA
This sequence comes from Panicum miliaceum, assembly GCA_032594955.1. Taxonomy (NCBI): domain Eukaryota; kingdom Viridiplantae; phylum Streptophyta; class Magnoliopsida; order Poales; family Poaceae; genus Panicum; species Panicum miliaceum. Next base: position 24,905,365 of record CM064059.1, on the reverse strand, counting down.
CCCCATCAATCGTCCGGTAAAATAAATCGTCTTTGAGCAACACATATCTTGTGGCTTGAAAACGCACTTGCCGATCCACTTTCTTGGACGGATCTTTTAAATAATCGGCGATCTCCTTTCGCCAATCGTCGGCCGCAAGTTCCAGAGTCATGGCGCCTTGAATCGGCCGATACCCGGACGCGTGTTGGGCAAGCCTATTGGCCTCTTCATTGTAATTTCTGGGAATATGCTCAATAACCGTAGACTTGAATTCATTTAACAGTTGGAGGCAATGTTCGTAGTAAATCCTTAAGACATCATCTTTGCATTCAGATCTCCCCTTAATTGATCCACAATGAGTATGGAATCCCCAAAAATTTCAACCGCATCGGCTTTGATTTCTCTTAACAATTGGATACTTTTTAAGACGGCCCGGTATTCCGCCTGGTTGTTGGTCACGGATGCCTCTATCGGCAGAGAGAAATCATAACTTGCCCCCCGAGGCGATATGAGAACGATGCCGATTCCCGATCCGGCCCCACACAAGGAACCATCGAAGTATAGAGTCCATAAAACTGATTCAACGACAGCGATTTCCGGTCCACAATGTTGAGCCACGAAATCGGCCATGACTTCACCCTTGACAGCTTTGTCCGATTCGTACCTTAGGTCAAACTCTGACAGAGCCAGGATCCACTTTCCAATCCGTCCTTTCAAAATTGGCAATGATAGCATGTATTTCACCACGTCATCCTTGCATACGACTATGCACTCTGCCGATAACAAGTAGTGCCTGAGCTTGGTACACGAGAAATATAGACATAGGCACAGCCGTTCCATCGGGGAATATCTCGTTTCGGCGTCCAGGACTCTTCTGTTGACATAATAGATTACCCTTTCTTTCCCTTCGAACTCCTGTGCCAGCGCCGATCCGATAGCCCGCTCGTCGGCTGATAAGTATAGTTTGAACGGCTTGTCAGCCTGTGGCGGGACTAATACAGGTGGCGAAATTAGATATTGCTTGATGTCTTCTAATGCTTTGCGTTGTTCTTCTCCCCACACGAATTCCTGATCGGGTTTCAATTTCAACAAAGGAGTGAAAGCTTGAATACGCCCGGACAAGTTGGATATGAATCTTCTGATAAAGTTGACTTTGCCGATCAGGGATTGCAGCTCTGTTTTATTCTATGGGGCCACAACCTTGTTGATGGCAGCTATGGTCTTCTGGTTGACTTCTATCCCGCGCTCATGGACCATGAATCCTAGAAATTGTCCGGCCGACACACCGAATGCACACTTGTTGGGATTCATTTTCAACCCATGCTTCCTTGTGCACTCCAACACTTCTCGTAAATTAGACAGATGTTCCTGATGACCTTTTGACTTGACCACAACATCGCTGATGTAGATTTCTACCAATACACCAATAAGCTTGTGAAAGATATAATTCATAGCCCGTTGGTATGTAGCGCCGGCGTTCTTTAATCCAAAGGTCATCACCACCCACTCGAATAAACCGAGGTGGCCCGGACACCTGAAAGCCGTTTTTGAAATATCTTCTTTGGCCATTAATACTTGATTGTACCCAGCATTACCGTCCATGAAACTGATGACTTTATGTCCTGCGGCGGCATCTATCAAAACGTCAGCTGTCGGCATTGGATACCCGTCCATCGGTGTAGCCTGATTTAGGTTCCTGAAGTCGATGCATACGCGAAACTTTCCATTTTTCTTGTATACGGGTACAATATTAGAAATCCATCGGCGTAATGGCACTGCTGAATAAATCTCGCTTCAATCAATCTTGTAATCTCAGCCTTTATATCAGGTAGAATTTTAAGGTTGCTTCGTCGTGCAGGCTGCTGATATGGCCGATATCCTGATTTTATAGGCAACCGGTGTTCGACAATGGTCCGGTCTAGACCAGGCATCTCATGGTATTCCCAAGCAAAGCAATCTTTGAATTCTTTTAATAAACTTTTCAATTTACACTTGTACTCGGGATCCAAGCTAGTACTAATATACATCGGCCTTGGCTTGCTGCCATCTCCTAAATCCACCATCTCCAATGAATCAGCCGACGTAAATCCATGACCAAGCTTCCCGTCTTCTCGGACGAACTGATCCATCTAGTCTGAATCTTCAAAGCCGACTGCTCGGATTGGCTGTAGGCCAAAATCGGACACTTTCAGGAAATCGGTGTCCCAAGTTCTACCGGACATACACTTGACGTGTTCGCAGCTCCACTATTGCGTATCGGCCGCAGCAACACTGTAGGCGGAATCGCGGTGACTATCTCGGTATTGTTGCCGACCCACTGTACAAGGCATTGGTGCATTGTAGACGGGACGCAGCAATTCGCGTCTATCCAATCGCGACCGAGCAACATGTTGTAGGACCCTTTGCCATTAATAATAAAAAAGGTAGTGGGAAGGGTCTTACTACCGATGGTGAGGTCGACGCAGGGCGCTCCGCGGGCGGGAGACACGTTGCCTTCAAAGTCTTTGAGCATCATGTCCGTCTTGGTCAGATCTTCGTCACTTTTGCCCAACTTCCGGAACATGGCATATGGCATGATGTTGACTGCAGCGCCTCCGTCTAATAGTAGCCTGGTGACAGGTCATCCGTTAACATGTCCTTTGAGGAATAGAGCCTTGAGATGTTGTCATTTTTCATCTTCCGGTTTCTCAAAAGTGGCTGTCATCTGCTCCTCCATCCTTGTCGCGTCGTCTCGATCGGCGGGCGCCATGAACTCCATCGGCAAGATGAACACCATGCTGACATCAACTGCTGATTCTTGATTGTCGCCTTCCTTATTGTTGTTTCTTTTGGGGCGCCAGGCTCGAGACCTATCGTCTTTCTTATCCACCATCTACCTCTGCTCTTCCTCTTGTTGTTCCCATTGGCGCAGACGTTGGATCCTTTGTTTTTGAGATTTGGACAGTCCATCAGGGCACCACCTGGGGTTCACTGGTTTGGCCGGTGGTTTGGCACGCTCCTAGTCTAGTTCCCGTCCTAGGGGGTTCTCATTTGACAACCTAGCATCGGCCATTTCTTCTAGCCGATCGTGTGCGCTGGCTCTACCCCCCAGTCGCTTGTGCTGGTTGATCCTGCCCCCCGGCTGATCATACTGTTCGAGCCTGCCCCCCAGCCGATCATGCACTGAAGGCGCTGACCCTCTTGTTCGCGCCAGTTTCTGCTGATCGGCTCTGATCCTCTGTCTCTGGAGCGCGACCTCTTGAGCTGGCGATCGTTGCGATATGGTCCGCGGTACTCAGGGCAATTATCAGCTGATGGTAATCTGAGGTTATTCTCCCAGCAGTGGATGAAGAACGGGCATCGCCAATGTGTCAGCGTATCATCTCTTCACGGTGTCTCGACCTTTCCTGCTGCCACTGATATTTGTTAAGTAAGAATTGGGAGGTGACGGGTCTACGCGATCGCTCTGATCCTTCGCCCTCGTCTTCAACCCGTCTTTTCCCTTTGACATCATCCATCGTAGCCTGATTTCTAGGGTCCACGGCGCCGCTTCCTTTCGCCGATTCCGACATCAGCACCTTGGTTTGAAGCGAGTTTTTTCCCGTGTCAACAATGTTAGCAGGGAAAGGATGCTGATCAATTTTCATCAGCATTAATGGCTTCGCCGGGACTTCGAATTTGAGTCTGCCTTGCTCAATGGCCGACTGTATCTGCTGACGAAAGATTTTGCACTCGTTTGTGTCGTGAGACGTGGCATTGTGCCACTTGCAATATTTCATCTTTTTGAGCTGTTCGGCCGACGGAATGGTGTGGTAAGGTGAGAGCTTGATCTGCCCCTCTTGGAGAAGTAAGTCGAAGATTTTGTCGGCCTTTGACGTGTCAAAACCGAATGCTTCTGGTTCTTTCTTCCCGAAAGGGCACGATATCGGCTTCTTCCCTTTGACCCATTCTGCTAGGCCGATTTCCTCTTCCTCTTCAGATTCAGATCCCACTAAATACGCCACCTTTTCTGAAAATTCCTTTGTTGATCAAACGGACGTACTTCTTGACCGGCCAATCGGTGAACGATCTGACTTAAACTTTCAACCTCTTGTGAGGCGTACCTCTCCTTGATGTGTGGCAGGAGACCTTGGAAGGCGATATCGGCTAGCTGAGCATCGGTCAGGGCTAGGGTATAGCATTTGTTTCTGACCTCTCTGAACCTCTGTACGTAATTAGTTACTGGTTCATCGCTCCTCTGCCTGAGGCTGGTCTGATCTGAAAGCTTCATCTCGTGGACTCCCGTGTAGAAGTACTTGTGGAATTGCTTCTCCAAATCGGCCCAAGTAACGATGGAATGATGAATCTATTCACGTGCTCCACAGTTGAGATGTCATCCAGCCCCGAAAACTTGGTGAAGTCAGGAACTTTGTACCGATGGGGAAACGTAAGTAGATCGTAGGCAGGTGGGTATGGTGTTTTGTATGTATAGGTTTGTACCTTCGGCTTTAACCCGAATTGGTCTTGAATCACCTCCGCTATCCTTGCTGTCCAATCCACTTGCTGCTGATGAACAACTAGTTGGGGGATCGGCACATGTTGATGGATCGGCGGTGGGACGGCCGGGTGATGGATCAAAGCGTGTGGCGGATGCATCGTGGCCGGCTGAGCGGTTGACAGCTGGTGGCGTAGCGAATCAGCCGTCCCATCGTACAGCATCATCGGCGTCGTGCTTCTGAGTGTTTCCGCAACATCTATCCCCCTGCCGATTTCTGACGTGGCCGGTTGATACTGAGGGGCCGTCGGCCAGACAGCCGACTGGAACGTGTTGGCGCTAAAATCGGCCAGACAGGAATCGGCCGATGGTCTTCAGCGTCGAACACACGACCCGGGAGAAACTGCTTAGCTCCTGTTCGGGTTATCGCCCTGGTACGGTTCGCGCGGCGTGCAAGTCAATCTGACCTGTTGATTGACAAGGAAATAAGAGTATTAAATTCCAGGCGCTCCGATCGGCTGGAGTTCCGATCTGTCCTGAAGAGCGCGTCGGCGAATCGGCCGATTTGCTGTAAAGATGATCGGCTATGGATCAGCTGATAATCGCGTAATAATTGTAAAGAAGACTGCTGGAGCCATCTAAACAATTATTACGGATGCAACACTTGAAATAGATCTAATCGGCCGTAAGATGATAAATCGAAGAAGAATGATGACGAAGCCGATTACTCTGATCTCAAGCTGGATAACTGGTGATAATACTAGAACAATAGGTAAAACTTGCAATTCTAGTAAATATCGATAACTGGTGAATAAACCCAAACGAAACCACAGCGATGCGCCCGTAGTTAAAGCTCGGATATTTCTCGATAAGCGGAACCTACCAATTGGCCGGAGATCAAGTTGATGCAGCCCTGCCAATCCGTACGAACTCGTGAAAGAAGAAAAGTATTGGCGAAGTTGCCGACTTGAAAGTAAATTGCTAGTAGAATGCAAGAGTGTTTTGTTGATTGATATGTTGATTCCTTTGCAAAGCCCTGACGACTCCTATTTATACCCTAAAACTAGGACTCCTAGTCGATTACGACTCGTTACAACCTTATTTAAAACAGAAAAACTACTATATCTGTAATATCTTTAAAAAGGAAACGGACTCCCGCAGAATCTTCCGCCGCCGTCTCCCAATCCAACCAGGACTTTTCCAATTGCTTCTTGACCGAATTAGCGTCGCTCTGTTGACCAACTTTTGACCAGGACCCTCTGATGTAGCCCCATCCCGTTGGCGCAAGCTGTATCACCAATCGGCCGATTTCCAATTGTTACCCCAATCGGCCGATTCCTTACTGTAGCCTTCAGATCTACCGCATCGGCCAATCTTCTTCTCCTGACGCCAATTCAACACGTGTCAAAATCTGGCGTCAACACATGCCCCCCAGTTTCGGAGTAAAACATAACTTTTTTCTTTGAAACTCTTTCTTTAATCCTTTTCTCCGAAACGGGAGCAGTAAAAATCTCCTTCTGTTCCGCGGTCTTCCGCATAATGATTTCAATTTCCTCAGACCGAGCGCGCGAAACGACCGCTCCTCCGGAATTCGTGTAGACGGCGCGACAAGAATACCATTTTTACCCTTGCTCTCGCGACCTGCTTCAACCTCCTAATGGCGTCACCATCGGCGACCACTCCAACCACGGAGGCTCTATCGGCGATCCCCTCAGCGGCGGCGGCCCAATCGGTGGCTCCACTGGCAGCCCCATTGGCAACGATGATCTTCATCCCAGAGGTAAACACTTGAAATTTTCCCCTTTTGCTTTTCTACTGCTCCAGTATTTTCCGGATCCTTTCTCAGTTTTTCCCTCTTTTCTTCCTTTTTTAGGCACTTAGGCACCAGATCACCATCCCTCTTTCAGAATCCCCTGATCTTATCTGCTTAGGCCCCATGGGAAACCCCGATCCAACTGACCTGATTAATCTAGAGACTCATAGAATCCCATTCAAGCAATCACCCATGGACCTAGATCAATGGGTAGGTACCTTTAGATCCTGGCCAAATGAGACCCCCAGCTGGAGAGAATGGTACCAAAGAATAGCCAGATCTAGGAGAGTTCAGTGGGATGAACAAAAAATCGGCCAATGCATAGACCTCTCACTGTCCCAGGTGGAGAAAAATGAACCTTTGGTCATAGCAGCTTCTTACTTCTGGTCCGACGCACTCAATGCGTTTCTTTTTGGACATGGACCCATGACCCCAACTCTGGCCGATGTCCTGTTGTTGACCGGCCTTGACATCTCCTCCGCCGATATCCCTTTTAACTATCTGATTAAGCCATCACATCGGCTAGAGACCAAAGGAATCGGCGGGTGGAAGGGGTACATCAACAAAAATATGAAGACAGGGACAGTTTCGGAGAGAGAGCATACTGCTTTTCTGATGATGTGGTTGGAGAAACACTTTTCTGTGGCAGAGCAGTCGGACCTTCCTCTAACACTCAAGCTTTAGCGGAAGCTCTGTCACTAGGATCGGCCATCCCCCTCGGAAAACATCTGCTGGGATCAGCCTACCACCTGATGCACCAAATCGGCACCAAGCTGTCAAAGGGGGAGCCGATTGGGAACCCTAGCGGTCCCTGGTGGTTCATCACTCTCTGCCTCAATTTACATATGAGCAATGTCTCTCAGCAACGGATAGAGATCAAAACATTCCAAAATATTGAGTCAGATGAGAATCCAACCGTCCGACGACGCTGCAGGTCTTTTGGAGAGGCAGCATCGGCCTTCCCTGGCTGTCAGTTTACTGCTGCCCGTACGGCTGAATATTTCAGATGTTTTTATAATGGCCTCAGTGAAGAAACCGTCAGTTGGCATCCATATCAGGCAGTAGAGCCGATTTTTGAACTTCCCATCAGCTACGACTTCACCACCCATACTTTTGATAGGGAACTTATGGATGCCCTGATTAAGCCAGGAATTTTGCCAGCCAACTTTTTCTCTGGAAAGGACTCTCCCACATATGAGTTCTACAATCCATCGGCTGCAGCAAGGCAACTTGGTTTTGGTCAATTGCCGATTCGGGTTTACTTCGCCGGTCAAGCAAAATTCAGAGATGGACTGACTACAAGTCTTGACTACAATCGGCTGTGCGATCTGGTGCCAGATTCTAGCACCATTAACTTGGATAATTGGTCAGTGGCCCCTTTTGCCACTCAGCAATTTAAATTATGGTGGGCAGAATGGAAGCAATACCTTTTTTGCAAATCTCCATCAACTTATTGCAACATTCTGAACCCAAAAAATATCGACCCAAATGCAGCGGTATGTCCTTTCTACCAGCCGATTTCAAAGCTATCTCTCCCCATACTTTCATCTTATCATTAACTCACATTTATCTTCTTAGTCTGAAAGCCAGGTTCCTCCGATGCGGAGCCGAAGCGGCAGGCCGATAGATAATCACCATCCATATACACCATATCCACTCATTGGCTTCCACGCTCCAACCATCAAGGACATTTCCACTGGCCGATCGAAATGAGCACCGAAAAGGCCAACTTCGAAGATAACAAGCCGTCGAGTGCGAGCTCGCATCGGATCGGCTGACCAAACGGCGGTAGCATCGGCCGAGACTCCGAGTCCCTTATCTTTGCCAGCTACCGAGATAGCCGTTCCTGAAGTCACCGCCAAAGTCGGGGCAGCTGCGGCATCACTACTAGTAGAAGCTGTTCAGGTAATCTTGCTTATTTCATATATCCTTTAAGTGCTCCACTAACACTAACTCTCTCTCTCTGTCAGGCTGCACAAGTTGTTCCACCGCAGTCTCCACAGCAATCGGCCACGTCCCAAGTGGAAGGCGAAACTCCAGCAGCTCCTCCCGTCGAGGTAAATAATCTCTTACCTTAATCTCTTGATATTCAGATGACTTAACCGATCCTGATGCAGGCCGATTTGGGTATGCTGGCTATAACCCCACAACAAACATCGGCCGGAAGATCAACAGAGGCATGGAAAATTTCTCATACCATCTTATTTCAATTACCCATAGCATACTCACAGGATCTGTTTTCCATGCCTTTTCAGGAAGCTGGTCCGAGCGGAGCATTAATAGTTGTTGAATCTTCTTCCTCTGACGAGCTGATTGTACCAGCCCCTGAAACGAGGGAGGCGCTCCCATCGGCGCAAGCAAGAGAGATCCGTTTTAAGGAGGTAATAAACTTATCACCGGATCGGCCGATTCCCTTTTACTGCTGGCTAATCCTTTTCTTTATTCTCCCGCAGGAACAAGACACCCCGAATAATAGCCTCTTTTCCTTCGCGGTTTCTCTGCCTGAAGATGAAGAAGTCGCTTCGCGCCAAGTTCCGTTGAGATTAATTTATGACGATGTCCGAGCCAAACTCGAGAGTATGCGGGTCCTTCTTCAAGATGACATCGGCCGATTGGTAGAAGATGCCTCGCCGATTCGGCAGCTTTTCAGTGACATCAAGGGCCGAATCCCAGAAGAAGCGACAGAAACTCTGCACCCTGCTGCGTTCATAGAGTGGATGCAGATTCCGGTGTCCAGGGCCCTGCGTCACATGGCCGATCGTGCCCAGCTAGCAAAGACCCGGGAGGAAGCTGATTCTTACAAGCACCGAGCTTAAGAAGTACACCAACGGATCAACATCCTCGAGAGTGCCCGCCCGGATATCGTCGGCACAATAGATCGCCTCAAACGGAGGAGAGTAGAGCTGGCCAAAGAGATGGAGCAAGTAACCAAGGACATAGCCGCCGAAGAAAAGAAGCTTCAAGAGCTCCCATCCATCATCGCCGGGCTGAAACAAAAAAGACAGAGCTTGGCCTGTGAAGCGATAAGACTTCATCGCCGCATGCCGGAAATACCTGGATCGGCCGACGATGACCAGAGAATAGTAGACTCGGCCGAACAGATTAGGCGACGAGCTATTGCTACTATAGATACCCTGCTCGGGTTGTAAAGGATCATGTAAACATTTAACACTGCTTCAATGCTACTGCACCGATTTGCTCCTTTAATGTTACTGCTAAGACTTGATCTTGAACCGCTTCTGTTGCCAACTTTGCATTTATGAATGCTTTTACTCTGATAGGACGTGTCTCACCATCTATCTACCTCTCTTTCCTTTGTAAGTAGATCCTTCACCGTCTCCAGAGGCATACGCATTACTTATCCTCTCTCTCTCCAACACTAGATCTTTATCCTCCCAAACCGAACAGCAAGATGTCTTCTTCATCCTCTTCATCTTCTTCCTCTGTCAACCAGGTATGAACTTTCTTCTGCCTTTCCCCCAGACATCTCAATCGCTTTGATGTTGGGTAGTTTTTTCATCTCTGTTTAGCTGAAACGTCTCAGCCCTGGTCTGGAACGAGCGATCGAAATCATGCATTCAGACGAACCACTATCACGCGCAGACAAAGATCTGATAAGAGCTCATGCTGAGGAACTCAGAGATTATGTTCCCACTATTGTCCAGGAGTATTGGGACCTTATAGATGCTCACTGCTTGGTCCATAAGCGACCATCTCCTGAAAAGAGTCCTCCACTCCCTCATCAAGTCAAGACTGAAACTGCCATGGAGAGTCTGGAGGAGAAGAAGACCTGCCTCCTGATAGAACTTTGCAATCAAGCTGAGATTGGAGCCACCGTAGAGAATCCGAAGGAGAATAGGATCCGTCTTACGATAGAACTGGGTCGCGTCAGGAGAGAAATCCAGAGCAGGCGTAATCAATAGATGCATCGGTATTTTTATTCTAAGGGCGACTTATACCATGTCGGCCATGTACCCTGTCATTTTTATCCAATAATGAACTGGTCAAAACGAATCACAATGTTTCTTTCTTCAGGCGATGTCATCCCTGCGTCGGATATGCAGACGAAAGCCGATGGAAATCGGCCATGTTGTCTTGATATGTCTTACTGCAAGTCATGCATCTACCCAAATGCTTGGATAGTACCTCTTCAGATATCGTCCGTTTAAAGCTCTTGGGAACTCTTCCCCTTCAATGGTTTCTAAAATATATGCATTTCCAGGGGCACATCGGCCGATTCTGTACGGCCCTTCCCAAGTGGGTGACCATTTACCGAATTTGGGATCCTTAGATCCAATCTGCAGCACCAACCTCCATACCAAATCTCCCTGAGAGAATTGTTTAACTTTGACCTTTTTGTCATACCATCTGGCTACCCTTTTCTTGTTTTCTTCTATACTAATCAGGGCCCTTAACCGCAGACCTGCCGAGTAAACAAGTTCGTCCCTCATGAGGAAGGAATAGTCATCGGCCGTCAGCTGATCTTGAAGAGATATACGTCTTGACCCCGTCCTTAATTCCCAAGGCAATACTGCTTCATGGCCATAATCCAGCTGATAAGGAGATATTTTGGTGGCTCCGTGGCAAGTCATCCTATAAGCCCATAGAGATTCAGCCAAAGACGTGTGCCATTTTTTGGGTTGTTCCTCTATTTTCCTCTTGATCAACTTGATTATCCCCTTATTGGACGATTCTGCTTGGCCATTGGCTTGAGCATAATATGGAGAAGAATTTAATAATTTAATCCCCATATCGGTGGCAAACTCTCCGAATTCTCCAGAAGTAAACATTGTTCCCTGGTCAGTTGTGATGGTTTGAGGAATACCAAATCGATAGATAATATGGTTCTTAACGAACTCAATCATATCGGCTGATGTCACGTTCCTTAAAGGAACTGCCTCCACCCACTTAGTGAAATAATCCATGGCTACCAATATGAACTTATGCCCTTTGCTCGATGGAGGGTGAATCTGTCCGATGAGGTCTATTCCCCAACCTCTGAACGACCACGGCTTAATCACTGGATTCATAGCCGATGCTGACGCGCGCTGTATATTGCCAAACCTCTGAAAGTCTTGGCATCCTTTATAATATTTGAAACAGTCCTCAAGGATAGTTTGCCAATAATACCCATTGTTTCTGATCATCCATTTCATTTTGTGAGCCAATTGATGGGCTCCACATACGCCTTCATGTATTTCTCCCATGAGAACCTTTGCTTCTTCAGTTCCCAGGCACTTGAGAAGAGCTCCATCAATCGTCCGGTAAAATAAATCATCTTCAAGTAACACATACTTTGTAGCTTGAAAACGTATTCGCCGATCCACTTTCCGGGAGGGATCCTTCAAGTAATCGGCGATTTCCTTTCGCCACTCATCGGCTGCGAGCTCTAACATCATCGCTCCCTGAATCGGCCGATACCCGGACACATGTTGGGCCAGCCTGTTGGCCTCTTCATTATAATTTCTGGGAATGTGCTCAATTATTGCAGACTTGAACTCCTTTAAAAACAGAAGGAAATCTTCATAATAAATCCTCAAGATATCATCCTTGCACTCAGATCGCCCCGTCAACTGATCCACAATGAGCATGGAATCTCAAAAAAATTCGACTGCATCAGCTTTAACTTCCCTTAATAATTGGATTCCTTTTAGAATGGCTCGATATTCCGCCTGATTATTGGTTGCGGATGCTTCTATCGGCAGAGAGAAATCATAACTTGCCCCCCGAGGCGATACAAGAACAATGCCGATTCCTGACCCGGCCCCACACGAAGAACCATCAAAATACAGAGTCCATGGAACTGGTTCAACGACGACAATTTCTGGTCCACAATGCTGAGCTACGAAATCGGCCATGACTTGACCTTTGACAGCTTTGGCCGATTCGTACCTTAAGTCGAATTCTGATAGAGCCAGGATCCATTTTCCAATCCGTCCTTTCAAAATCGGCAATGATAGCATATATTTCACCATGTCATCTTTGCATATAACTATGCATTCTGCCGATAACAAATAGTGCCTGAGCTTGGTACATGAGAAGTATAAACACAAGCACAGCCGCTCCACCGGGGCATATCTTGTTTCGGCGTCCAGGAGTCTTCTGCTGACATAATATACCACCCATTCTTTTCCTTCGAACTCCTGTACCAACGCCGATCCAATGGCCTGTTCATCAGCCGATAAATATAATTTGAATGGCTTACCAGGCTGTGGCGGGACTAACAACGGAGGTGAAACCAGATATTGCTTAATATCTTCCAATGCTCTGCGTTGTTCTTCTCCCCATATAAATTCTTGATCAGGCTTTAATTTCAACAGAGGAGTAAAAGCTCGAATTCTCCCTGACAGGTTGGATATGAACCTTCTGATAAAATTGACCTTGCCGATGAGGGACTGTAGCTCAGTTTTATTTTGTGGGGCTACAACTTTGTTGATGGCGTCTATGGTCTTCCGGTTGACTTCTATCCCGCGCTCATGAACCATGAATCCTAAGAATTGCCCGGCCGATACACCAAATGCACACTTGTTCGGGTTCATCTTCAACCCATGCTTCCTTGTGCACTCCAGTACTTCTTGTAAATCGGCCGGATGTTCTTGGTGACTTTTTGATTTGACCACGACGTCATCTATATAAATCTCCACCAATGTACCAATAAGCTTGTGGAAGATATAGTTCATGGCCCGCTGATATGTGGCACCGGCGTTCTTTAAGCCAAAGGTCATTACAACCCATTCAAATAAACCAAGATGACCTGGACACCTGAAAGCCGTCTTCGAGATATCTTCTTTGGCCATTAATATCTGATTGTACCCTGCATTCCCATCCATGAAACTGATGACTTTGTGTCCTGCGGCAGCATCTATCAAAATATCGGCCGTTGGCATTGGATACCCATCCATTGGTGTGGCCTGATTTAAGTTCCTGAAATCGATGCACACACGCAACTTTCCATTCTTTATATACACGGGCACAATATTAGAAATCCATTCGGCGTAGCGGCGCTGCCGAATAAATCCTGCTTCAATTAAATTTGTGATCTTGGCCTTTATATCAGGTAGAATCTTGGGGTTGCACCGTCGTGCAGGTTGCTGATATGGCTGATATCCTGATTTTATAGGTAACCGGTGTTCAACAATGGACCGGTCTAGACCTGGCATCTCATGATATTCCCAAGCAAAGCAATCCTTGAATTGTTTTAATAAGCTTATCAATTTACACTTATACTCAGGATTCAAATTAGCACTAATATACGTCGGCCTTGATTTGCTGTTATCTCCCAAATCTACCATCTCCAATAAATCGGCCGACGTAAATCCATGCCCAAGCTTCCCTTCTTCTCAGACGAGCTGATCCATCTATTCTGAATCATTAGAGCCGACTGCTTGGATCGGCTGTAGACCGAAATCGGACACCTTCAGGAAGTCAGTGTCCCAAGTCCTGCCGGATATACACCTGACGTGCTTGCAGCTCCATTGTTGTGTATCGGCCGCTGCGACGCTGTAGGCGGAATCGGCGGTGACTATCTCTGTACTGTCGCCGACCCATTGCACAAGGCATTGATGCATTGTAGATGGGACATAGCAGTTTGCATGTATCCAGTCGCGACCGAGTAGCATGTTGTAGGATCCCTTACCATTAATAACGAAAAAGGTGGTAGGAAGGGTCTTACTGCCGATGGTGAGGTTGACGCAGAGTGCTCCACGGGCGGGAGACACGTTGCCTTCAAAGTCCTTTAGCATCATGTCTGTCTTGGTGAGATCTTCATAGTTCTTGCCTAGCTTGCGGAACATAGCATACGGCATGATGTTGACTGTGGCGCCTCCATCTACTAGTAATCTGGTAACGGGTCGCCCGTCGACGTAGCCTTTGAGAAACAACGCCTTAACATGTTGCCGTTTTTCTTCTTCTGGTTTCTCAAAAGTAGCTGTCATCGGCTCTAACACCAGTTGTGCCATTTGCTCTTCCATTCTTGTCGCTTTGTCTCGATCGTCAGGCGCCATGAATTCCATCGGCAATATGAACACCATGTTGATGTTGGCTACCGATTCTTGATTGTCTGCTTCTTGACTGTTGTTTTTCTTTGGGCGCCAAACCCGAGACTTAACGTTTCTTTTCTCCGGCACCTGCCTCTGCTCTTCTTCTTGTTGTTCCCACTGGCGCAAGCGTTGGATCCTCCGTTTCTGAGATCTGGAGAGGCCATCGGGATACCACCTGGGGTTTACTGGCTTAGCCGATGATCTGGCGTGTTCCCAATCTGGTTCCCTTCCTAGGGGGTTTTCATCTGACACCCTATCATCAGCCATCTCTTCTAGCCGATTGTGCACGCTGATTCTGCCCCCCAGTCCATCCTGTTGGTTGATCCTGCCTTTTGACCGGTGGTACTGGTCAACTCTGCCCCCCAGCCGATCATGCACAGAAATGCGCTGTCCCTCTTGTTCGCGCCGATTTCTGCTGATCGGCTCTGATCCTCTGTCCCTAGAGCATGACCTCGGGCGATCGTTGCAACTCAATCCGTTACACTCAGGACAGTTATCGGCTGACGGCAATCTGATGTCGTTCTCCCAGCAATGGATGAAGAACGGACATTGCCAGTGGTCTTCATGCCGGCGTATCATCTCGTCGTAGTATCTTGATTGCTCCTGCTGCTGCCGATATTTGCTGAGCAAGAACTGGGAGGTGACGGGTTTGCGTGGTCGTTCTAACCCACGCCTGTTCCTTTTGATCTCGACCGCTGTAATCTGCCTCCTGGGATCGATGGCGCCGCCCCTTCTTGCCGATTCTGACGTCAACACCTTGGTTTGACGTGAATTTCCCCCCGTGTCAACCATGTTAGCCGGGAAGGGATGCTGATCTATCTTCATCGGCTTTGCCGATTTAGCCGGGATTTCAAATTTGAGCCTCCCCTGCTCGATGGCCGATTGTATCTGCTGATGGAAGACTTTGCATTCATTCGTATCATGAGACGTGGCGTTGTGCCACTTGCAGTACTTCATCTTCTTGAGCTGATCGGCCGTAGGGATGGTATGGTACTGAGGAAGCTTAATTTGCCCTTCCAGGAGTAATAAGTCAAAAATTTTATCGGCTTTTGATGTGTCAAAGCCGAATGTCTGTGGCTCTGTTTTTCCGAAAGGGCATGATATTGGTTTTTTGCCTTTCACCCACTCTGCCAGGCCGATTTCCTCTTCACCATCCAATTCAGATCCTTCTATATATGCCACCTTCTTCTGGAAATTCCTCCGTTGCTCAAACGGATGGACTTCCTGTCCTGCCAATCGGTGAACGATCTGGCTTAGACTTTCAAACTCATGCGAAGCATATCTTTCCTTGATTTGTGGCAGGAGGCCTTGGAAAGCGATATCGGCCAACTGTGCATCGGTCAGAGGCAGACTGTAGCATTTGTTTCTGACTTCTCTGAACCTCTGTATATATCCAGTTACTGGTTCATCGCTTCTCTGTCTGAGGCTGGTTAAATCTGAGAGCTTCATCTCATGTACTCCTGCGTAGAAAATACTTGTGGAACTGTTTCTCCAGATCGGCCCAAGTAACAATAGAATTTGGTGGCAAAGTGGTGAACCACTGGAAGGCCGATCCGGACAGAGACGATGAAAACAGCCACACCCTCAGAGCATCTTGCATGGCAGCTTCTCCGCACTGGATGATGAACCTGTTGATGTGCTCCATGGTGGATGTATCGTCTAGCCCTGAAAATTTGGTGAAATCGGGCACCTTGTATTGGTGTGGAAACAGCAGCAAGTCATAGGCCGATGGGTATGGCGTCTTGTATGTGTAAGTCTGCACTTTTGGCTTCAACCCAAACTGGTCTTGAATCACTTCTGCTATTCTTGCCATCCAGTCCACCTGCTGCTGATGAACCACCGTTCGCGGTGCCGGCATATGTTGAAGGGCTGGTACGGCTGGGTGATGAATCGAAGCATGCGGCGAATTTTGCTGAGCAGCTGATAGTTGATGGCGAAGTGAATCCGCCGCTCCATCGTACGTCATCATTGGCGCCGTGCTTCTGAGTGCTTCTACAGCGCTTGCCCCCCTGCCGATTTCTGATGAGATTGGCTGATACTGAGGGACCGTCGGCCAGACGGCCGATTGGTGCGGCGCCTGGATTGGATAGCTCCCGTATCCGGTTGTTGGCTCGGGAAAAACCATTGTCGCGGATGTCCCCCAGGGCACTGAACTTGTGGGTAGCGATTGCACAGAAGCAATCTGGACGGGTTGAAGCGGTGCCTGTGATGGGAAACATGGTGTGCCGCTGTATCTTGGAGACGCTGGAGGCAACGAAGTGTTGTACCCCTCGGGTTGCATCAATATCGGCTGAGGAGCCGATTGGGACGTGCTTGGTAAGCTTCTGGCTGGAAGCGTGATCGGCGGGGCATACGCCGGCCCCTGATAGCCTTGAACTGCTCCGCTGGCCAGAGAGCTGATGACGGCGTTGTACACTGTGTTGGTCATCACCGAGGACTGGTCGATGAACGCCTGGTAGACGGACTGTTGGATCATATCGAACATCTTGCCTGAGTCCTCAGTAATGGTGATGTGGCGGGGAACTGGAATAGGAGCTTTCTTGACAGCCTCTCCACATCTGGTACGACTGAACGACTGCAGGTATATCTTTTTGTAATCTTCTAGATGTTTAGCTAATTCTTCCCTCCGATCGTCCTTCAGATCTGCTTCTGTGACCTCGATGATGTTGCTGTCGGAAATTTCTGCGTTCTTCGACATATGAGATCTTGAAGTGGTCCCACCGGGCGTGCCAAAAGTGTGTTGGTGCTAAAATCGGCCAGACAGGAATCGGCCGATGGTCTTCAGCGTCGGACACACGACCCGGGAGAATCTGCTTAGCTCCTATTCGGGTTATCACCCTAGTACGGTTCGCGCAGCGTGCCAGTCAATCTGACCTGTTGATTGACAAGGAAATAAGAGTATTAAATTCCAGGCGCTCCGATCGGCTGGAGCTCCAATCTGTCCTGAAGAGCGCGTCGGCGAATCGGCCGATTTGCTGTAAAGATGATCGGCTATGGATCAGCCGATAATCGCGTAATAATTATAAAGAAGACTGCTGGAGCGATCTAAACAATTATTACGGATACAACACTTGAAATAGATCTAATCGACTGTAAGATGATAAATCAAAGAAGAACGATGACGAAGCCGATTACTCTGATCTCAAGCTGGATAACTGGTGATAATACTAGAACAACAGGTAAAACTTGCAATTCTAGTAAATATCGTTAACTGGTGAATAAACCCAAACCAAACCACAGCGATGCGCCCGTAGTTAAAGCTCGGATATTACTCGATAAGCGGAACCTACCAATTGGCCGGAGATCAAGTTGATGCAGCCCTGCTAATCCGTACGAACTCGTGAAAGAAGAAAAGTATTGGCGAAGTTGCCGACTTGAAAGTAAATTGCTAGTAGAATGCAAGAGTGTTTTGTTGATTGATATGTTGATTCCTTTGAAAAGCCTTGACGACTCCTATTTATACCCTAAAACTAGGACTCCTGGTCGATTACGACTCGTTACAACCTTATTTAAAATAGGAAAACTACTATATCTGTAATATCTTTAAAAAGGAAATAGACTCCCGCAGAATCTTCTGCCGCCGTGTCCTAATCCAACCAGGACTTTTCCAATTGCTTCTTGACCGAATTAGTGTCGCTCTGTTGACCAACTTTTGACCAGGACCCTCTGATGTAGCCCCATCCCGTTGGCGCAAGCTGTATCACCAATCGGCCGATTTCCAATTGTTACCCCAATCGGCCGATTCCTTACTGTAGCCTTCAGATCTACCTCATCGGCCAATCTTCTTCTCCTGACGCCGATTCAACACGTGTCAAAATCTGGCGTCAACAGAACGGTGCCTGGATTAGAGAGCCTCCATGACCGGCTGACTGGTCCAGAACAGCCGCCGTTGCTGGTGCCCCACAAGGTACTGAGTTTGAGGGCAGTGATTGCATGGAAGAAATCTGGGCAGGCTGAGGCGGCGCTTGTAATCGAAAGCATGGCGCACCGTAATATCCTGGAGGCATTGAAAGTAATGAAGTGTTGTATCCTCCGTGTTGTGTTGATATCGGCTGAGGAGCCGAGTGAGACGTGCCTGGTAAGCTTCTGACTGGAGCTACAATAGGTGGGGCGTATGCTGGCCCCTGATATCCCTGAGCTACTCCGCTGACCAGAGAACTGATGACGGCATTGTATACCGTGTTGGTCATCACTGAGGATTGGTCGATGAAAGCTTGATAAACGGACTGTTGAATCATATCGGACATCTTGCCCGAGTCCTCAGCGATGGTGATCTGGCGGGGAGTTGGAAGAGGAGCTTTCTTGACGGTTTCCCCGTTTCTGGTACGACTGAAAGATTGCAGGTATACCTTCTTGTAGTCTTCTAGGTGTCTTGCGAATTCTTCTTTCTGGTCGTCCTTGAGATCTACCTCCGTAACCTCAATAATGTTGTTTTCAGAGATTTCGGCGGTCTTTGACATGTTGGATATTGAGGTTGTCCCAACGGGCGTGCCAAAAGTGTGTTGGCGCTAAAAATCGGAAGGAAATCGGCCGATGACCTTCAGCGTCGGACACACGACCCGGGAGAATCTGCTTAACTCCTGTTCGGGTGATCGCCCTGGTGCGGTTTGTGCGGCGTGCCAGTCAATCTGACCTGTTGATTGACAAGGAAAGAAACGTATTAAATTCCGGGGTCTCGATCGGCTAAAGTTCTGATCTGTCCCGAAAAGCGTATCAGCGAATCGGCCGATTTGCTATGAAGATGACCGGCTATAGATCAGCCGATAATCACGCAACGATTGCAAAGAAACTACTAGAGCAACTTAAACAATCGCCACAGATGCAACACTCAAAATAGATCTAATTGGTTATATGATGATAAATAAGAAGAAATAATGATAAAGCCGACAGTTCGATCTCAAGCTGGATAACTGGTGATAAAACTTGAACAATAGGTAAAACCTATAATTCTAGTAAATATTGATAACTGGTGAATAAATCTAAACGAAACAACGGCGATGCGCCCGAAGTTAAAGCTTAGATATTATTCGATAAACAGAACCTACCAATTGGCTGGAGATCGTGTCGATGCAGCCCTGCCAACCCGTACGAACTCGTGAAAGAAAAAGATGTATTGGCGAAGTCGCCGACTTGAAAGTAAAGTACAATGAAAAAGTAGATTGTTTGTATTGGTTGATGTGTATCTCTCTACAAAACCCTGACTGCTTCTATTTATACCCTAGGACTAAGACTCCTGATCTATCACGATCCATTACAAACTTGATTTAAATGAAAACTACTATATCTATAAGACTTTCCTAAAGGAAACGGGCTCCCACAGGATCTTCTGCTGCCATCTCCTAGTCCAATCCGAACTCCTTCCATTGCTCCTCGACCGAGTTGGCGTCGTTCTTTGACCAACGTCAGGTCATCTTTGACTGGGATCCTCTGTCATCTTGACTCAACATCCCCTCTTGGGATTCCATTAGCTTCATCCCCTATCTGTTGGCGCAAGCCCATATTGGACCAAACGCTCCAGCCTTTCAATCGGCCGACCCCCGCCAACTCCATTCGCCAATCGCCCAAAACACTCCAGCGCCAATCGGCCGATTCCTAACTGTAGCGTCAATTGGCCGATTCCCAATTGTAGCCTTTAAGTCTGCCGCATCGGCCAATCTCCTCCTTCCCTGACGCCGATTCAACACGTGTCAAAATCTGGCGTCAACACCATTGTCGCGTACCTCACGTCGTGGTTGACGAGCACGTCCACCATGTAGACGGCGGCGCTGCTGCTGGTTATGTTGGTCATTTACCTCCCCATCAAGCTCTGTGTCAACTGAATATTCTTTCTCATCTTGCCCAGCAATACTACCTCGGTGTTGTTGTTGCGCCGTCCCGTACCACCACGACCCTCGTGGTCCATCCTATCCAAACGCTCCAAAATACCTACAAGAGAGGTGTTAAAAGCCCCAAGCGTGTTCTCCATTGAGGTCAGCTTGGTGTTGGTGTCGATCTGCGTGGCCTCCAATTGGCCAAGGCGTTCATTGGTAACTCGAATATCCTCATGAAGGTGTTCAGCATGCACCCTCACTTGGTGTTCAAAGTGTTGAATGATGCCCCTTGTTCGAGGTGAATGAGCTCGTCCATTATCCTCATTTCCTTCCATGGTTAGCTTAGCAGCAATGTCCTACCACTAGTGGAACTAGGTGGCAGCAAACTCCATTCTCTCAATCTTGTGCCATCAAGTTCTTACATGTTCCTACCACGCTAGGAAGTTGGTGTTGGCAGCCGGCAAGAACAACACAAAATGTTACACAAGCACAACCCTGTGATGTAGTAGATAATTTGTGGGACTATAGGTGGCTGCAAGAAAAATCAAGGAACAGCTAGAACCACGTTAGCCAAAGCAAGTTGAATAAGCATTCATTGATGGTTCTATGCTGGTCCTAGGGCTAAATCAAGCTAGAGACGTGAGCCTGCACACAAGTGTTGTCACACACCAAAGCAGCAAAGGAATGTAAGGAAACAACAACTTTCCAGCCTTCTCCTTTTTTGCTCTTTTTTTGTTTTTTTTCTTTCTTTTTCCTTTCCTTTTTTTTCAGGGGCTGAAACTCTTTTGTTCAGTATCACAACAACCTCAATAAAGGAAATACTGCACACAGCTCTTTAAAGATCAGATTGATATCTCAAGTTTCAGAAAGCAGATCGCAACTCTCCAGTGCAATTGAGAAGTGCTCAAAGTGAATTTTTGAATATGGTTAGATCCGTTGGAAAGATCAAAAGACAAGCTTTCCAGATTGTGTTTAAAATCTTGAATCGGACATCAAACACCAAATATAGGACTGTTTTCTTCCAGTGCTCAATTTTGGGAACATGGATTCGTGGTGGCAGAATGGCAACGGGAATATGAATGGTTCTAGTGGATTTCGTGGTGACTGAAAACGTGACCAGAACTCAAAACACTAAAGATTAAACCACTAAGAACCAGCAACTAGTCCAAACAATGTAACTGAAAACTCAACAAGCAATGAACTAAGCAGATCAGCAAAGGCTCAACATGTTTTGGGAATTCCGAATCAGACCTGTTTTTGGGGTTTTCTAGATTGTAGGTAAAGTGTGGGTAAAATCTCTCACCGAAACAACCTTGCTCTGATTTCCACTTGATATGGCAGGGGCTGATCCTGATCTTTTGATGAGAGGAGGGGTAACTTCGATTTGGGGTGGAATCAACATTGGCTGTCCGACTACGACAATCACAGGATGCTGGGCCTTAGCAACAGGTACACCGATTCCGACGTTGGCTGTTCTTACTGAGCCAAGAACACCCTTGAACCTGCTAGCAATCGAGAACAAGCAAGAACAAGATGAACAAGCAAATAAACTCACGGATCTGAACCAAATGAAACCAGAATCATGAGTTGGGGTCTTGAATCAAGTAAATCAGGTGGTCTAGTCGACACACGCGTTCACCAGGAAGTAGCAGTAGCTAAACTTGCATCTAAACAAAACCCAAGTTCATCCTGGCGGCTTCTACATGTATTTATACATGGGCAATAGCAAGGAGGCGTGGGAGGGTGCAAACCCTAAGCTGGAATGGGCCCCTAGTGGGCTGCACGAGATACAAGGGTTTTAGCCCAAGACTGGAAGGCCGAACATCTCTTTGTCAATTCTGCTCGCTCCGGTGGAATTTCATCATGAGGATGGATCCATCTGAAAGTAGACTTCAAGATCTTTCCAACGAGTACTCATATGCCTCAAACAACATCCGGAGATGAGAATTATTGCCACGTCAATTTGATGATGCCTGGCTGTACGAACTTGAAGTCTGAACTTGATGTCCAACCTTGTGCTTTATTATTGTGAGATCTTGATGCCCAAACAGATTAGTTGATCCATTAGACTCCTCTCCATCATTCCTAATAATAATAAAATCATCACAATAATTTAGTAGCATCCAATTCTGAGATGAGGGTTTATGGACGGCGAGGAACGAGTTTAAATGATAATTTAGTTCTCGTGCACGGGCTCTTGTCATTGGTCCTTGCTGTGTAGTAGGCGTGGTTGTATCATTGGAAGGGATGTCCTCATCACCCGGACCCGCCCAACCAAGTTGAAGGCGCAGAAAGGTGGGCTGAGGTCGGGTAGCTTGGAGGACTCCGTGCCCTTCCAATGCCCGGGCCCGCCCGACCAAGTCGAAGGCGCCCTCAGGCCCTAGTGGCCGATTGATAAGGGTGATGCGTTGTCGATGAAGTCCGAGTAGTCAGCGGAGATGGGAGCCCTTCGATGGATGGTGGCTAGTCCTCCTCTGACTTGTGGTAGACGATCCAAATCCTCCTCGGACTTAGAGAAGGACTTGTGGTACTGAAAGATATCTAGGCCCCTAAGTGGGTTTTGGTGTTTAGATGACAAAACACATGTACATTTAATCTCATTATCTAGCATGTGTGTAGGTGCTAAAGTTGAACAAGCAAAACATATGATGAAGTACGACCCCTCAAAAGGAAATGAAAAAGCGGTGGTTGAAAATTACTCGAAGAATAGACTTTTGTTTTATTTTTTGAGTATATGAACCCCATACTATCCAGAGGGACTTTGATCTGCACGTTTTGACTTAGAACTAGTGCTTAAGAGAACCCGTACAAATACTTGTGAGCCACAAAAACCACTTCAAAATAATATTTTGAGAGTGTCTCTGCCAAAACCGGAATCTCTGGGTCTCTGTCCGGAATGTGCGTGAACAGTGTCTGGAGTATCCGAACATATACCCGGAGTATCCGGGTACCCTTTCACCAACGGCTAGTTTTTGTGAGTGTGGGTATAAATACCCCCCATACCCATTCAGCCAGCTCTCTCTTGCCCATTTTTCGAGCTAAACAGCCTCACAAGCATTTCAAGAGCTCTCTCACTCCCTCTCTTCCTTTCTTGAGAGATTTCCTTGAGGGATTCAAGCGAGAGTGTTGCAAGAGAAGAAATCCGTGCTAGTGACCTGCCATTCCATCCTTTGAGCACTTAGTCTTCATCAAGCCGGTGAATTCAAGTTTGTTACTCTTGGAGCTTTGAGCTCCTAAACGGCTAGGTGTGCTCGCGAATGCTCAGCTGAAGTTGTGAGCATAGGAGTTCTTGAGCACCATCTCTTGAACTCTTCCTCAACGGAGACGTAACTCATTTGGGAGTGAACTTGGGGAAAAAATCTCTGTCTCTCCATGTCCTCTTTACTTAAGCTTTTGTCTATTTGCTTGTGAGACTAACTTTCTAGGGTTTGAGGTTGATCTACTTATTTACAAGCTTTTAGCTTGAACCAGCTTGTGAGAAACGCTTAGAAGGAACCCCTAGTACTTGGAAATTTACTCGATCTAAATTTCCTGCACCTGTACTTGAGTCTTTGTCTTTGAACTTTCATACTCGGACATTCCGGATATAGTATCCAGAAACTCCGGACCTCAAGTCCGGAGTATCCGGACATATATCTTGAGTATCCGGACATATGTCTGGAGTATCCAGACATTTGGGTTACTGACTGTTTGAAAAGTTTTTTAAAGTTGCAGATTAGCCTATTCACCCCCTCTCTAGGCATCTTGAGGTCTTTTCAATTGGTATTAGAGCAAGGTTCTCCATCTTAGGGCTTAACCGCTTGGAGAGTCAAGATGTCGGGTGACACTTCACCAAAGGATTTCACAAATCTGATGGATGAAAGTGAGAAGTCCAACACCTCAGAAGGAAAGCCAGAGGATAACAAGGTCTCCAACTCAAGTAGCTCCAAAGGGAAGAAAAATAACAACTCACATGTGGAGGAAGAAGAAGATGAATTGGAGACAACCGATGATGAAATATCTTACCTTGAGTGGAAGGCATGGCGGAAGAAACAGAAATTGAAAAACAATAAGAAGAAGTCCAACACCAAAGTTGTGATCAAGTCAAGTGACAACTCCGACACCGATTACAAGAGAAGACCTTCGCGCTCGTCAAACAAAGGAAGCTCCTCAAAAGAAAAAAGAAAAGCTAAGTATTATCGGGTCTCTCATGACTATACATTTCAAATTCTTAGTGATCAGAATGCTTCAATTCATATGGGAAAGCCCCCTTATTTTGATGGGACGGGCTACAATCAATGGAAGACGAAGATGTTTGGTTACTTGAGTGCAATACACAAAGATCTTTGGAAGATTGTGGAAGTGGTTTGTAATATTCCCGAATGAAGATGAAACTACAACACCGGTTCAAGCATATATTTTGCAACGCAACTACCAAGCATTGAACATTCTTCACTCTTCCGTGAGTCCCGAATAGTTTGACAAGATTAAAGATGCTCCCACCACAAATGATGCTTGGGATACACTCCAAGTAAATCATCAAGGATCAAGAAAGGTTCCGGAATCAAGAATCAAGACCTTGGAGGATGAGCTTAGTCTTTTCTCCATGAGGAAAGATGAAACAGTGAAGGAAATATACAACCGTATGAAGAAGATCACAAATCAAATCAAATCACTTGGTGGTAACAAGTGGGGTGATTGTGAGATTGTGGACAAGCTCTTGACTGTCTACATGGCTTGGGATGTCACACTACCTAGCTTGATAAGAGCTGAAAGGGGCTTCAAACAATTCATCGCCGAGAATGTTCTTGGAAGAATAGAAGCTCACCATGATCAATTGAAGAGGGTCAAGATCAATCAAGATTTGGCCGATCTTCAAGAGCAAGCAACAAAGAACAATGGGTTGGCTCTTCAAGCAAAATCAAAGGGCAAAGAAAAGGCTACCCAATCCTCAAAGGATGATGACTCTAGTGATAATGAAGATGATGAGCCTGATGATGAACAAATGGCTTTCTTCATCAGGAACTTTAGAAGGGTTCTAAAGAAGAGCAACTTCCGAAGCTATGGCAAGAATAAGAACAAGTATGAACTAAGAAGAAGATCAAATAAGCCTTGTTTGGTTGCAAGCATTTCATTGCGCATTGTCCGAAAGATAAAAAGAAAAACAAGGACACCAAGGAGGGCTCATCCAAGAAAGAAAAGCCAAGGTGCAAGAAGCACTCCGGTGAAGCTCACATTGGCCAAGAATGGGATTCAAATGAAGAGAGCAACTCCGACAATGAAGATGTTTCAACCATGGCATTCAAGACATCTTCATCTCATTCTACAAGCTTATTTGAAGATCTTACCTATGACGAAGATCAAAGCCCAATCATGTGCCTCATGGCAAAGAACATAAAGGTAACATCTCCAAACTCATCGAATGATGAACTAGATGAGGAAAATGAAGTTACTAACCTTATTAAACAATATGTCAAAGGAGCTGCAACTAGAATAAGGAAACTAATAATGAAACTAGATGAGACTCTTGAATTACAAGAAGAATTGCTTAGGCTTGAGAGAGAAAAATCCGAAGCTCTTGAAAAGAACCTTAGCAATGAAAGAAAGGAAAACAAGAAGCTTGAGGACTCACTCAAAACCAAGGATGGCATACTTCTTGAGGTAGAAGAGTCACTCACTAGTGAAAAAGGGAAAGTGAATGATTTGACTAAGAAGTTTTCCTTGGTCAAAGGCACTAATGCCAACTTGAAGAGTGATAATGAGAAACTTCAATAAGGTTTAACAAGCTTGCAAACCATTCACATGGCACTTGAAGTTCAATTTAACACTCTTTTGGAAAGCTCCTCCAAAGCTAGTGAGACATCGAATTCTTCTAGTCCTTCAACAAGCAATGGTTGTGCACGGTGTTTTAACATTGATATTCAAACTTGTGCTACTAACTATGCTGAAATAAATGCCATGAAGAAAGAGATTACTAGACTCACTCAACTATTTCAAGAAGAAGCACCTCTTCATAAGCAAGTCCCCAAGGCAAATTCCTCATCAAGGGTAGGTGAGTTTGAGAGATATACCAAGGGGTTTGGTTCAAAATACATGAACAAGTATGGATTTGAGAAAGGCAAGGGACTTGGGAAGAATGAGCAAGGTGCTCCTCAAACTATCCCATTTGTCAAGAACAACAAAATGGAGGTCTAGTGAACATGACTACTCCCATCCGCAAGGGAAATGGTAAGACCCAAGGAACAACTCATGTCAAGTTTGTCAAGGGAGGCACTACATGTGATGAGGGTGCCAAAATTGTTGCATCCTCATCAAGGCAAGACAAGTTCCAAGCCTCAAGTACAATAAAATCCAAGAAACAAGAATTATCCTCTCATGTATCCTTTCATGCAGACTATGTGCTAACAAGGAACCACCGTGGTAAAGTGATTGCAAAGTTTGTGGTCACCACACATGGAACACTAGGGTGAAGAGCCATGTGTGGGTGCCCAAAGTGCTTATAACTAACACTCTAGGACCCAAGTATTGTTGGGTACCTAAAAGGAAAGAGCGATCTTGTTTTGTAGGGATACTTCTCTAGTGGGTCAACATGGGTGATCGATAGTGGATGTACAAATCACATGACCGGAGAAGGAAATATGTTCAACACATTAAAGGGATCAAATGGAGACCATTGTATAACATTTGCCGGAAATGAAAAAGGGAAAGTACTTGGCACTGGTAACATCGTTCTAAACTCAACATTTTCTCTCTCAAAAGTTCTTTTGGTTGAGTCACTTGGTTACAATTTGTTGTCCATTTCACAACTTTGTGACTCGGGCTTCAATTGTTTGTTCACTAACGAGAGTGTGACCGTCATTAGGAGAAGAGATGACTCCATTGCTTTCAAGGGTGTACTCAAGGGAAAGCTCTATCTAGAGGATTTTTCACAAGAGAAGGCTCAACTTGACACATGTTTTGTGGCAAAGTCTAGCTTGGGTTGGTTATGGCATCGCTGACTAGCCCACATTGGAATAAAAAATCTCAACAAGCTTCTAAAGGGAGATCACATCCTATGACTAGCTAATGTTTCTTTTGAGAAAGATCGTATTGGTAGCGCGTGCCAAGCCGGAAAGCAAATTGGAGTTCGTCATCCATCAAAGAGCATCGTCACCACCGTCAAGCCATTTGAACTACTACACATGGATCTCTTTGGCCCGGTAGCTTACATAAGCATTGGTGGTAACAAATATGGCTTTGTCATTGTTGATGATTATTCTCGTTTCACTTGGGTGTTCTTTTTGCATGGTAAAAGTGTAGTGCTAGATACATTCAAGAAGTTTGCAAAAAGAGCTCAAAATGAATTTGAGACCAAGATCAAAAGAATAAGAAGTGACAATGGCACCAAATTCAAGAACACCAACATAGAAGAATTTCTCAATGAAGAGGGAATTGGTCATGAGTTCTCCGTTCCATACACACCTCAACAAAATGGAATTGTTGAGAGGAAAAATAGAACTCTCATTGAAGCTGCAAGGACAATGCTTGATGAATACAAAATCCCAGATCATTTTTTGGCGGATGCAATCAACAGGGCATCTCATGCCATCAATCCCCTCAACCTACACAAGATCTTGAACAAGACGGCATACGAGCTTCTACTTGGTAAAAAGCCTAACGTGTCTTACTTTAGAGTTTTTGGAAGTAAGTGCTTCATTCTTAACAAGAAGCCCAAAAACTCTATGTTTGCTTCTAAAGTTGATGAAGGTTTTCTTCTTGGTTATGCGTCAAATGCTCATGGCTATCATGTCTTTAACAAAACCTTCGGTTGTGTTGAAGTTACATGTGATGTGACATTTGATGAATCTAATGGCTCTCAAGGGAGCAAGTTGATACAGTTGTAGGCATGGAAGAACCATCAAGCAAAGCAATCAAGAAGCTAGCCACTAGTGAAATAAAGCCTCAAGAACAAGTTGATCAACATAATGATGATGAGTTGATGCTTCATGGACCATCCACAACAACCTCCGCCGCGCATCCCGGATACTCCGGACATATGTCTGGAGACTCCGGATCTCCTATCCGGAGTATCCGGATAGAGGACCGGACTATCCGGGCCACTGACGATGAACCCTCCACTCCACATCAAGATCAATCTCAAGCAGAGAAAGAAGTTGAACCCATTCAACATCAAGCCCCAAACCCTCATCCAAAAGTTCATCAAATCATTCAAATGAATCATCCTGTGGATAATATTCTTAGAAGTATTAGTAAAGGGGTAACGACTCGTACTCGTTTGGCTACTTTTTCTGAACATTACTTGTTTGTTTCCTCTTTTGAACCTCTCAAGGTAGATTCAGCTTTGAATGATCCGGATTGGGTGATGGCTATGCAAGAAGAACTGAACTACTTTACAAGGAATGAAGTCTGGTCCTTAGCTGAAAGACCCAAGCACAACGTGATCGGAACCAAGTGGGTCTTTCGAAATAAACAAGATGGACATGGTGTGGTAACAAGAAATAAGGTGTTGGTTGCTCAAGGGTTCACGCAAATTGAAGGTTTGGATTTTTGTGAGACATATGCTTCCGTAGCTAGGCTTGAATCAATTCATATCTTGCTTGCCTATGCTACACACCATGACTTCAAGCTACATCAAATGGACATGAAGAGTGCTTTTCTTAATGGACCAATCTCTGAATTGGTGTATGTTGAGAAACCACCGGGCTTTGAAGATCCCAAGTTTCCAAACCACGTCTACAAGCTCCATAAGGCGCTCTATGGGTTAAAGCATGCCCCAAGAGCATGGTATGAATGCCTTAAGGATTTTCTCTTAAGGAAAGGTTTTGAAATAGGCAAAGTTGATAAAGATATTTTTGTTTGCCAAATATATGTCGATGACATTATATTTGGTTCTACTAACAAGTCTTGTTGTGAGGATTTTAGTAGGATCATGACAAAGAAATTCGAGATGTCCATGATGGGCGAGTTGACCTTCTTCCTTGGACTTCAATCAAACAACTCAAGAATGGCACATTCATTAGTCAAACTAAGTACATTAAAGATATGCTCAAGAAGTTTGACATGGAAAATGCCAAGCCCATCAAAACTCCCATGTCAACTCAAGGACATCTTGATCTAAATGAAGATGGCAAGATCGTGGATCAAAATGTATATCGCTCCATGATTGGATCTCTTCTTTACCTTTGTGCATCTAGGCTCGATATTATGCTTAGTGTGTGCATGTGTGCAAGATTTCAAGCTAATCCAAAAGAATGTCATTTGATGGCGGTTAAAAGAATCCTAAGATATTTAGTTTTCACTCCTAACCTTGGGTTATGGTATCCTAAGGGCTCATCTTTTCACTTACTTGGCTATTCCGATTCGGATTATGCCAGTTGCAAAGTAGACCGAAAGAGCACTACGGGGACTTGTCAATTTCTTGGGCGGTCCCTAGTAGCTTGGAGCTCTAAAAAGCAAAACTTGGTTGCCTTATCCACGGCGGAGGTCGGATACATCGCCGCCGGTGCTTGTTGTACCCAACTCTTGTGGATGAGACAAACGTTGAGTGACTTTGGTTGTCATTTTGATGCAATTCCTGTCTTGTGTGACAATGAGAGTGCAATCAAGCTAGCAAACAACCTGGTACAACACTCCAGAACAAGGCACATAGATATTTGACATCACTTTCTGCGGGTTCATGAGGCTAAGGGAGATATTACTTTACGACATGTAAGCACCGACAGGCAACTTGCCGATATCTTCACTAAGCCTCTAGATGAGTCAAGGTGTTGTGCTTTGAGAAGTGAACTAAACATCTTGGATTCTCATAACCTAGCTTGAACTCTTGTGCATATTTGAGTGCTCTTAGACTAGGTGTTATTGCAAAAACAAAAATGGTTCAAAATAAATGAGTGAAAATTTTGCTTTTGTAAAAGATTGGATTTTAATATTACTTGCTTGAGATCATTGTTTTTGTGCTTGATTGCTGGCTGATCTCAAGTGAAGTAATTTCCTCAAGCAACTAGTCCTTATCCTCGGAATCAAACCTTATCCCGATCCTTCATGTTGTTTCTGTCCAGTTCCAGGGGGAGCAGGATACTCCAGACCGGTCGGATACTGTCAGACCCGGGCACAAGGGACTGTCCACGTGGCACACTTCTCCTAGGATACGGGACGGGACATGGCCCACGCGCTACATCTCTTGTAACTACTCGTAATGCAGTAGGATTACTCGTATGGTAGTAAAACTAGTCGGACACGGTAGGAGACTACCCGAGAAGTACTCGGGTAGGACTCCTGGGCTTGTACCCGACTAGGACTTCCATGTAAACCTGTCCCCCCAGACTATATAAGGGCAGACAGGGACCCCCTCGGGAACAATCTTCATCAAAGGCAATACAAACCACATAGGACGTAGGGTATTACGCTCTCGGTGGCCCGAACCTGTCTAAACCTTGTGTTTCTTTGCACCTTCGAGTTCCTGATCTCGGCGACACCCTACCTACAAACTCACCACCTCGGGGCTATCCCTCGGTGGGCATGGCGGTAAAACACCGACAGCTAGCGCGCCAGGTAGGGGAGGTCGTCGAGCATCCACTGGAGAATTCAATGGCATCCATCAACTTCACGAGCGTCGTGCTCGACGAGGACATGACTTTCATCTTCGACTCCTGGATCTGCGTCGCCAACGGTTTGGGTGGTTTCAACAGCCACTTAGCCAACTCCAAGGAGCCGGAGGCCTCTTCACCATCTTCAAGCAGCGATCTAGACGACTTCATCGACAACCTCGACGACACGCTGCCTCCCAATCTGGCTCAGCAGATCGAATAGATGTCCGTTTTCAACGCGACTTGCACTCGTGACGCACCAGATCTATTCAGGTCGGATTCAAACCGATCTATAAAGACCTCACGATCTAAATCCCTCTCTGACTTGGAGGAGGATTTAGATCTGCTGCTCAAGATCAAAGATGTGGGCGCCACCGCTCGTCGGGGGGCCCCCGTGTTCAACTCCTACTCGGACTCCACTGCTACTCGGACTTCAAGCCAGCTCCGAAAAGGACTCAGAGACACGGAAGGCACCGCCTGTCGGGCGGCCCCCGCCCTTAAAAACCAGTCGCAACCCGACGGCCACGCCAAATTCATGTCGGGCAGCCATCTGGGTTTAACCATAACATCTACACCGCAAGGACGTTTCATGTGCTGGAAGGGCTTTGAGCCCTTCGAACTACTCGATTACGAGTCTCGCCTTGTGGCCTTCACGCAGGAGCTACCCTTCCAGGAGGGTAGACCCCTTTCCACCATTGCGGAAGAAGGAGAGAGTAGCACAGAGCTACTCGAGCACAGCCTTAGGGCTAACCAGTCGCTGGATTGTCAAGTCTGCATGGCTTCCCTTCGCAACGCGGAGGAAGACGAGCTAGGTACCCAGTATAACAACGAACAACTCACGGACGTCTCAGCCGACGAGCCCATAGCTGACGCACCCCAAGATGAAGACGAGGAGCACCGAAGAATCCGGTGGGCAAAGAATGCCAAACGCGCTCCACGCAGGCGCAACGCGTAGAATCGCACCCATGCACCAAGGGACCTCACCAATGCTTTTGCAGCAGTCGCGGATCGCGAGTATCGTATGTCGATTGCTGCCATCGCAAAAGCAGCACTCGCTCAACAACTCCCATCTAATCCTCAGATACAAAGGCTGCAATACTTGACCCAGCGCGCGCTCGTGCAACTCGATGGGAAACATCGAGCATCTTCCACTCGGATTTAGTCCTTGAGGTCTGAACATCATGGTGATACTGCGCTGGTCAGTCATACCCCTGGAGGAGGACCCGGAAGCCGAAGAAATGACAACCACTAGCGCAACGAGGGCCACCCCTCTGCGCGTGGCAATAACGAGCAAGAAGTACAACAACCCACTCGCAACCAGCGTGGACCAAGGCACCACGGCCAAGATCCAGTCGAGGCCAACCTCCACGATGCTCCCACGGCCGACCTCAGGCAAAAAATCAAAGAGGGCCGCGACGCATGGCTTGTTATCGAAGCGAGGAGAAGGGACCGTACAGGCAGGCTTCACGACGATGACGACAGTGACCACTTCCCTGGCTTCACCACCAGCATCGTCGACAAGTCCTATCCAAAGGACTTCAAACCAGTTGGAATCCCCAAGTATGACGGTCAGCAAGACCCGCGCTAGTGGATTCGTTGCTACTCTGTCGACATTCATGTTTCAGGGGGATCCAACTCTACGAAAGCTCTCTTCTTTCCAGTGGCTCTGGAGTCCGCACCCCTCACGTGGCTTGAAAGCCTCAAGCCAAACTCCATCGACTCGTGGGAGGACCTCAAACGCGCCTTCATCGACAACTTCCAGGGATCCATCATTAGAGCGGGCACTCGCCACGACTTGTCCTAGGTGAAGCAGGAGATGAATGAGACCCTAAGGTCTTACACATGGCGTTTCTTTGAAACGTGCACCACCATCGCCAACATCACCGATGAGGATGTCACCCGTTGCTTCCAACACGGCCTCTTCTCGAAGAACACGTACCACGACTTTGGGCGCAATCGCCCGACTACTGTCGTGGAGCTGCATGACATGATGTCAAGGTGAGCTGACCAGGAGGACGAGGAAAACGACCACCTTCCCCAAGCGCAACCACGATAAACGGCAATGGCAATGGCCACTTCGACAAAAGCCAGCGGAACCACTCAGGGAACACCTGAAAGCGCAAGCCAGACCATGAAGTCGCGGCTGTCGAGCGCAATCCGCGTGGCAAGAAGTCGGGGAATAACCAATAAAACTACGAGCAAGTCATGCATAAACAATGCCTGATACACCCAAAGTCGCGGCACACGCTCTTCGAGTGCATCACCATCCGCAAATCACTCAACGCACCACCCCTCCCTCAAGCAGGAAAGCGAAAGGACAAGGAGGATGATGAAGGAGGTGACAAGTTGGGGGCTCAAGACTTCCAGGATCCGAAGAACGTCATCAACGTCATCTTCGGTGGAGACGGCGGATTCCTGTGGCAGAACCACCTGAATTAATCCGGCTCAAGCGCGCTAACCATCACCACAAGGGCAATCAGGGCTAACTCGCACTTCAAACGGAATAATCCACTGGTCTGTCGGGTAACCTCCCGATACAACCACGGTTTTTGCTGATCGAAACCACACATACATGTACTCACACGAAGGTAAGCCCAGAGTATACAACATTCCACAATTTTACACCATAGGGTTCATCATTAATTAATATTACAATGGAGTTCAAATTCTTAAAACAAGGTACTTCAGAGTTCAAAATAAATGAGTTCTTCAGAGTTCAAATAGCTGAAAAGATAACGACAACTACTCGATGATAAAGGATGTCTCGATGAAGCCCGTACGAGTCATCACTCGGCATCACCGCCGTTAGCCGGGGGCGTATCCCATTCCACCGACCAACCAGGAGGAAGAGTACAAGGCCAAGTCAAACTAGCAATCATATCCTCGAAAGTTTCACCTGAAAACAAGCCACAAGCAAGGCTGAGTATACTAATACTCAGCAAAGCTTACCCGACTAGTGGAATATACTTAGCCGACTCCTAGACATGCAGGGCTTTTGGCTTGAGGGGTTTGTTTTTCCGAAAAGCATATATAAGTAGGTCCTTACTTTCAGATTTTAGCTCCAAGTTCTAGCTTTCTTTAACCATTCTAGGTAAGCAACTATCCAATATCATACATGGTGGAAGAATTATTTTGCATCCAACAAGATTAATCATCATCATTGTTCCTCTTCTTACTCTATGTGGTAAAAGGGTCAAGCAGTCTCAATAACCGCGAGAAACGGACGATTCGAATCGAATTTCTTAACCTTGTAAGGGAAACCTAAACACACGTCACGCGGTTACTCCCAGAGTCACACGTGCAACTTTTCCCCTTTCTTCCTGGGTTGTGGATCAGGGTCACCATCCGAGACTACACAGCCCGGCTCTGTACCCACCATGTGCGCGCACGGAACCGAAGTTGAGATGGTGGGATGCTGTCCACTTGCCGGTCCGATTAGTTACTTAAGCTTACCGATTACCATATTCTCGGCATGTGGTTAGTACGTTCAAAGACTTAACCACCACTACCACACACTGCGGCCTTAGCATTTTTCACTAAACAGACGGGGCCTCAATCATCAACATAAACATCGTACCACAGCCCCGTCCGTCGACCTTATGATTGCAGCATGTAGTAAACATTCAACTCCCATATTCTCTCGAGTGACAGGAAATCACTCGACTTTTACCGAGTCCTATTAGCATAGCATTCTATCGAACCTTACATCTAGTGTTCAGAGCATGGGTACCTAGGATCATGCAACTAAGTTTCCATTCAACTCCTATAAACTTAGTGTCACACCCAATTCTAGAAAGAACCAGATGCATCTCATATGTGCGCCAGGATCTCATTCACACACATATGGTAGACGGAAAGTGTAATATATCAAAGACAATGCTCAAAAGTAACTAAATAAAATAATTAACAATATTACACTCCGTATAAAAGAGACACAATTGTCTTTAAACGATAAACCGTTATACCCTATACGAAGTCTCCAACAACTCCATCTTCCACAGGCGATGACTAGTGAACGCAGGACCTAGAACTCCTCGAAGTCGTCGAAGATCTCCTCTTCAAAGTTAACTTCTGAACAGCAGGGGGCAAGGGTGAGTACTCTTATGGTTGGTACTCAGCAAGTGGGGTGAAAATGCAAGGCTATCAAGGATAGGCTAGGGTTTGCAGCAGCGGTTGCTTTTAGTTGGTCAAATATTTATTAGCAAACACCTATTAACTAGGTTTAGATTTATACCAACCCACTTTAGCAAAAACATAAAGATTCCATCAATCATAAGTATTAACCACGAACCACAATTTATTTAATCATCAAGTTTCATTATCATGTGAGGGTCCAAGCCACTCTTAACCGTGAGTACGGCTGTTATAACAGTTTTACACTCTGCAGAGGTTGTACACTTTACCCACAAATCGTGTTTCCCTGGATCGCCCGGGTTTGCAAGGCCCTTAAACACTTCCGAGGTGACTGGCGAGGGTACACTACGAAGCCTTTACAAAGACATGTCGAAAGCTGGGCAGCCCGCTAGAGTTTCAGTAGCGGCGTGGTCCATAAACCTCCCTAATGGTCAGCTCCTTAGCAAAGGCAGCTACCCCAAGAGGACCGGGCTATGACCCCTATCACCGACCCCCTCCTTGCCCTTTCGGTAAGGCCACCAGCAAACTACACATCTAATTAATTGGCTAAGGTCAGAGCCATATGACTGTGTGGTTGCACTGTTCACTTGGGTGGTTCTCCATGTTCCCATTAAACAAAGTTGATCTTGAAATTACGCGATAAAACCACAATATGAAACGTGACCAACGTTAACAAAAGAGTAAACCAATACCAATCCCAAAGTTTGCAACCAAGCGTAACTACCCAACAAAGTAGTAAACCCAGGTGTTTCAAGGTTTGGGGTAAAAGACTAGGTATGTCCCTAGCATAGGTAATCCCATCAAGTTTATGCAAGCAACAGTAAAGTAAAGTGAATTATCATGCTATTTTTGGGTTCAAATAGAATATGCAGAGGGGGAAATCCACTTTCCTTCTTCAAGCAACTGCTGATTCACTTCCTCGTAAGCTTGCTCTTGATTTGGCTCGAACGTCACGTTATCTACGCGATCACACAACAAGCATACACAAACAAATAAGAAACAATACAACAAACAGTACAAACAGAAAGTAAAAAATCCACTAGAGTTGTAGTTCATGATGCAAAGATCGTGTGGGCTTAAGAATCGCTGAAATCGGAGTTGAAACGATGAAGATATGGCTAAAACAGTGATCTGGGGACCTAACTGCTAGAGTTTTGAGTCTCCCGAGGCTAGATCTGAATAATTCAGGGGCCAAAACACAATTAAACCTTAAACAGAGGGTCGGGGTGCAAAACTATAGGTTCTGGACGGCGGGTACTAATTCTAGAAAAGTCAGGGGTCGGAACAGAAGAAGAAAGGGCTCAACTCTAATTATTTTCTACTGATTTGGACTACGGGTTGATTCCTGGAAAACTTAGGGATCTTTCTGCAAAAGTTCTGGGAACGGCTAGGGTCGGGTGAGTCTAATTCGTTGGATCGGAATCGGCGGCGGATCGAACGAATCGGCGGGTAAGGGTCGGGCGAATCGGCGGTATGAAGAGTGGGTCAGGTGAATCGGCTGAGTAAGGAAAAGGTTGGGTAAATCGGCCGTGTAAAGTGAAGATTGTTTCTGGCCGTTAGATCTAGATCGAGCGGCAGAGGAAGGGTCGGCTCGACAGAACGAAAAGGGGTCGGGCGAAGCAGAGTTTAACTGGGCATCGGCGGCGAGCGATTGCGGCGGCGGACGGCCGGAGCTTCACCAAATCTGGTGTTCCGGGGCTCGATTCAAGCTAGGTTCATGCCAGGGAGTGAGTGGGCGGTACGGGGAAGGTGAGGGTGGGTAAGGGTTGGCTGCGCGGTGGCTGTAAACTGGCGGCCATGGCGGCGGGCGGAAACAGATCTCCGGCGAGGAATCTGGTTGGCGGCGGAGCAAGAGAGAGAGGGGAATCTGGTGTGGCTTGATACTCAGCAACTCGTGGAGCTCTAGCGAGAGTTGAAGACGGCGGGGAAACTGCAGATCGGCGAGTCGACGGAGAATCGGCGACATGGGATGACGGCGTTCCTCCGATGTGCAACTTCCAGCGGCGTGCGACAATGTTGAGTAGAGGAAAAGATTTGAGCTTGGCTCTGGTTGCAAAGCGGGGCTTTGGCAGGATTTTATAGGGGCGGATCGGCCGGGATTAGGAAGGCGGTGCTGCGGAATCGATCAGGACTCGGGTAAGAAGAAAGAAAGAAAGAAAACGGGGCACGAACAACAGTACGGAGTCGTTCCGGACTCTGGGTAAGAAAAGAAGAAAGAAGAAGAAGGCGCCGACAGGTGGGTCCTAGCTGTCAGTGAAAGCATGGGTCAGCTGAGGGAATCGGCCGCTGGGTTGGCCGCGGGAAAAGAAAAAGAAGTAGAGGAAAAGAATTGGACTGGCTAGAAGAAAGAATAGGAGAGGAAAAGAAATAAAGATGCATGCACAATTTTAATTTATGATTTTATTGAAAATACTTTTAAAAGTTTCAACTCCTATATTTTTGGGTGTTACACTTAGTGCACAAGTAAAGAAGAGTAATAAGTTGCATAAGTTTAGAAAATAGGGTTCATGCTCCGGGGCTTGCCTTCTTGGGAAAAGCTAGCTTGGGGCTCGTCCGAACATGGGCTCGGGTCTTCGAGAGCTTTATTTAGATTTACTTGAGCTTCACACTGCTCACTCTCAGACGCGGGCACCAGCTCATACGTTCCGTTGGCGAGAGTCGTCGATTCTATACGAATGCACCAATATAAGTTATAGTGATGGTATATGACGATTATTTTCATTCACGTCAAAGTTGTAGTTCACAAAACATCGATTTGGTTGTGAAGTTATGTAGTTGAGATTTCTGTGGGCAATTGTTAATAGAGTATAACTTAAACTATTAATTTCATTAAACAAAAGGGGTTGTGATATATTGGAAACTTAATTTCCTAAGCACAATATGGATTAAACACAACTTTTGGATTAGGTAACTTCTGGTGATGAAATTTTTATTTAGAGCACATTATGCAGAGAAAAAAGCACTGTAAAAATTTCAGACATATTTACGCAACAGATTAATTATGAAAAATGCAAAACACAACCACTGCTAGCACCTAGATATTTTTATACAGGACAAACCATTCAAGTATTGACACTAAAAATTTTACAGGGTATTAATCTACCCATATGTGTGTTACTGTAAATGTTTCAGATTTTACTGTGCAAGATACAAAGCATAATAAATAGGGCAAAATACACCTAGTTTAATAAAGATTAATTTCTACAGAATGTTTTACAGGGTTTCTATGTATGAAAATTTTTACACGGCAAGAGTTACTCCAAAGTGTTCCACAGTAAGAAGTTGAACATTTTCCAAGCATAGAAACTTATTATTTGAATAAGTGCTATTTTTCCTACCACAAAATTATATAAATAGGTTAGAGAGAGTATAAAGGTTCTAAACATTTTCTGTGGTATTTAGGCCTTAAAAAAATAGTTCTGAAAAAGTTTTACTACAAGAATCACAACATAACCACAGTTACAAATTAGTTTTCTTCCTTCATGCCACAAACAAGTTTTATTAAGAAGTTTAGCTAGGTGTGGGTTCTGGTCCTAATATTTTCACACTGGATTACAAATCAAGCAACCAATCTACTGTTAAATTTTCAGGTTTAGAATTTGTCTACAACAGGGGGTACAATTAAAGTCTATTAAAGCTTCCATTTAATTTAGAGCAAGATTTAGGAAGAAACTGAAGAAATGCATGTAACAAAAGTTGAGATTTTCATCTAAAAATTCCCGAACAGTTGAGTTTGTATTTTTCCGATTTTTCTACGATTTTATACGAATTTTACAAGTTCGCTGTTTTTGAAATCAAAGTTTAAAAACAGGTTTACAGATATGCCCCTGGAAACTTGCGTGCAGACTCTTTTAAAGATTTAAATCAAAGCAATTGGGTCGCTGGGCGGCGCTGGCATGGCGGCTGGCCAGATTCCGGTGAGGGGGCTCATCGGCGGCGAGGGCTACCTTGGGGTGGCATTGGTCGGGGTTGGGAGTGGCCGGATGTGGCTTGTCGGCACGGAGCAGAGGAGCGGTGGCGGGGCGGAGCGTCGGCGATGGTGCTCCGGCGAGAAGGGGAGAGCGTGGGCTGGTCGAGGAGCTTCGCGACGTCGAGGGGAACCCGTTTCGAAGCTTGGCTGGGACGGAGGAGCTTCGGCGTGGGGTGCCCACGGAGCAGCAAGGAGCGGCGGCGGCGCGGGCGGCGCTGGCGGTGCTCCGGCGGTTCTGGGCAACGATGGGTGGGGCAGTGCGCTGCGGTGGGGTGCTGTGGTGGTGGTGGAAGACTCAGCTCTGGCAAGGGGTGGCCGGAGAGGTGAGCTCCACGGTGAGCTGAGCACGACGGCGTTAATGGTGGCGGCAGCGGCGTTCTGGCGTCTAGGCGCGGCTCGTCCATTGGGCACGGCGGGCGGCGAGCAGGGGCGCGGGTCGCCGGCGCGCCCGTGGCGGGCGTGGACTGGGGAGGAACGCGGCATGCGGGCGCGCGTGCGGGCGCGGCCAGGCATTAGTTTGGCACCTAGCGCTGTCAGGCATCGCCGGCCAAGTGGCCTGCGGCGACTACGCGGCGGCGAGGGTCGGGCGAAGCGAGGGCCGCAGCGAAGCTAAGGGTCGGGCAAAGCGAGGGCCGCAGCGAAGCAGAAGGGTCGGGCGAAGCGAAAAGGGTCGGGCGACGCCAGGGTCGGGCGAAGCGAGGGTCGGGCGAGCGGCTGCGCATCGGAGGGTCGGGCGAGGCGAAATAAAGAAAAGGCAGGGGCTGGTTTGCAAATCCAAGTGTTTCTCAAATTTTTGTGTTGCAACTCGAAAATCCTTCAACACAAAAGTTGTTCGAAATGAAAAGTTCTACAAGTTTTGTTTCAGGCTAGAGTTTGTTTGAGTTCTAGTTTAGAAGTTATTTTAGAAACTTATTTCGTTAAAACTTCTCCTAATTATTTATGCACCGTGTTAAGCTAAAGAGGCTTATTTCGTAAATTAAACACCTGAGGTGTTACAGCCTTCCCCCCTTAAAAAGAATCTCGCCCCGAGATTCGGACAATAGGCTTAGGGTGGAGGGGGTGTATACCTTCGGTGGAGTTGAGAAAACCCGGGAAATTCTGTTTTAGAAAACTTTCAGTTTCCCATGTGGCTTCTTCCTCAGTGTGATGATTCCATTGAATTTTGTACATTTTAATCACTTTCCTCCTAGTGCTTCTTTCTTTTTGATCCATGATTTTGAGAGGTCGGGCTCTACTAAGATTTCCTGTTATTTGACAACCTCGGTAGGAACTCGGACACACTTCTTGAGTTGAGATACATGAAAGACATCATGGATGGCTGCAAGCTGAGGGGGCAGTCGAATTCTATAGGCTACGGGTCCACAGCTCTCGATGATTTTGTAGGGACCAACATAACGGGGAGATAGTTTTCCTTTGACTCCGAATCGTTGGACACCCTTGGTTGGTGAAACTCGAAGGTAGACGTGGTCACCAACTTCAAATTTCAGTGGCTTTCTCCTTCTGTCAAAATAGCTCTTTTGTCTGGATTGTGCAGCTCTAAGGTTTTCTTGTATTACTCTCACTTTTTCTTCTGCCTCGATTACCAAGTCTGGTCCAAATATTTTGCATTCTCCAGTCTGTGACCAACTCAAAGGGGTTCGACACCTTCGTCCGTATAAGGCCTCAAATGGTGCCATTTTCAAACTTGCTTGATAGCTATTGTTATATGAGAACTCTGCTAGGGATAGGCATTTGTCCCAACTCTTGTCATAGTGAATGACGCAAGCTCTAAGCATGTCTTCGAGAATTTGGTTTACTCTTTCAGTTTGTCCGTCAGTTTGAGGATCATAGGTTGAGCTTCAAATCAATTTAGTACCAGGAGAAGCTTGCAATTGTTCCCAAAAACGCGCTACGAACTGAGTACCACGATCGGAAATAATAGTCTTCGGTACTCCATGTAGGCAAACAATGCGATCGAGATAAATCTCAGCATATTTCTTGGCGGTATAGGTGGTGTGTACCGGAAGAAAATGTGCCGTCTTTGTGAGCCTATCAACGATAACCCATATGGAATCATGTTTCTGTGCGGTACTTGGCAATCAAACAATGAAATCCATACTTATGTCTTCCCATTTCCATGAGGGTATATGTAAAGGTTGAAGTGTACCGGCTACTTTCAAGTGGCTGGCTTTTACTCT
Source organism: Panicum miliaceum (assembly GCA_032594955.1). NCBI lineage: Eukaryota > Viridiplantae > Streptophyta > Magnoliopsida > Poales > Poaceae > Panicum > Panicum miliaceum. The sequence goes on along the minus strand of CM064059.1, from coordinate 24,864,425 downwards.
CTGGCAGGTGTCGCATTCTGAGACATATTTAGCGATTTCTCTTTTCATTCTAGTCCACCAGAAATTTTGCCTAAGGTCTTGATACATTTTGTTACTGCCGGGGTGAATAGAAAATTTGGAAAGGTGTGCCTCATCCAGAATTTGCTTACGGAGCTCATGATTCTTTGGAACGACTATGCGACTTTTGAACCATAGAACTCCCTTATGGTCCTGATGGAAACATTTGTACTTCTCTTCTCCTAGAGAGAGTTTTTGTTTGATGATCTTAACTCCTTCATCATGTAGTTGTGCCATGACGATCTGGTCGTGAAGAGTGGGCTCGACTGAGATGTGATTCAGAGTGCCTTGGGAAATCATTTCCAAACTAAGCTTCCTCATTTCCGAACATAATGTCTCATTATAGAGTTCCACTGATAGGCAATGGCAATGGGCCTTGCGGCTGAGTGCATCCGCGACTACATTGGCCTTGCCGGGGTGATAGTGCACCTCGAGATCATAATCCTTGATTAATTCTAGCCATCTTCTTTGTCTCATATTCAGATTGGCTTGGGTGAAGATATATTTGAGACTCTTGTGATCGGTGTAGATATTACACCGAGTGCCCATGAGATAATGTGTCCACATTTTTAGAGCATGAATGATTGCTGCTAATTCAAGATCATGGGTCGGATAATTCTGCTCATGGGGCTGAAGGGCTCGTGAAGCATAGGCGATAACTCGATTTTCTTGCATAAGCACACAACCAAGACCAGTGCCAGATGCGTCACAGTAAACATCGAATGGCTTGGTGTTATCGGGTTGAGCTAGCACAGGGGCTGTAGTCAAACGTTCTCTGAGAGTGTGGAAAGCTTCTTCACACTTCTTATCCCATACAAACTTTACTCCCTTTTTCAATAATTCAGTCATAGGCTTAGCGATCCTGGAGAAATCCGGAATGAAGCGGCGATAGTAACCGGCTAAGCCAAGAAAACTGCGAATCTGATGAACAGAGGTAGGGGTTTTCCAATCCATCACTTCTTGTACCTTGCTGGGGTCAATGGCTATGCCTTCGTTGGAAATAGTGTGACCCAAGAACTTCACACTATCCAACCAGAATTCGCACTTAGAAAATTTAGCATAGAGCTGATGGTCTCTGAGACACTGAAGAACACTGTGCAGGTGGTTAGCGTGCTCTTCCTCATTTTTGGAATAGATAAGGATGTCACCAATGAATACTATGACAAATTTGTCGAGCTCGGGCATGAATACCGAATTCATGAGATACATGAAGTAGGCAGGGGCATTGGTGAGACCAAAGGACATGACCAAGAATTCATATAGTCCATATCGTGTGGAAAAGGCGGTCTTAGGAATATCGCATGGACGAATCTTGATCTGATGATATCCAGAGCGAAGATCAATCTTCGAGAAAACTCTAGCTCCAGATAATTGATCAAAGAGAACGTCGATGCGGGGAGGTGGGTATTTATTCTTAACGGTTACCGCATTGAGAGGTCGGTAGTCCACACATAATCTTAAACTGTCATCCTTTTCTTTACAAATAGGGCTCGACATCCCCAAGGTGATGCGCTAGGGCAAATGAAACCTTTGTCCAGTAGTTCTTGAAGTTGTGTTTTCAGTTCGGCCAATTCCTTAGGTGGCATCCTATAGGGTCTTTTGGAGATAGGTGCAGTGCCTGGTTGCAGTTCAATAACGAACTCAATTTCCCTATCTGATGGCATTCCTGGTAAGTCATCCGGAAAAACATCGGCATACTCACCTACCACTGGAATATCCTCTAGCTCGATTCCTTCCATCTCGAAAGCACAAGAATTCGTGCACTCCCGGAATGGTAGGTAAAGGGTAGTGGCTCCGTGACTAGGTGAATCTATTTCAACAGCTCGGGAAGAAAGGTCCAGTGTGACTCCGTGTAGAGCCATCCAATTCATACCCAAAATAACGTCCATGCCATTAAGGGGTAAAAGAACAAGGTCCGTGTTGATGATTTTACTACCCAACCTGATTGGTACTTGCCTTATCTTTTGATTTGAAGCAATTTTACCACCCGGTGTTGATATCATATACGACCCTTTTGTGTGACAAACATTCAAGCCTACTTTTGCACAAAACTTTGCACTAATAAAACTATGTGATGCACCAGAATCAAACAATATAACTGCAGGCTTGTTATGGATAGAGAATGTACCCGTCATCACTTGTGCTCCTTCAGGAAGTTCCGCAAGGGTGGTGAAATTGATCCGCCCTTGTTTGACCTGAAGGGTTTGCCTCTTGCCTTTGTTCTTGTTGTTGTGGTTAGAGTCCTGGCCTTGATTTGGCTGCCTTGGTTGAGGGCATTCGCGAGCAAAATGACTGGAACTCTCGCACTTGAAACAACGATTGGCGATGTTTGGACGAAGGAATTGCTGAGCAACGGACCTTGGTCCAGTTTGCTGAGGCACAGGGGGTCGTACAACACCTTGTTGCTGTGGGGGCCTGATAATCCAATGCCCTGGCTGAGGGGCCTTCTGTGGAGTTGTAGGCGTAGCATTTTGCACCAAGCGATACCTCGGTGGCTGAGCACCCGAGGGTCCAGCTGGTGCCTTCCTCTTCTTTTCGGCACAATGAGCCTCAATACAATCCTCTTGAGTGATGGCCATATTGACCAGCTCATTATATGTATCGGCTTTGACAAGATTCAGTCGTTCTTTGAGTTTAATACTCAGACCTCTGCGGAAACGATCACGTTTCTTAGCATTCGTGTCTGCGTGATAGCCCGCGTACTGGCACAGATTGTTGAAGGCCTAAGCATACTGAAGTACCGTGCGGGTACCCTGAGTGAGAGCCAAAAACTCATTTAGCTTTCTTTCCATAAGACCTTCGGGGATATGGTGTGCCCGGAATGCAGTTTTGAATTCGTCCCAAGTGACAACGTGATCAGCGGGGAGCATAGCAAAATAGTGGTCCCACCAAAGACGAGTTGTACCGCAAAGCTGCGCGGCAAAGCAAGCCTTGTTTGCCTCTGAACATGGGGCCACAAGTAGAGAAAACTTGGACTCGATTGTGCGAATCCAAGCGTCCGCATCTAAGGGTTCCCCCGTCTTGTGAAACAAGGGAGGCTGGGTCCCAAGGAAATCCATGTAACCGGCAACTTGGGGTTGGTGAACATTGTGCCCACCCCGCTGTTGGTGCTGTCCTTGCACGAGCTGACGAAGCAACTCGGTTTGAGCGGCCATTACTTCCACCAAGCTGGGTGGTGGTGGTGGCTGTGGTTGTGATCCACTTGCGCTAGCACCAAAACCATCCGGGTTACCACGGGTTGCTCCAACCATCTGAAAAGGTGAATTTTTATCGTTAGCAACGTGATCCATATTGCTTCCATGATTCAAAAGGATTAACGCGGAAAAGTAGACTTCCGAAAGATCATGGATAGAAACATGGGCAGGATACTGTCCGCCATAAGAAAATTATAACTCCTGGTAGGTTCATCCAAAATTTCTCATATTTTGGCAGTGGGTAGGGAATTTAGAGATGTACAACTTTGGTACTCAGCCCAGATGCTACATCGATTGCTAAGATGGTCAAACGATTCACTCTTTGCTTCGCTGGTTTGGCTGTTTTTCAGCAGAACGAGTTATAGTATCTTGCCTATAACTCAAACTAGAAAGATTCAATAGTGTTGAAATTTTTTGAGAACCTATATCACAAAATTTAGGACAAGTTTGGTATTCAACACTCAGACCAGAAATGTAAAGAGACATAGGTAAAAATTCCGACAAGTTTCTACAATCGCAGATTCAACTGCTTTCCAATGTCACAATCAAACCACCAAGTTTACATGGCCATGGCCTACATGATTAGAGTATCCAATGGTCAAGTTGTACTCATCACAAAAGAGGTACTCAACTCTTAGTTAGCCTATTACAACACTTGCTAAAAGTTAGGCTACACTAACGAGGAGTATATGCAAAAGTCCTCCTAGGTCATCATCTAGAAGTCATCGAGGTCGTTGACGGACGACTCGCTGTGAGTAGGAGAGTGAGCTCCCATCGGAGGTGTCTGCGGTGCCTCACCCTCAAAGTACATTCCTGAAACACCATCAATCTCCTGTGGCTCCTCCTCATCTTCCTCCATAGCCACCACGTCGAGAGGGGCATTCTGATCATGGTGCCACTGAATGTGCTCATTAGCATCCTCCAACTCAAGGTTCAGATCATGGAGCTGCTCCTCCAAGTGTGCTATCATGTCATCTCTCTCACCCATGAGAGTGTCATGCTCCTGAACTTGGCCATCAAGTTGGCCAATCCGCGCGTCTCTGTCCTCGAGCTCCTCACTGAGTTCCTTAATCTGCTCATCCCTGGTATCTGCCATCATGCGGTAGGCCTGTGCGAGATCAGTGAGCTACACAAGCGCCTGACTATGGAGAGTCTGAAGTCGGTAGGGCGCATTCATGCACCGCACGGAGGTCTCGATGGTCTCCTGGGCATGAAAGTCCACCAAGTACTGTGAGTGCTGCACCCTGTTGAGCCAAAAGGGGTCGTTGTCCTGGGCAGCAGGAAACAAACCAATAGGAGTGAGCGTGACAGCCTCGGGGCACTGCGCACAGAAAGTGGTGAGCGCCCTCATGGCAGCAAACTCCCACATATCGGCCAAATGGCAACCAACAGCCTCAATCTCCAAGGCGGGCCACTCCGGGTGTAGCGGGTGCGGAAAAATGGTCACGTTCACCCGGCACTAGGTCACTCCATTCTCTGCAAACTCCAGTCTGGTGTAATGTGGGGGAATTGGATAGCCCGCGGTGCGCAGAACATCCCACAAGATAGAGGGAAAGCCCTCCCAGTGGATACACTGCGAGTGAACCCATCCATCCTCATCCACCATCATGGCAACGGGCTCGGCCATCTGAACAAAAGATCAAAAGGGGTGAGATAGCGAAAAACTGTGAATAGCATAGCGAACAGGTTCTGGACAGTGCACTAAAATAGCCATAACTTCAACAGTTCTTGTCCAAATATTCTCAACTTTTACCAGAACATTCCTAAGGTATTTGTGAACAACTTTGCTAGTTAACTCCAGAGCTGGATAAGGCTCTAAGATGGTCTTTCTCTTAAGGTTTTACTTTACTGTCTACCCAGAAATTTCAGTGAACAGTGGGCCAATGTTTCGTGCACCAGGGAAAAATCTATCCAGCCAAAAATTACCAAATTTTAACAGTAGATGACTGAGTAAATTTACAACAAGTTTTGTGTTGAACACTTTTGCAGAAAAGTGTAGTAAGGGGGCATAAAATTTTATGTGACTGAACTGCTCATCTTGGACAAAAAAATTACATCTCAAGGTCTTTGTTGTTTTCCCATTATCCATATGTCCAGAATTTTTGATATTTAGACAGAAGGTAGAATACAAATTTTGGAGCAAAACTGTCAACATGAGTTTCTTCAGAAAGGGTCGTTTTCTAAGCTTAATAAATCCATCTTTTCAGATAAGGCAGAATGTGACAGATTTGCTAGATGATCATTATGCGAGGTCAAATGTGTGGGCGCATGAACCTTACCACTCTGACGCATTGTATTTTCAATTTCAGATTTATATAGTCATGATGCATGCACGTCCTATTCGTACAATTGAACCTTTCATGCCAGCACTCATGAAAGCGTCCGCATTCATTACCGTTTACTATAGAAACGGCAACCGTACAATTCCCGCCGTACAGACGACGTTAACATACGCTACCAAGATAGCGTATTCACGGGGTACCGTCTTAAGACGGGGGCATGAACAGCGATCGCCATACCCTGCGCCAAACCTTCTACTCCCAATATAATCAACTAATAGTTGGTATATTGGCAGTACCTCAAGTAAGCCATTGCTTGAGGGCAGCGTTCGGCTCGCATCACCGACAGGAAGGCCAAGCTCTCCCAGTTGGCTGAGGATTCTTACCTTCTTACCTTAGCGATGAGTGCGTCGTTACGGAATTTAAGGGTCGATTGTGCATAAAAGTAAGTTTTGATAGAAAGTAATGTCCTGGAAGTCAGTTGATAATACTCACAAGTTAGATAGCCACCTAGTAATTTTCCCATAATCACTTAGGGCTTTACGAACTAGGCACCATCCTTAACGAACCAACGCATTTTCCAAACACAATTTTTGTGGTCAAGTTTTAGGAAAACAAGTTTTTAAGGCTTGTTGCATTCTCTGGCGTATGCATTTCGGCTCTGATACCAGTTGTGGCAGAACTACCTGAATTAATCCGGCTCAAGCCCGCTAACCATAACCACAAGGGCAATCAGGGCTAACTCGCACTTCAAACGGAATAATCCACTGGTCTGTCGGGTAACCTCCCGATACAACCACGGTTTTTGCCGATAGAAACCACACATACATGTACTCACACGAAGGTGAGCCCAGAGTATACAACATTCCACAATTTTACACCACATGGTTCATCATTAATTAATATTACAATGGAGTTCAAATTCTTAAAACAAGGTACTTCAGAGTTCAAAATAAATGAGTTCTTCAGAGTTCAAACAGCGGAAAAGATAACGACAACTACTCGACGATAAAGGATGTCTCGATGAAGCTCATACGAGGCATCACTCGGCATCACCGCCGTTAGCCGGGGGCGTATCCCATTCCACCGACCAACCAAGAGGAAGGGTACAAGGCCAAGTCAAGCTAGCAATCATATCCTCGAAAGTTTCACCTGAAAACAAGCCACAAGCAAGGCTGAGTATACTAATACTTAGCAAGGCTTACCCGACTAGTGGTATATATTTAGCCGACTCCTAGACATGCAAGGATTTTGGCTTGAGGGGTTTGTTTTGCCGAAACGCATATATAAGTAGGTCCTTACTTTCAGATTTTAGCTCCAAGTTCTAGCTTTCTTTAACCATTCTAGGTAAGCAACTATCCAATATCATACATGATTGGAAGAATTATTTTGCATCCAACAAGATTAATCATCATCATTGTTCCTCTTCTTACTCTATGTGGTAAAAGGGTCAAGCAGTCTCAATAACCACGAGAAACGGACGATTCGAATCGAATTTCTTAACCTTGCAAGGTAAACCTAAACAAACATCACGTGGTTACTCCTAGAGTCACATGTGCAACTTTTCCCCTTTCTTCCTAGGTTGTGGATCAGGGCCACCATCCGAGACTACAGAGCCCGGCTCTGTACCCACCATGTGCGCGCATGGAACCGAAGTTGAGATGGTGGGATGCTGTCCACTTGCCGGTCCGATTAGTTACTTAAGCTTACCGATTACCATATTCTCGGCATGTGGTTAGTACGTTCAAAAACTTAACCACCACTACCACACACTGCGGCCTTAGCATTTTTCACTAAACAGACGGGGCCTCAATCATCAACATAAACATCGTACCATAGCCCCATCCGTCGACCTTATGATTGCAGCATGTAGTAAACATTCAACTCCTATATTCTCGCCAGTGACAGGAAATCACTCGACTTTTACCGAGTCCTATTAGCATAGCATTCTATCGAACCTTACATCTAGTGTTCAGAGCATGGGTACCTAGGATCATGCAACTAAGTTTCCATTCAACTCCTACAAACTTAATGCACAAGTAAAGTAGAGTAATAAGTTGCATAAGTTTAGAAAATAGGGTTCATGCTCCGGGGCTTGCCTTCTTGGGAAAAGCTAGCTTGGGGCTCGTCCGAACTTGGGCTCAGGTCTTCGAGAGCTTCATTTAGATTTACTTGAGCTTCACGCTGGGCACCAACTCGTACGTTCCGTCGGCGAGAGTCGTCGATTCTATATGAATGCAACAATATAAGTTATAGTGATGGTATATGATGATTATTTTCATTCACGTCAAAGTTGTAGTTCACAAAACATCGATTTGGTTGTGAAGTTACGTAGTTGCGATTTCTGTGGGCAATTGTTGAAAGAGTATAACTTAAACTATTAATTTCATTAAACAAAAGGGGTTGTGATATATTGGAAACTTAATTTCCTAAGCACAACATGGATTAAACACAACTTCTGGATTAGGTAACTTCTGGTGATGAAATTTTTATTTAGAGCACATTATGGAGAGACAAAAGCACTGTAAAAATTTCAGACATTTTTACGCAGCAGATTAATTATGAAAAATGCAAAACACAACCACTGCTAGCACCTAGATATTTTTATACAGGACAAACCATTCAAGTATTGACACTAAAATTTTAGAGGGAATTAATCTACCCATATGTGTGTTAGTGTGCAAGATACAAAGCATAATAAATAGGGCAAGATACACCTAGTTTAATAAAGATTAATTTCTACAGGATGTTTACAGGGCTTCTGTGTATGAAACTTTTTACACGGCAAGAGTTACTCCAAAGTGTTCCACAGTAAAAAGTTGAACATTTTCCAAGCAAAGAAACTAATTGTTTGAATAAGTGCAATTTTTCCTACCACAAAATTATATAAATAGGTTATAGAGAGTATAAAGGTTCTAAACATTTTCTGTGGTATTTAGGCCTTAAAACAACAGTTTTGAAAAAGTTTTACTACAAGAATCACAACATAACCGCAGCTACAAATTAGTTTTATTTCTTCATGCCACAAACAAGTTTTATTAAGAAGTTTAGCTAGGGATGGGTTCTCGTCCTAATATTTTTACACTGGATTACAAATCAAGCAAGCAATCTACTATTAAATTTTCAGGTTTAGACTTTGTCTACAACAAGGGGTACAATTAAAGTCTATTAAAGATTCCATTTAATTTTGAGCAAGATTTAGCAAGAAACTGAAAAAATGCATGTGACAAAAGTTGTAGATTTTCATCTAAAGATTCCCGAACAGTTGAGTTTGTATTTTTCCGATTTTTCTACGATTTTATACGAATTTTACAAGTTCGTTGTTTTTGAAATCAAAGTTTAAACACAGGTTTACAGATATGCCCCTGGAAACTTGCGTGCAGACTCCTTTAAAGATTTAAATCAAAGCAATTGGGTCCCTGGGCGGCACTGGCATGGCGGCCGGCCAGATTCCGGTGAGGGGGCTCGTCGGCGGTGAGGGGAAAAGGGTCGGGGAGATCCAGGGAGGTGAGGGCTACCTTGGGGTGGCCTTCGTCGGGGTTGGGAGTGGCCGGAGGTGGCTCATTGGCGCGGAGGAGAGGGGCGGCGGCGGGGCGGAGCGTCGGCGATGTTGCTCCGGCGAGAAGGGGAGAGCGTGGGCTAGTCGAGGAGCTTCGCGGCATCGAGGGGAACCCGTTTCAAAGCTTGGCTGGGACGGAGGAGCTTCGGCGTGGGCTGCCCACGAAGCAGCAAGGAGCGGCGGCGGCGCGGGCGGCGCTGGCGGTGCTCCGGCGGCTCTGGGCGACGATGGGTGGGGCAGTGAGCTGCGGTGGGGTGCTGTGGTGGTGGTGGAAGACTCAGCTCTGGCAAGGGGTGGCCGGAGAGGTGAGCTCCACGGTGAGCTGAGCACGACGGCGTTAATGGTGGCGGCAGCGGCGTTCTGGCGTCTGGGCGCGCGAGGGGGACTCCGTGCGGCCTTTTGTAGGCAGCAGAGAGCGGAACGTGGACTGTGAGATGCCGGCGCGGGCGGCACGACCGAAACTGTGACAACCCTGGTAATTAAAATTCCAAAATCAATGTCATTAGCCTAACTCTATGTTTTAAACCAACTAATGAGAGGGTGGAAAGAATTAAAACGAGTTCAGTTGGAATTCAAATTTAATTTGAGCACATTGGGTTACTTTTGAACTTTTAAATTTAACTTTCAAACCAAAAGCCAAATGAGATTTTGCCTGAAACCAAAGTTGTAGAACTTTTTATTTTGAACAACTTTCGTGTTCAAAAGTTTTTGAAATTCCAATCAGAAAGAGGAGAAAACGCCCTGTTTGCACCCAGCCCCCTGAAGTTTTTCGAATTTTTGCACTTCGGTCCCTCCCTCCTCTGCCGCACCGCACGCGCGCTCGCCCGCCCGCCGCGCGCCAGGTGGCCGGCGTCGCCTGACCGGCGCGGAGCGCCAGGCCAGTGGCCGCCGCACCACCCCGCCACGGCCGGCTTTGCCCCGCCCCCACGCCGCGCGGCCAGTCAAAGCCCGCGCGTGCTGCCGCGCCCAGCCCGCCGCCCGGCCGCCCAGTCGCCGCGCTCCGCCGTGCCGCCCCGGCCCCCGTGCCCCACCAGTCGCCGCGCCCGCCCTCCGCCCGAGCCGCTGCCGCTGCTGCGTCACCACTCCGCGCCCCGCGCTATCCCTCCACGCCCGCGCCGTATCTCGGCCGCCCAGTCGCCGTGCCCGCGTGCCGCACGTTGCGCCGGCGTTCTGCCGCCGCTCGCGCGCGCCCAGTGCACGCCGATGCCGTGCCCCGCCCCGCGCGTCGCCCAGGCACCTCCACACCCCCTCCTGCCCCTATAAGAGCCCCGCCCCGACCGCCCGCGCGAGCCCCCGGCCACATGAACGCCTCGCTGTCGCCATCGCCGCCGCCGAGCACCATCCGCCCGTGGACAGCCCTCCGCCGCCGCCCACTGCCCAAACTGAGCCCCCAGCCACCACTACATCACCTCACCGCAGCTCGCCGACCCACCCAACGCCACCCAGAGCCACCGGAGCGCCGCCGCCCGCGCTGCCGTCGCCGCCGCCGCCCCTGCTCGCCGTGGACAGCACGACCCCGACCCCCTCCGTCCAAGCCGAGCCCCTGAGTAGCTTCCCCACGCGCCACTGAAGCTCACCGACCGGACCACGCCGCCCCAAGCCCGCCGGAGCACCGCCGTCGATGCGAGCCGCGCCGCCGCCACCTCTGCTCCAACGCCGGCGAGCCCTTCCCGGCCGTCCCCCACCTGAACAACACCCCCACAAGGTAGCCCTCGCACCCCTGAACCTTCCCCGACCCTCGCCCCTCGCCGCCGGCGAGCCCCCTCGCCGGAATTTCGGCCGGCCACCGTACCCGAGCCGCCCGAGGACCCAATTGCAAGAATTTAAATCTTTAGAAGGGTCTGAGCGTAAGATGCAAGGACCTAGTTGTAAAAGAAAGTTTCAAACCTAGATTCAAATTCAGTGAACTTGTAAAATTCGTATAAAATCGTAGAAAATTCAGAAAAATGCCATCTCAACTGTTCTGGAATCCTCAGAACAAACTCTACCACTTTTGTTACAAAATTTTTCTCAGAATCTCAAAATATTTTGCTCTACATTAAATAGAAGCTTTAATGGACTTATTTTGTACCCACTGTTCTAGAACAATGCTGACCCTAGATTTTGGGAAGTGAATTAGTTGCTTGATGTTTAGGACTGTGTAAAAAGATCAGGCCCAAATTCCATCTCTAGCTCTACTGTTTGTTAAACTTAGTTTTAATTCATGTGTAAGTAAAATGTTTTATCCCTGCAGTTAGGTGGTGAATCACCCAATGAACCTTTTACTATGCTAATGTATTGGTACCTAGAAACCAGAGAAAAATTAGGAGAATTTTTATCTCACAGTAACCTACTTATTTGATTTATGTGCTAATAACATACATTAAATTAAGAAAATAGTATCTTAGCTTGGAAAATTCTCGAATTTTTACTGGGAGATACACTATGGTAGAGGTTGCTGTGTAAAAAGTTCCATGGACAAACACCCTGTGTAGGGTCCTGTAAAAATGAATCCTTGAATAGTCTAGGTGTGGAATGTCATTTTTTTCTATGCTCTGAATACTGCATGATAAATCCTACAAAAATTACAGTAGCTTCTGCATGCTTAAGTGAGAGCTCTGTAAAAATCTTAGACTCATTTGTTGCACCAATTGTTCTGCACAAAAAGAACAAGGATCTAACAGCAACTATGTAAGGTATTTTTCATAATTAATCTGTTACATAAAATTGGCTGAAAATTTTATAGTAAGCACATCCTTCCTTGATGTGCCTAAATCCAAAATTTCATGACCAGAGACTATCCATTGTAGTAATTACTCTCAAATCGTAATCAAGCACCATTACCACGACTTAAACTTGTGCACTCATGTAGAATCGACGACTCTCGCCGACGGAACTTACGAGCTGGTGCCCGCGTCCGAGAGTGAGCAGCGTGAAGCTCAAGCAAATCTAACTGAAGCTCTTGAAGACCCGAGCCCAAGTTCGGAAGATCCCCAAGCGAACTGCGAAGGCAAGCCCCGGAGCATAACCCATCTCTTTCCGAAATTTTGCAACTCATTACTCTTTGCTTGTGCATTAAGTTTATAGGAGTTGGATGAAAACTTAGTTGCATGATACCAGGAACCCTTGCTTGAAAACTAGATGTAAGGTTCGATAGAATGCTGTGCTAATAGGACTCCGGTAAAAGTCGAGTGATTTCCTGTCACTCGCGAGAAAATAGGAGTTGAATGACTACTACACGCTGCAATCATAAGGACACGGACGGGTTATGTAACGATGGCTACGATTGAGGCCCGTCTGTCTAGTGAAAAATGCTAAGGCCGCAGGGTGTGGTAGTGATGGTTAAGTCTTTGAACGTACTAAACACATGCCGAGATTATGGGAATCGGTAAGCTTAAGTACCTGATTGGCCCGGCAAGGGGACGGCATCCTACCCTTTGAACTTCGGTCCCATGTGCATATGGCGAGTGCAGAGAGTGGTCACGACCCGGCGCCGAACCGTGGCGTGGAGCTCTTGTACTCTCGGAGGGTAGCCCCGATCCACGACCCGGAAAGAAAGGGGAAAAGTTGCACGTGTGACTCTAGGGAGTAACCACGTGACGTGTGTTTGGGTTTCCCTTGCAAGGTTAAGAAATTCGATTCGAATCGTCCGTTTCTCACGGCTATTGAGACTGCTTAACCATTTTTACCCACAGAGTAAGAAGAGGAACAATGATGATGAATGAACTGGTTGGATGGAAGATTTAATGCTTCACCATGTATGCTTTAGATAGCTGCTTACCTAGACTGGCTAACGAAACTAGAATCTTGAGCTAAAAATTGAAAGTAAGGACCCACTTGTAGATGCTTTTCGGCAAAACAAACCCCTGAGCCAAAAAGCCTGGCATGTCTAGAGTCGGTGGAGTAGTTTCCACTACACGGGTAAGTCTTGCTGAGTATTAGTATACTCAGTCTTGCTTGTGACTCGTTTTCAGGTGAGCCCTTCGAAGACATGATTGCTAGCTTGACTTGGCCCTGCACTCTTCCCCCTGGTTGGTCGGTGGAATGGGATGCGCCCCCGTCCAACGGAGATAAGGCCGAGTGATGTCTCGTACCGGCTTCATCGAGACATCCTGTATCGTCGAGTAGTTTCCGTTGTTTATTTTCCGCTGCAACTTAACTCTGAAGAACTTATTTATGTTAATTGAAGTATTTGGTTTCTAAGCTCAGAACTTGGCCTGTAATATTGACTTATGTTAATATCGTAATATTTGCTGGAATGTGGTATTCTCTGGGCTCATCGCCGCATGAGCATTTGTATGTACGGCGCTCGATCCGTTCACCGTGGTTGTATCGGGAGGTTATACCCGACAGACCAGTGGATTACTCCGTTTGAAGTGTAAGGTTAACCGAGGATGCCTTAATGGTGATGGTTAATACACTTGAGCCGGATTAATTCAGGTGGTTCTGCCACAGCTGGTATCAGAGCCGTAGCTGGTGCCACGCTGGCAACAGCGGACACCAAAGCCGAAATACATACGCCAGAGAATGCGACAAGCCTTAAAAACTCATTTTACTAAAACTTGACTAGAAGGATGTGTTGCGAAATGCGTTGGTACGTTAAGGATAGTGCCTAGTTCGTAAAGCCCTAAGGGATTATGGGAAAGTTACTAGGTGGCTATCTAACTTCTATATATATTATCAACTGACTTCCAGCACATTACCTTCTGTCAAAACTTACTTTCATGCACAACCGACCTTAAATTCTGTAACGACGCACTCGTCGCTAAGGTAAGAAGGTAAGGATCCTCAGCCAACTGAGGGAGCTTGGCCTTCCTGTCGGTGATGCGAACCGAACGCTGCCCTCAAGCATTGGCTTACTTGAGGTGCTGCCAATATGCCAACTGTTAGTTGAACATATTGGGAGTAGAAGGTTTGGCGCAGGGTATGGCGATCGCTGTTCATACCCCCGTCTCATGACGGTACCCCCGTGAATACTCTATCTCGATAGCGTATGTTAAACGTCGTCTGTACGGCGGAAATTGTACAGATATCGTTTCTATAAGTAAACGGTAATGAATACGGACGCTTTCATGAGTGCTGGCATGAAAGGTTCATGAAATATATATACTCTATCATCTTCTGCAGGTACACTAACCGCGAGTACGATAAGTTAAGGGACGAGTAGAAAGACTCGGCTAGCTATTATAGGAGAGCCGTATTGTGTAAGCCACCGAAAACTATCTTCGTAAGACCAAAGCTATTTGGCAATTGTTTTATTTCGTGAGGACGAATAGGACGTGCATACATCATGAACATACGTATCTGAAATTAAAAATGCGTTGTGTGGGAGTGGAAAGGTTCTTGCGTATCTAAGCGTGGTTTGCATAAGGACCATCTAGCCAAACTGTCCGAATTCTGCCATGACCAAAAAGAGCGATTTATTGGCCAAAGAAAATGACCATTTCTGATAAAGTTCATGTTGAAGAAATTGTTCCAAATTTTGTGTTCTATCTTCTGTTCAAAAACGAAAAATTCTGAACTTATGGATAGTGAGAAATAACAGAAACCTTGAAATGTCAGAATTCTGTCCAGAATAAGCACTTCTGCCCCTTAAATTTTTAGGCCCCCTTCCTGCGGTTTTCTGCAAAAGAGCACAACACGAAACTTGTTCCAAATTTACCCAGGTAGCCGCTGTTAAAATTTGGTAAATTTTGGCTGGGTAGATTTTCCCTGGTGCACGAAACTCTAGCCCTCTGTTCCCTGAAAATTCTGGGTAGACAGTAAGGTAAAACCTGAAAAGAAAGACCATCTTAGAGACCCAATTAGCTCTGGAGTTGACTAGAAAAGTTGTTCACAAATACCTTAGGAGGGATCTGGTGAAATTTGAGAATTTTTGGATGAGAACTGTTGGAGTTATGGTTATTTTTGCACACTATACAAAATCTGTCCTTGTGCTGTTCACAGATTTTCGCTATCTCACTCCATTTGATCTTTTGTTCAGATGGCCGAGCCTGTTGATATGATGGTGGATGAGGATGGACGCGTACACTCGCAGTGTCTCTACTGGGAGGGCTTTCCCTCTATTTTGTGGGATGTTCTGCGTACCGCGGGCTATCTAATTCCCCCACGTTACGCCGGATTGGAGTTTGCAGAAAATGGAGTTACCCAGTGCCGTGTCAACGTGACTATCTTTCCACACCCGCTACACCCGGAGTGGCCCGCCTTGGAGCTTGAGGCTGTTGGTCGCCGTTTGGCCGATACTTGGGAGCTTGCAGCCATGAGGGCGCTCACCACGTTTTGTGCGCAGCGTCCCGAGGTTGTCACACTCACTCCCATTGGATTGTTTCCTGCTGCCCAGGACAACGACCCCTTTTGGCTCAACAGGGTGCAGCACGCACAGTATTTGGTAGACTTTCATGCCCAGGAGACTATCCATACCTCCGTGCGGTGCATGAGTGCACTCTACCGGCTTCAGACTCTCCAGAGTCAGGCACTTGAGCAGCTCACTGATCTTGCTCAGGCCTACCACTTGATGGCAGATACCAGGGATGAGCAGATAAAGGAGCTCAGTCAGGATCTTGAGGATAGAGATGCTCAGATTGGCCAACTTGAGGGCCAAATCCAGGAGCAGGACACTCTCATGGGTGAGAGAGATGCCGCGATAGCACAATTGGAGGAGCAGCTCCATGATCTGAGCCTTGAGTTGGAGGATGCTAATGAGCACATTCAGTGGCACCATGATCAGAATGACCATCCCCATGAGGACGACATGGAGGAGGATGAGGAGGAGCCACAGGAGATTGATGGTATCTCCGGTATGGATTTCGAGGGTGAGGTACCACAGCCACCTCAGATGGGAGCTCACTCTCCTGCTCACAGCGAGTCGTCCGTCAACGACTTGGATGATTTCTAGAGGACGACCTAGGAGGACTTTTGCACATACTCCTCGATAGGGTAGCCTAACTTTTGGCAAGTGTTGTAATAGGCTAACTAGGAGTTGAGTAACTCTTTGGTGTTGGGTACACCTGAACCATGTGGATACCCTCAGCATGTAAGGAACGGCGATAAACTTGGGTGATTTCGTTGTAATTGGGTAAACGACGGAATCCACAATCGCTGAGACTTGTCGGAATTTTTATCCATGTCTCCTTGCATTTCTTGGCTGAGTGTTGAATACCAGACTTGTGCTAAATTTTGTGATCTAGGTTCTCACAGAAATTCAGCATCATTGGACCTCGCTAGTTTGAGATATAGGCGAGACCGTACCGGTCAATCTGCTGAAAAACAGCTAAGACAATAAGGCAAAGGACGAGCTTTTCGACCCCCTTAGCTACAGTTCTAGCACCGAAGTTAAATACCAAAGTGGTGCATTCCTAAATTCTTTGACTACTGCAAAAGTCTGAAATGTTTTGGATGGACCCACAGCAAGCTATGATTTTTCTCGTAGCAAACAGAGATTCTGTCCATACGTCTAGCTGTGACTTCGGAAGTCTATGACTACACCAATTATTTTTGAATCAAGGAGGTAATATGGATCGCGTTGCTAATGGTAACCTTTCACGTTTCAGATGGTTGGATCAACACGTGGCAACCCCGAGGGTTTTGGTGCCGGTGGCAGCCGCTCGCGACAATCGCCACTGCCCCCGCCCAGTTTGGTGGAAGTGATGGCCGCTCAAACCGAGCTGCTGCGTCAGATTGTGCAAGGACAACACCAGCAGAGGGGTGGGCACAATGCTCACCAACCACAAGCCGCAGGATACACGGATTTCCTAGGGACCCAGCCTCCCTTGTTCCATAAGACTGAGGAACCCCTGGACGCAGATGCATGGATTCGCACCATAGAATCCAAGTTCACACTACTTGTGGCCCCGTGCTCAGAAGCCAACAAAGCTCGTTTTGCCGCGCAACAGCTTCGCGGTGCCGCTCGACTGTGGTGGGACCACTATTTTGCGATGCTCCTGGCTGATCATGTGGTCGACTGGGATGAGTTCAAGACCGCGTTCCGGGCACATCATATCCCCGAGGGTCTCATGGAGAGGAAGTTGAACGAGTTCCTGGCACTCACCCAGGGCACCCGCACCGTGCTGCAGTACGCCCAGGCGTTCAACAACTTGTGTCAGTATGCGGGCTATCACGCTGATACGGATGCCAAGAAGCGTGATCGTTTCCGCCGAGGTCTGAGTACCAAGCTCAAGGAATGTCTGAACCTCGCCAGGGCTGACACCTACAACGAGTTGGTCAATATGGCCATTACCCAGGAAGACTGTATCATGGCACACCGGGCAGAGAAGAAGAGAAAGGCACCCGCAGGACCATCAAGTGTCCAACCACCAAGGTATCGCATCGTGCAAAATACCGCACCTACAGCTCCACCAAGGGCCCCGCAGCCAGGAAGATGGATTGCCAGACCCCCACAGCAACCAGGCATGGTACGACCCCCGATGCCTTCACAGAATGGTCCGAGGCCCATTCTTCAACAGTCTCTTCGACCTAGCCCCGCGAATCGCTGTTTCAAATGCGGGAGTTCCAGCCACTTCGCACGAGAATGCCCTCAGCCTGGACAGCCCAACCAAGGTCAAGGATCCAACCCGAACACCAAGAACAGGGGCAAGCGACAGACCCTGCAAGTCAAGCAAGGACGGATTAACTTCACCACGCTTGCAGAGCTTCCTGAAGGAGCCCCAGTGATGTCGGGTACATTCTCTATCCATAACAAGCCTGCAGTTATATTATTTGATTCTGGTGCATCGCATAGTTTCATAAGTGCAAAATTCTGTGCAAAAGTAGGCTTGGATGTTTGTCACACCAAAGGGTCATATATGATATCAACACCAGGTGGTAAAATTGCTTCAAACCAAATGATCAGACAAGTACCAGTCAAATTGGGTAGTAAAACCATTGACACGGACCTTGTCCTTTTATCCCTTGACGGCATGGACATTATTTTGGGAATGAACTGGATGGCTATGCATGGAGTCACACTGGACCTTTCTTCCCGAGCCGTTGAGATAAATTCACCTAGTCACGGAGCCACTACCCTTTACCTACCGTTCCTAGATGTTACAAATTCCTGTGCTTATAAGATGGAAGGACTCAAGCTAGATAATATTCCAGTGGTAAACGAGTATGCCGATATTTTCCCGGATGACTTACCCGGAATGCCACCGGATAGGGACATTGAGTTCGTTATTGAACTACAACCAGGAACTGCACCTATATCCAAGAGACCATATAGGATGCCCCCTAAAGAATTGGCAGAGCTGAAAATTCAACTCCAAGAACTACTGGACAAAGGTTTCATTCGCCCTAGCGCGTCACCTTGGGGATGTCCAGCCCTATTCGTAAAGAAGTAGGATGACAGTTTAAGATTATGTGTGGACTACCGACCTCTCAATGCGGTAACTGTTAAAAATAAATACCCCCTTCCTCGCATCGATGTACTCTTCGATCAATTAGCTGGAGCCAGAGTCTTCTCAAAGATTGATCTTCGTTCGGGATATCATCAGATCAAGATTCGCCCGTGCGATATTCCTAAGACTGCCTTCTCCACACGATATGGACTATATGAATTCTTAGTCATGTCCTTTGGACTCACCAATGCCCCTGCTTACTTCATGTATCTCATGAATTCGGTATTCATGCCCGAACTTGACAAATTCGTCGTAGTGTTTATCGACGACATTCTTATCTATTCCAAGGATGAGGAAGAGCATGCCAAGCACCTTCGCATTGTTCTTCAGCGACTCAGAGACCATCAGCTCTATGCTAAGTTTTCTAAGTGTGAATTCTTGTTGGATACTGTAAAGTTCTTAGGTCACACGATCTCCAGCGAAGGCATAGCTGTTGACCCCAGCAAAGTACAAGAGGTGATGGATTGGAAACCCCCTACCTCTGTTCATCAGATTCGCAGTTTTCTCGGCTTAGCCGGTTACTACCGTCGCTTCATCCCGGATTTCTCTCGAATTGCTAAGCCCATGACTGAACTGTTAAAGAAGGAAGTAAAGTTTGTATGGGATGAGAAATGTGAAGAAGCTTTCCACACTCTCAGAGAGCATCTGACTACTGCACCTGTGTTAGCTCAACCCGATAATACCAAGCCATTCGATGTGTATTGTGACGCATCAGGTACTGGTCTAGGATGTGTGCTTATGCAAGAGAATCGAGTGATTGCATATGCCTCACGAGCCCTTCGGCCCCACGAACAGAATTACCCCACGCATGACCTTGAGCTTGCAGCCGTCATTCACGCTCTGAAGATATGGAGGCACTATCTCATGGGTACACAGTGCAATATCTACACGGATCATAAGAGTCTCAAGTATATCTTCACACAAGCCGATCTGAATATGAGACAACGGAGATGGTTAGAACTAATCAAGGATTATGACCTTGAAGTGCACTATCACCCCGGCAAGGCTAACGTAGTCGCTGATGCACTAAGCCGCAAGTCCCATTGCCATTGCTTATCCATGGAGTTCTACCATGAGACATTATGTGCAGACATGAGGAAGCTTAACTTGGAAATGGTTTCCCAAGGCACTCTAGATCACATCTCAGTTGAGCCCACTCTTCACGACCAAATCGTCATGGCACAACTACATGATGAAGGAATTAAGATCATCAAACAAAAACTCTCTCTAGGTGAAGAGAAGTACAAATGTTTCCGCCAGGACCATAAGGGAGTTCTATGGTTCGAAAGTCGTATAGTCGTTCCGAAGGATCGTGAACTCCGCAAGCAAATTCTTGATGAGGCACACCTCTCCAAATTCTCTATCCACCCCGGCAGTAGCAAAATGTATCAGGACCTAAGGCAAAACTTCTGGTGGACTAGAATGAAAAGGGAAATTGCTACGTATGTCTCGGAATGTGACACGTGCCAGAGAGTAAAAGCTAGCCACTTAAAGGTAGCCGGTACACTTCAACCGTTACCTATACCATCATGGAAATGGGAAGACATAAGTATGGACTTCATCGTTGGACTACCAAACACGTCCCAGAGACATGATTCCATATGGGTTATCGTTGATAGACTCACGAAGACGGCACATTTTCTTCCGGTACACACCACCTATTCTACCAAGAAATATGCCGAGATTTACCTCGATCGTGTTGTTTGCCTGCATGGAATACCTAAGACGATTATCTCCGATCGTGGTCCTCAGTTTGTAGCACGCTTTTGGGAACAACTGCAAACGTCTCTTGGCACCAAGCTGATTCGCAGCTCAGCATACCACCCTCAGACCGATGGACAAACGGAAAGAGTAAACCAAATTCTTGAAGACATGCTGAGAGCCTGTGTCATTCATTATGACAAGAATTGGGACAGATGCCTACCCCTGGCAGAGTTCTCGTACAACAACAGCTACCAAACGAGTTTGAAAATGGCACCATTTGAGGCCCTGTACGGACGAAGGTGTCGAACTCCTTTGAGCTGGTCACAAACCGGAGAACGTAAAATAATTGGACCCGACCTGGTAATCGAGGCAGAGGAGAAGGTAAAAGTAATACAAGCAAATCTTAAAGCCGCACAAGCCCGACAAAAGAGCTATTCGGACAAAAGGAGACAGCCCGTAAAGTTCGAAGATGGCGATCATGTCTATCTTCGAGTTTCACCAACCAAGGGAGTGCGAAGATTTGGAATCAAAGGCAAACTAGCTCCCCGTTATATTGGTCCCTACGAAATCATTGAGAGCTGCGGACCCGTAGCCTACAAATTACGACTGCCCCCTCAGCTCAAGGCCACCCATGATGTCTTCCACGTATCTCAACTCAAGAAGTGTATTCGAGTCCCTACCGAGATTGTGGAACAACAAGAAATATCGTTGGAACCCGACCTCTCGTATGTCGAACACCCAGTTAAGATTTTGGATCAAAAAGAAAGAGAGACCAGGAGGAAAGTGATTAGAATGTATAAAATACAATGGAATCGCCACACGGAAGAAGAAGCCACCTGGGAAACGGAGAGCTACCTGAACCAACATTTCCCCGGGTTTCTTATCTCAACCACTGGTAGGTGCACCCACGCCCACACTAAGAATTACCGAATCTCGGGGCGAGATTCTTGTTAAGGGGGGAAGGCTGTGACAACCCTGGTAATTAAAATTCCAAAATCAATGTCATTAGCCTAACTCTATGTTTTAAACCAACTAATGAGAGGGTGGAAAGAATTAAAACGAGTTCAGTTGGAATTCAAATTTAATTTGAGCACATTGGGTTACTATTGAACTTTTAAATTTAACTTTCAAACCATAAGCCAAATGAGATTTTGCCTGAAACCAAAGTTGTAGAACTTTTTATTTTGAACAACTTTCGTGTTCAAAAGTTTTTGAAATTCCAATCAGAAAGAGGAGAAAATGCCCTGTTTGCACCCAGCCCCCTGAAGTTTTTCGAATTTTTGCACTTCGGTCCCTCCCTCCTCTGCCGCACCGCACGCGCGCTCGCCCGCCCGCCGCGCGCCAGGTGGCCGGCGTCGCCTGACCGGCGCGGAGCGCCAGGCCAGTGGCCGCCGCACCACCCCGCCACGGCCGGCTTTGCCCCGCCCCCACGCCGCGCGGCCAGTCAGAGCCCGCGCGTGCTACCGCGCCCAGCCCGCCGCCCGGCCGCCCAGTCGCCGCGCTCCGCCGTGCCGCCCCGGCCCCCGCGCCCCACCAGTCGCCGCGCCCGCCCTCCGCCCGAGCCGCTGCCGCTGCTGCTCCACCACTCCGCGCCCCGCGCTATCCCTCCGCGCCCGCGCCGTATCTCGGCCGCCCAGTCGCCGCGCCCGCGTGCCGCACGTCGCGCCGGCGTTCTGCCGCCGCCCGCCGCGCCCAGTGCACGCCGATGCCGTGCCCCGCCCCGCGCGTCGCCCAGGCACCTCCACACCCCCTCCTGCCCCTATAAGAGCCCCGCCCCGACCGCCCGCTCGAGCCCCCGGCCACCAGAACGCCTCGCCGTCGCCATCGCCGCCGCCGAGCACCATCCGCCCGTGGACAGCCCTCCGCCGCCGCCCACTGCCCAAACTGAGCCCCCAGCCACCACTACATCACCTCACCGCAGCTTGCCGACCCACCCAACGCCACCCAGAGCCACCGGAGCGCCGCCGCCCGCGCTGCCGTCGCCGCCGCCGCCCCTGCTCGCCGTGGACAGCACGACCCCGACCCCCTCCGTCCAAGCCGAGCCCCTGAGTAGCTTCCCCACGCGCCACTGAAGCTCACCGACCGGACCACGCCGCCCCAAGCCCGCCGGAGCACCGCCGTCGACGCGAGCCGCGCCGCCGCCGCCTCTGCTCCAACGCCGGCGAGCCCTTCCCGGCCGTCCCCCACCTGAACAACACCCCCACAAGGTAGCCCTCGCACCCCTGAACCTTCCCCGACCCTCGCCCCTCGCCGCCGGCGAGCCCCCTCGCCGGAATTTCGGCCGGCCGCCGTACCCGAGCCGCCCGAGGACCCAATTGCAAGAATTTAAATCTTTAGAAGGGTCTGAGCGTAAGATGCAAGGACCTAGTTGTAAAAGAAAGTTTCAAACCTAGATTCAAATTCAGTGAACTTGTAAAATTTGTATAAAATCGTAGAAAATTCAGAAAAATGCAAACTCAACTGTTCTGGAATCCTCAGAACAAACTCTACCACTTTTGTTACAAAAGTTTTCTCAGAATCTAAAAATATTTTGCTCTACATTAAATAGAAGCTTTAATGGACTTATTTTGTACCCACTGTTCTAGAACAATGCTGACCCTAGATTTTGGGCAGTGAATTAGTTGCTTGATGTTTAGGACTGTGTAAAAAGATCAGGCTCAAATTCCATCTCTAGCTCTACTGTTTGTTAAACTTAGTTTTAATTCATGTGTAAGTAAAATGTTTTATCCCTGCAGTTAGGTGGTGAATCACCCAATGAAACTTTTACTATGCTAATGTATTGGTACCTAGAAGCCAGAGAAAAATTAGGAGAATTTTTATCTCACAGTAACCTACTTATTTGATTTATGTGCTAATAACATACATTAAATCAAGAAAATAGTATCTTAGCTTGGAAAATTCTCGAATTTTTACTGGGAGATACAATATGGTAGTGGTTGCTGTGTAAAAAGTTCCATGGACAAACACCCTGTGTAGGGTCCTGTAAAAATGAATCCTTGAATAGTCTAGGTGTGGAATGTCATTTTTTTCTATGCTCTGAATACTGCATGATAAATCCTACAAAAATTACAGTAGCTTCTGCATGCTTAAGTGAGAGCTCTGTAAAAATCTTAGACTCATTTGTTGCACCAATTGTTCTGCACAAAAAGAACAAGGATCTAACAGCAACTATGTAAGGTATTTTTCATAATTAATCTGTTACATAAAATTGGCTGAAAATTTTACAGTAAGCACATCCTTCCTTGATGTGCCTAAATCCAAAATTTCATGACCAGAGACTATCCATTGTAGTAATTACTCTCAAATCGTAATCAAGCACCATTACCACGACTTAAACTTGTGCACTCATGTAGAATCGACGACTCTCGCCGACGGAACTTACGAGCTGGTGCCCGCGTCCGAGAGTGAGCAGCGTGAAGCTCAAGCAAATCTAACTGAAGCTCTTGAAGACCCGAGCCCAAGTTCGGAAGATCCCCAAGCGAACTGCGAAGGCAAGCCCCGGAGCATAACCCATCTCTTTCCGAAATTTTGCAACACATTACTCTTTGCTTGTGCATTAAGTTTATAGGAGTTGGATGAAAACTTAGTTGCATGATACCAGGAACCCTTGCTTGAAAACTAGATGTAAGGTTCGATAGAATGCTGTGCTAATAGGACTCCGGTAAAAGTCGAGTGATTTCCTGTCACTCGCGAGAAAATAGGAGTTGAATGACTACTACACGCTGCAATCATAAGGACACGGACGGGTTATGTAACGATGGTTACGATTGAGGCCCGTCTGTCTAGTGAAAAATGCTAAGGCCGCAGGGTGTGGTAGTGATGGTTAAGTCTTTGAACGTACTAAACACATGCCGAGATTATGGGAATCGGTAAGCTTAAGTACCTGATTGGCCCGGCAAGGGGACGGCATCCTACCCTTTGAACTTCGGTCCCATGTGCATATGGCGAGTGCAGAGAGTGGTCACGACCCGGCGCCGAACCGTGGCGTGGAGCTCTTGTACTCTCGGAGGGTAGCCCCGATCCACGACCCGGAAAGAAAGGGGAAAAGTTGCACGTGTGACTCTAAGGAGTAACCACGTGACGTGTGTTTGGGTTTCCCTTGCAAGGTTAAGAAATTCGATTCGAATCGTCCGTTTCTCACGGCTATTGAGACTGCTTAACCATTTTTACCCACAGAGTAAGAAGAGGAACAATGATGATGAATGAACTGGTTGGATGGAAGATTTAATGCTTCACCATGTATGCTTTAGATAGCTGCTTACCTAGACTGGCTAACGAAACTAGAATCTTGAGCTAAAAATTGAAAGTAAGGACCCACTTGTAGATGCTTTTCGGCAAAACAAACCCCTGAGCCAAAAAGCCTGGCATGTCTAGAGTCGGTGGAGTAGTTTCCACTACACGGGTAAGTCTTGCTGAGTATTAGTATACTCAGTCTTGCTTGTGACTCGTTTTCAGGTGAGCCCTTCGAAGACATGATTGCTAGCTTGACTTGGCCCTGCACTCTTCCCCCTGGTTGGTCGGTGGAATGGGATGCGCCCCCGTCCAACGGAGATAAGGCCGAGTGATGTCTCGTACCAGCTTCATCGAGACATCCTGTATCGTCGAGTAGTTTCCGTTGTTTATTTTCCGCTGCAACTTAACTCTGAAGAACTTATTTATGTTAATTGAAGTATTTGGTTTCTAAGCTCAGAACTTGGCCTGTAATATTGACTTATGTTAATATCGTAATATTTGCTGGAATGTGGTATTCTCTGGGCTCATCGCCGCATGAGCATTTGTATGTACGGCGCTCGATCCGTTCACCGTGGTTGTATCGGGAGGTTATACCCGACAGACCAGTGGATTACTCCGTTTGAAGTGTAAGGTTAACCGAGGATGCCTTAATGGTGATGGTTAATACACTTGAGCCGGATTAATTCAGGTGGTTCTGCCACAGAAACGCATGACTGGCCGCGGCGGGCGGCGAACAGAGGACTGGGCGCTGAGGATTTGGCGTGTGGAGCAGGAGATCACGTGGCGCGCGGTTGGGCAAGGAGCTGCAGCAGCGGCCTTGCCGGGCGGCGAGCGTGGCGACTGGTGGGACGCGGCGGAGACACGGCACGGTGCGGCTCGTCCATTGGGCACAGCGAGCGGCGAGCAGGGGCGCGGGTCGCCGGCGCGCGCGTGGCGTGCGCGGACTGGGAAGAAACGTGGCATGCGGGCGCGCGTGCGGGCGCGGCCAGGCTTTGGCTTGGCACCTAGCACTGTCAGGCATCACCGGCCAAGTGGCCTGCGGCGACTGCGCGGCGGCGAGGGTCAGGCGAAGCGAGGGCCGCGGCATAGCTGAGGGTCGGGCGAAGCCAGGGCCGCAGCGAAGCTGAAGGGTCGGGCGAAGCAAAAAGGGTCGGGCGACGCGAGGGTCGGGCGAGCGGCTGCGCATCGGAGGGTCGGGCGAGGCGGAGAAGAAGGGTCTGCAGTGAAATAGAAGAAAAGGTAGGGGCTGGTTTGCAAATCCAAGTGTTTCTCAAATTTTTGTGTTGCAACTCGATAATCCTTCAACACAAAAGTTGTTCGAAATGAAAAGTTCTATAAGTTTCGTTTCAGGCCAGAGTTTGTTTGAGTTCTAGTTTAGAAGTTATTTTAGAAACTTATTTTGTTGTAACTTCTCCTAATTATTTATGCACCGTGTTAAGCTAAAGAGGCTTATTTCGTAAATTAAACACCTGAGGTGTTACAATTCCCCTCCAAGCGTGCGCAGAAGCTAACCCTGCGCGAAATACTTTCTGTGCAGCCGGCCACGACAAGACCTCTGAGATACAGCGAGGTCCCGATCTCCTTCTCTAGGGATGATCAATGGACCACCTTCTCTGAGCTGAGAAAATTCCCGCTCGTCCTAGACCCTATCGTGGTTGGCTCACAGCTCATCCGAGTTGTCATCGATGGCGGAAGCGGCCTCAACCTACTTTTCACGAGTACTCTCGAGAAGATGGGACTGGACATCTCCAAGATTCTCACTCCCAGCAAAGCTACTTTCTACAACATCGTCCCATGTAACGCGGCTACACCACTTGGGTCTGTGGTCCTGCTAGTCACCTTCGGGACAAAAGACAACTACCACACCGAGTACATCAAGTTCGAGGTGGCAGATTTCGACTCGTCGTACCATGCCATCCTTGGCAGACGGGCACTAGCCAAGTTCATGGCTGTGCCTCACTATGTCTACCTGCTATTCAAGATGCCAGGCAAGACAGATGTACTCACACTCCATGGTGACCTGAAGAAGTCGTATGACTGTGACTAGGAGGTGATCGAGTACGCCACAACTTCACGCATGCCAGAGCCGTCTGCAGAAGTACTCGTGGCCGCGCTGAAGTTGACCAACACAGAGATGGAGATCTCCAACCAGCGGCCAAGCCAGTCGAGGATTAAGCCCAACCCCAGCGACGTCGGCATCAAGACCATCCAGCTGCAAGAAGGCGACTCGTCCAAGACAGCTTTGATCAGGGGCGGCTTAGGCGACAAATAGGAAAGCGCGCTCATCAACTTTCTTAGGGCTAACCAGGACATATTCGCTTGGAAACCAGCGGATATGCCAGGGGTGCCCAAGGAGTTGATTGAGCATTGCCTAAAAGTCGACCATAAATCCACTCCGAAGAAGCAACGACTACGATGCTTCGCCCCCGACAAGAGGGAGGCCATCAAGAAAGAGCTAGCAAAACTACTCGTGGCTGGTTTTATTAAAGAAGTTTACCACCCCGAGTGGTTGGCCAACCCTATACTTGTATTAAAAAAGAGTAACAATGAATGGAGGATGTGTGTGGATTATACTAATCTCAATAAACACTGCCCGAAGGACCCCTTCGCGCTCCCACGCATCGACCAAGTCATCGACTCTATGACTGGCTGTTTCTTCCTCGCCTTCCTCGACTGCTACTCGGGCTATCATCAGATATCTCTCAAGGAGGAAGACCAGATCAAAACAGCGTTCATCACCCCCTTTGGAGCATATGCTTATACTACAATGTCTTTCGGGTTGAAGAATGCAAGAGCCACCTATCAACGGGCCATCCAACTGTGCCTTGCAGACCAACTACACCGCAACGTTGAAGCTTACGTGGATGATGTGGTCATCAAGACCAGATCCCACGACGAGTTCATCACCGATCTCAAGGAGACTTTCAACAGCTTGGGACGGTTTCGATGGAAGGTCAACCTGACAAAGTGCGTCTTTGGCGTGCCTCAAGGAAAACTACTCAGGTTCATTGTCAGTCACCGCGGGATCGAAGCAAATCCAGAAAAGATTAATGCCATCACAGCCATGGATGCTCCAAAGACGATTAAGGACGTCTAGAAGCTCACTGGCTGCATGGTAGCCTTGAATCGATTCATCTCCCGACTTGGAGAAAGGGGACTACCGTTCTTCAAGTTGCTCAAGCACCACGACAAGTTCAAGTGGACCGAGGAGGCAAACCAGGCGTGCAAGACCTCAAGCACCATTTGCAGTCGCCACCCATCCTTACTACCCCCCAACAAGGCGAGAACATGCTCCTCTACATCGCCGCGACTACTCATGTTGTCAGCACGGCAATCGTGGTGGAACGCCAGGAGGAAGGCCACACCTTTGGGGTGCAGCGACCAGTTTACTTCATCAGCGAAGTCCTCTCTGAATCTAAGGTTCGTTACCCGATGATTCAGAAAATACTTTATGGTATACTCATCACTTCCAGAAAGCTTCGCCACTACTTTGATACATACAATGTCCTGGTAGTCTCCGACTTCCCATTGGCAGATATCCTCCACAATCAAAACACTATCGGGCACATCTCCAAGTGGGCGGTGGAGCTGGGAGCCCTTACACTCGACTTCAAGCCCCGGATAGCCATCAAATCACAAGCACTAGTCGATGTCATGGCGGAATGCCGAGAAAACCAAGTGGAAGCCCCAACCAACTAGCCAGAACATTGGGTCATGTACTTTGAAGGTTCACTCAAGATCGGTGGCGGTGGTGCGGGAGTACTTTTCATCAGCCCGAGAGGAGAGCAGCTCAAGTACGTGTTTCAAATACTGTTCGAGGTCTCCAACAACGAGGCTGAGTACGAGGCATTGCTGCACGGGCTACGCCTGGCAATATCCCTGGCATCAAGCAACTACTCGTCTATGGCGACTCCTTACTGGTGGTTCAACAAGTCAACAAGGAATGGGACATCAACAAGGACACCATGGACGCCTACGTCATGGAAATACGCAAGCTCGAAAAAAAGTACTCGGAACTTGAGATTCACCATGTGGTTCGCAACAACAATATGGGCGCAGACGTGCTCTCCAAGCTGGGTTCTGATCAAGCTAACGTCCCACCGGGAGTCTTCGTTCACGAGTTGCATCACTGTCACACCCGGTTTTAAGGACAAAACCTAATGCATAACTATATGTATGCCAGGATCAAGTTCCATACATATAGTGACTTCATCAGTGAATAATCAGCAACAATATTATGAAAAGATAAATAAACGATTAAAAGACTATCAGAGTTATATAGCTTATCCTGAAAATGAAGGCTTCAAACTTCACAGGCAATCGACCGGGGGTTGTGTAGGCCTAGAACTCAGCATCATCTTCAAAAGACTTCAGATCAACTTTCTCTTCTGAGCAGCAATTATAACAAGCGTGACTACACTTATGGTTTGTACTCAGCAAGTGTTGGGAATTATATGACATGAAGGCCAAAGTCAAGGAAAGGCAGACTGGCTTACTGCGATAAGAAATTTTAGTTGGTCAAGTTTTATTAGCACTTGATTACTAAGGTATAAATTCATACCAAAACCCACATTAAAGAAAGAGAACAGATATAACAGAAACATAACCATAACCATAAACATGGTCCACGATTTAATTTATCTTCAAGTTCATTAATCATGTGAGGGTCCAAGCCGCTCTTTACCGTGAGCATGGCTGATATATTAGTTTTCACTCTGCAGAAGTTGTACACTTTACCCACAATTCGTGTCTCCCGATTTACCCGAGGTAGCTAGCCTCTTAAACACTTCCGAGGTGAGTGGCAAGGGATTCACTACAAGACGTTTACAAAGATTCCCTAACTCATGACAATCCACTAAGGTTTCAAGTCAAAGCGGTCATAACTCTCCCTAGTGAGGTAGTGCCTTAGCCAAGGACCACATATCAAAGCCTCAAGAGGACCGAGCTATACCTCAACGATGCATCCCCTCTTGCCCTTTCTGTAAATCGTCATAAGCTAGTGTTTCTAATTAATCAGCCAAAACCAGAGCCATATAGTACTGTGGTTGCACTGTTTTCCTGGGTGGTTCTCCATGTTCTGATTAAACATATGACCTTGTATTAACAACGCAAATTATCCAAGAACATGAAGTAAAACAGGTGTAGCATCCTCATTGTCATCATCATGGTTATAAATTATTCCCAAACCAGAACAAGTTATAGCAACTAAGCAGAAGCTACCCAACATAAAGGTAAACCCTAGGTTGACAAGGAATGATCATAAAGGCTAGGCATATCCTTAATTAGGATCCATCAGGTTAATATTGTATTTTTTGTGATTATTAGGAAAAAAGAATGATCAAGGAAACACTTGTCTTTTAAGAGAATAGCTGCTCAAAGTCTTCAACTCTTGTTCTTGAAACTCTTAATCTTCAAAAGTCTTCGATCGAGCTCCTTCTAACGTTACACAACCATCGAGCCCAAGCATACAAGCAAAGAAACAAACAAGAATAACTAATAACATATATACCAAACAAAAGGAAAGCTTTAAAAGAGCATACTAAAGGATAGGGCTCGTTGCTACGGTCATGAGAACGAAAGAAACGCGGAAAACGGAGCTACGATAGAAAAGAAACAACTATTGGAAGATTTATGTTATAAAGAGACAAAAGAACTATAAGCTTCATTTATTTTAATTTAGAAAACTAATGTAAAAGATATTCAAAAGAGAATATCTCTGATTATAATTAACTCATATTATATTTTGCATCTGTAAGACGGAGTAGAACTTAGTCAAATTTTATTTATAATTCTCTATGTATAAATTACACTAATTAAACAATTAACTAGAAAAGAAACTGGTGAGAGCATCTAAACGTCGAACTTTATGATTCGAGTTGAACGAAACAAATTAAATTACAAACACATTTGAGTTGATATTAATCAATTTACAAAAATTATGAAAACCGGAGTAGAGACTTAATTGGATTTTATTTTAGGAAAACTAGATGAGAGGACATTAATCAAATTATATCTATTTTTAGTTTTAAAAATAGGAAATACGATACAAAAACTCTACAAAATGATAGGTTAGGGTTTTAGAAGACTAACTTAGAAAGAACGGATCGAAACGGATCTAAAATGCAGAAACTATGGAACAAACACGGTTGTAGGGACCTAGTCGCGATTAACTCTAGACGCGAAGGACTAGCTGCTGATTTTTACATGACTCAGAAAACTGAGCTCGCAAATTGACCAAACGCTAGGGTTAGATCCATAAAAGACCACGGGTGGGGCTTGGTTGAAAATATGCAATCTACTAGGGGGTTTTCTGCAGATTTCGCAAGAAACATGAAAAACTGCAGGAATTACAAGATTTTCAGGCTCCTCCATGGCTGGCTGATAGGAGCTTGCTGCCGGCCGAAATTCCTGCGAAAGAGGAGGATGAGGGGATTCGATTTTGGGGCTTACCTGCGGCGGGGACTCACCGAGGCGGCCGGAATCGAAGCCGGAAGGGGCGGCGGCGGTGTGCTCGTCTGCCGTTTCTAGGCGGCGGTGCTGGGCAGGGGCGGAGGGCACAACTGTAGGGGGGCACTGCTGCAGGGGCGCAGGGGGGTCTGGCGCTCTGGTTGTCGCGTGCAGCACAAGGGATGATGGCGACCCGCTAGGGTTTGATTCCCGATCTTTCGATGAGAGGTGTAGATAACTCGATTGGTCTATGGAGGCGACGTTCACGGCCCGACTACAACCTTCCAAGCTACGCCTTAGCAACCGATACACCCCCTCCAATGGCTGTTGCGATCTTGTGGAGCGCGGCACCCGGCCATTAGGGCACTCGTCCTGTAAGCAATCGAAGAACTAGCAATAGCAAGTATGACAAGTACTTAATTTACTAGATGTAAATGAAGGTTTCACATGCAATCTCAATAATGGTGGGGTTTCGAAGATAAGAAGACAGGCGGCTGATCCAACACGCGCGCTTGCAAGCAAGTAGCGAAGGCTAAACTTGATCTAAACAAAACCCAAGCATCCTTGGCGCCGGCTAAGGGGTATAAGCACGTGGGAGGACGAGCACAGGGGTGCTAGGGTCGTACTCCAACCCTAGGACGCTTCCGTAATGGACTCAACTTGATACACGGCTCATTGGGCCAAAATAGGGTGACGCAGCACCATGGGCAGAAAAGGACTCTATATTAATTTTACGATTGCGTCCGACTCGTAATAGATATGGATATGAGGCCAGATCCGTTTGAAAGAAGACTTCATAAGCTTCCCACGAAGTAGTTTAATGCCCCAATCCGAGTTCATATGCGACCGTGGTGTCCGTCACAAATTGGTACTGTTCTGCAGTCCGAATCCAGCCTGCGCGAATCCATTTCCCTTTCGGTCGTCTCCTTGGTTCCTAAGCAAAATAAGAGTACACGGGTCTCCATGGTCTAAACATGATGTACATGACCTTAGATGTGAACTCACCTGATGATTAAGTTGACGAGCACGAGCACGAGCACGAGTAATGGGACCAGCAATAGGTACTTGTGTCGGAGTGGATGTATCGTTGGTGTTGATGTCCTCATCATCCTCCCCTTCTTGCATTTGAGTCGTCCTCGACTCAAGCTCATCTTCCTCTCCCAAATATGGCTCCAAATCTGCAATGTTAAATGTGGGACTAACCCCAAAATCTGCAGGCAGATCGAGCTTATATGCATTATTATTGACTTTCTCTAACACTTTAAATGGTCCATCATCCCGAGGTAGCAATTTAGATTTTCTCAATTCAGGAAACCTTTCCTTTCTCAAATGCAGCCAAACTAAATCTCCAGGTTCAAACTTTAGTTCCTTCCTACCTTTATCACCAGCAATCTTATATTTAACATTCATGCGCTCTATGTTTTCTTTAGTTGTTTCTTGCAGTTGTAACATCAATTCAACACGCTTAGTAGCATCAAAATTCAGTTTTTCAGAAGATGGCAAAGGCATTAAATCAATAGGAGCATGAGGCAAGAAACCATGTACAATTTGAAATGGGCACATCTTTGTAGTATAATGCAGCGATCGATTATAAGCGAATTCAATATGAGGCAAACAATCTTCCCACATCTTAATGTTCTTCTTTAAAACAGCCCTTAACATGGTAGACAAAGTTCTATTAACCACTTCAGTTTGACCATCAGTTTGCGGATGACATGTAGTAGAAAACAACAACTTAGTTCCCAATTTAGCCCATAAAGTCTTCCAAAAATGACTAAGAAATTTAGCATCACGATCAGAAACAATTGTGTTGGGCACACCAGGCAAACGAACAGTTTCCCGAAAGAACAAATCAGCAATGTGAGTAGCATCATCAGTTTTATGACATGGAATGAAATGGGCCATATTAGAAAATCTATCAATGACCACAAACACACTATCACGTCCCTTCCTAGTCCTAGGCAATCCCAACACAAAATTCATAGAAATATCTTCCCAAGGAGCACTAGGAACAGGTAGAGGCAAATACAAACCATGTGGATTCAATCATGATTTAGCCTTTTGACATGTCGTGCAGCGAGCAACAAATCTCTCCACATCTCTTCTCATCTTTGGCCAAACGAAATGACCAGCTAGTATATCTTCCGTTTTCTTTGCTCCAAAATTCCCCATTAAGCCACCTCCATGCGCTTCCTGCAACAATAACAAGCGAACGGAGCTAGCTGGAATGAATAGCTTGTTAGCTCTAAAGACAAACCCATCACTAACGATGAATTTGTTCCATCCCTTCCCATCTTTACAATGCAGCAACACCTCTTTAAAATCAGCATCATTAACATATTGATCTTTAATCGTTTCCAATCCAAAGATTTTGTAATCAAGTTGGTTCAACAAGGTGTATCTCCTAGACAATGCATCACCAATTATATTCTCTTTCCCTTTCTTGTGCTTAGTAACATAAGAAAAAGATTCAATAAATTCAACCCACTTAGCATGTCTACGGTTCAATTTTCCTTGACTACGAATATGTTTTAAAGATTCATGATCTGAATGAATAACAAACTCTTTGGGCCATAGAGAATGCTGCCATGTTTCTAATGTGCGAACAAGAGCATACAATTCCTTATCATAAGTAGAATAATTCAGAACAGGCCCGCTCAATTTTTCACTGAAATAAGCAACAGGTTTGCCTTCTTGTAACAAAACACCACCCAAACCAATGCCACTAGCATCACATTCAAGCTCAAAAGTTTTATTAAAATCAGGGAGTTGGAGGAGAGGTGCATGTGTCAACTTATCTTTCAGCGTGTTGAAGGAGTTCTTTTGTGTTTTACCCCAACTAAAAGGCACTCCCTTCTTTGTAAGCTCATTCAAATGCGCGGCAATGGTGCTGAAGTCCTTCACAAAACGACGATAGAAACCAGCAAGTCCTAGGAAACTCCGCACTTGCGTGATAGTCTTCGGTATGGGCCATCCCTGTATAGTTTCCACTTTGGCTTGATCAACCTCGATTCCCTGTGGAGTCATGACATAGCCAAGAAAAGACACTCGACCGGTGCAAAAACGTGCACTTCTCAAGGTTACCAAATAAACGTGCATCTCGTAAAGCATTAAAAACAACACGTAAGTGATCAAGATGTTCATCGAAAGATTTGCTGTAAATCAATATATCATCAAAGTAGACAACAATAAATTTCCCAATGAAAGCACGCAGAACCTCGTTCATTAATCTCATAAAAGTACTAGGTGCATTAGTTAACCCAAAAGGCATGACTAACCACTCATATAACCCGAACTTAGTTTTGAAAGCAGTTTTCCATTCATCTCCCAATTTCATATGAATCTGGTGGTACCCACTACGCAAATCAACTTTGGAAAACACAACAGCACCACTCAATTCATCAAGCATATCATCCAAACGTGGGATAGGGTGTCAATATCGAATTGTGATATTATTAATAGCCCTACAATCAACACACATACACCATGTTCCATCTTTTTTAGGCACTAAAATAACCGAAACAGCACAAGGACTAAGAGACTCACGCACATAACCTTTGTCGAGTAGTTCTTGCACTTGTCGCTGAATTTCTTTAGTTTCTTCCCGATTTGTCCTGTATGGCGCACGGTTTGGCAACGATGCACCAGGAATAAGGTCAATTTGGTGCTCAATCCCTCGTATTGGTGGCAGCCCCGCTGGTATCTCACTTGGAAACACATCAGAATACTCCTGCAAAAGGTTAGCAACAGCCGGGGGCAAAGAATGCTGCATATCGTGAACTGAAATCAAAGCATCCTTGCACACCAAAGCTTAGGCAACAAAAGTGGAAGCAATCAATTCATTAATATCAGACTTAGTAGCAAGCAAGCAATGTCCTTTCAACCTTATCTCATTTTTCCTGCCACTAACAGATTTGGCATTCTTATCGATCTCAGTTTTAGTTCTCTTAGCTTTAGCAACATCATCACGCACAATAGATTCAGGTGACATAGGAAGCAAAATGATTTTCTTATCATGATGTATAAGAGAATATTGATTTGATCTACCATGATGCATGCTATT
The DNA here is from genome assembly GCA_032594955.1 of Panicum miliaceum. Lineage (NCBI taxonomy): Eukaryota > Viridiplantae > Streptophyta > Magnoliopsida > Poales > Poaceae > Panicum > Panicum miliaceum. The sequence goes on along the minus strand of CM064059.1, from coordinate 24,829,518 downwards.
GGTATCAAATTGCCATGGTCTACCTAGCAGAATATGACAAGCTTCCATAGGCACAACATCGCATTCAACAACATCATGATATGAACCAATAGCGAAATTAATTCATACCAATCTCGTTACCTTGACCTTACCACTATTGTTGAGCCACCGAATGTGATATGGATGTGGGTGCGGTTTTGTTGTAAGTGCAAGCTTCTCGACCATATCACTGCCAGCCAAGTTGTTGCAGCTACCTCCATCAATTATCAAACGGCACGAACGCTCTTTAATAACACACTTTGTTTGGAACAGTGTATGCCGTTGATTTTGCTCTGTCTTTTCCATTTGTGCACTAAATACACGCTGCACAATGAGGCTCTCATAATGATTTGCATCCTCTGCAGCAATCTACCCTTCTGGTTGTTCCTCAGTACCTGCATGGTCAGCAGCAAGCAAAGCAAGTGTATCTTCATCAAAATCACTAGCAGAGGAATACCCACCATCTCCTTTGACCACCAAAACACGCTTGTTAGGGCAGTCACGTTGCACTCGTGGCTGGTTTCTGGACAGTCGTAGTTGCTGAATTTGTCGGGGGAGCACGTGCCTTGTCGTTGGATGGAGCGGGTATTGTCGGCCGACTCGGGAATGTAGAAGGTGCAGGAGCTCGTCCTGTCAATGAGGTAGATGTGCGCGGCTGCCATGATGAAGGTTTTCTTGCAGAAATATTAGTTCTTGTACTAGCACGTTGTCCCAGCACTTCCCTTTCAGCTTTACAAGCAAGATGGAACAAACGGGTTACATTAGTATAATCTTTATAAGCAAGGATGTCTTGAATTTCTCGGTTCAAACCTCCCAAAAATCTAGCCATAGCAGGTTCCTCATCCTCCACTAAATTACAATGCAACACACCCATTTGTAATTCCTGATAGTATTCTTCTACACTTTTAATACCCTGTCTCAATTGTTGCAATCTATGTAACAGATCACGCGCATAGTAAGAAATAACAAATCTAGCCCGCATGACCTGTTTCAAAGCATCCCAGGTTTGTGGAATATTATTAGGATTTTTCTTAGCATGTTCTATCCACCAAACGGAGGCAAAATCAGTAAACTCACTACTAGCAGCCCTAACACGTATATTCTCAGGAAATTCATGACATGCAAACTTTTGATCAACAGCAATTTCCCAAGTAATGTATGCATCAGGATCGTATTTTCCATCGAAACAAGGTATCTTAAATTTTATTTTACTGAAAGCATCATCATTATTATGTACCTCACATCGTCGATGTCCACCAATACCTCTCCGATTAGTTCGCAGTCGTCGGCGACTAGGAGCATGTTGGTCATCTTGTTCAGTATCAGCGACATAATCATCCCAATTATCCTCGACACGCTCATCCTTCTTGTTTTCTCCCTCATGCCCATTTGCAGTTCTGGCATGCATCTCATCAAAACGCCTCAAAAGAGCAGCAAGACTTTGGTCAATATGAGCGACCGATGTCTCTTGCCTTGTAAGCTTGGTGTTGGTGGCAAGCTGCGTGGCCTTCAACTGCCCAATCTTATCATTTGACACCAGCATATCTTTAGCAAGCCCATCTACATGCCTCCTCATCATATTTTCAAAATGTTGTATGATTCCCTTTGTACGAGGAGAGTGACCTAAACTCCCATCATCCTCTGATCCTGTCATGGTTAGATGAACAAAGGAAGCACGAAAATAGGTGAAGAAATAAGATCCTACAACTAATGGGATGTAGCTACTGCAAGGCGCTCACTCTCAACCTGTTACACAAGCTCTTACAAATTCTTACCTTGCTCAACAGGAGGGGACGGCAACCAACAAGTCTGCAACCGTGGGATGAAGTGTATCGGTGCCGCAACAATAGGACCTGTCAAGCTGTAGTCGAATATGTGGAACTATAGGTGGGCTGAAGCAAGGATGAACTAGCACCACATTAGTTACAAAAAGCAAGCTGAAAAATCGTTCAACGCCGGCACTATGCTGGTCCTAGCCTAGACCGCGCTAGAGACGCGAGCCTAGACACAAATGAAGTCACGAGACACCACCGAAGAACAAAAATGATGCACAAAGAACAACCCCTTTTCTTCGCTCTTTTTTTTCCTTCTTTTTTTGTTCTTTTCTCTTTTTTTTCTTTTCTTTTCTTTTTTTAGGGGATCCTCAAAACTGGTTATATAACCTAAAAGACTTCAAAAGAGCCACACACCACACAAACTTTTCCCGAAAGGGTAGGGGTATTCCGGTAAAAAAAAGACTTCAAAAGAGCCACACACCACACAAACTCTCTCTCTCTCTCTCTGGAGTAAGCCGAGACTATATGTATGCGTGCAAAGTTGCAGTTTGAGTAAGCCGAGACTACTTCTGCCTTTCTGGAACGCTACAAAATATGCAGTACAAGTGCGAATAGTAATGGAATTTTATAACATGGTGCAATAACTAATTCGGACTCCGAAACCGATTCCTACTCGAATCACAGCACCACGTGCGATTCGGTCACAAACGAACACAGAATCTAACTCGGACTTGAACACGAATATGGACTCGGATTCCGCCAACACGAAGTATGTATGATAGCGCACGGTTGTGACTAGAACGTGACAAGAACTCAAAACTCTAAAGGACTAAAACTAAGACCAGCAACTCGACGCAATCGATGCAACCGAAAGTTCAACTAGCCCTAACTAAGCAGTGCTAGCAAAGGCTCAGACGAGTTTATAGGATTGAAGGTGTTGGCGCTAAAATCGGCCGGATAGGAATCGGCCGATGGTCTTCTGCGTCGGACACACGACCCGGGAGAATCTGCTTAGCTCCTGTTCGGGTTATCGCCCTGGTACGGTTCGCGCGGCGTGCCAGTCAATCTGACCTGTTGATTGACAAGGAAATAGAGTATTAAATTCCAGGCGCGTCGATCGGCTGGAGTTCCGATCTGTCCTGAGGAGCGCGTCGGCGGCGAATCGGCCGATTTGTTGTAGAGATGATCGGCTATGGATCAGCCGATAATCGTGTAGTAATTGTAAAGAAAACTGCTGGAGCGATCTAAACGATTACTACAGAGGCAACACTTGAAATAGATCTAATTAGCTGTAAGATGATAACTCAAAGAAGAACGATGACGAAGCCGATTACTCTGATCTCAAGCTGGATAACTGGTGACAATACTAGAATAACAGGTAAAACTTGCAATTCTAGTAAATATCGATAACTGGTGAATAAATCCAAACGAAACCACAACGATGCGCCCGTAGTTAAAGCTCGGATATTACTCGGTAAGCGGAACCTACCAATTGGCCGGAGATCAGGTTGATGCAGCCCTACCAATCCGTACGAACTCGTGAAAGAAAAAATATTGGCGAAGTCGCTGACTTGAAAGTAAATTGCGGGAAAAGTAGAAGTATTGTTGTTGATTGATGTGTTGATGTTTTTGCAAGACCCTGACGACTCCTATTTATACCCTAAAACTAGGACTCCTAGTCGATCACGACTTGTTACAATCTTATTAAAAAATAGGAAAATTACCATATCTATAATAACTTTTAAAGGAAACAGACTCCCGCAGAATCTTCCGCCGCCGTTCCCTAATCCAATCAGGATTCCCTTCAATTGCTCCTTGACCAACTTAGTGTGCCCTGTTGACCAACTTTTGACCAGGAGCCTCCGAAATAGTCCCATCCTGTTGGCGCAAGCTGTATCCCCAATCGGCCGATTTTCAACTGTTACCTCAATCGGCCAATTCCTCACTATAGCCTCCAGATTTGCCGCATCGGCCAATCTTCTCTTCCTGACGCCGATTCAACACGTGTCAAAATCCGGCGTCAACACATGCCCCCCAGTTTCGGAGTAAAACATAACTTTTTCTCCGAAACTCTTTCTTTAATCCCTTCCTCCGAAACGGGCACAGTAAAATCTCCTTCCGTTCCGCGGCACAATGATTGCAATTTCCTCGGACCGAGCGTGTGAAACGACTGCTCCTCTGGAATTCGTGTAGACGGCGCGGTAAAACTACCGTCTTTGCCCCCGCTTCCCTGATTTTTCTTAAGTACTGGCTTTCTCCGCCTATCCTTCCCCACAAATCTAGCATTCTCTCCCAACGAACTACTGTTCGTCTTCCTCCAAGCTCTCTTGATCTTCAAGCGCTCCCCCCTTTCCGGCGCTCTCATCCGCGGCCTGCTCCAACCCCCCAATGGCGTCACCATCGGCGACCGCTCCATCTACAGAGGCTCCATCGGCAACTCCTTCGGTGGCGGCTGCCCAATCGACGGCTTCCCCGGCGGTCTCATCGGCGACGATGATCTCCATCCTAGAGGTAAATGCTCGAAATTTTCTCCTTTTCACCTTTCTTCTGCTTCAATATTTTCCGAACCCTCTCTCAGTTTCTCCCCCTTTTCCCTTTTTTAGGCACTTAGGCACCGAATCACCATTCCTCTCTCAGAATCCCCTGACCTTATCTGTTTGGGCCCTATGGGGAACCCCGATCCAACGGACCTGATCAGCTTAGAAACCCATAGAATCCCTTTTAAGCAATCATCTATGGATTTAGATCACTGGGTAGGCACTTTCAGATCCTGGCCAAACGAAACACCCGGGTGGAGAGAATGGTACCGGAGGGTGGCCGGATCTTGGAAGGTTCAGTGGGAAGAACTAAAAATCGGCCAGTGCATAGACTTATCTTTGTCTCAGATGGAAAGAAACGAACCTCTGGTCATGGCAGCCTCTTATTTTTGGTCCGATGCACTTAATGCGTTCCTTTTCAGACACGGACCTATGACCCCGACCTTGGCCGATGTTCAGCTGTTGACCGGCCTCGATGTCTCCTCCGCCGATACCCCTTTCAATTATCTGTTCAAGCCATCACATCGGCTGGAGACCAAAGGAATCGGCGGGTGGAAAGGATATATTAGCAAAAACATGAAGACCGGGACAGTCTCACAGAGGGAGCATACTGCCTTTTTGATGATGTGGCTAGAAAAGCATTTCTTCTGTGGCAGAGCAGTTGGCCCCTCTTCAAACACTCAAGCTTTGGCAGAGGCTTTATCACAAGCATCGGCCATCCCCCTTGGAAAACATCTGCTGGGATCGGCGTATTACCTGATGCACCAAATCGGCACCAAGCTGTCGAAGGGGGAGCCGATCGGGAACAATGGTGGTCCTTGGTGGTTCATCACCCTCTGGCTTAATTTACACATGAGCAAGGTCTCTCAGCAACGGATAGAGACAAAAACCTTCCCCAATATCGAGTTAGAGGAGAATCCATCAGTCCATCGCCGCTGCAGATCTTTTGGAGAAGCGGTATCGGCCTTCCCCGGCTGCGAGTTTACTACTGCCCGCACAGCTGAGTACTTCAGATGTTTTTACAATGGCCTTAGTGAAGAGATGATCAGCTGGCACCCATATCAGGCAGTAGAGCCGATTTTCGAATTACCCATATGCTACGACTTCTCCACTCATACTTTTGACAGAGAGCTTATGGATGTCTTGATCAAGCCGGGGATTCTGCCAGCCAACTTCTTCTCAGGAAAGGACTCTCCCACCTACGAATTCTACAATCCATCGGCTGCGGCAAGGCAACTGGGTTTCGGCCAACTGCCAATTCGGGTCTACTTCGCCGGTCAGGCGAAATTCAGAGATGGTCTGGCCTCAAGTCTTGATTACAGTCGGCTGTGCGATCTAATACCCGATTCCAGTACTATTGACCTGAATAATTGGTCAGTTGCCTCTTTTGCCACCCAGCAATTCAAATTATGGTGGGCAGAATGGAAGCAACACCTTTTCTGTAAATCTCCATCGTCTTACTGCAACATTCTGGACCCAGAGAACATTGATCCAAATGCAGCGGTATGTCCTTTTTCTCAGCCAATTCCAATGCCATTTCCTTCAACATTGTCATCTTGTTATTAACTCATGTTTATTTCCTTAGTCTGAAAGCCATGTCCCTCCGATGCGGAGCCGAAGCGGCAGGCCGATAGATAGCCATCACCAATATACGCTGTATCCACTTATCGGCTTCCATGCTCCAACCATCAAGGATATCTCTACTGGCCGATCGAAGCGAGCACCAAAAAGGCCAACATTGAAGATAATCAGCCGTCGAGTGCGAGCTCGCATCGGATCGGCCAATCAGACGGCAATAGCATCGGCTGAGGCTCCTCGTATCGGATCGGCCGACCAGACGGCAGTGGCATCGGCCGAGACTCCCCGCATTGGATCGGCCGATCAGATGGCGGTGACACCAGCCGAGACTTCGATCCCTTTATCTGTGCCGGTTGTCGAGATGGCCGATCCCCAAGTCACCGCCGAAGTCGGGGCAGCTGCAGCATCACTATTAGTAGAAGCTGTTCAGGTAATCTTACTTACCTCATACATTCTCCAAATCTTCCACTGACATTAATTCTATTCCTCTGCCAGGCTGCACAAGCTATCCCACCGCAATCTCCGCAACAATCGGCCACGTCTGAAGTGGGAACCGAGACTCCAGCAGCTCCTATCATCGAGGTAAATGATCTCTTACCTTGAATTCTTAATTCTCAGAAAACTTAACCAATCTCGATGCAGGCCGATTTGGGTATGCCAACTACAACCCCACAACAGGCATTGGCCGGGAGACCCACAGAGGCATGGCAAATTTCTATCACCATCTTATTTCAATTTCCCATAGCATATTCACAAGATCTTCTTTTATGTCTTTTTCAGGAAGCTGGTCCAAGTGTAGCGCCAATAATCATTGAATCTTGCTGTTCCGACGAGCCAAATGCACCAGTCCCTGAGACAAGGGAGACGCTTCCACCGGCGCAGGCAAGAGAAATTCGCTTTAAGGAGGTAACAATCTTACCATTAGAATCAGCCGATTTCCTTTCACTGCTTGCCTACCCTTTACTTTATTTCCTCACAGGAGCAAGATACCCCCAACAATAGCATCTTCTCTTTTGCCGTCTCCTTGGCCGATGATGAAGAAATCGCTTCACACCCAATTCCATCGAGCTTCACCTCCGACGATGTCCGCGCCAAGCTCGAAAGCATGCGCACTCTCCTTCAAGACGACATCGGCCGATTGGTAGAAGATGCGTCGCCGATTCGACGACTTTTCAACGAGATCAAAGGTCGAATCCCGGAAGAAGTATCAGAAAATTTAGCGTATGCTGCCTATATAGAGCACATGCAGATTCTGGTTTCCAGGGCGCTGCGCCATATGGCCGATCGTGCTGTCCGGACATCGTCGGCGCAATAGATCGGCTGAAACGGAGGAGAGCAGAACTGGCCAAGGAAATGGAACAGATAACCAAAGAGATAGCCGCTGAAGAAAAGAGGCTCCAAGAACTCCCATCCATCATCAGCGAGCTGAAGCAAGAAAGACTGCATCTGGCCCGCGAAACAATAAGGCTTCATCGTCGTGTGTCAGAAGTACCAGGATCGGCCGATGATGATTAGAGAGTACTAGACTCGGCCGATCAAATTAGACGACGAGCTATTGTAGCCATAGACGCTTTCCTTGGGTTGTAAAGAAAATGTTAAACATTTATTGCTCCTTCAATGTCACTGCGCCGATTTGAATTTGAACTGCTCCTTCAGCCTGATTTGCATTTATGTATGTATTTACTCCGATAGGACGTGTCTCACCATCAATCTACCTCCTCTTCATTTATAAGTAGACCATTCACCATCTCCAGAGGCATACACATCACTTATCTTCTCTCCCTCTTTTACTGTCCCAATCTGAATGGCAATATGTCTTCTTCGTCCTCTTCATCTTCTTCCTCTGTCAACCAGGTATGAACTTCTCTTCTACCTTTTTCTTAAGCATCTCGACCGCTCCGATGCTGGGTAACCCCCTTTATCTCTGTTTAGCCGAAACGTCTCAGCCCCGGTCTAGAACGAGCAATAGAAATCATGCATTCAGAAGAGCCCCTATCACAGGCAGACAAAAATCTGATAAGAGCTCATGCTGAGGAACTCAGAGATCATGTCCCCGCTGCTGTCCAGGAATACTCGGACCTTATAGATGCTCACTTTTTGGTCCGCGAGCGACCATCTTCTGAAAAAAGTCCTCCACTTCCTTGTAAAGCTAAAACCGAAGTTGCCATGGAAGATCTGGAGGAGAAGAAGACCCGCCTGCTGAAAGAACTTTGCAACCAAGCTGAAACTGGAGCCACTGCAGAGGACCCGAAGGAGAAAAGGCTCACCCTTATGATAAAACTGGGTCGCATCGAGAGAGAAATCCAGCGTAGGCGTAATCAGTAGACACATCGGTATTTTTATTCTAAGGGCGACTTGTACCATGTCGGCCACGTAATCTGTCATTTTCATCCAATAATGAATCCCAATGTTTCCTTGACCAGGTGTGTAGACAAAAATCGATGAGAAATCGGCCATGTTATCTTGATATATTTTGCTGCAAGTTATGCATCTACCCAAATGCTTGGATAGTACCTCTTCAGATATCGTCCGTTTAAAGCTCTTGGGAATTCCTCCCCTTCGACTGTCTCCAAAATATATGCATTCCCAGGGGCACATCGGCCGATTCTATACGGCCCTTCCCAAGTGGGTGACCATTTACCGAATTTGGGATCTTTGGATCCTATCGGCAGCACCAACTTCCATACCAAATCTCCCTGAGACAACTGTTTAACTTTGACCTTTTTGTCACACCATCTGGCCACCCTTTTCTTATTTTCTTCTATACTAATCAGGGCTCTCAACCTTAAACCCGCCGAATCGTCAATTTCATCTTTCATGAGAAAGGAATAGTCATCGGCCGTTAACTGATCTTGTAACGATATACGTCTTGACCCTATCCTTATCTCCCATGGCAAGACCGCCTCATGACCATAAACCAACTGATAAGGGGATATTTTAGTGGCTCCATGACAAGCCATCCTATATGCCCATAAAGATTCAGCCAAAGACATATGCCACTTCTTGGGTTGCTCTTCTATCTTTCTCTTGATTAGTTTGATTATCCCTTTATTAGACGATTCTGCTTGGCCATTGGCTTGAGCATAGTACGGAGAAGAGTTTAATAATTTAATCCCCATATCGGCGGCGAACTCTTCGAATTCTCCAGAAGTAAACATTGTCCCTTGATCAGTTGTGATGGTTTGAGGAATACCAAATCGATAAATAATATGGCTTTTAACAAATTCAATCATATCGGCCGATGTCACGTTCCTTAAAGGAACTGCCTCCACCCACTTAGTAAAATAATCTGTAGCCACCAATATGAACTTATGCCCTTTGCTTGATGGAGGATGAATCTGTCCGATGAGATCTATTCCCCAACCCCTGAACGGCCACGGCTTGATTATTGGATTCATAGCCGATGCTGGCGCGCGCTGTACATTGCCAAACTTCTAACAGTCTTGGCATCCTTTGTAGTACTTGAAACAATCCTCAAGGATGGTCGACCAGTAATACCCATTGTTCCGGATCATCCATTTCATTTTGTGAGCCGATTGATGGGCTCCGCATACGCCCTCATGGATTTCTCCCATCAGAACCTTTGCCTCTTCCGTTCCCAAGCATTTGAGAAGAATTCCATCAATCGTCCGATAAAACAAATCATCCTCAAGCAACACATATTTTGTAGCCTGAAAACGTGTTCGCCGATCCACTTTTTGGGATGGATTTCTCAAGTAATCGGTGATTTCCTTTCGCCAATCATCGGCCGCGAGCTCTAGCGTCATCGTTCCCTGAATCGGCCGATACCCGGAAGCATGTTGGGCCAGTCTGTTGGCCTCTTCATTATAATTCCTGAGGATATGCTCAATTATCGCAGACTTGAACTCTTTTAAAAGTTGAAGGCAATCCTCATAATAAATCCTCAAGATATCATCCTTGCACTCAGATCGCCCCGTTAACTGATCCACAATGAGCATGGAATCTCCAAAAATTTCGACTGCATTAGCTCTAACTTCCCTTAGTAATTGGATGCCTTTCAGAACAGCTCGATATTCCGCCTGGTTATTAGTTACGGAGGCTTCTATCGGCAGAGAGAAATTATAACTTGCCCCCCGAGGCGACACAAGAACAATGCCGATTCCTGATCCGACCCCACACGAAGAACCATCAAAATATAGAGTCCATGGAACTGGTTCAACAGTGGCGGTTTCTGGTCCACAATGCTGAACTACGAAATCGGCCATCACTTGACCTTTGACGTCTTTGGCCGATTCGTACCTTAAGTCGAATTCTGACAAAGCCAGGATCCATTTTCCAATCCGCCGTTTCAAGATCGGCAATGATAGCATATACTTCACCACATCATCTTTGCATATGACTATGCATTCTGCCGATAACAAATAGTGCCTGAGCTTGGTACATGAGAAGTATAAACACAAGCATAGTCGCTCAACCGGGGAATATCTTGTTTCGGCGTCTAAGAGTCTTCTGCTGACGTAGTATACCACTCGTTCTTTCCCCTCAAACTCCTGTACCAACGCCGATCCAATAGCTTGTTCATCAACCGATAAATATAACTTGAACGGCTTACCAGGCTGTGGTGGAACCAATACCGGAGGTGAAACCAGATACTGCTTGATATTCTCCAGTGCCTTGCGCTGTCCTTCTCCCCATATGAATTCCTGGTCGGGCTTTAATTTCAACAAAGGGGTAAAAGCCTGAATACGTCCTGACAGGTTGGATATGAATCTTCTGATAAAATTGACCTTGCCGATGAGGGACTGTAGCTCAGTTTTATTTTGTGGGGCCACCACTTTGTTGATGGCGTCTATGGTCTTCCGGTTGACATCTATCCCGCGCTCATGGACCATGAACCCTAAGAATTGCCCAGCCGATACACCAAATGCACACTTGTTTGGGTTCATCTTCAACCCATGTTTCCTTGTGCATTCCAGTACTTCTTGTAAATCGGCCAGATGATCTTGGTGACCTTTTGACTTGACCACGACGTCATCTATATAAATTTCCACCGATGAACCAATGAGGTTGTTTCAAAATGTAATTCATGGTCCGTTGATACGTGGCGCCGGCGTTCTTCAACCCGAAAGTCATAACAACCCATTCAAATAAACCAAGATGACTTGGGCACCTAAAAGCCATTTTCGAGATATCTTCTTCGGCCATTAATATCTGATTGTACCCTGCATTTCCATCCATGAAACTTATGACTTTGTGTCCTGCGGCAGCATCTACCAAGATATCGGCCGTTGGCATCGCATATCCATCCATTGGTGTAGCTTGATTTAAGTTCCTGAAATCGATGCACACACGTAACTTTCCATTCTTTTTGTATACGGGCACAATATTAGAAATCCATTCGGTGTAGCGGCACTGCCGAATAAATCCTGCTTCAATCAACTTTGTAATTTTGGCCTTTATATCAGTTAGAATCTTGGGGTTACACCGTCGTGCAGGTTGCTGATATGGCCGATATCCTGATTTTATAGGTAATCGGTGTTCAACAATAGACCGGTCTAGTCCTGGCATCTCATGATATTCCCAAGCAAAGCAATCCTTGAATTCTTTTAATAAACTTATCAATTTATCTTTGTACTCAGGATCCAAATTAGCACTAATGTACGTCGGCCTTGATTTGCTGCTATCTCCCAAATCTACCATCTCCAATAAATCGGCCAACGTAAACCCATGCCCAAGCTTCCCATCCTCTCGGACGAGCTGATCCATTTATTCTGAATCTTCAGAGCCGACTGCTTGGATCGGCAGTAGACCGAAATCGGACACTTTCAGGAAGTCAGTGTCCCAAGTCCTGCCAGATATACACTTGACGTGCTCGCAGCTCCACTGTTGCATGTCGGCCGCTGCAATGCTGTAGACGGAATCGGCAGTGACTATCTCTGTGCTGTCGCCGACCCATTGCACAAGGCATTGATGCATTGTAGATGGGACACAGCAGTTTGCGTGTATCCAGTCGCGACCAAGCAGCATGTTGTAGGACCCCTTGCCATTAATAACGAAAAAAGTGGTAGGGAGGGTCTTACTGCCGATGGTGAGGTCGACGCAGAGCGCTCCGTGGGCGGGAGACACGTTGCCTTCGAAATCTTTCAGCATCATATCCGTCTTGGTGAGGTCTTCATCGCCCTTGCCTAGCTTGCGAAACATGGCATACGACATGATGTTAACTGTAGCGCCTCCATCTACTAGTAATCTGGTGACGGGTCTTCCGTCGACATAGCCTTTGAGAAACAGCGCTTGAAGATGCTGTCGTTTTTCCTGTTCTGGTTTCTCAAACGTAGCCGTCATCGGCTCCAACACTAGTTGTGCCATTTGTTCTTCTTCTGTTCTTGTTACTTTATCCCTATCGTTGGGCGCCATGAACTCCATCGGCAGTATGAACACCATATCAATTTCGGCTGCCGATTCTTGGTTCTTTGCTTCTTGATCGTTTTTCTTTGGGCGCCACACTCGAGACTTGACATTTTTTTTCTGTCACCTGCCTCTGTTCTTCTTCTTGATACTCCCACTGGCGTAGGCGTTGGATCCTCCGCTTCTGGGATCTGGATAAGCCATCGGGACACCACCTGGGATTTGATGGTTTGGCCGATGATCTGGCGTGTTCCCAATCTGGTTCTCTTCCTAGGGGATTTTCATCCGACACCCTATCATCGGCCATCTCTTCGAGCCGATCGTGCACGCTGATCCTGCCCCCCAGTCCATCCTGTTGGTCTATCTTGCTTTTTGACCGGTGGTACTGCTCAACTCTGCCCCCCAGCCGATCATGCACCGAAACGCGCTGTTCCTCTCGTCCGCGCCGATTTCTGCTGATCGGCTCTGATCCTCTGTCCCTAGAGTGTGGCTTCGGGCGATCGTTGCAGCTCATTCCGTTACACTCCGGACAGTTATCGGCAGACGGCAATCTGATGTCGTTCTCCTAGCAATGGATGAAGAACGGACATTGCCAGTGGTCTTCATGCCGGCGTACCATCTCTTCCTGGTATCTTGCTTGTTATTGCTGCTGCCGATACTTACTGAGCAAGAACCGGGAGGTAACGGGCTTGCGTGGTCGTTCTGGCCCCCGCCTGTTCCTTTTGATTTCTTCCGTCGTGATCTGCCTCCTGGGATCGACGGCGCCGCCTCTTCTCGCCGATTCTGACGTCAGCACCTTGGTTTGACTTGAATTCCCTCCAGCGTTAACCATGTTGGCCAGGAAGGGATGCTGATCTATCTTCATCGGTCTTGCCGATTTAGCTGGAGTTTCAAATTTAAGCCGCCCCTGCTCGATGGCCGATTGTATCTGCTGACGGAAGACTTTGCATTCATTTGTATCATGAGAAGTGGCGTTGTGCCACTTGCAGTATTTCATCTTCTTAGGTTGATCGGCCGTAGGGATGGTGTGATGCTGAGATAGCTTAATCTGTCCTTCCTGAAGCAATAAATCAAAAATTTTATCGGCCTTTGACGTGTCAAAGCCAAATGTCTCTAGCTCCTTCTTCCCAAAAGGGCATGATATCGGTTTTTTCCCTTTAACCCACTCTGCCAAGCCGATTTCCTCTTCCCCATCGGATTCAGATCCTTCCAAGTATGCCACCTTCTTTTGGAAGTTCCTCCGCTGTTCCAACGGTCGGACCTCTTGTCCTGACAATCGGTGGATGATTTGGCTCAGGCTTTCAAACTCTTGGGCAGCATATCTTTCTTTGATTTGTGGCAAGAGGCCTTGGAAAGCGATATCGGCCAACTGTGCATCGGTCAGAGCCAGACTGTACCATTTGTTCCTGACTTCTCTGAACCTCAGTATATATCCCATCACTGGTTCATCGCTCCTCTGCCTGAGGCTGGTCAAATCCGAGAGTTTCATCTCGTGTACTCCTGCGTAGAAGTACTTGTGGAACTGTTTCTCCAAATCGGCCCATGTAACTATAGAATTTGGCAGCAAGGTGGTGAACCACTGGAAGGCCGACCCGGACAGAGACGATGAGAACAAACGCACCCTCAGAGCATCTTGCGTGGCAGCCTCCCCGCACTGGATGATGAATCGGTTGATATGCTCCACAATGGACGTATCGTCCGTCCCTAAAAACTTGGTGAAATTAGGAACTTTGTAGCGGTGTGGGAACGGCAGCAAGTCATAGGCCGATGGATATGGCGTCTTGTAGGTGTAAGTTTGCACTTTTGGCTTCAATCCAAACTGATCCTGGATTACTTCTGCTATTCTTGCTGTCCAGTCCACCTGCTGCTGATGAATAGCTGTTCGCGGTGCGGGCATGTGCTGAAGAGCTGGCACGACTGGGTGATGAATCGGCGAATTTTGCTGAGCAGCCGATAGTTGATGGCGAAGCGAGTCCGCCCCCCATCGTATGTCATTGTTGGCGCCGCGCCTCTGAATGCTTCTACAGTGCTTGCCCCCCTACCGATTTCTGATGAGATCGGCTGATACTGGGGAACCGTTGGCCAGGCGGCCGATTGATGTGGCACCTGGATTGAATAACTTCCATACCCGTTCGCTGGCTCAGGAAAATACGTTGTCGCTGATGTTCCCCAAGGTGCTGAGCTTGTGGGCAGCGACTGCACAGAAGCAATCTGGACGGGTTGAAGCGGTGTTTGTGATGGGAGACATGGTGCACTGCTGTATCTGGGAGACGCTGGGGGCAATGGAGAGTTGTACCCCTCGCGTTGCGTCAATATCGGCTGAGGAGCCGATTGGGACGTGTATGGTAAGCTTCTGGCTGGTAGAGTGGTTGGCGGGGCATATGCTGGTCCCTGATAGGCTTGGACTGCTCCGCTGGCCAGAGAGCTGACGACGACGTTATACACCGTGTTGGTCATCACTAAGGGTTGGTCGATGAATGCCTGATAAACGAATTGTTGGATCATCTCTGACATCTTGCCCGAGTCCTCAGCAATGGTGATGTGGTGGGGAGCTAGAATAGGAGCCTTCTTAACTGTCTCCCCGCTTCTGGTACGACTGAACGACTGGAGGTACATCTTCTTGTAATCTTCTAGACATTTGGTCAATTCTTGCCTCTGATCGTCCTTGAGATCCGCTTCTGTGACCTCAATGATGTTGCTGTCGGAGATTTCTACGTTCTTCGACATATCAGATCTTGGATGGTCCCACCGGGCGTGCCAAAAGTGTGTTGGCGCTAAAATCGGCCGGATAGGAATCGGCCGATGGTCTTCAGCGTCGAACACACGACCCGGGAGAATCTGCTTAGCTCCTGTTCGGGTTATCGCCCTGGTACGGTTCGTGGGGCGTGCCAGTCAATCTGACCTGTTGATTGATAAGGAAATAGAGTATTAAATTCCAGGCGCGTCGATCGGCTGGAGTTCCGATCTGTCCTGAGGAGCGCGTCGGCGGCGAATCGGCCGATTTGCTGTAGAGATGATCGGCTATGGATCAGCCGATAATCGTGTAGTAATTGTAAAGAAAACTGCTGGAGCGATCTAAACGATTACTACAGAGGCAACACTTGAAATAGATCTAATCAGCTGTAAGATGATAACTCAAAGAAGAACGATGACGAAGCCGATTACTCTGATCTCAAGCTGGATAACTGGTGACAATACTAGAATAACAGGTAAAACTTGCGATTCTAATAAATATCGATAACTGGTGAATAAATCCAAATGAAACCACAGCAATGCGCCCGTAGTTAAAGCTCAGATATTACTCGGTAAGCGGAACCTACCAATTGGCCGGAGATCACGTTGATGCAGCCCTGCCAATCCGTACGAACTCGTGAAAGAAAAAATATTGGTGAAGTCGCCGACTTGAAAGTAAATTGCTGGAAAAGTAGAAGCGTTGTTGTTGATTGATGTGTTGAAGTTTTTGCAAGACCCTGACGACTCCTATTTATACCCTAAAACTAGGACTCCTAGTAGATCACGACTTGTTACAATCTTATTAAAAAACAAGAAAATTACCATATCTATAATAACTTTTAAAGGAAACGGACTCCCGCAGAATCTTCCGCCGCCGTTCCCTAATCCAACCAGGATTCCCTTCAATTGCTCCTTGACCGACTTAGCGTGCCCTGTTGACCAACTTTTGACCAGGACCCTCCGAAATAGTCCCATCCTGTTGGCGCAAGCTGCATCCCCAATCGGCCGATTTTCAACTGTTACCTCAATCGGCCGATTCCTCACTATAGCCTCCAGATCTGCCGCATCGGCCAATCTTCTCTTCCTGACGCCGATTCAACACGTGTCAAAATCCGGCGTCAACAGAAGGTAAACTAATCTACTATTTTTTTTTGGCTTTTCTGGACTATAGGAAAAATAAAAACAGCGAAGAATTAGAAGTCTCTCACCGATAAACCTTAGTCTGATTACCAACTGATGGCGACCCGCTAGGGTTTGATTCCCGATCTTTCAATGAGAGGTGTGGATAACTCGATTGGTCGATGGAGGCAACGTTCACGGCCTGAATACAGCCTTCCAAGCTGCGCCTTACCAACCGATACACCCCCTCCAATGGCTGTCGCGATCTTGTCGAACGTGGCACCCGGCCACTAGGGCACTCGTCCTGCAAGCAATCGAAGAACTAGCAAGATCAAGTATGACAAGTACTGAATTTACTAGATGTAAATGAAGGTTTCACACGCAATCTCAATAATGGTGGGGTTCGAAAGATAAGAAGACGGGCAGCTGATTCAGCACGCGCGCTTGCAAGCAAATAGCGAAGGCTAAACTTGATCTAAACAAAACCCAAGCATCCTTGGTGGCGGCTAAGGGGTATAAGTACATGGGAGGACGACCACAGAGGGGCTGGGGTCATACTCCAACCCTAGGACGTGTCCGTAATGGACTCAACTTGATACACGCCCCATTGGGCCAAAACAGGGTGACACAGCACCATGGGCAGAAAAGAACTCTGTATTAATTTTACGATTGCGGCCGGCTCGTAACAGATATGGATATGAGGCCAGATCCGTTTGAAAGAAGACTTCATAAACTTTCCACGAAGTACTTGAACGCCCCAATCCGAGTTCATATGCGACCGTGGTGTCCGTCACAAGTTGGTACTGTTCTGCAGTCCGAATCCAGCCTACGCGAATTTGTTTCCCTTTCATTCGTCTCCTTGGTTCCGAAGCAAAATAAGAGTACACGGGTCTCCATGGTCTAAACATGATGTACATGAGCTTAGATGTGAACTCACCTGATGATTAAGTTGACGAGCATGAGCACGAGCACGAGTAGTAGGACCAGCAATAGGTACTTGTGTCGGAGTGGATGTATCGTTGGTGTTGATGTCCTCATCAAGGGAGGGGCGCAGGCAGGTGGGGGGCGCCGGGCTGCGGCAAGGGAACGTGCGGTGGCATGCAGGAGGGAGGCGGCATTGGGCAGGCACACGGGCAGCTGGCAGCAGGGGGGCCAGGGGCGGCGGCGCTCATGGTGCCTCACGAGCAGCAGGGGGGCGCGAGCAGACCTGGGCGCACGGTGATGCAGGGGGAGGCGGCGCTCAGCCTGCTGGGGCACTGCAGCGATTCCAGGCGGCAGGCGATGGGAGACAGAGTGCTTCGCGAGGCTGGGTTGGGTATGCGATGCGGCGGCGGCGGAGGGAGCGCGAGCAGAGAAGATGCGGGCCTAGGGTTGCGCGAAGGATTATAGGGTCGCGGAGGCCTGGGGTTTGGCGAGCAGGAGGGCGCACGACCGAAGGGTATGTGAGGAGGGGTCTTGTCGAGTTTTATGGGGGCGCGAGGTCTGGCCGCGCGTGGCATGCACACAAAACAAGCGCAAGGCGGCTGCAGTACACAGCACCCGGACTCGACCCGGCTGTTGCTGTGCGCCGGTCGAGTGGCTTGGTCTATCAGGCCTTGTGGGCTGGCAAGCTGCGAAGGATGTAGCCGGAGCAGATTCAACCGGTGGAGATAGGCTGGGCTGAAACGGTTTGGATGAGAATCGAAAAGATTAGCGGGTCGGTCGAAGCTGACCAGACCACTTAATGGCATGAACAAAGAGAGAAAGATGAATCAAGTAGGCTGTAACCTTTTGTAGGGTGTAGACGGTCGGGTTTGCATGACGCATACATCGAGAATAGCAGCGTGAGTCGTTCAGTCTCGAATGAGGTCTAAAATGAGCACACAGTGAAACGCTACCTTGGCCTGCAGGTGGTGTACGATGAGGTCGGGCATACTTGAACGGACCGAACTCATGCATGCACAGCAAAACTGAGTTTGGCATGACATAGCTGTCGTGTCGAGGAAGGAAAAAGAAAGGAGAGGGATGCTGATGGCTAAACTGGGTCAGATCAGGTTTAGGTTTTGGCGAGTCAGAGGTCAAGGTCATGTAGCGACAACATAGGTCGCCATAGCTAGCATTTACGACACCGGAGCATCGTCGGAAAACGTCAAAATCGAGCTATGGCTCCTTTTCGAGCGTGATTTGATTAGGGATGAAAGAATAGAGAATTGGGAGCTCGATGGAGCATCTCATGGTCCTAAATAGGTTAGAGTAAACATGACGGATACTGAAGAAACGAATTGGTCCGACTATGATGAAATATTAGGAACTATATAGAGAAAGAAAGAAAGGGCAAACGGAAAGGATTCTAGATAACTCCAGCTCCATAGAGGAAGGTGATCGGCGGTGAGTGTCGGTCAAGAAGCTTTGACGAGCTATTAAGCTTTGGTACCTCAAGGAGAAGCTTTTGATTTACTTTTTGTCGACAAAATGCGACAGATGATGAGATCAAAGCGGTGGCCGAGCTCAACAGCACGGTTCTATGGTCTTGGGGCGAATTGGAACAAAAATGAATTAAGTCCAACTCGAGATGAAAAGAAAAAGAATTCATTTTTCAGAACATATTTTCATGCTTAAAATTAATCTAGAAAAGTCCAGATAAATCTTTTAACCCATAAAATAAATATATCCAGAAGAATCCCGAAAATTCCGAAGAAAACTTGGGAGGTAATTTGGGACATGAGGAATCCAAATAAAATACTTGGAATTTGAGAAAAGGATTTAAGAACTTTCAAATAAATGGATTTAGCTCTATGAAAAAAAGAATAATTGCCAGAAAAATCTGGAAAATTCTTGAAAACCCTAAAGATGGATGAACACATTCTAAAAGACATTCACATCCTAAAATTAAATATTTTAGGGTGTGACAATCACCCGTCCATCAGGGCACCAGACTCAAGTTCCATCGCTCAGGGTCCCAAAGAACTCGATCGAGAGGTCTTAATGATCAAGGTTGACTGGAGGGTGGCCTTCATCGACTACATCCAGGAGCGCAAACTACCCCCGGCATCAACCCAAAAAGCGCTGAAGCTACTCGTATCCTACGACACAGCAAAGGGTATGTTCTAGTCGGGGGCAATCTGTACAAGCGTGGATCAGCATCAGGCATATTCATGAAGTGTGTTAGCAAGGAGGAGGGCAAAGAAATACTCCAAGAGATTCACGAAGGCATGTGAGGGAACCATGCTGCTTCTCGCACACTGGTCGGTAAGGCGTTTCGATCTGGTTTCTACTGGCCGACTGCTTTGGCAGATGCCGAAGCACTCGTTCGTCCGTGCACCAACTGCCAATTATTTGGCAAACAGCCTCATGTTCTAGCTCATAACTTGATAACTATACCACCTTCATGGCCGTTTGTATATTGGGGCCTAGACATGATAGGGCCCTTCACAACTGCACCAGGAGGTTTCACACACATGTTGGTGGCCATCGACAAGTTTACCAAGTGGATTGAGTACAAGACAATCGCAACGCTTAGTGGAGATCGAGTAGTTACTTTCATCTGTGACATCTTACATCGCTTTGGCTTCCCCGACACCATCATCACGGATTTGGGATCCAATTTCCACTCGCATCAGTTCTATGATTTTTGTGAACGCAACTCCATTGAAGTCAAATATGTTTCAGTGGCTCATCCGCGGGTGAACGTGCCAATGGCTTGATTCTTGATGGACTGAAGAAAAGACTTTATGACGAGAACAGCAAAAAGGGCGGCAAGTGGATCAATAAGATCTCATCAGTAGTCTGGGGGCTTCGCACACAACCAAAGCCACAGACTAGTCACCTTTCTTTCTCTTATACGGGTCTGAAGCTATATTACCAGCTGATGTGATGTGGAAGTCTCCACGATTGGAAATGTTTGACCAAGGCGAGGCTGAGACTGCAAGACATCTTGAACTTGAACTTGTATCAACTGAGGAAATCCGATGCAATGCATTGATACAGTTGGCCTGCTACTTACAAGAAGTTCGTCATTACCACAACAGGAACGTTCAAAGATGCTCTTTCAATGTTGGAGATATGGTACCGGGATGATACCAGGCTACACAAGCTTAACTCACGTTGGGAAGGACCTTTCATTGTGCACAAGGTTACAAGCCCTGGATCTTATCGCTTGCAGTACCCGGATGGCCAGGAGGTACCAAATTCAAGGAATATTGAACATTTACGTCGATTTCATCCTTGAAATGACTAGGGACATCTTCTATTAGTGCCTAGAGGTTGATACTACCAGTACAACTCCGTTTTACCGGTTTACGACTTGTACTACGCGCAAGTTTAACTAGTCTTTTGGTTTTCTGAAGGGCCTTTGTGCTAATACTTCCAGTATAACTTTGTCTTACTGGTTTATGACCGGTATCATGTGCAAGTTTACTGAAGGGGCCTTGCTCCCTTATTTCCAGTAACATATTACTTGTTTTCGACTTGTTCACTGTGTTATTGAAGGGGCCTTGCTCCCATGACAAGAATTTTCCTTGTTTACGACTGGTTCTATACCTGTTTGACTACTTCGACTACTTTTCTCGACTACAATCCTAGCCGGGATTGACTCTGACTAGATGGCTTCATCGACTGCTCATGCGCTAGCGGCTACTTGCTCTACGCTTGGGCTCAGGGGCTAGCTCTACTTTTCTGCTATGACTACTTTATGCTCCTAGCTCGGGGGCTTGATGTGACAAGGCACTCAGCTTGCCACAAGGGGCAGCTCTCATGCTTACATGCTGGATGCTATCTAATTACACGACAACGCCTGATCCAAGGGGCTTTTCAAGATTTGTCCTTGGGTATATGTTTTTTAACAATTATTTCAGGGATTTTATTCCGAAATAAGGGGTTTGTTCAAATTATTACCAAGAGGACTTATTTAGTGATTGGCTCAGGGTACAAAGATTTATTTGAGAGGTAATTTTGGGGTGTTGGATGAGAATTTTATTTGTTTCACCGTTTTTTCAGGGAACTTATCCCGAAAAAAGGGGTTTTCAAATTCACCACACCAATTTGCCCATGTTCACCATCAAATCTTTGCCGTCATATTTTGCATGCCATGATTCTTTTTGATCTTTAATTCCAAAACTTAGGGATTTGGAATCAAGGCTCGGGGGCTGCGGGACACGTGTCATCAGCGACTTATTTTTCAAATCTTCTGGAAGATAAGGACAGAAGACTCAAGATTACATTGACCCTCAGTCTGATTCTACGAGTCAACCTAAGGCTCGGGGGCTACTCCATATGGAGTGCGAGTTTAATCGCACCCCATATAAAGAAGACTGGACAACTACTCGGGGCATGAGCACCTCACAGCCTCAACACAGCCGGGAAAGTACTCGGATGACACCTTCAAGATGAAGTTTTGGAGAACTCGAAGATGCCCTCAGAAGTACTCGAACGCCTGCAGTACTCGGCTACAAAGAGCTCGGGGGTTTATCAGACCAGGGCACACGGGACTGTCCACGTGGCACACTTCTCCTAGGATACGGGACGGGACATGGCCCACGCCCAACATCTCTTGTAACTACTCGTAATGCAGTAGGATTACTCCTACGGTAGTAAAACTAGTCGGACACGGTAGGAGACTACCCGAGAAGTACTCGGGTAGGACTCCTGGGCTTGTACCTGACTAGGACTTCCATGTAAACCTGTCCCCACAGACTATATAAGGGCGGACAGGGACCCCCTTGGGAACAATCTTCATCAAAGGCAATACAAACCACACAGGACGTAGGGTATTACGCTCTCGGCGGCCAAACCTGTCTAAACCTTGTGTTCCTTTGCACCTTCGAGTTCCTGATCTTGGCGACACCCTACCTACAAACTCTCCACCTCGGGGGTATCCCTCGCTGGGCGTGGTGGTAAAACACCGACAGATACTCCAGATATATGTCCGGATACTCCGATCATATAATATTGAGTATATTTACTGCCGGGGGGGGTCGGTTAGAACCATTCTTTCCCTCTTTCTTTCACCAACGCCGCCGCCCTTTCTTTTTCCTCTCCCTCTCTCTCGCCCAAGGGGCGATTTTCACCTTCCCACCACACATCTCTTGCAAATCTTTGAAGGAAGGACTATCTCCCCTCCAAAAACTCCGGGGAGGCATTGGATTTGAAGTTTCCCATGCATTCAACTTCTCTCAAGGTATTGAAACTTTGAATCGCTCGATCTCTCAATGACGTTGAAGAAAATGGATAATCTTTAGGGGACTTTCTCTACCATTGTCTAGCAACTCTTGGTTCATATTTTGTTCGATTTCATGGTCAAATCTCTAAATTTTGGAACCTAGGGTTTGGGTGCTCCACGTCCAGAAACTCAGGACATAGCCCAGAATACTCCGAACCTCTAGACCGGAGTATCCGGACCTATACCCGGAGTCTCCGGACCTGGCAGCAGCTGAGCTTCTGGTTTCATTCCAAGGCTGCCTCAACTCTTTCTTAATCACACCACATCTCTTGTCTAGGCAATGGGGAGAGTTGGTGTAGGAGAACCATCTGGTCAGCGTCGGCAAAAGCGCCGCCATGATCCGCAAATTCAAGTGGAAGAAGTTTCCCTTCCTAATCCTCCTCCAAGAGAACTGCGACCCCGTCGTCGTCCTGGTAAAGAACCCGCAGGCAGCAGTTCACAAGCACCTCCGCCACGTCAAGCCCCCTAGGTGATGGCAAGCATGCCAAATCCTCCGTCCAGGGCTAATCCATCCAGCAGGGGCATTGCATGGGACATTTGTCCACGCACTCCTCCTCGCCTGCAAGTGGCTTTTCTGGAAGATCAACGTCAGTATCCCACTTGCCCCAAGCTTGCTCGTCCTCAAATTGTGCAACGATTTGCTATTCAAATGGGTAGGAACTACTGCAAGCAAGATGTGGCTCTCTCAAATGCTCGCAAGGAGGAGATGTACAAGTATGAAAAATGTGAAGGATTAGAAAGGCGTTTTTGGTGTCAACTCCATCAAGACTTCTACTCCTCAGTTGTTTTGTGTAAGGGAAACGCCCCCATTGTTTCTTGCAAGTATGTGGATTGAGGGTACTTTGAGAGAATCAATGATCCCTTATTCAATTAAGCAATTGAAAAGTATAAGGAATTTGGTCTCTATGACATCATGGGCTTCCGTTATGATTGGAATGAGGAGATCCTTGCTCAATTCCACTCCTCTCTCTACTATGATGCAAGGAAAGTTGCTTTCTTTTGGACCACCGAGGAAGTCAAGTATGGAGTGGACTACATGACTTTCCTAAGGCTTCTTGGACTTGGCTCTAATGATGAGAAGCGTGACCCTATTCATGTTGAGAATCAGTTGAAGCCTAGTCAATTACCCACTCTATTCTACAATCCTATCTTAGCTGAAGCCGGTAATGCAAGCACTCTCCAACCTTACTACTACACCATGAATTCCTTTTTTTGTGCCACTATTGATGCTAAGGATGAAGATACCATGGCACTCTGCTACTTTGCATGCAATCTCCTTGCTTGTATCATGCCCGGCGGAAGACCCTTTTGCATCATGGACTTTATTTGGAATGAGCTGAGAAGGACAATGAATGATCCAAAGAAGTTTTTGCCATCTGCTCCATATATCATATATATGATTGAAAGGGTCACAAAAATCACTTTTCCCAAGGATTGTAAGCATGAGCCTCTACACATTCGTCCTCGTTCCAGTGATGCACCACGTGCACCTCCTCTCCATGCTGGTGCTACAAGGAATCCTAGATTTGATCCCACTCCATCTTTTTTGGGAGCCTCTTCCTCTCGCCATGGACACCATGATTCCTTCATCAAAAGGGCGCTCAAAAGCATTTTCTGCATGTGCAAGACTGTGACTCAGGAGGTGAATGAGAACTGCCATGACATCATTGAGATCAAGAGTCATTTGGGACTCCCCACGGATACATACCATGAGCTACCTCAGTTCGATGATCCTTTTCCCGAGTGGGACGCCGCGGATGAGGCTGCTGTTACTGCTGCTCATGCACCTCTTCCTCGCCCACGTTGTCGTACTCGTCCTCCTACTCACTCACGTCACTCTCCTCCCGGTGGTCAAGAAATCTTTGATGAAGACGAGGAGAACGAAAAAGAAGAGCCACGTGACTTCCGCAACCACCCCGACTCCAATGAGGATGACGATAGCTCCGAGAATGGAGCCCAAGATGATGATGAGTAGAATACTTTCTCGCTGTTTTTCCATTACCTTTTTGGCACTTGATGACAAAGGGGGAGTGAAAATGTCATTTATGTACTCATTTGGGCTTGTATTAAACTTAATGTCGTCTTATCATTTTGCATGAACAATCTCTTGTGTAAGGACTATGTGGTGTGAGAAAAATTTGTAATGTTGGCTACTCTGTGCTTAAAGCTGCTTAGATGTCTTATTTCAAGCTCATTTAAGACCTTTTTGTTAGTGTGTGACTTATATGAAATATTGTGCTTGCTGTTTTTCTGTGCTCTGTGCAGCAGGCCTGGATACTCCAAATATATGTCCGGATACTCCAGGTCTCGCTGCTGGCACTTGTTCTTTTTGAGTACATATCCTGTCATTTACATCACACATTGCCTTGTCGCACACTTGCTCACCCCACTATGGAATATATAAGAGTTTCCATGTTTTTGTCTTAATGTGCCAATATTGACATATGAGAAGTCAAATTGAAATTCAAGTTCATGGCATACATTAATGGGGAGCTCTTTATATGTTAGAAATTTACAGCTTTATGATTATCAAATAAAATATATGTGAGTTGTCATCAATCACCAGAAAGGGGGAGATTGAAAGATATCTAGGCCCCTAAGTGGGTTTTCGTGTTTAGATGACAAACCACATGTACGTTTAATCTCGTTATCTAGCATGTGTGCAGGTACTAAAGTTGAACAAGCAAAACATATGATGAAGTACGACCCCTCAAAAGGAAATGAAAAAACTGTGATTGAAATTTACTTGAAGAGTAGACTTTTGTTTTATTTTTTGAGTATAGGAAACCCGTACTATCAAGAGGGACTTTGATCTGCAGGTTTTGACTTAGAACTAGTGCTTAAGAGAACCCATACAAATACTTGTGAGCCACAAAACCACTTCGAAATGATATTTTGATAGTGTCTCTACCAAAACCGGAATCTCTGGGTCTTTGTCCGGAATGTCCGGGAACAGTTTCCGGAGTATCCAGACATATACCCAGAGTATCCGGGTACCCTTTCACCAACGGCTAGTTTTTGTGAGTGAGGGTATAAATACCCCCACACCCCTTCAGCCAGCTCTCTCTTGCCCATTTTTCGAGCTGGACAGCCTCACAAGCCTTTCAAGAGCTCTCTCACTCCCTCTCTTCCTTTCTTGAGAGATTTCCTTGAGGGATTCGAGTGTTGCAAGAGAAGAAATCCGTGCTAGTGAGCTGCCATTCCATCCTTTGAGCACTTAGTCTTCGTCAAGCCGGTGGATTCAAGTTTGTTACTCTTGGAGCTTTGAGCTCCTAGACGGCTAGTGTCTAACCCGATTCTAGAAAGAACCAGATGCATCTCATGTGTGCGCCAGGATCATGTTCACACACACATGATAGACGGACAAGTGTAATATATCAAAGACAATGCTCGTAAAGTAACTAAATAAAGTATTTAACAATATTACACTCCGAATAAAAGAGACACAAAGGTCTTTAAACGATACACCGATATACCCTAAATGAAGTCTGCAACAACTCCGTCTTCCACAGGCGATGACTGGTGAACGCAATGCCTAGAACTCCTCAAAGTCATCAAAGTTCTCCTCTTCAAAGTTCTCTTCTGAACAGCAGTTGGGCAAGGGTGAGTACTCTTATGGTTGGTACTCAGCAAGTGGGGGAGAACATGCAAGGCCATCAAGGATAGGCTAAGGTTTACAACAGCGAGCACTTTTAGTTGGTCAAGTATTTATTAGCAAGCACCTATTAACTAGATTTAAGTTTATACCATCCCACTTTAGCAAGAACATAAAGGTACCAACAACATAAACATAAACCACGAACCACGAGTTAATTAATCTTCAAGTTTCATTATCATGTGAGGGTCCAAGCCACTCTTAACCGTGAGCACGGCTGTTATAATAGTTTTACACTCTGCAGAGGTTGTACACTTTCCCCACAAATCGTGTTCCCCTGAGTCGCCCGGGTTTGCAAGGCCCTTAAACACTTCCGAGGTGACTGGCGAGGGTACACTACGAAGCCTTTACAAAGACATGTCGAGAGCTAGGCAGCCCGCTAGAGTTTCAGTAGCAGTGTGGTCCATAAACCTCCCTGTTGACGCCAGATTTTGACACGTGTTAAATCGGCGTCGGGAGAAGAAGGTTGGCCGATGCAGCAGATCTAAAGGCTACAGTAAGGAATCGGCCGATTGAGGTAACAGTTGGAAATCGGCCGATTGGTGATACAGCCTGCGCCAACAGGTTGGGACTATTTCGGAGGGTCCTGGTCAAAAGTTGGTCAACAGGGCACGCTAAGTCGGTCAAGGAGAAATTGAAGGGAATCCTGAATGGATTAGGGAACGGCGGCGGAAGATTCTGCGGGAGTCCGTTTCCTTCAAAAAATATTATTGATGTAGTAGTTTTCCCATTTTTTAAATAAGGTTGTAACAAGTCGTAATCGACCAGGAGTCCTAGTCTTAGGGTATAAATAGGAGTCGTCAGGGTCTTGCAAAGGGAGAAACACATCAATCAACAACAATACTTCTACTTTTTCAGCAATTTACTTTCAAGTCGGCGACTTCGCCAATACTTTTCTTCTTTCACGAGTTCGTACGGATTGGCAGGGCTGCATCAACTTGATCTCCGGCCAATTGGTAGGTTCCGCTTATCGAGTAATATCTGAGCTTTAACTATGGGCGCATCGCTGTGGTTTCGTTTGGATTTATTCACCAGTTATCGATATTTATTAGAATCGCAAGTTTTACCTGTTATTCTAGTATTATCACCAGTTATCCAGCTTGAGATTAGAGTAATCGGCTTCGTCATCATTCTTCTTCGATTTATCATCTTACAGCCGATTAGATCTATTTCAAGTGTTGCCTCTGTAGTAATTGTTTAGATCGCTCTAGCAGTTTTCTTTACAATTACTACACGATTATCGGCTGATCCATAGCCGATCATCTCTACAGCAAATCGGCCGATTCGCCGCCGACGCGCTCCTCAGGACAGATCGGAACTCCAGCCGATCGGAGCGCCTGGAATTTAATACTTTATTTCCTTGTCAATCAAGAGGTCAGATTGACTAGCACGCCGCGTGAACCGTACCAGGGCGATAACCCGAACAGTGTGACAACCCTGGTAAAATTTCATTTCTAAAATCAAGGTCAGTAGCCTAACCCTATGCTTAACCAACTAACAAAAGGGTGAAAAGAATTAGAACGAGTTAAGTTGAAATTCAAATTGAATTTGGGCACATTTGGATACTTTTGAATTTTTAAATTAACTTTCAAACAATAAGCCAAATGAGATGTTGCCTGAAACCAAACTTGTAGAACTTTTTATTCTGAACAACTTTCATGTTCAAAAGTTTTTGAAATTCAAATTAGAAAGAGGAGAAAACGCCCTGTTTGCACCCAGCCCCCTGAAGTTTTTCAAATTCTTGCAATCAGGCCCCTCGCTCCCCCCCCCCCCCTCTCTCTCCTCCCCGCCCGACCGCGCGCTAGGTGGCCGGCGACGCCTGACCGGCGCGAGGCGCCAGGCCAGTGGCCGCCGCGCCACTCCCCCACGCCCGGCTTTGCCCCCTCCCCACGCCGCGCTGCCCAGTGGGCGTCCGCGCGTGCGCACGTTGCTGCCGCGCCCCGCCTCGCCGCCCGCCGCGCCCAACCGCCGCGATGCGCCGTGCCACCCCGGCTCCCGCGCCCCGCCCATCGCTGCGTCTGCCCTCCGCCCGAGCTGCTGCAGCAGCCCCTTCCCCACTCCGCGCGCCACACTATCTCCTCTCTGCCACGCCAAAATCCCGGCTGCCCAGTAGCTCGCGCCCGCCCGCCGCACGCCGCGCCGGCGCCCTGCTGCCGCCCGCCGTGGCCAGTGCCGCGCCGTTGCCGTGCCTCAGCCCCGCGCATCGCCCAGACACCCCGACTCCCTCCTGCCCCCATAAAAGCCCCGCCCGGCCGCCCGCGCGAGCCCCAGCAACCAGAAACGCCTCGCCGCCGCCATTGCCGCCGCCGAACGCCGCCCACCCGTGGACAGCCCTCCACCGCCACCCACTGCCCAAATTGGAGTGACAGCCACCACTACATCATCCCCCTGAAGCTCGCCGACCCGCCCAACACCGCCCAGGACCACCGGAGCGCCGCCGCCCGCACTGTCACCGCCGCCGCCGCCCCTGCTCGTCGTGGGCAGCTCGACCCCGACCTCCTCCGTCAAAGCCAAGCCCCTGAGCAGCTTCCCCACGCACCACTGAAGCTCGCCGACCTGACCACACCGCCCCAAGCCCGCCGGAGCACCGCCGTCGACGCGTGCCGCGCCGCCGCCGCCTCTGCTCCAACGCCGGCGAGCCATTCCCGGCCGTCCCCCACCTGAACAACACCCCCACGAGGTAGCCCTCGCACCCCTGAACCTTCCCCGACCCTCACCCCTCGCCGCCGGCGAGCCCCTCGCCGAAATTTCGGCAGGCCGCCGTACCCGAGCCGCCCGAGGACCCAATTGCAAGAATTTAAATCTTTAGAAGGGTCTGCGCGTAAGATTCAAGGACCCAGTTGTAAAAGAAAGTTTCAAATCTAGATTCAAATTCAGTGAACTTGTAAAATTCGTATAAAATCGTAGAAAATTCAGAAAAATGCAAACTCCACAGTTCTGGAATCCTTAGAATAAACTCTACAACTTTTGTTACAAAAAGTTTCTCAGATTCTCCACGTATTTTGCTCTACCTTAAATGGAAGCTTTAATGAACTTATTTTGTACCCACTGTTGTAGATCAATGCTGACCTTAAAAATTGGGCAGTGAGTTAGTTGCTTAAGGTTTAGGACTGTGTAAAAAGAGCAGGCCCAAATCCCATCTCTAGCTGCACTGTTTATTAAACTTAGTTTCATACCATGATTAGGTAGAATATTTGTATCCCTGCTGTTAGTTTATGAATCACTTATGAAACCTTTTATATGCTGGTGTAATGGTACCTAGATGCCAGAGAAAAATTGGGAGACTTTATATCTCACAGGAACCTAATTATTTGATTTATGTGCTAATAACATACATTAAATCAAGGAAATAGTATCTTAGCTTGGAAAATTCTCAAATTTTTACTAGACGATACACTGTGGTAGTGGTTGCTGTGTAAAAAGTTTCATTGACAAAAACCCTGTGTAGGGTCCTGTAAAAATGAATCCTTGAATTACCTAGGTGTGTAATGTCATATTTTCTATGCTCTGAATACTGCATAATAAATCCTACAACAATTACAGTAGCTCCTACATGCTTAAATGAAAGCCCTGTAAAAATCTTAGACTCAGTTGTTGCCAAATTTGTTCTGTACAAAAAGAACAAAGATCTAACAGCCACTATGTAATATATTTTTCGTAATTAATCTGCTAAATGAAATTGTCTGAAAATTTTACAGTAAGCGCATATTTCCCTGATGTGCCTAAATCCAAAATTTCATGACCAGAAACTATCCACTGTAGTAATTACACTTAAATCATGTCGATTACCATTACCACGACTTAAACTTGTGCATTCATGTAGAATCGACGACTCTCGCCGACGGAACTTACGAGCTGGTGCCCGCGTCCGAGAGTGAGCAGCGTGAAGCTCAAGTGAATCTAACTGAAGCTCTTGAAGACCCGCGCCCAAGTTCGGAAGAGCCCCAAGCTAATTGCGAAGGCAAGCCGCGGAGCATAACCCATTTCTTTCCTAAATTATGCAACTCATTACTCTCTGCTTGTGCATTAAGTTTATAGGAGTTGAATGAAAACTTAGTTGCATGATGTTAGGAACCCATGCTTGAAAACTAGACGTAAGGTTCGATAGAATGCTGTGCTAATAGGACTCCGGTAAAAGCCGAGTGATTTCCTGTCACTCGCGAGAAAATAGGAGTTGAATGTTTACTACACGCTGCAATCATAAGGACACGGACGGGCTATGGAACGATGGTTACGATAGAGGCCCATCTATCTAGTGAAAAATGCTAAGGCCGCAGGGTGTGGTAGTGATGGTTAAGTCTTTGAACGTACTAAACACATGCCGAGATTATGGGAATCGGTAAGCTTAAGTACCTGATTGGCCCGGCAAGGGGACGGCATCCTACCCTTTGAACTTCGGTCCCATGTGCATATGGCGAGTGCGGAGAGTGGTCACGACCCAGCGCCGAACCGTGGCGTGGGGCTCTTGTACTCTCGGAGGGTAGCCCCGATCCACGACCCGGAAAGAAAGGGGAAAAGTTGCACGTGTGACTCTACGGAGTAACAACGTGACGTGTGTTTGGGTTTCCCTTGCAAGGTTAAGAAATTCGATTCGAATTGTCCGTTTCTCACGGCTATTGAGACTGCTTAACCAATTTTACCCACAGAGTAAGAAGAGGAACAATGAGGATGAATGAACTGGTTGGATGAAAATTTAATGCTTCACCATGTATGCTTTTGGATAGCTGCTTATCTAGAATGGTTAATGAAACTAGAATTTTGAGCTAAAAGTTGAAAGTAAGGACCCACTTGTAGACGCTTTTCGGCAAAACAAACCCCTGAGCCAAAAAGCCTTGCATATCTAGAGTCGGTGGAGTAGATTCCACTACTCGGGTAAGTCTTGCTGAGTATTAGTATACTCAGCCTTGCTTGTGGCTCGTTTTCAGCTGAGACCTTCGAAGACATGATTGCTAGCTTGACTTGGCCCTGCACTCTTCCCCCTGGTTGGTCGGTGGAATGGGATACGCACCCGTCCAACGGAGATAATGCCGAGTGATGTCTCGTACGGGCTTCATCGAGACATCCTTATCGTCGAGTAGCTTTCGTTGTTTTATTTTCCGCTGCAACTTAAACTCTGAAAAACTTCTTAGTTATGATCATTGAAGTACTTGGTTTCTAAACTCAAAACTTGGTCTGTAATATTTACTTATGTTCATGTTGTAATATTTGCTGGAATGTGGTATTCTCTGGGCTCATCGTCGCATGAGCATTTTTATGTACGGCATTCGATCCGCCCTACCGTGGTTGTAAGTGTAAGGTTACTCCGTTTGAAGTGTAAGGTTAACTGAGATTGCCTTAATGGTGATGGTTAATACACTTGAGCCGGATTAATTCAAGTGGTTCTGCCACAAACAGGAGCTAAGCAGATTCTCCCGGGTCGTGTATCCGACGCTGAAGACCATCGGCCGATTCCTGTCTGGCCAATTTTAGCGCCAACACACTTTTGGCACGCCCGGTGGGACCAATTCAAGATCTGATATGTCGAAGAACGCAGAAATCTCCGATAGCAACATCATCGAGGTCACAGAAGCGGATCTCAAGGACGACCAGAGGGAAGAATTAGCTAAACATCTAGAAGATTATAAGAAGATGTATCTGCAGTCATTCAGTCGCACTAGGAGCGGGGAGGCTGTCAAGAAGGCTCCTATTCCAGTTCCCCGCCACATCACCATTGCTGAGGACTCGGGCAGGATGTCCGATATGATCCAACAGTCCGTTTATCAGGCATTCATTGACAAATCCTCAGTGATGACCAACACGGTGTATAACGCCGTCATCAGCTCTCTGGCCAGCGGAGCAGTCCAAGGCTATCAGGGACCAGCGTATGCCCCACCAATCACGCTGCCAGCTAGAAGCTCACCATGCACATCCCAACCGGCTCCTCAGCCGATATTGACGCAACGCAAAGGGTACAACACTCCGTTGCCTCCAGCGTCTCCAAGGTACAGCGGTGCACCATGTTTCCCGTCACAGACATCGTTTCAACCCATCCAGATCGCTTCTGTACAATCGCTGCCTACAAGCTCAGTACCCTGGGGGATATCGGCGACAACGGCTTTCCCCGATCCATCAACCGGGCATGGAAGCTATCCAACCCAGGTGTCTCACCAATCGGCCGTCCGGCCGACGGTCCCTCAGTACAGCCGATCTCATCAGAAATTGGCATGGGGGCAAACGCTGTAGAAGCATTCAGAGGCGCGGCGCCAATGATGACATACGATGGGATGGCGGATTCACTTCGCCATCAACTATCAGCTGCTCAGAAAATTCGCCGCATGCTTCGATTCATCACCCAGCCGTGCCAGCTCTTCAACACATGCCCGCGTCGCGAACAGTCGTTCATCAGCAGCAGGTGGACTGGACGGCAAGAATAGCAGAAGTGATCCAGGACCAGTTTGGATTGAAGCCAAAAGTGCAAACTTACACCTACAAGATGCCATACCCATCGGCCTATGACTTGCTGCCGTTCCCACACCGCTACAAAGTTCCCGATTTTACCAAATTTTCGGGGACGGACAATACATCCACTGTAGAGCACATCAACCGGTTCATCATCCAGTGCGGAGAAGCTACCACACAAGATGCTCTGAGGGTGCGTTTGTTTTCATCGTCTCTGTCCGGATCGGCCTTCCAGTGGTTCACCACCTTACCACCAAATTCTATTGTTACATGGGCCGATTTGGAAAAGCAGTTTCATAAGTACTTCTACGCAGGAGTACACGAGATGAAGCTCTTGGATTTGACCAGCCTCAGGCAGAGGAGCGATGAACCAGTAATGGGATACATACAGAGGTTCAAAGAAGTCAGCAACAAATGCTACAGTCTCGCTCTGACCGATGCACAGTTGGCCGATATCGCTTTCCAAGGCCTCTTGCCACAAATCAAAGAAAGATACGTTGCACAAGAGTTTGAAAACCTGAGCCAGATCGTTCACCGATTGTCAGGACAGGAAGTCTGTCCGTTTGAACAGCGGAGGAATTTCCAAAAGAAGGTGGCGTACCTAGAAGGGTCTGAATCCGATGGGGAGGAGGAAATCGGCCTGGCAGAATGGGTGAAAGGCAAAAAACCAATATCATGCCCTTTCGGAAAGAAAGAGCGAGAGACATTCGGCTTTGACACATCAAAGGCCGATAAAATTTTCGATTTATTACTCCAGGAAGGGCAGATTAAGCTATCTCAACATCACACTATCCCATCGGCCGATCAACTCAAGAAGATGAAATACTGCAAGTGGCCCAACGCCATGTCTCACGATACGAATGAATGCAAAGTCTTCCGTCAGCAGATACAATCGGCAATCGAACAGGGAAGGCTCAAATTCGAAATCCTGGATAAATCGGCGAAACTGATGAAGATAGATAACCACCCCTTCCCGGCTAACATGATCGACACTGGAGGAAATTCACGCCAAACCAAGGTGCTGATGTCAGAATCGGCAAGAAGGGGCGGCGCCGTCGATCCTAGGAGGCAGATCACGACGGAAGAAATCAAAGGGAACAGGCGGGGGCCAGAACAACCACGCAAACCCGTCACCTCCCAGTTCTTGCTCAGCAAATATCGGCAGCAGCAAGAACAATCAAGATACCGCGACGAGATGATACGCCGGCATGAAGATCACTGGCAATGTCCGTTCTTCATCCATTGCTGGGAGAACGACATCAGATTGCCGTCTGCCGATAACTGTCCGGAGTGTAATGGATTGAGTTGCAACGATCTCCCGAGGCCACACTCTAGGGACAGAGGATCAGAGCCGATCAGCAGAAATTGGCGCGGACGAGAGGAACAGCGCGTTTCGGTGCATGATCGGCTGGGGGGCAGAGTTGACCAGTACCACCGGTCAAAAGGCAGGACCAACCAACAGGATGGACTGGGGGGCAGGATCAGCGTGCACGCTCGGCTGGAAGAGATGGCCGATGACAGGGTGTCGGACGAGGACCCCCTAGGAAGGGAACCACATAGGGAATACGCCAGATCATCGGCCAAACCAGCAAATCCCAGGTGGTGTCACGATGGCCTATCCAGATCCCAGAAACGGAGGATCCAACGCCTACGCCAGTGGGAGCATCAAGAGGAAGAACAGAGGCAGGTGCCAGAGAAAAGAAATGTTAAGTCTCGGGTGTGGCGCCCAAAGAAAAACGATCAGGAAGCAAACAATCAAGAATCGGCAGCCGAAATCAACATGGTGTTCATATTGCCGATGGAATTCATGGCGCCTGACGATCGAGACAAAGCAACAAGAATGGAAGAACAAATGGCACAACTGGTGTTAGAGCCGATGACGGCTACTTTTGAGAAACCAGAAGAAGAAAAACGGCAACATCTTAAAGCGTTGTTTCTCAAAGGCTATGTTGACGGATGACCCGTCACCAGATTACTAGTAGATGGAGGTGCCGCAGTTAACATCATGCCGTATGCCATGTTCCGCAAGCTAGGCAAGGGCGATGAGGACCTCACCAAGACGGACATGATGCTGAAGGATTTTGAAGGCAACGTGTCTCCCGCCCATGGAGCGCTCTGCGTCGACCTCACCATCGGCATTAAGACCCTTCCTACCACTTTTTTCATTATTAATGGCAAGGGATCCTACAACATGCTGCTTGGTCGCGACTGGATACATGCAAACTGCTGTGTCCCATCTACAATGCATCAATGCCTCATGCAATGGGTCGGCGATAGCATAGAGATAGTCACTGCCGATTCCGCCTACAGCGTTGCAGCAGCCGACACGCAACAGTGGAGCTGCGAGCACGTCAGATGTATATCTGGCAGGACTTGGGACACTGACTTCCTGAAAGTGTCCGATTTTGGTCTACAGCCGATCCAAGCAGTCGGCTCTGAAGATTCAGAATAGATGGATCAGTTCATCCGAGAAGACGGGAAGCTTGGGCATGGATTTACGTCGGCCGATTTATTGGAGATGGTAGATTTGGGAGATAGCAGCAAATCAAGGCCGACGTATATTAGTGCTAATTTGGATCCTGAGTATAAGTGTAAACTGATAAATTTATTAAAAGAATTCAAGGATTGGTTTGCTTGGGAATATCATGAGATGCCAGGTCTAGACCGATCCATTGTTGAACACCGGTTCACTATAAAATCAGGATATCGGCCATATCAGCAACCTGCACGATGGTGTAACCCCAAGATTCTACCTGATATAAGGCCGAAATTACAAAGTTAATTGAAGCAGGATTTATTCGGCAGTGCCGCTACGCCGAATGGATTTCTAATATTGTGCTCGTATACAAAAAGAATGGGAAGTTGCGCGTGTGCATCGATTTCAGGAACTTAAATCAGGCTACGCCAATGGATGGATATCCGATACCAACGGCCGATATCTTGATAGATGCTGCCGCAGGACACAGAGTCATAAGTTTCATGGATGGGAATGCAGGGTACAATCAGATATTAATGGCCAAAGAAGATATCTCGAAAACGGCTTTCAAGTGTCCAGGTCATCTTGGTTTATTCGAATGGGTTGTGATGACCTTTGGGTTGAAGAACGCCGGTGCTACGTATCAGCGGGCCATGAATTACATCTTCCATAAGCTCATTGGTACATCGGTGGAAATTTATATAGATGACGTCGTGGTCAAGTCAAAAGGTCACCAAGAATATCTGGCCGATTTACAAGAAGTACTGGAGTGTACAAGGAAGCATGGGTTAAAGATGAACCCAAACAAGTGTGCATTTGGTGTATCGGCTGGGCAATTCTTAGGATTCATGGTTCATGAGCGCGAGATAGAAGTCAACCGCAAGACTATTGACGCCATCAACAAAGTTGTAGCCCCACAAAATAAAATTGAGCTACAGTCCGTCATCGGCAAGGTCAATTTTATCAGAAGATTCATATCCAACCTGTCAGGACGTATTCAGGCTTTTACTCCACTGTTGAAATTAAAGCCCGACCAGGAATTCATATGGGGAGAAGAACAACGCAAAGCATTGGAAGATATCAAGCAATATCTAGTTTCACCTCCGGTGTTGGTCCCACCACATCCTGGTAAGTCATTCAAATTATATTTATCGGCTGATGAACAGGCTATTGGATCTGCGTTGGTACAGGAGTTTGAAGGAAAAGAACGAGTGGTATATTACGTCAGCAGAAGACTCCTAGACGCCGAAACAAGATATTCCCCGGTGGAGCGGCTGTGCTTGTGTTTATACTTCTCGTGTACCAAGCTCAGGCACTATTTGCTATCGACAGAATGCATAGTTGTATGCAAGGACGATGTGGTGAAGTATATGCTATCATTGCCGATTTTGAAAGGGCGAATTGGAAAATGGATCCTGGCTCTGTCAGAATTCGACTTAAGGTACGAATCGGCCAAAGCTATCAAAGGTCGAGTAATGGCCGATTTTGTAGCTCAGCATTGTGGACCAGAAATTGCCGCCGTTGAACCGGTTCCATGGACTCTATATTTTGATAGTTCTTCGTGTGGGGTCAGATCAGGAATCAACATTGTTCTTGTGTCGCCTCGGGGGGCAAGTTATAATTTCTCTCTACCAATCGAAGCTTCCGCACCTAATAATCAGGCGGAATATCGAGCCGTTCTGAAGGGTATACAATTATTAAGGGAAGTCAAAGCTGATGCAGTTGAAATTTTTGGAGATTCCATGCTCATTGTGGATCAATTAACGGGGCGATCTGAGTGCAAGGATGATATCTTGAAGATTTATTATGAAGATTGCCTTCAGCTTTTAAAAGAGTTCAAGTCTGCAATAATTGAGCATATCCCCAGAAATTATAATGAAGAGGCCAACAGGCTGGCCCAACATGCCTCCGGGTATCGGCCGATTCAGGGAGCGATGATGCTAGAGCTCACGGCCGATGACTGGCGAAAGGAAATCGTCGATTACTTGAAAGATCCATCCCAAAAAGTGGATCGGCGAATACGTTTTCAAGGTACAAAATATGTGTTGCTTGAGGATGATTTATTTTACCGGACGATTGATGGAGTTCTTCTCAAATGCCTGGGAACAGAAGAGGCAAAGGTTCTGATGGGAGAAATCCATGAAGGCGTATGTGGAGCTCATCAATCGGCTCACAAGATGAAATGGATGATCCGGAACAATGGGTATTATTGGTCAACTATTCTTGAGGATTGTTTCAAGTATTACAAAGGATGCCAAGACTGTCAGAGGTTTGGCAATGTACAGCGCGCCAGCATCGGCTATGAATCCAATAATTAAGCCGTGGCCGTTCAGAGGTTGGGGAATAGATCTCATCGGACAGATTCATCCTCCATCAAACAAAGGGCATAAGTTCAT
Source organism: Panicum miliaceum (assembly GCA_032594955.1). Taxonomy (NCBI): domain Eukaryota; kingdom Viridiplantae; phylum Streptophyta; class Magnoliopsida; order Poales; family Poaceae; genus Panicum; species Panicum miliaceum. The sequence goes on along the minus strand of CM064059.1, from coordinate 24,792,231 downwards.
ATTGGTGGCTACAAATTATTTTACTAAGTGGGTGGAAGCAGTGCCTTTAAGAAACGTGACGTCGGCCGATATGATTGAATTTGTTAAAAGCCATATTATCTATCGATTTGGTATTCCTCAAACCATCACAACTGACCAAGGAACAATGTTTACTTCTGGAGAATTCGGAGAGTTTGCCGCTGATACGGGGATTAAATTATTAAATTCTTCTCCATACTATGCTCAAGCCAATGGCCAAGCAGAATCGTCCAATAAAGGGATAATCAAACTAATCAAGAGGAAGATAGAAGAACCACCCAAAAATTGGCATATGTCTTTGGCTAAATCTTTATGGGCTTATAGGATGGCTTGTCATGGAACCACTAAGATATCCCCTATCAGCTGGTTTATGGTCATGAGGCAGTCTTGCCTTGGGAGATAAGGACAGGGTCAAGACGTATATCGTTTCAAGATCAGTTAACGGCCGATGACTATTCCTTCCTCATGAAGAACGAACTTGATGATTCGGCAGGTTTAAGGTTAAGAGCCCTGATTAGTATAGAAGAAAACAAGAAAAGGGTGGCCAGATGGTATGACAAAAAGGTCAAAGTTAAACAATTCTCTCAGGGAGATTTGGTGTGGAAGTTGGTGCTGCCGATAGGGTCCAAAGATCCCAAATTCGGTAAATGGTCACCTACTTGGGAAGGGCCGTACAGAATCGGCCGATGTGCCCCTGGAAATGCATATATTCTGGAAACAATTGAAGGGGAGGAATTCCTAAGAGCTTTAAACGGACGATATCTGAAGAGGTACTATCCAAACATTTGGGTAGATGCATAACTTGCAGTAAAATATATCCAAACAATATAGCCAATTTTTCATCGGTTTTCGTCTACATATCTGATGTAGAGATGACGTCGCCTGAAGAAAAAACATTGGGATTCATTTTGACCGGTTCATTATTGGATGAAAATGGCAGAGTACATGGCCGACATGGTACAAGTCGCCCTTAGAATAAAAATACCAATACGTCTACTGATTACGCCTACGCTGGATTTCTCTCTCAACGCGACCCAGCTCTATCATAAGGCTGAGCCTTTTCTCCTTCGGGTCCTCTGCGGTGGCTCCAGTCTCAGCTTGGTTGCAAAGTTCTGTCAGGAGGCGGGTCTTCTTCTCCTCCAAATCCTCCATGGCAACTTCGGTCTTAACTTTACAAGGAAGTCGAGGATTTTTCTCAGAAGATGGTCGCTTACGGACCAAATAGTGAGCATCTATAAGGTCCCAATATTCTTGGACAATAGCGGGGACATGATCTCTGAGTTCCTCAGCATGAGCTCTTATCATATCTTGGTCTGCCTGTGACAGTGGTTCGTCTGAATGCATGATTTCAATCGCTCCTTCTAGGCCAGGGCTGAGATGTTTTAGCTAAACAGAGATAAAAGGGATTACCCAACATCAGAGCGATTGAGATGCTTAGGGGAAAGGCAGAGGAGAGTTCATACCTGGTTGACAGAGGAAGAAGATGAAGAGGATGAACTAGACATCTTGCCGTTCAGTTTGGGACAGTAAAGAGAGAAAGAGAAGATAAGTAATGCGTATGCCTCTGGAGATGGTGAAGGGTCTACTTATAAAGGAAAGAGAGGTAGATGGATGGTGAGACACGTCCTATCGGAGTAAAAGCATACATAAATGCAAAGCTGACTAAAGAAACAGTTCCAGACCAAATCGGCGCAGTAACATTGAAGGAGCAATAAATGTTTATAGTATTCTTTACAACCCAAGAAAAGCATATATGGCTGCAATAGCTTGTCGTCTAATTTGATCGGCTGAGTCTAGTACTCTCTGGTCATCATCGGCCGATCCTGGAACTTCTGACACACGGCGACGAAGCCTTATCGTTTCACGGGCCAAGTGTTGTCTCTCTTGCTTCAACTCATTGATGATGGATGAGAGTTCTTGGAGTTTCTTTTCTTCAGCGGCGATCTCTTTGGTTATCTGCTCCATCTCCTTGGCCAGCTCTGCTCTTCTCCGTTTTAGCCGATCTATCGTGCCGACGATGTCCGGGCAGCAGCTTTCGAGGAAGTTGATCTTTTGGTGTACCTCTTGAGTCCGGTGCTTGTATGAATCGACCTCTTCCCGGGCTTTTGCCATCTGAGCGCGATCGGCCATGTGACGCAGCGCCCTGGAAACCGGAATCTGCATATGCTCTATGTAAGCAGCAAGCGCCAAGTTTTCTGCTGTTTCTTCCAGGATTCGACCCTTGATATCGTTGAAAAGTCGTCGAATCGGCAAAGCGTCTTCTACCAATCGGCCGATGTCGTCTTGAAGGAGAACGCGCATGCTTTTAAGCTTGGCGCGGACATCATCGGAGGCAGAACTCGACGAAATTGGGTGTGAAGCGATTTCTTCGTCATCAGGCAAAGAGACAGCAAAGGAGAAAATGCTGTTGTTCGGGGTATCTTGCTCCTGTGGGAAATAAAGAGAGGGGTTAGCAAGCAGTAAAGAAGAATCGGCCGAGTCCAATGGTAAGTTTGTTACCTCCTTAAAACGAATTTCTCTTGCTTGCACCGGTGGAAGCGTCTCCCTTGTCTCAGGGGCTGGTGCAATTGGCTCCTCAGAGGAAGAAGATTCAACAATTATCAGTGCTCTGCTTGGGCCAGCTTCCCGAAAAGATATAGAAAACAGATCCTGTAAGTATGCTATGGGAAATTGAAATAAGATGGTGTGAGAAATTTGCCATGCCTCTGTGGATCTCCCGGCCGATGTCTGTTGTGGGGTTGTAGCTAGCGTACCCAAATCAGCCTGCATCAGGATTGGTTAAATCTTCTGAATATCAAGAGATTAAGGTAAGAGATCATTTACCTCGACAGGAGGGGCTGTTGGAGTTTCGGCTTCCACTTGGGACGTAGCCGATTGCTGCGGAGACTGCGGTGGGATAGCTTGTGCAGCCTGGCAAAGGGAGAGAGTTAATGTCAGTGGAAGACTTGAAGAATATAGGAGGCAAGTAAGATTACCAGAATAGCTTCTACTAGTAATGATGCTGCAACTGCCCTGACTTCGGCGGTGACTTGAGGATCGGCTATTTCGGCAACCGGCAAGGGTAAAGGGATTGGAGCCTCGGCCGATGCCACCGCCATCTGGTCGGCCGATCCAATACGGGGAGTCTCAGCCAATGCTATCGCTGTCTGATCGGCCGATCCGATACAGGGAGTCTCAGCCGATGCTATCGCCGTCTGATCGGCTTCGATGCGGGCTCGCACTCGACGGCTGGTTATCTTCGAGGTTGGCCTTTTCGGTGCTTGTTTCGATCGGCCAGTAGAGATATCCTTGATAGTTGGAGCATGGAAGCCGATAAGTGGATATGGTGTGTATGGATGGTGACTATCTATCGGCCTGCCGCTTCGGCTCCGCATCGGAGGGACCTGGCTTTCAGACTAAGGAAATAAATGCGAGTTAATGATAAAATGAAAGTGTGGAAAGAAATGGTACTGGAATCGGCTGGGAGAAAGGGCATACCGCTGCATTTGGGTCAATATTTTCTGGATCCAGAGTGTTGCAATAAATTGATGGAGATTTGCAGAAAAGGTATTGCTTCCATTCTGCCCACCATAATTTAAATTGCTGGGTGGCAAAAGAGGCAACTGACCAATTATTCAGATCAATAGTGCTGGAATCTGGTACTAGATCGCACAGCCGATTGTAGTCAAGACTTGAAGTCAGCCCATCTCTGAATTTCGCTTGACCGGCGAAGTAGACCCGAATCGGCAGTTGGCCAAAACCCAGTTGCCTTGCTGCAGCCGATGGATTGTAGAACTCATAGGTGGGAGAGTCCTTTCCTGAAAAGAAATTGGCTGGTAGAATCGTTGGCTTGATCAAGACATCCATAAGCTCCATGTCAAAAGTATGGGTGGAGAAGTCATAACTTGTGGGTAATTCGAAAATCGGATCCACTGCTTGATACGGATGCCAGCTGACGGTCTCTTCACTAATGCCATTATAAAAGCACCTGAAGTACTCAGCTGTGCGGGTAGCAGTAAACTGGCAACCGGGGAAGGCCGATGCCGCTTCTCCAAAGATTCTGCAGTGCCGTCGGACAGATGGATTCTCCTCTGACTCAATGTTAGGGAAAGTTTTGGTCTCTATCCGTTGCTGAGAGACCTTGCTCATGTATAAATTGAGCCAGAGGGTGGTGAACCACCAGGGACCGCCAGGGTTCCCAATCGGCTCCCCCTTCGACAGCTTGGTGCCGATTTGGTGCATCAGGTGATAGGCCGATCCCAGCAAATGTTTTCCAAGGGGGATGGCCGATCCTTGTGACAAAGCCTCCGCCAAAGCTTGGGTGTTTGAAGAGGGTCCAACTGCTTTGCCACAGAAAAAGTGCTTTTCTAGCCACATCATCAGAAAAGCAGTATGCTCCCTCTCTGAAACTGTCCCGGTCTTCATGTTTTTGCTAATATACCCCTTCCACCCGCCGATTCCTTTGGTCTCTAGCCGATGTGATGGCTTAAACAGATAGTTGAAAGGGGTATCAGCGGAGGAGACATCGAGGCCGGTCAACAACAGAACATCGGCCAAAGTCGGGGTCATGGGTCCATTTCCAAAAAGGAATGCATTGAGTGCATCGGACCAAAAATAAGAAGCTTCCATGACCAGAGGTTCATTTCTTTCCATCTGAGACAGAGATAGGCCTATGCACTGGCCGATTTTTTGTTCCTCCCACTGAACCTTCCTAGATCTGGCTATTCTCTGGTACCATTCTCTCCAGCTAGGGGTTTCATTTGGCCAGGATCTAAAAGTGCCTACCCAGTGATCTAGGTCCATGGGTGACTGCTTGAATGGGATTCTGTGAGTTTCTAGACTGATCAGGTCTGCTGGATCAGGGTTTCCCATAGGGCCCAAGCAGATAAGGTCAGGGCATTCTGAGAGGGGGATGGTGATTCGGTGCCTAAGTGCCTAAAAAGGGAGAAAAGGGGAAGAAACTGAGAAAAGATCTGGAAAGTACTGAAGCAGTAGAAAAACGAAAGGGGAAAAATTTCAAGCATTTACCTCTGGGATGGAGATCATCGTCGCCGATGGGGCTGCCAGAGGAGCCGCCGATTGGGCCGCCACCGCTGAAGGGGTCGCCGATAGAGCTTCCGCGGATGGAGCGGTCGCCGATGGTGACGCCATTGGAAGGTTGGAGCAGGTCGTGGATGAGATTGCCGGAAGGGGGGAAACATTTGGAGATCGACAGAGCTCAGAGGAAGACGAACAGTGGTTCGCTGGGTGAAAATGCTAGATTTGTGAGGAAAAGTAGGCGGAGAAGGCCAGCACTTAAGGAAAACCGGGAGGGCAAGGGTAAAACGGTATTCTTGCCGCGCCGTCTACACGAATTCTAGGGGAGCGGTCGTTTCGCGCGCTCGGTCCGAGGAAATTGCAATCATTGTGCCGCGAAACGGAAGGAGATTTTTACTGCGCCCGTTTCGGAGGAAAGGATTAAAGAAAGAGTTTCGAAGAAAAAGTTATGTTTTACTGCGAAACATGTGTTGACGCCAGATTTTGACATGTGTTAAATCGGCCTCGGGAGAAGAAGGTTGGCCGATGCAGCAGATCTAAAGGCTACAGTAAGGAATCGGCCGATTGAGGTAACAGTTGGAAATCGGCCAATTGGTGATGCAGCTTGCGCCAACAGGATGGGACTATTTCGGAGGATCCTGGTCAAAAGTTGGTCAACAGAGCCACGCTAAGTCGGTCAAGGAGCAATTGAAAAGAGTCCTGATTGGATTAGGAGACGGCGGCGGAAGATTCTGCGGGAGTCTGTTTCCTTTAAAAAATATTATAGATATAGTAGTTTTCCCTTTTTTAAATAAGGTTGTAACAAGTCGTAATCGACCAGGAGTCCTAGTCTTAGGGTATAAATAGGAGTCATCAGGGTCTTGCAAAGGGAAAAACACATCAATCAACAACAATACTTCTACTTTTTCAGCAATTTACTTTCAAGTCGGCGACTTCGCCAATACTTTTCTTTTTTCACGAGTTCGTACGGATTGGCAGGGCTACATCAACTTGATCTCCAGCCAATTGGTAGGTTCCGCTTATCGAGTAATATCTGAGCTTTAACTACGGGCGCATCGCTGTGGTTTCGTTTGGATTTATTCACCAGTTATCGATATTTATTAGAATCGCAAGTTTTACCTGTTATTCTAGTATTATCACCAGTTATCCAGCTTGAGATCAGAGTAATCGGCTTCGTCATCATTCTTCTTCGATTTATCATCTTACAGCCGATTAGATCTATTTCAAGTGTTGCCTCTGTAGTAATTGTTTAGATCGCTCTAGCAGTTTTCTTTACAATTACTACACGATTATCGGCTGATCCATAGCCGATCATCTCTACAGCAAATCGGCCGATTCGCCGCAGACGCGCTCCTCAGGACAGATCGGAACTCCAGCCGATCAGAGCGCCTGGAATTTAATACTTTATTTCCTTGTCAATCAACAGGTCAGATTGACTGGCACGCCGCGCGAACCGTACCAGGATGATAACCCGAACAGGAGCTAAGCAGATTCTCCCGGGTCGTGTGTCCGATGCTGAATTGGGGCCGCGACAGAGCGAGAGATCGGGGGAAACGGGGGCGGCTTGGTGCTCACCACCTCGCGAAACCCCAGCGAGGGTTGTAGGCGTTGGAGAAACTGCAGGACGGCAGGTCGACGGAGGGCTGCGGCTTGGGGCGGCGACGTTCCTCCGGTGAGCGATTTCCAGCGGTGTGCGACGGTGCGGAGCGGAAGAAGAGGTTGACGACGGCTCTCGGTCCAAGGTGGGGCTCCGGCGATGGTCGTAATCGACGGAGGGGTGGCGGCGACGGAGAGCTCGACTTGGGTGTAACACAAGTGCTGAGCAGCGGGGCTCGGGCGTGGGTTTTATAGGGGAGGAGAGGAGGCGGAGCGTCCGGGGAAAGGAAGGCGGCGGCTCACGCAGCGGAATTGCAGCGGTCGCCTACGAACGAAAGGGGCGGGTCGCCCGGGACGCGTACGGCGGCCATTATGGCAGGCCAGCGTTGCGGGGAAGGAAGGAGGCGACGCGGGCGATGGGCACGGGGGCGAACTGGATTCGAGGTGAGGAAGAAAAGGAAAGGGGAGGGAGGCGCGGACGACGGGCGCGGGCGCGTCTGGTGTCGCGGCAGGAAAGGAAAGAGAGAGGAGCGGGAGGAAGAAAAAAGGAAGGTGGGGGAGAGACTGACAAGTGGGACCCAGCTGGCGGTGAGAGAGAGGTGAGGGAGAGTGAGGCGGGTTGGGCCGGCTGGGTTGGGCTGCTGGGAGAGGAAAAAGAAAAGGAGAGGAGAGAGAGGATTGGGCCGGGCTGAAAGAAAAGAGGAGGAATTCTGGGCTGGGCTGAAAGAGAGTGGGAGAAGAGAGAGAGAGAGAGATGCATGGATAATTTTATTTTGCGGTTTTTATAAAAATGTTTTTAAAATTATATTTCCTATATTTTTGGGTGTTACAAAACCTACCCTCCTTAAAGAGAATCTCGTCCTCGAGATTTGGAAGTATTAGGGAACAGCTGAGGGAATTCTGCAATCAGTTCATCTTCTCTTTCCCAAGTAGCCTCATCCTCTGAGTGGTGACTCCACTGTACTTTGCACATTTTGATCACCTTGCTCCGAGTAACCCTCTGAGATGTTTCCAAGATTCTAACCGGATGCTCCGAATAAGTCAAATCTTCTTGTACATTGAGTTCCTCCAACGGTAACTGCTCCTCAGGCACTCTCAAACATTTCTTTAACTGTGATACATGAAACACATCATGGACATCTGACAATTGTGCCGGTAACTCCAATTGATATGCCACTTCACCTTTCCTTTCCAAGATCTGAAAAGGACCAATATAACGTGGTGACAACTTTCCTTTCACTTTGAATCTACGTAAACCTCTGATGGGTGATACCTTCAAATACACCAAATCTCCAACTTCAAATGTCAATTCCCTTCTTCGTGTATTAGCATAACTTTTCTGTCATGACTGGGAAGTCTTGAGATTATCCCAGATTATCTGGACTTGTCTATCCGCTTCTTGAAGAATCTCTGGTCCAAAAACCTGACTTTCTCCTATCTGATTCCAATACAATGGTGTCCTGCATTTTCTCCCATATAATGCTTCAAATGGGGCCATCTTGAGACTTGCCTGATAACTATTATTGTAGGAGAACTCTGCATATGGCAAGCTTTTATCCCAAATACCTCCATGCTTGAGGGCACATGCTCTCAACATATCCTCTAATACTTGATTCGTTCGCTCAGTCTGACCATCTGTTTGTGGATGATATGCGGAACTGAAATTGAGCTTTGTATCCATGGATTCATGTAATTTCCGCCAGAAACGTGACGTAAACTGAGTACCTCGATCAGACACTATCTTCTTTGGGACACCATGCAGACACACAATTCATGACATGTACAGTTCTGCTAACTTGGCTCCAGTGTATGTTGTTTTGACCGGGATGAAATGTGCGACTTTTGTCAATCTGTCCACAATAACCCATATCGAGTCGTAACCATCATGAGTACGGGGTAACCCTACAATGAAATCCATACCAATCTCTTCCCATTTCCATTCAAGTACCTTCAATGGCTAGTAAACCTGCTGGTCTCTGGTGTTCTGCTTCCACTCTCTAGCACACATCACACAATGCCATGTGAGTTGCTACGTCTCTTTTCAAACCGTACCACCAGTACTTCTCTTTCAAGTCTTAATACATCTTGGTACTTCCAGGATGAATGGAATAAGCGGAATCATGTGCCTCCTTCAAAATGAGTTCACGAAGGTGATCAATTTCAGGTACACAGATCCTCTTTCTGAACCAAACAGTTCCTTGTGCATCTTCGGTGAAATCCGTAGTCTTGCCTAAACCAATTTGAATCTTGATCTCTTTTATCTTAGCATCTGTCAACTACCCTTTTTTGATCTATTGTTCTAATGTAGGTTCCATCTCCATAGTCATGGCTTCCGCCTGTGTGACAATTCCCAAGTTCAAACGTGCCATCTCCCAACATAATACCTAAGGCATTAATCGAGCAATCATCATATTAGCTTGTCCTTTCCGGCTTAGGGTGTCTGCCACAACATTAGCCTTGCCAGCATGATACTGAATATCCAAATCATAGTCTTTGATTAATTCTAGCCATCTGCGCTGTCTTAGGTTAAGATCCTGTTGCGTGAAGATGTACTTCAGACTCTTATGGTCATTGAAGATCTGACACTTGTTTCCGATCATGTAGTGCCTCCAAATCTTCAATGCGTGCACGACGGCAGCCAATTCCAAGTCATGGGTAGGATAGTTCTGCTCATGTTTTCTCAATTGTCTTGAAGCATAGGCCACAACTTTTCCTTCTTGCATTAACACACATCCAAGACCCATCCGTGAAGCATCACAATACACATCAAAACCTTTGTGGATATCTAGCATTATCAACATAGGAGCAGTGGTCAATCTTGTTTTCGGCTCTTCAAAACACTTCTGGCATGCAGCATCCCACTTAAATTCTTTCCCTTTTTCCAACAGAGAAGTCATAGGTTTCACGATCTTTGAGAAGCCTTCAATAAATCTGCGGTAGTAGCCTGCCAGTCCGAGAAAACTTCTGAGTTCAGGCACAGTCTTCGGTGGATTCCAATTCAGAACATCCTGAACTTTACTTGGGTCTACTGCAATTCCTCCATCTGTGATAACATGTCCAAGGAAAGAAACTTCTCTCAACCAAAAATCACATTTGCTCAGCTTGGCATATAACTGATTCTCTCGGAGTTTCTGTAACACTATCCTCAAGTGCTCTTCATGTTCTTCCTCGTTCTGTGAATACACCAAGATGTCATCAATAAACACAACCACAAAATTGTCAAGATATTCCATGAAAACCTTGTTCATCAGGTACATGAAGTATGCTGGAGCGTTGGTCAATCCAAACGACATCACAGTGAACTCGTACAGACCATATCTGGTAGCGAAGGCTGTCTTGGGTATATCCTCCGGTCGGATCCTTAACTGATGATATCCTAATCTTAGATCAATCTTGGAGAAAACCTTGGCACCTCTCATTTGATCAAACAAATCTTCAATTCTGGGCAGTGGATACTTATTCTTGATCGTCACATCATCCAGCGACCTGTAGTCTGCACACATCCTTCTGCTGCCATCCTTCTTATCGACAAAGATCACGGGTGCTCCCCACGGGGATGAGCTGGGGCGGATAAATCCTTTAGCTAACATTTCTTCTATTTTGTTTCTTTAGTTCACTATGATCCTTAACATCCATTCTATAGGGTCTTTTAGAGATAGGTGTCGTACCAGGTAAAAGATCAATACCGAACTCAATGTCACGAACAGGTGGCATACCTGGTAAATCCTCCGGGAAGATGTCGGGGTACTCACAAACAACTTTGATATCTTCTAGAGGCATTCCCTTCATTTGGTTCATTGTCCCAACTCCACTGGGTCAAGGTGATGCCACAAACTCTACTTTATCTCCTTAAGGGCTGGTTAAGAGCACTGACCTCTTGCGACACTGAATGACACCATCACATCCTGGAAACCAATCCATTCCGAGGATCACATCAATGCCGCTAGTCTTTCGGACTATTAGATTGGCTAGGAATTCTACCCCCATAATATTCATGTTGACCCTCGGGCATAAGTGACTAGCTTTCAGTTCTTTGCCCGGGGAGCTTACTAGAAGTATTTGTTTCATAGGGTTCATTGGTAAGTTATGCCTTGGGGCGAATTGCTCAGTAATGAATGAATGTGATGCTCCAGAGTCAAATAAAACTGATGCAGGTTCAGAATTAATAGGGAACATACCGAGCACAACATCGGGAGCCTCTTCAGCTGTTTCTGCAGCAACGTGATTCACCCTTCCGCGGACATAGTTCTGCTGACTTCTGTTGCCCAACGGTGTCTGATTGCTGTTGCGTGGCTGCTGCTGCTGAGGAGTCTGCCTCTACCCACTATTCCTCTGATTCTGAGGAGTCTGCATGTTATGCTTCGGGCAGTTGTTAGCATAATGCCCCAGTTCTCCAAATTTGAAGCAGCCGTTGGGTTGGACCGGTGTGACTGGATTGTTCATCCGCACTGGTGCACCCGTGGCATAGCCTGAACGGTACGGTTGCGGGTTGGAGTTGCGCTGAGTCTGCTGGTTGAAGCGTTGAGGCTGTTGTGGAGTTCGTTGATTCCGTTGACTCTGCGGATATCCTCCGCCTTGTCCTCCAAAGCGCGACTGAAATCCCTGGGGTGTGCTGTAGCGGGGACGAGTGTTGCTGCTGGATTGTCCCTAGGACTAAAGTTTTCGCTTGTGTTCCCCAGGCTCCTTGCGCTTGCTCCCCAGACCAATGGCTTTGTCTAGCAGAGTCTGGAAGTTTGGAAAGGTGTGACTGTACAGCTGGTAGTTGAGCGGCCCTATCAGACCTTCCAAGAAGCGCTCCTGCCTCTTTGCGTCACTATCCACCTCATGGGGTGCGTAACGGGACAAGTGAGTAAATTTGTCCCGGTACACACTGATAGTCACGCTGCCTTGCTTCAGGGACAGGAATTCCTTCTGCTTGAGCTTCATTAGTCCTGCTGGGTTATACTGGCTACAAAAGTTGGTTCTGAACTCCTCCTAGGTGATAGTGTTGGCATTGGTGTGGGCAGCAGTGAAAGCATCCCACCAATCAGCGGCTGCACCTTCCAGACGTCCTGCAGCATACAGGACCCTTTCATGGTCACTACATTGCGTGATGTCCAACTTCTTAGTGATGACCTTCAACCAGTCATCAGCATCCAAGGGGTCCACTGAGTGAGAAAAGGTAGGGGGGTGGTGGTTCATGAATTCTCTATGTTTGTCTCTTGGTGGTTGGTATTGTTGCGGTGCTTGCTGATTCTGCTGGGCTTGCATGTTCTGGATGGTGGCAGTGAGGTTCTGCAACACCTGCATCTGTGCTGCCAAGAATTGCTCCATTGTTGGGTTGGGTGGTGGTGGCAACTAACTCTCTCGGTTGACTACGTGAGCACGCCTCGTGCTAGGGATATTCTGTCCTCCACCTGTCCTGGTGTTTACCATCTGACCATTAGGGAATAAACCTAGGATAAGACAGGTGTACTTGATATAGGTAGATAAAAGATAAGACCTTAACAAAATATGGATTTATAAGGACTCCAACTTATATTAATGGATAGATTATAGAAAGCAATTCTCAAAGTTTCCAACCAAGGACACAAAAACAAACATTTGTTCTCGAGCAAACATTATTACATCATCGTCCTCTCAAGCAAAAATGGTTCTAACGAGAGAACTTTAAGAGATACTAGCCTAAGAGCCTAGATGCCTAGTCCTCGTGGCGAGTTATGGAGCCGGGTTCGCCGCAACGAAGCTTCTTGCGGGGCGGTGACAGGACGGGGAAGCGGGGTTCATTCATCTGTGGCGGTGGCGGCGACCTTCCCTCAAGTCGGGCCTCCAGTATGCGGATCCTGTCATGGGCCTCCAGTAGCCTGTCCTGAGTATCGTCCAGCTCAGTGACGACGCTTTCCAACTCAGTGTTGAGGGCGGTGGTGACTTGAGCAAGGGTGTTGAGGCGGTCTTCATCATCTCCACCCAGATTAACCACAGTCTCCTCAGTTCCACTGAGGCGGCGAGGAAGGTGGCGGTACTCCGTGTTCTGTAGCTCCTAGCGGTGGGTGTGGGAGATGGACCACAGAGCACTCCTGGCGGCGCTGCTGACGGAGGCGTCGTAAGTAGCGTGGGGTGTAGCGGAGTCGTGCGCAGTGAGAGTCTTCCGGCCTCTGGTACTCTCCATATCCACCCTGACGTGGACGCGAGTGAGGTAGTAGTCACCGAGCGCAGGGTCAATGTAGTGGTACGTGTGGTAGTGGGGTTCACGTGGTTGCCCAACTCCTGCAGAACACCCTGTACCACCAGACAAGTGACCGGGCTCTCTGTCCGAAGTGCGAACACAGCAGAGCTGCCTCGTCCCTGGAGGATCATTGCCCTGATCGTCGTTGTTATCGTTGTTGTCGTTATCCTCGTCATCATCACCTGCATCATCAATACCCCCGGAGTTACCCGAGCTTCCTCCAGCGGCGACCGGTGCTGGAGCGGAAGCTGGAGCAGGGACAACTGTGGGTGGTGGTGGTGCCTCAACAACTGGTGATGCCGGCGGTGTGAACTGATTCCCTTCTTCATCAACCGCCATGATGCTGCCATCATCACCATCCACAAAGTAGTAGGCCTCCGCGGGTTCCTCCTCCATAGCTTCCACCTCCTCAACAGGGGCTGGAACCAAGGCGGGAGGAGCTGGCTCAGCTGGGGCAATGCGAACCTAGCGACCTCCGGTGCGCTTGCGAGCAGTCTGGTAAGTCCTGGCCATCTGACAGAGCGAGAATAAAACTCAGAATAAATATTTATTTTAGAAATAAAACAATAAAAAGTTCATGTAAACATAGGTTTTTATGTGGAAATATAAAATAAACACAAAGAAATTTTTGATGCTGACATGGCTTGCTAGAAGATAAATCCTTAATTTCGACCATCTCTAACTAGGCTAGCGTCCTACTGTCACATAGCTCTGATACCACTTCTGTCACACCCGATTCTAGAAAGAACCAGATGCATCTCATGTGTGCGCTAGGATCATGTTCACACACACATGATAGACGGGCAAGTGTAATATATCAAAGACAATGCCGATGATTCAAGGCTTTGGGTAAAAGACTAGGTATGTCCTTAGCATAGTTGACCCATCAAGTTTATGCAAAGCAACATTAAAGTAAAGTGAATTATCATGCCATTGTTGGGATAAAATAGAATATGCAGGGGAGGGAAGTCCACTTGCCTTCCTCAAATAGCTGTTGATTCTCTTCCTTGTAAGCTTGCTCTTGGTCTTGCTCGAACGTCACGTTGTCTACGTGATCACACAAACAAGCATACACAAACAAATAAGAAACAGTACAATAAACAATACAAACAGAGAGTAAAAAGATGATAATATTGTATTCATGATGCAAGGATCGCGTGAGCGCAAGAATCGCTAAAATCGGAGTTGAAACGATGAAGATATGGCTAAAACAGTGATCTAGGGACATAACTACGAGAGTTTTGATCTTCCAGGGGCTAGATCTAAAGAAACCAGGGGCTCAAAAAAATAATTAAACCTTAAACAGAGGGTCTGGGTGCAAAACTTGAGGTCCTGGACGGCGGGTACTAATTCTAGAAAGGTCAGGGGTCGGGAAAGAAAAGAAAGGACTTAACTCTAATTATTTTTCTACTGATCTGGACTGCGGGTTGATTCCTGGAAAGCCAAGGGGCTTTTCTGCAAAGGTTCCAGGGACGGCAAGAGTTTGGCTCAGTCGGGCGGATCTGGTCCGTTGGATCAGGATCGGGCGGCAGGGTAAGGGTCGGGCGAGGGCGACGGCTCGTGCGCGGCTTAGATCTGTTCGGCTCGGGTCGACTCGGCAGAGTAAGGGTCGGGCGAATCGGTAGGCGGCGATGGGAGCCGGCGGCAAGCGAGGGCGGCGGCGGACGGCCGGAGCTCACTGAATCCGGTGCTCCGGGGCTCGGTTCAGGCCGGGGTTAGGCCGGGGAGAGAGAGGGCGGCACGGCGAAAGTGGTGGGGGTCCCGGAACAGCCGTGCGGCGGCCGTAGACCAGCGGACCACGGTGGCGAGCGGAGACAGAGCTCCGGAGAGCAATTGGGGCCGCGACAGAGCAAGAGATAGGGGGAAACAGGGGCGGCTTGGTGCTCACCACCTCGCGAAACTCCAGCGATGGTTGTAGGCGTTGGAGAAACTGCGGGACGGCGGGTCGACGGAGGGGTGCGGCTCGGGGCGGCGGCGTTCCTCAGGTGAGCGATTTCCAGCGGTGTGCGATGGTGCGGAGTGGAAGAAGAGGTTGACGACGGCTCTGGGTCCTAGGCGGGGCTCCGGCGAAGGTCGTAGTCGACAGAGGGGTGGCGGTGACGGAGAGCTCGAGTCGGGTGTAACACAGGTGCTGAGCAGCGGGGCTCGGGCGTGGGTTTTATAGTGGAGGAGAGGAGGCGGAGCGGCCGGGGAAAGGAAGGTGGCGGCTCACGCAGCAGAATTGCAGCGGTCGCCTGGGGCGCGTACCGCGGCCATTATGGCAGGCCAGCATCGCGGAGAAGGAAGGAGGCGACACGGGCGACGGGCGCGGGGGCGAACTAGATTCAGGGTGAGGAAGAAAAGGAAAGGGGAGGGAGGCGCGGACGACGGGTGCGGGCGCGTGTGGTGTCGCGGCAGGAAAGGAAAGAGAGAGGAGCGGGAGGAAGAAAAAAGGAAGGTGGGAGGAGAGACTGACAAGTGGGACCCAGCTTGCGGTGAGAGAGAGGTGAGGGAGAGTGTGGCAGAACCACCTGAATTAATCCGGCTCAAGTGTATTAACCATCACCATTAGGGCAATCTCGATTAACCTTACACTTCAAACGGAGTAATCCACTGGTCTGTCGGGTATAACCTCCCGATACAACCACGGTAAGCGGATCGAGCGCCATACATACAAACGCTCATGCGACGATGAGCCCAGAGAATACCACATTCCAGCAAATATTACAACATTATCATAAGTGAATATTACAGACCAAGTTTTGAGTTTAGAAACCAAGTACTTCAATGATCATAACTAATAAGTTCTTCAGAGTTTAAGTTGCAGCGGAAAATAAAACAACAAAAGCTACTCCGACGATAAGGATGTCTCGATGAAGCCCGTACGAGACATCACTCGGCATTATCTTCGTTGGACGGGGGCGTATCCCATTCCACCGACCAACCAGGGGGAAGAGTACACGGCCAGGTCAAGCTAGCAATCATATCTTCGAAAGTCTCACCTGAAAACGAGCCACAAGCAAGGCTGAGTATACTAATACTCAGCAAGGCTTACCCGACTAATGGGGTATACTTAGCCGACTCCTAGACATGCGAGGCCTTCGGCTTGAGGGGTTTGTTTTGCCAAAAAGCATATATAGTAGGTCCTTACTTTCAGATTTTAGCTCCAAGTTCTAGCTTTCTTTAACCATTCTAGGTAAGCAACTATCCAATATCTTACATGGTGAAGCATTAAGTTTTCATCCAACAAGTTTATTCATCGTCATTGTCTTAAACTGTCATCCTTTTTCTTTACAAAAAGGGCTGGACATCCCCAAGGTGACGCGCTAGGGCGAATGAAACCTTTGTCTAGTAGTTCTTGGAGTTGAATTTTTAGCTCTGCCAATTCTTTAGGGGGCATCCTATATGGTCTTTTTGATATAGGTGCAGTGCCTGGTTGTAGTTCAATGATGAACTCAATATCCCTATCTGGTGGCATTCCGGGTAAGTCGTCCGGAAAGACATCGGCATACTCGCATACCACAAGAATATCCTCTAGCTTAAGTCCTTCCATTTTGTAAGCACAGGAATTCGTGCAATCTAGGAATGGTAGGTAAAGGGTAGTGGCTCCGTGACTAGGTGAATTTATCTCAACGGCTCGGGAAGAAAGGTCCAGTGTGACTCCATGCCTAGTCATCCAGTTCATTCCCAAAATAATATCCATGCCGTCCAGGGGTAAAAGAACAAGGTCTGTGTTGATGACTTTACTTCCCAATTTTATCGGTACCAGCCTTATTATTTGGTTGGAAGCAATTTTTCCACCCGGTGTTGATATCATATACGACCCTTTGGTGTGACAAACATTCAAGCCTACTTTTGCACCAAACTTTGCACTGATGAAACTATGTGATGCACCAGAATCAAACAATATGACTGCAGGCTTGTTATGGATAGAGAATGTACCCGTCATCACTGGTGCTCCTTCAGGAAGTTCTGCAAGGGTGGTGAAGTTGATCCGTCCTTGTTTGACCTGGAGGGTCTGCTTCTTGCCTTTGTTCTTATTGTTCTGGTTAGAGTCCTGGCCCTGATTTGGCAGCCTGGGTTGAGGGCATTCTCGAGCGAAATGACCGGAACTCCCGCATTTGAAACAATGATTCGCGGGGCTGGGTCGAAGAGGCTGTTGCAGAGTGGGCCTCGGACCATTCTGTGGAGGCATCGGGGGTCGTACCATGCCTGGCTGCTGCGGGGGCCTGATAATCCAACGCCCTGGCTGAGGGGCCTTCGGTGGAGCTGTAGGCGCAGCATTTCGCACCAAGCGATACCTCGGTGGCTGAGCACCCGAGGGTCCAGCTAGCGCCTTTCTTTTCTTTTCAGCACGATGAGCCTCAATACAGTCCTCTTGAGTGATGGCCATGTTGACTAGCTCGTTATATGTATCGGCTTTGACAAGATTCAATCATGCCTTGAGTTTAGTACTCAGACCTCTACAGAAACGATCACGCTTCTTGGCATCTGTGTCTGCGTGATAGCCCGCGTATTGGCACAGGTTGTTGAAGGCTTGAGCATACTGAAGTACAGTGCGGTTACCCTGAGTGAGAGCTAAAAACTCATTTAGCTTTCTTTCTATGAGACCTTCGGGAATATGGTGTGCCCGGAACGCAGTCTTGAATTCATCCCAGGTGACAATGTGATCAGCAGGGAGCATAGCAAAATAGTGGTCCCACCATAGACGAGCTGTACTGCGAAGCTGTTGCACGGCAAAGCGAGCTTTGTTGGCCTCTGAGCATGGGGCCACAAGTAGTGTGAACTTGGATTCGATGGTGCGAATCCAAGCGTCTGCGTCCAAGGGTTCCTCTGTCTTATGGAACAAGGGAGGCTGGGTCCCCAGAAAATCCGTATATCCTGCAGCTTGGGGGTGGGGGACATTTTGCCCACCCCGCTGGTGGTGTTGGTGTCCTTGCACCAGCTGACGAAGCAACTCGGTTTGAGCGGCCATTACTTCAACCAAACTGGGTGGTGGCGGCGGCTGTGGTTGTGATCCACTTGCGCTAGCACCAAAACCATCCGGGTTACCACGGGTTGCTCCAACCATCTGAAAAGGCGAATGTTCTTCATCAACGTGATCCATATTGCTTCCATGACTCCAAAAAGATCTAACGCGGAATAGTAGACTTCCAAAAGGTCCTGGATGGAATCGCGGGCATAAAAACTGTCTGCCATAAGAATCTTATAACTCCTGGTAGATTCATCCAAAGTTCCTCATATTTTGGCAGTGGATAGGGAATTTAGGGATGTACAACTTTGATATTCAGCCAAGATGCTAAATCGACGGATAAGATGGTCAAACGATTCACTCTTTGCTCCGCTGGTTGGCTGTTTTTCAGCAGAACGAGTTATAGTATCTGGCCTATAACTCAAACTAGCAAGATCCAATAGGGTTGAAATTTTGTGAGAACCTAGATCACAGAATTTAGGACAAGTTTGGTATTCAACACTTTGGCTGGATTAGGCTCTAAGATGGCTGTTTCCTTAAGGTCTCACTTCTCTGTCTACCCAGAAATTTTCAGTGAACAGGGGTCCAATATTTCGTGCACCAGGGAAAATCTACCCAGCCAAAATTTACCAAATTTTAACAGCAGCTACTTGGGTAAATTTGGAACAAGTTTTGTGTTGTACTCTTTTGCAGAAAACTGTAGGAAGGGGGCCTAAAAATTTAAGTGGCTGAACTGCTCATTTTGGACAGAAACCAACACACCAAGGTCTTTGTTGTTTCTCATTACCCATATGTCCAGAATTTTTGATTTTTGAACAGGGGATAGAACACAAAATTTGGAACAATTCTTTCAACATGAACTTTACCAGAAAAGGTCATTTTCTTTGATCAATAAATCTCTCTTTTCGGTCATGGCAGATTTGGGACAGATTCTCTAGATAATCCTTATGCAAAATCACGCTTAGATACGCAAGAACCTTACCACTCTCATACAACGCATTTTCAATTTCAGCTACATATGGTCATGATGCATGCACGTCCTATTCGTCCTCACAAATAAAATAATTGCCAAATAACTTTGGTCTTACGAGGTTATTTTTTTTCGGAGGCATACACAATACGGCTCTCCTTATAATAGCTAGTCGAGATTTCCTAACCGTTCTTTAACTTATCGTAATCGCGGTTAGTGTACCTGCAGAAGATGGAGCATATATATATTTCATGAACCTTTCATGCCAGCACTCATGAAAGCGTCCGTATTCATTACCGTTTACTTATAGAAACGATATCTGTACAATTTCCGCCGTACAGACGACGTTAACATACGCTAGCGAGATAGCGTATTCACGGGGGTACCGTCATGAGACGGGGGTATGAACAGCGATCGCCATACCCTGCACCAAACCTTCTACTCCCAATATGTTCAACTAACAGTTGGCATATTGGCAGCACCTCAAGTAATCCACTGCTTGAGGGCAGCGTTCGGTTCGCATCACCGACAGGAAGGCCAAGCTCTCTCAGTTGGCTGAGGATCCTTACCTTCTTACCTTAGCGATGAGTGCGTCGTCACCGAAATTAAGGTCGGTTGTGCATGAAAGTAAGTTTTGACAGAAAGTAATGTGCTGGAAATCAGTTGATAATATTCATAAGTTAGATAGCCACCTAGTAACTTTCCCAATAATCCCTTAGGGCTTTACGAACTAGGCACCATCCTTAACGTACCAACGTAGTTCGCAACACACCTTCTAGTCAAGTTTTATGAAAATGAGTTGTTAAGGCTTGTCGCATTCTCTGGCATATGCATTTCGGCTCTGGAGCCAGCTGTTGCCAGCTGTGGCACCAGCTACGGCTCTGATACCAGCTGTGGCAGAACCACCTGAATTAATCCGGCTCAAGTGTATTAACCATCACCATTAGGGCAATCTCGGTTAACCTTACACTTCAAATGGAGTAATCTACTGGTCTGTCGGGTATAACCTCCCGATACAACCACGGTAAGCGGATCGAGCGCCATACATACAAACGCTCATGCGACGATGAGCCCAGAGAATACCACATTCCAGCAAATATTACAACATTATCATAAGTGAATATTACAGACCAAGTTTTGAGTTTAGAAACCAAGTACTTCAATGATCATAACTAATAAGTTCTTCAGAGTTTAAGTTGCAGCGGAAAATAAAACAACGAAAGCTACTCCGATGATAAGGATGTCTCGATGAAGCCCGTACGAGACATCACTCGGCATTATCTTCGTTGGACGGGGGCGTATCCCATTCCACCGACCAACCAGGGGGAAGAGTACACGGCCAGGTCAAGCTAGCAATCATATCTTCGAAAGTCTCACCTGAAAACGAGCCACAAGCAAGGCTGAGTATACTAATACTCAGCAAGGCTTACCCGACTAATGGGGTATACTTAGCCGACTCCTAGACATGCGAGGCCTTTGGCTTGAGGGGTTTGTTTTGCCAAAAAGCATATATAGTAGGTCCTTACTTTCAGATTTTAGCTCCAAGTTCTACCTTTCTTTAACCATTCTAGGTAAGCAACTATCCAATATCATACATGGTGAAGCATTAAATTTTCATCCAACAAGTTTATTCATCATCATTGTTCCTCTTCTTACTCTGTGGGTAAAAGTGGTTAAGCAGTCTCAATAGCCGTGAGAAACGGACGATTCGAATCGAATTTCTTAACCTTGCAAGGGAAACCTAAACACACGTCACGTGGTTTGATGAGGACACCAACACCAACGATACATCCACTCCGACACAAGTACCTATTGCTGGTCCTATTACTCGTGCTCGTGCGCATCAACTTAATCATCAGGTGAGTTCAAATCTAAGCTCAGGTGCATCATGTTTAGACCATGGAGACCCGTGTACTCTTGTTTTGCTTAGGAACCAAGGAGGCGGCCGAAAGGGAAACGGATTCGCGCAAGCTGGATTCGGACTGCAGAACAGTACCTACTTGTGACGGACACCACGGTCGCATATGAACTCGGATTGGGGCGTTCAAGTACTTCGTGGAAAGCTTATGAAGTCTTCTTTCAAACGGATCCGGCCTCATAGCCATATCTATTACGAGTCGGCCGCAATCGTTAAATTAATACAGAGTCCTTTTCTGCCCATGGTGCTGCGTCACCCTGTTTTGGTCCAATGGGCCGTGTATCAAGTTGAGTCCATTACGGACGCGTCCTAGGGTTGGAGTACGACCCCAACACCCCTGTGGTCGTCCTCCCACGTACTTATACCCCTTAGCCGCCGCCAAGGATGCTTGGGTTTTGTTTAGATCAAGTTTAGCCTTCGCTACTTGCTTGCAAGCGCGCGTGCTGGATCAGCCGCCCGTCTTCTTGTCTTCGGAACCCCACCATTATTGAGATTGCGTGTGAAACCTTCATTTATATCTAGTAAATTCAGTACTTGTCATACTTGTTTTTGCTAGTTCTTCGATTGCTTGCAGGACGAGTGCCCTAGTGGCCGGGTGCCGCGCTCCACAAGATCGCGACAGCCATTGGAGGGGGTGTATCGGTTGCTAAGGCGCAGCTTGGAAGGCTGTAGTCGGGCCGTGAACGTCGCCTCCATCGACCAATCGAGTTATCCACGCCTCTCATCGAAAGATCGGGAATCAAACCCTAGCGGGTCGCCATCAGTTGGTAATCAGAGCAAGGTTTATCGGTGAGAGACTTCTAATTCTTCGCTGTTTTATTTTTCCTATAGTCCAAAAAAGCCAAAAAAAAAATAGTAGATTAGTTTACCTTCAGTCCTATAAACTCGTTTGAGCCTTTGCTAGCACTGCTTAGTTAGGGCTTGTTGAATTTTCGGTTGCATCGGTTGCGTCGAGTTGCTGGTCTTAGTTTTAGTCCTTTAGAGTTTCGAGTTCTTATCACGTTCTAGTCACAACCGTGCGCTACCATACATACTTCGTGTTGGTGGAATCCGAGTCCATATTCGTGTTCAAGTCCGAGTTAGATTCTGTGTTGGTTTGTGACCGAATCGCACGCGGTGCTGTGATTCGAGTAGGGATCGATTTCCTAGTCCCAATTGGTTATTGTGCCGTGTTATAAAATTCCATTGCTTTTCGCACTTGTACTGCATATTTTGTAACGCTCCAGAAAGGCAGAAGTAGTCTCGGCTTACTCAAACCACAACTTTTCACGAATACATATAGCCTCGGCTTACTCCAGAGAGAGAGAGAGAGAGAGAAAAGTTTGTGTGCTGTGTGGCTCTTTTGAAGTCTTTTAGGTTATATAATCAGTTTTGAGGATCCCCTGAAAAAAAAAAGAAAAAAAAGAGAAAAAAAAGAAGGAAAAAAAAAGAAAGGAAAAAAAAAGAAAAAAAAAAGAAGAAGAAGAAAAAGAGGGGAAGAAAAAGGGGCTGTTCTTTGTGCATCTTTTTTGTTCTTCGGTGGTGTCTCGTGACTTCATTTGTGTCCAGGCTCGCGTCTCTAGCACGGTCTAGGCTAGGACCAGCATAGTACCGCCGTTGAACGATTTTTCAGCTTGCTTTTGTAACTAACGTGGTGCTAGTTCATCCTTGCTTCAGCCCACCTATAGCTCCACATATCCGACTACAGCTTGACAGGTCCTGTTGTTGCGGCACCGATACACTTCATCCCACGGTTGCAGACTTGTTGGTTGCCGTCCCCTCCTGTTGAGCAAGGTAAGAATTGGTAAGAGCTTGTGTAACAGGTTGAGTGTGAGCGCCTTGCAGTAGCTACATCCCATTAGTTGTAGGATCTTATTTCTTCACCTATTTTCGTGTTTCCTTTGTTCATCTAACCATGACAGGATCAGAGGGTGATGGGAGTTTAGGTCACTCTCCTCGTACAAAGGGAATCATACAACATTTTGAAAATAAGATGAGGAGGCATGTAGATGGGCTTGCTGAAGATATGCTGGTGTCAAATGATAAGATTGGGCAGTTGGAGGCCACGCAGCTTGCCACCAACACCAAGCTTACAAGGCTGGAGACGTCGGTCGCTCATATTGACCAAAGCCTTGCTGCTCTTTTGAGGCGTTTTGATGAGATGCATGCCAGAACTGCAAATGGGCATGAGGGAGAAAACAAGAAGGATGAGCGTGTCGAGGATAATTGGGATGATTATGTCGCTGATACTGAACTAGATGACCAAGATGCTCCTAGTCGCCGACGACTGCGAACTAATCGGAGAGGTATGGGTGGACATCGACGACGTGAGGTACATAATAATGATGATGCTTTCAGTAAAATAAAATTTAAGATACCTTCTTTTGATGGAAAATACGATCCTGATGCATACATTACTTGGGAAATTGCTGTTGATCAAAAGTTTGCATGTCATGAATTTCCAGAGAATATACGTGTTAGGGCTGCTACTAGTGAATTTACTGATTTTGCCTCTGTTTGGTGGATAGAACATGCTAAGAAAAATCCTAATAATATTCCACAAACCTGGGATGCCTTGAAACGGGTCATGCGGGCTAGATTTGTTCCTTCTTACTATGCGCGTGATCTGTTACATAGATTGCAACAATTGAGACAGGGTAATAAAAGTGTAGAAGAATACTATCAGGAATTACAAATGGGTGTGTTGCGTTGTAATTTAGTGGAGGATGAGGAACCTGCTATGGCTAGATTTTTAGGAGGTTTGAATCGAGAAATTCAGGACATTCTTGCTTATAAAGATTATACTAACGTAACCCGTTTGTTCCATCTTGCTTGTAAAGCTGAAAGGGAAGTGCTGGGACGACGTGCTAGTACAAGAACTAATATTTCTGCAGGAAAACCTTCATCATGGCAGCCGCGCACATCTACCTCATTGACCGGACGAGCTCCTGCACCTTCTACATTCCCGAGTCGGTCGACAATACCCGCTCCATCCAACGATAAGACACGTGCTCCCCCGACAAATTCAGCAACCACGACTGTCCAGAAACCAGCCACGAGTGCATCTTCGGTTGCCTCCACGGGAAGGACAAGAGATATTCAGTGCCATCGATGCAAGGGCTTTGGCCACGTGCAACGTGACTGCCCTAACAAGCGCGTTTTGGTGGTCAAAGGAGATGGTGGGTATTCCTCTGCTAGTGATTTTGATGAAGATACACTTGCTTTGCTTGCTGCTGACCATGCAGGTACTAAGGAACAACCAGAAGAGCAGATTGGTGCAGAGGATGCAGATCATTATGAGAGCCTCATTGTGCAGCGTGTACTTAGTGCACAAATGGAAAAGGCGGAGCAAAATCAACGGCATACACTATTCCAAACAAAGTGTGTTATTAAAGAGCGTTCATGCCGTTTGATAATTGATGGAGGTAGCTGCAACAACTTGGCTAGCAGCGATATGGTCGAGAAGCTTGCACTTACAACAAAACCGCACCCACATCCATATCACATTCGGTGGCTCAACAATAGTGGTAAGGTCAAGGTAACGAGATTGGTACGAATTAATTTCGCTATTGGTTCATATCATGATGTTGTTGAATGCGATGTTGTGCCTATGGAAGCTTGTCATATTCTGCTAGGTAGACCATGGCAATTTGATACCGATAGCATGCATCATGGTAGATCAAATCAATATTCTCTTATACATCATGATAAGAAAATCGTTTTGCTTCCTATGTCACCTGAATCTATTGTGCGTGATGATGTTGCTAAAGCTAAGAGAACTAAAGCTGAGATCGATAAGAATGCCAAATCTGTTAGTAGCAGGGAAGATGAGATAAGATTGAAAGGACATTGCTTGCTTGCTACTAAGTCTGATATTAATGAATTGATTGCTTCCACTTCTGTTGCCTATGCTTTGGTGTGCAAGAATGCTTTGATTTCAGTTCACGATATGCAGCATTCTTTGCCCCCGGCTGTTGCTAACCTTTTGCAGGAGTATTCTGATGTGTTTCCAAGTGAGATACCAGCGGGGCTGCCACCAATACGAGGGATTGAGCACCAAATTGACCTTATTCCTGGTGCATCATTGCCAAACCGTGCGCCATACAGGACAAATCCGGAAGAAACTAAGGAAATTCAGCGACAAGTGCAAGAACTACTCGACAAAGGTTATGTGCGTGAGTCTCTTAGTCCTTGTGCTGTTCCAGTTATTTTAGTGCCTAAAAAGGATGGAACATGGCGTATGTGTGTTGATTGTAGGGCTATTAATAATATTACAATTCGATATCGACACCCTATCCCTCGTTTGGATGATATGCTTGATGAATTGAGTGGTGCTATTGTGTTTTCCAAAGTTGATTTGCGTAGTGGGTACCACCAGATTCGTATGAAATTGGGAGATGAATGGAAAACTGCTTTCAAAACTAAGTTCGGGTTATATGAGTGGTTAGTCATGCCTTTTGGGTTAACTAATGCACCGAGTACTTTCATGAGATTAATGAATGAGGTTCTGCGTGCTTTCATTGGGAAATTTGTTGTTGTCTACTTTGATGATATATTGATTTACAGCAAATCTTTCGATGAACATCTTGATCACTTACGTGCTGTTTTTAATGCTTTACGAGATGCACGTTTATTTGGTAACCTTGAGAAGTGCACCTTTTGCACCGATCGAGTGTCTTTTCTTGGCTATGTCGTGACTCCACAGGGAATCGAGGTTGATCAAGCCAAGGTGGAAGCTATACATGGATGGCCTATACCGAAGACTATCACGCAAGTGCGGAGTTTCCTAGGACTTGCTGGTTTCTATCGTCGTTTTGTGAAGGACTTCAGCACCATTGCCGCGCCTTTGAATGAGCTTACAAAGAAGGGAGTGCCTTTTAGTTGGGGTAAAACACAAGAGAACTCCTTCAACACGCTGAAAGATAAGTTGACACATGCACCTCTCCTCCAACTCCCTGATTTTAATAAAACCTTTGAGCTTGAATGTGATGCTAGTGGCATTGGTTTGGGTGGTGTTTTGTTACAAGAAGGCAAACCTATTGCTTATTTCAGTGAAAAATTGAGCGGGCCTGTTCTGAATTATTCTACTTATGATAAGGAATTGTATGCTCTTGTTCGCACATTAGAAACATGGCAGCATTATCTATGGCCCAAAGAGTTTGTTATTCATTCAGATCATGAATCTTTAAAACATATTCGTAGTCAAGGAAAATTGAACCGTAGACATGCTAAGTGGGTTGAATTTATTGAATCTTTTCCTTATATTATTAAGCACAAGAAAGGGAAAGAGAATATAATTGCTGATGCATTGTCTAGGAGATACACCTTGTTGAACCAACTTGATTACAAAATATTTGGATTGGAAACGATTAAAGATCAATATGTTAATGATGCTGATTTTAAAGATGTGTTGCTGCATTGTAAAGAGGGGAAGGGATGGAACAAATTCATCGTTAGTGATGGGTTTGTCTTTAGAGCTAACAAGCTATGCATTCCAGCTAGCTCCGTTCGCTTGTTATTGTTGCAGGAAGCGCATCGAGGTGGCTTAATGGGGCATTTTGGAGCAAAGAAAACGGAAGATATACTTGCTGGTCATTTCTTTTGGCCAAAGATGAGAAGAGATGTGGAGAGATTTGTTGCTCGCTGCACGACATGTCAAAAGGCTAAATCACGATTGAATCCACATGGTTTGTATTTGCCTCTACCTGTTCCTAGTGCTCCTTGGGAAGATATTTCTATGGATTTTGTGTTAGGATTGCCTAGGACTAGGAAGGGACGTGATAGTGTGTTTGTGGTTGTTGATAGATTTTCTAAGATGGCCCATTTCATACCATGTCATAAAACTGATGATGCTTCTCACATTGCTGATTTGTTCTTTCGGGAAATTGTTCGTTTGCATGGTGTGCCCAACACAATTGTTTCTGATCGTGATGCTAAATTTCTTAGTTATTTTTGGAAGACTTTATGGGCTAAATTGGGAACTAAATTGTTGTTTTCTACTACATGTCATCCGCAAACTGATGGTCAAACTGAAGTGGTTAATAGGACTTTGTCTACTATGTTAAGGGCTGTTTTAAAGAAGAACATTAAGATGTGGGAAGATTGTTTGCCTCATATTGAATTCGCTTATAATCGATCGCTGCATTCTACTACAAAGATGTGCCCATTTCAGATTGTATATGGTTTCTTGCCTCGTGCTCCTATTGATTTAATGCCTTTGCCATTTTCTGAAAAAACGAATTTTGATGCTACTAAGCGTGCCGAATTGATGTTAAAACTGCATGAAACAACTAAAGAAAACATAGAGCGCATGAATGCTAAATACAAGATTGCTGGTGATAAAGGTAGGAAGGAACTAAAGTTTGAACCTGGAGATTTAGTTTGGCTGCATTTGAGAAAGGAAAGGTTTCCTGAATTGAGAAAATCTAAATTGCTACCTCGGGCTGATGGACCATTTAAAGTGCTAGAGAAAGTCAATGATAATGCATATAAGCTCGATCTGCCTGCGGATTTTGGGGTTAGTCCCACATTTAACATTGCAGATTTGAAGCCATATTTGGGAGAGGAAGATGAGCTTGAGTCGAGGACGACTCAAATGCAAGAAGGGGAGGATGATGAGGACACCAACACCAACGATACATCCACTCCGACACAAGTACCTATTGCTGGTCCTATTACTCGTGCTCGTGCGCATCAACTTAATCATCAGGTGAGTTCAAATCTAAGCTCAGGTGCATCATGTTTAGACCATGGAGACCCGTGTACTCTTGTTTTGCTTAGGAACCAAGGAGGCGGCCGAAAGGGAAACGGATTCGCGCAAGCTGGATTCGGACTGCAGAACAGTACCTACTTGTGACGGACACCACGGTCGCATATGAACTCGGATTGGGGCGTTCAAGTACTTCGTGGAAAGCTTATGAAGTCTTCTTTCAAACGGATCCGGCCTCATAGCCATATCTATTACGAGTCGGCCGCAATCGTTAAATTAATACAGAGTCCTTTTCTGCCCATGGTGCTGCGTCACCCTGTTTTGGTCCAATGGGCCGTGTATCAAGTTGAGTCCATTACGGACGCGTCCTAGGGTTGGAGTACGACCCCAACACCCCTGTGGTCGTCCTCCCACGTACTTATACCCCTTAGCCGCCGCCAAGGATGCTTGGGTTTTGTTTAGATCAAGTTTAGCCTTCGCTACTTGCTTGCAAGCGCGCGTGCTGGATCAGCCGCCCGTCTTCTTGTCTTCGGAACCCCACCATTATTGAGATTGCGTGTGAAACCTTCATTTATATCTAGTAAATTCAGTACTTGTCATACTTGTTCTTGCTAGTTCTTCGATTGCTTGCAGGACGAGTGCCCTAGTGGCCGGGTGCCGCGCTCCACAAGATCGCGACAGCCATTGGAGGGGGTGTATCGGTTGCTAAGGCGCAGCTTGGAAGGCTGTAGTCGGGCCGTGAACGTCGCCTCCATCGACCAATCGAGTTATCCACGCCTCTCATCGAAAGATCGGGAATCAAACCCTAGCGGGTCGCCATCATGGTTACTCCCTAGAGTCACACGTGCAACTTTTCCCTTCAATTCCCGCTTCACGGAACAGGCCCACCGCCCTGGACTACACGTCCCCATGGACCACGGACGCAGCCGGGCCATGGCGGCACATGCACCCGCCATTAGCTAGATGTGAACGAATTCAAGACAGTGGGGAGTATATTCCGGCCTCGGTTCAATTCAGTACTTAAGCTTACCGATTACCATATTCTCGGCATGTGGTTAGTACGTTCAAAGACTTAACCACCACTACCACACACTGCGGCCTTAACATTTTTCACTAAACAGACGGGCCTCAATCGTAAACATCGTACCATAGCCCGTCCGTGTCCTTATGATTGCAGCGTGTAGTAAACAATCAACTCCTAATTTCTCGCGAGTGACAGGAAATCACTCGACTTTTACTGAGTCCTATTAGCATAGCATTCTATCGAACCTGGCATCTAGTGTTCAGAGCATGGGTACCTAGGATCATGCAACTAAGTTTTCATCCAACTCCTATAAACTTAATGCACAAGTAAAGTAGAGTAATAAGTTGCATAAGTTTAGGAAATAGGGTTCATGCTCCGGGGCTTGCCTTCTTGTGAACAGTTAGCTTGGGGCTCTTCCGAACTTGGGCTCGGGTCTTCAAGAGCTTCAGTTAGATTTACTTGAGCTTCACGCTGCTCACTCTCGGACGCGAGTACCAGCTCGTACGTTCCGTCGGCGAGAGTCGTCGATCCTATATGAATGCAGGAGCGTAAGTTGTGGTGATAGTTAACTGACATTATTTCTTTCACGATAAAGTTGCAGTTCATAGGGCATAAGTTTTGCTGTGAAGTTATTTACTTTAACATTTCCTGGGCAATCGTTAATAGAGTTTATCTTAATCTATTTAACTTCATTAAAGAAGAAGGGGTTGTGTTATATTGAAAACTTAGTTTCTTTTTAAACACAACATGAGTTGAACACAATTACTAATCTAGTTAGCTTCTGGTAATAAAATTTTTATTCAAAGCACATTATGCAGAGATAAGGTCACTGTAAAAATTTTAGACATTTTTGTGTAGCATGTTAAATATGAAAAATGTAAAACACAGCCACTGCTAGAATCTAGTTATGTTTATACAGAACAAACCATGCAAGTATTGATGCTAAAAATTTTACAGGGTGTTGCTATAACCATATTTGTGCTACTGTAAATTTTTCAGATTTTATTGTACATGATTTAGAACATAATAAATGGGACAAGCTACACTCATGTTATTAAAGATTAGTTTCTACAGGATGTTATACAGGGTTTCTATGTATGAAACTTTTTGTACAACTTGGGCTACGCTAATGTGTTTCATAGTAAAAAGATGAACATTTTCTAAGCGCTTTACTAATTATTTTGAATTAGTGAAGTTTTCCTACCACAAATTCATATGAATAGGTTACATATAGTAAAAATGTTTCTAAATTGTTCTATGGCCTCTAGGTATTACTACAACAACACAGAAAAAGTTTCGTGACATTAAACATCACAGAACAGCAGGAAAAATCAGTTCTAACACTTTATGGCATAAAACAAGGTTGGACAAAAGGTGTATCTAGAGATGGCTTTTGGTCCTGATCTTTTTACACAGCCCTAAACATCAAGCAACTAACCCACTGCCCAAAATTTAGGGTCAGCAATGATCTACAACAGTGGGTACAAAAGAAGTCCATTAAAACTTCCATTTAATGTAGAGCAAAATATATTGAGAACCTGAGATACTTTATGTAACAAAAGTTGTAGAGTTTCTTCTAAGGATTCCAGGACAGTTGAGTTTGCATTTTTTTGAATTTTCTACGATTTTATACGAATTTTACAAGTTCACTGATTTGGTTAAAACTTTCTTTACAGAGGGTCCCTGAAAACTAGCAGAAAACCCCTTAGGAAGATTTGGGCGTTTGCAATGTAGTCTCTGGTCGCGATTTACGGCGGGGGAACATCCTGTCCGGCCGAATTCCGGCGAGCTGGGTCGCCGGCGGCGAGGGCAAGGTGGGGGAGCACGGAGAGGGAACCAGGGCGCACCTATTGGTGGTCTTGGAGTAGCTCGGGGTGGCTGGTGGCGGGCTGGCCGCGGAGAGCAGGGGCGGCGGCGGTGGGGCGGCGCGGACGGCGGTGCTCCGGCGATGAGGGCAGCGGGCTCGGGCTGGGAAGCTTCAGCGCTTGTCTCGGGTCGAGGAGGGGCGGAGGAGGGAGTTCCACGGCGGCGGCGTGGGGCGGAGCTCGGCTCTGCTCTGCTCTGGCGGGGAAGAAGAAAGGAGAGGAGGGAGGGGCGCTGCGCCGGGCTTTATAGCCAGTGGACCTCATGGGGGCGGGCTTGGCACGGCCAGAACGCTCGGTGGAGGGGGCGGCGAGGCTGGGCGCCATTGGTGCGGGGCGGCGGTGACCAGAGGCGCTGTGTCGCGTGCGAACTGCGCGGGCAGGCAACTGGGCGAGCGAGATAGCGGCGTGGGCGCGGGAGATGGTGCGCGGCGCGATTGGGCGGGCTGGGGCGGCACGACGGGGCACGCCGTTGGGTGGCGGGGCGGCGGTGCGGCCGGGGCGCTCGGATTGGGCAGGGGCAAGGCGTGCGGGAGGGAGAAGGAGGCGCGGCCGCGGTTGGGCGAGCGGGGGCGGTGCAGCAGGGCGTCGGGGGTTGGCTCGGCGCCTGGTGCCGTGCAGGCGTCGAGGGCCAGGTGGCCGGCGGCGGTCGGGCGAGCTGGGCGGTGCAGCAGAGGAGGGAGAGGTGAGGGAGGGACCTAAGTGCGAAATTTTGAAAATTTCCATGGGGCTGGTTGCAAACAGGACGTTTTCTCCACTTTCTAATTTGAATTTCAAAATCTTTTGAACATGAAAGTGGGTGGTACGGGCGCTTCAGGCTTTCTTCTAGTCGGAAAAAATTGATTTCCGTTGAGACCATTGGCAAGGTTGTGCGGGAGTAAGGCCCCTTCAGTAAACTACGCGTAATACTAGTCGGAAACTAGTAAACGGAGTGTTACTGGAAGTTTGGGGTCGACGCCCCCCTTCAGTAACATAGAAGACTAGTTGGGAACTAGTAATCTGGGGGTTACCGGTAGTTTTTGATAGACAATAGCGTAGGTGCTTTGTTTGACTAATTAACGGGTTCCAGTAGTCATTGCCAAATGAGGCAACCACTTTTGGCAGTCCTATGGCTCGGCTGTGACAGGGTTCCCTGAGTATAGCGAGGGAGTCGTGATTGGCCCGAATAATGAACATAAATAGTGACCCTAACTAAGTGGTAAAAAGGGGTGGTTTTAGGCATACGGAACCCCTTGTTTCGAGATATAATCCCAAAACAATGGTTTAAACAAACGCAACACCTAAAAGACCCTCAGAAAACCTTATTGAGTCGGGTACTTAATTTATGAGTAAATCATAGTTGGGTGGTCCCGTCGCCTTTCTTCGTAGACTTGGCGGAGCTCCAAGGGCCCTCCAAAGGGCTTGACATTCAAACGCAGAATGCTTGCTCTTCGGGTGGCACGGGCATTGCCCGTGGAGGGCTTCATCGAATTGTTTCTTTGAACTGAGGGTCTTCTTTCTACGGTGGATTGTTGCCCAGTTTCTGGCTTGCACTTCCGAGTAGTCTTCAAGTAGTCGAGAGGGAGTTGATAGCGGGTGGGGCTGTAGGCTTCCACTTCTTCGCGCTCCTGCTGCCTGGCAATGATGACATTGCAGGCGTCCCGGCCAGCGTTGATGATGGCACGAAGGTCGCCCGTGGAGGAGTCATGGAGGTTACCGCTCCCCTGCTGGTTCATCTTGATGGCGTGGTGCCTGCGTTGGGCACGCTTCGCATTGATGAGCCTGCGGCGTACCTTCTTGATGTTATCTGCGTCTACCACCTTGATGTTGGATGAGGATTCGCTATCCACTACTACGTCCACGTCTTCATCGAGTGGATCAAGGAGGTAGTCGTTGTAGTCATCTAGCTGGACCCGTTCTAGGCCTTCACAATCCTTGTCAACGTGAATCATGAGTACTTCTCGATTGGGAGCGAAGCGTTTGGCACTCCGCACCGCCTGGCCCTCGTCTTCGTCGTCAAATGGGGGGAGGGGTCTGCCTTCTTGAAAGGGGAGTTCCCCGGGTGTGGCAATGAATTGTGGTGGACTTGATTTGATGTACCTGGAGGGTTTCATGCCCTTGCGATGCCCAAACCTGCCCGACCAATCTGATCCCCTTACCAGACCCTGGGTCACATAAGTAGTTGGGTCTGAGTAGTTGTTGGAAACCATAGCCCCCCGACAAGCGGTGGCTTTTCCTTCTCCGAGTGGTGGTAGATGATCCAAGTCCTCTTCCAATGTGGAGAGGGTCCTGGGTTGAACCGCCTCAAACCAATCTGGAGATGGTTGCGGGTTTCGAGTTTGCCGATGGAGAGAGTGTGCATTGCACAAAAAGTAGGCGGCAAAGCGTAGCTTTGATCCGTGGGCGATTTGTCGACGAAGCCGACTAGTTGGAATTGATTCTGACTAGTTGTTGGCCGTGCAGAGCTAGTCGCCGAGTAGTTTGCGGCTCGTTCCCGATTAGTTTCTAGTCAAGACGAGTTATTTAAGTTGTCGTTGGCGCTGCCGATTTGATGAAGCAGTCATG
Organism: Panicum miliaceum; assembly: GCA_032594955.1. Taxonomy (NCBI): domain Eukaryota; kingdom Viridiplantae; phylum Streptophyta; class Magnoliopsida; order Poales; family Poaceae; genus Panicum; species Panicum miliaceum. The sequence goes on along the minus strand of CM064059.1, from coordinate 24,759,439 downwards.
ACTGCGATGCGAGTCGAGTAGTCGAGGTCGTCACTGCAGCACGTCGATGTTGTGACGTGAGGTGAAGTTGAGCAGGGTAGTCCAAATCTTCCGGCTCCCTGGGGTAGATACGTCGAACGGTGGATTCTGCCACAAGGCGGGAATCGTATTTGAGTAACTCGGAGGGCTCTAGACCCATCCAGTACACGAAACAGCCTTGCGGCGTAGATGTTATGGTTAAACCCGGATGATTACCCAAGAATGACTTAGAATAATCATCAGGATTGGATTGATTGTCGAGAATTGGGGCCTCCCGACGAGCAGTGGCTCCCTCGCCCTCGAGTTATCCTTGGCTCGAACTTGTAGTTAACGAGTACTCTCTATTTGAGTCTAAGTCGTAGTCGAGAACGGGGGGCCCCCGAAGCGCGGTGGCTCCCTCGTCTCGAATCTTGAAGAGGCGATCCAAGTCCTCCTCCAAGTCGGGGAGAGACTTGGATCGCGAAGCCTCCTCAGATCGGTTTAAATCCAATCCGAGTAGCCTTGGTCGAGCATGAGTCAAAATTGCATCGAAAATAGACGTCCTTTCGATTTGCCTAGGTAGATCGGGGAGCAACAACTCGTCGGGATCATCGATGAAGTAGTCGAAGTTGCTATGTCGAGTTGCTGCATAGCCCTCCGGCTTCCTGGAGTCGACTAGGTGGCTGTTGAAGCCACCCAAGCCATTGGCGATGCAGATCTAGGAGCCAAAGATGAAAATTGTGCCCTCGTCGATCACGGTGCTGGTAAGCTGAGAGATGCCATCGAGTTCTCAGTGGATGCTCGATGAACACCCCTACCTGGTGCGCCAGCTGTAGGTGTTTTACCGCCATACCCACCGAGGGATACCCCCTAAGTGGTGAGTGCTGTGGCAGAACCACCTGAATTAATCCGGCTCAAGTGTATTAACCATCACCATTAAGGCATCCTCGGTTAACCTTACACTTCAAACGGAGTAATCCACTGGTCTGTCGGGTATAACCTCCCGATACAACCACGGTGAACGGATCGAGCGCCGTACATACAAATGCTCATGCGACGATGAGCCCAGAGAATACCACATTCCAACAAATATTACAACATCAACATAAGTAAATATTACAGACCATGTGCTGAGTTTAGAAAACAAGTACTTCAATTAACATAAATAAGTTCTTCAGCGTTAAGTTGCAGCGGAAATAAACAACGGAAACTACTCGACGATACAGGATGTCTCGATGAAGCCCGTATGAGACATCACTCGGCCTTATCTCCGTTGGACGGGGGCGCATCCCATTCCACCGACCAACCAGGGGGAAGAGTGCAGGGCCAAGTCAAGCTAGCAATCATGTCTTCGAAGGGCTCACCTGAAATCGAGTCACAAGCAAGACTGAGTATACTAATACTCAGCAAGACTTACCCGAGTAGTGGAAACTACTCCACCGACTCTAGACATGCAAGGTTTTTTGGCTCAGGGGTTTGTTTTGCCGAAAAGCATCTACAAGTGGGTCCTTACTTTCAACTTTTAGCTCAAGATTCTAGTTTCGTTAGCCAGTCTAGGTAAGCAGCTATCTAAAGCATACATGGTGAAGCATTAGATTTTCCATCCAACCAGTTCATTCATCATCATTGTTCCTCTTCTTACTCTGTGGGTAAAAATGGTTAAGCAGTCTCAATAGCCGTGAGAAACGGACGATTCGAATCGAATTTCTTAACCTTGCAAGGGAAACCCAAACACACGTCACGTGGTTACTCCCTAGAGTCACACGTGCAACTTTTCCCCTTTCTTTCCGGGTCGTGGATCGGGGCTACCCTCCGAGAGTACAAGAGCTCCACGCCACGGTTCGGCGCCGGTTCGTGACCACTCTCTGCACTCGCCATATGCACATGGGACCGAAGTTCAAAGGGTAGGATGTCGTCCCCTTGCCGGGCCAATCAGGTACTTAAGCTTACCGATTCCCATAATCTCGGCATGTGTTTAGTACGTTCAAAGACTTAACCATCACTACCACACCCTGCGGCCTTAGCATTTTTCACTAGACAGACGGGCCTCAATCGTAACCATCGTTACATAACCCGTCCGTGTCCTTATGATTGCAGCGTGTAGTAGTCATTCAACTCCTATTTTCTCGCGAGTGATAGGAAATCACTCGACTTTTACCGGAGTCCTATTAGCACAGCAGTCTATCGAACCTTACATCTAGTTTTCACGCAAGGGTTCCTGACATCATGCAACTAAGTTTTCATCCAACTCCTATAAACTTAATGCACAAGCAAAGAGTAAAGAGTTGCATAATTTCGGAAAGAATGGGTTATGCTCCGGGGCTTGCCTTCGCAGTTCGCTTGGGGATCTTCCGAACTTGGGCTCGGGTCTTCAAAAGCTTCAGTTAGATTTGCTTGAGCGTCACGCTGCTCACTCTCAGACGCGGGCACCAGCTCGTAGGTTCCGTCAGCGAGAGTCGTCGATTCTACATGAGTGCACAAGTTTAAGTCGTGGAAATGGCACTTGATTACGATTTGAGAGTAATTACTACAAGAGATATTTTCTGGTCATGAAATTTTGGATTTAGGCACATCAAGGAAAGATGTGCTTACTGTAAAATTTTCAGCCAATTTTATGTAACCGATTAATTCTGAAAAATATATTACATTGTTGCTGTTAGATACTTGTTCTTTTTGTACAGCACAATTGGTGTAACAAATGAGTCTAAGATTTTTACAGAGCTTTCACTTAAGCATGCAGAAGCTACTGTAATTTTTGTAGGATTTATTATGCAGTATTCAGAGCATAGAAAATATGACATTCTACAGCTAGGCTTTTTAAAGATTCATTTTTACAGGACCCTACACAGGGTTTTTGTCCATGAAACTTTTTACACAGCAACCTCTACCACAGTGTAACTCCCAGTAATAATTCGGGAGTTTTCCAAGCTAAGATACTATTTTCTTGATTTAATGTATGTTATTAGCACATAAATCAAATAAATAGGTTACTGTGAGATAAAAAGTCTTCTAATTTTCCTCTGGCTCCTAGGTACCAATACATTAGCATAGGAAAAATTTCAATGGGTGACTCACCACCTAACTGCAGGGATAAAACATTCTTCTTACACATGAAATAAAACTAAGTTTAACAAACAGTAAAGCTAGAGATGGAATTTGGGCCTGATCTTTTTACACAGTCCTAATCATCCAGCAACTAATTCACTGCCCAAATTTCAGGGTCAGCATTGTTCTAGAACAGTGGGTATAAAATATGTCCATTAAAGCTTCTATTTAATGTAGAGCAAAATATTTTGAGATTCTGAGAAAATTTTTGTAACAAAAGTGGTAGAGTTTGGTCTGAGGATTCCAGATCAGTTGAGTTTGCATTTTTCTGAATTTTCTACGATTTTATACGAATTTTACAAATTCACTGATTTTGAATCTAGGTTTGAAACTTTCTTTTACAACCAGGTCCTTGAATCTTACGCTCAGACCCTTCTAAAGATTTAAATCCTTGCAATTGGGTCCTCGGCGGCTCGGGTACGGCGGCCGGCCGAAATTCCGGCGAGGGGGCTCGCCGGCGGCGAGGGGCGGGGGTCGGGGAAGGTTCAGGGGTGCGAGGGCTACCTTGTGGGGGTGTTGTTCAGGTGGGGGACGGCCGGGAAGGGCTCGCCGGCGTTGGAGCAGAGGCGGCGGCGGCGCGGCTCGCATCGACGGCGGTGCTCCGGCGGGCTTGGGGCGGCGTGGTCCGGTCGGTGAGATTCAGTGGCGCATGGGGAAGCTACCCAGAGGCTCGGCTTGGACGGAGGGGGTCGGGGTCGTGCTGTCCACGGCGAGCAGGGGCGGCGGCGGCGACGGCAGCGCGGGCGGCGGCGCTCCGGTGGCTCTGGGTGGCGTTGGGTGGGTCGGCGAGCTGCGGTGGGGTGATGTAGTGGTGGCTGGGGGCTCAGTTTGGGCAGTGGGCGGCTGTGGAGAGCTGTCCACGGGCGGGTGGTGCTCGGCGGCGGCGATGGCGACGGCGAGGCGTTCTGGTGGTCGGGGGCTCGCGCGCGTGGCCGGGCGGGGCTTTTATAGGGACAGGAGGGGGTGTGGAGGGGCCTGGGCGATGCGCGGGGCGGGGCACGGCAGCGGCGTGCACTGGCTGCGGCGGGCGGCGGCAGAACGCCGGCGCGGCGTGCGGCGAGCGGGCGCGGGCGACTGGGCGGCCGCGATTTTGGCGTGGGCGCGAGGAGATAGCGCGGCGTGCGGATTGGGGAGCAGCTGCTGCAGCGGCTCGGGCGGAGGGCAGGCGCGGCAGCTGGCGGGGCGCGGGGGCCGGGGCGGCACGGCGGAGCGCGGCCACTGGGCGGGCGGGCGGCGGCCTGGGCGCGGCAGCACGCGCGGGCGGGGACTGGCCGCGCGGCGTCGGGGCGGGGCAAAGCCGGCCGTGGCGGGGTGGTGCGGCGGCCACTGGCCTGGCGCGCGGCGGGCGGGCGAGCGCGCGCGGCGCGGCAGAGGAGGGGGAGAAACGAGGGACCGAAGTGCAAAAATTCGAAAAAGTTCAGGGGGCTGGGTGCAAACAGGGCGTTTTCTCCTCTTTCTGATTTGAATTTCAAAAACTTTTGAACACGAAAGTTGCTCAAAATAAAAAGTTCTACAACTTTGGTTTCAGGCAAAACCTCATTTGGCTTATGGTTTTAAAGTTAATTTAAAAGTTTCAAATGTGTCCAAATGTGCCCAAATTAAATTTGAATTCCAACTGAACCCGTTTTAATTCTTTCCACCCTCTCATTGGTTGGTTTAAAACATAGAATTAGGCTAATGTCATTGATTTTTGGAATTGCAATTACCAGGGTCGTCACAGCCTTCCCCCCTTAACAAGAATCTCGCCCCGAGATTCGGTAATTCTTAGTGTGGGCGTGGGTGCACATACTAGTGGTTGAGACAAGAAACCCAGGGAAATGTTGGTTCAGGTAGCTCTCCGTTTCCCAGGTGGCCTCTTCTTCCGTGTGGCGATTCCATTGTATTTTATACATTCTAATCACCTTCCTCCTGGTCTCTCTTTCTTTTTGATCCAGAATCTTAACTGGGTGTTCGACATACGAGAGGTCGGGTTCCAACGATATTTCTTGTTGTTCCACAATCTCGGTAGGGACTCGAATACACTTCTTGAGTTGAGATACGTGGAAGACATCATGGGTGGCCGTGAGCTGAGGGGGCAGTCGTAATTTGTAGGCTACGGGTCAGCGGCTCTCCATGATTTCGTAAGGACCAATATAACGGGGAGCTAGTTTGCCTTTGATTCCAAATCTTCGCACTCCTTTGGTTGGTGAAACTCGAAGATAGACATGATCGCCAACTTTGAACTTTAGGGGCTTTCTCCTTTTGTCAGAATAGCTCTTTTGTCGGGCTTGTGCGGCTTTAAGATTTGCTTGTATTACTTTTACTTTCTCCTCTGCCTCGATTACCAGGTCGGGTCCAATTATTTTACGTTCTCCGGTTTGTGACCAGCTCAAAGGGGTTCGACACCTTCGTCCGTACAGGGCCTCAAATGGTGCCATTTTCAAACTCGTTTGGTAGCTGTTGTTGTACGAGAACTCTGCCAGGGGTAGGCATTTGTCCCAATTCTTGTCATAATGAATGACACAAGCTCTCAGCATGTCTTCAAGAATTTGGTTTACTCTTTCCGTTTGTCCATCGGTCTGAGGGTGGTATGCTGAGCTGCGAATCAGCTTTGTGCCAAGAGACGTTTGCAGTTGTTCCCAAAAGCGTGCTACAAACTGAGGACCACGATCGGAAATAATTGTCTTAGGTATTCCATGCAGGCAAACAATACGATCGAGGTAAATCTCGGCATATTTCTTGGTAGAATAGGTGGTGTGCACCGGAAGAAAATGTGCCGTCTTCGTGAGTCTATCAACGATAACCCATATGGAATCATGTTTCTGGGAAGTGTTTGGTAGTCCCACGATGAAGTCCATACTTATGTCTTCCCATTTCCATGATGGTATAGGTAACGGTTGAAGTGTACCGGCTACCTTCAAGTGGCTAGCTTTTACTCTCTGGCACGTGTCACATTCCGAGACATACGTAGCAATTTCCCTTTTCATTCTAGTCCACCAGAAGTTTTGCCTTAGGTCCTGATACATTTTGCTACTGCCGGGGTGGATAGAGAATTTGGAGAGGTGTGCCCCATTAAGAATTTGCCTGCGGAGTTCACGATTCTTCGGAACGACTATACGACTTTCGAACCATAGAACTCCCTTATGGTCCTGGCGGAAACACTTATACTTCTCCTCACCTAGAGAGAGTTTCTGTTTGATGATCTTAATTCCTTCATCCTGTAGTTGTGCCATGACGATTTGGTCGTGAAGAGTGGGCTCAACTGAGTTGTGATTTAGAGTGCCTTGGGAAACCATTTCCAAGTTAAGCTTCCTCATGTCTGCACATAATGTCTCATGGTAGGACTCCATGGATAAACAATGGCAATGGGACTTGCGGCTTAGTGCATCCGCGACTACATTAGCCTTACCGGGGTGATAGTGCACTTCAAGGTCATAATCTTTGATTAATTCTAGCCATCTTCGTTGTCTCATATTCAGATCGGCTTGTGTGAAGATGTACTTGAGACTCTTATGATCCGTGTAGATATTGCACTGTGTACCCATGAGATAGTGCCTCCATATCTTCAGAGCGTGAATGACGGCTGCGAGCTCAAGGTCATGCGTGGGATAATTCTGTTCGTGGGGCCAAAGGGCTCGTGAGGCATATGCAATCACTCGATTCTCTTGCATAAGCACACATCCTAGACCAGTACCTGATGCGTCACCATACACATCGAATGGCTTGGTATTATCGGGTTGAGCTAACACAGGTGCAGTAGTCAGATGCTCTCTGAGAGTGTGGAAGGCTTCTTCACACTTCTCATTCCATACAAACTTTACTTCCTTCTTCAATAGTTCTGTCATGGGCTTAGCAATTCGAGAGAAATCCGGGATGAAGCGACGGTAGTAACCGGCTAAGCCGAGAAAACTGCGAATCTGATGAACGGAGGTAGGGGGTTTCCAATCCATCACCTCTTGTACCTTGCTGGGGTCAACAGCTATGCCTTCGCTGGAGATCGTGTGACCTAAGAACTTTACAGTATCCAACCAGAATTCACACTTAGAAAACTTAGCATAGAGCTGATGGTCTCTGAGTCGCTGAAGAACAATGCGAAGGTGCTTGGCATGCTCTTCCTCATCCTTGGAATAGATAAGAATATCGTCGATGAACACTACGACGAATTTGTCAAGTTCGGGCATGAATACCGAATTCATGAGATACATGAAGTAGGCAGGGGCATTGGTGAGTCCAAAGGACATGACCAAGAATTCATATAGTCCATATCGGGTGGAGAAGGCAGTCTTAGGAATATCGCACGGGCGAATCTTGATCTGATGATATCCCGAACGAAGATCAATTTTTGAGAAGACTCTGGCTCCAGCTAATTGATCGAAGAGTACATCGATGCGAGGAAGTGGGTATTTATTTTTAACTGTTACCGCATTGAGAGGTCGGTAGTCCACACATAATCTCAAACTGTCATCCTTCTTCTTTACGAATAGGGCTGGACATCCCCAAGGTGACGCGCTAGGGCGAATGAAACCTTTGTCCAGCAGTTCTTGGAGTTGAATTTTCAGCTCTGCCAACTCTTTAGGGGGCATCCTATATGGTCTTTTGGATATAGGTGCAGTGCCTGGCTGTAGTTCAATAACGAACTCAATATCCCTATCCGGGGGCATTCCGGGTAAGTCCTCCGGGAAAACATCGGCATACTCGTTTACCACAGGAATATTATCTGGCTTAAGTCCTTCCATCTTATAAGCACAGGAATTAGTACAGTCTAGGAACGGTAGGTAAAGGGTAGTGGCTCCGTGACTAGGTGAATTTATCTCAACGGCTCGGGAAGAAAGGTCCAGTGTGACTCCATGCATAGCCATCCAGTTCATTCCCAATATAATGTCCATGCCGTCAAGGGGTAAAAGGACAAGGTCCGTGTCAATGGTTTTACTACCCAATTTGACTGGTACTTGTCTGATCATTTGGTTTGAAGCAATTTTACCACCCGGTGTTGATATCATATACGACCCTTTGGTGTGACAAACATCCAAGCCTACTTTTGCACCGAATTTTGCACTTATGAAACTATGCGATGCACCAGAATCAAATAATATAACGGCAGGCTTGTTATGGATAGAGAATGTACCCGACATCACTGGGGCTCCTTCAGGAAGCTCTGCAAGCGTGGTGAAGTTAATCCGTCCTTGCTTGACTTGCAGGGTCTGTCTCTTGCCCCTGTTCTTGGCGTTCGGGTTGGATCCTTGACCTTGGTTGGGCTGTCCAGGCTGAGGGCATTCTCGTGCGAAGTGGCTGGAACTCCCGCATTTGAAACAGCGATTCGCAGGGCTAGGTCGAAGAGACTGCTGAAGAATGGGCCTCGGACCATTCTGTGGAGGCATCGGGGGTCGTACCATGCCTGGCTGCTGTGGGGGTCTGGCAATCCATCTTCCTGGCTGCGGGGCCCTTGGTGGAGCTGTGGGTGCGGTATTTTGCACGATGCGATACCTTGGTGGTTGGACACTTGATGGTCCCGCGGGTGCCTTTCTCTTCTTCTCTGCCCGGTGCGCCATGATACAGTCTTCCTGGGTAATGGCCATATTGACCAACTCGTTGTAGGTGTCAGCCCTGGCTAGGTTCAGACGTTTCTTGAGCTTGGTACTCAGACCTCGGCGGAAACGATCACGCTTCTTGGCGTCCGTATCAGCGTGATAGCCCGCATACTGACATAAGTTGTTGAACGCTTGGGCGTACTGCAGCACGGTGCGGGTGCCTTGGGTGAGTGCCAGGAACTCATTCAACTTCCTCTCCATGAGACCCTCGGGGATATGATGTGCCCGGAACGCGGTCTTGAATTCATCCCAGTCGACCACATGATCAGCCGGGAGCATCGCAAAATAGTGGTCCCACCACAGTCGAGCGGTACCGCGAAGCTGTTGCGCGGCAAAACGAGCTTTGTTGGCTTCTGAGCATGGGGCCACAAGTAGTGTGAACTTGGATTCTATGGTGCGAATCCATGCATCTGCGTCCAAGGGTTCCTCGGTCTTATGGAACAAGGGAGGCTGGGTCCCCAGGAAATCCGTGTATCCTGCAGCTTGTGGTTGGTGAGCATTGTGCCCACCCCTCTGCTGGTGTTGCCCTTGCACAATCTGACGTAGCAGCTCGGTTTGAGCGGCCATCACTTCCACCAAACTGGGCGGGGGTGGTGGCGATTGTCGCGAGCGGCTGCCACCGGCACCAAAACCCTCGGGGTTGCCACGTGTTGATCCAACCATCTGAAACGTGAAAGGTTACCATTAGCAACGCGATCCATATTACTTCCTTGATTCATAAATAATTGGTGTAGTCATAGACTTCCGAAGTCACAGCTAGACGTATGGACAGAATCTCTGTTTGCTACGAGAAAAATCATAGCCTGCTGTGGGTCCATCCAAAACATTTCAGACTTTTGCAGCAGTCAGAGAATTTAGGAATGCACTACTTTGGTATTTAACTTCGGTGCTAGAACTATGGCTAAGGTGGTCGAAAAGCTTGTCCTTTGCCTTACTGTCTTGGCTGTTTTTCAGCAGATTGATCGGTACGGTTTCGCCTATATCTCAAACTAGCGAGGTCCAATGATGCTGAATTTTTGTGAGAACCTAGATCACAAAACTTAGCACAAGTCTGGTATTCAACACTCAGCCAATAAATGCAAGGAGACATGGATAAAAATTCCGACAAGACTCAGCGATTGTGGATTTCATTGTTTACCAAGTTACAACGAATTCACCCAAGTTCATCGCCGTTCCTTACATGCTGAGGGTATCCACATGGTTCAGGTGTACCCAACACAAAAGAGTTACTCAACTCCTAGTTAGCCTATTACAACACTTGCCAAAAGTTAGGCTACCCTATCGAGGAGTATGTGCAAAAGTCCTCCTAGGTCGTCCTCTAGAAATCATCCAAGTCGTTGACGGACGACTCGCTGTGAGCAGGAGAGTGAGCTCCCATCCGAGGTGCCTGTGGTACCTCACCCTCGAAATCCATACCTGAGATACCATCAATCTCCTGTGGCTCCTCCTCATCCTCCTCCATGTCGTCCTCATGGGGATGGTCATTCTGATCATGGTGCCACTGAATGTGCTCATTAGCATCCTCCAACTCAAGGTTCAGATCGTGGAGCTGCTCCTCCAACTGTGCTATCGTAGTATCTCTCTCACCCATGAGAGTGTCCTGCTCCTGGATTTGGCCCTCAAGTTGGCCAATCTGAGCATCTCTGTCCTCAAGATCCTGACTGAGCTCCTTTATCTGCTCATCCCTGGTATCTGCCATCATATGGTAGGCCTGAGCAAGATCGGTGAGCTGCTCGAGTGCCTGACTCTGGAGAGTCTGAAGCCGGTAGAGTGCACTCATGCACCGCACGGAGGTATGGATAGTCTCCTGGGCATGGAAGTCTACCAAATACTGTGCGTGCTGCACCCTGTTGAGCCAAAAGGGGTCGTTGTCCTGGGCAGCAGGAAACAATCCAATGGGAGTGAGTGTGACAACCTCGGGACGCTGCGCACAAAATGTGGTGAGCGCCCTCATGGCTGCAAGCTCCCAAGTATCGGCCAAACGGCGACCAACAGCCTCAAGCTCCAAGGCGGGCCACTCCGGGTGTAGCGGGTGCAGAAAGATAGTCACGTTGACACGGCACTGGGTAACTCCATTTTCTGCAAACTCCAGTCCGGCGTAACGTGGGGGAATTAGATAGCCCGCGGTACGCAGAACATCCCACAAAATAGAGGGAAAGCCCTCCCAGTGGAGACACTGCGAGTGTACGCGCCCATCCTCATCCACCATCATATCAACAGGTTCGGCCATCTGAACAAAAGATCAAATGGAGTGAGATAGCGAAAAACTGTGAGCAGCACAAGGACAGATTCTGTATAGTGTGCAAAAATAATCATAACTCCCACAGTTCTCATCCAAAAATTCTCAAATCTCACCAGATCACTCCTAAGGTATTTGTGAACAACTTTTCTAGTCAACTCCAGAGCTAATTGGGTCTCTAAGATGGTCTTTCTTTTCAGGTTTTACCTTACTGTCTACCCAGAATTTTCAGTGAACAGAGGGCTAGAGTTTCGTACACCAGGGAAAATCTACCCAGCCAAAATTTACCAAATTTTAACAGAAGCTTCCTGGGTAAATTTGGAACAAGTTTCGTGTTGTGCTCTTTTGCAGAAAACCGCAGGAAGGGGGCCTAAAAATTTAAGAGGCAGAAGTGCTTATTCTGGACAGAAATCTGACGCTCCAAGGTTTCTGTTATTTCTTATTATCCATAAGTTCAGAATTTTTCATTTTTGAACAGGAGATAGAACACAAAATTTGGAACAATTCTTTCAACATGAACTTCTCCAGAAAAGGTCATTTTCTTGGGTCAATAAATCGTTCTTTTTGGTGACGGCAGATTTCGGACAGTTTCGCTAGATAGTCCTTATGCAAACCACGCTTAGATACGCAAGAACCTTTCCACTCTCACACAACGCATTTTGGATTTCAGATACACATGTTTATGATGTATGCACGTCCTATTCGTCCTCACAAATAAAACAATTGCCAAATAGCTTTGGTCTTACGATGATAGTTTCGGTGGCTTACACAATACGGCTCTCCTATAATAGCTAGTCGAGTCTTTCTACTCGTCCCTTAACTTATCGTATTCGCGGTTAGTGTACCTGCAGAAAATTGACAAAGCATAATATTTCATGAACCTTTCATGCCAGCACTCATGAAAGCGTCCGTATTCATTACCGTTTACTTATAGAAACGATATCTGTACAATTTCCGCCGTACAGACGACGTTAACATACGCTATCGAGATCGCGTATTCACGGGGGTACCGTCATGAGACGGGGGTATGAACAGCGATCGCCATACCCTGCGCCGAACCTTCTACTCCCAATATGTTCAACTAACAGTTGGCATATTGGCAGCACCTCAAGTAAGCCACTGCTTGAGGGCAGCGTTCGGTTCGCATCACCGACAGGAAGGCCAAGCTCTCTCAGTTGGCTGAGGATCCTTACCTTCTTACCTTAGCGACGAGTGCGTCGTTACAGAATTTAAGGTCGGTTGTGCATGAAAGTAAGTTTTGACAGAAAGTAATGTGCTGGAAGTCAGTTGATAATATATATAGAAGTTAGATAGCCACCTAGTAACTTTCCCATAATCCCTTAGGGCTTTACGAACTAGGCACCATCCTTAACGTACCAACGCTTTTCGCAACACAACCTTCTAGTCAAGTTTTAGTAAAATGAGTTTTTAAGGCTTGTAGCATTCTCTGGCGTATGTATTTCGGCTCTGGTGTCCGCTGTTGCCAGCTGTGGCACCAGCTACGGCTCTGATACCAGCTGTGGCAGAACCACCTGAATTAATCCGGCTCAAGTGTATTAACCATCACCATTAAGGCATCCTCGGTTAACCTTACACTTCAAACGGAGTAATCCACTGGTCTGTCGGGTATAACCTCCCGATACAACCACGGTGAACGGATCGAGCGCCGTACATACAAATGCTCATGCGACGATGAGCCCAGAGAATACCACATTCCAGCAAATATTACAACATCAACATAAGTAAATATTACAGACCATGTGCTGAGTTTAGAAAACAAGTACTTCAATTAACATAAATAAGTTCTTCAGCGTTAAGTTGCAGCGGAAATAAACAACGGAAACTACTCGACGATACAGGATGTCTCGATGAAGCCCGTACGAGACATCACTCGGCCTTATCTCCGTTGGACGGGGGCGCATCCCATTCCACCGACCAACCAGGGGGAAGAGTGCAGGGCCAAGTCAAGCTAGCAATCATGTCTTCGAAGGGCTCACCTGAAATCGAGTCACAAGCAAGACTGAGTATACTAATACTCAGCAAGACTTACCCGAGTAGTGGAAACTACTCCACCGACTCTAGACATGCAAGGCTTTTTGGCTCAGGGGTTTGTTTTGCCGAAAAGCATCTACAAGTGGGTCCTTACTTTCAACTTTTAGCTCAAGATTCTAGTTTCGTTAGCCAGTCTAGGTAAGCAGCTATCTAAAGCATACATGGTGAAGCATTAGATTTTCCATCCAACCAGTTCATTCATCATCATTGTTCCTCTTCTTACTCTGTGGGTAAAAATGGTTAAGCAGTCTCAATAGCCGTGAGAAACGGACGATTCGAATCGAATTTCTTAACCTTGCAAGGGAAACCCAAACACATGTCACGTGGTTACTCCCTAGAGTCACACGTGCAACTTTTCCCCTTTCTTTCCGGGTCGTGGATCGGGGCTACCCTCCGAGAGTACAAGAGCTCCACGCCACGGTTCGGCGCCGGGTCGTGACCACTCTCTGCACTCGCCATATGCACATGGGACCGAAGTTCAAAGGGTAGGATGCCGTCCCCTTGCCGGGCCAATCAGGTACTTAAGCTTACCGATTCCCATAATCTCGGCATGTGTTTAGTACGTTCAAAGACTTAACCATCACTACCACACCCTGCGGCCTTAGCATTTTTCACTAGACAGACGGGCCTCAATCGTAACCATCGTTACATAACCCGTCCGTGTCCTTATGATTGCAGCGTGTAGTAGTCATTCAACTCCTATTTTCTCGCGAGTGACAGGAAATCACTCGACTTTTACCGGAGTCCTATTAGCACAGCAGTCTATCGAACCTTACATCTAGTTTTCACGCAAGGGTTCCTGACATCATGCAACTAAGTTTTCATCCAACTCCTATAAACTTAATGCACAAGCAAAGAGTAAAGAGTTGCATAATTTCGGAAAGAATGGGTTATGCTCCGGGGCTTGCCTTCGCAGTTCGCTTGGGGATCTTCCGAACTTGGGCTCGGGTCTTCAAAAGCTTCAGTTAGATTTGCTTGAGCGTCACGCTGCTCACTCTCAGACGCGGGCACCAGCTCGTAGGTTCCGTCAGCGAGAGTCGTCGATTCTACATGAGTGCACAAGTTTAAGTCGTGGAAATGGCACTTGATTACGATTTGAGAGTAATTACTACAAGAGATAGTTTCTGGTCATGAAATTTTGGATTTAGGCACATCAAGGAAAGATGTGCTTACTGTAAAATTTTCAGCCAATTTTATGTAACCGATTAATTCTGAAAAATATATTACATTGTTGCTGTTAGATACTTGTTCTTTTTGTACAGCACAATTGGTGTAACAAATGAGTCTAAGATTTTTACAGAGCTTTCACTTAAGCATGCAGAAGCTACTGTAATTTTTGTAGGATTTATTATGCAGTATTCAGAGCATAGAAAATATGACATTCTACAGCTAGGCTTTTTAAAGATTCATTTTTACAGGACCCTACACAGGGTTTTTGTCCATGAAACTTTTTACACAGCAACCTCTACCACAGTGTAACTCCCAGTAATAATTCGGGAGTTTTCCAAGCTAAGATACTATTTTCTTGATTTAATGTATGTTATTAGCACATAAATCAAATAAATAGGTTACTGTGAGATAAAAAGTCTCCTAATTTTCCTCTGGCTCCTAGGTACCAATACATTAGCATAGGAAAAATTTCAATGGGTGACTCACCACCTAACTGCAGGGATAAAACATTCTTCTTACACATGAAATAAAACTAAGTTTAACAAACAGTAAAGCTAGAGATGGAATTTGGGCCTGATCTTTTTACACAGTCCTAATCATCCAGCAACTAATTCACTGCCCAAATTTCAGGGTCAGCATTGTTCTAGAACAGTGGGTATAAAATATGTCCATTAAAGCTTCTATTTAATGTAGAGCAAAATATTTTGAGATTCTGAGAAAATTTTTGTAACAAAAGTGGTAGAGTTTGTTCTGAGGATTCCAGATCAGTTGAGTTTGCATTTTTTCTGAATTTTCTACGATTTTATACGAATTTTACAAATTCACTGATTTTGAATCTAGGTTTGAAACTTTCTTTTACAACCAGGTCCTTGAATCTTACGCTCAGACCCTTCTAAAGATTTAAATCCTTGCAATTGGGTCCTCGGCGGCTCGGGTACGGCGGCCGGCCGAAATTCCGGCGAGGGGGCTCGCCGGCGGCGAGGGGCGGGGGTCGGGGAAGGTTCAGGGGTGCGAGGGCTACCTTGTGGGGGTGTTGTTCAGGTGGGGGACGGCCGGGAAGGGCTCGCCGGCGTTGGAGCAGAGGCGGCGGCGGCGCGGCTCGCGTCGACGGCGGTTCTCCGGCGGGCTTGGGGCGGCGTGGTCCGGTCGGTGAGATTCAGCGGCTGTGGAGAGCTGTCCACGGGCGGGCGGTGCTCGGCGGCGGCGATGGCGACGGCGAGGCGTTCTGGTGGTCGGGGGCTCGCGCGCGTGGCCGGGCGGGGCTTTTATAGGGACAGGAGGGGGTGTGGAGGGGCCTAAGCGACGCGCGGGGCGGGGCACGGCAGCGGCGTGCACTGGCTGCGGCGGGCGGCGGCAGAACGCCGGCGCGGCGTGCGGCGAGCGGGCGCGGGCGACTGGGCGGCCGCGATTTTGGCGTGGGCGCGAGGAGATAGCGCGGCGTGCGGATTGGGGAGCAGCTGCTGCAGCGGCTCGGGCGGAGGGCAGGCGCGGCAGCTGGCGGGGCGCGGGGGCCGGGGCGGCACGGCGGAGCGCGGCCACTGGGCGGGCGGGCGGCGGCCTGGGCGCGGCAGCACGCTCGGGCGGGGACTGGCCGCGCGGCGTCGGGGCGGGGCAAAGCCGGCCGTGGCGGGGTGGTGCGGCGGCCACTGGCCTGGCGCTTCGCGCCGGTCAGGCGACGCCGGCCACCTGGCGCGCGGCGGGCGGGCGAGCGCGCGCGGCGCGGCAGAGGAGGGGGAGAAACGAGGGACCGAAGTGCAAAAATTCGAAAAAGTTCAGGGGGCTGGGTGCAAACAGGGCGTTTTCTCCTCTTTCTGATTTGAATTTCAAAAACTTTTGAACACGAAAGTTGCTCAAAATAAAAAGTTCTACAACTTTGGTTTCAGGCAAAACCTCATTTGGCTTATGGTTTTAAAGTTAATTTAAAAGTTTCAAATGTGTCCAAATGTGCCCAAATTAAATTTGAATTCCAACTGAACCCGTTTTAATTCTTTCCACCCTCTCATTGGTTGGTTTAAAACATAGAATTAGGCTAATGTCATTGATTTTGGGAATTGCAATTACCAGGGTCGTCACAAGTTTGTAGCTAGGGTGTTGTAGAAATTAGGAACTCGAAGGTGCAAGGAACACAAGGTTTAGACAGGTTCGGGCCGCCGAGAGCGTAATACCCTACGTTCTGTGTGGTTTGCATTGCCTTAGGTGGCGATCGGGTGATCTCCTAGGTGATTCCTCTATTTGGAGGGGGTCCCTGTCTGCCCTTATATAGTCTGGTGGGACAGGTTTACATGAAAGTCCTAGTCGGATACATGCCCTAGAGTCCTATCCGAGTACTTTTCTGGTAGTTCCCTACTGTATCCGACTAGTTTTACTACTATATGAGCTGTCCTACTACACTACGAGTAGTTACAACAGATGTAGGGCGTGGGCCATGTCCCATCCCTTATCCTAGGAAAAGTACGCCACGTGCACAGTCCCGTGTGCCCGAGTCTCACACCCGTCTAGGCATCTTGAGGTCCTTTCAGGTACAGGACCTCGGACCGAGGCAGACTCGGTTCGAGGGGTTCAAGGTTGTCGATCAAGTCATCGATTGCGCGGTTGACATCCATGGCAGGCGGTACGGGTGCTTCAGGCTGCTTTTTGCCGGACAATTGATTTCCGCCGAGACCATTGGCGAGGTCGTACGGGAGCAAGGCCCCTTTTGGAAACTACGCGTAATATTAGTTAAAAACTAGTAAACAGAGTGTTACTGGAAGTTTGGGAGCAATGCCCCTTCAGTAACATAGAAAACTAGTCAGGAACTAGTAATTGAGAGTTACTGGTAGTATTTGATAGATAATCACGTAGATGCTTTATTTGGCTAACTTATGAATTCCACTAGTCATTGCCAAACGAGGAGACCACTTTTGGTAGTCGCATGGCTCGGCTGTGCTGGGTTCCTTGAGCTTAGCCTTGAAAGAATTGAATCATTTTCTTCTTTCCCGAGCCCATCCCCACTGGCCCTATCCTTAGCCCCCGAGCGTTGGTAAAAAACGGCTCGTGACATGAGGAATAGGTGACAAGAGATCGGCTGGAAAAAGGTTGCACTAATTAGGCTGGACGTTCATTGAGCACGTCTCAGAGTAGTATAGCGAGGAAGTCATGATTAACCAGAATAATAAACATAAATGGCGACCCTGACTAAGTGGTAAAAAGTGGTGCTTTTAGGTTTACGGAACCCCTTGTTTCGAGACATAGTCCCAAAACAATGGTTTAAACAAACGAATCACCTAAAAGACCCTCAGAAAACCTCCTTGAATCAGGTACTTAATTTATGAATAAATCATTATTCGAGTAGTCCCGTCGCCTTTCTTCGTAGTCTTTGTTGAGTGGCGGAGCTCCCAGGGCCCTTCGGAGAGTTTGACATTCAAACGCGGAATGCTTGCTCTTCGGGTGCCATGGGCATCGCCCGTGGAGGGCTTTCTCGAATCGTTCCTTCAAACTGAGAGTCTTCTTTCTACGGGTGGATTGTTCCCCAGCTTCTTCCTTGTGCTTCCTAGTTGTCTCCAGGTAGTCGAGAGGGATTTGATAATGGGTGGGGCTGTAGGCTTCCACTTCTTCGTGCTCCTGCTGCTTGGCAATGATGACATTGCGGGTGTCCTGACCGGCGTTGATGATAGTGCGGAAGTCACCCATGGAGGAGTCGTAGAAGTTGCCGCTCCCCTACAGGTTCGTCTCGACCGCACGGTGCCTGCGTTTGGTGCGCTTCACATTGATGAGTTTACGGCGTTCCTTCTGGATGTCATCTGCATCTTCTACCTTGATGTTGTCTGGGAATTCAATACCCATTGTTGTGTCCATGTCTTCGTCGAGTGGATCAAGGAGGTACTCATCGTAGCCGTCTAGCTGGACCCGCTCTAAGCCTTCACAGTCCTTGCCGGCGTGAATCATGAATACTTCTCGATTGGGGGCGAAGAGTTTGGCACTCCGCATCACCTGGCCTCCATCTTCATCGTCGGAAGGAGGGAGGGGTCTGCCTTATTGAAAAGGGAGTTCGCCGGGGGAGGTAATGGATTGTGGTGGACTTGATTTGAGAAACCTGGAGGGTTTCATGCCCTTACGGTGCTCAAACCTGCCCGACCAATCTGATCCCCTTACCAGACCCCGGAGGTTACTTATTATAGGTGTCATATGAGCAGCCGAATCTGAGTAGTTGTCGGAAACAGTAGCCCCCCGACGCGCAGTGGCTTCTCCTTCTCCGGGTGGTAGTAGATGATCCAAATCCTCTTCCGATGCGGAGAGGGTCCTGGGTTGAACCGCCTTAGACCAAACTGAACATGACTTGGGGGATTCAAGTTTGTCGATGGAGAGAATGTGCGTTGCGCAAAATGTAGGCGGTGATGTGTAGCTTTGATTTGTGGGCGATTTGTCGACAAAGCCGACTAGTCGGAGCTGATTCCGACTAGTTGTTGACCGTGCGGAGCTAGTCGCTGAGTAGTTTAAGATTCATCCCCAACAAGTTTCTAGTTGAGATGAGTAGTTGAAGTAGTCGTTGGTGCTGCCGATTTGTCGAAGCAATCGTAGATATGGTGCAGCGCATCGATGTCGTGACGCAAGCTGAAGTTGAGCGGAGTAGTCGAAATCTTCCGGCTACCTGGGGTTGATACGCCGAAGGGTAGATTCTGCCAGAGTAATGCAATCTGCAATAACTTTGTCTTCCTAAAAAGGTAGTTCCTGCGTGAAGGCCACAAGACGGGAGTCGTACTCGAGTAGTTTAGAGGACTCTAAGCCTTTCCAGTACACGAACCGGCCTTGGGGCGTAAACGTTATGGTCAAATCTAGGTGATTACCCAGAAATGATTCGGGATCATCATCCGATTCCAAGTGGTCGTCGAGAACAGGGGCCTCCCGACAGGCGGTGGCTCCCTTGTCCTCGAGTCCTCCCAAGCTCCAGCTTGAAGGTATAGTACTAGTTAACGAGTACTTTTCGTCAGAGTCCGAGTAGTTGTCGAAAACGGGGGCCCCCGCCAGGCAGTGGCTCCCTCATTTCCAAACTTGAGAAGACGATCCAAGTCCTCCTCCAAGTCGGAGAGGGACTTGGACTGTGTAGCCTCCTCAGATCGGTTTGAATCCGATCTAAGTAGTCCTGGTGCAGCGTGAGTTGAAGTCGCATCAAAAACGGACGTCGTCTCGATCTCCCCGGCGTGATCAGGGAGCAGCAACTCATCAAGGCTGCCGACAAACTTGTTGAGGTCGCTGCTTCGAGTTGGTGTAGAGGCCTCTGGCTTCCTGGAGTCGGCTAGGTGGCCGTTGAAGCCACCCAAGTCGTTGGCGACACAGATCCAAGAGCCGAAGATGAAAGTTGTGCCCTCATCGAGCATGATGCTGGTGAAGCAGAAAGATGTCATCGAGTTCTCCGGTGGATGCTCGATGAACACCCCTACCAGGCGCGCCAGCTGTCGGTGTTTTACCGCCATGCCCACTAAGGGATACCCCCGAGGTGGTGAGTTTGTAGGTAGGGTGTCGCCGAGATCAGGAACTCAAAGGTGCAAGGAACACAATGTTTAGACAGGTTCGGGCTGCCGAGAGTGTAATACCCTATGTCCTGTGTCTTGTTTGTATTGCCTTATGTGTTGATCAGGGTGATCTCGTATGAGGCACGAGTTGTCTCTCAAGGTCCTGTTCATGGAGGGTCCCTGCCCGCCCTTATATAGTCTGGGGGGACAGTGTTACATGGAAAATCCTTGCCAGATACGAGCTTAGGAGTCCTCCCCGAGTACTACTCAGGTAGTTTTCTTCTATTCCGACTAGTTCTACAACTGCTCAAGTAGTTCTACTATAGTACGAGTAGTTACGACTGGTGTAGGGTGTGGGCCATGTCCCACCCCTTATCCTGTATGATGTACACCATGTGCACAGTCCCGTGGGCCCGGGCTTAACACCCCTGATATCTGAAACCTCCTCCAGGGGTTCGACTAACCTGCGCAGAGTCACTATGGCGCTCAGGTCTCGAGTGCGTGTTTCGAGTTGAGGACGTTGGGTGTTTCCCATCGAGTTGCACAAGCGCGTGCTGGGTTAGGTATTGCAGCCTTTGTATCTGGAGGTTTGGTGGTAGTTGTTGAGCTGGGAGCGCTGCTTCTACGATGGCGCCGATCGGGGTGCGATACTCCCGATCTTCAACTGCTGCGAAAGAGTTGTTGAGGTTCCTTTGGTACAGTGGGTTGCGTGCACGGTTTTTCATGTTTCGCCTATGCTTGGCGTTCTTCAACCGCCGGATCCTTCTGTACTCCTTGTTCTCGTCCTGAGGGGCATCCGCCATACGTTCGTCGGTAGATACTTCCATGAGTAGTTCGGTGTCGTACTCAGGACCCGGCTCGTCGTCATCCGCATTGCGAGGGAAGCCATGTAGACTTGACGATCCGGCAAGCTCTCAGCCATATGGTTGTACTCGACTAGCTCTTTGCTATCCTCTCCCTCTTCAGAGATGTGAGAGAGGGGTTTGTCTTCCTAAAAAGGCAGTTCCTGCGTGAAGGCCACAAGGCGAGAGTCGTATTCGAGTAACTCAAAGGGCTCTATGCCCTTCCAGTATACGAATCGGCCTTGCAGCGTAGACGTTATGGTCAAACCCAGGTGACTACCCGAAAAGGATTCGGGGTCGTCATCTGATTCCGAGTGGTTGTCAAAAATAGGGGCCTCCCGACAGGAGGTGGCTCCCTCATCTCCAAGCTTGAGCAGATGGTCTAAGTCCTCCTCCAAGTCGGACTATGTAGCCTCCTCGTTAGCCGAAGCGGCATTGAATAACCCGAACAGGAATAGGACACGCACCTCCTCAGATAGGTTTAAGTCTGATCTGAGAAGTCCTAGTGCAGCACGAGTTGAAGTCGCGTCAAAAACAGACATCCTCTCGATCTCCCTAGCGTGATCGGGGAGTAGCAACTCGTTGAGGCTGCTGCATCGACTTGCTGCAGAGGCCTCCGGCTTCCTAGAGTCAGCTAGGTGGCCATTGAAACCACCCAAGCCATTGGCGACGCAGATCCAGGAGCCAAAAATGAACGTTGTGCCCTCATCAAGCACGGTGCTAGTGAACCTGAAAGATGCCATCGAGTTATCCGGTGGATGCTCGATGAACACCCCTACCTGGCGCGCCAGCTGTCTGTGTTTTACCACCAAGCCCATCGAGGGATACCCCTAAGGTGGTGAGTTGTAGGTGAGGTGTCGCCGAGATCAGGAACTCGAGGGTGCAAGGAATACAAAGTTTAGATAGGTTCGGGCCACCGAGAGCGTAATACCCTACGTCCTGTGTGGTGGTCTGTATTGCCTTAGGTGTTGTCTATTTGTAGAGGGTCCCTGCCCGCCCTTATATAGTCTGGAGGGGACAGGGTTATGTGGAAATCCTAGCCAGATATGAGCTTAGGAGTCCTACCAGAGTACTTTTCGGGTAGTTTCCTTCTATTCTGACTAGTTCTACTACGGTACGAGTAGTTCTACTGTGATACGAGTAGTTACAACTGATGTAGGGCGTGGGCTATGTCTCATCCCTTATCCTAGAATACGTACGCCATGTGCGCAGTCCCGTGGCCCCGGGTCTGACAACCGGCACCGCGCACCTTCCCGAGACGGTTGCCATCCCCCCGAGATGCGGTGCCGCCTGAACTTCTAGGCGACGATGCGGTCATCGGTGGCAGTTCCCAAGAGGGTTCTTCAAGAGATCTCCTCCTCCACGTCCTCGCCATTCCTACGCCATTTTGAAGAGGGGATTTCAAGATCAAACTTCTGCCCTCGTAGTCCTTAGTTCGCCCCTTCCTAAAAGAGGGGTTTTTTCAAGAAATCCTATACCATTACACTGGAGCCCCGCTTGAGCTACAGTGATCCACTGCCTCCTCTTCGATCACCGAACGTCACGCCGCTATGCCTATCCAGCGCTCCGGCTCGCCGACGTCCACGCACCGCAGCTCCATCCACACCGACATGCTATCCCTTGGGTGGCCTCATCTTGCGCACCTCGTTCCGCGATGTCATCAACGCCAGCACTCGTGGTGGCAAGGCGGTGCCCGTCGCTGGCGGATCTCCCTACCGATGTGGCAGTTCAGATTGTGGGCCACCTTGTTGCACCTCGGTGCGGCCAATGGACGAACTCTGCGTGCTTAGGGTGAACCTGAAGTCGGCACGAGCATCTCCATAGAGCGGTTGTCCGACGACATGTATTGGGACGACCCCGATGGCTTCTTCACCCTACTTTCTCGCCTGGCCCAAGTCGGCAATCCGGAGGCCTACTTCATCACGGGGATGCATGTCGTCTTCCATGAACCTGTGGTCACACCCCTGCCAGTCCTCGACAAGAATGTTGAGCGCACCGCCCGCTGCGGCCACGAAGTGGCGGCCTATGTGGCCGCCATCCTCTTGTACATGGCCAATAACGGCACCGGCGACGACGATACTGCTAGGCAGTACATGAGACAGGCCGTGACCATGGAAGAATCAGTACTGGCGGCACCAGCGTGAGGCGGCGACACAATATTAATGTTGAGGGACTGTTTCAAGTGTCTCTGGAGGGCCGCGAATGTGATCTAGAGAGGGAGGTGGCGCATGCCCCTGAAGCGCGTGGCGCCGACACAACGCATGCCGATCTTCCGTGCGCAGGCAAGAATTGCGGCACCTACGTCCATCTACAACGAGGGACATTCTTACTATTTTGCAGCGAGGGCTCCGGATTCGTGGCGACAGCATGCTGTTCTTGGAGACAATTTTAGAGTGAATTAGTAGTGTACCTTTTGCTTTTCTGTTGCTTTTACTTGATGAATTTTAGAGTGAATTTGTAGATATGTATTGCTTTTCTGTTGCCTTTTCTTCATTAGGTACAGGGACCTTGCGGCCAATGTAAATATATATACATGATTAGTGAACATCTTACCCTCAAAAAAAGTACAAACTTACTCAATTTTCCACAACTATGTGGTCTGCCATAAGGTACCAAAATGATCACTGTTGGCAGTCAATTTCCATGATTTTTACCGCCAACATTTTCCTGGATTTCATACTTTTATGGCCAAAATCATGCTTAATTTATTTATCTACATGAGTTCCACTAGTTTTGGTGATTATTTGATTTTAGGAGCTCACTACATAAATTTTTGCCAAATTGGGAGAAACCCTAGGCTGGTCGGCCTGGCATTGAGGCGAACACGTACCAAACTTCACCTGCAGGGCCTCAAACACAAATCCAATCAACCTTGACCAACACATCATCAAGTAAAACATCCTATGGTCAAAAGGCTTGAACCATGGATTGATGGGCCCACTTGCAGTGACTACTGAGGTCTTCAGGCTCAAAACCACTTTCCTGAGGCATTTACAGACGTTGATCAACACGTCGGTGCATCAGAGGGCTGAGAGGAGCCAGAGACAGGCCGACCAGCCTCATCCAGGTCGGCCAGCCTCTAACTTCCATGCCTCAAAGCAACGCAACTGTTACCGACCTCCTAGAGTGATCAGAGGCATCCACAAGAAACGAGGTGACACGTTAGGCCGGCCGGCCTACCTGAGGCCGACCGGCCTGGCCCTGCAACGCCACGTGTCCATCTTCGCGTCCAAGCTAAGTTAACCATCATACCTTCTTACAAGACAAGCTAAGCAGCGAGTAACGACCTTGAGAACCTATAAATAGCTGCCCAAACCTCCATTCACAACACACCAACCTTGGAGAGAAGTTGAGTTCTTGGTTTAGTCACTCTACCTTAGTGTAGAATAGGGAGAGAGTGAGGTGAGAGCTTGGGTGAGAGCGAAGCTAGGAGAGGAGTTGGGTTCCCTCAGTCCTACTCTGACTCTGTAGCAACCTCGGAGGAATAAAGCTTATTCAAGTAAGTTTCTCGTTTATCTTCAGTGTCTCACTAGTTCTTCTCTTATTTTCAGTAATTTGTTTATTTACTTTCGTTGATCTGCGGGATCCCTTGTCTGCGTGCTTAGCAAGTTCTATCCATTTGGGATTTCTTCTAGCCTTAACGTGAGGCGGAAGTCAGTGACTTGATAGTTTAGGCGTGGTGCTTAGACTTGGTTAGTTACCTCGAGTTGTGTTCCACCCCACGGAACAGTGTGGTAGGCGGCAGGTGGCGATAGCCCTATCCGTCCGTTGTAGTCCACCATGTTCGGGTGTTTTCATAACAGTAGTAGCAGGTTGCCGTTGGACTCCCCTCTCACCCCTTTTTGAAGTCCTTCCTCTTCCAGCCACCAAAGCAAATCAAGTTAGTAGATAGCAAGTTATTTGGGTAATGAGTTCGCTAACTGAAGTTAAGCACTCTACCCTCTTATCTCTTCTCCCCTAGTGAGTCCGGTTGAAAAGTTCTAGGTCTGCTCGCGCTTATCATTCCTTGGATTCGATATCCCAGGTAAACTCCCTGGTGAAAGCTACATCGATATCCGTGCACTTGCGGATTAGTTCGTATAAGCTAAGGAGGGCCAACAAGCTTTCTGGCGTCGTTGCCAGGGAATGGTAGCAACACTAGTTCTAGAGCTTTTTCAGCTGTACACTTTCCACAACCTTTCCACACACCACATGGAGTTTACTCCTAGTTCCTCGGCAGTTCCATCTCACGAGTACTTGGAACCACCGCCATCTTGCCACCCCATATTATTTGATGGTTATGAGATCTGTCCTAGTCTTTTAGCCACGGTTCGCGCATAGTCCTTTTCTGGTAAGAAGGACGAATGTCCATATGCTCACCTGCAGGAATTCGAGGAGAATTGCTCTCTTCTCACCATACCCGGTATGAATCAAAACACCCTATGGTGGAAGCTATTCCCCCTCTCTCTGACATGGGAGGCGAAAATTTAGTACAACCGGAAGGCAGGACGAGTTGGAGGAGATTGGATTGTACCGAAGGATGAGTTTTGCTTACTCTTCTTCCCTATTACCAAAGTGATGCCGCTTCGCATTCAACTGCTGACATTCAAGCAAGGCGAAGAGTCACTTGGAGCAGCGTGGGCAAGATTCATACTGATGGCAACTTCTGGACCACCTTAAAGTATTCCAAAAGAGATGCTAATGCAGCACTTCGTTGGCGGGTTGAAGCCGGAGAGCGCGCATTCCATGTATGTTGCCTCCGAGGGATCCATCATGTACAAGATAGTGGCTACGGACTATTCTGGAGAAAGTCCTTGACAACACTCAGTACACGGGAGTCTTCGACAATCCACCCGAGCCAGGTGATCAACCCAAGGAGAATCAGCAAGTTCACATCATATCAGCTGTATCCTCTCCACCTCCACCATACATAGAGGAGATCACCGAACCAAGCAAGTCCACAGATCATGAGCCACTCATTGAAGATATGCCAATGTTAATCCCTGATCTCTTCACATAAGAAGAGTATATGGAACTCGGCAATACATCAAACTTGCCGAAGGAGCACAAGTGCATATGCTCAAGATCTGAGGCGTTCATTCCAGACGCTACACCGCAGATTGAGGTTCTTACTGCGATTATGAGCAAGGAATGGACAGAGGAAGTGGAATCAAGCAAAAGTATCATACAGATCTACCGCAATTTTAGAATACTCCTCTGCATTATTGGGGATGCTTCACTGCAAGAAGTCTTTTACAACCCAAAAGTTGGGGCGAATGTGATGTCCAAGACTTTGGCAGATCATATTGCACCAGAAGAACCCCTAATCTTCTCTCATAAGCACCTGAGGTGGATCGACGGCTAGATCGTGAAGAGCACAGGAATCCTCAGCGTTACGCCTTTGAAGATGGGACGTAACAAGGTGTTCTTGGATTTTCACATCTTCGATATCCCTGAACGTGAAGAGTTCATCTTAATTGGGCAGCCAATAGAGCACTTGTCAACCCAAACAGAGACCGAGCAAGCCTCGAGGTTAAGGTTGGCAAAGATAGAATACCTGTCAGCTTAGTTCGTTGATGCAACACCATTGCAGAAGCTAGACCCGAGCAAGACCCAGTGGAGGAAGCAATGAGCATCATTCAAGAGGGGATGACTCAGCCCATTATTGAAGACGATGTCATTCACTTCACCAAGGAGATAGAGTCAGACGGCTAGAATAAGCTCAACGAAGAAGAGAAACCGCAACCTCCTCTTCCTGAGTTGAAGCCGTTGTCTCCTGGTCTGAAGTATGCTTTCCTCCACAACAACAGAAGCATGCCAGTCGTCATCAGTGATAAGCTGACAGAGAGTGAGACTCGGCGGCTCGTTGTAGTCTAGGAGAATTACCAATCCATCATTGGGTATTCTCTACAAGACTGGAAGGGGATCAGCCCCAACCTATGCACCCATCACATTCCAATGGAACCGGACCATAAGCCGTCAAGAGAGCATCAATGATGGGTTAATGATGCGATAAGAGAGGTAGTAAAGAAAGAGGTTCTGAAGCTACTGCACGCGGGCATCATCTACCCCGTGCAAGACAGTGAGTGGGTCAGCCCAGTTCAAGTAGTTTCAAAGAAGGGAGGCATGACAGTAGTCCAGAATGAGAGAAATGAGCTCATACCTCAAAAGATAGTTACTGGATGGCGGATGTGTATCGACTACCGGATGCTCAACAAGGCTACCCGGAAAGATCACTTTCCTCTCCCCTTCATTGATGAGATGCTTGAACGGTTGGCAAAGCATTCATTCTTCTGCTACCTTGATGGATATTCTAGTTATCATCAAATTCCTATCCATCCGGATGATCAGAGTAAGACTACCTTCACTTGTCCCTATGGCACATTCACCTACAGGCGAATTTCGTTTGGTGTTTGCAATGCAGCTGCTTCATTTCAAAGGTGTATGATGGCGATCTTCTCCGACCTAATTGAGAATATCATGGAAGTATTCATGGATGACTTCTCAGTTTGTGGCAAGAGCTTTGAGGAGTGCCTTGAGAATTTGGACAAAGTTCTCTAGAGATGCCAAGAAACACACTTAGTCCTTAATTGAGAGAAGTGTCACTTCATGGTTAGAAAAAGGGATAGAAGTGGATTTGGCAAAAAATGAGGTGATTGAGCAGTTGCCACCCCCGACGAACCTCAAGGCAGATCGGAGTTTTCTGGGGCACGCAGGCTTTTATCGGAGGTTCATGAAGGACTTCTCCCATATAGCCAGGACTTTGACAAAGTCTTCTTGCCATAGAGATCCCATCAACTTCGATAAGGATTGCCTCATAGCCTTCTACACCCTTAAGAAGGCACTGGTGTCCGCACCCATCATACAACCACCAGATTGGAATCTTCCATTCGAGATCATGTGCGATGCAAGTGACTACACCGTCGGCGCAGTGCTGGGTCAATGCAGAGACAAGCAGCATTATGCCATATCATATGCCAGTAAGACATTGACCGGACCCTAGTTGAACTATGCAACAATAGAGAAGGAACTTTTAGCAGTGGTATTCGCCATTGACAAGTTCAGATCCTACCTGGTTGGTGCCAAAGTCATAGTATACGCGGATCATGCTGCACTAAAGTACCTCCTAACCAAGAAGGATGCCAAGCCATGACTCATCCGTTGGATTCTGCTCTTACAAGAAATCTACTACTAATTAGTGGATGATTTTATAGCGAAAACGGTCAGCAGTGGGCTGCCTTCTCGCATATAAGAAGTCCTAGAGACGTCCACTAACATACGGGAAAAACCCACGATCTCCTTTCTCTCTCGCTCTTTTTCCTTTTGGTGAACTGTACTATCGTATTGAGCTGGTAAGTCTCGATGCCTTTTCTCCTGGGCGTGCACCGAGGAGAAGGGTGAGCGGTATCTCCGAGCCGTTGCCTTTGCGAAGCCTGCACGAGGGACGGCAATAATGTTTCTGGGCAGCGCAATTGCACGACCGCTCAAGGCCGATCGACTACATTCTGCACTGCCTCGACTACGATATGTGCGTAGTATCTTCACGAGGACGGAGCGCTGATATGTAAGTGTGATGGATTTATATATGAGTTTGTTTCAGCTCTATTTAATCTGTCCACTGTTAGTTTTGAAATACATAACAGTAGCATTGTTTTATGTAATTTGCCTCGAATTAAAATATTGTAGATTTAAACGCATATTTCCAACACTTAGGGCGTGTTTGGAAGAGCTCCACTCCAACTTACCTAGCTCCGCCCCACGAACTCCTGGCCAGACACGTCTAGCTCCAGGAACTCCAGAAAAAACTTGGAGTTGGGGAACACCTACGTGAGTCTAACTGTAGGTCACAGTTCTTGAGATAGGGCGCTCTCATAAAAAACTCACTAAAACATATGAGAGCATACCTTTAACGCTCCGGTTAGGCAAGGTCTCTTTGGTAGCCTAGCATCAGCTATGACTTCAAGTGAAGTTTGACTGCACTGATGCTAGGAATTCAAGGCTTAGTCCATAATCTAGCCGCAGGAAGATGAATCTTCTTGTTCTAGGTGTAAATTCAACCCGTACGGGACTTATGCTAAAATGCTGGTATATTAATAGTATTACAACACATTGATCCTTTGTCCTTCTTATTCTTACTTTGGTATTGGTAGGCGATTGCTGGAAAATAGGCCCATTTTAGGAATTCCAAAGCAAGAGTGCATGCAATCCAATAGTCCCATACTGCTAGTTTGAGTTGGTGCAAGCCAACTTAAATAGAAGAGCTCTCTCCCATAGTTGAATAGTCAATCAAGGGAAGAATGGGTCTGGTTTACACAACACAACGCACGCACACGCGTATATACGTGTATGTTTTCATGTGATGAACCGCATCACTTGTGACTTGGGATGCAGCGAGCAGCCAAGCCAAGTTGGTGTAAACCGTTTGCCATCTGTGTAATAATCTTTTGACAACAGTCATTAGACATGATTAATGCGCAATCAATACCATAATCTCGAGTTAAATGGGCAGTATTAATCCAAGTTAATGGGAGGTTATTACTCCTAGTTAGTGGGTGATTTTATAGCGAAAACTGTCAGCAGAGGGCTGCCTTCTCGCATATAAGAAGTTATGGAGACGTCCAGGAACATACGGAAAAAACCCACGATCTCCTTTCTCTCTCGCTCTTTTTCCTTTCGGTGAACTGTGCTGTCGTACTGAGCTGCTGAGTCTCACCGGCTCTTCTCCTGGGCGTACACCGAGGAGAAGGGTGAGTGGTATCTGTCGGTGTTTTACCGCCACGCCCACCAAGGGATACCCCCGAGGTGGTGAGTTTGTAGGTGGGGTGTCGCCGAGATCAGGAACTCGAAGGTGCAAGGAACACAAGGTTTAGACAGGTTTGGACCACCGAGAGCGTAATACCCTATGTCCTGTGTGGATTGTATTGCCTTTTATGGTGATCGTCCCCAAGGGGGTCCCTGTCCGCCCTTATATAGTCTGGGGGGACAGGTTTACATGGAAGTTCTAGTCAGGTACAAGCCCAAAAGTCCTACCCGAGTACTTCTTGGGTAGTTTCCTACCGTGTCCGACTAGTTTCTCTACTATATGAGTAGTCCTACTGTACTACAAGTAGTTACAATAGATGAAGGGTGTGGGCCATGTCCCATCCCGTATCCTAGAAGAAGTACGCCACGTGGACAGTCCCGTGTGCCCGGATCTGACAAGCCCCCAAGCTCTTCGTAGCCGAGTACTGCAGGCGTCCGACTGCTTCTGAAGGCGTCTTCGAGTTCTTCCGACCTTCATCTTGAAGGTGTCCTCCGAGTACTTCCTTGGCTGCGTCGAGGCTGTGAGGTGCTCATGCCCCGAGTAGTTGACAAATCTTGAGTCTTCTGTCCTTATCTTCCAGTAGATTTGAAAAATAAGCCGCTGATGACACGTGTCCTGCAGCCCCCCGAGCCTTGAATCCAAATCCCCAAGGTTTGGAATAAAGAATCCAAAGAATCATGGCATGCAATATATGATGGTAAAGATTTGATGGTCAAGATGGGCAAATCAGTTCAGTTAATTTGAAAACCTCTTTTTTCGGGATGAATTCCCTGAAAAAATGATTAGACAAGTAACTTCTTCAACAAAAAACCCAAAATTACCTCTCAAATCAATCTTTGTGCCTTGAGCCAATGACTAAATAAGACCTCTAGGTAATAATCTGAACAAATCCCTTATTTCAGAATAAAATCCCTGAAATAATGGTTAACAAATATCTACCCAAGATAAATCTTAAAAAGCCTCTTGCATCGGGTATTGTCGAGTAGTTTACAACGTCCAGGATGGAAGCATGACGGCTATCCCTTGAGACACACTGAGTGCCTTGTACTGGAAATATGAGTGCAAGGCCCCTTCAGTAACCCAAAGTACTAGTTGGAAACCAGTAATTAGTTACTGGAAGTATGGAAGCGAGGCTCCTTCAGCAAACTTGCGTGTAATACTAGTCATAAACCAGTAAAATGGAGTTGTACTTGAAACTATGAGCGCAAGGCCCCTTCAGTAACCCAAGATACTAGTCGGAAACTAGTAATTACTTACTGGAAGTATGGGAGCGAGGCTCCTTCAGCAAACTTGCGCGTGATACCAGTCGGAAAGCAATAAAACGGAGTTGTACTGGAAAGTATGCGCACAAGGCCCCTTCAGTAACCCAAGATACTATTCGAAAACTAGTAATTAGTTACTAGAAGTATGGGAGCGAGGCCCCTTCAGCAAACTCGAGCGTAATCTCCAGGCACCAATAGAGGATGTCCCAATTCATCAAGGATGAAAAACGGCGTAGATGCTCAATATTCCAAGAATTAGGAACCTCCTGGCCATTAGGGTACTGTAGGCGATAAGATTCAGGGCCTGTAATCTTGTGAACGATGAAAGGCTCTTTCCAACACGAGTTAAGCTTATGTAGCCCGGTATCATCCTGGATTCGTCGAAGAACCATATTGCCAACATTGAAAGAGCGCCGTTGAACATTCCTGTCGTGGTAACGACGAACTCCTTGTAAGTAGCAGGCCAACTGGAACAAGACATTGCATCTGATTTCCTCAGCTGAATCAAGCTCGAGATGTCTTGCTGTGTCAGCCTCGCCTTCTTCAAACTTCTCCAGTGGAGGAGACCTCCACATCACGTCAGCTGGTAATATAGCTTCAGACCCGTATACGATAAAGAAATGTGACTGTCCTGTGGCTTTGCTTGGTTGTGTGCGAAGCCCCCAGACTACTGATGAGATCTCATCGATCCCCTTGCCGCCTGTCGGTGTTTTACCGCCACGCCCACTAAGGGATACCCCCGAGGTGGTGAGTTTGTAGGTAGGGTGTCGCCGAGATCTTGAACTCGAAGGTGCAAAGGAACACAAGGTTTAGACAGGTTCGGGCCGCCGAGAGCGTAATACCCAATGTCCTGTGTGGTTTGTATTTCCTTTGATGATGATTATCCCCGAGGGGGTACCTGTCCGCCCTTATATAGTCTGGGGGGACAGGTTTACATAGAAATCCAAGTCGCGTACAAGCCCAGGAGTCCTACCCGAGTACTTCTCGGGTAGTTTCCTACCGTGTCTGACTAGTTTCACTACTCTACTAGTAATCCTACTGCATTATGAGTAGTTACAACAAATGTAGAGCGTGGGCCATGTCCCATCTCGTATCCTAGGAAAAGTGTGCCACGTGTACAGTCCCGTGTACCCGGCTCTGACAAGCCCCCGAGCTCTTCGTAGCCGAGTTCAGCAGGCGTCCGAGTACTTCTGAAGGCGTCTTTGAGTTCTCCCAAACTTCATCTTGAAGGTGTCGTCCGAGT
Organism: Panicum miliaceum; assembly: GCA_032594955.1. Taxonomy (NCBI): domain Eukaryota; kingdom Viridiplantae; phylum Streptophyta; class Magnoliopsida; order Poales; family Poaceae; genus Panicum; species Panicum miliaceum. Next base: position 24,727,691 of record CM064059.1, on the reverse strand, counting down.
ACTTTCCTGGTTGAGTCAAGGTGCTCACGCCCCGAGTAGTTGTCCAGTCTTCTTTATATGGGGTGCGATTAAACTCGCACTCTATATGGAGTAACCCCCGAGCCTTAGGTTGACTCATAGAATCAGGCTGAGGGTAAATTTAATCTTGAGTCTTCTATCCTTATCTTCCAGCAGATTTAAAAAATAAGTTGAGGATGACACGTGTACCGCATCCCCCGAGCCTTGAATCCAAATCCCCAAGTTTTTGGAATCTAGGATCAAAGAATCATGGCATGCGATTTGTGACGGTAAAAGATTTGAAGGTAAATCAAGGGCAAATTGGTGTAGTATATTTGAAATCATCTTTTTTGGGGATGAATTCCCTGAAAAAATGGTTAAACAAATAACATCCCAAAGAACACCCAAAATTATCTCTCAAATAAATTTTTGTGCCCTGAGCCAATGACTAAATGTATCCTCTGGGTAATAATTTGAACAAACCCGTTATTTCGGAATAAAATCCCTGAAATAATGGTTAACAAACATCTACCCAAGATAGATCTTAAAAAGCCTCTTGGATCGGGTATTGGCGAGGAATTTTACACCGTCCAACATGTAAGCATGAGAGCTATCCCTTGAGGCACGCTTAGTGCCTTGTCCCATCAAGCCCCCAAGCTAGGAGCCAGATGATAAGCATAAAGTAGGCATAGCACGAACGGTGGCGCTTGCCCCCGAGCCCAGGCCTTGAGCAAGTAGCCGCTGGTGCTTGAACAGTCGATGAAGCCATCTAGTCGGAGTCAGTCCCGACTAGGGTGGTAGTCAAAACAAGTAGTCGAACATGTGTAGAACCAGTCGTAAACTAGTAAACTTCTTGGCATGGGAGCGAGGCCCCTTCAATAATATAGTGTACAAGTCAAAAACTAGTAATATGTTACTGGAAATAAGGGAGCGAGGTCCCTTCACCAAACTAGTAATATGTTACTAGAAATATGTTACTGGAAGTATGAGCGCAAGGCTCCTTCAGTAACCCAAGAGAATAGTCAGAAACTAGTAATTAGGTACTGGAAATATGGGACGAGGCCCCTTCAGCAAACTTGCGCATAATACCAGTCGTGAACTGGTAAAACGGAGTTGTACAGGAAGTATCAATCTCCAGGCACCAATAGAAGATGTCCCCAGTTGATCAAGGATAAAAACGACGTAGATGCTCAATATTCCAAGAATTTGGTACCTCCTTGCCATCAGGGTACTGTAAGCGATAAGATCCAGGGCCGTTAACCTTGTGCACAATGAAAGGTCCTTCCCATCATGAGTTAAGCTTGTGTAGCCTGGTATCATCTTGGATTCATCGAAGAACCATATCTCCAATGTTGAAAGAGTGTCGTTGAACGTTCCTGTCGTGGTAACGACAAACTCCTTGTAAGTAGTGAGCCGACTGGAACAATACATTGCATTGGATTTCCTCTGCTGAGTCAAGCTCGAGATGTCTTGCAGTGTCAGCCTCGCCTTCTTCAAACATCTCTAGTCGTGGACACGTCCACATCACGTCGGCTAGTAATATAGCTTAAGACCTGTATACAAGAAAGAAAGGTGACTGCCCTGTGGCTTTGCTTGGTTGTGTGCGAAGCCCCCAGACTACTGACGAGATCTCATCGATCCTCTTGCCGCCCTTTTTGCTATTCTCATCGTAGAGTCTTTTCTTCAATCCATAAGGAATCAAACCGTTGGCGCCCTCAACATGGCCATTGGCCCGAGGGTGAGCCACTGAAACATATTTGACTTCAATGGAACTGTGTTCACAGAAATCCCAAAACTAATGCGAGTGGAAATTGGTCCCAGATCTGTAATGATAGTGTTGGGAAAGCCAAAGCGATGTAAGATATCACAGATGAAAGTAACCACTCGATCCGCCGTGAGCGTTGCGATTGGCTTGTACTCAATCCACTTGGTAAACTTGTCAATGGCCACCAACACGTGTGTGAAACCTCTTGGCGCAGTTGTTAAGGGCCCTATCATGTCCAGGCCCCAGCATCCAAACGGCCATAAGGGTGGTATAGTAATAAGGTTATGGGTCGGAACATGGGGCTGTCTGCCAAAGAACTGGCAGTTGGTACACCGGCGAATGAGTACTTCAGCATCTGCCAAAGCTGTCAGCCAGTAGAAACCAGATCGAAACGCCTTGCCGACTAGTGTGCGAGAAGCCGCGTGGTTCCCGCACACGCCTTCGTGAATCTCTTGGAGTATCTCTTTGCCCTCCTTCGTACTGACACATTTCATGAGTATGCCTGATGCTGATCCACACTTGTACAGGTTGCCCCCGACTGGAACATACCTTTTGCTGCACCGTAGGATGCGAGTAGCTTCAGCACTTTTTGGGTCGACGCCGGGGTTTAGTTTGTGCTCCTGGATGTAGTCGATGAAGGCCACCCTCTAGTCGACCTCGATCATCAAGACCTCTCAGTCAGGCTCCTTGGGACCCTGAGCGATGGAACTTGAGTTTGGTGCCCTGATGGAAGGGTGATGAACCTTGTGAACGAAAACTCCCGGTGGTACGTTAGCTTGATCAGAATCCAGTTTGGAGAGCACATCTGCGCCCACATTGTTGTCGCGAACAACAAGGTGAATTTCCAGCCCCAACAACTTTTTCTCGAGCTTGCGTATTTCCATAACGTAGGCGTCCATGGTGTCCTTGTTGATATCCCACTCCTTGTTGACTTGTTGAACCACTAGTAAGGAATCACCGTAGACGAGTAGTCGCTTGATGCCCAGGGAGACTGCCAGGCGTAGCCCGTGCAATAATGCCTCGTACTCAGCTTCGTTGTTGGATACCCCGAATAGTATTTGAAACACGTACTTGAGCTGTTCTCCTCTCAGGCTGATGAAAATTACTCCCGCACCACCACCACCGAGCTTGAGTAAGTCGTCAAAGTACATGATCCAGTGCTCTGGCTGGTTGGTTGGGGCTTCCACTTGGTTTTCTCACCACTCCGCCATGAAATCGACCAGTGCCTGCGACTTGAGGGTTGCCCGGGGCTTGAAGTCAAGTGTCAGGGCTCCCAGCTCCACTTCCCACTTGGAGATGCGCCCGGTAGTGTCCCGATTGTGGAGGATATCCGCCAATGGGAAGTCGGAGACCACCAGGATATTGTATGCATCGAATTAGTGGCGAAGCTTCCTGGAAGTGATGAGTATACCATAAAGTATTTTCTGAATCATTGGGTAACGAACCTTAGATTTAGAGAGGACTTCGCTGATGAAGTAAACTGGTCGCTGCACCCCGAAGGCGTGGCCTTCTTCCTGTCGTTCCACCATGATTGCCGTACAGACGACGTGAGTAGTCGCGGTGATGTAGAGTAGCAGGTTCTCGCCTGGTTGGGGAGCCGTCAGGATGGGTGGCGACTGCAAATGGTGCTTGAGATCTTGCAGTGCCTGGTTTGCCTCTTCGGACCACTTGAACTTGACGTGGAGCTTGAGCAATTTGAAGAAGGGTAGTCCCCTTTCTTCAAGTCGGGAGATGAATCGATTCAACGCTGCCATGCAGCCTGTGAGCTTCTGGACGTCCTTGATCATTCTTGGAGTGTCCATGGCTGTGATGGCGTTGTCTTCTCCGGGTTTGCTTCAATTCCTCGGTGACTAACAATGAACCCGAGTAGTTTTCCTTGTGGCACACCAAAGACGCACTTTGTCGGGTTAAGCTTCCATCGAAACCTTCGCAAGCTGTTGAATGTCTCCTCGAGATTAGTGATGAACTCGTCGTTGGATCTGGTCTTGATGACCACGTCACCCATGTAAGCTTCAACGTTGTGGTGTAGTTGGTGCGCAAGGCACAGTTGGATGGCCCGTTGGTAGGTGGCTCCTGCATTCTTCAACCCGAATGACATTGTAGTGTAAGCGTATGCTCCAAAGGGGGTGATGAACGCTGTTTTGATCTGGTCTTTCTCCTTGAGAGCTATCTGATGGTAGCCCGAGTAGCAGTCAAGGAAGGAGAGCAAGACGCAGCCAGTCGTAGAGTCGATGACTTGGTCGATGCGTGGGAGCGCGAAGGGTCCTTCGGGCAGTGTTTATTAAGATCAGTATAATCCATACACATCCTCCATTCATTATTATTCTTTTTCAAGACTAGTATAGGGTTAGCTAACCACTCGGGGTGGTACACTTCTTTAATAAAACCAGCCGCGAGTAGTTTTGCCAGCTCTTTCTTGATGGCCTCCCTCTTGTCGGGGGCGAAGCATCGTACTCGTTGCTTCTTCGGAGTGGCTTTAGGGTCAACTTTTAGGCAGTGCTCGATCAACTCCTTGGGCACCCCTGGCATATCCGCTGGTTTCCACGCTAGTTAGACCTAAGGAAGTTGACGAGCGCGCCTTCCTATTTGTCGCATAAACTGCCCCCGATCAAAGCAGTCTTGGACGGGTCGCCTTCTTGCAGCTGGATGGTCTGGATGCCGACGTCGCTGGGGTTGGGTTTAACCCTCGACTGGCTAGGCCGCTGGTTGGAGATCTCCATCTCTAAGATGGTCAGCTTCAGTGTGGCCGTGACTACTTCTGCAGATGGCTCTGGCACACGCGATGCCGTGGCGTACTCGATCGCCTCCTGGTCGCAGTCGTACGACTTCTTCAGCACGCCACGGAGTGTGAGCATGTCTGTCTTGCCTGGCATTTTGAGTAGCACGGCCATGAATTTGGCTAGTGCCAGTCTGCCAAGGATGGCATGGTATGACAAGTTGAAATCCGCCACCTCAAACTTGATGTACTCGGTGCGGTAGTTGTCTTTTGTAACAATGGTGACTGGCAGGACCACTGACCCGAGTGGTGTAGCCGCATTACTCGGGACGATGCCATAGAAAGTAGCTTTGCTGGGAGTGAGCATCTTGGAGATGTCCAGTCCCATCTTCTTCAGAGTACTCGCGAAAAGTAGGTTGAGGCCGCTCCCACCATTGATGAGTACTCGGGTGAGCTATGAGCCTGCCACGATAGGGTCTAGGACGAGCGGGAATTTTCCCGGCTCGGAGAAGCTGGTCCATTGATCGTTCCTGGAAAAGGAGATCGGGACCTCGCTATATCTCAAAGGCCTTGTCGTGGCCGGCTCCACAGAGAGTATTTCGCGCAGGGTTACCTTCTGCACGCGCTTGGAGGGGAATCCGCCGTCTCTGCCGAAGATGATGTTGACGATGTTCTTGGGATCCTGGAAGTCTTGAGCCCCCAACTTGACACCTCCCTCATCATCCTCCTGGTCCTTCCGCTTTCCTCCCTGAGGGAGGGGTGGTGCATTGAGTGACTTGCGGATGGTGACGCACTCGAAAAGCGTGTGTCTCGACTTCGGGTGTATGGGGCACTGTTTGTGCATGACTTGCTCGTATTGTGCTTGGTTGTTCCCTGAGTGGTTCCGCTGGCTTTTGTCAAAGTGGTCGTTGCCACTAGCTTGCTTGTCATGGTTGCGCTTGGGGAAGCAGTCATTCTCCTCGTCCTCCTGGTCAGCCCACCGTGCCATCATGTCACGCAACTCCATGGATTAGTCGAATGGTTGCGCCTGAAGTCGTGGTACGTGTGCTTCGAGAAGAGCCCATTCTGGAAGCAACGGATGACGTCTTCGTCGGTGATGTTGGCGATGCTGGCGCGTGTCTCTAAGAAATGCCATGTGTAGGACCTCAGGGTCTCGTTCATCTCTTGCTTCACCCGGGACAGGTCATGGCGAGTGCCCGCCCTGATCATGGATCCCTGGAAGTTGTCGACGAAGGCCCGCTTGAGGTCCTCCCAAGAGTCGATGGAGTTTGGCTTGAGGCTTTCAAGCCACGTGAGGGGCGCGGACTCCAGAGCCAGCGGGAAGTAGAGAGCTTTGGTGGAGTTGGATCCCCCTGAAACATCAATAGCAACGGAGTAGCATCGAATCCACTTGCGTGGGTCCTGCTTACTATCATACTTGGGGATTCCGACTGGTTTGAAGTACTTTGGGTAGAACTTGTCGGTGATGCTGGTCGTGAAGGCGGGGAAGCGGTCGCTGTCGTCGTCATCGTGGCGCCTGCCAGTACGGTCCCTTCTCCTCGCTTCAATACAAGCCGCACGTTGTGGCCTTCGTTGATTTTCTGCCTGAGGTCGATCGTGGGAGCATCGTGAAGGTTGGCCTCGAGTTGATCTTACTCTTGATGCCTTGCCCCACGCTGGTTGCGAGTGGATTGTTGTACTTCTTGTTCATTGTTGCCACGCGTAGACAAGTGGCCGTCGTTGCGCTGGCGGTTGTTGTTCCTCTGGCTCCCGGGGCCTCCTCCTGGGGTGCGACTGACCAGCGAGGTATCACCATGGCGCTCAGACCTCGAGGGCTGATTCCGAGTGGAAAACACTGGATGTTGCCCATCGAGTTGCCCGAGCGCGCGCTGGGTCAGGTACTGCAGCCTTTGTATCTGAGGATTGGGTGGAAATTGTTGAGCTAGGAGTATTGCTTCTGTGATGGCGCCAATCGGCGTACGGTACTCGTGATCCGCGACCGCTGCAAAAGCATTGTTAAGATCCCTTGGTTCGCGGGCGCGATTCTGCGTGTTGCGCCTGCATTGAGTGCGCTTGGCGTTTTTTACCCGCCGGATCCTTCGGTGCTCCTCGTCTTCATGTTGGGGAGCATCAGGTGTGGGCTCGTCGGCTGAGACATCCGCGAGTTGTTCATTGTCGTACTGGGGGTCCAGCTCGTCGTCCTCTGCGTTGCGAAGGGAGGCCATGCAGATTTGACGATCCGGCGAGTGGTGAGCCATAAGGTTGTACTCGAGTAGCTCCGTGCTACTTTCTCCTTCTTCCGCAATAGGAGAGAGGGGTCTACCCTCCTGGAAGGGTAGTTCCTGCATGAAGGCCACAAGGCAGGACTTGTAATCGAGTAGTTCGGAGGGCTCAAAGCCCTTCCAGTGCACGAAACATCCTTGCGGCGTTGATGTGATGGTTAAACGCGGAAGGCTGCCCGAAAAAGATTCGGTGTGGTCGTCGTGTTGCGAGTGGTTTTCAAGGGCGGGGGCTGCCCGACGAGCGGTGGCTCCCTCGTCTCCGAGTCCTTTTCGGAACCGGCTTGAAGGTGTAGTACTACGCAAGGAGTACTCTCCGTTGGAGTCCGAGAAGGTGTCAAAAATGGGGGCCCCCCGGCAAGCGGTGCCGCCGACGTCCTTGATCTTGAGTAGCAGATCCAAATTCTCCTCCAAGTCGGAGAGGGATTTAGATTGTGTGGTCTTATTAGATCGGTTTGAATCTGACCCGACTAGATCTAGTGCATCACGAGTGGAAGTCGCGTTGAAAACGGACATCTTTTCGATCTGCTGGGCTAGATCGGGAAGCAACAGATCGTCGAGGTTGTCGATGAACTCGTCGAGATCGCTGCTTGGAGTTGATGAAGAGGCCTCCGGCTCCTTGGAGTTGGCTAGGTTGCTGTTGAAGCCACCCAAACCGTTGGCGACGCAGATCCAAGAGCTGAAGATGAAGGTTGTGCCCTCATCGAGCACAGCGCTGGTGAAGTTGAAAGATGCCATCGAATTCTCCGGTGGATCTCGATGATCCCCCTACCTGGCGTGCCAGTTGTCGGTGTTTTAATGCCACGCCCACCGAGGGATACCCCCGAGGTGGTGAGTTTGTAGGTAGGGTGTCCCCGAGATCAGGAACTCGAAGGTGCAAAGGAACACAAGGTTTTAGACAGGTTCGGGCCGTTGAGAGTGTAACACCCTACGTCCTATGTGGTTTGTATTTCTTTTGATGATGATTGTCCCCGAGGGGGTCCCTGTCCGCCCTTATATAGCCTTAGGGACAGGTTTACATGTAAGTCCTAGTCGGGTACAAGCCCAGGAGTCCTACCCGAGTACTTCTCGGGTAGTTTCCTACCGTGGCCGACTAGTTTCACTACTGTACAAGTAATCCTACTGCATTACGAGTAGTTACAACAAATATAGGGCGTGGACCATGTCCCATCCTGTAACCTAGGAGAAGTGTGCCATGTGGACAGTCCCGTGTGCCCGGGTCTGACAGATTGTCCACTTGAGGAAAGTGCAGCATGCTCCGCCAATAAACAGGAATCTCATTAGCGGGTCCTTGTTATGTTGAGATGGTTATAAGTTAGTGTTTGAGTCCAATAAAGCTGTAATTTCTAAATTCGGGAACTTTGTTGGTAAAGGCTATGATAGCGGAGGCTTGCTCCGCTTAAATACGGTTGAGCCAAATTTCCATTTGAATATTGCATCTATGAATAAAAGTTGTGAGTCCAATGTGTGGCACTCTCATTTCTGTCATATGAATTTTGACACCATTGCTAGAATGTCCACATTAGAGTTAATTTAGAAATTGGAAGTAGTCAAAGGATCAAAGTGCCAATCGTGTGTACAAGCAAAACAACCTCGAAAACCTTTCAAGAGTTTAGAGGAAAAGAGGGATTTGGCACCATAAGATCTTATTCATTCAGATCTATGTGAGATGAATGGATTGTTGACTAGAGGAGGCAAGAGATATTTTATGACCTTGATAGATGATGCTACAACTTACTGCTATGTTTACTTGCTGAAAATATTAGATGAAGATTTTCACTACTTTAAGATTTTTAAGGCCGAGGTTGAGAACCAACTTGAGAGGAATATCAAGTGTTTACGTGATGATCGTGGAGGAGAATACATCTCCAATGAGTTCTCTCAATTCTATGCTGAACATGGTATAATCCATGAGGTCATACCACCATATTCACCTCAATCAAATGGGGAGGCTGAGAGGAAAAATCGGACACTTACAGACTTGGTTAATGTCATGTTAGAGAGCTCCGGTATGTCCTATGAATGGTGGGGGGAAGCTATTTTGACAGCAACTTTTGTCCTTAATCGGGTTGTGACAAAGAACAAAGATGTCACTCCTTATGTGGGATGGAAAGAGCGTAAGCCTAATGTCAATTTTATGCGCACGTGGAGTTGTTTGGCGAAAGTCAATATACCAGCGCCGAAAAAGAGAAAGCTTGGAGCCAAGACAGTAGATTGTGTGTTTTTGGGTTATGCATAAAACAACACGGCTTATAGATTTTTAGTTGTGAAATCAGATTTTCCTTATGTGAGCGTATACACAATTATGGAGTCACTTGATGCTTCATTCTTTGAGGAGGTGTATCCTATGTAAACAATAAGCAATAGTGAAACTAAGGTTTACACTCAACCTGAAATGATGGCTCCACCAGAACCAAATAGTGAACCGGTTACTTCCGACGAAGATGATGATAAAGTCGATGATGCTCCACACAGAAGTAAAAGACAAAGGGTTGCAAAATCCTTTGGTGATGACTTTATTGTTTATCTCGTGGATGACGTGCCAAAAACACTTTTAGAGGCTTATGCATCTCCTGATGCAGAGTATTGGAATAAGGCAGTCCGTAGTGAGATGGACTCCATCATGCCAATGGGAAGTGGGAGATCACTGATTGTCCAAGGGTGCAAACCAGTTGGATGCAAGTGGATCTTTAAAAAGAAAATGAGGCCTGATGGTACTATTGAAAAGTACAAGGAAAGGCTTGTGGCCAAGAGTTATACTCAAAAGGAAGGAGAGGACTTCTTTGATAGATACTCTCTGATGAGAACATGACACTCTTGCGTACAACCATTCGTTGCAAAGATAAGGTGAGCTCATTCCTATGTATTCTTTTTAGTTATTTTGAGAGTAGATTTCTACCTAAAGATATTATTATAATTAGGAACCATGGAGAGGATGAGGAAATACATGAAGGAAGGAATGGAGGTGAAGAGGGCCAGCATTGGGCGTCTAAGCCAATTGGAGGCCCAAAACAACTCAAGTTCGAGTCGACCTCAGAGTCCAGGAACAGTCTGCCTTAGATTGGACGCCCAGGCCACATACGGAGTGCGATTTTGACATTCTATATATGAATGGAAAGATAATTTGATAGATCTTCCAATAGAACCAGTCCCACATCAAAATTCCTCCGGAGTCATCAGGAATCGTCTAAACAAGTTGACATTTAGAATCTGTCTCGGTGCTGCGTCGCCGTATATTGGCCTTTGGGCCGTGTATCATGTTGGAGCCCATTACGGTGCGTCCAGGGGTCTCTCCATGACCCTAGAGTCTTCATAAACAGCCACCACCCCACCATTAGGGTTTGAGTTTTGCTTATAATTATCTGTCAAGAACAGTTTCGCCATCATCGGTTTGTGAAACCCCACATTCGAGTGCTAAATTCAAGGATTTCTGCAATTGAGTTGTGTTCTTCCTTACTCTTGCTTGTGTTCTTTGATTCACATGCAGGGGATAGCCTTCGTGGTGAGTCAACCAGGCAACGCACTGTTGATAACCAAGAGACGACGTGGTGCTTCGATTGCAGGCTCGGGTCTTGTTGATCGGAAGCCAGATCGCTTGTGTCGAGTTGTCAACAAATGGATAGTTATCCTCCTGACGGAAGAGCGGGCACCCTCGCGTTTCCATCACTCTCCAGTAGCCCGGATTGCAACAATTAGAGAACTGCTAGCGCTAGCAGCTTCCTATGGTTTACATGTCCATCAAATGAATGTAAAATCAACTTTTTTTATGGAGAGTTAGAGGAAGAAACATATATGGTGCAACCGGATGGCTTTGTTGTCCCTGGAGAGGAGAACAAAGTGTGCAGATTAATTAAATCTCTATATGGCCTAAACCAAGAAACTAAATAGTGGCACGAAAAATTTGACACCACTTTAACATCTGCAGGATTCAGCGTGAACGAGGCAGATAAGTGTGTCTACTACCGTTATGGTGGGGTGAAGGTGTTATATTTTGTTTGTATGTCAATGACATACATATATTGGAGACCAGCACTGCTGTGATTGATGAGATCAAGTCTTTCTTATCTCGACGCTTTGATATGAAAGATTTGGGTCCAGCAGATGTAATTCTGAATATTAAATTGATGAAAAATAAGAATGGGATTACATTGAGTCAATCCCATTACACAAAGAAGGTCCTTAGCCGCTTTGGCTTTGCAGATTGTAAGATCGCTCCAACTCCCTATAATGCAAGTGTGAAACTTCAAAAATCCGAAGGATAGGGAAGAGATAAACTTAGATGTTCACAAATAATTGGATCCCTTATGTATTTAGCTGGTGCAACTAGACCGGACATCTCCTATGCTGCGAACAAACTGAGCCGGTACACGTCAAACCGAGGAGATGGTCATTGGAAAGGACTTGAGCGAGTGTGTCGCTATCTGAGAGGTACTTCAGATTATGGAATTCACTACTCGGGATACCCATCTGTGTTAGAGAGGTATAGTGATTCCAATTGGATCTCAGATGTGGATGAGATCAAATCTACTAGTGGCTTTATATTCACTCTAGCGGGTGCTGCAGTTGCGTGGAGGTCCTGCAAACAAACAGTCTTGACAAAATCAACAGCTGAAGCAGAACTTGTAACTGGAAACTGCCACTAATGAGGCTGAATGGCTTAGAGAGCTGCTTATGGACTTGCCTTCGCTTGAGAAGGTGGTACCACCAATCCTTGTGTATTGCGATAGCTGAACAATGCTAGCTCAGGTTACAAATACAAAGGATAATTCCAAGTCCAACAAGCATATTAAGTGGAGGCTTCAAATTGTCAGAAAAATGAGAAACTCCGGAGTAATAGCTGTGAGCTATGTGAGAACTAAAAATAATCTGGTAGACCCTTTTACGAATGGATTATCATGGAATGTGATTTTTGTGATGTCTAAGGACATGGGTATGAGGCCCATTTGAGTATGTCACGCCACAATGGTAACCTATCCTATGTGATCGGAGATCCCGTGAAGTAGGAAATAGAAAGAATAAGTTGAGATACATTAAAATAATAAAATGTACCCATGTCCAAATGACAACTATAGTACTCTTTACTGTATGGAAGGTTGGCATAAAGCCTTAATTTTTTTCCATTGAAAAGATATCACCCAGCAGGATATTCTTGAAGGGGAACACCTATGTGAGTTTAACTATAGGTCGCAGTTCTTGAGACAGGGAGCTCTCATCGAAAACTCGCTAAAAGACATGGGAGCAGACCTTTAATGCCTCGATTAGGCGAGGTCTGTTTGGCAGCCTAGTATCAGCTATGACTTAAAGTGAAGTTTGATTGTACTAAAGCTAGGAATTCAAGGCTTCGTCCATTCTCCGGCCGCACGAAGATGAATCTTGTTGTTCTAGGTGTAAGTTCAACCCGTACGGGACTTATGCTAAAACGCTGGTATATTAATAGTATTACAGCACATTGATCCTTTGTCCTTCTTATTCTTACTTTGGCATTGGTGGGGGATTGCTGGAAATAGGCCCATGATGAGGCCCATTTCAGCAATTCCGAAGCAAGAGTGTGTGGCATCCAATAGTCCCATACTGCTAGTTTGAGTTGCTGCAGGCCAACTTAAATAGGAGAGTTCTCTCCCATGGTTGAATAGTCAATAAAGGGAAGAATGGGGCTGGTTTACACAACACAACGGACGCACGCGCGTATATACGCGTATGTTTTCTTGTGATGAACCACGTGACTTGTGACTTGTGACACAGCGAGCAACCAAGCAAAGTTGGTGTAAACCGTTTGCCATCTGCGTAATAATCTTTTGACAACAGTCATTAGACGTGATTAATGCGCAGTCAATGCCATAATCTTGAGTTAAATGAGTAGTATTAATCCAAGTTATTGGGAGGTTATTACTTCTAATTAGTGGGTGATTTTATAGCGAAAACGGTCAGCAGAAGGCTGCCTTCTCACATATAAGAACCTCTGGAGACGTCTAGGAACATACGGAAAACCCACAATCTCCTTTCTGTCTTGCTCATTTTCCATTCGGTGAACTGTGCTGTCGTACTGAGCTGCTGAGTCTCGCCTGCTCTTCTCCTAGGTGTGCACCGAGGAGAAGGGCGAGCGGTATCTCCGAGCCGTTGCCGTCGTGAAGCCTGCATGCGGGACGGCAATAAGGCTTCTGGGCAGCGCAATTACGTGACCGCTCAAGGCCGATCGACTACGTTCTGCACTGCCTTGACTACGATCTGTGCGTCGTATCGTATCAGCTATGATTTATATATGAGTTTGTTTCAGCTCTATTTAATCTATCTGCTGTTAGTTTTGAAATATATAGCAGTAGCATTGTTTTATGTAATTTGCTTCGAATTAAAATCTGGTAGATTTAAACGCATATTTCCAACACTTAGGGCATGTTTGGGAGAGCCTCACTCCAACTTTCCTAGCGCCAGTCCACAAACTCCCTGCCAAACACGTCTATCTCCAGGAACTCCAGAAAAAACTTGGAGTTGGGGGCCAACTCTATATTTTTCATGGAGCACCTCAAGGGGTGCTCCAAAAACACTAGTTATAGACATACTCATGGAGTTGAGGTAAAATTGCCGCTGGTTACACAACATACCAGTTCGCAAAAAAAAGAAAGAGGTGCGCCCCTTCTTTCTCCGTGCGCCCTTTCTTCTTCCTCGGGTCGTGCCGCTGCCCGTGAACACTAGGCACCCGACCCTCCAGGGAGACCTCTCCGGCGGCCTCCTCTCTCAAGAAAAATAGATCCCAAGAAGATGATCTCTCTTCCAATCTAGGTGTTGTGGAGTAATCCCTTATAAATCCTCTTCATTTTTTCTTCTTCTCTCTCACAATTTCCTCAAATCCGTAGCATCCTATGTCAAGTTCGTGCGGCAACTCGCCTCCGCCCACCACAGCATGGCCCTCGCCGACCACCTCGGCGACCGCATGCTCTTCTGTGAGCCCTTCTTGGGTGCCTCGTGGGAGCTACCTCTCGGCTTTCCCGTGCAGAACCTCACGCGGCTCCGCCATGGCAGTGAACACAGCTGCGGGAACTGCTGGGCGCCAAGAAGGTCAACAATGAGGACCCCGCTGGCGTGCGGTCCAAGTCGCTGCCGTCGTACGTGTACCTCCACCTGAAGCACGACTACCTGCTGCCGAAACTGGCTGGTACAGCGGTCTGACCTCTACCTCGCGCCAGGGTGTTCCTCGTGCCACGTTCGAGGACGAGCTCATGTGGATGTTCCTGGCAGCGGACATGGTAGCTCGTCCCAAAAAAGAAAAAGAAAGGACAAAAAAGACTATTCCTCACAAAGCCTCTCTTTTCTGGAGCTGTAGTCAGCCAATCAACTAAACAGGTAGAACAATTCATTATTTTTCTAGAGTTCATGGAGTGGAGCTAAAAAAACTTAAAGTTGGTGAAGTGGAGCTATTTTTCTAAAGTTAGAGTGCTCCAAACACACCCTTAGATGAATCGCACGCCTCCACATCATGCATTCATGCTTGACATCTGTGTACTGTTGGGCCCCACTAACACATCCTGTCGTGCATGCCAAAAATTGAAGACTATTGGGCCGATTCACTGCCAGCTGGTACGTGTGTCCGCTTCAGGTGATGGGATTAGAAATCACTATCCTATTATCATCTCAATCCGTGACCACGGCTAATTAGAATTAATATAAAAATAAGATTTATAGCTAATTAGAATTAATATAAAAATAAGATTTATAGCTAATAATTATAATAACCTATGTCACACCCTCTTTCATCTATTAAATATTCTAACACATAATATAAAATACATATTTATTATTATCTAGTTACAATAGATTTCATTTTGTATCACACCTCCATGTGATATATATTTAATTAAACCATTTGTTTGTGGATGATATTCTTATCTCTTTTATCATACATGAATATATGGTGACACATATCGTTGGTAATATTTTTATATAAATAATATATTAATAATGATAGAAATAGTAATTTAAAATTATATATTGGTGAACTTTAATATTTTATTACAATTATATAATTTAGATTCAGATGTAGGGGTTACTTTACCTTTTAATAATAATGATATATTTGGATAGTTTATATGCAAATTTAATGAGTTATTTTTTTATTATTTTTATAATGGCATAGGTGGGTAATTTACACGAAGATTAGGAGGTTACTTTAGATTTTTTTTATAGTGGCAAAGGTGGGTAATTTAGATATATGTTTAGAAGGTTACTTTAGTCTATTTTTATAGTGGTAGAGATGGATGATTTATTAGAAAAGATAACAAATCCAATGACTATTATGATTAGAATTGTCGGATTGATGGCCAGATGTTTCCGATTTTTATGAAATTTTTTAAAATTTCTCTATTTTTTTCCAGAGTGTGCACCTAGAATCCTAGGTGGCTTCACATGCAGACTTTAAAAGATTAGTAAGATCGCTTGAGCGATATATAGTTGCTGCACTTTGAAATAACCTGTTCCATATATAGAAGATTCAGAGAAAACACTGAATAATATTCTATTGTATCATAGAGCATCATATAGAAAAATTTCAATTAGAAATTGAATCCTGTGAAAATCCTATTACATTTCTCCATTCTTAATAAGGTGGCCAAGAAAACGCAGTACTAAGGACCATGGGAAGAATTGGAGGCCACTCTAGCTTGTGACGTCTTTCATTCTTCTCCTACGACAAACAGACCAGGACCAGGGCCCGGTCTACGGCTGATACACCCTGCAAAAAGTTAGTTTACATATCTTTCACTATTTATTCCCACCATTCCAAAATGTAGGTAGTTTTAGTTAATTTATACTATTTGCTATGTATCTAGATATAGTGTATATCTAGGTGTAAAGCAAAATTCATGAACCTACAAAAATCAAAAGGACCTACATTTTTTAACAGAGAGATTGAGTAATTATTAAAGATCTATGCTATAATAGATGGATGGTTAATTAAGATAAGTTGAGAAGCAATCCAAAAATAAAAAAATACCAGGAGTGGAAAAATCTGGATGAAGTGGAGGAGCAAGTCCATAAACAAATATTTGATCCTTAAGAAATGTTGAATTTGCCTATTCGAAATATTGATACAAGGTTCACAAGTTATTAAATCTAAGTGAAAAATATTGAATGATGTCAGCAGCAGGAATTAGTGAGCTGCAATTGTTGAGCTAGATGGATCAAGTGGGTTGGAAGATATATGGATTAAAGATCTTGCGGAAGATAGATAGGAGTCCGACTAGGTACTCTCGATAAAAGAAAAGCCAGTAAATGCCTATTTTGGTGGAAACAAGAAAACTTACAAAACATTTTAAACTTTCATAATATAGATGCAAGTAAGACATGTATAATAATAATGTTTTCAGCATGTTTTTTAAAATTCTCTGCGTACGTGGCAGCAGCCAGTGCTTGAACATGATAAACTCCGAATGTTGAGTGGACGTACCAGCTTAAAAGATTTTATACTGTGGGCTCGTACATATCTTTGCCCAATCGTTTTATTATATTAGTTGGGTAAAGTGTAATAATCTCAATGTAAAAGTCCTAGACTCGTGCTGTTCTTATTTCATCTCCCCTGAATTGCTGCACCGAACCAATGCACTACACTACCAACTGCACTCCAACCAAGGATAGTGCAGACGACATCCATTCCATGGGAGACAGTAAAGCATTCCAGCATAGGAATTCATGCTACTGTTCCCCACGCATCCTGCACTAGTTGACAGGGTTCTCACTTTGTTTGATGCACACCACTTCTGACTTCCGAGTGACCCAAAGCATGCATGCCGTACCATTCCCTGTGGGACCATTGTTACTACAGCGATGCTTGCAGTGACAAGAGAGGAGGGAACGGGAGGCCGGCACGCATGTGACTACATCTACATGAGAACAACACAGCTCTGCCTCCAGCAACATTCCATGCATTTCTCCTTTTCTTTTCTGCTTCTTTCTCGAAAGCAGCTCCACACAAGGACACGGCACAGGACAAGAGACTCCAAACGTATCACATCTCTGCTGCTTGACATGCATGCTACCGGTACAAAGCTAGGTACCTAGCCGCCCCGGACTCTCTTTTATCTCTCAACATGAAGGGATTGGCATATAGTAGTAGAACAAAGGCCCTTTACTACGGCTACCTCGAACCTTGCTGCTCATCAACAACTATAGCACTACAACTACAGCAAACTCGAACGGAGTACATACTAATCTGCCGGCTTAACTTGAGGCGGCCATATCGATCACAGGCCGTGGCGTCCGTGGTGCCTGTGGTGGTGGTGGCGGAGGAAGAAGTTCATCATCGGCGACGGCGCCGGGGCTGGGACCAGAGGGAAGAACCCGGTGGCGTTGAAGGCCGTCGCCGGTGGCATGGCGGGGGCCGGGGCCATGGGCGGCGGCGGGCCAGCGAGGTGCGGCGGGCACTGGTAGCACTTGGCGAAGAGGCCGAAGGTGTTGACCTGCTGCACGAAGTTGGTGATGCTGGCCCAGCCGCCGAAGCCGAAGCCGACCACCAGCACCCAGGCCACCACGAAGGAGTTGATCACGTACGCGCCCGTCCACCCTCCGGCGAACCTTGGCGGCCGCTCCACCGCGTTCTGCAATTAACATTATATATTGTCAACCTCTGTTATTAACCAGCAATAGTCTAGTAGTAGTGAAGAAAAGGAAGATGTGGCATATATAGTGATATATATCACAAGGAAATTCGAGTTGTGGATGCATATATATATATATATATATATGTGTGTGTGTGTAATGGTCGATGTCAAAGTGAGCCAGAGCATTATTAGATGTGACTGCTGCTGTGCTGAGAGCTCAAGCTCTCTCGAGTAGTCTACCACTGCTGCTGCCAAGCCATGGTGGTGGGCCGCATCATTGTTGTCCTGCACCTCCCCTTCCACAGGATAGGCCCAAGCAGAACAATGTCTGCAATGGCATGGGGCGCCTGCTCCTTCCATGCCAAGGGCTCCCGGATACCACAAGGTACAAAGGCTCCTGCTCTTCTCTGTGTGGCTTTCCAGTACACTAGCTAGTTTTATTATGGCCACCACTTGCGCTGGAAAAGGAATTGCTGTCGCTGCAGTTTTGTCTTGCCTTCAGTGACACGGCACGACTGCACTACACCGGCCGGCCAGTAATAGAAATGCAAACATATATACTAAACAATATACACTAGTAGTAGTATACGACTACATACACAAGCATGGCTGTGGGTGCTACGAGATCTCGCTACAGGCTTGCATGGGCTTCAATCCATGTGTTGTGCCGGTATTAAGACAGGCCATGGCCACCGACGCGTCGCGATCGATCACCGACCTGTAGCTTCCATGCAGGCCGATTGGGCTAGCTGTGGATGCATGAAGCAGCAGCAGGTCATGGACATATAGGTGGGCCCTGCTTTCTATGTGAGAGCTAGAATATAATCGATCGTCTCTAGTGAGCAAATAAACTAGCTAACTGCAGTTTTTGATTTAGCTGTGTGTGTCCAATCCTAGCTATCCTACTACATGACATCGACATGTCCATCGCGTCTGCAACGACGACGTTGTTTGCGACTGCGACAATGGCGACTAGCTATCTCTTCGCACGGGCCCCAGTGTAGGCATGCACATCCAAGAAAGTGTCTCGTCAACTTGATGGCCGATCAAGACAGCGTGAATGCGTGCAGATCGAAATGGACAAGAATTAAAGCTGCACAGTGTACTAGCTAGTACTATATAGGATATATGTATGTATATATGTGATTAATATATATATATAATAAGTAAAATGCATGTAATGTTGGTATAGGGACGGACGGCGACGAGAACTACGACAACGTACCTCCCTGGACTGCGGGGACCTGAACGTTACCATGTGCGCCAGCGCCGGGATGATGTAGACGGTGAAGCTGACGAGCAGCGACCCGACGGCGGAGTTGATGGGCCCGAAGAAGGGGAAGATGATGGCGAGGAACCAGATGGGGACGACGACGGGGAGCCTGGCGGCGGCGCGCATGCAGAGGCTGCGGCAGTCGTGGAGGCCGATGAGCTTCTCCCAGACGAAGTAGAGCGGGGTGCAGGCGAAGCCGAAGGTGATGAACTGGTGGATGAGCATGAGCACGACGGCGGCGTCGCGGAAGGGCGTGCGCGGCAGCAGCGCTAGCGCGTTGGAGTGGGTGAGCAGCGCGTCGCCGAAGGCCCAGTACGCGGCGGCGGCGGACGGCAGGGTCAGCGTCAGCACGTACACCGTCGCCAGCAGGTAGATGGACTTGAACTTCTGCGGACGCCACATCGCGTGCATGATCTCCCTGCCATCATGGATCATTTATTACACATATAGTCTCAGTTGTTAATTACATTTATTTGAACGGCCGAGATCGATCGATCGATCGATCAGCCGTTACTCGACCATGCATATGTATCACTATGCGAGACAAATTAAAGGAAGCTACTACGCATGCAGCAGGCAGAGGGGTGGTGGTGTTGGGCCTTGCCACGGCACGGGGTCATGGTGCCTTGTGGCATGCGGGGCCCAGGTGTCGGTGGGACGATGTGCATGGGTCTCGGTATAGTATCAGCTGCCGGTGTCGCTGGTTGGCGGCGAGCACGCGGGTGGTGCATGCAACGGTCTTGTCCTTGCTGGAGGCCTGTCAGAGCAAGCGGTGATGAAAAGGAGAAGCAAGGGCCACTTGCTCAGTGTCACTGCTGTGTGCGCTACTGCTAGCTGTGCGCATGTATCGTTCTTGTTCAACGACGACAATTCCTTATGCGCATAGTTGATCTCACAAAGGGAACTACTGTTATCACCATGTATGTGCATCTACTAGTAGCTAGCTCATGCTATATATGGTTATATACACATGTAGTAGTCGTATGCAGTGACTTTAGCTGAAGACCATGCATTGGATCGTGCTCAAACATTGCAACTACACGAGTTCATTTGGACTGTTGTCCTTTGGCCGGCCCCAAAGATCATCAGCTACTAATAACTTATCTCTGTGCCTAATTAATCACCGTGTGGCCCATGGCCTCCCCGTGCGGCCGTGCTCTCTCTCTCTCTCTCTCTCTGCGCTACGGCATGGTCGCCATGCATGTCTACCGGCCGGCGAATGGTCCCCGGAGACACATGGGCCCCGCATCATTCCCATGCATGTGCCGAGCCGCGAGCTTCTAGCGTGCGCGCACGGACGTCGCACGCGCGCCCGCCCGCTCGCTACCCAGTGACCGTTGCAGGCTTAGCTTGCAGCAGCTACGCTTAGCACTTTCCTAGCTAGTGCCCTCATCAGCAGGCTGGCTACTTTCGGTTAACCACCACTAATTAACTATCAATTAACTAGTACTCCTAATTAAACATGTGGGGACCAGCTGTAATATAGTAGCAGCAGCTAGAGTGAGGAAGCAGAGAAGCTAGCTAGCTTACACTGTGACGGCGTGGCCGCCAAAGGTGTAGAGGATGTTGGTGGCGCCGGTGAAGTACAGGACGATCCTCGTGGGTCCCGAGTGCGCCACCCCCTCGACCTGGCCGTTGAGGAGCGACGCGACGGCGATGTACCAGGCGGTGTAGGTGGTCATGACGAGCCCGAGGAAGGACCAGACCCGGTAGTTGTGGAAGGAGGGGATGAAGACGGTGGTGGCGCAGCAGGCGCCGAAGATGTAGGTCCACGTCCGCTTGTCCAGCCGGTCGTTGACGTAGTAGATGTTGCTGGCGCAGCCGATGAGCTGGATCACCGAACCGAAGAGGAGGAAGGTGCAGTTGAAGGCGAGGCCGGCGTTGCGCCAGTGCCGGCCCAGCAGCCCGTCCAGCACCTCGAACCACTGGATCACGTGGTTCCGGAAGTCCACCTTGTCGCGCTCCTTACGGGTGCGGTACTCCAGGTACAGGAAGCTGATCAGGTACGCCGTCCAGCTGCCCATCAGCCCGTAGAAGACCTGGAACAGGATGCCGCTCAGCATGCCCAGCTGGGCGAACGAGTAGGGAAGCGTCAGGAGCACCTGAGCAACCTGCAAATCCAATCCAATAAACCTTCGTCTGTGAGCATTGTTGTTCATGCAGAAACAAACGAGCTGCTACTACTATTACTAGTCTATGCATACCTGGTTGGAGGCGCAGCTGAACCAAGCGTCGTACGCCGACCCGCCGTGCCACAGCAGCCCGGACAGCTTCGACTTCACGCCGCCACCAGCACCGCCGCCGTGCTCCTCCTCCATCTCCGCCTCCGCCACGTGCCGGCTCAGCCCGAACGCCTCGGGTGCCTTCTCGTCGGCGATGCCGCCGCCGCCTCCCGCCGCCATTGTTCTTTCTAGCTAGCTACCTCTTATCTCTCGCTCGCTCGCCTCTAGATAGCTCACTGATGAGCTGCTTGGTGGTGGTGCTTTGGTGGGAGCAGTGCGAATAGCAGGGGAGGGTGGCATCGTATATATGGAGGGACGGGGGGAGACAGCACTCCAGCAGCTGGGGCATAAAGAAACTCAGCACCCTTCCTTTTCATGCCCCCCGCCTCCCTACCTTTATTTTATTTGGGCTCTTGCCTCTTCAGAGTGGAAAAGAAAACGAAAGGTGTAAAAAAGATGGGGTGAAAAATCTTGGGGAAAGGAGGGAGGGGCTAGCTGCTCGTGGAACATATATGTCAGCTGGGGGGCATACGAAGAAAGTGTGCGCTGCCTGGACATTATAAGTGGGGCAATGTATGAGCTTCACTTTTTTGGGGGAAAAGTTTGTGGATCACTTGAGTGATGTCGCTAAAAGAACAAACTTCACGTGTCGCCCATTGGATTGGTGCTCAACGGCTTAGATCTCCTCACCATATCATCGTCACATTTAGCACCCAGTTCAGATGTGAGAAATTCTTAAGAAGTTCAGGAAAAAAGGATTTGGTACAGAGCCATGCACTCCAAACCCAGAGCAGAAGCTTTTTCCTTTTTTCCGATTTTAATCCTAATCTGGCTATCTCCTCCAACTCGACCCCATCTTCTCATCAGCCTCTCCCATCCTCTCTTGTCATGGCAGCTCACTATTCTGCTGGTGGGGCTATTAATCCAATCACCTCGCACCGGATTTTCTAGGATTAATAATCAAGCGCAACCTTCTTAGACGTAAGTTGTGTAAAACATGAATGTCCCAAAAGAAATTTCAGGGCTGACAGATTTAATTCTGTTTCTCTTTTTTATTGAAAGGAACAAGCAGAAGAACCGCCTATTATATTGATAAAGAAGAGGTTACGCCCACAATGAGCGGTACAACTAACAACAAAAGAAATACCAAGACAACCAATAGGAAAGCAACAACTAGAAAGAACCAAAATTCTGTTTATGAAAAGCTTAGGTATTAAACAATGAGGTGATTAGTATTATTGAATACACGCCGAGTAAATTTACCGAATATTGATCCGGTCGTATGAGAGTCCTGGTTAATATCACAGTCTTATGGAAAACAACAATCGAAGTGTGTCTTGAGTGAGCCCTGCCATATACGCATATGTGAATACAAGTTCTCTTCTGAATGTTGCATTGCTAATAATTGTTAGTTAAGGTGCATTCCCAGCAGAATGCCTCTTAATTGTGCTTGTTAACTGTTTTATTATGCTCCTGACTCTTTGGGGTCTTTAACATTCAATTTTGACCATTATGTTTTAACAAAAATATGAGACTATATGGATTATACCTTTCAAGACAAATGTGCGTGTATGATTTTTTTATACTTTTAAACTAAATAATTTGAAATCTATTGATGGTTGTAATTTTAATGGTCAAAGCATAAAGTATTTATGACAATATAGATAGTAAATCTTGAGCAAAATTCTTATAAGATCATTTTATTCCTTGCTTTTGAAGCGATTCATCACATTATATATGCACATAAATTCTACGCACGCTTCTTTAATTTTGTTAGTGCCTTTAAAGGGACTGAACAGAAATATGTAGCACATGGTCTTGGGAGTTAGGAGATATTATCTTTCTGAATGAATTTTGTAAAGGATGGAACTACTCTTTGACGAAAAATTGGTAAACATAACATTTTGACTCAGGACGCAATGGAACTGAAAAGTGTGTGTTTTTTAAAGAAAAACACCCGGAGTTTTGCTGCTGTGTCCTCTTGCTATTGTACTGTAGGCCGGGTCGTCTCCAATACTCACCACTCACTAGTAGTTTGCGTGTGCAGCCGGGCGCGGAGCATGGCCCTTGGAGACCGTACAGAGAAACAATAGCCCCGGTGCGTGCGTCCCATACGGGGCTGGCGGCCCGGCCGGGCGTGGTCTACGACGCTGCACGAGCGGGTGGCCGGCCCGGCCGGGGTCTCGCTCCGCCCGGTTTTCCCGCGCATGCATTCACTCAGCTCGGGGTCCCGCGGCGAGGCACCGGCTCCGGCTCCGCGCCCGCGCCGGCAAGCCTGCCTCGTGGGCCGAGATTAGCGTGTTGATTAGAGTGGATGTTGAAGCCACTTAAACAATTGCAATTCCTCTCTTGCTTCATCCGTTCTCTTCGTCGATCGCTAATTAAACAACTGCTAATCGCATCTGCCGCTTGTCTTTTTGCTGCGCCCCATCGCACGCTTGCTTTGCTGATGACGGCTTTAGTTGGGGAATTATGGCAGGGATCAGGTAGGAAAGGCAGCTGATTATGTCGTGTCATGTAACTTTACTTGCACGTGAAGAGCCCAACGGTCGGTTTGCTCAGATTATGGATTTTTCTTTTTTTTTTCTCTTTTTCCGGCACCAGCTTCGGGTTTTGGGACGTGTGGAAAATGTTTGACGCTAAAAATTTGCATAGTTATTTATGGAAGCCGATACGATCATAGGAAGATTTACTCGGGTCAAATGTATCAAGGATCCCGGTCAAAGGTGACATGACGGTTAGTCAAAGCTGACGCAGACTCGGTTAAGAGTAGTCCGGAGGAGTTCGAATCGGACTAGAAGATAACGTCATCAGAAGATCTCGGAGTCCGATTTCATTTCAGAAAAATCATGTAAATATGGTAGATTGAGTTGCTTTCTTTCGGAACAAGTTTGCTAAGTCGTGATAAGTTAGAAGTCATAGCCTCAGGCTATAAATAGCAGACCTTAGGGTTTTGTAATGAACAATCATCAATCAATATATCTTTTCTCAGCACTTCGCCAAAACCTTAGGAGTAGGAGTAAAGTATTTTCTCAGCGAATTCTTCAGCAAGTAGGGCTGCATCGAATCAATCTCCGGTTTGTTGGTAAGTTCGTATTTATCAGATTTTCTAGATTTTAGCTATCGGCGCGTCGCCGTAGTTTCGCCTAGTTCAATCTACAAGTTATCGATTTCTATCAAGTTTTTGTAAGGCTGCATCGTTTGATCTCTTGCTAGTTCTTAATAGATGTCACAATTTATCAAGTGGTAGTCATCGGGTCATCGGCTTTGTCTAATCTTTTCATGCGGTTATTTTATAGCCGATTCATTCCGTTATTATCGCTTCTACTACGAGATCATCTACGATCTTGTCCTTCACTGAGTGTAGGCTGACCGGACAATTCGCTTGCTTTGTCGTCATTATCTCAGGCTGTCTCGGTTAAGTCCGATCCTTGAGTAATGATGCTAAGTCGAGTCTTATCGGCTGGATCCGTTTACTGTTTAACGTTGGCATGATGGTGGTGGTTCGGTAGTATCAATTGGCTTTCTTGGTCGATTCAGAGCTTAACGATAAGCCTAAATTCTAAGTAATTAGATGCATCACTTAATTATGTTTGACATGCTACCCTGTTGTTAGCGCTGTCTAAGTTTGGTCCGATCGGACCCATGCTGACAATAAGTTTAGCTTAATTAAACGCATGTGTTCAGTTATGAGGTTTTTATTCTTAATCCTATTTTGTCACGAAATCGGCTTTGTAGCCGATATTCAGTATTATGCTTCGGACGTCCTGGCCAATGCATTAGTTGGAACTATTCAGAACCCCAGCCGATACGTTCCTCATTGTTTTACTGATTAAATTTTTTTTCCCTTGTCAATTGTAGGTCAAATTGACTAGCACGCTTTGAACCTGATTTGCAGGACCTGCACTGGAGATAAGCAAAGCTCCCAGACCTTAGCTTGTCGTGCTCTGCAAGATTCATCGTTTGATTTTTGTGGCAACACGCTTTTTGGCACGCCCGGTGGGATTCGACAACAACTTCACCATGCGAGACAACCACAATGCCGAAGACGTCATCGAGGTCTCCCTGGAGGATCTCGATGAGGACCAGAAGAAGCTGGTTGAGGCCCACAGAGATGCATTCACCAAGCTTTGCTTGGATTCATTCAGTAAGACCAGGGGCAAGGTGATCCAAAAGAACCAGCTGCTAACGCCATCTGTCACAGTGACTCCGATAGATCCGTCGGCTGATACGGATACATGCGCAGCGAGCTTTCAAGACACGGTTGATACGGTCGGACATCATGCACTGATCAACCAATATGGAGTTTTGGTCAACACGGTGGCGAACTTGATCCAGCAACTAGCCGGTGGGCGCCCAAGTCAACAAACGGGTCCTGTGTACTTCCCTGTGCACTTATCGACCACCAAAAAAGGCAAGAACCTAGAGGGTGAGATGGGGCTTCCCAAGATGCCACCTCCGCTCCCTACACCACAGCAGGTGGCGAGTGGGCCACCGCACACCACTCCCCATCCGATGAGTGGCTACCCTCGTCAACCTCCTCCGCCACCATCGGAGAATATGTCGCCTCTCATGCACGGGGGGGGGGGGGGGGGGGGGTGCATCACTAGCAGATGCCGATGCCACACGGACAAGGGTATCGACAACATCCAACTTCAGCCAGTCAGCAGTTTGGGGATGAGTCGCAAACCCGCGCTAACATGTAGTGATGAGGACAAGGCCTGATCTTCCGAGAGGTAGGAAAAGTTCGATTGGTGGAGGACTTGACGTTGACGATCTGACTTCAAATCAGCAAGATTCGAACCCTGCATCCATTGGTTATCAACCAAGAACAACTTGATTGACCTCGCCGAGAAGGCTTTTCCAGCAAGCGAATTGAAGGACACAAGCAAGAAGGTATAAACACGCAATCTGACAATTGCAAATATAGTTGAAACAAATCACAAGAGGGGTTCAAGCACTCGTTTCGAAAGTACTAATCACCACAGTAGAGGAGAACAAGAACAGGGGCCCTAGATCACAATAAAAGGACTTGTCACTACAGTTACAATGATCAATCTTAGTTTCTTGACAGAAAACTAGAACTAAACAAAACCCAACCCTAAACGGCGGCAGCTACTGAGTTCTTATACAAAGAGGGATGTCCTAGGGTTGGGGCGACCGGGGGGGGGGGGCGCCCACAACTTGGGCTTAAGGCCCGACACGATACAAGGCCTGAAAAGGCCCAAAACTGGTGACACAACATCTTATCCTGGTCACACATAATGATCCGCAAGGCTTCTGGAGCTAGGACCAGAACCAAAAGAAGCGTCTCATCATCAGGTTTCCAACGCATCCAAGAACGCCTTATTTGGACGCCGTATGAGGGAGATATCTCTATTTTGGTGCAGGGTGGTTGGCTGAATCCGAACCGAACTCGCAGTCCAAGTTGGCGACTACTTGTAGCTTGGTGATGAGGCCTGCTCGTGCATGTCCAGCATGGTGATATCCTCATCATGCAGTTCTATGCTCAAGACATCCCTGAATTGTACTTTCGGCCTGCGTGTTATCAAGCCAGTGGAGGGCCTCCCATAGGGTATCACATGACATCAGACTACAGGGAGTATCGGGGTCAGCCACAGGGGACTACCCACGTGCCGATATTAATCCCAACGTCACCAGTTCATCAACCTGCAACACAGAATGAAGACTGGACCAGCAAGATAGCTGATGTGATCCAATATAACTTCGTCTTGAAGCCCAAAGACTAGACATACATGTATCGGCACCCTTACCCTAAGGCGTTCGATTGTGTGCCCTTGCCAAATGGATACAGGCTGCCGGATTTCTCCAAATTCTCCGGCCAAGACAATGTATTGACCATCAAGCATATTAGCCAATTCCTGGCAGAAGATGCTCTAAGGGTTCGGCTGTTCCCACTATCTCGGTCTGGATCAGCTTTCATATGGTTTGTGTCTCTACCTGCAAACTCTATCTGCAGCTGGGCCGATTTGGAGAAGCAGTTCCATAAATACTTCTTCGTCGGCCTTCATGAGATGTGCCTAGCAGATTTGATCACTGTCAGATAAAGGAATGATTAATCGGTTCCATAGTACATCCAGAGGTTTCGTGACGTGAGGAGCCAAAGCTTCAGTTTGAACTTGATTGATGAGCATTTGGCAGAGCTAGCTTTTCAAGGGTTACTGCCGGCTATCAAGGACAGATACTCTACTCATGAAGGTCGCTATCAAGATTCTAGAGGTGGCCGATACCAAAAGAAGGTTGCTTGCATGGGCTCTCTGGAGTCAGATTCTGAGGAGGACAATGAAATCGGCTTGGCTGAGTGGATCAGGAAGAAAAAGGCGGTGTCATGTCCATGGGTCAAGGTTAGTACGGAAAAGTACAGCTCTGACGTTAATAAAGCCGATCAGATATTTGATTTTCTGCTAAGGGAGAAGCAGATTCAGCTTTCTCTAAATCATAATATCCCATCGACTGATGAGTTGAAGAACAAGAAGTACTACAAGTGGCATAATTCCAACTCTCACAGTATGAATAAGTGCAAAGTCTTTCATCAGCAGATCCAATCGGCTATTGAGCAAGGTAGAATCCAGCTGGAGGAAAACAAGAAGCCGATGAAGATCGATCAACATCCCTTCCCTACAACAAATGTCAACATGGTAGAGCTTGGGGGAAGACCAAGTACTGAAATAAGAAAGGGCAAGAAAGTCCGGATCGGTTGACCCTAGGGTCCAGGTATTGGGCGATGACGCCAAGGGTGATGATCATCAGACCCGCCGGCATGAAGCAGGACGAATTTCTGGAGCTGCACGCCATCCTAGAGTCACGTCGCACATGTTATTGAATAAGTATAGACGACAGCAGGAGAAGGACCAGAGGCGCCATGAAGAAGAATGACGTGATCAGGAGTCGCACTGGCACTGTCCTTTCTTTGCTTATTGTTGGAACGAAGGCTTGAGGCTACCCTAAGTCCAAGATTGCTCGGAATGCAACAGGCGTCAAGGAGATTACCATGGCTACAAGAGGCAACGTCACTCCATCCATGATCAGATTGAGTACCGATCTCATGAAGGGAAAAGGCCGATGCGCGACAAGCGGTCAGAAGAATATGATCACCGTGATCGGCCACAAAAAAGAGTTTCGGTGCATGAAAGGTTAAGATTTCCGCGGGACCAATCAGCCAGGCAAAGCCGCATCGAAGAGTTGGATGAACCCGCATACCGTCGTGAGTTGCTTTCAGAATCCAATTCGGAATGGTGTCCTGGAGGTTTGACAAGGTCACAAAAGAGGAGAGTACAATGCTTAAGACATAAGTCTGGTGCCCGGAAAGGGAGGCCGATGAGCCTGGAACATCGGCCGATATAAATATGGTCTTCTTCTTGCCCGCAGAATATCGGAGTCAGCAAGATGAAGAGGATGAAGAAGAAGCCGCTGCACATTTGGTTTTGCACCCTCAGCAAGCACGCTTCGACAAGCTAGAAGGAGAGAAGCATCGACATCTCAAAGCTTTGTACCTGAAGGGCTTTGTTGATGGGAAGCCGATGACCAAGATGCTGGTAGATGGAGGTGATGCAGTCAACCTCATGCCGTACACTACATATCAGAAGTTTGGGAAGACTCGGGAAGACTTAATTAAGACCGATATGACGCTCAAGGACTTCAGTGGGACTTCCCCGCAGGCCAGGGGGTTCTGAACGTGGAGCTCACCATCGATAGTTAGACTTTACCTAAAACTTTCTTTGTTATCGATGGAAAAGGGTATTACATCTTGCTCCTCGGGCGTCATTGGATTCACGCAAACTGTTGCGTTCCTTCTACCATGCATCAATGTCTCATCCATTGGCAAGGTGATGACATTGAAGTGGTATTGGCCGATACAACAGCCAGCGTCGCTGCGTCCGATGCACTAGCTTGGTAGTTCGACGGGATAAAGTGCTTGTCAGGAAAAGCATGGGAAGGAAGTTCTTACAAATTCCTGATTTGGGACTAAAGCCGAGCCAAGCCATCGGCTCGGATAGTTTGTTTTGATGCAAAACGAGTTTAATCAAGAAGGCCAGAAAGGCCACAAGGTGATACGGGCGGGTGCATTAGAAGAAAGAAGCATTGGCCTAGTTTTGATATTGCCCCGGGGGGCAAGTTTTGAATTTATTAGTTCGGTTTGGCTAGGATGTTCAAGCAATCTAGTTTAGTGTTTGATAAGTGAAAAGGTAAAAGCCGATGTAAGCAATAAAGCATCGACTTAGAAATAGCCGATACTACAAGTATCGCCTTTCGAGCAAAAATATTTACACCCAGTGTTTTGTTCCTCGCCACGATGCGCATGTCATACCGAAGTATTGAATCTGCCACGCAGGGCACAAAAGTATCAAGGGTTTCTAATCAGCCATGTTCATAGAAGCATGCTTGTACGGAAGCCGATTGGTTTCTAGGTTTATGAACTCTATAGGATCGGGCTCGCCAATCGGACCCAGATAGAGCAGGGAGGAGCCTTCTTCTTTGGGAATCAGAATTTTGTTCTCCAAATTCTACACCAAGAAGAAAAAGGGGAATCAAGAAATAGTTGTTGGGTTCTAGCAGAATCGGCAAGGCATGGAGGAATACTGGAGAAAGAAAAGGGGTATACAAGAAATAAAGAAAGTCTTTACCTCTAAAGTGCCCGGAGCCGCCATTGATGAAGAACCCGAGGACACTGCCGCTGATGAAGAACCCGCTGCCACCACTTAAGGATGCTTTGGCAAATTTGGGAGATGCGCTGCGAGTTTGCCGTTCGGAGGGTTAAGGAAGTAGATGGGCGAATGGATGCAGGGGTGCTCGGTGACGTGGAGCTCGAACAAGAACCATCGGCGGAGGTTTTCTTGGCAGAGAGATGGAATGACGAGGGGAAAGAAATGAGATGTGCGAGAGTGGGTTTATAAAGATAGAACCCAACAATGCTCCAGAGATCGAGGAACCTGATGGCGTAATTTGGAAAGAGCGATCAGTATGGCAGAAATCGAGGCCTTGTTTGAAGTCCGTTCTCGGCAGAAGATCATCATGACTTCCAAGAATTTTGGAACAAATTATTTATTTCGAAATTAGAGGGCATGTGCTAACATCAAAAACTTGCAGAGTTATTTATGGAAGCCGATAGGATCATGGGAAGGTTTATTTAGGTCAAATGTATCGAGGATCCTGGTCAAAGGTGACGTGGTGGTTAGTCAGAGCTGACGCAGACTCGGTCAAGGAGCAGTCAGAAGGAGTTGGAATTGGACTAGAAGATGACATCAGAAGATCTGGGAGTCCAATTTCTTTTGAGAAAAATATGGTAGATTTAGTTGCTTTCTTTCGGAACAAGTTTGTTAAGACGTGATAAGTTAGGAGTCATAGCCTCAGGCTATAAATAGCAGTCTTTTGGGTTTTGTAACGAACAATCATCAATCAATACAACTTTTCTCGGCACTTCGCCAAAACCCTAGGAGTAGGAGTAGAGTACTTTCTTTGCGAATTCTTCAGCAAGTAGGACTGCATCGAATCGATCTCCGTCTTGTTGGTAAGTTCGTATTTATCAGATTTTTTAGGCTTTAGCTATCGGCGCATCATTGTAGTTTCGCCTAGTTCAATTTATAAGTTATCGATTTTTATCAAGTTCTTGTAAGGCTGCATTATTTGATCTCTTGGTAGTTTTTAATAGATCTCACAATTTATCAAGTGGTAGTCATCGGGTCTTCAGCTTTGTCTAATCTTTTCATGCAATTTTTTTATAGCCGATTCATCTTGTGATTATCGCTTTACTACCAGATTATCTACGATCTTGTCCTTTGCTGAGTGTAGGCTCACAGGATGATTCGCTTGCCTTGTCGTCATTATCTCAGGTTGTCTCGGTTAAGTCCGATCCTTGAGTAATGATGCTAAGTCGAGTCTTATCGTCTGGATCCGTTTACTGTTTAGCGGTGGCATGATGGTGGTAGTTCGGTAGTATCAATCAACTTTCTAAGCTTAACGATACGCGTAAATTCTAAGTAATTAGATGCATCGGTTAATTATGTTTGACTTGTTGCCCTGCTATTAGCGCTGTCTCGGTTTGGTCCGATCCGACCTATGCTGACAATAAATTTAGCTTAACTAAACGCATGTGTTCAGTTATGAGGTTTTTATTCTTAATCCTATTTCATCACGAAATCGGCTTTGTAGCCGAGATACAGTATTATGCTTCGGACGACCTGGCCAATGCATTTGTTGGAACTATTCGGAATCCCAGCCGATACATTCCTCATTATTTTACTGATTAAATTTTTTTTCCTTATCAATTGTAGGTCAAATTGACTGGCACGCTTTGAACTCGATTTGCAGGACATGCACTAGAGATAAGCAAAGCTCACATGTCTTAGCGTGTCGTGCTCTGCAAGATTCAACGTCTGATTTTTGCGGCAACAGGATGATAACACCCATCACCCATCAGCCATGCTAATATTTTTATCTGTATGCGCTAAAACATCAATATATATTGATATTTTATCCGCATTACTTCTTGATAATAGTTTTTTTCTTTTTCCGCACATGCTTTGGTTAAGGTACTTGATCCATTTATTTTCGCATTTTAGTAGGGGTGGAAAAATTGGCAACATCGGTCCGAATTACTGTGTATGCTAAAATATCAATATGGATATTCGTATTGGTATTTAGCTTGAAACGAATATTATAGTGGATATATCCAATTCCATTTTCTAACAAGTTTTACTACCCAAATTTGTATCCGTGCTCGACGTAAACATGGATATGGATGGAAAGGTTTTACCTCTAGACTTTACTTTAATCTTTTGATTAAGGATCTAAGTAGTATTTTTATATTACTACTCATAAACTCTTTAGGCTATAAATATATTATTTTTAAAAATTTTAAATTGTGTAAAAATAATTTGCTAAGAGTTTTGATTGTTTAAAAGCTATCTCTATGATTGATGAGTAATAATACTAGTTTTATTTGACTAATGATATATCAACACTAATTTAAGATGACTACTTGTATTGATGTTTTAAATACCCCACATTCAACTATTTAACTTGAAATTATTATATTTAAAAGTCGTGCAATTAGACTAATTATTTTTGAAAGTGTCCTAAATCCTAATAAAGTTGGATCTATGATTAATTCTAACTTTAACTTAAAATATTACTAACGAAATAGCAATTGCTTCTTAACCATGTCATGGAGATAGCACTAAGACCATATATTTGGCATAATAACCATGCATATGTAACGTTCTGATAAACTCCATGCAATGCATAGCTAAATATCAAAATGTAAATTCGCTTGGTGTTTATTTTCGAACTTTATAATTAACTTCTATTGGTGTTGATTTCGGAACTATCTTCTTCTTCCTACTATACAATTTTTCCATCAGCTGTGTGGATTTTGAAATCCATGTGTACAATGATGAAGAGCATAGTTACTTGATTCGAAATATGACTGCAATGTGTGCTTGTGACCATGTAAATTATTGAACTGCACAGCAATTTTCATTAAAAACTGTGCTGTTATTTGAGTCGCCATTACTCAAGTTTTTTCTTCCCGCTGTCACTTGTAAGAATGATCACAGGTTTCGGACAAAAGATTGGATAACTAGATCTGATTGTTAGGAGTCACCCTTCTCTCTCACGTGTAATTATATTACCCCCTCTAACCTTCTATTCTATCTTTAAGTTAGTAGGAAGGTATACACTTGTCACCGGGTACCACACTACCACTTGAAAACACCTTAATAGATATCATGTTTTAGAAGTCACTACAAATATGCTCTAGCCATAGAAGTCACATTATTGTCCCTCAGTATATTCTATCTCGGATCACGAAGAAAACCATTTCATCGTTCACTTAAGAGAGCGGACCAAATAGACACAGGCCGGCCGCAGCTGATCATCTGTCCTGCGCGTCCAGAACGAATGCAGTCTGTCCGGGCGGCATGAACTCTGTCGCATTACGCATGAAGTGTGGGGTATAACGGTCAACCCGGCCGGCATGCCGTGAGACAAGCCCCTTTTTGCCGACTTGGAACTCATTTCACGGTGGTGCGGCTAGTAGCCTGCATGCTTAACCTAGAGGAGGCAGGTACCCATACCTCCCAATGATGGGGGAGCGGGAAAGCTAAAGAATCTAGGCCCCCTCCTCCCATGTTATCGAATGAAAGCCCTAACACAGTCATGCTTCTTGATGGCACGCAACCTCCATTCTTGACTCTTGAGTCTGAATGGAAACGGAGTTTGGAATGTGTTCATTCCTGTATCAAAGCAACGGGATGTTATTGATCACATCAAAACCATGGTGTGGACAAGCCGGCCTGTTTCAGCTTCTTTACCACAATGCATGATAAGCCAATAAATTGTTTGTTTCCTGGTATTTTTTTGAGTCTTGTCATGTTTTGGATGACTTTTGGGCCAGTTCGAGAACTTTAATAAGAGTATATTGATTTTGCAGCCCAAGAGGATTTTGTAGCTCTCTTTGGATGACAAACAAATCCCTTTGGACATGGGTGGTCAAACATCTTCTTCTATCAGTCAGTATAGGTGAAATCATGCATGTCTGGACTAAGGGCGCTCCTCCCCACATCTCGACCATTGATCGGGTTTACAATACTGAATATGCGAGGATGCATACCAAAGCTGATAGTGCTAGTGCTGTCCAGGATGTTCGAACAGCCCTCCGGTAGTTTGCATGCATCTGAAATTGCTTTTAATTTATGTGCAGTACTAGCTTGGGTTACTTGTGATGGCCTGAGTACATGCATGGTCTGCCGCTCCTCTACCCAAATATATATATTTTTGCTTGCAAAACTATGGCAGCATACGAGCACGAGCTAGCTAGAACATCGCGTCCCATTGGAGAATGGAGGCTTGGAGAGCTGCACCAACGCATCCAAACCAAGGAGAGCGAAAGGAATGGTAAAAAAAAACTATCCCGGGCATCGGGGAGAGGACCGGAGGGCATGGAGAGCACAGAACCGCATCATTGCGTTTTGTGGCGAGCGTGTCACCAGCTTTTGAGAACTGCAATGCGTTCCCTCCTCTTGTTTATTTATTTATTTTTATATATAATATCTTTCTTCCCCGCCCTATCTCAGTTGCTGCATCCATCCATGAACGACAGAGAGAGAGTATGGTATGAGCACTCCAAACTCCAAAGGCACTTTGCACACATGGAGACCAGTGACGCAGTAGCAGCAGCAAGAAACACACTCACCATGGCACTCATTAGCAGCTGCTTGCCGCTGCCAGAGGGCCTGGAAGCAAGGACGTGGGCCCTCCCGGCGGTTCATGCAGCGATGGGACCCAGATGTCAGTGTGAGATCTAGAAGCGGACGATCGAGCGAGAAATAGACTGGGACGAGCACGCGGGAGCGCGTGAGCCCCGGGGGGCACGGCGGCAACCTGGGCTGGGGGACATTCCTTCGCCCCGCCCGCCACCGTGTCTCCGCTTTCCCTGCTCTCTTTTGGCCCCCACGATGAAAATGCTGCTTGGAGCAAAGCTAAGTAGAATTTGTTGTGCGTCGAGCCTGCTACTCCGTTTAGCTAGATAGATTCCGCAGTATAGTTAGCGGCAACAACTGCAACTTGCATTGGCCAGTCTCGGTATAGTGGGACCAAGACAGCCTAATCAGTTGGTTCATGTGGAAGGGGTTTTAGTTTGCGTGTGTCTTATTTCTTCACAAACGCACGCTTAATTAAGCATGATGGCTGTTGAGGATCGTTATGTGGCTGCAGTGTCATTCATTCTACTGTCCCATTCACTTGAGGCACCGTGAAAGACGACAAAGATCACCACCAGATATGAGAATTAACCGGGCGCAGGGCCCAGATTACTCATGTAAAAGGGGATGGATGACCATGATTTAATTTATCTATAATATAAGCCTCTTCCCTTCGCCAAAGAAAAATTGAGAGTTTTAACTAAGAGTTGAAATGCTAAATTTTAAAGATTTAACCCATGCATGTGCCGAAAGTTGCATTGTCTGCGTGAAATTTGTAGTTTAATCCAAATGTTCTCAGTGAGGAGATTTTGTTCATATGATGTTCTTAGATCAAATGTGTCATTCTGGTTCTAAAGTTCATAATAATTGTTATATGGAGTTAAGGTCTCAAAAGTAGAAGCTCAATTTTTTTATTCCCACATTAAGAAAGTTGGAATTTTGTTTGGATCTCAAGTGAAACTATTTTTTATATTAGAAAAAAAGGAAGCCCCCTCAACTTCAGTTTGACTCTAAATTAAAGGTACATGAATCTCATCTGGAAGGTAAAATGGGTTGGTTGGGCATAGTGTATCTACTGTACTCCAAAGGGGAGTTCAGCGTGGGAAACTTTGTTGTGGTCAATCGTGTACGCTCGTGTAAATATCATGGCCTTATTTTCTCAGACGATTATAAGAAATCGAATATAGAGAATTTGAATTTTTTTAGAGAAGTTCATGGCAGTTAAAAAAAAGAGCAAAAAGTAGCAAGTACAATTCAGGTTAGTGGTCAAACCAACTTTTCTGACCATTTATCATTGTTGGCCCTGGAATGTAGGCATCATTTGGAGCTAGCCCAGCTACTAGGTACCCGTACCCCTAATTCTAGCATCCTAGAAACAAAGGACAATACAACCACGAACTTAGTCCAAACCTTCATCTTGCTGAAGTGACACGCATGACCTGTTAGGTACCCTTGCATAACGACAAGCCATGTTAAGGTTATGACCGGTCAAGCTGAAGTGATTGTCCGCCGGCTGGCTGGGTCGGGGCTCCTCCTCTAGAACTAGCAGCCTCACAAATAATGATGGCCGCATGTTCTCGGCGACACGCCGGCCGTCTCCTGCCGCCGTGTTTGCTTGCAGTAAGATCATGTGTACTAGTAGTAGTATTAGCATGCAGTCGGCTTGGCTTTATTTGGATTCTAATAATCTCTCCAACTGGTATGGTCAGTCACTATCAGCTCAGCATCTTTAAATGATCCTATGAATTTTAAACATGTGAACACTTCACACCTTCAACCTTCAGAAAAAAAAGAAGGCTATGTGATGCATTTTTTCTGTCAATTTTTCATTTACATATTAATTAGCTGCTGGTAGTTCAACGGTCCATTCATAGTTTTTTTACTGGTTAAACTCATCACAGTTCACTATCCGAACTTGTGTTCGAATCTAAAGTAATTCTGGTCCCCACACTGTATGGATCCTAAGCATATATACGCTGCATGTTAAAAAAACAAAAAACGATACGTGCTGCCACTGAAGGCGTATGTAAATCCAGCAGGCAGACAGCGGAGCTGGGCGGCCTGCACCCCCACCCTACTCTCCATCATGCAAGCGAGCGCGCGCGGCAGCGACGAGGGATGAGACGAGGGGCACCCGCCGGAAGGGGACATGATGCCCGCCGCGTCTCGTGGGCTGCCGCGGCAACTGATGATCGATATGGTTTCCTAGGATGAGAACTATGGTTTACTACTTTACACTTCAGGTACAAGCATTCATAGTCATTATGGGAAATTCTTTTCTAAAGGAGATGTGTATTAGTTCCTTTTCTATATGGAAAATGGAGGTCTAGCTCCCGTGCGCTCATCCCTTGCTTGTTCTTGAGCGCGCTCGTCTTGATGCTGGCAGTCAAGAAGGCAAAGAGTTGACTTCTACTTCTCCGAAATCCTTTTTATCCGGCATTAATTTGGAACCGCGTCCTATCCCCCACTGGAATGGGACCAATACGAACAACAGGTGTTCCTTATGGTCTTATGTTCTTTCCTCACATTGGGAGTGCCACCCTGATCCCAAAAGAAATTTGTTTGTGCTTAAGCCGTCCCAACTCAAGACAAAGCCGGTATCCCTGCGCGCCACTACCGTATGTTTCTACTCATAACGAATCATACACATACCACCACTTGCTTGCATTCGGGGTTGCAGCTGGTGAATGAGTGTATTGAGCACACACACGCTGCTCGTGACGATGGCTTTTTGAACCTGCATGTAGTGGTGTAGATGAGACAAGGCCTTTGGCAAAAGCGACTCCGACTAATTGTCAAAGCAGGCCACTTTTATGTGGTACGGTGCTAAAGTGCATCCATCGATCGAGATTCCTCAGAGAAGAGGCGACGCCCGCATTGATATCTATCTATCTATCTATCGTACCTGAGGAGAGGAGGAGAAGGAATCGAGTATTATACAGACCTGAGCATTATTCAGTCCTGTCGAGTGCCACGACTGCATTGTGTTTGTGCATGTGTGTACTTTATTCCTTTGGGAGATCCCTGCCTGATTTTATTCGCATACTCGCATGACTCTCATAAAGATACGGAGGCTTATGAGGCATCGTGCCGTCTCTCATTGTTCAATTCGTTCCAGCAGGCTACATGCATGTCTTTTGGCGTCCAAAAATCCTCAAGCAGGTCGCCCTGATGATGATGATGCGTACATGCTGCACGTAGTTAAGTTCGGTATGTTATGTGTTTATGAAGACCGGATCAAGATATTCCACGTTATCGAGATGCGCGTCGTCTTTGAGCTTGGTATGATGCTAGCTGTGGCTTATTTTGTCGTGCCGTCATTCTTTTCTGCCACCAGGTTCAAACTTTACATGCTGCATTGTATCCTCAAATGTGTGAGGGCCGGGGCCTGGGGGATAGGATCCAATGGAGGGGGTTCCGATCGAGCTCATGGTTGAGTAGACATTCAATTCTGCTACTAGTTGTTGGAACTACAATCTGCAGACATGCATGGCTACATGTTTGACATGGTTGAACAGACAGGCGGCCGCTCGTAGCACGAGAGCAAAGAGGTCAGCTTATGCAGCAAGAAGTTTTAAATTTCAGTGCGTTGTATTAGAATATGTGTTGTAAACTTTACAGTCACGAGATAGTCCTACTCGGTAGTGGCCAGGAGCTGTTCTAGATAGTTTATTTCTAGGATGTTGTAACCGTGTAGAAATCAGTTTGTTCCTGGCCGATCCATGTAACTATCTCCCTCGTGTATCAAACTCTTGTGC
The DNA here is from genome assembly GCA_032594955.1 of Panicum miliaceum. Lineage (NCBI taxonomy): Eukaryota > Viridiplantae > Streptophyta > Magnoliopsida > Poales > Poaceae > Panicum > Panicum miliaceum. Next base: position 24,689,896 of record CM064059.1, on the reverse strand, counting down.
TTTGCACAACTATATAAACATGCACCTGTCGTGACCTTGAGATTAAGATCGACGTTTCCACCAATATCTTCTGCACCTCTGATTTCTTTTATGGTAATCAGAACCACCTCTTCTTTCATCTGGAGATCGGACCTCCATGGCGTCAAGCTCAAGTACTGGCTCCTCCAATCCTCTTATGGGGATCTAAGTTACAGAAAAGCTGACCAAGAACAACTATGCGCTATGGCGAGCGCAAGTTCTCACGGCCATCCGCGGTGCTCGGCTTGAAGGCTATGTCACCGGCAAGGTCGTTGCTCCTGAAGCAGAGGTTGATGAAAAACAAGGCGACAAGGTTGTCAAAGTTATCAAGCCAGCATATGAGGAGTGGTATGCTCGGGATCAACAAGTCCTAGGACTTATCTTCATGTAAGTTTCCAAAGATGTACTGACAAGAATTGCCAATGCAACAACAGCAGCAGAAGCCTGGAAATCAATTGGGGAGATGTATGCTTCCCAATCTCGCGCACGATCTGTTAATGTGCGCCTTGCACTGGCTACCACTAAGAAGGAATCCATGTCCATCACCGAGTACTACAGCGAGATGAAGGGGCTTTGTGATGAGATGGCGGCTGCAGGAAAGCCGTTGGACGACGAAGAGATGGAGGGCTATATCATAAACGGGTTGGATGCTGAATTTAATCCCATGACTTCTGCTCTCATCACAAGAGTGGAACCCATCACCATGCCCGAGCTATTCTCTCAACTTTTAAGTTTTGAGACCAGACTCGACTTACAGTAACGAGGACCATCATCGTCTGCTAACATGGCTAGCAGAGGGCGCGGTGGCATGCGTGGACGTGGCAACAACCGGGGTTGCAGCCACAATTCCAGCAGCAGCGGCCGTGGTCGTGGTGGCGCGTCGCAACAGCAGCAACATCGCTACTTTCAGAACCGCGCTGACAACAACCAATCTAATGAATGAAGACCAACCTGTCAAGTGTGTGACAAAAAGGGTCACACGGCCATTGAGTGCTGGTACAGGTTTGATGAATTTTATGGTGCAAATAACAAAAGTGTAGGCACAACTTATGGTGTAGATACGAACTGGTATATGGATTCTGGCACTTCGGATCATGTTACAGGAGATTTGGAGAAGCTCTCTGCTCGTGATCGATATGGCGGCAAAGATCAGATCCAAACGGCCAGCGGCTCAGGTATGGAAATCACACATGTTGGTCATTCTGTTGTTCAAACCCATAAGCGTGACTTGCATCTCAACAATATATTATATGCCCCCAAAGCTAAAAAGAGTCTTGTCTCTGTACATCGCCTTGCCCTTGATAATTCTACATACCTTGAGTTTCATCCAAATTTCTTTTTGTTAAGGATCATGCAACGAAGAGCACAATTCTTAAAGGGCCATGTCGGGGGACTTTACTCTCTTCCAAGCAACTCAACGTTAAAGCAAGCCTTTGGTGTTACTAGACCATCGTTTGAAAGGTGGCACAGCCGCTTGGGTCATCCATCATCTAGTATTGTTTCCAAAGTTGTTAACAATTACAATTTACCTTGTCTAGATGGGTTAAATAAAGAGTCAGTTTGTGATGCCTGTCAACAGGCAAAGAGTCATCAACTTCCTTATTCAAAGTCTTTTAGTGAATCTAAAATTCCTTTGGAACTTGTGTTTTCTGATGTTTGGGGTCCTGCTCTTGACTCCGTAGGAGGAAAGAAGTACTATGTTAGCTTTATCGATGATTTCAGTAAATTCACATGGATCTACCTTCTCAAGTATAAGTCAGAAGTTTTTCAAAAATTTCATGAGTTCTAAAGCTTAGTTGAAAGAATGTTCAATAGAAAGATCATTGCTATGCAAACTGACTGGGGTGGTGAATATCAGAAACTCCACTCCTTCTTTGTTAATTGCGGCATCTCTCATCATATTTCCTATCCCCATACACATCAACAGAACGGCTCAGCTGAAGGAAACATAGACACATTGTTGAAGTTGGTCTCTCCCTCCTAGCTTATGCATCTATGCCTCTAAAATTTTGGGATGAAGCTTTCCTAGCTGCTACATATCTTATCAATCGTACACCTAGCAAAGTAATTCAGTTTGTTACTCCCCTTGAACACTTGTTTGGGCAAAAACCTAATTATTTCTCCTTGTGTGTGTTTGGTTGTGCTTGTTGGCCAAATCTTCATTCTTACAATAGACAAAAGCTTCAATTTAGGTCCAAACAATGTGTGTTCTTGGGGTTTAGCAACCTCCACAAAGGATTCAAGTGCATTGATATTCCCTCTGGCCGAGTCTATGTTTCACGTGATGTTATTTTTGATGAGACAATTTTTCCCTTCTCCAAACTTCACCAAAATGCAGGTGCTAGGCTTTGTTCCGAAATCTCTTTTCTCCCAAATCCGATCACTAATCATGGGGGCGAACAAACAGATGAACACGTGTCTGATTTTCATATTATTTCTAATGAAACTGGTGCAGTTCTTGCAGAAAACAGTGCACAAGATGATACAGGTGATATAGGAGTCGAATTCAGCTCCGGCACTGGTCCCGAACCTGTGTCCCCTGCTGTTCCGGAGCCCGTGTCGCCTACTCCTGCCGCAGGAAGATCTCCCTCCGAGTCCGTGCGGGCAGATATGTCCCCGAGCGAGTCGCAAGCTGCCACGTTGAACCAGACAACCGCTGCTCTGATGGCGACAGATGCTGATGCTTCCCAGTCTATCTCCTCTGTGGTCATGCCTGCGCCTGATGTTGCAGGGTCTTCTGCAGCTCCAACTCAGATAACCAGGCCAGAAACAAGATTGCAAAGTGGAATACAAAAAGAAAAAGTCTACACAGATGGAACAATCAAATATGGGAAGAGTGCGTTTCTTACTGCCACCAGAGAGCCTCAATGCTTAGAAGAAGCTCTTGGAAGCAAGCACTGGAAGGAGATAATGGATGCTGAATATATGGCTCTAATGAAGAATAAAACATGGCATCTTGTTCCTCCTCAGAAGGGCATCAACATCATTGATTGCAAATGGGTGTATAAGATTAAGAGGAAGTCCGATGGGAGCCTGGATAGATATAAAGCACGCCTTGTTGCAAAAGATTTTAAGCAAAGGTATGGCATAGACTATGAGGATACTTTCAGTCCAGTGGTAAAAGCGACAACTATAAGAGTCGTTCTATGTTCTATGTCTTGCCGTGTCTAACAGATGGAGTCTCCGTCAACTAGATGTATAGAATGTGTTTCTACATGGCATTCTTGAAAAGGAAGTTTATATAAGACAACCACCTAGGTATGAAAATCTCTCTTTCCCTAATTACATTTGTAAATTAGACAAAGCTCTATATGGGTTGAAGCAAGCGCCAAGGGCATGGTATACAAGGCTAAGTTCAAAATTGCAAGCGCTTGGTTTTAGGTCATCCAAAGCAGACACATCTCTATTCTTTTACAACAAAGGGGGAGTTATGATCTTTGTTCTAATTTATGTGGATGACATTATTGTGGTAAGCTCAGAAAAAGGGGCAACTGAAGCACTGCTGCAAGATTTGAAGGGAGATTTTGCTCTAAAAGACTTGGGAGACTTGCATTATTTTGTTGGTATTGAAGTGAGCAAGGTTCGAGATGGTATCTTGTTGACACAAGAGAAATATGCTACGGACATATTAAAAAGAGTAAGCATGACAAACTGTAAGCCAGTTGCAGCTCCTCTTTCGGTCAGTGAGAAGTTATCTGTTCATGAAGGGAACCCTCTTGGTTCAAACGATGAGACAAACTACAGAAGTGTTCTTGGTGCCTTACAATACTTAACACTTACTAGACCGGATATCTCTTTTGCTGTCAACAAGGTTTGCTAATTTTTGCATGCTCCAACGACTGTCCATTGCACTGCTGTAAAGAGAATCTTGAGGTATGTCAATTGGGCTTAAAAATTAGTAGATCGTCCTCTTTGTTGGTCAGCGCCTTCTTAGATGCTGACTGGGCAGGCTGTGTTGATGACCGGCGGTCTACATGTAGTTTTGCTGTGTTTCTAGGAAACAATTTGGTTTCATGGAGTGCTAGAAAACAATCTACAGTATCCAGGTCAAGCACCGAAGCAGAGTATAAAGCAATTGCAAATGCAACAGCTGAAATAATGTGGATACAAACACTATTACAAGAACTTGGAGTTCCTAACCCAAGAGCAGCAAGGTTGTGATGTGATAACTTAGGTGCAAAATATCTCTATGCAAATTCTGTATTTCATGCACGAACAAAACATATAGAAGTGGACTATCATTTTGTAAAAGAACGTGTGTCAAGAAAGCTACTAGAAATTGAACACGTTGCTTCAGGAGATCAGATAGCAGATGGGTTTACAAAGCCTTTGACTGTGAGACAGATGGAGCTGTTTAAGAACAATCTCAAGCTTGACAATTTGGATTGAGGGGGTGTGTTAGAATATGTGTTGTAAACTCTACAGTCACGAGATAGTCCTACTCGGTATTGGCCAGGAGCTGTTCTAGATAGTTTATTTCTAGATGTTGTAACCGTGTAGAACTCAGTTTGTTCTTGGCCGATCCATGTAACTATCTCCCTCGTGCATCAAACTCTTGTGCTTTGCACAACTATATAAACATGCACCCGTCGTGACCTTGAGATTAAGACCGATGTTTCCACCAATATCTTCTGCACCTCTGTTTTTTTTTTACGTCGGAGACATAAACTTGCTCTCGTGAAGTCATGATCTCTCTTCTTTGATGCCACCCTTGAACCGGCCAGCCGGCAACGGCACGGTGTGCGCCATTTGCTGGCTCCTGTTCCGCCTCCCCTTGATGGCACCCAATGTTCCGCCGTTGCCTGAACATCTTCTGACAGAGATTCCGTTTGTTTGAACAACTATTTTTAGATCAACAGGCCCCACGGCCCTGCCCCATTCCATAGAACAAAGCAAAACGTTTTGGTTTACAGCAATGTGTTCTAACAGAGGGGTCACCACGGCACAGGTAGAGGCTACCAGCAGGAGCCAGAAACTCTACCGCCCGCCACAGCATAGCAGTTCACAAAGACAGAGTAGTCAAAAACAAGATGAAAGACACGCAGACAACAGCGAACCAGCCATAAAAACAGCAAGCGAAGCGTCTTCTCTGTTAGGTGCTGAGCCATGCTGCCCCCATCTTGATCTTCTTCATAGACTGGCGATCTCCAAAGGGATCGTTAGGACCGCCTCCAAGAAGCTGCACCATTGGCCCGTTCCTTCCAATAGGTCCCCCTTAAGCATCAGCATCCACGAAGTCATACACTTCCAGATTATCCTCAGGACAACCTTGATGTCCCGCTAGTCCAGCTTACGAAAAATCATGTTGTTTCTGGTTAGCCATAAGCCCCAACACACTCCAACAGAGATAATGTTGACAAGGGCAAAAAAATTTTCACAGGTCCATTTTCTGGCCATACTCAAACTCCAATAGTTCTTGATCCTGACGTTAGCAAAATGGAAGAGATAATCCTAGATTTTAACTGCCACTGCACACTGATAGAACAAATGGTTAATGGATTCATTTTCAATACAGAACCTACATTGTGGTGGTATGACAATGTTCCTTTTCAGTAAGTTATCGACAGTCATCAGCTTGTTGCGCGCCATCAGCCACAAAAACACTTGAATTCTGGGAGGAACCTGGATCTTCCACACCGAAGGGATGTAGACCGGTTTAACCCCCCCTAGAGCTAATGATTGCATAGAGATTGGGACGTATAAGTACCTTTGCTCTCGTACTGCCAAACCAAAGAGTAACCTTCATCATTATAAGCAATCTCGGTTACAATCTCACAGAGTTCATACCATCTATTCATCAGATGTTCAGAGAAAGGTCTCCTAAAGGTCAGCTTCACATCTACACCATCCCAAACCTAGGAGAGCCTAAACCCAGTTTGATTACAAACACAAAAAAGCTCCCAAAACTGCACTGCAAGAGGTGCAGCCCCAAACCATGTGTCCTCCCAAAATCTGATTTTATTTCCATCACCCACCCTCCATCTATAACCAAATTTCAGAGCTTTAGTAGCAAACATGACCCCTTTCCAAAAGGTAGAGGGTTGTGACTGAGGCAGACAAAAGATGTTAGGGGCACTTCTCACATATTTATTCTTAATAATATTATGCCAAAGCTTCCCTTCATATGTAATAAATCTTTTAACCCAAGATCCTAGGAGGGCTATGTTGAGGTTTTTAAGCTCAGGAACACCAAGCTCCCCATACTCTTTTTTCATGCTCACCATTTGCCAATTTGCTAGATGAATTTTTCCATGCCCCTCGTAATCATCCCACATACAATTCGCCATGTGGGTATTAGTTGTGTCCATAGCCCACTTAGGGAATTTGAAGAAGGACATTAGGTAAATTGGAATACATGCTAAGCAGGTTTTGATCAAAACCAATCTGCCAGCATAAGACAGGAGAATTGTTTGGACAACAATTCTCCCTGAACATCTGTATCTTTACTGGTTAAAAAAAACATCTGTATCTTTACAAATTGAGGAGCTAACTCTAGCTCTTGCTTCACCGGTTTCGCTTTTGTTGGTCCTGGGCACACACACGGCAGGCGAGCCGGGCAGCGATCACAACGTCACATGCACCACCACGCATCTGTTGGATGCGATGCAATGACCATCCCAGGGAGCACCTGCACTCGGCCTCCCAGCTCTGTCTCTCAGTGGAACCCGGATTTGATGAACCCGGATATCCTGTCTCATCAGAATATTAGCGTCTCTCAGTGACCCCGATCCCGCAGCAGCATGCTTGCATCCACGCATGATGGTTGCTCAGCTGGTCCAGCACCCTGTCTCTCGATCTCTCTCCCTCTCCCTCGCACATGAAGCGATCGAGCAGCTGGTGCCCAGCAGCCCAACAAGCGCGCGCGCGCGCAGGAATGGGCGCAGAGGTGTGCGGTGTGCCTGGACGGATGGAGGAGGGCCGCCGGCAGGAGGGGCAGGCCTCCCTGCAGGCAGCCAGCCAACAAAGCGAGCAAGCTTTGCCGATGCAGCGCCGTGCGCATCATTAGATTAAAATGTAGGGGACCAAACTCTTGTTTTGGTGCGTTTCTAACCGTTTCGTCACTGAGAGAAACGAACTTCGGTGCAAAATGAGCCGAACTGATGCTATTAATGCACAAGTTCGTGATACGAAGTCGCATCACAATTGTTCGCAACGAATGCACCGGATCCACCCAATTGGACCCAAAACTAATGTTTTGGGGGCATCTCGTACCTTTTCACTACTGCTTGAATTTTCATGTGAAATTGGTTGAACTGGTGCCGTTAATGCACAAGTTTGTGCCACAAAGTCGTGTCAGCATTTTTTCACAACGAACCAACCCGATCCATCCCATTGGATCCCATACTCTTGATTTGGTGCGTTTTTTACCGTTTTGTCACTCCACGAAAGTCGGTGCAAAACAGGCTGAGCTGGTGCAATTAATGCACAAGTTTGTGCAATGAAGTCGCGTAGGATTTTTTTTTGCAGCGAACGCACCCGATCGACGCCATTGGACCCCCAAACTCATATTATTGTGCGTTTCGGACTGTTTCATTACTCCACGAACTTCGGTGCAAATCGGGATGAACTGGTGCAATTAATGCACAAGTTTGTGCAATGAAGTCGCGTTGGATTATTTTTGCAGCGAACGGACCCGATCAACGCCATTGGATGCCAAACCCATATTTTTGGGCGTTTTGGACCGTTTCATTACTGCACGAACATCTGTGCAAAATGGGCCGAACTGGTGCAATTAATGTACAAGTTCGTGCCGCGAAGTCGTGTCGGCATTTTGTTCAACGAACGCACCCGATCTACCCCATTGGACCTCAAACTCATGTTTTGGTGCGTTTCGGACCATTCCCTTGCTGCACGAACTTTGGTGCAAAATGGGCCAAACTGGTGTAGTTAATGCACAAGTTCGTGCCACGAAGTCGTGTCTGCATTTTTTCACAACGAATGCACCTGATCCATGCTATTGGACCCCAAACTCTTGTTTTGATGCGTTTGTAACCGTTTCATCACTGCACGAACTTCGGTGCAAAATGAGCCGAACTGATGCTATTAATGCACAAGTTCATGATACGAAGTCGCATCACAATTGTTCGCAACGAATGCACCAAATCCACCTAATTGGACCCTAAACTAATGTTTTGGGGGCATCTCGTACCTTTTCAGTACTGCCTGAACTTTCATGTGAAATTAGTTGAACTGGTGCCGTTAATGCACAAGTTTGTGCCACAAAGTCGTGTCAGCATTTTTTCACAACGAACCAACCCGATCCATCCCATTGGATCCCATACTCTTGATTTGGTGCGTTTTTGACCGTTTTGTCAGTCCACGAAAGTCGGTGCAAAACGGGCTGAGCTGGTGCAATTAATGCAGAAGTTTGTGCAATGAAGTCGCGTAGGATTTTTTTTTGCAGCGAACGCACCCGATCGACGCCATTGGACCCCCAAACTCATATTATTGTGCGTTTCGTACCGTTTCATTACTCCACGAACTTCGGTGCAAATCGGAATGAACTGGTGCAATTAATGCACAAGTTTGTGCAATGAAGTCGCGTTGGATTTTTTTTGCAGCGAACGGACCCGATCAACGCTATTGGATGCCAAACCTATATTTTTGGGCGTTTCGGACCGTTTCATTACTGCACGAACATCTGTGCAAAACGGGCCGAACTGGTGCAATTAATGTACAAGTTCGTGCCGCGAAGTCGTGTCGGCATTTTGTACAACGAACGCACCCGATTTACCCCATTGGACCTCAAACTCATGTTTTGGTGCGTTTCGGACCATTCCCTTGCTGCACAAACTTTGGTGCAAAATGGGCCAAACTGGTGCAGTTAATGCACAAGTTCGTGCCACGAAGTCGTGTCTGCATTTTTTCACAACGAACGCACCTGATCCATGCTATTGGACCCCAAACTCTTGTTTTGGTGCGTTTCTAACCGTTTCGTCACTGCACGAACTTCGGTGCAAAATGAGCCGAACTGATGCTATTAATGCACAAGTTCATGATACAAAGTCGCATCACAATTGTTCGCAACGAATGCACCGGATCCACCCAATTGGACCCTAAACTAATGTTTTGGGGGCATCTCGTACCTTTTCACTACTGCCGGAACTTTCATGTGAAATTGGTTGAACTGGTGCCGTTAATGCACAAGTTTGTGCCACAAAGTCGTGTCAGCATTTTTTCACAACGAACCTACCCGATCCATCCCATTGGATGCCATACTCTTGATTGTGTGCGTTTTTGACCGTTTTGTTACTCCACGAAAGTCGGTGCAAAACGGGCTGAGCTGCTGCAATTAATGCACAAGTTTGTGCAATGAAGTCGCGTAGGATTTTTTTGCAGCGAACGCACCCGATCGACGCCATTGGACCCCCAGACTCATATTATTGTGCGTTTCGGACCGTTTCATTACTCCACGAACTTCGGTGCAAATCGGGATGAATTGGTGCAATTAATGCACAAGTTCGTGCTATGAAGTCGTCTTGGCATTTTTTCACAACGAACGCACCCGATCCACCCCATTGGACCTCAAACTCATGTTTTGGTGCGTTTCGGACCATTCCCTTACTACACGAACTTTGATGCAAAATGGGCCAAACTGGTGCAGTTAATGCACAAGTTCGTGCCATGAAGTCGTGTCTGCATTTTTTCACAATGAACGCACCTGATCCATCCCATTGGACCCCAAACTCTTGTTTTGGTGCATTTCTAACCGTTTTGTTACTGCACGAACTTCGGTGCAAAATGAGCCGAACTTATGCAAATAATGTAGAAGTTCGTGCCATGAAGTCATGTCGGAATTTTTGGGCGTTGCGGACCGTATCATTAATGCAGGAACTTCGGTGCAAAACGGGCCGGACTGGTGATATTAATGCACAAGTTTGTGCCACGAAGTCGTTTCAGCATTTTTTAACAACGAGTCCACCCAATCCATCCCATTGGACCCCAAAATCATATTTTGGTGCGTTTCGGACCATTCCGTTACTGCACGAACTTTGGTGCAAAATGGGTCGAACTGGTGCAGTTAATGCACAAGTTCGTGCCACAAAGTGGTGTCTGTATTTTTCACAACGAACGCACCTGATCCATCCCATTGGACCCCAAACTCTTGTTTTGGTGCGTTTCTAACCGTTTCATCACTACACGAACTTCGGTGCAAAATGAGTCGAACTGGTGCTATTAATGCACAAGTTCGTGCCATGAAGTCGTGTCGGCATCCTTTCACAACGAACCTACCTGATCAATCCCATTGGACCCCATACTCTTGTTTTGGTGCGTTTCGGACCATTCCCTTGCTGCACGAAATTCGGTGAAAAATGGGCTGAACTGGTGCAATTAATGCACAAGTTTGTGCAATGAAGTCGCGTTGGATTTTTTTTGCAGCGAACGGACCCGATCAACGCCATTGGATGCCAAACCCATATTTTTGGGCGTTTCAGACCGTTCATTACTGCACGAACATCGGTGCAAAACGGGCCGAACTGGTGCAAATAATGTACAAGTTCGTGCCATGAAGTCGTGTCGGAATTTTTTCACAACGAACGCACCGGATCTACCCCATTGGATCTCAAACTCATGTTTTGGTGCGTTTCAGACCATTCCGTTACTGCACGAACTTTGGTGCAAAATGGGTCGAACTGGTGCAGTTGATGCACAAGTTCGTGCCACGAAGTGGTGTCTGTATTTTTTCACAACGAACGCACCTAATCCATCCCATTGGACCCCAAACTCTTATTTTGGTGCGTTTCTAACCGTTTCGTCACTACACGAACTTCGGTGCAAAACGAGCCGAACTGGTGCAATTAATGTACAAGTTCGTGCCGCGAAGTTGTGTCGGCATTTTGTACAACGAACGCACCTGATCCACCCCATTGGACCTCAAACTCATGTTTTGGTGCGTTTCGGACCATTCCCTTACTGCTCGAACTTTGATGCAAAATGGGCCAAACTGGTGCAGTTAATGCACAAGTTCGTGCCATGAAGTTGTGTCTGCATTTTTTCACAATGAACGCACCTGATCCATTCCATTGGACCCCAAACTCTTGTTTTGGTGCATTTCTAACCGTTTTGTTACTGCACGAACTTCGGTGCAAAATGAGCCGAACTTGTGCAAATAATGTACAAGTTCGTGCCATGAAGTCGTGTTGGCATTTTTCACATCGAACGCACCCGATCCACCCCATTGGACCTCAAAATCATGTTTTGGTGCATTTCGGACCATTCCGTTACTGCACGAACTTTGGTGCAAAATGGCCCGAACTGGTGCAATTAATGCACAAGTTCGTGCCACGAAGTCGTGTCTGCATTTTCTCACAACGAACGCACCTGATCTATCCCATTGGACTCCAAACTCTTGTTTTGGTGCGTTTCTAACTGTTTCGTCACTCCACGAACTACGGTGCAAAACGAGCCGAACTGGTGCTATTAATGCACAAGTTCGTGCCACGAAGTCGCATCGCAATTGTTCGCAACGAACGCACCGGATCCACACAATTGGACCCTAAACTAATGTTTTTGTGCCATCTTGGACCGTTTCGCTACTGCATGAACTTTCGTGTAAAATTGGTTGAACCAGTGCCATTAATACACAAGTAAGTGCCACGAAGTTGTCTCGGCATTTTTTAACAACGAATCCACTCGATCCATCCCATTGGACCCCAAACTCATGTTTTGGTGCGTTTCGAACCATTCCGTTACCGCACGAACTTTGGTGCAAAATGGGACGAACTGGTGCAATTAATGCACATGTTCGTGCCACGATGTCGCGTCGGAATTTTTTGCAAAAGCGCACCTGATCCTTTCCATTGGACTCCAAACTAATATTTGGGGCGTTTGGTACTTTTTCATTACTGCACGAACTTCAGTGCAAAATGGGCCGAATTGGTGCAATTAATGCACAAGTTTGTGCCACAAAGTCGTGTCGGCATCTTTTTACAACGAACCTACCCGATTCATGCCATTGGACCCCATACTCTTGTTTTGGTGCGTTTTTGACTGTTTTGTTACTGCACAAAAGTCGGTGCAAAATGGGCAATTAATGCACATGTTTGTGCAATGATGTCGCATTGGATTTTTTTTGCAGCGAATGCACCCGATCCACGCCATTGGACGCCAAACTAATATTTTTGGGCATTTCGGACCATTTCATTACTGCATGAACTTCGGTGCTAAACGGGCCGAACTGGTGCAATTAATGCACAAGTTCGTGCCACGAAGGCGTGTCGGTATTTTTCCACTACGAATGCACCCGATCCACCCCATTGGAGCTCAAACTCATGTTTTGATGCATTTCGGACTATTCCGTTACCGCACGAACTTCGGAACAAAACGGGCCGGACCGGTGCAATTAATGCACAAGTTTGTGCCACGAAGTCGTTTAGGCATTTTTTTACAACGAACGCACCCGATTCACCCCATTGGACCTCAAACTCATGTTTCAGTGCGTTTCGACCATTCCGTTACTGCACGAAGTTTGGTGCAAAATGGGCCGAACTAGTGCAATTAATGCACAAGTTCGTTCCACGAAGTCGTGTCTGCATTTTTTCTTAACGAACGCACCTGATCCATCCCATTGGACCCCAAAGTCTTGTTTTGGTGCGTTTCTAACCGTTTCTTTACTGCACGAACTTCTGTGCAAAACGAGCCCAACTTGTGCAAATAATGTACAAGTTCGTGCCATGAAGTCGTGTCGGAATTTTTTTACAACGAATGCACCCGATCCACCCCATTGGACCTCAAACTCATGTTTTGGTGCATTTCGGACCATTCCGTTACTGCACGAACTTTGGTGCAAAATGGGTCGAACTGGTGCAGTTAATGCACAAGTTCGTGCCACGAAGTGGTGTCCGTATTTTTTCACAACGAACGCACCTGATCTATCCCACTAGACCTCAAACTCTTGTTTTGGCGCGTTTCTAACCGTTTCGTTACTGCGCGAACCTCGGTCCAAAACGAGCCGAACTGGTTCTATTAATGCACAAGTTCGTGCCATGAAGTCGCATCGCAATTGTTCGCAACGAACGCACCGGATCCACCCAATTGGACCCTAAACTAATGTTTTGGGGCCACCTAGGACCGTTTCGCTACTGCATGAACTTTCGTGTAAAATTGGTTGAACCAGTGCCATTAATACACAAGTTTGTGCCACGAAGTTGTCTCGGCATTTTTTAACAATGAATCCACCCGATCCATCCCATTGGACCCCAAACTCATGTTGTACTGCGTTTCGGACCATTCGGTTACTGCATGAACTTCGGTGCAAAACGAGCCGAACTTGTGCAAATAATGTACAAGTTCATGCCATAAAGTCGTGTCAGAATTTTTTCACATCGAACGCACTCGATCCACCCCATTGGACCTCAAACTCATGTTTTGGTGCGTTTCGGACCATTCCGTTGCTACACGAACTTTTGTGCAAAATGGGTCGAACTGGTGCAGTTAATGCACAAGTTCGTGCCACGAAGTGGTGTCCGTATTTTTTCACAACGAACGCACCTGATCTTTCCCACTAGACCCCAAACTCTTGTTTTGGTGCGTTTCTAACCGTTTCGTCACTGCGCGAACCTCGGTGCAAAACGAGCCGAAGTGGTGCTACTAATGCACAAGTTCGTGCCATGAAGTCGCATCGCAATTGTTCGCAACGAACGCACCGGATCCACCCAATTGGACCCTAAACTAATGTTTTGGGGCCATCTTGGAACGTTTCGCTACTGCATGAACTTTCGTGTAAAATTGGTTGAACTAGTACCATTAATAGACAAGTTCGTGCCACGAAGTTGTGTCGGCATTTTTTCACAATTAATCCACCCGATCCATCCCATTGGACCCCAAACTCATGTTTTGGTGCGTTTCCGAACATTCCGTTACCGCACGAACTTCGGTGCAAAACGGGCCGAACTGGTGCAATTAATGCACATGTTCGTGCCACGATGTCGCGTCGGAATTTTTTGCAATGAGAGCACCTGATCCTTTCCATTGGACCCCAAACTCATATTTTGGGCGTTTTGTACTTTTTCATTACTGCACGAACTTCAGTGCAAAATGGGCCGAATTGGTGCAATTAATGCACAAGTTTGTGCCACAAAGTCGTGTCGGCATCTTTTCACAACGAACCTACCCGATCCATCCCATTGCACCCCATACTCATGTTTTGGTGCGTTTTTGACCGTTTTGTTACTGCACGAAAGTCGGTGCAAAACGGGCTGAACTGGTGCAATTATTGCACAAGTTTGTGCAATGATGTCGCGTTGGATTTTTTTTGCAGCGAACGCACCCGATCGACGCCATTGGACGCCAAACTAATATTTTTGGGCGTTTCGGTCCGTTTCATTACTGCACGAACTTCGGTGTTAAACGGGCCGAACTGGTGCAATTAATGCACAAGTTCGTGCCACGAAGGCGTGTCGGTATTTTTCCACGACGAACGCACCCGATCCACCCCATTGGACCTCAAACTCATGTTTTGGTGCGTTTCGGACTATTCCATTACCGCACGAACTTCGGAACAAAACGGGCCGAACTGGTCCAATTAATGCACAAGTTTGTGCCACGAAGTTGTTTCGGAATTTTTTGACAACGAACGCACCCGATTCACCCCATTGGACCTCAAACTCATGTTTCTGTGCATTTCGACCATTCCGTTAATGGACGAAGTTTGGTGCAAAACGGGCCAAACTGGTGCAATTAATGCACAAGTTCCTTCCATGAAGTCGTGTCTGCATTTTTTCATAACGAACGCACCTGATCCCCCATTGGACCCCAAAGTCTTGTTTTGGTGCGTTTCTAACTGTTTCGTTACTGCACGAACTTCGGTGCAAAATGAGCCGAACTGGTGCTATTAATGCACAAGTTCATGATACAAAGTCGCATCACAATTGTTCGCAACGAATGCACCGGATCCACCCAATTGGACCCTAAACTAATGTTTTGGGGGCATCTCGTACCTTTTCACTACTGCCGGAACTTTCATGTGAAATTGGTTGAACTGGTGCCGTTAATGCACAAGTTTGTGCCACAAAGTCGTGTCAGCATTTTTTCACAACGAACCTACCCGATCCATCCCATTGGATGCCATACCCTTGATTTGGTGCGTTTTTGACCGTTTTGTTACTGCACGAAAGTCGGTGCAAAACGGGCTGAGCTGCTGCAATTAATGCACAAGTTTGTGCAATGAAGTCGCGTAGGATTTTTTTTGCAGCGAACGCACCCGATCGACGCCATTGGACCCCCAGACTCATATTATTGTGCGTTTCGGACCGTTTCATTACTCCACGAACTTCGGTGCAAATCGGGATGAATTGGTGCAATTAATGCACAAGTTCGTGCTATGAAGTCGTCTCGGCATTTTTTCACAACGAACGCACCCGATCCACCCCATTGGACCTCAAACTCATGTTTTGGTGCGTTTCGGACCATTCCCTTACTACACGAACTTTGATACAAAATGGGCCAAAATGGTGTAGTTAATGCACAAGTTCGTGCCATGAAGTCGTGTCTGCATTTTTTCACAATGAACGCACCTGATCCATCCCATTGGATCCCAAACTCTTGTTTTGGTGCATTTCTAACCGTTTTGTTACTGCACGAACTTCGGTGCAAAATGAGCCGAACTTGTGCAAATAATGTACAAGTTCGTGCCATGAAGTCGTGTCGGAATTTTTGGGCGTTGCGGACCGTATCATTAATGCAGGAACTTCGGTGCAAAACGGGCTGGACTGGTGATATTAATGCACAAGTTTGTGCCACGAAGTCGTTTCGGCATTTTTTAACAACGAGTCCACCCAATCCATCCCATTGGACCCCAAAATCATATTTTGGTGCGTTTCGGACCATTCCGTTACTGCACGAACTTTGGTGCAAAATGGGTCGAACTGGTGCAGTTAATGCACAAGTTCGTGCCACAAAGTGGTGTCTGTATTTTTCACAACGAACGCACCTGATCCATCCCATTGGACCCCAAACTCTTGTTTTGGTGCGTTTCTAACCGTTTCATCACTACACGAACTTCGGTGCAAAATGAGTCGAACTGGTGCTATTAATGCACAAGTTCGTGCCATGAAGTCGTGTCGGCATCCTTTCACAACGAACCTACCTGATCAATCCCATTGGACCCCATACTCTTGTTTTGGTGCGTTTCGGACCATTCCCTTGCTGCACGAAAGTCGGTGCAAAATGGCTGAACTGGTGCAATTAATGCACAAGTTTGTGCAATGAAGTCGCGTTGGATTTTTTTTGCAGCGAACGGACCCGATCAACGCCATTGGATGCCAAACCCATATTTTTGGGCGTTTCGGACCGTTTCATTACTGCACGAACATCGGTGCAAAACGGGCCGAACTGGTGCAAATAATGTACAAGTTCGTGCCATGAAGTCGTGTCGGAATTTTTTCACAACGAACGCACCCGATCTACCCCATTGGATCTCAAACTTATGTTTTGGTGCCTTTCAGACCATTCCGTCACTGCACGAACTTTGGTGCAAAATGGGTCGAACTGGTGCAGTTGATGCACAAGTTCGTGCCACGAAGTGGTGTCTGTATTTTTTCACAACGAACGCACCTAATCCATCCGATTGGACCCCAAACTCTTATTTTGGTGCATTTCTAACCATTTTGTCACTACACGAACTTCGGTGCAAAACGAGCCGAACTGGTGCAATTAATGTACAAGTTCGTGCCGCGAAGTTGTGTCGGCATTTTGTACAACGAACGCACCTGATCCACCCCATTGGACCTCAAACTCATGTTTTGGTGCGTTTCGGACCATTCCCTTACTGCTCGAACTTTGATGCAAAATGGGCCAAACTAGTGCAGTTAATGCACAAGTTCGTGCCATGAAGTTGTGTCTGCATTTTTTCACAATGAACGCACCTGATCCATTCCATTGGACCCCAAACTCTTGTTTTGGTGCATTTCTAACGGTTTTGTTACTGCACGAACTTCGGTGCAAAATGAGCCGAACTTGTGCAAATAATGTACAAGTTCGTGCCATGAAGTCGTGTTGGCATTTTTCACATCGAACGCACCCGATCCACCCTATTGGACCTCAAAATCATGTTTTGGTGCATTTCGGACCATTCCGTTACTGCACGAACTTTGGTGGAAAATGGCCCGAACTGGTGCAATTAATGCACAAGTTCGTGCCACGAAGTCGTGTCTGCATTTTCTCACAACGAACGCACCTGATCTATCCCAATTGACTCCAAACTCTTGTTTTGGTGCGTTTCTAACTGTTTCGTCACTCCACGAACTACGGTGCAAAACGAGCCGAACTGGTGCTATTAATGCACAAGTTCGTGCCACGAAGTCGCATCGCAATTGTTCGCAACGAACGCACCGGATCCACACAATTGGACCCTAAACTAATGTTTTTGTGCCATCTTGGACCGTTTCGCTACTGCATGAACTTTCGTGTAAAATTGGTTGAACCAGTGCCATTAATACACAAGTAAGTGCCACGAAGTTGTCTCGGCATTTTTTAACAACGAATCCACTCGATCCATCCCATTGGACCCCAAACTCATGTTTTGGTGCGTTTCGAACCATTCCGTTACCGCACGAACTTTGGTGCAAAATGGGACGAACTGGTGCAATTAATGCACATGTTCGTGCCACGATGTCGCGTCGGAATTTTTTGCAAAAGCGCACCTGATCCTTTCCATTGGACTCCAAACTAATATTTGGGGCGTTTGGTACTTTTTCATTACTGCACGAACTTCAGTGCAAAATGGGCCGAATTGGTGCAATTAATGCACAAGTTTGTGCCACAAAGTCGTGTCGGCATCTTTTTACAACGAACCTACCCGATTCATGCCATTGGACCCCATACTCTTGTTTTGGTGCGTTTTTGACTGTTTTGTTACTGCACGAAAGTCGGTGCAAAATGGGCTGAACTTGTGCAATTAATGCACATGTTTGTGCAATGATGTCGCATTGGATTTTTTTTGCAGCGAATGCACCCGATCCACGCCATTGGACGCCAAACTAATATTTTTGGGCATTTCGGACCATTTCATTACTGCATGAACTTCGGTGCTAAACGGGCCGAACTGGTGCAATTAATGCACAAGTTCGTGCCACGAAGGCGTGTCGGTATTTTTCCACTACGAATGCACCCGATCCACCCCATTGGAGCTCAAACTCATGTTTTGGTGCATTTCGGACTATTCCGTTACCGCACGAACTTCGGAACAAAACGGGCCGGACTGGTGCAATTAATGCACAAGTTTGTGCCACGAAGTCGTTTAGGCATTTTTTGACAACGAACGCACCCGATTCACCCCATTTGACCTCAAACTCATGTTTCAGTGCGTTTCAACCATTCCGTTACTGCACGAAGTTTGGTGCAAAACGGGCCGAACTAGTGCAATTAATGCACAAGTTCGTTCCACGAAGTCGTGTCTCCATTTTTTCTTAACGAACGCACCTGATCCATCCCATTGGACCCCAAAGTCTTGTTTTGGTGCATTTCTAACCGTTTCTTTACTGCACGAACTTCTGTGCAAAACGAGCCCAACTTGTGCAAATAATGTACAAGTTCGTGCCATGAAGTCGTGTCGGAATTTTTTTACAACGAACGCACCCGATCCACCCCATTGGACCTCAAACTCATGTTTTGGTGCATTTCGGACCATTCCGTTACTGCACGAACTTTGGTGAAAAATGGGTCGAACTGGTGCAGTTAATGCACAAGTTCATGCCACGAAGTGGTGTCTGTATTTTTTCACAACGAACGCACCTGATCCATCCCATTGGACCCCAAACTCTTGTTTTGGTGCGTTTCTAACCGTTTCGTTACTGCACGAACTTTGGTGCAAAACCAGCCGAACTGGTGCTATTAATGCACAAGTTTGGACCGTAAACTAATGTTTTGGGGCCACCTTGGACCGTTTCGCTACTGCATGAACTTTCGTGTAAAATTGGTTGAACCAGTGCCATTAATACACAAGTTTGTGCCACGAAGTTGTGTTGGCATTTTTTAACAACGAATCCACCCGATCCATCCCATTGGACCCCAAACTCATGTTTTGGTGCGTTTCGGACCATTCCGTTACCGCACGAACTTCGGAGCAAAACGGGTCGAACTGGTGCAATTAATTCACGTGTTCGTGCCACAATGTCGCATCGGAATTTTTTGCAACGAGCGCACCTGATCCTTTCCATTGGACCCCAAACTCAAATTTGGGGCGTTTCGTACTTTTTCATTACTGCACCAACTTCAGTGCAAAAATGGGCCGAACTGGTGCAATTAGTGCACAAGTTTGTGCCACAAAGTCGTGTCGGCATCTTTTCACAACGAACCTACCCGATCCATCCCATTAGACCCCATACTATTGTTTTGGTGCGTCTTTGACCGTTTTGTTACTGCACGAAAGTTGGTGCAGAATGGGCTGAACTGGTGCAATTAATGCACAAGTTTGTGCAATGAAGTCGCGTTGGATTTTCTTTTGCAGCGAACGCACCCGATCGACGCCATTGGATGCCAAACTAATATTTTTGGGCGTTTTGGACCGTTTCATTACTGCACGAACTTCTGTGCTAAACAGGCCGAACTGGTGCAATTAATGCACAAGTTGGTGCCACGAAGGCGTGTTGGTTTTTTTCCACAACGAACGCACCCGATCCACCCCATTGGACCTCAAACTCATGTTTTGGTGCATTTCAGACTATTCCGTTACCGCACGAACTTCAGAACAAAACGGGCCGAACTGGTCCAATTAATGCACAAGTTTGTGCCACGAAGTGGTTTCGGCATTTTTTGTCAATGAACGCACCCGATTCACCCTATTGGACCTCAAACTCATGTTTGGGTGCATTTCGACCATTCCGTTAATGGACGAAGTTTGGTGCAAAACGGGCCAAACTGGTGCAATTAATGCACAAGTTCCTTCCACGAAGTCGTGTCTGCATTTTTTCATAACGAACGCACCTGATCCCCCATTGGACCCCAAAGTCTTGTTTTGGTGCGTTTCTAACTGTTTCGTTACTGCACGAACTTCGGTGCAAAACGAGCCGAACTGGTGCTATTAATGCACAAGTTCGTGCCACGAAGTCGCATCGCAATTGTTCGCAACGAACGCACCGTATCCACCCAATTGGACCCTAAACTAATGTTTTGGGGCCACCTTGGACCGTTTCGCTACTGCATGAACTTTTGTGTAAAATTGGTTGAATCAGTGCCATTAATACACAAGTTTATGCCACGAAGTTGTCTCGGCATTTTTTAACAATGAATCCACCCGATCCATCCCATTGGACCCCAAACTCATGTTTTACTGTGTTTCGGACCATTCGGTTACTGCATGAACTTCGGTGCAAAACGAGCCGAACTTGTGCAAATAATGTACAAGTTCATGCCATGAAGTCGTGTCAGAATTTTTTCACATCGAACGCACTCGATCCACCCCATTGGACCTCAAACTCATGTTTTGGTGCGTTTCGGACCATTCCGTTGCTACACGAACTTTTGTGCAAAATGGGTCGAACTGGTGCAGTTAATGCACAAGTTCGTGCCACGAAGTGGTGTCCGTATTTTTTCACAACGAACGCACCTGATCTATCCCACTAGACCCCAAACTCTTGTTTTGGTGCGTTTCTAACCGTTTCGTTATTGCGCGAACCTCGGTGCAAAACGAGCCGAACTGGTTCTATTAATGCACAAGTTCGTGCCATGAAGTCGCATCGCAATTGTTCGCAACGAACGCACCGGATCCACCCAATTGGACCCTAAACTAATGTTTTCGGGCCACCTAGGACCGTTTCGCTACTGCATGAACTTTCGTGTAAAATTGGTTGAACCAGTGCCATTAATACACAAGTTTGTGCCATGAAGTTGTCTCGGCATTTTTTAACAATGAATCCACCCGATCCATCCCATTGGACCCCAAACTCATGTTGTACTGCGTTTCGGACCATTCGGTTACTGCATGAACTTCGGTGCAAAACGAGCCGAACTTGTGCAAATAATGTACAAGTTCATGCCATAAAGTCATGTCAGAATTTTTTCACATCGAACGCACTCGATCCACCCCATTGGACCTCAAACTCATGTTTTGGTGCGTTTCGGACCATTCCGTTGCTACACGAACTTTTGTGCAAAATGGGTCGAACTGGTGCAGTTAATGCACAAGTTCGTGCCACGAAGTGGTGTCCGTATTTTTTCACGACGAACGCACCTGATCTATCCCACTAGACCCCAAACTCTTGTTTTGGTGCGTTTCTAACCGTTTCGTCACTGCGCGAACCTCGGTGCAAAACGAGCCGAACTGGTGCTATTAATGCACAATTTCGTGCCATGAAGTCGCATCGCAATTGTTCGCAACGAACGCACCGGATCCACCCAATTGGACCCTAAACTAATGTTTTGGGGCCATCTTGGAACGTTTCGCTACTGCATGAACTTTCGTGTAAAATTGGTTGAACTAGTACCATTAATAGACAAGTTCGTGCCACGAAGTTGTGTCGGCATTTTTTCACAATTAATCCACCCGATCCATCCCATTGGACCCCAAACTCATGTTTTGGTGTGTTTCCGAACATTCCGTTACCTCACGAACTTCGGTGCAAAACGGGCCGAACTGGTGCAATTAATGCATATGTTCGTGCCACGATGTCGCGTCGGAATTTTTTGCAATGAGAGCACCTGATCCTTTCCATTGGACCCCAAACTCAGATTTTGGGCGTTTCGTACTTTTTCATTACTTCACGAACTTCAGTGCAAAATGGGCCGAATTGGTGCAATTAATGCACAAGTTTCTGCCACAAAGTCGTGTCGGCATCTTTTCACAACGAACCTACCCGATCCATCCCATTGCACCCCATACTCAAGTTTTGGTGCGTTTTTGACCGTTTTGTTACCGCACGAAAGTCGGTGCAAAACGGGCTGAACTGGTGCAATTATTGCACAAGTTTGTGCAATGATGTCGCGTTGGATTTTTTTTGCAGCGAACGCACCCGATCGACACCATTGGATGCCAAACTAATATTTTGGAGCGTTTCGGACCGTTTCATTACTGCACGAACTTCGGTGCTAAACGGGCCGAACTGGTGCAATTAATGCACAAGTTCGTGCCACGAAGGCGTGTCGGTATTTTTCCACGATGAACGCACCCGATCCACCCCATTGGACCTCAAACTCATGTTTTGGTGCGTTTCGGACTATTCCGTTACCGCACGAACTTCGGAACAAAACGGGCCGAACTGGTCCAATTAATGCACAAGTTTGTGCCACGAAGTTGTTTCGGCATTTTTTGACAACGAACGCACCCGATTCACCCCATTGGACCTCAAACTCATGTTTCGGTGCATTTTGACCATTCCGTTAATGGACGAAGTTTGGTGCAAAATGGGCCAAACTGGTGCAATTAATGCACAAGTTCCTTCCACGAAGTCGTGTCTGCATTTTTTCATAACGAACGCACCTGATCCCCCATTGGACCCCAAAGTCTTGTTTTGGTGCGTTTCTAACTGTTTCGTTACTGCACGAACTTCGGTGCAAAATGAGCCGAACTTGTGCTATTAATGCACAAGTTCATGATACAAAGTCGCATCACAATTGTTCGCAACGAATGCACCGGATCCACCCAATTGGACCCTAAACTAATGTTTTGGGGGCATCTCGTACCTTTTCACTACTGCCGGAACTTTCTTGTGAAATTGGTTGAACTGGTGCCGTTAATGCACAAGTTTGTGCCACAAAGTCGTGTCAGCATTTTTTCAATACGAACCTACCCGATCCATCCCATTGGATGCCATACTCTTGATTTGGTGCGTTTTTGACCGTTTTGTTACTCCACGAAAGTCCGTGCAAAACGGGCTGAGCTGCTGCAATTAATGCACAAGTTTGTGCAATGAAGTCGCGTACGATTTTTTTTTGCAGCGAACGCACCCGATCGACGCCATTGGACCCCCAGACTCATATTATTGTGCGTTTCGGACCGTTTCATTACTCCACGAACTTCGGTGCAAATCGGGATGAATTGGTGCAATTAATGCACAAGTTCGTGCTATGAAGTTGTCTCGGCATTTTTTCACAACGAACGCACCCGATCCACCCCATTGGACCTCAAACTCATGTTTTGGTGCGTTTCGGACCATTCCCTTACTACACGAACTTTGATGCAAAATGGGCCAAAATGGTGCAGTTAATGCATAAGTTCGTGTCATGAAGTCGTGTCTGCATTTTTTCACAATGAACGCACCTGATCCATCCCATTGGACCCCAAACTCTTGTTTTGGTGCATTTCTAACCGTTTTGTTACTGCACGAACTTCGGTGCAAAATGAGCCGAACTTGTGCAAAGAATGTACAAGTTCGTGCCATGAAGTCGTGTCGGAATTTTTGGGCGTTGCGGACCGTATCATTAATGCAGGAACTTCGGTGCAAAATGGGCCGGACTGGTGATATTAGTGCACAAGTTTGTACCACGAAGTCGTTTCGGCATTTTTTAACAACGAGTCCACCCAATCCATCCCATTAGACCCCAAAATCATATTTTGGTGCGTTTCGGACCATTCCGTTACTGCACGAACTTTGGTGCAAAATGGGTCGAACTGGTGCAGTTAATGCACAAGTTCGTGCCACAAAGTGGTGTCTGTATTTTTCACAACGAACGCACCTGATCCATCCCATTGGACCCCAAACTCTTGTTTTGGTGCGTTTCTAACCGTTTCATCACTACACGAACTTCAGTGCAAAATGATTCGAACTGGTGCTATTAATGCACAAGTTCGTGCCATGAAGTCGTGTCGGCATCCTTTCACAATGAACCTACCTGATCAATCCCATTGGACCCCATACTCTTGTTTTGGTGCGTTTCGGACCATTCCCTTGCTGCACGAAAGTCGGTGCAAAATGGGCTGAACTGGTGCAATTAATGCACAAGTTTGTATAATGAAGTCGCGTTGGATTTTTTTTGCAGCGAACGGACCCGATCAACGCCATTGGATGCCAAACCCATATTTTTGGGCGTTTCGGACCGTTTCATTACTGCACGAACATCGGTGCAAAACGGGCCGAACTGGTGAAAATAATGTACAAGTTCGTGCCATGAAGTCGTGTCGGAATTTTTTCACAACGAACGCACCCGATCTACCCCATTGGATCTCAAACTCATGTTTTGGTGCGTTTCAGACCATTCCGTTACTGCACGAACTTTGGTGAAAAATGGGTCGAACTGGTGCAGTTGATGCACAAGTTCGTGCCACGAAGTGGTGTCTGTATTTTTTCACAACGAACGCACCTAATCCATCCGATTGGACCCCAAACTCTTATTTTGGTGCGTTTCTAACCGTTTCGTCACTACACGAACTTCGGTGCAAAACGAGCCGAACTGGTGCAATTAATGTACAAGTTCGTGCCGCGAAGTTGTGTCGGCATTTTGTACAACGAACGCACCCGATCCTCCCCATTGGACCTCAAACTCATGTTTTGGTGCGTTTCGGACCATTCCCTTACTGCTCGAACCTTGATGCAAAATGGGCCAAACTGGTGCAGTTAATGCACAAGTTCGTGCCATGAAGTTGTGTCTGCATTTTTTCACAATGAACGCACCTGATCCAATCCATTGGACCCCAAACTCTTGTTTTGGTGCATTTCTAACCGTTTTGTTACTGCACGAACTTCGGTGCAAAATGAGCCGAACTTGTGCAAATAATGTACAAGTTCGTGCCATGAAGTCGTGTTGGCATTTTTCACATCGAACGCACCCGATCCACCCCATTGGACCTCAAAATCATGTTTTGGTGCATTTCGGACCATTCCGTTACTGCACGAACTTTGGTGGAAAATGGCCCGAACTGGTGCAATTAATGCACAAGTTCGTGCCACGAAGTTGTGTCTGCATTTTCTCACAACGAACGCACCTGATCTATCCCATTGGACTCCAAACTCTTGTTTTGGTGCGTTTCTAACTGTTTCGTCACTCCACGAACTACGGTGCAAAACGAGCCGAACTGGTGCTATTAATGCACAAGTTCGTGCCACGAAGTCGCATCGCAATTGTTCGCAACGAACGCACCGGATCCACACAATTGGACCCTAAACTAATGTTTTTGTGCCATCTTGGACCGTTTCGCTACTGCATGAACTTTCGTGTAAAATTGGTTGAACCAGTGCCATTAATACACAAGTAAGTGCCACGAAGTTGTCTCGGCATTTTTTAACAACGAATCCACTCGATCCATCCCATTGGACCCCAAACTCATGTTTTGGTGCGTTTCGAACCATTCCGTTACCGCACGAACTTTTGTGCAAAATGGGACGAACTGGTGCAATTAATGCACATGTTCGTGCCACGATGTCGCGTCGGAATTTTTTGCAAAAGCGCACCTGATCCTTTCCATTGGACTCCAAACTAATATTTGGGGCGTTTGGTACTTTTTCATTACTGCACGAACTTCAATGCAAAATGGGCCGAATTGGTGCAATTAATGCACAAGTTTGTGCCACAAAGTCGTGTCGGCATCTTTTTACAACGAACCTACCCGATTCATGCCATTGGACCCCATACTCTTGTTTTGGTGCGTTTTTGACTGTTTTGTTACTGCACGAAAGTCGGTGCAAAATGGGCTGAACTTGTGCAATTAATGCACATGTTTGTGCAATGATGTCGCATTGGATTTTTTTTTGCAGCGAATGCACCCGATCCACGCCATTGGACGCCAAACTAATATTTTTGGGCATTTCGGACCATTTCATTACTGCATGAACTTCGGTGCTAAACGGGCCGAACTGGTGCAATTAATGCACAAGTTCGTGCCACGAAGGCGTGTCGGTATTTTTCCACTACGAATGCACCCGATCCACCCCATTGGAGCTCAAACTCATGTTTTGGTGCATTTCGGACTATTCCGTTACCGCACGAACTTCGGAACAAAACGGGCCGGACTGGTGCAATTAATGCACAAGTTTGTGCCACGAAGTCGTTTAGGCATTTTTTTGACAACGAACGCACCCGATTCACCCCATTGGACCTCAAACTCATGTTTCAGTGCGTTTCGACCATTCCGTTACTGCACGAAGTTTGGTGTAAAACGGGCCGAACTAGTGCAATTAATGCACAAGTTCGTTCCACGAAGTCGTGTCTGCATTTTTTCTTAACGAACGCACCTGATCCATCCCATTGGACCCCAAAGTCTTGTTTTGGTGCGTTTCTAACCGTTTCTTTACTGCACGAACTTCTGTGCAAAACGAGCCCAACTTGTGCAAATAATGTACAAGTTCGTGCCATGAAGTCGTGTCGGAATTTTTTTACAACGAACGCACCCGATCCACCCCATTGGACCTCAAACTCATGTTTTGGTGCATTTCGGACCATTCCGTTACTGCACGAACTTTGGTGCAAAATGGGTCGAACTGGTGCAGTTAATGCACAAGTTCAGGCCACGAATTGGTGTCTGTATTTTTTCACAACGAACGCACCTGATCCATCCTATTGGACCCCAAACTCTTGTTTTGGTGCGTTTCTAACCGTTTCGTTACTGCACGAACTTTGGTGCAAAACCAGCCGAACTGGTGCTATTAATGCACAAGTTTGGACCGTAAACTAATGTTTTGGGGCCACCTTGGACCGTTTCGCTACTGCATGAACTTTCGTGTAAAATTGGTTGAACCAGTGCCATTAATACACAAGTTTGTGCCACGAAGTTGTGTTGGCATTTTTTAACAACGAATCCACCCGATCCATCCCATTGGACCCCAAACTCATGTTTTGATGCATTTCGGACCATTCCGTTACCGCACGAACTTCGGTGCAAAACGGGTCGAACTGGTGCAATTAATGCACATGTTCGTGCCATGATGTCGCATCGGAATTTTTTGCAACGAGCGCACCTGATCCTTTCCATTGGACCCCAAACTGCACCAACTTCAGTGCAAAATGGGCCGAATTGGTGCAATTAGTGCACAAGTTTGTGCCACAAAGTCGTGTCGGCATCTTTTCACAATGAACCTACCCGATCCATCCCATTAGACCCCATACTATTGTTTTGGTGCGTCTTTGACCGTTTTGTTACTGCACGAAAGTTGGTGCAGAATGGGCTGAACTGGTGCAATTAATGCACAAGTTTGTGCAATGAAGTCGCGTTGGATTTTCTTTTGCAGCGAACGCACCCGATCGACGCCATTGGATGCCAAACTAATATTTTTGGGCGTTTTGGACTGTTTCATTACTGCACGAACTTCGGTGCTAAACAGGCCGAACTGGTGCAATTAATGCACAAGTTCGTGCCACGAAGGCGTGTCGGTTTTTTTCCACAACGAACGCACCCGATCCACCCCATTGGACCTCAAACTCATGTTTTGATGCATTTCAGACTATTCTGTTACCGCACGAACTTCGGAACAAAACGGGCCGAACTGGTCCAATTAATGCACAAGTTTGTGCCACGAAGTGGTTTCGGCATTTTTTGACAACGAACGCACCCGATTCACCCCATTGGACCTCAAACTCATGTTTCGGTGCATTTCGACCATTCCGTTAATGGACGAAGTTTGGTGCAAAACGGGCCAAACTGGTGCAATTAATGCACAAGTTCCTTCCACGAAGTCGTGTCTGCATTTTTTCATAACAAACGCACCTGATCCCCCATTGGACCCCAAAGTCTTGTTTTGGTGCGTTTCTAACTGTTTCGTTACTGCACGAACTTCGGTGCAAAACGAGCCGAACTGGTGCTATTAATGCACAAGTTCGTGCCACGAAGTCGCATCGCAATTGTTCGCAACGAACGCACCGTATCCAGCCAATTGGACCCTAAACTAATGTTTTGGGGCCACCTTGGACCATTTCGCTACTGCATGAACTTTCGTGTAAAATTGGTTGAACCAGTGCCATTAATACACAAGTTTGTGCCACGAAGTTGTCTCGGCATTTTTTAACAATGAATCCACCCGATCCATCCCATTGGACCCCAAACTCATGTTTTACTGCGTTTCGGACCGTTTTGTTACTGCACGAACTTCGGTGCAAAATGAGCCGAACTTGTGCAAATAATGTACAAGTTCATGCCATAAAGTCGTGTCAGAATTTTTTCACATCGAACGCACTCGATCCACCCCATTGGACCTCAAACTCATGTTTTGGTGCGTTTCGGACCATTCCGTTGCTACACGAACTTTTGTGCAAAATGGGTCGAACCGGTGCAGTTAATGCACAAGTTCGTGCCACGAAGTGGTGTCCGTATTTTTTCACAACGAACGCACCTGATCTATCCCACTAGACCCCAAACTCTTGTTTTGGTGCGTTTCTAACCGTTTCGTTACTGCGCGAACCTCGGTGCAAAACGAGCCGAACTGGTTCTATTAATGCACAAGTTCGTGCCATGAAGTCGCATCGCAATTGTTCGCAACGAACACACCGGATCCACCCAATTGGACCCTAAACTAATGTTTTGGGGCCACCTAGGACCGTTTCGCTACTGCATGAACTTTCGTGTAAAATTGGTTGAACCAGTGCCATTAATACACAAGTTTGTGCCACGAAGTTGTCTCGGCATTTTCTAACAATGAATCCACCCGATCCATCCCATTGGACCCCAAACTCATGTTTTACTGCGTTTCGGACCATTCGGTTACTGCATGAACTTCGGTGCAAAACGAGCCGAACTTGTGCAAATAATGTACAAGTTCATGCCATAAAGTCGTGTCAGAATTTTTTCACATCGAACGCACTCGATCCACCCCATTGGACCTCAAACTCATGTTTTGGTGCGTTTCGGACCATTCCGTTGCTACACGAACTTTTGTGCAAAATGGGTCGAACTGGTGCAGTTAATGCACAAGTTCGTGCCACGAAGTGGTGTCCGTATTTTTTCATAACGAACGCACCTGATCTATCCCACTAGACCCTAAACTCTTGTTTTGGTGCGTTTCTAACCGTTTCGTCACTGCGCGAACCTCGGTGCAAAACGAGCCGAACTGGTGCTATTAATGCACAAGTTCGTGCCATGAAGTCGCATCGCAATTGTTCGCAACGAACGCACCGGATCCACCCAATTGGACCCTAAACTAATGTTTTGTGGCCATCTTGGAACGTTTCGCTACTGCATGAACTTTCGTGTAAAATTGGTTGAACTAGTACCATTAATACACAAGTTCGTGCCACGAAGTTGTGTCCGCATTTTTTAACAATTAATCCACCCGATCCATCCCATTGGACCCCAAACTCATGTTTTGGTGCGTTTCCGAACATTCCGTTACCGCACAAACTTCGGTGCAAAATGGGCCGAACTGGTGCAATTAATGCACATGTTCGTGCCACGATGTCGCGTCGGAATTTTTTGCAACGAGAGCACCTGATCCTTTCCATTGGACCCCAAACTCATATTTTGGGCGTTTCTTACTTTTTCATTACTGCACGAACTTCAGTGCAAAATGGGCCAAATTGGTGCAATTAATGCACAAGTTTGTGCCACAAAGTCGTGTCGGCATCTTTTCACAATGAACCTACCCGATCCATCCCATTGGGCCCCATACTCATGTTTTGGTGCATTTTTTACCGTTTTGATACTGAACGAAAGTCGGTGCAAAACAGGCTGAACTGGTGCAATTATTAAACAAGTTTGTGCAATGATGTCGCGTTGGATTTTTTTTGCAGCGAACGCACCCGATCGACGCCATTGGACGCCAAACTAATATTTTTGGGCGTTTCGGACCGTTTCATTACTGCACGAACTTCGGTGCTAAATGGGCCGAACTGGTGCAATTAATGCACAAGTTCGTGCCATGAAGGCATGTCGGTATTTTTCCACAACGAACGTACCCGATCCACCCCATTGGAGCTCAAACTCATGTTTTGGTGCGTTTCGGACTATTCCGTTACCGCACGAACTTCGGAACAAAACGGGCCGAACTGGTCCAATTAATGCACAAGTTTGTGCCACGAAGTGGTTTCGACATTTTTTGACAACGAACGCACCCGATTCACCCTATTGGACCTCAAACTCATGTTTCGGTGCATTTCGACCATTCCGTTAATGGACGAAGTTTGGTGCAAAACGGGCCAAACTTGTGCAATTAATGCACAAGTTCCTTCCACGAAGTCGTGTCTGCATTTTTTCATAACGAACGCACCTGATCCATCCCATTGGACCCCCAAAGTCTTGTTTTGGTGCCTTTCTAACTGTTTCGTCACTGCGCGAACCTCGGTGCAAAACGAGCCGAACTGGTGCTATTAATGCACAAGTTCGTGCCATGAAGTCGCATCGCAATTGTTCGCAATGAACGCACCGGATCCACCCAATTGGACCCTAAACTAATGTTTTGGGGCCATCTTGGACCGTTTCGCTACTGCATGAACATTCGTGTAAAATTGGTTGAACTAGTACCATTAATACACAAGTTCGTGCCACGAAGTTGTGTCGGCATTTTTTAACAATTAATCCACCCGTTCCATCCCATTGGACCCCAAACTCATATTTTGGGCGTTTCGTACTTTTTCATTACCCCACGAACTTCAGTGCAAAATGGGCCGAAGTGGTGCAATTAATGCACAAGTTTGTGCCACCAAGTCGTGTCGGCATCTTTTCACAACGAACCTACCCGCTCCATCCCATTGGAACCCATACTCATATTTTGGTGCGTTTTTGACCGTTTTGTTACTGCACAAAAGTCGGTGCAAAATGGGCTGAACTAATGTCGCGTTGGATTTTTTTGCAGCGAACGCACCCGATCGACGCCATTGGACGCCAAACTAATATTTTTGGGCGTTTCGGACCGTTTCATTACTACATGAACTTCGGTGCTAAACGGGCCGAACTAGTGCAATTAATGCACAAGTTCGTTCCACGAAGTCGTGTCTGCATTTTTTCTTAACGAACGCACCTGATCCATCCATTTGGACCCCAAAGTCTTGTTTTGGTGCGTTTCTAACCATTTCGTTACTGCATGAACTTCGGTGCAAAACGAGCCGAACTTGTGCAAATAATGTACAAGTCCGTGCCATGAAGTCGTGTCATAATGTTTTCACAACGAACGCACTCGATCCACCCCATTGGACCTCAAACTCATGTTTTGGTGCGTTTCGGACCATCCCGTTGCTGCATGAACTTTTGTGCAAAATGGGTCGAACTGGTGCAGTTAATGCACAAGTTCGTGCCACGAAGTGGTGTCCGTATTTTTTCACAACCAATGCACCTGATCTATCCCACTAGACCCCAAACTCTTGTTTTGGTGCGTTTCTAACCGTTTCGTCACTGCGCGAACCTCGGTGCAAAACGAGCTGAACTGGTGCTATTAATGCACAAGTTCGTGCCATGAAGTCGCATCGCAATTGTTCGCAACGAACGCACCGGATCCACCCAATTGGACCCTAAACTAATGTTTTGGGGCCATCTTGGACCGTTTCGCTACTGCATGAACTTTCGTGTAAAATTGGTTGAACTAGTACCATTAATACACAAGTTCGTGCCACGAGGTTGTGTCGGCATTTTTTAACAATTAATCCACCCGTTCCATCCCATTGGACCCCAAACTCATGTTTTGGTGCGTTTCGGAACATTCCGTTACCGCACGAACTTCAGTGCAAAACGGGCCGAACTGGTGCAATTAATGCACATGTTCGTGCCACGATGTCGCGTCGGAATTTTTTGCAATGAGAGCACCTGATCCAATCATTTGGACCCTAAAGTCTTGTTTTGGTGCGTTTCTAACCGTTTCGTTACTGCATGAACTTCGGTGCAAAACGAGCCGAACTTGTGCAAATAATGTACAAGTCCGTGCCATGAAGTCGTGTCAGAATTTTTTCACAACGAATGCACTCGATCCACCCCATTGGATCTCAAACTCATGTTTTGGTGCGTTTCGGACAATCCCGTTGCTGCACGAACTTTTGTGCAAAATGGGTCGAACTGGTGCAGTTAATGCACAAGTTCGTGCCACGAAGTCGCGTTGGATTTTCTTTTGCAGCGAACGCACCGGATCGACGCCATTGGACGCCAAACTAATAATTTTGGGCGTTTCAGACCGTCTCATTACTGCACGAACTTCGGTGCTAAATGGGCCGAACTGGTGCAAT
Organism: Panicum miliaceum; assembly: GCA_032594955.1. Classification (NCBI taxonomy): domain Eukaryota; kingdom Viridiplantae; phylum Streptophyta; class Magnoliopsida; order Poales; family Poaceae; genus Panicum; species Panicum miliaceum. The sequence goes on along the minus strand of CM064059.1, from coordinate 24,657,874 downwards.
TTATGCACAAGTTCGTGCCACGAAGTCGTGTCAGAATTTTTTCACATCGAACGCACTCGATCCACCCCATTGGACGTCAAACGCATGTTTTGGTGTGTTTTGGACTATTCCGTTAGCGCACGAACTTCGGTACAAAATGGGTCCAACTGGTCCAATTAAAGCACAAGTTTGTGGCACGAAGTCGTTTCGGCATCTTTTGACAACGAACGCACCTGATTCACCCCATTGGACCTCAAACTCATGTTTCGGTGCATTTTAACCATTCCGTTACAGCACGAAGTTTGGTGCAAAACGTGCCGAACTTGTGCAAATAATGTACAAATTCGTGCCATGAAGTCGTATCGGAATCTTTTCACAACGAACGCACCCGATCCACGCCATTGGACCTCAAACTCATGTTTTGGTGCGTTTCGGACCATTCCGTTACTACACGAACTTTGGTGCAAAATGGGTCGAACTGGTGCAATTAATGCAGAAGTTCGTGCCACGATGTGGTGTCTGTATTTTTTCAAAACGAACGCACCTGATCCATCCCATTGGACCCCAAACTCTTGTTTTAGTGCGTTTCTAACCGTTTTGTCACTGCACGAACTTCGGTGTAAAACGAGCCGAATTGGTGCTATTAATGCACAAGTTTGTGCCATGAAGTTGCATCGCAATTTTTCGCAACGAACGCACCGGATCCACCCAATTGGACCCTAAACTAATGTTTTGAGGCCATCTTGGACCGTTTCGCTACTGCATGAACTTTCGTGTAAAATTGGTTGAACCAGTGCCATTAATACACAAGTTCGTGCCACGAAGTTGTGTTGGCATTTTTTAACAACGAATCCTCCCGATCCATCCCATTAGACCCCAAACACATATTTTGGTGCGTTTCGGACCTTTCCGTTACCGTACGAACTTCGGTGCAAAATGGGCCGAACTGGTGAAATTAATGCACATGTTCGTGCCACGATGTCACGTCGGAATTTTTCGCAACGAGCGCACCTGATCCTTTCCATTGGACCCCAAACTTATATTTGGGGTGTTTCATACTTTTTCATTACTACACGAACTTCAGTGCAAAATGGGCCAAACTGGTGCAATTAATGCACAAGTTTGTGCCACAAAGTCGTGTCGGCATCTTTTCACAATGAACCTACCCGATCGATCCCATGGGACCCCATACTCTTGTTTTGGTGCGTTTTTGACCTTTTTGTTACTGCATGAAAGTCGGTGCAAAATGGGCTGAACTGGTGAAATTAATGCACAAGTTTGTGCAATGAAGTCGCGTTGAATTTTTTTTTTGCAGTGAACAGACCCGATCGACGCCATTTTACACCAAACTAATATTTTTGGGCGTTTCGGACCGTTTCATTACTTCACGAACTTCGGTGCTAAACGGGCCGAAGTGGTGCAATTAATGCACAAGTTCGTGCCACGAAGGCGTGTCGGTATTGCCATAACGAACGCACCCGATCCACCCCATTGGACGTAAAACTCATGTTTTGGTGCGTTTCGGACTATTCCAATACCGCATGAACTTAGGTACAAAACGGGTCCAACTGGTCCAATTAATGCACAAGTTTGTGCCACGTAGTCGTTTCAGCATTTTTTGACAATGAACCCACCCGATTCACCCCATTGGACCTCAAACTCATGTTTCGGTGCATTTTGACCATCCGTTACTGCATGAAGTTTTGTGCAAAACGGGTCGAACTGGTGCAATTAATGCACAAGTTCGTTCCACGAAGTCATTTCTGCATTTTTTCATAACGAACGCACCTGATCCATCCAATTGGACTGGTGCAATTAATGCACAAGTTCGTTCCACGAAGTCGTGTCTGCATTTTTTCATAACGAACGCACCTGATCCATCCAATTGGACCCCAAAGTCTTGTTTTGGTGCGTTTCTAACCGTTTCGTTACTGCATGAACTTCGGTGCAAAACGAGCCGAAATGGTGCTATTAATGCACAAGTTCGTGCCACGAAGTCGCATCGCAATTGTTCGCAACGAACGCACCGGATGCACCCAATTGGACCCTAAACTAATGTTTTGGGGCCATCTTGGACCGTTTCGCTATTGCATGAGCTTTCGTGTAAAATTGGTTGAACCAGTGCCATTAATACACAAGTTCGTGCCACGAAGTTGTGTTGGCATTTTTTAACAATGAATCCTCCCGATCCATCCCATTGGACCCCAAACTCATATTTTAGTGCGTTTCGGACCATTCCGTTACCGCACGAACTTCGGTGCAAAATGGGCCGAACTGGTGCAATTAATGCACATGTTCGTGCCACGATGTCGCGTCGAAATTTTTCGCAACGAGTGCACCTGATCCTTTCCACTGGACCCCAAACTCATATTTGGTGCGTTTCGTACTTTTTCATTAGTGCACGAACTTTAGTGCAAAATGGGTCGAACTGGTGCAATTAATGCACAAGTTTTTGCCACAAAGTCGTGTCGGCATCTTTTCACAACGAACCTTCCCGATGCATCCCATTAGACCCCATACTATTGTTTTGGTGCGTCTTTGACCGTTTTGTTACTGCACGAAAGTCGGTGCAAAATGGGCTGAACTGGTGAAATTAATGCACAAGTTTTTGCAATGAAGTCGCGTTGGATTTTTTTTGCAGCGAACACACCCGATCGACGCCACTGGACGCCAAACTATTATTTTTGGGCGTTTCGGACCGTTTCATTACTGCACGAACTTCGGTGCTAAACGGGCCGAACTGGTGCAATTAATGCACAAGTTCGTGCCACGAAGGCGTGTCGGTATTTCGACAACGAACGCACCCGATCCACCCCATTAGACGTAAAACTCAAGTTTTGGTGCGTTTCGGACAATTCCAATACCGCACGAACTTAGGTACAAAACGGGTCCAACTGGTCCAATTAATGCACAAGTTTGTGCCACGTAGTCGTTTCAGCATTTTTTTGACAACGAACGCACCCAATTCACCCCATTGGACCTCAAACTCATATTTCGGTGCGTTTTGACCATTCCGTTACTACACGAAGTTTTGTGCAAAATGGGTCGAACTGGTGCAATTAATGCACAAGTTCGTTCCACGAAGTCGTGTCTGCATTTTTTCATAACGAACGCACCTGATCCGTCCAATTGGACCCCAAAGTCTTGTTTTGGTGCGTTTCTAACCGTTTCGTTACTGCATGAACTTCGGTGTAAAACGAGCTGAAATGGTGCTATTAATGCACAAGTTCGTGCCACGAAGTCGCATCGCAATTGTTCGCAACGACCGCACCAGATCCACCCAATTGGACCCTAAACTAATGTTTTGGGGCCAGCTTGGACCGTTTCGCTACTGCATTAGCTTTCGTGTAAAATTGGTTGAACCAGTGCCATTTATACACAAGTTCGTGCCACGAAGTTGTGTTGCCATTTTTCAACAATGAATCCTCCTGATCCATCCCATTGGACCCCAAACTAATGTTTTGGTGCGTTTCGGACCATTCCATTACCGCACAAACTTCGGTGCAAAATGGGCCGAACTGGTGCAATTAATGCACATGTTCGTGCGACGATGTCGCGTCGGAATTTTTTGCAACGAGCGCACCTGATCCTTTCCATTGGACCCCAAACTCATATTTTGGGCGTTTCGTACTTTTTCATTACTGCACGAACTTCAGTGCAAAATGGGCCGAACTAGTCCAATTAATACACAAGTTTGTGCCACAAAGTCGTGTCGGGATCTTTTCACAACGAACTTACCCGATCCATCCCATGGGACCCCATACTCTTGTTTTGGTGCGTTTTTGACCTTTTTGTTACTGCACGAAAGTCGGTGCAAAATGGGCTGAACTGGTGAAATTAATGCACAAGTTTTTGCAATGAAGTCGCGTTGGATTTTTTTTGCAGCGAACGGACCCGATCGACGCCATTGGACACCAAACTAATATTTTTGGGCGTTTCGGACCGTTTCATTACTGCACGAACTTCGGTGCTAAACGGGCCGAACTGGTGCAACTAATGCACAAGTTCGTGCCACGAAGGCGTGTCGGTATTTCCACAACGAACGCACCCGATCCACCCCATTGGACGTCAAACTCATGTTTTGGTGTGTTTCGGACTATTCCAATACCGCACGAACTTCGGTACAAAACGGGACCAACTGGTCCAATTAATGCACAAGTTTGTGCCACGAAGTCGTTTTGGCATTTTTTGACAACGAACGCACCCGATTCACCCCATTGGACCTCAAACTCATGTTTTGGTGCATTTCGACCATTCCGTTACTGCACGAAGTTTTGTGCAAAACGGGTCGAACTGGTGCAATTAATGCACAAGTTCGTTCCACGAAGTCGTGTCTGAATTTTTTCATAACGAACGCACCTGATCCATCCAATTGGACTGGTGCAATTAATGCACAAGTTCGTTCCACGAAGTCGTGTCTGCATTTTTTCATAACGAACGCACCTGATCCATCCAATTGGACCCCAAAGTCTTGTTTTGGTCCGTTTCTAACCGTTTCGTTACTGCATGAACTTCGGTGCAAAACGAGCCGAAATGGTGCTATTAATGCACAAGTTCGTGCCATGAAGTCGTGTCGCGATTGTTCTCAACGAACGCACCGGATCCACCCAATTAGACCCTAAACTAATGTTTTGGTGCCATCTTGGACCGTTTCGCTACTGCATGAGCTTTCGTGTAAAATTGGTTGAACCAGTGCCATTAATACACAAGTTCGTGCCACGAAGTTGTGTTGGCATTTTTTAACAATGAATCCTCCCGATCCATCCCATTGGAGCCCAAACTCATATTTTGCTGCGTTTCGGACCATTCCGTTACCGCACGAACTTCGGTGCAAAATGGGCCGAACTGGTGCAATTAATGCACATGTTCGTGCCACGATGTCGCGTCAGAATTTTTCGCAACGAGCGCACCTGATCCTTTCCATTGGACCCCAAACTCATATTTGGGGCGTTTTGTACTTTTTCATTACTTCACGAACTTTAGTGCAAAATGGGTCGAACTGGTGCAATTAATGCACAAGTTTGTGCCACAGAGTCGTGTCGGCATCTTTTCACAATGAACCTTCCCGATCCATCCCATTAGACCCCATACTATTGTTCTGGTGCGACTTTGAGCGTTTTGTTACTGCACGAAAGTCGGTGCAAAATGGGCTGAACTGGTGCAATTGATGCACAAGTTTGTGCAATGAACTCGCGTTGGATTTTCTTTTGCAGCGAATGCACCCGATCGACACCATTGGACGCCAAACTATTATTTTTGGGCGTTTGGAACCGTTTCATTACTGCACGAACTTCGGTGCTAAACGGGCCGAACTGGTGCAATTAATGCACAAGTTCGTGCCACGAAGGCGTGTCGGTATTTCCACAACGAACGCACCCGATCCACCCCATTGGACGTCAAACTCATGTTTTGGTGCGTTTCGGACTATTCCAATACCGCATGAACTTAGGTACAAAACGGGTCCAACTGGTCCAATTAATGCACAAGTTTGTGCCACGTAGTCGTTTCAGCATTTTTTGACAACGAACGCACCCGATTCACCCCATTGGACCTCAAACTCATATTTCGGTGCGTTTTGACCATTCCGTTACTGCATGAAGTTTTGTGCAAAACGGGTCGAACTGGTGCAATTAATGCACAAGTTCGTTCCACGAAGTCGTGTCTGCATTTTTTCATAACGAACGCACCTGATCCGTCCAATTGGACCCCAAAGTCTTGTTTTGGTGCGTTTCTAACCGTTTCGTTACTGCATGAACTTCGGTGCAAAACGAGCCGAAATGGTGCTATTAATGCACAAAATCGTGCCACGAAGTCGCATCGCAATTGTTCGCAACGACCGCACCGGATCCACCCAATTGGACCCTAAACTAATGTTTTGGGGCCATCTTGGACCGTTTCGCTACTGCATGAGCTTTCGTGTAAAATTGGTTGAACCAGTGCCATTAATACACAAGTTCATGCCACGAAGTTGTGTTGGCATTTTTCAACAATGAATCCTCCTCATCCATCCCATTGGACCCCGAACTTATGTTTTTGTGCGTTTCGGACCATTCCATTACCGCACAAACTTCTTTGCAAAATGGGCCGAACTGATGCAATTAATGCACATGTTCGTGCCACGATGTCGCGTTGGAATTTTTTGCAACGAGCGCACCTCATCCTTTCCATTGGACCCCAAACTCATATTTTTGGCGTTTCGTACTTTTTCATTACTGCACGAACTTCAGTGCAAAATGGGCCGAACTGGTCCAATTAATGCACAAGTTTGTGCCACAAAGTTGTGTCGGGATCTTTTCACAACGAACCTACCCGATCCATCCCATGGGACCCCATACTCTTGTTTTGGTGCATTTTTGACCTTTTTGTTACTGCACGAAAGTCGGTGCAAAATGGGCTGAACTGGTGAAATTAATGCACAAGTTTGTGCAATGAAGTCGCGTTGGATTTTCTTTTGCAGCGAACGGACCCGATCGACGCCATTGGACACCAAACTAATATTTTTGGGCGTTTCGGACCGTTTCATTACTGTACGAACTTCGGTGCTAAATGGGCCGAACTGGTGCAATTAATGCACAAGTTCATGCCACGAAGGCGTGTCGGTATTTTTCCACAACGAACGCACCCGATCCATCCCATTGGACCTCAAACTCATGTTTTGGTGCGTTTCGAACTATTCCGTTACCGCACGAACGTCGGTACAAAAAGGGTCCAACTGGTCCAATTAATGCACAAGTTTGTGCCACGAAGTCGTTTCGGCATTTTTTGACAACAAACGCACCCGATTCACCCTATTGTACCTCAAACTCATGTTTCGGTATGTTTTGACCATTCCGTTACTGCACGAAGTTGTTGACGCCAGATTTTGACACGTATTGAATCGGTGTCAGGAAGAGAAGAGACCGGCCGATGCGGCAGATTTAAAGGCTACAGTGAGGAATCGGAGCCGTCAGGGTTTTGTGGAAATACATCAATCAATCAACAAAACACTCTACTTTTTCATCGTACTTACTTTCAAGTCGGCGACTTCGCCATTACTTCTTTTTCTTTCACAAGTTCGTACGGATTGGCAGGGCTGCATCGACACGATCTTCAGCCAATTGGTAGGTTCCGCTTATCGAATAATATCTAAGCTTTAACTTCGGGCGCATCGCCGTTGTTTCGTTTAGATTTATTCACCAGTTATCGATATTTACCAGAATTATAGGTTTTACCTATTGTTCTAGTTTTATCACCAGTTATCTAGCTTAAGATCGAAACTATTGGCTTTATCATTGCTTTCCCTTGTTCATTATCATACAGCCGATTAGATCTATTTCAAGTGTTGCATCTGTAATAATTGTTTAAGTTGCTATAGCAGTTTTCTTTGCAAGAATTACGTGATTATCGGCTGATCCATAGCCGGTCATCTTCATAGCATATCGGCCGATTCGCCGATATGCTTTTCGGGGCAGATTGGAACCTTAGCCGATCGGAACACCCGGAATTTAATACGTTTATTTCCTTGTCAATCAACAGGTCAGATTGACTAGCACGCCGTGTGAACCACACCAGGGCAATCACCCGAACAGGAGTTAAGCAGATTCTCCCGGGTCGTGTGTCCGACGCTGAAAGTCATCGGCCGTTTCCTGGCCAAATTTTAGCGCCAACACACTTTTCGCACACCCAATGGGACCACCTCAAGATCCAATATGTCAAAGACCACTGAAGTTTCTGAGAACAACATCATTGAGGTAACGGAAGCAGATCTCAAGGACGACCAGAAAGAAGAACTGGCAAAACATCTAGAGGACTACAAAAGGATGTATCTGCAATCTTTCAGTCGTACCAGAAGTGGGGAGGCAATCAAGAAAGCTCCTCTTCCAGTCCCCCGCCATATCACCATCGCTGAGGATTCCGGCAAGATGTCCGATATGATTCAACAGTCCGTCTATCAGGCTTTCATCGACCAATCCTCAGTATTGACCAACACGGTGTATAACGCCGTCATCAGTTCTCTGGTCAGCGGGGCAGCTCAGGGATATCAGGGGCCAGCATACGCCCCACCTATTGTACTTCCAGCCAGAAGCTTGCCAGGCACGTCCAACTCGGCTCCTTAGCCGATGTCGACGCAACATGAAGGGTACAACACTTCATTGACTTCAATGCCTCTAGGGTATAACGGTGCACCATGTTTTTGATCGCAAGAGCCGCTCCAGCCTGTCCAGATTGCTTCTGTGCAATCGCTGCCCTCAACGGCGGCTTTTCCCGATCAATCAACCGGGCATGGGAGCTATCCGATCCAGGCGCCGTTCCATTCGGCCGTTCGGCCGACGGTCCCTCAGTATCAACCGGCCACGTCAGAAATCGGCAGGGGGGCAGATGCCGCAGAAGCACTTAGGAGCACTACGCCGATGACGATGTACGATGGGGCGGAAGATTCGCTTCGCCATCAGCTGTCAGCTGCTCAGACGGCCACAATGCAACAGAATCCGCCACACGCTTCGATCCATCACCCGGTTGTACTGCCGCCGATTCACCAACATATGCCGACGCCCCGACTAGCTGTTCATCAGCAGCAAGTGGATTGGACAGCGAGAATAGCGGAGGTAATTCAGGACCAATTCGGGTTGAAGCCGAAAGTACAAACTTATACGTACAAGACGCCATACCCATCGGCCTACGATCTACTGCCGTTTCCCCATGGGTACAAGGTTCCTGACTTTACCAAGTTTTCGGGGCTGGATGACACCTCAACCGTGGAGCACATAAATAGATTCATCATCCAGTGCGGGGAAGCCGCCACACAAGATGCTCTGCGGGTGCGTCTGTTCTCGTCGTCTCTGTCTGGATTGGCCTTCCAGTGGTTCACTACATTACCACCCAATTCCATCGTTACTTGGGCCGATCTGGAAAAGCAATTCCATAAGTACTTCTACGCGGGAGTCCACGAGATGAATCTTTCAGATTTGACCAGCCTCAGGCAAAGGAGCGACGAACCAGTAACTGGCTACATACAGAGGTTCAGAGAGGTCAGAAACAAATGCTATACCCTAGCTCTAACTGATGCCCAGTTGGCCGATATCGCCTTCCAAGGCCTCCTGCCGCATATCAAGGAGAGGTACGCCTCACAAGAATTTGAAAGCTTAAGTCAGATCGTTCACTGATTTGCCGATCAGGAAGTACGTCCGTTTTAGCAGCGGAGGAATTTCCAGAAAAAGGTGGCATATTTGGAAGGGTCTGAATCTGAGGAAGAGGAAGAAATCGGCCTAGCAGAATGGGTCAAAGGGAAGAAGCCAATATCATGCCCATTCGGCAAGAAAGAACCAGAGGCGTTCGGTTTTGGCACGTCAAAGGCCGATAAAATCTTTGACTTACTTCTCCAGGAGGGGCAGATCAAGCTCTCACCTTACCATACCATTCCCTCGGCCGATCAACTCAAAAAGATGAAATATTGCAAATGGCACAACGCTACATCTCATGACACAAATGAGTGCAAGATATTCCATCAGCAGATACAGTCGGCCATTGAGCAAGACAGACTCAAGTTTGAAATCCCGGCAAAGCCGGTAAAGCCGATGAAGATTGATCAGCATACTTTCCCTGCTAACATGGTTGACACGGGAAAAAACTCACTCCAAACCAAGGTGCTGACGTCAGAATCGGCAAGAAGAAGCGGCGCCGTGGACCCTAGAAAACAGGTTACGATAAATGATGTCAAAGGGAAAAGACGGGCTGAAGACGAGGGCGAAGGATCAGAACGATCACGTAGACCCGTCACCTCCCAATTCTTACTCAGCAAATATCAGCGGCAACATCCCAATTCTTACTCAGCAAATATCAGCGGCAACAGGAACGGTCGAGGCACCACGACGAAATGATACGCCAACACGAAGATCATTGGCGATGTCCGTTCTTCATCCATTGCTGGGAAAACGACCTCAGATTGCCATCAACCGATAATTGTCCCGAGTGCAGCGGATCAAGTCGCAACGATCGCCCGTTCAAAAGATCGCGCTCCAGAGATAGAGGATCAGAGCCGATCAGCAGAAACTGGCGCGAACAAGAAGGTCGGCGCCTTTCAGTACATGATTAACTGGGGGGCAGAGTTGACCGGTATGACCGGTCGAAGGACAGAATCAACCAGCAGAAGCGACTGGGGGGCAGAACCAACGTACACGATCGGCTGGAAGAAATGGCCGATGCTAGGGTGTCAGATGAAAACCCTCTAGGAAGGGAACCAGACTAGGAGCATGCCAAACCGCCGGCCAAACCAGTAAACCCCAGGTGGTGCCCTGATGGTCTGACTAGATCTCAAAAATGAAGGGTCCAACGCCTGTGCCAATGGGAACAACAAGAGGAAGAGCAGAGGCAGGTGCTGGATAAGAAAAACGTCAAGTCTCGGGTCTGGCGCCCCAAGAAAAACAACAGCAAGGAGGGCGACAACCAAGAATCGGCATCTGATGTCAACATGGTATTCATATTGCCGATGGAGTTCATGGCGCCCGCCGATCGTGATAAAGCGACAAGGATGGGGGAGCAGATGGCGCAGTTGGTTTTGGAGCCGATGATAGCCACCTTTGAGAAACCAGAAGACGAAAATTGACAACATCTCAAGGCACTATTTCTCAAAGGACACGTTAACGGACCACCCGTTACCAGGCTACTAGTGCACGGAGGCGCCGCAGTCAACATCATGCCATATGCCATGTTCCGGAAGTTAGGCAAAAGTGATGAAGACCTGACCAAAACGGACATGATGCTCAAAGACTTCGAAGGCAACGTGTCTCCCGCCTGCGGAGCGCTCTGCGTCGACCTCACCATCGGCAGTAAGACCCTTCCCACTACCTTCTTTATTATTAATGGTAAGGGATCCTACGACATGTTGCTCGATCGCGATTGGATACACGCGAATTGCTGTGTCCCGTCTACAATGCACCAATGCCTTGTACAGTGGGTCGGCGACAGTAAAGAGATAGTCACCGCCGATTCCACCTACAGTGTTGCGGCGGCCGAGACGCAACAATGGAGCTGTGAACACGTCAAGTGTATATCTGGCAGAACTTGGGACACTGATTTCCTGAAAGTCTCCAATTTTGGTTTACAGCCGATCCAAGCAGTTGGCTCTCAAGATCCAATCAATGCACAAGTTTGTGCCAAGATGTCGCGTCGGAATTTTTTGCAACGAGCGCACCTGATCCTTTCCATTGGACCCCAAACTCATATTTGAAGTGTTTCGTACTTTTTTATTACTGCATGAACTTCAGTGCAAAATGGGCCGAACTGGTGCAATTAATGCACAAGTTTGTGCCACAAAGTCGTGTCAGCATTTTTGCACAACGAACCTACCCGATCCATCCCATTGGACCCCATACTCCTTTTTGGGTGCGTTTTTGACCGTTTTGTTATTGCACGAAAGTCGGTGCAAAACGGGCTGAACTGGTGCAATTAATGCACAAGGTTGTGCAATGAAGTCGCGTTGGATTTTTTTTGCAGCGAACGCACCCGATCGACGCCATTGGATGCCAAACTCATATTTTTGGGCATTTCGGACCGTTTCATTACTGCACAAAGTTCGGTGCAAAACAGGCCGAACTAGTGCAATTAGTGCACAAGTTCATGTCACGAAGGCCTGTCGGTATTTTTTCACAACGAATGCACCCAATCCACCCCATTGGACCACAAACTCATGTTTTGGTGCGTTTCGAACTATTCCGTTACCGCACGAACTTCGGTGCAAAACGAGCCGAACTGGTGCATTTAATGCACAAGTTCGTGCCACGATGTTGCGTCGGAATTTTTCACTACGAGCGCACCTGATCCACCCCATTGGTCCCCAATCTCATGTTTGGGGCGTTTCGGACTGTTTCGTTACTGCATGAACTTCAATGCAAAACGGGCCGAACTGGTGCAAGTAATGCATAAGTTTGTGCCACAAAGTCGTGTCGGCAATTTTTGACAACGGACGCACCTGATCCATCCAATTGGACCCCAAACTCTTCTTTTGGTTGTCTTTTGGACCGTTTCATTAATGCTCGAAAGTCGATGCAAAACGGGCTGAACCGGTGCAATTAATGCAGAAGTTTGTGCAATGAAGTCGTGTCAGAATTTTTTGCAGCGAGCGCACCCGATCGACCCCATTGGACCCCAAACTCATATTTTTGGGCGTTGCGGACCGTATCATTACAGCACGAACTTCGGTGCAAAACGGGCCGGACCGGTGCAATTAATGCACAAGTTTGTGCCATGAAGTCGTGTCGGCATGTTTTGACAACGAACGCACCCGATTCACCCCATTGGACCTCAAACTCATGTTTTGGTGCGTTTCGAACCATTCCGTTACTGCACGAACTTTGGTGCAAAACCGGTCGAAGTGGTCCAATTAATGCACAAGTTCATGCCACGAAGTCATGTTTGTATTTTTTCACAATGAACGCACCTGATCCACCCAGTGGACCCCAAACTCTTGTTTTGGTGCGTTTCTAAACGTGTCATTACTGCACGAACTTCGGTGCAAAACGAGCCGAACTGGTGCTATTAATGCACAAGTTCGTGCCACGAAGTCGCATCGCAATTGTTCGCAATGAACGCACCAGATCCACCCAATTGGACCCTAAACTAATGTTTTGGAGGCATCTCGGACCATTTCGCTATTGCATGAACTTTCGTGTAAAATTGGTTGAACTGGTGCCATTAATGCACAATTTCATGCCACGAAGTGATGTCCGTATTTTTTACCAATGAATGCACCTGATCCACCCCATTAGACCCCAAACTCATGTTTTGGTGCGTTTCGAACCGTTTCGTTACTATACGAACTTTGATGCAAAACGGGCCGAACTGGTGCAATTAATGCACAAGTTCGTGCCACGATGTTGCATTGAAATTTTTCGCAACGAGCGCACCTGATCCACCCCATTGGTCCCCAAACTCATGTTTGAGCCATTTCGCTTTGTTTCGTTACTGCATGAACTTCGGTGCAAAACGGGCCGAATTGGTGCGAGTAATGCACAAGTTTGTGCCACAAAGTCGTGTTGGCATTTTTTCACAACGAACGTACCCAATCTATCCCATTGGACCCCATACTCTTGTTTTGGTGCTTTTATGACCGTTTTTTTGCTGCACGAAAGTCGGTGCAAAATGGGCTGAACTGGTGCAATTAATGCACAAGTTTTGCAATCATGTCGCGTCGAATTTTTTTTGCAGCAAGTTCGTGCCACGAAGTCGCATTGCAATTGTTTGCAACGAATGCACTGGATCCACCCAATTGGACCCTAAACTAATGTTTTGCGGGCATCTCGGACCATTTCGCTACTGCACGAACTTTCGTGTAAAATTGGTTGAACTTATGCCATTAATGCACAAGTTCGGGCCACGAAGTCGTGTCGGCATTTCTTCACAACGACCGCGCCTGACCCACCCCATTAGACTCCCAAACTCATGTTTTGGTTGTGTTTCGGACCATTCCGTTACTGAACAAACTTCGGAGCAAAACGGGCCGAACTGGTGAATTAATGCACAAGTTCGTGCCATGAAGTCGTGTCTGCATTTTTTCACAACGAACGCACCTGATCCATCCCATTGGATCCCAAACTCTTGTTTTGGTGCGTTTTGGACCGTTCCGTTACAGCTGAACTAGTGCAACTAATCCACAAGTTCGTGCAACGAAGTCGCGTCGGAATTTTTTTCCAACAAATATACCAGATCCACCCCAATGGAACCCAACTCATGTCTTGCGGCGTTTCGGACTGTTTTGTTGCTGCACGAACTTCGGTGCAAAACAGGGCGAACATGTGCAATTAATGCACAAGTTCGTGCAATGATGTCGTGTCGGAATTTTTCGCAACAAGCGCACCTGATCCACCCCATTGGACCCCAAACTCATATTTTCGGCGTTTCGGACCGTTTCATTACTGCACAAACTTCGGTGCAAAATGGGCCAAACTACTGCCAATAATGCACAAGGTCGTACAACTAAGTTGCGTCGGAATTATTCGCAACAAACGCACGTGATCCACCCCATTGGACCCCAATGTCATTTTTGGCGAGTTTCGGACCGTTTTGTTACTGCACAAACTTTGGTGCAAAACGGGCCAAACTGGTTCCAATAATGCACAAGGTCGTGCAACTAAGTTGCGTTGGATTTTTTTGCAAGAACGGACCTGATCCACCCCATTAGACTCCAAACTAGGTCATGTATGGGGGCGTCTTTAACTGTTTCCTTACTGCACGAATTTCTATGCCAATGAATGCAAAGTTCGTGCAACGAAGCCGCGTCGGAATTTTTCACAACGAACGCTCCCGATCCACCCCATTGGACCCCCAAACTTAAGTTTTGGTATGTTTTCGACCGTTTCGGTACTGCACGAAAGTCAGTGCAAAACGGGCTAAACTGGTGCAATTAATGCACAAATTCGTGCAATCAAGTCGCGTCGGAATTTTTCGCAACGAATGCACCCGATCCATCCCGTTGGACCTCGAACTCATGTTTTGGGGCGTTTCGGACCGTTTCATTACTGCACGAACTTCGGTGCAAAATAGGCCGAACTGGTGCAATTAATGCACAAGTTTGTGCCACGAAGTTGTGTCGGCATTTTTTCACAAGGAACGCACCCGATCCACCCCATTAGACACTAAACTCTTGTTTTGGTGCGTTGCGAACTATTCCATTACTGCACGAACTTCGTTGCAAAATGGGCCGAACTAGTGCAGGTAATGCACAAGATCGTGCAACTATGACGCGACTTCGTTGCACAAACTTGTGCATTAATTGCAGCAGTTCAGTCCATTTTGCGCCAAACTCATCCGATCCACCCCGTTGGACCGCAAACTCATGTTTGGCGCGTTTCAAACCATTTTGTTATTGCACAAACTTCGGTGCAAAACGGGCCGAACTGGTGCAGTTAATGCACAAGTTTGTGCAACTAAGTTGCGTCAGAATTTTTCGCAACGAACGGACCCGATCCACCTCATTTGGCCCTAAACTCATGTTTTGGGGCATCTTGGACCGTTTCGATACTTCACGAACTTCTCTGCAAAATGGGTTGAACTGGTGCCATTAATGCACAAGTTCGTGCAACGAAGTCGCGTCGGAATTTTTCGCAACGAAAGCACCCGACCCACCCAATTGGACCCCAAACTTATATTTTGGGGCGTTTCGGACCGTTTTGTTACTGCACGAAAGTCGGTGCAAAACGAGCTGAACTAGTGCAATTAATGCACAAGTTCGTGCAATGAAATCGCGTCGGAACTTTTTACAACGAACGCACCAGATCCACCCCATGGGACCCCAAACTCATGTTTTGGGGCGTTTCAGACTGTTTTGTTACTGCACGAAAGTCATTGCAAAACGGGCTGAACTGGTGCAACTAATGCACAAGATCGTGCAACGAAGTTGCGTTGAAATTTTTCGCAAGAAACGCATCCGATCCACCCTATTGGACCCCCAAACTCATTTTTGGCGCGTTTCCGACCGTTTCGTTACTCAACAAACTTTGATGCAAAACAGATTGAATTGGTGCCCATAATATACAAATATGTGCAAACTTGCGTTAGAATTTTTCGCAACAAACGGACCTCATCCACCCCATTGGACAACAAACTCATGTTTTGGGGCGTCTCGGACCGTTTCGTTACTACACAAACTTCGGTGCAAAACAAGCTGAACTGGTGCAATTAATGCACAAGTTTGTGCCATGAAGTAGTGTCGGCATTTTTTCACAACGAACGGACCCGATCCACCCCATTAGACCCCAAACTCATATTTTGGTGCGTTTCGGACCGTGCTATTACTGCACGAACTTTAGTGCAACAAACACTTGCAATCCGCCCCATTAGACCCCATACTCATTTTTGGTGCGTTTCAGACCATTTCATTACTGCACAAACGTCGGTGCAAAACAGGCCGAACTGGTGCACTTAATGCACAAGTTTGTGCAACTAAGTTGCGTCGGAATCTTTTGCAACGAACGGACCCGATCCACCCCATTGGACCCGAAACTCATGTTTTGGGGCCTCTCGGACCGTTTCAATACTGCACGAACTATTGTGCAAAACGGGTTGAACTGGTGCCATTAATGCACATGTTCGTGCAATGAAGTCGCATCAAAATTTTTTCGCAACGAACGCACCCTATCCACCCCATTGGACCCCAAAGTTATGTTTTGGGGCATTTCGGACCGTTTCATTACTGCATGAAAGTCGGTGCAAGACAAGCTGAACTGGTGCAATTAATGCACACGTTTGTGCAACGAAGTCACATCGCAATTTTTTGCAACAAACGCACCGGATCCACCCCATTGGACCCCAAACTAATATTTTGGGGCATCTCGGACCATTTCGCTACTGCAGGAATGTCGGGGGCAAGTTTCATGCACCCCCCAAAGAACACTTCCTAGGAGGCTGATCATGGATTAGATCCCTCAAAGTATTCAGCTTGGGCCAACTGGGCAGTCAAACCACTGCGGAACAGCCCGCCAGGTGAAGGGGCATCAATAGCCCGACACGAAGCACTAGAGGAGGACACGGTCGCCTCGTCGACCCCAAGGGTAAGGGATCGGACGCCTCCGCCTTGCCTGACACCGACGATAAGGGGTTGGCTGTGTCCACCTCACCCAACCCCAAGGGAAAGGGTTCAGGCACATCCGCCGTAGGCCGTGGGGCCCCTGGGGACTCCACAAAGCGATCGGCCACGTCGGGGGACATACCTCGGGCGTAAGGGTAGGTAAGAACGTGCGACGACTTGACCCCCTTAGAAGACACGCAACTACAGCATGCCCTGGATGTCCACCGGGCTGGGGGTCAAGCCATAAAACGTGCCAGGGGGCTTGCACCGCCCGTCTCGGCAGGGCGCACGTCGCCCGTACTGTTGGGACGGGCAATGCACGTCGCACTAGGGCACGATATGGGAGCGCCTCCATCATCATCTACAGGGCCATTGGGGCCCACACAAAGGGGAGAATCAACACGATCCCGGCAATCTCTCTCTCTGTAACGACTTCCATCAGAGACTTGGGAGCTCAGTCCCTCTCTCTCCCGTTTGTATCCCCTATTACAAACCTAGTGCAAGAGCACAAGTGGCTCGAACTAGATGTAGGGACTTTCAGCCCGAACCAGTATAAACCCTCGTGTCTTTCTTGCTCACTATCCGGGCCAGACGCGCAATCACAAGATTTACTAGTTGGCGGTTCGAAACACCGACAGTTGGCGCGCAAGGTGCGGCCTATGCGTGTCTCGATGACCTTTTCAGGTTGCAGATGGCCAACCATGCCGGAGGATAGGCCTCGGGCGCGCTCGTGCGTTTCAGGAGCCTGGACTTCATCGTCACCATGGAGGTAGGGGCTGAAGCAGATCCATGTTCCAGCCCGACCCATTCGCACCTCCGTCCTCAACTCCGTCGTTGAGGACTTCGGAGGACTACAGTTGCACGCCTCGGAGGATCGCAACCCTGGGGACAGCCCGCCTCTCGATTTTGACTATGAGAGATTTGGGCATCAGCTCCGCGTCTTCCTGGGTCCCCGACCGACCCAGGAGCACTTGCACCTCACTCTCTTCTCGCTCGCCAATGTCACGGTGCATTTCTCCAGGGGCGAACCACTCTCCCCGGAGATCCCGGCCAGGGATATCCCGTCGAGGTTTCCTTTTGTTCTGCGCATTGCGGCGGGGGACGTGCATCGCCTGGCCACAACGCTTTTTGGTTCAAGCTCCACGAACGGCGAGTTCGTGGGGATGACGGACTACATCTCAGAATTGTGACACCCTGGGTGTCTAAAAGGGCTAAACAGAGATCCATAACATGAAATCAGGCATAAAAGAGCAAGAAAAGTATAAAACAACCTATCAAAATCTATCTTTCAAGCAAATGAATATGTGTATATGTATATATGCATATACATGTGAACCCTTGCAAACAAACGCTTGTAACTTTCAAAGTTGATCACAAACAACCCTAAAAATTTAATGGCACATCTGTCATAACAAGAGCAACAAAAGTCAAGTTGAACTCAAGGGATAAAAGTGCAAAACTTCACATGAAATGACATGTCATTTAAATACTAGTTTTCAAAAATTAAAAATAACTTTTTATACATTGCTTATATGAACATAGTCATGAAAGAGAAAATGTATATCCTGAAAAGTTGAGCAAAAATGGTATTCAAATGTTTTTTATTTGACCTTGGGAAGAATGAGTTTTATCTCCTTTTTCACCCGGGCCTCTGCTATTTTTGCTTCTTGCGCTCAAGTCCCATCACCTTCCCCCTCCTCTCTCCTCTCTCTACCCTATCCCATCGCCGGCAGGCCAGCTGGCCGGTGCAACTGAGCCCGCCCGGCCATGTGGGCCCGCCAACACCCTGGAGATCCCCCGCTGGCCCACAAAATCTCGCTCTTCCTCCTTAGGAATCCTCCATGTGGTGGCATTTTGTTGGCGCTAAAATCGGCCGGATAGGAATCGGCCGATGGGTCTTCAGCGTCGGACACACGACCCGGGAGAATCTGCTTAGCTCCTGTTCGGGTTATCGCCATGGTGCGGTTCGCGCGGCGTGCCAGTCAATCTGACCTGTTGATTGACAAGGAAATAGAGTATTAAATTCCAGGCGCGTCGATCGGCTGGATTTCCGATCTGTCCTGAGGAGCGCGTCGGCGGTAAATCGGCCGATTTGCTGTAGAGATGATCGGCTATGAGTCAGCCGATGATCGTATAGTAATTGTAAAGAGAACTGCTGGAGCAATCTAAACAATTACTATAGAAGCAACACTTGAAACAGATCTAATCGGCTGTATGGCGACGAATCGAAGGAGAACGATGACGAAGCCGATTACCCTGATCTCAAGCTGGATAACTGGTGATAATACCAGAATAACAGGTAAAACTTGCAATTCTAGTAAATATCGATAACTTGTGAATAAATCCAAACGAAACCACAGCGATGCGCCCGTAGTTAAAGCTCGGATATTACTCGATAATCGGAACCTACCAATTGGCCAGAGATCAGGTTGATGCAGCCCTGCCAATCCGTACGAACTCGTGAAAGAAGAAAATATTGGCGAAGTCGCCGACTTGAAAGATAAAGTACTGGTAAAAAGTAGAAGTATTTAGTTGATTGATGTTGGTTGTTTTTGCAAAACCCTAGCGACTCCTATTTATACCTTGAAACTAGGACTCCTGGTCGATTACGACTTGTTACATCCTTATTTAAAACAGGAAAACTACTATATCTATAATAACTTTAAAAAGGAAACGGACTCCCGCAGAATCTTCCGCCGCCGCTTCCTAATCCAGTCAAAACTTCTTTAATTGCTTTTCGGCCGTCTTAGCATACCTCGTTGACCAGCTTTTGACCAGGATCTTCTGGAATAATCCTATCCTATCGGTGTGGGCTGCGCCACCAATCGGCCGATTTTCGACTGTTACCCCGATCGGCCGATTCCTTACTGTAGCTCTCAGATCTCCTGCATCGGCCAATCTTCTTCCCCTGACGCCGATTCAAGACGTGTCAAAATCTGGCGTCAACACATGCCCCCCAGTTTCGGAGTAAAATATAACTTTTTCTTCGAAACTCTTTCTTCAACCCTTCTTTCTAAGCTTCCCTATTGTGACAGGAGTAAACCTCAGAATCAGTTGCGTTACCTTTTCCCCTGCATCTGATCTTTTTCTAGAATCAGCTCTATGACATGGAATCCGGTAACAGGATTTATGTTGGCGTGTAGATTCAGACTTTGACCGTCTCCCCTGGCAGCTTTACATTTACTGATGTCTTTACTCCGGCGGTACACGTCTTGCCAACCCTCTGTCTCTTCCTTTCTATAAATACGATTCTTCGTATTATTTCCAAAAATGTTCATCTGGCTTGTCTTCCTTTCCCTCTGAAACCCGCCGCTCGCCGTCTTTGGTCAGGCATTAAAATGTCTTCTCGATCCTCCTCTTCCGTCAACCAGGTATCAATTTTCTCTCCATCCCTTCCTGGGATATCTTACTTTGTTCGAACATATTTGTCTATTCCTTCTTTCAGCCGAACCGTCTCAGCCCCGGTTTGGAAAGAGCGATCGAAATCATGCATTCAGGCAAGCCATTGTCGCAAGCTGATATAGATCTGATAAAAGCTCATTCCGAAGAACTCAAAGATCATGTTCCTGCCAATGTCCGATCAATCTTGGACCATATGGATCTCGTCTGCTTTGAACAAATGCCATCCTCTGACGAGAGTTCTTCATCTTCTCACCGACTTGCTGAAGCTAAGACCGAAGCCACCATGAAAGATTTGGAACAGGAGAAGGCCCGCCTGCTGAAAGAACTCTGCGACCAAGCTGAAGCTGGAGTCACTGCAAAGGACTTGAAAGATGAAAGGTTCTCCCTCATGATAAGATTAGGTCGCGTCGAAAGAGAAATCCAACGCAGGCGTAACCAGTAGTGTTTTTATTCTAAGGGCGACTTACACCATGTCGGCCATGTAATCTTGATATATCTTGCTGTAAGTTATGGATCTACCCAAATGCTTGGATAGTACCTTTTCAAATATCGTCCATTCAGAGCTCTTGGGAATTCCTCCCCTTCTATCGTTTCCAGAATGTATGCATTTCTGAGAGCACACCGGCCGATTCTATACGGCCCTTCCCAAGTGGGTGACCACTTACCGAATTTGGGATCCTTAGATCCTATCGGCAGCACCAGCTTCCATATCAGATCTCCCTGAGAGAACTGTTTGACTTTGACCTTCTTGTCATACCATCTGGCCACCCTTTTCTTGTTCTCCTCTATGCTGATTAGAGCTCTTAACGGCAAACCCGCCGAATCGTCAAGTTCATCTTTCATGAGAAAGGAATAATCATCGGCCGTTAACTGATCCTGTAGCGATATGCGTCTTGACCCTGTTCTTATCTCCCATGGTAAGACTGCTTCATGGCCATAAACCAAATGATAAGGGGATATTTTAGTGGCCCCATGACAAGCCATCCTTTACGCCCATAAAGATTCAGCCAAAGACATATGCCACTTCTTGGGTTGTTCTTCTATCTTCCTCTTAATTAGCTTGATTATCCCCTTGTTAGATGACTCCGCTTGGCCATTGGCTTGAGCATAGTATGGAGAGGAATTTAATAATTTAATCCCCATATCGGCGGCGAACTCTCCGAATTCTCCAGAAGTGAACATTGTCCCTTGATCAGTTGTGATGGTTTGAGGAATACCAAATCGATATATAATATGGCTTTTAACAAACTCAATCATATCGGCTGATGTCACGTTCCTCAGAGGAACTGCCTCCACCCATTTGGTAAAGTAATCTGTAGCCACCAATGCTTGTGCGCGCTGCACATCGCCAAACTTCTGACAGTCTTGGCATCCTTTGTAATACTTGAAACAATCTTCCAGGATGGTCGGCCAGTAATATCCATTGTTCCTGATCATCCACTTCATTTTATAGGCCGATTGATGAGCTCCACACACGCCTTCATGGATTTCTCCCATTAGGACCTTTGCGTCTTCTGTTCCCAGGCATTTGAGAAGAACTCCATCAATCGTCCGAAAAAATAAGTCATCCTCAAGCAACACATACTTTGTAGCCTGAAAACGTATTCGCCGATCCACCTTTTGGGATGGATTTTTTAAATAATCAGCGATCTCCTTCCGCCAGTCATCGGCCGCGAGTTCTAGCGTCATTGCTCCCTGAATCGGCCGATATCCGGAAGCATGTTGAGCCAGTCTGTTGGCTTCCTCATTATAATCTCTGGGGATGTGCTCAATTGTTCCAGATTTGAAGCCTCTCAGAAGTTGAAGACAATCTTCATAATAAATTCTCAAGATGTCGTCCTTGCATTCGGATCGTCCTGTTAACTGATCCACAATGAGCATGGAGTCCCCAAAGATCTCGACTGCATCCGCCCTGACTTCTCTTAACAATTGGATGCCTTTCAGAAAAGCTCGATATTCCGCCTGGTTGTTGGTTGCAGAAGCTTCTATCGGCAGAGAGAAATCATAAGTTGCCCCCCGAGGCGACACAAGAACGATGCCGATTCCTGATCCGACCCCACACGAAGAACCATCAAAATATAGAGTCCATGGAACTGGTTCAACGGCGGCAATTTCTGGTCCACAATGCTGAACTACGAAATCGGCTAACACTTGACCTTTGACGGCTTTAGCCGATTCGTACCTTAGATCGAATTCTGACAAGGCCAAGATCCATTTTCCAATTCGCCCCTTCAAAATCGGCAATGATAGCATATACTTCACCACATCATCCTTGCACACGACTATGCATTCTGCCGATAGCAAATAGTGCCTGAGCTTAGTACATGAAAAGTACAAGCACAAGCACAACCGCTCTACCGAAGAATATCTCGTTTCGGCATCTAAAAGTCTTCTACTGACGTAGTACACCACTCGTTCTTTCCCTTCAAACTCCTGTACCAACGCCGATCCAATAGCCTGCTCATCAGCCGATAAATATAACTTGAACGGCTTACCAGACTGTGGCGGGGCCAACACCGGAGGTGAAACGAGATACTGCTTGATATTCTCCAGTGCCTTGCGTTGTTCTTCCCCCCATACGAACTCTTGGTCGGGCTTCAACAGAGGGGTAAAAGCCTGAATACGTCCCGATAAATTGGATATGAATCTTCTGATGAAATTGACCTTGCCGATGAGGGACTGCAGTTCAGTTTTACTTTGTGGGGCCACTACTCTGTTGATGGCGTCTATAGTCTTGCGGTTGACTTCTATCCCACGCTCATGGACCATAAATCCCAAGAATTGTCCGGCCGATACACCAAACGCACACTTGTTTGGGTTCATCTTCAGCTCATGCTTCCTTGTGCACTCTAGCACCTCCTGTAAATCGGCCAGATGATCTTGGTGACCCCTCGACTTGACCACGACGTCATCTATATAAATTTCCACCGACGAACCAATGAGTCTGTGGAAGATGTAGTTCATGGCTCGTTGATATGTAGCGCCGGCGTTCTTCAAGCCAAAAGTCATAACCACCCATTCAAATAAACCAAGATGGCCTGGGCACCTAAAAGCCGTTTTCGAAATATCCTCTTCGGCCATTAATATCTGATTGTACCCGGCATTCCCATCCATGAAACTTATGACTTTGTGGCCTGCGGCAGCATCCACCAAGATATCGGCCGTTGGCATCGGATAACCATCCATTGGCGTCGCCTGATTTAAGTTCCTGAAATCGATGCACACACGCAACTTTCCATTCTTCTTGTATACAGGCACAATGTTAGAAATCCATTCGGCGTAGCGGCACTGCCGAATAAATCCATCCTCAATCAACTTTGTAATCTCGGTCTTTATGTCAGGTAGAATTTTGGGATTACACCGCCGTGCGGGCTGCTGATACGGCCGATATCCCGATTTTATAGGTAACCGGTGTTCAACAATAGACCGGTCTAGTCCTGGCATCTCGTGGTATTCCCAAGCAAAGCAATCCCTGAACTCTTTCAATAATTTTATCAATTTGCATTTGTACTCAGGATCCAAATTGGCACTAACGTACGTCGGCCTCGATTTGCTGCTATCTCCCAAATCTACCATCTCTAACAAATCGGCCGACGTGAACCCGTGCCCCAGCTTCCCATCTTCTCGGATGAGCTGATCCATTTATTCTGAATCTTCGGAGCCGACTGCTTGGATCGGCTGTAGACCGAAATCGGACACTCTCAGGAAGTCAGTGTCCCAGGTCCTGCCAGATATACACTTGACGTGCTCGCAGCTCCACTATTGTGTGTCGGCCGCTGCAACGCTGTAAACAGAATCGGCAGCTACCACCTCTGTACTGTCGCCGACCCATTGCACAAGGCATTGATGCATAGTAGATGGGACACAACAGTTTGCATGTATCCAGTCGCGACCGAGCAGCATATTATAGGACCCTTTGCCATTAATGACGAAGAAAGTAGTGGGGAGGGTCTTACTGCCGATGGTGAGGTCGACGCAGAATGCCCCGCGGGCAGGCGACACGTTGCCTTCAAAATCCTTTAGCATCATGTCCGTCTTGGTGAGGTCGTCATCGCCCTTGCCCAGCTTGCGGAACATGTCATACGGCATGATGTTGACTGCCGCGCCTCCATCTACTAGTAGTCTGGTGACGGGTCTTCCGTTGACATAGCCCTTGAGAAACAACGCTTTGAGGTGCTGTCATTTTTCTTCCTCTGGCTTTTCAAACATAGCCGTCATCGGCTCTAATACCAGTTGTGCCATTTGCTCTTCCTCTGTATTTACCACTTTGTCCCGATCGCTTGGCGCCATGAACTCCATCGGCAGTATGAAAACCATATCGATCTCGGCCGCCGATTCTTGGCTGTTTGCTTCCTGATCATTCTTCTTTGGGCGCCAAATTCGAGATTTCATGTTCCTTCTTTCTGGCACGTGTCTTTGTTCCTCTTCTTGATGTTCCCACTGGCGTAGGCGTTGGATCCTTCGCTTCTGGGATCTGGATAGACCGTCAGGACACCACCTGGGGTTCGCTGGTTTGGCCGATGGTTTAGCGTGTTCCCAACCTGGTTCCCTTCCTAGGGGGTCTTCGTCTGACACCCTATCATCGGCCATCTCTTCCAGCCGATCGTGCGCGCTGATCCTGCCCCCCAGTCCATCTTGCTGGCCGATCTTGGTTTCTGACCTGCCGTACTGGTCAACTCTGCCCCCCAGCCGATCATGCACCGAAACGCGCCGTTCTTCGCGCCGATTTCTGTTGATCGGCTCTTATCTTCTGTCCCTAGAGTGTGGCTTCGGGCGATCGTTGCGGTTTGATCCGTTGCACTCCGGACAGTTATCGGCAGAGGGCAGTCTGATATCGTTCTCCCAGCAGTGGATGAAGAAGGGACACTGCCAGTGGTCTTCACGCCGGCGTATCATCTCTTCTTGGTGTTGTGCTTGTTCTTGCTGCCGCCGATATTTACTGAGTAGAAATCGGGAGGTGACTGGCCTGTATGGTCGTTCTGGTCCTCGCCTATTCCTTCTGATTTCTTCCGTCGTGATCTGCCTCTTGGGATCGACGACGCCACCTCTTCTCGCCGATTCTGATGTTAGCACCTTGGTTTGACTTGATTCTTCTCCAGCGTTGACCGTGTTGGCCAGGAAGGGATGCTGATCTATCTTCATCGGCATTGCCGATTTGGTTGGAGTCTCAAACTTGAGCCGCCTTTGTTCAATGGCCGATTGTATCTGCTGGCGGAAGACTTTACATTCATTGGTGTCATGAGAAGTAGCGTTGTGCCACTTGCAGTATTTCATCTTCTTCACCTGAAGCAGTAGATCAAAAATTTTATCGGCTTTTGACGTGTCAAAGCCGAATGTCTCTGGCTCCTTCTTGCCAAAGGGGCAGGATATTGGTTTTTTCCCTTTTACCCATTCCGCCAGGCCGATTTCTTCCTCTGCGTCAGATTCAGATCCCTCCAAGTACGCCACCTTCTTCTGAAAGCTCCTCCTCTGCTCAAGCGGTCGGATCTCTTGCCCTGACAATCGGTGGACGATTTGACTCAGGCTCTCAAACTCTTGGGCGGCATATCTTTCTCTGATTTGCGGTAAGAGGCCCTGGAAAGCGATATCGGCCAACTGTGCATCGGTCAGGGCCAGGCTGTAGCACTTGTTTTTGACCTCTCTGAATCTCTGTATATACCCTGTCACCGGCTCATCGTTCCTTTGCCTGAGGCTGGTTAGATCCAAAATCTTCATCTCGTGTACCCCCGCATAGAAGTACTTGTGGAACTGTTTCTCAAGATCGGCCCACGTGACGATAGAATTTGGCGGTAAAGTGGTGAACCACTGGAAGGCCGATCCGGATAGAGATGATGAAAATAACCGTACCCTCAGAGCGTCTTGCGTGGCAGCTTCTCCGCACTGGATGATGAATCTGTTAATGTGCTCCACAGTGGATGTGTCATCCGTCCCTGAGAACTTGGTGAAATTAGGAACCTTGTAGCGGTGTGGGAACGGCAACGAGTCATAGGCCGATGGATACGGCGTCTTGTAAGTATAAGTTTGAACTTTCGGCTTCAGCCCAAACTCATCTTGAATTACTTCTGCTATTCTTGCCATCCAATCCACCTGCTGCTGATGAACAGTTGTTCGCGGTGCGGGCACGTGTTGAAGGGCTGGTTCGGCCAGGTGATGAATCGGCGAAGTTTGCTGAACGGCCGATAACTGCTGGCGAAACGCGTCCGCACCCCCTTCGTACGTTGCTGCCGGCGCCGCGTCTCTGAATGCCTCCACAGTGCTTGCCCCCCTGCCGATTTCTGGTAAAATCGGCTGGTATTGAGAGATCGTCGGCCGGGCGGCCGATTGGTACAGCACCTGAAACGGATAAGTGCCGTGCCGATTCGCTGGCTTGGGGGAATACGTCGTGGCTGATGCCCCCCAAGGCACCGAGCTTGTAGGTAGTGTTTGCACAGAAGCCATCTGGACGGTTTGAAGCGGTGCTCGCGATGGGAGATAAGGTGCACCGCTGTATCTTGGAGACGCCGGAAGTGGTGGAGAGCTGTACCCCTCGCGCTGCGTCAATATCGGCTGAGAAGCCGATTGGGATGTGTACGGTAAGCTCCTGGCCGGCAGGGTGGTTGGAGGGGCATATGCCGGTCCCTGATAACCTTGAACGGCTCCGCTAGCCAGAGAGTTGACGACGGCGTTGTACATCGTGTTGCTCATCACCGAGGATTGATCAATGAATGCTTGATACACGGACTGTTGAATCATCTCCGACATCTTGCCCGAGTCTTCAGCAATGGTGATGTGGCGAGGTGCTGGAATAGGGGCCTTCCTAACTGCTTCCCCGCTTCTGGTACGACTGAACGACTGGAGGTATACCTTCTTGTAATCTTCTAGATGTTTGGCCAATTCCTCTCTCTGGTCGTCCTTGAGATCAGCTTCTGTGACCCCAATGATGTTGCTGTCAGAGATTTCTGCGTTGTTCGACATATCAGGTCTTGGATGGTCCCACTGGGCGTGACAAAAGTGTGTTGGCGCTAAAATCGGCCGGATAGGAATCGGCCGATGGGTCTTCAGCGTCGGACACACGACCCGGGAGAATCTGCTTAGCTCCTGTTCGGGTTATCACCCTGGTGCGGTTCGCGCGGCGTGCCAGTCAATCTGACCTGTTGATTGACAAGGAAATAGAGTATTAAATTCCAGGCGCGTCGATCGGCTGGATTTCCGATCTGTCCTGAGGAGCGCGTCGGCGGTAAATCGGCCGATTTGCTGTAGAGATGATCGGCTATGAGTCAGCCGATGATCGTATAGTAATTGTAAAGAGAACTGCTGGAGCAATCTAAACAATTACTATAGAAGCAACACTTGAAACAGATCTAATCGGCTGTATGGCGATGAATCGAAGGAGAACGATGACGAAGCCGATTACCCTGATCTCAAGCTGGATAACTGGTGATAATACTAGAATAACAGGTAAAACCTGCAATTCTAGTAAATATCGATAACTTGTGAATAAATCCAAACGAAACCACAGCGATGCGCCCGTAGTTAAAGCTCGGATATTACTCAATAATCGGAACCTACCAATTGGCCGGAGATCAGGTTGATGCAGCCCTGCCAATCCGTACGAACTCGTGAAAGAAGAAAATATTGGCGAAGTCGCCGACTTGAAAGATAAAGTACTGGTAAAAAGTAGAAGTATTTTGTTGATTGATGTTGGTTTGTTTTTGCAAAACCCTAGCGACTCCTATTTATACCCTGAAACTAGGACTCCTGGTCGATTACGACTTGTTACATCCTTATTTAAAACAGGAAAACTACTATATCTATAATAACTTTAAAAAGAACCAATTTGGCTGGCCGTCGCTGTTCCCCTGCACAAAGGACCAATTTGCTTTGATTTCAATATTTTAAGGGAGATTTCCCTAAAATCTCAGTGACACATTTGTAAACCAGAAACTAGAACTTTGAAAACCAATCTATGAACTTTGAAAATGCAAAACAATTCACTGAATAAAGCAAAAAATAAAAACTAAAATGTTTTGGACTCCTTAAGTTAAGGTCTACAACTTTGTAAAAGGACCTTGGATTGTTCCCACATAATTTTACCTATATATTTAAATCAAGTTTAAATGTCTTTTAATGGTTCCAAGAGTTTCACAAACGAACTGCTCATGAGATTTGGATGGTACCTTCTGTACTTAGAGTATAGTCTTTCATAAAAGTTTGATGCACTGAATCCAATCACAACTATTTGTTTTGAGTACCCTTTGTTATATGCTAGATCTAGTTAAACTAGAATTTTAGCCTCTGATTCTTGCATAGGAAAAATCTACAAAATTTATGATGCATCCGGCCCAGGTGGGGTTGGCCGAGGCCCAATAAATTAAGGTTGCCCGGACCCCAACAGTTCTTAGGCACACCCACTCGGGGAAAGGCCCAATCTCCCTAAAAGACTAGTCCAATAGGGGAAGGGTGGCTCTTCCTTTTAAGGTGACTTCCTCCTCCCAAGCTAAGCAAGATAGAATTATTCAGAGGCTCACACGGTCACCGCCCGACTACAACTAGACCACTCGGCCCCTTTTGTTGCGTCTTTGCCAGCGGGTAATAGTGGAGGATATCCTCATCATTCCCACCTCCTTAAACAAGGGCCCAGCTCTGATACCAAATGATGCATCCGGCCCAGGTAGGGTTGGCCGAGGCCCAATAAATTAAGGTTGCCCGGACCCCAACAGTTCTTAGGCACACCCACTCGGGGAAAGGCCCAATCTCCCTAAAAGACTAGTCCAATAGGGGAAGGGTGGCTCTTCCTTTTAAGGTGGCTTCCTCCTCCCAAGCTAAGCAAGGTAGAATTATTCAGAGGCTGACACGGTCACCGTCCGACTATAACTTGACCACTCGGCCCCTTTTGTTGCGTCTTTGCCAGCGGGTAATAGTGGAGGATGTCCTCATCAATTTACAGCAGCATACTCATGCAAGTAAGTTTGTTCAATAAAATGTTGAGCATCAGTTCTTGCATGGTTTGTTCCGTACAAATAGATCTTGATCCTAGTAGTAGATGTTTAATGTACTTTTCATGATTAACCTGCTAAATGAAAATGGCTAAAAATTTTTACAGTAAGTTTGCACTTAAGTAACATGCTCTGCATAAAAATCTCAACCCAAGAAACTACCTCTACGAGTAGTTTTGTTTAACCCATACTTACTGTTGAAAATGGCCATTCACGACATGACAAAACCACTCACTTACTTAATGAAGTTAGTTAATCTAGATAAGTAGTCGATAAATGACTGCCCAAGAAAAAGAAAATGAAGTGCTTGACAACTTAACTTGAGTTTTGTTGAATGACTACTTTATAGTGAAATAATTATTTATCTTGTACCATTAAAACCACTCATACATGTTCATTCATATAGAATCGACTACTCTCGCCGACGAAACCTACGAGCTGGTGCCCGAGTCCGCGAGTGAGCAACGCGAAGCTCAAGTTAATCTAATTGAAGTTTCTAAAGACCCGAACCAAAGTTCGGAAGAACCCCCGACTAGTTTTGCCCAAGAAGGCAAGCCCCGGTGCATGATCCCAGTATTTCAATTGATGCAACTACTGTTCCTTTTTACCTGTGCATTTAAGTTCATAGGAGTTGATTGGAACCCTAGCTGCATGATCCTAGGTACCTATGTAATGAATACTAGAACTGGATGTTCGAGTAGATGCTCTGCTAATAGTTTCGGTAAAAGTCAAGTGGTTTCCTGTCACTCCTGAGAATTATAGGAGTTAAATGATTTTACTACATACTGCCACTATAAGGTCGACAGGCGGGGCTATGGTACGATGCTCATGGTTGAGGCCCCGTCTGAGTAGAGAAAAATGCTAAGGCCGCAGTGTGTGGTAGTGGTGGTTAAGCGTTTAAACGTACTAACCACATGTCGAAAATATGGTACTCGATAAGCTTAAGTACCTAATTGGCCCGGCAAGTGGACTTTACTTTCACCCTACTTGAACGAAGTTCAGATGCGTATACACATGCGAGTGCAGAGCGTGGCTCTGTAGTCGGGGAGGGTGACCCTGATCCACAACCTGAAAAGAAAGGAGAAAAGTCACTTGGGATGACCATTCGGTGCTCCAGGCGTGTGTGTTAGGTTTGCCTTGCAAGGTTAAGAAATTTGGTTCGAATCGTCCGTTTCTCGCGGTAGTTGAGACTGCTTAATACTTCTGCCACATAGAGTAACAAGAGGAACCATGGCTATGATTAAACTTGTTGGATGATTAATTGTTTTCCACCATGTTTGGTTAGAGATAGATGCTCACATAGAATGGTTAAATAAACTAGAATATTGAAAGCTAAAATATGAAATTAAGGACTTACTCTTGTTGCTTTTCAGCGAAAAGAAAACCTAGAGCCTTAGAGCCATGCATGCTTAGGAGTCGATTATTTACATACCAATAGTCGGGTAAGCCTGGCTGAGTATTAGTATACTCAGCCTTGCTTGTGGCATTGTTTTCAGGTGCGTCTTTTGAAGAAATCATAGCTGGTTTCACTTGGCCTTGTACCTTGCCGCCTGGTTGGTCAGTGGAGTGGGATCGTTCCCCGGCCAACAATAACTCTGCTGAGTGATGCCACGTACGGGCTTCATCGTGGTATCCGAATCGACGATAGATGATCGTGTTTTCTTTTCGCTACTTTTAAACTCTGAATAAAGTTTTTATGAACTCTAAAGTACTTGTTTTCTGAACTCGGCTTGTAATAAATAATGGTCAGACTTGTGAGGTAAAAGCTATGGAATGTTGTAATCCCTAGACTTGCCTTCGTGCGAGTTAAGTGTACGCTTTGTTTTTGATCGAAATTTTCAGTGGTCGCATTAGGAACTACTCGACAGACTGTCGTATTACTCCATTTGAAGTGCATGGTAGCCGTTTCACCTTTATGGATGAGGGTTAGTGCACTTGAGCCTGATTAATTTGGGCGGTTCTGCCACAAGAATCCTTCCATGATCTCCTGGCAAGGGAATCAGAGGCAATCTCCGACTCTGGCTCCAGTGGAGGGAGCCACCACCCCTCGCGGGAGTTTTTGATGGTGGGAGTGCCGAAGGGCGTGTCGAAGATGCCCATAGCATGGAAACTCCCCCAAGTGGCCCTAACGATGGGGCCAGGGAGAGGAACCAATCCCTACCGCCCTCGTGGCTTGAGCAGCTGCGCGAGCGGCAGAAGGAGCTCGAGGAGGCGCGTCTCCAGATAGAACAGGAGCGTGCCAAACTTGAGCGAGAGATTGGATGCCGTTGGGATGGAGGGCGCGCGTGCACCGCCGCCCGTGACGTAAACTGGAGGATCCTCGAAGACAACGAGGGTCCCCCGCACTTTGCGCGGTCAAGCCAGAACATCGCCGCCGCAGCGGCTTTACTGGAAGGGCTCCCGGAGCAAGCGATGCCCGAGGGGTGCTGCGCTCACCAAAAGTTGCGCGCACTCATCGAGCGCACGGTGCAACAACAGACTGAGAGCTCCATGTCTCAGCGACATGGGAAAAATGCGAGCCCTCACCCCCCTGCGAAGCAGGGCGTTAGGGACGTATCTATCCACCAAGCCCCACGAGAGGGGGAAGGTCCCGAGAACGCCCCCATTTGGAGACGCCTCTGCGCCGACCACGACGCACACAACACCATCAACACTTGGAGACACGGGCAAGAGGACGAGAAAGCAGTAGCGAGCTGAGGATATCACCCTCGCCGTGGCGAGCGCCACGACAGCAGAGAGGACAGAAGCCCGAGCCCCGACCCGCCGGGTCCCACGGTCTTCTGCGCGTGCATCCGCAGTGTGTCATTCCCGCCGCGGTACTTGTGGCAGAACCGCACGAATTAATCCAGCTTAAATGCGCTAACCATCACTATTGAGGCAATCCAGGCAAACATGCACTTAAAACGGAGTAAAATGACAGTGTGTCGGGTAACATCCCGATGCAATCACTAGAATTTCAATCGAAACAATGCATACATACAACCCACACGAAGGTGAGCCCAGAGATTACAACAATCCACAAATTTTACATCACAGAGTTCAACAGGAATTATTGTTACAAATCAAGTTTGAAAATATTCATAAGCAAGTACTTTCAGAGTTCAATAATGCAGCAAAAAATAAGTGAAAGTTCTAATGATGATACAAGATATCATGATGAAGCCCGTACATGACATCATTCAGCGTTATCAACGTTGGTCCGGGATGCATCCCAAACCACCGACCAACAAGAAGGAAGAGTACACGGCGAAGTCAAACTAGCAACCATATCCTCAAAGGTCTCACCTGAAAACAAAGCCACAAGCAAGGCTAAGTATGCTAATACTCAACAAAGCTTACCCGATTAGTGGTATATACTTCGCCGACTCCTAGATATGCAAGGCTTCTGGCTGAGGGTTGTTTTTGACAAAAAAGCATCTAAGAGTGAGTCCTTGCTTTCAAGTTTTAGCATCAAGTTCTAGTTGATTAACCATTCTAGGTAAGCAACTCCAAATCACGCATGGTTGAAAAATACTTAATTGAGCATCCAACCAGATTAATCATCATCATTGTTCCTCTTCTTACTCTATGTGGTAAAAGGGTTAAGCAGTCTCAATGGCCACGAGAAACGGACGATTCGAATCGATTTTCTTAACCTTGCAAGGGAAACCTAAACACACGTCACGTGGTTACTCACAGAGTCACACATGCAACTTTTCCCCTTTATTCCCGTTTCATGGAACAGGGCCACCGTCCTCGAGTGCAAAGGTCCACGAACCATGGAACGACGACGGGCCGGGCTGCTCTTGCACTCACCATGTGCCCAAGGGAATGATGTCAAGACGGTGGGAGGTATGTTCCAGCCCCGGTTCAATCAGGTACTTAAGCTTACCGATTACCATATTTTCAGCATGTTGTTAGTACATTCAAAAACTTAACCACCATTACCACACACTGCAACCTTAGCATTTTCGCTAAACAGACGGGGCCTCAATCATCAACAAAAATATCGTCACATAGTGCCGTCCGTCCACCTTGTGATTCCAACATAAGTAACAAGTAACTCCTATATCTCGCGAGTGATAGGAAATCACTCATCTTTTACCAAAGTCCTATTAGCATGGCAATCTAGCGACCGACACAGACTAGTGTTCATAGGATAGGTACCTAGGATCAAGCATCTAGGGTTTCAATCCACTCCTACAAACTTAATGCACAATACCATATATAAGTAAAAGTTGTATAAGTTTAAAAATAGGGGTTATGCTCCGAGGCTTGCCTTCCTGAGCAAAACTAGCCTTGGGCTCTTCCGAAATTTTGTTCGGGTCTTTGATGACTTCAGTTAGATTGATTCAAGCTTCGCGCTGCTCACTCTCGGGCTCTGGCACCAGCTCGTAGGTTCCGTTGGCAAAAGTCGTCGATTCTATATGAATGCATATGTATGAGTTGTTTTAATGGTACAAGAAAAATAACTATTTCACTATAAAGTTGTAATTCAACAAAACTCAAGTTAAGTTGTAAAACACTTCATTTTATTTTCCTTGGGCAGTCATTTATCAAGCAGTATCTGGATTAATTAACTTCATTAAGTAAGTGGTTTTGTCATTTTATAAATGGCCATTTTTCAAAAGTAAGCATGGATTAAAACAAAACAACTCGTAGAGATAGTTTCTGGTGTTGAGATTTTTATGCAGAGCACATT